>CM034617.1:12033750-13340000 GCA_020080225.1 Gynochthodes officinalis
CGACAGGTTGGCAAAATCCGGTGTCTCCAGAGTAGAGAATCTGTTGGCAGTTATTGAATAATTAGTATAGTTCTCGGTAGGTGAGTAGTATCTGGCGTAGTCTTGCTTTTCTATCTTTTAAAGGTACATTCATTTCCCTGTATTATCTGTTCTTATTTTCTAATCAAATAATTTGCCTTGTTGGCTTGTCAAAAAAAATTAATGTTTCTACTATAAGTATTATTTTTTGTTTTATTTGAGAAATCGACATAGAAATTGTGTTTTATACAATAATCCTTATAATATAATAATATATAAATTTCATATACAACTTCCATAGATCCAAAAGATGCTTTTGCTTAATTAGCAACCACAAATTGTTTAATCACATTAAACTCTCCCCATCTATCACATTGCTAAAATAATTTGATTCATACCAATCTTTACCCAACTAATGAAGTAATCTTCGCATGCATTGGCTTCGGGATATGAACTGAAAGGGTCTTCTGGCTTTCTTAACTTTCTTTGGCAACGGCTCGAGTATTGAAGCAGGGACGAGGGCCTTGGCATATGGATTCACGTTATGTATTTCTTCTAAATTCATATGTACTCTATTCTGGTAGAATTTGATTCATCTATCTTAACAAAAGTGGTACTGACAAATATACTTACCCTTGGAAAATTAGATCACTGATTAAATTCCATTTTGCCTCATCAATCCCAAATCATTTATTTCACACGTTGCGAGGCAAACAAACCAACAATCCTGTTTGCTAATCATGGATGATCAGAGGAATTATCACTTCTTTTTCTTTTTTTTTACTTATTTCTGGATCGCATCTAATTCCTTCTATGAGATTTACAAAATGATTTAATTTCTATTAATTTTTTTAAAAAAAATGGGGAAGTGATCTTCGTGGACTAGGCACGTACTGAATTAATAATTAATCAATTTGCCGCAAGACTAACGATATTTCACTTCAACATCAGCATCAACTTTATCCCAAATTAGTTGGGTTGGCGATTGATGAACTCAAAGAAAAAAACAAGGAGAATAAATAGTTATAAAATAAAATAGAAAAATAAAAGTAAAAGTATCATCAACTTTATCCCAAATTAATTGGGGTTGGCGATCGATGAACTAAAAAAAAAAAGACAAGGAGAATAAATAGTTATAAAATAAAATAGAAAAATAAAAGTAAAAATATCATATAATAAAACAAAAACTGAAACAGAAATTTTATTGCACATTAATCATATGGTAAAGTTTCCTTTTCATGCATGGAATCACGAATAGTGCACCGCCAGTACTAGTACATGTCCAGGAGGTCGGTTTTGCATAGAGCGCACAAAAAACTAAAGGGATCTTGCTATCTCGAAATCAATCCCAGAAAGCATGATATTTAAACACAATTGGCATTAATATCATTATTACAAGATCTCTTGCAAATAGCACAAGATCTCTTGCAAATAGCACATAATTTATTGATGATCAGCTGAAACCCAATGCCTACACTGGAGGAGAAGGAACAGGAGCAGCAGGCGGGGCGAAGGGGAAGGGAAAGGGAAAGGGAAAGGGAAAAGGGAATGATGGAAAAGGGAAACCGGGAATTGAAGGCACGCCGCCTGAGGGTGGAGCGGGAAGGGGAAAATTCGGGAATGGGGGCAATGGAAATGGGAATGGAAATTGAGGAAACGGTGGGAAAGGTGTCATAGGAAATGGCCAGTTTTGAGCACCAACATGAGGTTTTACAGCATTGATTTGATTCTTATCTTCCTCCAACTTCTGAAGCCGCCGAGCGTGGCCGCAAGGGTAACAAGAACTCATTGCCAAAATCAACATCGCAATGAAGGAAATGGAATTGAAAGCCATTATGAAGATGAAAAGGATGAGATTAGACAGAGGGGATGGATCAGAGGGTGGGGGAGTAGAAACGATGGCAAATATGGTTTGTAGTGTCTGCCTTGGCTAAGGGATTGTTTATATAGAGAGACAGGAGTGATGTTGTGACATTGGTATGGACTACGTAATTGAAGATCATTTGACTTTTTGGTACGTTTGGCTGTCAAAATTAATGTTGTTAACTGAACCGGTTATTGAGTTATTGTGGTAAGCACAGATGTAGGTGTTACCAATATGAGCCTATTTATGGAAAAATCATATTGGGTGTGAGAGGAAGACTATCCCACTTCAGATTAAGGGAGGGAAAAATTCCTTAATTTTTAAGGTAAAGTATCCAAAATTAATGGCAAAATATACAATCATAGTTTTATTGATTCAGTTTTTGTATAGAGATCCTCCGTATGACAAATTTTCGTGTCTACTTCTATTTGTGTAAATGTTTCTGTACTATTTTTTAATATAGCTAACATGGGCACAGAAAATCTTTTTACTAAAAATAATTAAAATGAAAGTGAATTATAGCGATACAAACAATGATATTTACAATAAAAAAACCTAATTATTTTTTTTAATGACTAACATAGTGTACATATGACAGAAAAGTAATAAATACTGAGAGTAATTACTATCAATTTGTGTATTCTTACGTCATCAAGAAAAGAAAAAAAATCAAAATTTGAAATTCAAAATGATTTATGAATTCACTGGCTGAATTTATTGAGATTTTCCACAGCATAAATCAAATCATTTTGCTGGAACTATTAAAATTGTGATCGAAAAACATGGTCTCTATTAATGATTTGCAACTTTACTAAATAAATTGTATGATTTCTTTTCCATTTATGTCTATAGGTGGCATAAATTGTTGAATATTCATGCCGATCAACTAGCTAGCAGTTGTACATGTCTGTAATAGGCAAATACTAAATACTCTACCATATATTAAATGTGCAAGATTGCTTTTTCTTCCTTTGCTTTAATGATTATTGACCGTACCAAAAAGAGCGGTATAATATTATTAATATAGGACAAAAACGGATAGAAATTAATTTCTCTTTGTTAAGCTTACGTTTTCTTGCATTCATTGAACCATTGATCATAAGTTAAGATCACAAAAGAAAAAGAAAAGAAAAAAAAACTATTTTCTACATCGATATGCAAAGCCAAAAATGAAGTTATGTTAGAATTGTATTTTCTTTGTTCCCAATGTGCACACATGGTCCATAATTACCTATAATTAAGCCAGATCTTGTGGTTTAAATTTTGAATATAAACATTATGATTTAATTTGATTTATGCATATAAAACATTGTTTTTTTAATTACAATACTATGCTCGTTTTTGAATAAATAAAATCCTACCAAAACAGTTTATCAAATCAAATCAAATCTTCGCAATAGAAATGTGAAACAAATTATATATACAGAATTGATCAATTTTTTTTTTATAGTTATTTATGGTATTTTAGACTTCAAAACCCTGAAAATTGAACTGAAAAACTGACCTGAGTATCAATTACTATGCATTTAAAAATTGATATTTAAGATTACAATAATTATGACTCATGAGTATTATAAAGATATTTGAGTATTTTATATATCTTGAAGACAATATACCTTAAGGTACACGTACGACCATTAATTTGATTGAATAACATATTTGGTTTTTAATATTCTCTATTTCATCCGTGTTATATATTTATGTAAAATTTAATTTTATGTCCTAGTTTTAGCATATTGTCAAATGTAAATTTCTTCTCTTCCATTTTAAAATAATAAAAAAATTATATAGTGTAGTGATGCATACAACCCAACATCAAGCAATTACAGTAAAGATTGATTCTGAATTCGGCATGCGTAGAATTTGTTTGTTCAACAGAATATTTTGAATCTATATTTTTTTAAAATTATCTATTTCTATCAACAAAATGCAAATTCTTAAAATTATATTAAAATAATAAATAAACTATGTGCAAGGTACATACCTCAATGTAAGTAATAAATATATATTACATATGAAAATTTGTATTACATAGAAACTAAAATAAATATGATATATATCATATAATTATAATGTATGTGAAATAAATTGAAAAATAAGAGCGATTTTTAGTTTATAACCTTCCCAAATAAACCGAATCAAACCGCGATCTTAATCTAGTTAAGTGGAATTTACTTCCTAAACCAAAAACCAGATCATTAACAATTTTCTAGAAACAATTTGGATTTAAAGAAAAAAGACCGTTAACCATTTGGACCGAATCCTTTGAATTGAAAACACTTCAGTTTAGACAGTTTTTGATTAAATCATGAACACCCCTAACTCCAAACCCCATTGCTCGTAGAATTGTAGAGGCAATGAAGAAAATTCACGCATGTGCCAAGAAAATGAGTTTTTTTCTCAATTTGTTACTGTCTGTAAAAAGTTGGTCAACCATTGGACGATTAATTTTGTTAGTAAAAAATTAATGTATTCACATTCGCCAAATGCGAACGGACACTTTTATTCACATTTATACAAGTCTTTGTGATATTGGTCTTTGAAATTAATTTTGACCAAAAATGATTTTTGTAATCTAGGTCTTTGTAATTAAGTCTTCATCTAAATTTGAACTGACTGTAGAATAAAATTGATATAAAAGTTTAAATTAACATTTGATGAGGTTCAACTTTAGAATATTAGGTAAAATGTCAAAGTAATATTCTTAAGCTACAATAATATGATTCAATACACATTGAAGCTTTTGCTAAAAAAATGATGCAAGAGTACATTTCGTTTAAGGGTTTTATACCGTAAATCGTAGAAGGAGAGGATAATATATGTATTTACTGGTTTGAGTTTATGACCCTCTTTAAAATGATTAAAAGGTCTAAAATCTTTCGTAGAAAGAAATACATCTTCTCATAATACTTATTGTATCTAATTTACTTAATAAGTGGAGATAGGATAAACTACATGATATGGTAAAACGAGAGAGATGCCCAACCGTGAAACTAACACAATTTTGAAACGCAAAATTAGTAGACCTTGTTGAGATTATGCCTCTTGGGGGTTGATAATGAGTATTTTGTTATTGGGGGGTTTAAAACTAATGACTCGATTTGAACCCGATTCGATCCAAATATTTCAGATCGGATCGAATTGGTATTTGATCCGATTTGATCTCTTTTTTTTTTGGCTATTTTTTTCATATTCAAATATAATGTTAGGTGATTTAACTTAGGTTTGAAATTAATAATATCACATTAAAAAAATTATCTATTTTCATATAAATATAATAAATAATTTCATCTAAATATTTTAATTTGTGTATTTTTCATGTAAATTAATTTGTGTATTTTCATATAAATTTTTAATTTATTTTGTTACAAATTGATTAATTTTAATTAAATAATTATTTGAATTATCAAAGAATACTAATTTATATTTTACAACTAATGTTAACTATTTTTGAAACAAAAATGTTATAATTTTTTTTTCATTTGAATCAAAATAGATTGGATCGGCGAATCGATCCGTCGATTTGATTCGAAAAATGCATCAATTCGATCCAAGAATCAAAATAAACATCCCTATCTATCACTATTTTAACATGCTTGTATCACATGATTATATAAATAAATATCTTCTGAAAATTTATAAAAAGATAAATGTTTTAATATAACAAAATAGACTAGTATTTTATCATAATATCATTAGTCTCCTACTTTTATTTGTGTCCTACAAGGCTTTGATTCGCAGTTGGTAAATGTAAACACATTACTTCTATATCACAAAAAAAAAAAGAAGGTAAATCAACCATCCTACTGTTGGCCAAAATTTTAAAAAAATAATAAATTGAGAAAATTCTCTAAAATATGGTAATTGAGGTGCTCATTAAATTTACTCTGGCTAGGCTAAAAATTGTACTCTCTCCATTCCAAAAAAAAAAAAAATTCAGTTTCAAAAATTCTCTTTGTTACAAAAAAGAGTCCACTTTTGATATGAAATTATTGTATTATCTTTACTAAAAATGATAATGTATAAAAAAAAAAATTTAAAAGTAAGGATAAAAATATAAAATTATACATTTAATTGTGTATTAAATGTGTTATACATTGTTATTTGAAAAAAGTTATATCAAATCAAAAGTTGAATCTTTTTTAGGATCTAAAATACCTGACTTATCAATTTATTGAATAAATTACTAAGAACTCATGTAACCCATACTTGTTAAATAGTGTTCTGGGCCTAGGGCTGTGCATTGATCGGTTAATCTGTCAATTGGTTAAAACCGATTCGGTTAATCAATTTTTGCACAACCCAAGATTGGAACTGGAATCGGATTGGTTGGTTGGCCGATCCGATTGGCTCTGGTTCTAATTGGTTCCAGTTTTCAGCTAATTAAACCGGTTGAAATTATAATAGTGTAGCCAAACCAATTAATTGAAAAGCACATCCAAATAAACTTAGATCGGTTGGTGCATATTAATTATATTTGGCCCAAATTGTGTACAACTTAAAAATGTTGAGGATAAATCAATTCCTATCAAAATATATCAGATAAAATACTGGTATATCAGATAGGATATTTTGTATATCAGATAGGATATTTTGTATATATCACTTGTAATCTGTAATTATTTACATACCTTAATTAGGGTAGGTTGTAGCTTATAAATAGTCACAAGACGTTGTTTATTTGATACATCAATATACAACAATCTTTTTTTCCAAACTTTAGGTTTTTTACATGGTATCGAAATGCGATCCAAATTGCTTCGCTTAAAATTTTTTTCAAACCCACAAAACCTTCATTTGCAAGTTTGGTGCTGTTTTTTATTTTTTTCAAATATCAGAAACCTGTTTTTTTTATTTTTAGAATATCAGAACCCTAATATCCTTTTTAGCCTTAGCATTCCTGAACTACCCCTGCCACTTTCGGAAACTACCAACTCTACCACAAGCTTCTTCTTCTCTGCTGAAAATTCTCCACCGCTGCAACCTCGTCGCACTTCATGGCCGAAACTGCAGTAACCACTTCCAATGCTGCCGCCGTCCTTCCTGCACCACCAAGAGACCCAGACATTTGTCCGCCACCGATCTACAAACCGGAAGCATTGTCTCCACAAAGCTTACGGGTGAAGGCAATTGGCAAATATGGAGCAACCAAGTGAAGACTGTTTTCCTGGCGCGAAATAAGCTCGGATTTCTCACCGGTACTCTCGTCCGCCCTGCTGAAGACGACGCTGCTGCAGAGAAATGGGATCAATGTCACGCCGCAGCCAAGACTTGGCTCACACATTCGGTTGATCCTTCATTAGAAGCTATGGTTTCTCGGCTCCCTACGGTTTCTGCTATATGGCATACTCTCCAAGAAAGTTTCGGCCGTGTCTCAGGTTCCCAAATTTTCTCCATCAAACAGGCCATTAGTGAGGCTAAGCTTTCAACAGGCGCTTCTAGTACTCAACTTACAGCTTTTTATCTTCGGCTCCAAGACTTATGGACGGATTTGGATGTTCATCAGCCTCCTATTCGATGCGTTTGTGGCCGCTGTGAGTGTCGAGTGAATGACCAGCTACGGTTGCATGAAAATACAGATCGGGCAATGAAATATTTGTTGGCTCTTCCGGATGAATTTCGCAATCTCTGCACGAACGTGCATGCCCGAGACGATTCCCTGTCTCTTGAACGACTTCATGCCTTCGCCAAGGAGGATTTACATCAAAGAACCGCCGTTGAAGGCCCTCCGTCCGCCGCTATGGAAAGCTACGGCTTCTCTGCAACTCAAAAGGAAGAACTTCAACAACCCAGTTCTATTGCAGCAATTCGGCCGAATCAAATAATTGTAGGAACCGGGTCTTCATTTCCGGGTTTTGGGCCAAAGCAAGCGCCCATTTCTTCTAGGCCAGGAATGGTCCATTCCATGCCTAATTCAATTGGGCCTAATGGGCAATTGGGGTCTAATGGGCCGCAGCGCCCATTTTGTACTTATTGTCAAAAATTGGGCCATGTTCGTGAGGCCTGCTTTCTCCTAGTAGGCTATCCACCAAATTGGAAGCCCAAGCAACGCAATGGCTCTAAAAAAAGGAATTCCAACTCTGGGCCCTTAGCCCACAATGTTGCTACTAATGGACCATCTCCTCCTCCTGGATTTGGCCCTTTACTTAATAATTATGGTACTAATCCATCTCATTACTCCAGTATAGGTATTATGGGATCCGCAACTCCTACTCCTGGTAATGTGTATGGCGGCTCCTCTGGGCTTCATCTTACTACGGATCAACAGCAAAAATTGGTCACCCTCCTGAATCAAATGGGAACTTCTGACACCACGGCCAATTTTTCAGGTATCACTTTTCCTTTTGATACTCTTTCTTCTGCTTGGATTCTCGACTCAGGTGCAAGTGACCACATCACTTGTAATATATCTTTATTGGACTCTTATTTCCCTTGTGCAAAACCTATTTTCATTACACTGCCCGATCAAACCACCACTCGTGACACATTGGCCAGTATCGACCTTATCCTCAACTACATCTCACACATGTCCTATATGCACCAAATTTTAAACATAATTTATTATCCATCCGCAAGCTCACTAAAGATAATAATTGTGTGGCCATTTTTTTCGATGAATTTTGTGTATTTCAGACCGCATTGATCGATCCGATCGGCTCACAGGCTAGTCGGGGATTATACTTTCTGTGTTCCTCCATTCCTGAATCTTTTCAATTAGTCTTTAAGAATTTTTTACTCTCAATAACGAATGCTGCATGTATTCCAAAACCATTTTTTCATTGTAATTTTATTAATTGCAATAATATTAGTTATGATATTTGGCATCGCCGTCTTGGTCATTCTTCTTTAAAAACTTACAATGCTCATGGTCAAACCGTGTCGTGTCCTCCATCTTTTTCTTGTTCCATTTGTCCTTTGGCCAAACAAACTCGCACCACTTTCCCTACACGGACCACTCTAACCACTTCCACTTTTGAACTGGTCCATATGGACGTTTGGGGTCCTCATAGGACCCCCACTCATGATGGTTCCCGCTATTTTCTCACCATTGTCGACGATTTTTCCCGTGCCACATGGAC
The DNA here is from genome assembly GCA_020080225.1 of Gynochthodes officinalis. Taxonomy (NCBI): domain Eukaryota; kingdom Viridiplantae; phylum Streptophyta; class Magnoliopsida; order Gentianales; family Rubiaceae; genus Gynochthodes; species Gynochthodes officinalis. Next base: position 12,042,712 of record CM034617.1, read on the forward strand.
TTTTCTTTTATTTTCAAAATCTCAAGTTTTTTCCAAAATTAAATTTTTTATTTCTATGGTATTTACACAATTTGGTTCCCTTGTCCGACGCATTCGTTCTGATAATGGAACTGAATTTTTTTCCAATGAGTGTCGCTCTTTCCTTGCTAGTCAAGGAATTCTTCATGAAAGCTCTTGCGTCTATACTCCACAACAGAATGGAGTGGTTGAACGCAAGCATCGTCACTTATTAGATGTTGCACGTGCTTTAATGTTTCAAGCACATATCCCATCTCACTTTTGGGGTGACTGCATTCTCACTGCCACTTATATTATTAACCGCTTACCTTCTGCCTCGATAAATGGCCTCACCCGTTTGAGTTATTATTTCACAAACCACCAATCATTGATCATCTTCGTGTTTTTGGTTGTCAGTGTTATGCCACAACCTTGGGTAGCCGTGACAAATTTAGTCCCCGTGCTACCCCATGTATTTTCATGGGTTATCCTCCTAATCAGAAAGGCTATCGCCTCTATGATCCTTCTTCGGGAAAATTTTTTGTTAGTAGGGATGTCATTTTTCAAGAAAATGTTTTTCCATTTTCACACTCTACTGTGTCGCCCCTACGCTTCATCCGATCCCACATCTCCAGCAGATGGTCCGCCGAGTATACATCTTCTTCACCTACGGCAACACCATCCTCTCCCACCGACTCTCTCACACCTGTGTCCGCACCTACTCCTATTTTATCTTCTGATACTGAATCACCAGCGGAAACCTCCGAGCTGCCACAACCCGATCTTGTCATATCTAGCCGCTGCTCTCCCGAACTTCTCGCCTCCAATTTGGAGGCCGATTACATCCGCCTCTACCTTACCCTCGGCCCTGCACTTCTCTTTATCCCATTTCCAATTATATTTCCTTGGCTAATTGTCATCCTTCCCATCAACATTTTATTGCTTCCATCTCGGCGACACGAGCCAACTACCTTTCAAGACGCCATAACCAATCCCCATTGGGTTACTGCCATGGAAACTGAACTCCAAGCCCTCCAAGCAAATCACACTTGGGATGTGGTACCTTTGCCTCCTGGTTGTCGTCCAATTGGATGTAAATGGGTTTATAAGGTAAAATATCATGCTGATGGTTCTCTAGAACGATATAAAGCCCGCCTTGTGGCCAAAGGTTTTAATCAGCGAGAAGGTGTTGATTATCAAGACACTTTTTCGCCATCGCCAAGCATGTCACTGTTCGTCTCCTTCTTGCCATTGCCGCCATCCGTAATTGGCCTCTTTTTCAGATGGATGTTCAAAATGCTTTTCTCCATGGTGATCTTTCCGAAGAGGTTTATATGGACCTACCACCTGGATTTCCCACTCAGGGGGAGTCTATGGTCTGTCGATTGCGGAAATCCTTGTACGGGTTAAAGCAAGCATCCCGTCAATGGAATGCCAAATTCACTAGTGCTCTCCTGCAGCATGGTTTCCATCAATCTCACCATGACTACTCCTTATTCACCAAAACTCAGGGTACTGCATTTGTTGCTTTGCTTATATATGTTGATGATATACTAATTACAGGCAACAGTCAAGCCGGTATCACCAATCTCAAAGGCTATCTCCATGCTACATTTCTTATGAAGGATCTTGGTCCCTCAAAATTCTTCCTCGGTCTTGAAATTTCTCGGTCTCAAACTGGTATTTCAATAAGTCAGCGTAAGTACATACTGGAGTTGATATCTGAGGCTGGATTGGCAGGTTCCAAGCCTTCAAACACCCCTATGGAACAAAACAAGAAGCACACAAGCATTGAATATGACGCTGGATCCAATGAACAAATCACAGATCCGCTTCTTGACGACTTCAAAGATATCGTAGATTGGTTGGCGGATCGATATATTTGAATCTCACCAGTTCGACATTACTTTTTCACCCAACTTCTTAGTCAATTCATGCACAAGCCAAAGCAATCTCGCCTTGAAAGTCGTTAGATATCTTAAGAGTTGCCCAGGTCTTGGTCTTCTTTTCCCATCATCATCCCAATTTGAGTTACGAGCTTTTTGTGATTCAGATTACAGCTCATGTCCTATGACAAGTAGGGGTATTCAATATTTGGATAACCCGAATATCCGCCCGAATTCAAACCGAACCGAAACCCGAATTTTTAGATTTTTGGGTTTTGGATTAAACCGAAACCAAATCGAAACCCGAATATATATTTATTTATTATTTATATGTATATATATTATACGTATAATTACATATAATATATATTTATGTATTATTTATATGAATATATATTATTTTTATAATTACATATAATATAAAAAAATAAATTAGGGTTCGGCCGAAAACCGAATAACCTAAACCGAATAAACCGAAAACCGAATAGACCCGAACCGAAGAACCCGAAAAACCGAAAAACCCGCCCGATGAATACCCCTAATGACAAGGAGATCCACCACTGGTTTCTGTATTATGCTTGGCAACTCCCTAATATCTTGGCGTACAAAGAAACAACCCACTGTGTCACTATCTTCAGCCGAGGCGGAATATCGAGCTATGCAAGTTACAACCAGTGAAGTAATATGGATCATGGGATTACTGCAAGATTTTGGTATTCATATAAATGAACCTGCATTACTCTATTGTGACAATGAAGCTGCAGAGAAAATAGCGGCCAATCCGATTTTTCATGAGCGAACCAAGCATATCGAGGTAGAGTGTCATTATGTCAGAGAGAAAATTCAGCAAGGAATCATAAGGACACGCCACATATCTACAAAAGAGCAGCCAGCTGACATCTTGACCAAAGCCTTGAGTAGTGGGCAGCATTGGTATCTTCTTTCCAAGCTTGGAGTATTTGACTTATACAAATCTCCAGCATTGGTATCTTCTTTCCAAGTTTGGAGTATTTGACTTATACAAATCTCCAGCTTGAGGGGGAGTGTTGAGGATAAATCAATTCCTATCAAAATATATCAGACAAAATACTGGTATATCAGATAGGATATTTTGTATATCAGATAGGATATTTTGTATATATCACTTGTAATCTGTAATTATCTACATACCTTAATTAGGGTAGGTTGTAGCTTATAAATAGTCACAAGACGTTGTTTATTTGATACATCAATATACATCAATCTTTTTTTCCAAACTTTAGGTTTTTTACATGATAAAAAGTTTAATTTCTTATTGTTAAATAAATCTGGCACTAATAACTAGAAACCCAAATGTTTAAAAGCAGTCCAAAGAAAGGTTTTGGGTAGGGGGGCAATTCACGACACGACATGAAAATACGACACAAAATTATCACACAAAATGCGACACGAACTTAACACGAAAACACGACACAAAAATGAAAACAAGTAAGATTCGCGGGTCTTGTTTGAATTTATAATTAATTTGTAATACTCATATCAAAATATGACCCGCGAACCCGAAGCATGGCTTATTTTCCACCCCTAGTTTTGGGGTCAAGAGTCATTGTTTTTTTTTTATTATTATTATGTTTATCAAAACCTATTCTGAGCCTATGAAAACTGCTGGATATGGAGGGAGATTCCCTCTCTCTCTCTCCCATAATTTTATGATTATCTTCAAACTCTTTACTATGAAAATTTTATTTGTGGACTTACTAAACTATCACGTAATATAAGATTGTGACAAAATGAACTGACTTGGTACCTTAAAGGATTAAACTTTCAGATATATGAAGTTGAATGTTATGCAAAATAGCAAACAATTTTCTTCAGATGCCCTTTCTTGTGAATTAAAATATCATGAATATTGCTCATGAATTTCCTTGAATCATGCAGACAGCATATACTGGCCCACATTTATTGTTGCAACTTTAGCTGCTATTGTTGCTAGTCAAGCTACGATATCTGCCACATTTTCAATAATCAAGCAGGCTGTTGCACATGGATGTTTCCCAAGAGTCAAGATTGTGCATACATCAAAGAACTTCCTTGGACAAGTATATATTCCTGATATGAACTGGATCCTCATGATCCTTTGCATTGCTGTGACTACCGGATTCAAGAATCAGAGCCAAATTGGCAATGCTTACGGTGAGTTCATCCTGAATGGTTACTAGTGCAGTACCTATATCTTTTGCAGTTTCTTTGCAAATATTTATAATCTAGGACAAACGTGTTTGCTATGCCTTCCCAGGGAACTAAATCTATAGTCGTGGCATTTGTGTTCCCATGTTAAGAGTTAGGGATTGCTTCACAGAGAATGAGTCGGGCAGTCTGAAGAAATGATTCATTTCATCTTTTTTATATGAATTTGGGAAAACACACTAATACAAAGCAAATGTCATGGTTGTGTGGGACTGATGATCCGGAAGTTGGAGAATAGTTTCAAAACACTTGTTTTTCAAATTTGGCTAGTTAAAGTTTTACTATTTGGAAAAAAAAATCAAAAATTTTCTGAGTATAATGTACATTCCTTCTTTCCATGAAGATTTGTTTAGATGGAAAGACTCGATGGATCAATTGGCCCCCGAGGTTGAAATTTCAACATAAATGAGAAACTGCATTTAGATGCTCAAGTAGATTATCAACCAGGTGGCATTTGCAAAATGAATGGATTTTGGTTACTTATATCTGGATTTTATATGCTTTTTGTTGGGTTTGTCATAATGTGATTCTAGCATTTCTAATAAATAAGTGATGTTTTGCTGCCTTCTATGTTTTTGTCTAGTAAAATTTCTATTGCATAGAATTAGTATATTTTTCTTTTAATTTGGACTTCTAAATTTTCCCCTTTCTTTTTAGGAATTACTTTGGGAAAACCGGAGGGGATTATTGTGAATCCCTACTTGGTAGGGTCTTCCAATATTATAGCAAGAATATCAGAAGAATAGAGCCAGTAGTAGAGGGCACATCATTGACCTTAATTTAATTTTAATGAACATTTGGGTGAGGAGAAATGCTATAGATAGTGCTTCCTTTCTTTACTAGAAATATTGACCTTGTTACCTACAAATGAGTGAAGAAGCATATATCAGGCTGTCTGACTGACTCTTAACTATGATAGCGTCAGGCTTGTTGGACTTGATAGACTAGGAAACCAGTTGTAGAGCCCACGTATCTTTTTTCCCCACAAGTAGAACAAGCCATTTCATTCAGTGTGATGATTCTCTATTTGGGTGATCTTGAAACTGTGGATGAGTTTCTCTCTGGATTTTGCAGCTTTTAGGTCTAGGAAATGAATCTCGCTTGATTTCCCTGGTCAGTATGATATTTGATTTGTTACTGTCAGATTTTTCTCTCACTATGGAAAATGGAATTAAATATGTGATTTTCACTTAAAGTCTTTGTATATGCCCCTCTTCCTAGCAATTTTGTTACTCTTGAATTTTTAATTTGCTTTCTTTATCTTGCCAGAGGTGATGCAAAACCTTGTTTTCTGATTGGACAAGATATTTGCTAAAGACAATTTGATTGTATGATCAAATGACCACTTTAGTTGTCTGTTTCGCGGTCATTTTGTGCTTTGTTTCGGTTATGTATCACTCACTAGGATATTAGGTAGAAAAAATGCTTTCTAACATCTGGCATTATGGTACTCGCAAACGCTATGAATTGGAGATGCATAGTAAAGTCTCTATGGCATGGCTTCTTGGGCTTGGCCCCAGCCTAGGACTGGTTCGTGTGCCTGGCATAGGACTTGTCTACACTCAGTAGTTGTTCTTGTCTGTGTGAAGTACCTTCAAGTCTACACGGTACCAGAAGAGGAAAGGTTCCTTGTGAAACGGATTGGACCGAAAAACTTTCATATGTTCCGGTGTGTTGCTAGATATGGTTACAAGGACCTTCACAGGAAGGATGATGAATTTGAGAAAAAGCTTTTTGACGACCTTTTCCTGTTTGTTCGACTTGAGTCCATGATGGAAGGGTGTTCAGACTCAGTTTATACGGACAGCAGACTCAGCAATCAAGAGACTTATTGTTGAAAGATAATTTGAACACGTCTTCTTCCGATACAGTCCCTACCATTTCATCGATTGACACCATATATCGTACCTGTCAAATCTCCAACAAATGCAACCACCACCAAGTCATCAGGGCAAGAAAGCAGCCAGACAGAAGTGGATGAGTTGGAATTCTTGAATAGTTCTAGGGATGCTGGCGTAGTGCACATACTCGGGAATACAGTCGTTAGAGCAAGGAGGGATTCAAGATTCTAAAAGAAAATTGCTATAGACTATATTTATGCATTTCTTAGGAAGATATGCAGGGAAAACAGTGTTATATTTCATGTCTCGCATGAAAGCCTCTTGAATGTAGGACAGGTTTTCTATGTATGAATAGTTTGATCAATATGACTAGTGACATATATCAGTTTTGGTCTCTATCCTTAGCTTATTCTGATTTGATTATGCCATATGTTCAAAATTCATGGCCTTGACTAGATGTGTCGTTCCAAAATCTATGTTCATCAACTTGCTAAACTAGCATCCAGGATTAGCTGGGACATTTCTGAATTAGGGAATGGCGCTTGCTTCAGTTTGTAAATAATATTGATGTTTCTGTTTGTTTTTAAACTAGCAGGGGTCACTTATCCTGGCTAGCCTAGATTCTCCCCAGCTATTGAAAATTTACCATTCACTTTGTCAAAATACAAATGGTCTGAATGGAGCTGTGCTAGTCAATTCATGACTGCATGCTCATTTTTCAGCTATTCTTCGCTATGGTAAAGTCACATTGTTCCATGGGCTTTATTTTTCAAATACTTCTAATCTTGTTTTATGCATCTACTTGGATGCCGATTGGGTTGGTAACCCTACATATCGACGTTCTACCATTGGTTATTGCCTATTTTTGGGTGACTCTCTTATTTCTTAGCATAGTATGAAATAGACAGTCATCTCTTGTTCTAATATTGAATCTAAGTACCTGTTGGGTATGGTTTGTACACAGAGTGACTGTAGAAAGTGTGAGGTACAGAATATTGAAAAAAACCTTGCTAGACGTAACCTTACTCTAGGGTGAACTAGGATAAATCTGCTGTCTCTTTTATTTTTTCCGTATATTTTCTTTGATTGTACGTGAGATTGACGCCATATCACTACAAAAAAGCAGTCGTTTTCCGACGGACAATTACCGTCGGAATAACCACATTTCCGTCGGAAAATGGCCTATTTCCGACGGATTTCCGACGGAACATCACCGTCGGAAAACAGCCGTCAGAAAAACATTTCCGGCGGCAATCCGTCGGAAGTTCATTGGATTTCCGACGGATTTTCGATACTTCCGACGGATGTTACGACGACGACGGGGTAAAATTTTCCGACGGATAGCCGTCGGAAAGTAATAATTTCCGACGGATGTCCGTCGGAAATTAAATCAATTTTAAATAAAAAATAAATAAGTTCCGACGGAAGTCCGTCGGAAATTTAATTAATTTGTAAAACGAAATAAATAATTTCCGACGGATATCCGTCGGAAATTTAATAAAAATTTTTAAAAAAAAATAAATTCCATTTCAAAAAAAGCTAAAAATAGTTTTATACATATAAATTTGATAAAAACTAATACTATCCTAATCTTTATCCGTATCCGTGCTCGAGTCAGTATCTTCATTGTTACTCGTTTTCTTTATCCTCCCCTTCCGCATTTTTACTTTCTTTCTTTTACCTTTGATTTCTTTTCTTTTTTACTCCCTTTATACCAAAAAAAGAGCTTAGTTTTGAAAAATTTTCTTTGTTTCTAAAGAAATAGTCCACTTTTGGTTTAGAATGATTATTTAACCTCTAAACTCTCTTCCAAGTTAACCTCTAAATATAATTAACATTTTAAGTACTATTTTTGGAGATAAAAATACTTCAGAAAGAATCAAGAACATGACTTTTGCACTAAATACGGACTTTGAAACCACAATTACACTCAAACCAAATACACTCCATTTCCACAAAAAATTAAACATCCATAGCAAAAGGGAAAAAAAAAATTTTGCCTTCATACTGAGGATAAACAACAAACACAGCCGAAGCCAACACCGGCCAAACAACAAACACAAATCCAGCACCAAAAATCCAGAAACCATACTAGCAAATGACAACCTACAAAATCAGTGCCACATTCACACCCATTCGCCATTAGCCACAAAACCATCAATCAAACATTTTATTTTGCAAAAAAGATCGGAAAATGCCCAAAAATAGAATGGAAATTCGGCTGCTGTTCCTCAAATTCCCGCAAAATCCAAAAATTCAAACACAAATTCCCACCAAACACATACACAGCCAGAACAGAAATATAAAACAACACCAATATTTAATAAAAATGAGAAAAAATCAGAGGAGGACCGGAATGACAGTGATGGCGGCGGAGGCGGTGACTCGGGTGAGGGGTGCACGGCCGACGGTCGACGAGCTCAGGTTGAGGACGAGAAGGGCAGTGACGAGGCGGTTGGAGATTGGAGCGCGGCCGACGGATTTGCGATGAGACTCCTGCGGGGTCGCGGCGGAAAATGCAGCGCCTACCCTTAGATTTCCGCCTGAAATCTGGGGAAAAGGGGGAGGCAAAGACTCCGGAAATCCGAAAGAGGGGGGGGGGAAAAGGTGGGAACAATTTGGGGAGAGCGGATGAGAGGCGGGAGAGAGGGGAGAGCGCGCGGGAGGGGAAAGAAATGGGAGAGAAGAAAAAAGGGGGGCAGTTTTTTTTTATGTAGATTTGCATTTCCGACGGAAACCCGTCGGAGATTACAAATTTTTTCCGTATTCGACGATAATTCCGACGGCTTTCCGTCGGAAATGTTTTTTACTTTCATTTTTAAAATTTCCGACGGAAATCCGTCGGAAATCTAAAGTTGTTTCTACAATCGAATTTATTCCGACGGAATTTCCGTCGAAAGTTTATCCATTTTTGATTATCGGCAAGAACTTCCGACGGACTAGCCGTCGGAAACTGTCGGTCCGTCGGAATTACTTTTTTTAAATATTTTTTTGGAAACTTCCGACGGATTTTCCGTCGGAAATTTAATTTTCTTTTTTATATTTTTTGGTAAAATATTCCGACGGATTTTCCGTCAGAAAATTTAACAAATTAATTTTATAAAAAATATTTCCGACGGTTAATCCGTCGGAATATTTTGGCGCCTCGTGTCGCCAATTTTTTCCGACGGATTAACCGTCGGAAATAATATTTCCGACGGATATCCGTCGGTAAGGTTGGCGCCGGCTTGCACTTTCCTTTTTCCGACGGTAATCCGTCGGAAATTTCCGACGGATTATTATCCGTCGGAATATTCCGTCGGAATATTTGCTTTTTTTTGTAGTGTATACCCAAAGAATACCGTGGCTTTTATTGACAACGTATATGAACTTTTGTGATTATGATGGTTACTTCAAGACTTAGGCGTCCCTCATTCTTCAGCTATTCCACTTCACTGTGATAGTTGTAGTGCTATGTAAATTATACATAATGATGTTTTCCATGAGCGCACCAAACATATTGAGATCGACTGTTATTTTGTATGTTATCATGTTTTTCAAGGCAGAGTTTAACTTATTTTGATTTCATCTTCTGACCAAATTGATGATATTTTCACCAAATCTCAAACTCCTGGTCGCTTTTTTGATCTTGTTTCCAAAGTCAAACTTGTTTTGCCACTTTGAATTTGAAGGAAATGTTAGAATATATTCAAAATATATTTTTTATAAATATGTTATATTAGAATATGTTCAAAATATTCTTTATAAGTATATTAGGCAATATTTAGTTTATATATATATATTTATATTATTGTTGTATTTATGGAATATTTGTATCAAATTGTAACACATATGCAAAAATACAATTATTTAATTTTTTTTCTTTTAAATTCTAACTATATCGTAACACTCTACCCTTTTCAGCCTCTATTTGTAGAGCAGTGATGATCCGGGGTTGGACCATGACGGCTACTCTTTGGAGAGCATCAGGTGTCTATTGCTGGCTTCTATTACAAAGCTTTTGAGCCTAGAATACGCTCGGCCTTCTGCTGCTACGATAGAATTGTGGCCTATCAATTCAATTGAATGCTAGTTTGGGCCGAGCAAAATTTCTGACTGGAAAACGAATTTAATTGCTGACGAACCGAGTAGGTGAGCTCTGAACATTTCTGTATCACCATACCTGATTAAAAAAATTTTACACAAGAAAAGGGCAATTAAATATATCTATTTTTGGGGTTCAGTAGTAAGTCATATTAGTGCATATAAAATATTTTTTCAACAAACAGTTAAGATAAATGATAGGGTTAAAATGTTATTTTTATTGTTAATATTTTCTCATTATTATTGTGATTTTAAGGAACATTATTTGATGTTGGTTATGTTTTTGTTGTAGGAATGAAAAATATTAACCCGGAGGAGAAATTGACAAAAGAAAATAAAAAAAACCACAATGAAAAAGCAAAGAGAGAAAAAATACCAAATCTTGGCATTAGGAGTTGACTTGGACAATTTGAGGAGACTTCCTACGGGTGAGAGTCTTGAGACAACAAAAGAAGATAAAAAAAAAAAAAAAAGAAAACAAAGAATGAAGAAAGAGTTTGACTTGGAGGAGAAGTGTGAACAAGGAAAAAGTCCAACCACTTTTAGACTTTGGCAAGGCTTGGAGAGGAGAAAATGGTGGGAGAGAGAAAAAGCAGCTGGCCCTCACTCTATCATGTGGAGACTTGGAGGCTCACATTCTTTTCTTTCTTTACTTTTTAGAAATTTTCTTAGAAAAATTCCAACAGCTATGTGTGTTATCATGAATGACTAGGCCGAATTTTCTTATTGAAGGGAATGATTAATTGTTAACTTTTCTTATTATTTATGATGTTTGGATTTGTTTTCTTTATTTTTTTATCTTTGTCTTTTATTTTCAATATGAGTTGCTAAATTCTTTTTAGGGTTCTTATTTTAATTTGACCATGTGCTTATTGTGATTAATGTAGGTTGATAGCCTTGATTCATTGGTTGTTGTTGTGCTTAATGTCATTTTAGGTTTGATCACCCTAAGATTGAATCAACACTATAGAAATTGATTGAGATATAGGTTTTGTAGGATTAGGCAATAACCTGTTAATAGTTTAATTAGTTGAGAGACATTTAAGTGGTTAACATTGATTAAAAGGTTGTGCATTAAAATTGGAGTTAAAAGACATTAGGTTGGTGAGAGCCGTCAAACTTAGTGTTAATTAATTATCAATTAATCATAAGTACTATTTGAGAGGAAGATCTATGGTTCTTAAGCTTCCTTCAAAATGGATTAGAGTTAACGTAGACCTTGTTGGTTAATCAATCTTAATAAATGGTCTAAATTGAGAATAAGAATCCTAGTTTTTACATTTGATAGAATTCAGTTTTATTATTTGATTAGTAATTTTAGTTCAAAACTTGATTTCGGTGTCTAAACAAACAACATATTGAGTATTTCAATAGTCAGTTTTAAAAATTCTTTGTGGGACGATATATTAATTTACTACTTGACACGATTTTGTGCGCTTGCATAAAATAGCACGTCAATAAACCATTTAGGGGTTTCTCCAGTGGTCATCAAAAGGCCTTTCGAATAAGTTATTCGTACATATTTTTAAATAAATATTTTATTTATATCTGAATTTTTATATCATTTTATTTTATTTAGAATTAGAAATATATGTAATTAGTTTTAATTTTCACACATCTCCCCTTACTTAGAATCTTATTTTTATCCCTTTGAATTTCTATTGAATCAAAAAATAAGTTTAATCGTCATCTTTCTGATATCTATAAGGCATTCTCAGAAGGCATTTGGAATTTAATCATGGGATTTGATTCTAGGTGTTGCATTTTATGACAAACATGCCCACAAAATTCGGATATGGTGACATTTCACTTATTTGGTTTACAATGGTTTAAAATATCTCAAATTAGCGCCCATAAATTAGGTTAAAATGGATATTAGGCTCCCTCTAATCTCCCTATAGATTAATCTAGAATTGATGTTGATTAAAAAAAATAAAATAAAGTAAAATAAAGCTACACAATTGAGATATAGTTAAGAGGTAATCGATCAAAACCTTAAACCAGGGAAGTCTTGATGGCACTATTTCCTTTTCATACATTATGAAAAAGAAAGCGTGATTCGAATTTGGGAAAATCATGCAGTTCTAGTTGCTGGATTCTCTATTTGATCCTTACCTATCTTATTTCAATTAATGTTTTTTTTATTACCCAATAAAATTGCACATCAATAGATGCATATATCATGAAAGTTAGTTAATTACTCCATTTATTATTGTGATTCATGTGCTCTCTAAAATAATGTATGATTGTTTAGTAGCTTACAAGTTTCTACCATAGCTTTGCCGTAGTCACTCATGCAAGCCTACAAGGGGGAACCTTCACAAAACTCCTCATTATCCTTGACAATGGAAGGAACAAATGCATAATATTCTAATTAGAGAAATGATCAAATGCACAATGGGAAAAAGAAATAATATTAATAATAAAAATTTTCATTGCATTTCAAAAGTGATTGACATCATATTTATGAGACAAAAAATTAGTGGATATTCAATATAACAGCCTATTAACTATGCAAATATTCCGTTAATTATTAAGAGGAGAATTCACTAAAATATTAATTTATATGTATCATTACTTATCTAATTATATGTGGTTTGAGAGTAAGTGAGCATTTCAATTGAGAACAACTAGTTAGTCGAGTAGTAAGAATCTATTGTCCATCCACAAAGTTGGGATGTGAATTTTACCAATTGCAAGAAGCAAAGGTGGCAGTAGGAATCTTAAATGGAGTATTGCCCTTTTCTGTAATATATAGGATATATTTCCTACTGCTAAACAAAAATTCTCTCAATCTGCCAGGTGAATCCATATTTGAACACAGTAACACATATTTCTTGTTTTGCTATTTTTAATCCAACAATTACTATTCTCTTCATCCTTATATTTTGGTTTTTAATTCTTAAATTTTTTAAAAAATTAAAATAAGATTTTGTTTTAAAAATTTGATCACATTAGTTTAAATATAATTTTCTTTCTGTTTGTTACATGCAAAGAATTATTATCATAATTCTTATATAAAATAGTAAAATATTTTTTTAATAAATAAAAATTACCCTGTGCTACGCATGGGATTTCAATTTATTTAAGATTAAGGTGCCGCTTGGTATAAATGGTGGGTTTAGGAATGGAATGGATTTGTGGAATGGAAAGGTTTGGAATAGAATGGAATGATAATAATTATGTTGTTTGGTATTATTTTGTAATGGAATGGAATGGAATAAATTTTATATTAAAATTAAAATTTAATATTAATAATAATAAATTTATAAATAAATTTTATATTAAAATTTTATATTAAAATTATAATAAAAATATTAGTATTTTACATTATATGATATTTAATAAATTATATCTTGTTCAAAAAATAGTCAAAGTGCATGTCATTTTGTAGAGAAAAATATTTTCTATAATTTAGTGAAATTTGTTTTATTTTTTTTTTTTAAAAAAAGGGTAAAATGGGGATTGCAAACCTTTGGGGGGTTTGCAACTCCCTTGACATGTGGCTGGCGCGCGTCACATTGGCGCTGACAGGTGCGTCAGCGCCTGTCAGCCGCCAATTTTTTTTTTTTGTTTTGCTCAAAACGACGTCGTTTTGAAGCCAATTTTAAACCCTTAAGTGAAGGTTTGGCAAAAGGAGGGGGGGGGGGGGGGTGGGTTTAACGTAAACCCAGCCCCAAGGCTTTACAAAAATCCATTCCACAATACCAAACATGCAAAAATTGACAAAACCAACGTAAACCAATCCAAACCAATCCAATCCAATAAGTCTTTATACTCTTTGCACTTAAAAATAAATTTATTTCTTGCACCATACCATTTGTGCCATTTCAACTTAAAGATATTTCCAGGTGCCATTTGACATGTGATAAAAAATTATAATATAAATTTCCAAAACAAAGTATATAAATAAGAGTAGAATTTTGGCAATTAAAATTGAAAAATAAAAGTTGCACTCTTTTGGTTTCAAAAAAAGTGTTCACTTTTAAACTAAATTCTTAAAATATCCTTACTAATAATAATTGTATATACTCACAATTAAAAAATAAGGATAACAATGTAAAATTATACATTTAATTAGTGTATTAAGTGTATTGTAATTAATAAGTAATGAAAAATTATATTTAAACTAAAGTTGACTTTCTTGTTTTATTTTTGTTTAACAATGAATTAATTTAAACTTATTCCACAAAATTGTATAACTTGATTTTCACCACTTATCAATACACAACAACCACCAAATCATATCTATTATATATATATATAACCGTCTCCAGCTCCTATTTTGCTGCCATGTGTATTAATTGTGTTTTTATAATATTGCCATATGTACAATTGTAATTCTCCTTCATATCATTCATCCTTAATATTGTATTTATTCAATTTGAATATTAACTATCCCCAATTAAATTTGAATAACATGACAACTAATTAAAGTTATCTCTTCATTCTAATATAATTATATTCTTATCTATAATTATGGGTGTGAACATTGATACGATAATAATTTTTATTGATTATTATACCCACTAATTTTTAAATTATCAATGATTAAAAATGAAAATTTCTCTCTACTTTAGTTCTCTCCTCTTCCTTCTCCTTTATTTATTGCCCATGACTTTTGATAGTTATTAACTTTGTCCATCTTCTTCATGGGTATATTAATGTTAATCTCTCCACATTATTGTATCTAATTTGAGTTTGAGGTATTAATTTTTTTTTTCCTTTCAAAATGTTTGTATTTCAAGCACTCAAGAAGGAGAAGGCTCCACCCACCTTCATCCTCCAAGATCGCTAAGTCCAGCAATGGCAAGTTTTTCTTCATTTTTTATTCTTGATCTGAAATAGACAACTTTTATGTATTTTCTTTTATTTTTAAATCGATACTCATGAGTGTATGTGAAAATTGCAAAATTGGAGTAAGGGAAAGCAAAAGGAGAAGGTGAATAATATGGTGATGTTCGTCAAGGCCATCTATGACAAGCTTTTATCCAAGGCTTCTAAATATTACACCATCACTCCTTTCCTTCTTTTTGACCATTTTATGTTACTTTTGCTGTCTCTATTTTTTTTTTTTCAGAAAGGATATTATATTAAAAAGGGGCACAATGGCCAATAAATCTATTGATTTTGGTTTTTAGGTATATTGTTGTAGTCTTCATCAGAGATCTATATTTGCATTAAATTGAAAATTGTTTTCTTTATATTGCGAATGTTTACTAAATTTAGTCCTTGGATAAAGTAATTCATCCATCATGAATTACCTACTCATTAATTTTTTTTTTTTGATCCTATAAATTATCATAGAGAGTAAGTTCAAGGCTATAAGAGAGTTGGTTAGCAAAGGTTTGGCGAGGATGGTGACTGTTCATGCAAGTCAAACAATATGTGCTAAGGTTACACATTCAAGTTTTACTTGCTTAATTAGGATGATTTGCAATGGTTTCTGTCACTTTAGATTTTTGTTGGTTGGAGAAATAATTTAATTTTAAAATTACGTTTGGATTTCATATTACCATTTTACTTAAACCATTTATTGACAAAAGGTTTTTTTTAATTTATATTTTCTTAATTGATTGTAACAGAGATAACAATTCATTGCTGTATTTTAATTTGCTTAAAAGGTATTGTAGGTATTGCATTTTATTTTTTAACTTCTCTATATATTATTGTGCCTTAATTTTTTTAAAAGTTATTGTATTTCATTTTTTAACTTCTATACATAATATAATTATTATTTTTTTGCTCCTAAATACAACTTTAAGGAATTTCCCCTTTCAATGAAAAAAAATAAAATTATTCTATGTTTGGACAAGCCATTTTTGTTTGCAAATGAGCAAAAAGTTAACTTTTCTCAAACAAAAATAAACTATCTAAACACATTTTTATTTCAAAATTTAAAATTCAAATTTTCCCACTTAAATTCCTCTCATATAATTTTTAAAAAATTTCTCTTCTATTTTTCCCTCCAAAATACTTTTTCTATAAAAAAAATACCCATCAAAATTTTCACACATTCCAATACAACTTTTCTCAAATACATTACACTCCAAATGGATTAATAACAATTAATTTATAATATCTTTAATTATGGTAATAATTTAATTTTTAACCCTAACATGATCCACTACAACTGCACTTTGTTACCTATCTCTCTTTATTCAATCCAGTATATGTTTTTTTATTATACAAGTTAACAATAAAAATTTTGAAATGATTTTATATTGCATTAGATTTTTAATTGAATTTGAATTCAATAACCTCATCTAAATTTAACATTATTATCTCTATGTTTTTAATCATATTATTTAAATGAAAGCATAAATTTCTAAAATAAATTTTCTAAAACAATTTAATTATTATTTATATTATTTAAAAAATTAACATGAAATAATAAATTATAATTTTAAATTTTAAACTATAATTACATTTTTTTTAATAATACGTGATAACACTGGTTATATAGAAACATAAAAGATTATATACGAGTAATAATAGAGAAATCATAGTATAGTATGGCATATGTTACTAAAGACTAATCACTTTAAATATTTATTACGTTTCTGTCATCTACTATTGTTTTGTCATGTAGACCAATCTCTGTTACTTAAAAAATTCAATATAATTTTTCATTATAAATATTATTAATTATTTTATATATGTATAACCTTGCCTTCATGTTTAAAAATAAAATTTAAACATATAAAATTCATGACAATATCGATTAATGTTGCAAATTAGAAGAAGGAAATAAGCATCTTAGTTCTGTCTCTTAGAATTAATCATCAGGCCGTCGTACAATTTTAAGTACCAAAGAAACTTGAACATCTCTCCAAAGAATGGAATGCCCATATAACTAGGAAGAGTTGTCAGGATCCCGATCCGATCCCGATCCAAATTTACTAAAACGATCCTGATCCTAATTACGATTCTACCTTATTATGTAAATAAAATATAATTAAATTTATTCAAAAAAATTTTCTTTATCTAAGTAAAATTAAGATATATATTTATAAAAATAATTTAATTAGTTTAAATTAAGATATATACTTAAATAAATAATTTAATTAGTTTAATGATACTTTTATTAGTTTTTAACAATAAATAAATAAATAAATTGGGCATACATACCTTTTGACTGCGACAGTAACTAAACTATTGAAAAAATTATATAAAATGTTATAAGAAATAAAAATTGAAATAAAATCATTTAATTATAAATTATATTTGAATTTTCTACCTATCTATTCATATATTGATTAATAACTCTTTTAAAAATTATTTATAAATTATATTTTCTCATTTTTTTCTAAAATTTTACGATTCTACGATCCGATTCTACTAATTCAATTCTGCTATCCTAAATCGATTCTGTATAGCATCCCGATTTTATAAACTATGGGAGGAAGCTTTGTCCCATCTCCAATACACCGAATTGCAACTGGAATAGCATACCACATGTCATACCAAAACCATAAAATCAATCCCACAAATGGTATACCTCCCAAAAACAAAGCTACCTAGATTTCAATGGCTAAATCCATTCTTTTTCTTTTTTTTTTCTTTCCTGTTTGACGTGATGATTGGATAAATCTTGTTGTGTTTCTATTTATAGGAGTTGAACTAGTGCAGTTGAAGTAGCATTGCCACCCTTTGAAAGATGCCTCGCTAAATATGCCCCATGGTCGTCTCTATCAGACAAATAATGTGTCAACCACCACATTATTTTTGTGATAAAACGTGACCACTTTTGTCAGTGGTATTTGTATCTTTGACTTGTTCTTGGCTATGTGAAAGAGAAATGAGCATAAGAAAAATTATCCTTACCGTTAGAAAAAAAAGTTGGTTACATAACAAGCACAATTTTAATAAGATACGTACGTATTCTAACTAAGCAAACAAATATTATTTTGAAGAATTAAAAACTTGACCGTGATCTCCACTTTTTTTTTTTTTTTGACAAGCTAAAAAAGCATAATTTATTATTAGAAGCAAAGTGCAAAAGTTGCAATGTAAACAATCAATATCTCAAAAGTCATAATAGCTATTCCATCTCAAAGAACTACTATAATCAAAAGCTCCAACATGAAGGGCATCCTAAAGTAAATAAACTACTAGAAACCCAAAACAAATAGTGACTATTCAATAACAGCCAATAGATTTAGAGATTTGGACACTCTCGATTTCATCAACCTATTTACCACACTATTAATAATCTTTGATACGTGGTGGCCCTCTCGTTTCTTAATTCTCTCATTTAGCAATTTTATGTGATTAGATACATTCTTAAGGTGCCATGGGATATTTTCATGGTTCTTTAGCCAATTGATTGCGTTAACAGAGTCATTTTTAATTTCAAGTACATGAGATTGTGATCTCCCCTTAACATTGGCTAAATTAAATATTCATCTTATCAATGTCTCTAGTACAAGATAAGGTCTATTTAATAGCTATATAGGTGTTTTAATTAGAGGCAAATCTTGTGTCAGCTTTTTATCCCTTAATTTTTGGAATAAAATATCAACTTTTCAATTAAAATTACCATCTTTTGGATGTACGTAGAGTTTTCTTGGCAAACATTGGCGCAGGAATGAATGGGATGCTCTACTAACTCAACTATAATACTTATTGACATTCTAGGAGGGATCATCAATTAATCAGAACTGGAAGGAAGTAGAAGCACAATTATATTATATGATACCATTGAATTTGGATTATGAAATGAGGAGATGGATGAAAATGATTCCTGAAATTTGAAAGCTACGTCTGCGGACGAGTTTCTGATCCTTAACTAGTTTTCAACTCGTTCGTTACACAAGAAAAATGTAAATAATTCGGTGACATGTTATTATAATTTTTAAATAATTAAAAAATTTGTAGCATGTAAATAATTGTAATACAAAATCATATTTTATTGTTCAATTTTGGTC
Source organism: Gynochthodes officinalis (assembly GCA_020080225.1). Lineage (NCBI taxonomy): Eukaryota > Viridiplantae > Streptophyta > Magnoliopsida > Gentianales > Rubiaceae > Gynochthodes > Gynochthodes officinalis. The sequence goes on from CM034617.1 coordinate 12,061,675, forward strand.
TTCTCCACTGATGATTCTATACTTCTAAATTGTTGATTCTCCATCATATGGGACGAAAGTTGAAGGTTGGCATCTGTGTCTCTATGTCAAATGATCACATCAGAGAACGTCGACGTAGTTTGGAGGTTTTACTTAGTGCGGGTCATCATCAAGTTTGGCATGCATGGATACATGATACATATTTTATTTTGTATTTCTATATTTTTAAAATAAAATTTATATTTTTAGAACAAATTTTATTTCTGAATTTTCATTTTAAAAATGTAAATATTATTTCCAAGGCATAAAAATACAAAATAAAATGTCAATTCGTACGTTGCATTATATTCTTCTAGTTAGCACCGCGCGCTGAAGACAAACATTTGGGTACGTGGAAACCTCGGCCTGAATTATAGGAAACCACAAAACAAACATGCACTAAATTGCCAACCATTAAATATCACGTTCGAAGGAGTTGGCATGGTAGATCTAGACGTATAAAATCTAACAAAAGTGTCAGAATATCTTAATACTCCTAGTTTATAATTTGTCATTAAATTATAGTTTTGAGTTGGATTTTGATTTCTTCAATAGTATAAATTAAAATGTACGTTGGAATAAATGTTGTTATTTGTAAATGTTTGAAGGATGCATTTGGTTCTTCATTAAAATTAGAATTGTCATAAAATTAGAATATTTTTTTTTGTTGTATTTGATTAAATTTGATTTTTCCCCTTTATTCTAACCTATACATAATATTTATTTTATGATATCTTTAAATTGTTGAAATTTGTTCTAAAATTTATATAAGATATATTTTATTCTAAGCCAATTTTAAAAGGGTAGATTTTCTAGCTTAAGTAATATTTTCTATGTTTTTTTTTTAAAAAAGAGTCTATTTTTGATTTGATATAATTTATTTTAATTTATAAGAGATAATAGATGATTAAAGCTACTTTGAAAAGTACAGCACTTGCCATTGGCAAACAAAAGTTATAAAATATGTTTACCGATGTACTAAGGAATCGGGCTCTTCCTTAAGAGACAAGTAATTATATAATTTTTTAAGATAAGTACTAATATGTTCAATGAAAATTTATAGTAATATATTTGACATGATAAAATTGTATTTTATTATTTTATATTTTTTTAATGAATATAATGAATAAATTTGTATTTGTTAGCATGTCAAATCAAATGTTATGACTTTTCATAAAAAGTATTATTAATTTTTTTATATTTACTTTTTAATCATGAACACACATTAGTATTATTATTACAAGTTACACCAACTACATTATAGGATTTTATTCAAAAATTTAAATGGATGGATTCTACTTTTTGGAACTTGGCAAACAATAATATTGACTTATGGATTTTTTTTTTTGGGATACAAAGAGGAGTTTTTATTGTGTAGGTTATTTTATTTAAAAAATTATGAATTTCCCTCAAATTAGTTAAAACTACAATAGTAGACCAGCTAATTATTTCACCCATTTTGGTTGTTGAGAGATAAGGAATTCAATAAATTATTTATAATCCAGCCCATTCTCCTTTTATTTTACTTTAATAGTACTTCCTCATTACCATACAAACGTCAAATCTTAAAAATTTTCTTTTTTAAAAAAATATTTTTTAAAAGTAAAAATATAAATATAAATTATATATTATATTAAATGTATTATATTTTATAAATTAAAAAAAAATTCAATACATTTTTTTCAAAGAAATTTTAGGATTTGTTTAGAGTGTGATGCATTTGAAAAAAGTTGTATTAGAATGTGTGAAAGTTTTGATGAGTAATTTTTTGATAGAAAATGTATTTTAGAAGAAAATATAAAATGGAGTTTTTTTAAAAAAAATTATGTAAAAGAGATTTGAGTGAAAAAATTTAAAATTTAAATTTTGAAATAAAAATATATTTAAATAAATTATTTTTATTTAAAAATTTACTTCTCCAACACACCCTACATTTTCTTTGCAAAAAAAAAAAAAAAAAAAACAAACGAAATCCATTAGTCGAACACTCTTCCTCCGCTTTTCACAGAACCCGAAGTCAGCTTTTCTTTAGTCGAACACTCTTCCTCCGCTTGTCAAATCCCTCGATAACAAACAATGGCGACAGCAAAAACAAAAGCGGAAGAAGCTCCGGCGATCGGTATCGATCTCGGCACAACGTACTCCTGCGTTGGGGTTTGGCAACATGGCCGTGTTGAAATTATTGCTAACGATCAAGGTAACAGAACAACTCCGTCTTACGTAGCATTCACTGACACTGCTCTTCGTTTCATCGGCGATGCCGCCAAGAACCAGGTTGCCGCCAATCCTCTGAACACCGTTTTCGGTAAGGTTTTTCTTGGAAGCCCTAGTGGATTCTTTGTCCGAAATTGAGGTTTAATAGGGCTTGACGAATTTCTGACTAAGAACGTGTTTGGTGGATAAACAGAAAATAACTCATCAGCGTGGGGGAACCATGCCATGACTGATTAACATCTGGCCCCCTAGTAATATCTGGGATTTAGTGTCTAGCGCTTCCATAATTTTAATGTTAGTTATTCATGTTACATTTTCAATTTCTGTCAACGATAATAAAAGTAGATACAGTAAAAGCAGTTGTTTCTTTTATTTTTATTTTTTAAAATCTGCAACATGTCAAGGATGTACCCGATTTGGCTTTAGGACGAATTCATGACGTATTGGTTGATTTTTTTTTCCCTGTTGTTACGATTTAAGAAAACAGTAACTGTGTTTGCTAGAATGTCCCGTTTCATGGTTCTTTAAAGATTTGAAGAAAAAGTAACTTCAGTTAAAGAACTTCATTATGGATAACCGATAAAGACAAAATATTTTAGTCGTTTCCATACACGGACTGAATCATTTAATATACTGGTGATTGAAATTATAGTGATATGTGATACATACAGAAATTTATTGGTTAATGGTTGATGCAAATTATTTAGGCGCGTTATATCTTACCTCCATTGAGTTCAATTTGTGGTGTGTACTAACATGTTCTGTTTTGTTGTTTTTGAAGGATTTATACGATGTAAAATGTGTAACTGAGACATAATATTGACACGTCTCTATACATTCCCATAATCCTTTTGTCTAAATATTACTTTGTATGTAATTTGGTGGCACGAAACTCCATATGTAGTTAATGTATCTTCCCTTTCTAGTTTTGATCAGCAAATTTTGGTCAGGTACTCGTGAGGGCAATGTTTGCATATTCGTTAAGTTAAGATTTGAGGATAATATGTGAGAAATTGTCTGCATTAGTTAGTTATCTATTCTGAGTTTTTTGGAAGTCTGTATTGTGAGCCAATAATTGGAAACAACTGCATTTGATTACAGATGCCAAGAGATTAATTGGTAGGAGATTCAGTGATTTCTCGGTACAAAATGACATTAAATTCTGGCCATTCAGAGTCATTTCTGGCCTCGGTGACAAACCAATGATTGTGGTATCTTATAAGGGTGAGCAAAAGCAATTTGCAGCTGAAGAGATTTCGTCTATGGTTATTTCAAAGATGAAGGAGACTGCCGAGGCCTACCTTGGTGCAACAGTGAAGAAGGCGGTTGTAACCGTTCCTGCCTACTTCAATGATTCACAGCGTCAGGCAACTAAAGATGCTGGAGTCATTGCTGGCCTCAATGTACTGCGTATCATTAACGAGCCTACAGCTGCTGCCATTGCTTATGCTCTAGACAAGGAATCCAGCAGCAAAGGCGAGAAGAATGTTCTTATTTTTGATCTTGGAGGTGGTACTTTTGATGTCTCTATCCTCACTATTGAAGCAGGTATTTTTGAAGTGAAAGCTACTGCTGGAGATACTCATCTTGGAGGAGAGGACTTTGATAATAGAATGGTTGGCTACTTTGTTCAAGAGTTTCAGAGAAAGCATAAGAAGGACATCAGTGGTAATCCAAAAGCTCTTAGGAGATTGAGGACAGCTTGTGAGAGGGCAAAGAGGGGCCTTTCATATTCTACTCTGATGAAAATCGAGGTTGATTCCTTGTCTGAAGGTATTGATTTTTACTCAAGTATTACTCGAGCCAAATTTGAAGAATTGAACTTGGACTTGTTTAAGAAATGCATGGAGATTGTTGAAAAGTGTTTGATTGATGCCAAGGTGGATAAGAGTAGCCTCCATGAGGTTGTCCTTGTGGGTGGTTCAAGTAGGATTCCAAAGGTTCAGCAATTGCTGCAAGAGTTACTAAATGGGAAGGAGCTTTGCAAAAGCATCAATCCAGATGAGGCTGTTGCTTATGGTGCAGCTGTTCAAGCTGCAATATTGGATGGCAATATGGATCAGGAACTTGTACTGGTGGATATTACCCCATTATCTCTAGGTATAGAAATTATTGGAGAAGTCTTTAATATTGTAGTCCCTAGGAACACCACTATCCCTACAAGGAAGGAGAAAATTTTCACAACAGTATATGATAATCAAACAAGAGTATTGTTTAAAGTGTTCGAGGGTGAAAGAACAAGATCAAAAGACAATAATTTGTTAGGAGAATTTGTGCTCTCTAATATCCTTATAGCCCCCAAGGGAGTTCCTAAATTTAATGTCTGCTTTGATATGGATGCCAATGGCATTTTACATGTCTCTGCTGAGGACCAAACAACAGCGTCGAAGAATCAAGTCATCATTACCAATAACAAAGGAAGATTGTCAGCTGCTGAGATTGAGAACATGGTAAAGGAAGCTGAGAAATTCAAGGCTGAGGAAGAGGAACATAAAAGGAAGGTTGCTGCAAAGAAAGTTTTGGAGAGTTACATCTACAAAATGAGAAAGATGATTAAAAGTGAGAATGCTAGATATGTGCTGACTTTGGCCGAAAGAAAGAAGGTTGAGGATGCAACTGAGCAGGGCATTCAATGGTTGGCTGGGAATCAGCTTGCTGGGACTGATCAATATCAGGACAAGATGGAGGAGCTTGAAGACATCTGCAAACCAATACTTGCCAAGATTCAGTCGGGTAAAGTGAGCGTGAGCTCTGGTTCTCCTTCAAAGAGGCCAAAAATTGAGATAATAGATTGTGATTAGCTGGTGCTGACTGGTGGCACTCTGATTTTGTGGATTATTTGCACATTTGGCATTTTATGGTTTAGATGAGTAGTATTTTGGTCTGTCTTAGAATCTTGAACTGGAGCGAAGCATATTATGATTCAGATGACTAGTAATATTTTTGTCTGTCTGAGATTCTTGAACTGGACAGAAGCATACTATGATTCAGATGACTGTTATTTTGGTCTTAGATTTTATTTTATTCTCTATTGGACACCGGTGAAAGTAGATTCTTTGACCAAGAGCATGGAGTAAATATTTTTATTTCGCCTAGAAAAGGACTAAATGGTAGAGAATTAAATACATTATGACAATTAAATCTTTTATTTCGTTTAGTTCCTCCTGACTTTTGAGTTTGGGAAAAACACATTATGACAATTAAACATATCACTTTCCTTCGGTGCTCAAATTTTACTCTAAAAATACTTGGTGCATATTTTGATTTAATCTTTAAAAAACTTGCAATAAAATTATCAAAAATTTTCATCATATACACCACCTTCCCAATAAAATTCGTTCCGTTTGCTAGACAATCGGCCAAATTTTGTGATAGATTGGCTGTTTTAATTAAAAAAATACTTCTTTTTTTTTTTTGCAATAACAGCCGAGTAGGAAAGAAAATGAGAAGTGATGACGTCATCACTGGGGCAAAAGTTGAAAATATATTTTTTATTTTTTCCTTTCTTTTAGCGACAGTACTAAAAATGTTACAGAAAGTCTAGTAATATGATTATAAGCTTTTCAGCGATGAACTTATTATTTTGATTCTTACCTTTATTTTATAAATTTGATTTGCCAAAGACTTAAATTTTTAATAATTTATAAATCTAAAACAAGTTTTGGGCTGACCTTTATATTTCAATTAGAATATAAAATAGTATCTAATTCAATTAAATTATTTATTTTGTTCAAATTTAAATGTGAAGAATATTTCAAAATAAATATTTGATTTGTTTTTTACTTGGAAGTGTTTCAAAATAAATAGTTGAGTTCTCTTATTTTCTAAATCAATAAAAAAAAAAGGATTTGTTTTAGATGTTCAAATTATAATTTGAATGTTATAAATGAGGAAATTACTAAATTTTTATTTGATTAGAATTTATGAGGCACTTGGTATAAACTGTGGGTTTAGGAATGGAATGAATTTGATAAAAGAAAAGGTTTGGAATGGAATGGAATGATAGTAATTATGTTGTTTGGTATTATTTGGTAATGGAATGGAATAAATTTTATATTAAAATTTAATATTAATATTATAATAAAGATATTATTATTTTACATTACATTATATTTAAGAAAATCATATCTTGTTCCAAAAATAGTCAAAGTGCATGTCAATTTGTAGAGAAAAATAGTTTCTACAAATTAGTAAAATTTATTTTTTAAAAAAGAAAAAAAATAGGTGAAATGGTGGTTGCAAACCCAAGGATGGGTTTGCAACTACCAGACACGTGGTGCGCACCCAACTCCTATCAGCTGCAGAATTTTTTTTTTCAAAAGGTAGTTTCTCAAAACGACGTTGTTAGGCGTTTTTTTGATGCCAAACAACGTTGGTTTGAATGCCTTTAACAAAAAAAAAAAAAATCTTTTGGCTAAATGACATCGTTCGTCGTTTGGCCAAAACCTTTCCCACGAAGCTTGGCCCCCCCTGGGTTTGAAGAAAAGTTATTCCAATGGGTTTAGTTACTATAGTGTCCATTCCAAACCCTTATAACAAACATTGATTTATCTTCCCATGGTAATCTATTCCATTCCAACCCCCTATACCAAATGCCCCCTTAGTTGTTTACTAATTTTGGGATTTTACTTAATTTTAAATGTGATTTGATATTTAGTAATAAATGTTAAAATTATATTTCACATTTAATATGATTAAATTTTGACAATTATATTTTAGATTGAATATCCAAAATTGGTTTTGATGTCAATTAGATTTGAATTCGATAATTATTATTTTGAGACTTTTAAATTTTAAATTTGATTTGAAATTTAAAAGATGTTCATAGTTAGATATGTTTTATAATTTAATTTGATTAAAATTGTGGAAGAGGATCTAAATTGAATTTCAAAATAATATTTATCAATTAAATCAAAACTAAAGGCAAAGGGTTTTTGGGACTCTTATAGTTTAAATTTACAGTTTTTGGGTTTTAGAAACCTTAAACCTTAATCGTTGAATTATTTAATTTATTTTCATTTAATTGAATTTTGAAAAACCCCAATGCTTGACTTTGCTTGACTTTAAACCCTAACAATCTTGAAGCATTAGGTATTGAAGATTTGGAGAAACTTTTTTTTTCACGTTTTTTGAAAAAAAAATATATAAAAATTAGTGAATAGTGCGGCAGGGATATTTTGGTCATATTGAAATTTGATTTTTTACTCCGGTGACGAATCGCAGCAAAAGAGTAGTCCATGTTATAGCTCTCAACAAGAGGAATTCAATGGTGTAATCGGATCATCGATCCGACGTTGGAGTTGGTCGGGATCTGAGTTTGAAGTTCCAAAAATCAAAATCTTTCTCTTCAGATTCTGAAAGATCCAGACGGTTTTAGCTTGCAAGGTCACTTGGGTTGTGTTCTCCTTGTGAAGACGATCGTTTTGAGGAGTTATGGGCTTTGATCGGAGCTAGGACGATGGAGAAACGAGCAATTGAAATTCCAGCGAGTTTGGGGTGAGTCAACTCGTGAGTCAGCCGTTGATTGGGTAGCATCTGCTGACTGGACGCTGACTCGTTTGACCAGTTGACTGTTGACTTTGACGGGCTGACCTGTTGACTTTGACTATTGACTTTGACCAACGTTGACTTTGATCGTTGACCAGAATTGACTTTTTAGAATTTTTTCTACTTCTAAAATCAGGTGCACTCATTCTATTTTTCCGTTTTTATTTATTAAAAATGGAAAAACGCATGCCAATTGAGATGATCAAACTTCATACTTTTAGTGGGTCTGAATTTAATTCATGGAAGCGAAAGACTCAGTTTGGTTTAAAATATGAAAATATTTTTTATACTATTTTGAGTACATTTGCTGATACTACTGGGGAAGTTGATGAATCTCAATGGGATAAGGATGATGACTTATGCAAGGACTATTTATTGAACTGTCTTTCAGACCGTCTTGCAGAAGTTTATAACAAGTTTAAAACTGCTAAAGAAATATGGGACAATTTAGATACTCAATTTAAGAAGGAGGAGGAATTGTCAAAAATACATATTGTTGACAAATTCATGGATTTCAAATTCAAGGAAGATATGGAAATCACTCCTCAAGTAACTGATCTAGAAAATTTGAGATCTAAATTGACCAGTGAAAACATCATCGTTTGTGATCCTTTTCTGGTTGGTGCCATTTTTTATAAATTACCATATGCATGGCATTCTTTCAAAACTAAGATGTACAGGAAGAAGTGCAGGTGGGACTGGATGATCTTAAACGATTCATTAGAATCGAGGATGAGAATTGAGTTAGGAATAACTTGGAGATGGTTAGACAGCAACAATCAGCTGCTAACTCGGTAACAAATCCTAAGAAATTTCCTAAGAAATCCAAGTCACACAAGAGTGAGTCTCAACAATTGGAGGTCAAAAAGCCTATATTTAAGAAAAAGAAGGGCAAGTGCCACAATTGTGGGAAGTAGGGCCACTTTGCAGCAGATTGTAAGCAACCTAAAAAGGACAAATTTGACACACCAAAGAAGGAAGCAAATATACTAGTACAGAAGACTGAGCCTCAAAAATTTGTTGCTATGGTGGGCAATAATGGAAAGGCCAGTACTTCTTCAGAATGGTGGTTAGATTGTGGGGCAACGTGCCATGTCTGCAAAAATAAAAAGTTACTTGATGATGTTGCTGAGACCAACAAAACTATTGTTGTGGCTAGTGGGACAGCGGAGACGGTGACTCACACTGGTACTGCAAATATGAGCCTTTTTTCAGGTAAATTTCTAACTTTAAAAGATGTTAAAGTAATTCCTGCTATTCAAAAGAATTTAATTTCTATTAGTTGCTTAGACAATGCTGGCATGAGCATATTTATATCTGGTGGTAGAGTAACTTTATCTGTTAACTCTCATTATTTTGGTTGTGGATTCTTGACTGGTGGCATGTATAGATTGAGTTCTGTAAATGAAACGGTCAGCCAAGTTAGTTCAAATTTAATTGATCCTACAACATTGCATAATCCGTTAGGACATATGAATTACAAGAAAATGGCTAGACTAGCTAAAACTCATAATATACTTCTAGATACTTCGATCAGATTTAACAGATGTGAAGTATGTGCTCAAACGAAAATTACTAGAAAACCATTTTGTACGGTTTCTAAGAGTACACAACTTTTTGAATTAATACATTCTGACCTCTGTGACTTTAAAAGTTTCACAACTAGAGGTAGTCGGAAGCATTTGGTAACTTTTATAGACGATTTTCGAGATATTGTCATATTTATCTGTTAAAATCAAAAGATGAGGTATTAGATAAATTTAAGATTTTCAAGAATCGTGTTGAAAACCAGTTGAACTTGAAAATTAAAAGGTTTAGGAGTGATAGAGGAGGAGAATATACATTGACAGGGTTCAAGGAATTTTGTGCTTCAGAGGGCATAATACTTGAAACTAATGCTCCTTACTCATCTCAATCTAATGGCATAGCTGAACGTAAGAACAGGATGTTAACAGAAATGTTAAACTCAATGTTATTGACAGCTGGCATGCCTTCTTGTTATTGAGGAGAAGCAGTTTTGACTGCTAATCACATCCTGAATAGGTTGCCGCACTCTAAGTTGTCTTCAACTCCTTATGAGATATGGTATAAACATCTTTGTAGATATGATACTCTTAAGACTTGGGGCTGTATTGCTTATGTGAGGATACCAGACCCTAAGAGACCTAAGGTGGGGCCTAGGACAAACACTTGTGTGTACATAGGTAGTGCAGAGGATAGTGCAGCTTATCGGTTCTTGGATCTATCAACCAATGTGGTTATAGAATCTAGAGATGCAGTTTCTTTAAAGATGAATTTCTTCGAGATCAAGGGTTGACAGTACCCGGCACTATAGAAATAATTTCAGAATCACCTAAAGAAACTGAATCAAATTCCTTTGACATTCGGATAATTTCTAAATCTGCACATTTAAGGGTTTCTACAAGAGAACGAGTTCCCAAAACGTTTGGTGAGGATTTTGTCACTTACCATTAGACGATGATCCATCCACTTATAAAGAAGCGATGAGATCTAGGGACTCCTTATTGTGGGCAGAAGCCATTGATGATGAAATGAACTCTCTGTTACAAAATCAAACTTGGCAACTAGTCGATTTGCCAAAAGGGGCTAAGACTATAGGTTGCAGGTGGATTTTGAAGAAGAAACTTAATCCTGACGAATCTATAGCTCGGTATAAAGTACGTTTAGTAGCTAAGGGCTATACTCGAGTAAGTGGGGTAGATTATTTTGATGTTTACTCCCCGGTCTGTCACTTGACTACGATAAGAATTTTTCTTGCTTTGGCATCTATTGAGCACTATGTTGTGCATCAAATGGATGTAAAGATAGCTTTCCTAAATGGAGATCTGACTGAGGAGATCTACATGAACCAACCTGAAGGGTTTGTCATGAAAGGTTTTGAAAACAAAGTTTGTAAGTTAAACAAATCTTTGTACGGTCTAAAACAAGCACCTAAATTGTGGCATCAAATAGTTACCATCACCCAGGAAAAGTTAGTGAGCCGTGTAATAGGTGACCATTTTGCATGATTTGAGGGGCACTTGAGTTAGCCGTCACAAGACAAGAGGAGAGGAGAATAGAGGTAATCATTGAATTGTAGAATCTCACCTTAAAAAAGGCCATCGGAAGCGCTTGAAGTAGAGAAACCTAAGGGAAAAAAACACAGAGGAATATTTGCCAAAATATGCACCTCGATAATCCTTCCGAAGGAAATCGCTTTTACTTTCTTTTCCTTTGACTACTATGATACTTCAATTCACCAGGTTATTTCTTACCTACCTATAGATTCAGCAACAGTTTGTGTCGGCTTATCTATCAATCGCGTCTGGTTTGCAGCTCATTTGAAAATTATGTAACAAGTCCGCAAAAGTTCAAAAAATAGAATTGACACAATATTGCAAAGTGGCCTCCTTTGCTCTTTTGGTTCTAAGGTTCTCTTTTTTCGGGGGAGCAAAGCAGTCAAACAATGAATCAAAACAAATAATTGTTCTGGAATGGCAGGTTCAGCTCAGCAAGTCTGAGTCTTTTTTCTTTCAGTTGTAGTTGTAGAGCGAGGAAATAGCAGGCCTATCACTTAAGATACCTTTACTTATTCTCTTAGCTTAGTCTATTGGAGCAAGAATAAGTGGCATATCAACTAATTTGTACTTCCGAACAACTGAAATGATGGGTTTCACAGTGTCGATTTGTGAGGGGAAAAAATTACATATTAAGCATCATTTTTCTTAAAAATTATAGGCATATAGAAATTTACTGACCGAATCAAAGGATGATGACTTCCTAAATTTAGTTTTAGAAAACTGTGTGGGTTTACATGCATTTTTCTTGACAGGAAGAAGTGCAAAGTATTGACTTACTAGAAGGACGAGCCATTTCAACCAATGACTTTGGAAGGATATACAAGGCCAGGAAGCAGTCACATGTGATATTTGAAGTTTTGGACAGCTATGCTTAATTACATAGAAGATTGAGATAATTGTTACCAAATTCTTAAGTATAATCCACCACATTTTGGAGCAGCTGTTTCAAAGCCAGCCACACAAAGTTGAGCATCACTGCTTTCTTAAAAGGGCACTATTGGCCAATTAATTATAGAGGAAAAGTTTATCAGATGATCTAGATAAATTACTTTTCAGTCACCCAACCAAATAACAATTCATTCAAAATTGTATATATATCCTCAATCATACAATTAAACCAAAAATTAAAGAAAAAAAGAACGAACTGCCCACCTGAATCAACAGTATCTATTCTACCATATTTTTTCATGCATACTCTGAATGAAAAATCTAATCAGAGGACAACTAAGCTATGTAATAAAGTTGAAGAGGTCACCTGGAATTTTTAAAATCTAATCAGAGGACAGAGACTAAAACGGAGTTAAGATTGCAGTCAAATTGGAGATAACTTGATCCTGCAGTCAAGTTTTGCGTATTGTAATAGTCAAAGGCTAATTAGAAGCTTGACTGAGAACTCGAAATTTCCAAATGCTGCATTACAACCAGAAATTCGCAGAATGCTCCTGATCAACTATAAATAGTCCTCACTTCATTAGCATTGGCCACCAAAGTGAAATCGATCAAGAGAACTCTCTTAACAATAAAAGCTCCCCCAGCAAGAGAAAAATGGCATCGCAATGCCCAGGTAACAATTTAACTTCAACAAGTTTTATTCTTATTTTTTAACTTCAAAATAGGAGACAATAAACAAAAACATTTATGGCCTAACCAACTGCATAAATGGTCATGTCGTGTTTTTTTCTAGGTAAGACTTCATGGCCTGAACTGGCTGGAGTAGATGGGGTGAAAGCTGCGGCAACAATCCGCCGTGAAAACCCTGCAGTCTTTCCCGTGATTGTTCCGCAAGAGGCACCGCTTCCGCCCGATTTTGAATGTGGAAGGGCTTTTGTTAAGGTTGACTTCCGCAATATCGTTACGCAAGTCCCTACTGTTGGTTGAACTTCTACACTTGGAAGTGCAAAGAATTGAACCATATCAAATAAGTGGCCGATTCATATGCGTGTCATGTTGCAGTAGTTCGATTTATACAAATAATCGTGCCTTCATTTAGTTCATTATGGGATTTACATTTATTGTTGTATTTTCTTTTCCTTTTTTTGGGAGGATTAATGTTTTCAATGATACTGTAATTTATGAATTATATTTTGTAACTATCTTACCACTCTGTACCACTTTTAAGGTTCATTTGGTTTTTAGTTAGAATTGAAATTGGTTTAAAATTAAATATATTTTATATAGATTTTAGCATGAATTTTGTATAAAATTTTAACAAACTAAACCAAATATAATAAAAAATTTCTCTAATTTGAAGATAATTTCAATTCTAATAAGGAATCAAACACACCCTTGATAAATTTATAATATTTATTTTATATATGAAAATATTTGGTGCAATGTCATTTGATAGACATTATTGATTTGAATATTAATTGGAAGATTTCTCACCTTTATCCAAAGGATGCCTAAGAAAAAAAGAGAAGGGCTATTCTATAAACTATTTTTTAAAAGGAAAATTTCATCATAGAAACCGGGCAACACTAACTTGTTAAGTTTTTTTCCTCATCCTTGGCTTAGGCCCCATTCTTATAGAATCATGCCGCCACCGCGTATTGATAAATTTTAAGTTCAGCAATTATTCTTTCGCCTGTGTTTGTAACGTGTTAATATGTATACTATTAATATTAATTTTTGTTTCAACATGTTTTAATATGAAAGAATTTATTTTTTGATTATTAAGTTATATTTATTTTAAACTTTTAGTATAAAATTTCATTAAAATACTGGATTGATGCAAAAAATAAAAAACTTAATATTAAAATGAATTAGAATAACAGTAAAACTAATAGTGCATGTATTAAAACAAATTATAAGATTTATGTTAACTTATTACAATCTTAATGACTTTAACCATTTTAAAGTAGACTTTTTATTCATAAAATAGGAAAGATCATCAAGATTTTGTGATCTCCTACCTAATTAATTACTAAAAACGGACTGGAATTTGATACCCAATCCTATAAAAAATAAATTTTCTAGAAAAAAATATAAAATCCTTAATTACTAAAAAAATTACTAGAATTTACACCCAAATCCTATAAAAAAAATGACATTTCTATACAAAAATATAAAACCTGTAATTACTAAAAACTTACTAGAATTTGACTAAATTAACTTGGTGTACACCCACATTTATCCCTAATCAATCTTTTTCAATTCCTATAACATGGAAAATTTACATTTCCGAACTACTGGAATAATGCGTTCAGAATATCATTGATGGAAACAGTCCAAGTCTCAAGCATAGCTTTGTTAAGAATTATACGTAGAAATATTAGCGAGTCAAAGGAGATGACGACATCCTTAGTTATATATGGAAAACTGTGAGATAAAATGGCGTTTCTTGACTTACTAGAAGCACTGGCGATTTCAACAAGACTGGGAACAGGGAACTGCACAAGATCTTATGTAATATCTCTCTCTAACATTTTATGTCACACATTTTAATATAATCACATAATTGGTTTTATTTTTGTTGAATATTATACATATGTGACTATTTTTATTTTAATATATTTAATTTAGTGAGAGGATTGATTTTTTTTTTTGTACTTTATTTTAAAAACTTTCGGGTGCAAAAAGTTTAGCGGGAAAATATTGAAAATTAATTAAAAAAGAAGTTGTTATATAATTTTTAACAAAAAAACAGTCCAAGTATCAATCATAGCTTTGTTAAGAATTTTTTTTTTTTTTTGAAAACGATAGAATTGTATTTAATATAAAGAAATATAGATAAAATTGGCTATTAGCAATCAGAGGTTTAGAACTGACGTCTAAGTGGTACAACATGGAGATTCTCATGTTATATCTTACTTATAAAAGTTAAAACAAAAAACTAACTAGTTGGTCTCTATTTGAGTATCACAAACGACATGTAGAATTGTTGAATAAAAATTAAAATTTAATCTTTACACTGCTAAGAACATTGAATGTTTCGTCACCCAAGCTCAATTATAAATATCTTCCATATGAAAAACAAAACCCTCATAAATAGGGACTTATATCCTAATTATGGGAAAAAAAAAGAAAAAAAAAGAAAAAAGAAGCTCAATCGCACCTTTATCATATTCTGTCGCCCACAGTATTTTGGGAATTGGGCAGGCGGCCCACGCGTTTTTATTGATTCATAGCTTATACGTAGAAATATTAGCGATTCAAAGGAGATGACTATTAGCGATTCAAAGGAGAGATGACATCCTTAGTTATAAATGGAAAACTGTGAGATAAAATGGCGTTTCTTGACCGGAATAAGTGTGGAAGTATTGACTTACTATAAGCACTGGCGATTTCAACAAGACTGGGAACTGCACAATATCTTATGTAATATTTCTCTCTAACATTTTGTGTAACACATTTTAATATGTTCACATAAATTTTTTTATTTTTGTTAAATATTATACACATGAGACTATTTTTATTTTAATATAGTTTAGTGTGAGGATTGATTTTTTTTGTACTTTATTTTAAAAACTTTCGGGTGCAAAAAGTATAGTGAAAAAATATTGAAAATTAATTAAAAAAGAAATTGTTATATAATTTTTAACAAAAAATTTAATATGTTCTAATAGAATTTGTCACTATAAAATGTAAGTATCATTGCTCCATTTACAAATGTCATCAATTTTTTTTATTGGATTTTCATAAGAATAATTACCATATTAAATCTTCATATTAGAATAAGTAAGATAAAAATAAATTTTATCAATATAAATAAAGATATAAACTAGAAGAACTATCTGATGTGTTACAGAAAATGTTATAGGAAAATACCACAGAGAATCATCTAAACTTAATTTGAAGCAGTCATATATAGGAGATATCGGAGTTAATTACTTATGCAGCTATGCTTAATAGGCTGAGAAAGTTGCTACCAAATTCAGTAGAAGCAACCACATTTTAATCCAGTCAATAGACGGAGTCTAAAACGGGGTTTAAGGCTGTAGTCAAATTAACTTGAGTCCGCAGTCAATTAATGTTGTCTATTAATTATACTAGTCAAAGATAATCAAAAGCTTCTAGTGTGTATTGATACACGAATTTTCCCAAGTGATGCATTACAATCTGAAATTCACAGAGTGCCCATCGTCATCTATAAATAGTCCTTAATTCATTATCAATCACCACCAAGTAAGATCCATCACAAGGGAATTTCACTTAACTAGAAAACCTCCCAGAGAAGAGAAAAATGGCATCTCGATGTCCAGGTAATACTTAACTACAACAAGTTTTATTCTTATTCTTATTATCATTTTGGTTTAATTTTTTTACCCTCAACAACTTTTAATAAGCATTACCTAAATAAGAAATATTAATAGTCCGTGGTGTACCAAATAAATTATTTTGGTAACCTACCTTGGACAAAAAAAAGAAAAGAAAAAAGAAGTGTTATAGGGCTGCAGAAAGTTTCAATGGTTCGCGAATTTTAATTAGTTCAACCATATATTTTTGTATATTTATATCAAACAATGGCTGATTGTTAAAAAACTGACCACAAATGCTCAGGTCAGAATAATTCTAATAAATGGATCGTGTAGTTAATTCTGCCATGTTCCTTGCATAACTTGGTAACCTCTGTTGCTAATGCCTGTGGTTAATAATGAAGAGAAGAGACAAAGATATGTATATGTGGTGTGACCAAATAAAAAAAATGACCATTTTGTGTCCTGGCCTGAATTGGTGGTTATACATTTTTGTTTTTTCTAGGCAAGACTTCATGGCCTGAATTGGTGGGAGCAAATGGTGTGAAAGCTGCAGCAACAATCCGCAGTGAAAACCCAGCCGTCTTTCCGGTGATTGTTCCGCAGGAGGCACCTCTCCCGCCGGATTTCGAATGTGGAAGGGCTTTTATTAAGGTTGATCACCGCAATATTGTTACCCAGGTCCCCACGGTTGGTTGAAGACTTAGCAGTACAAATTAAGAACTTGTAGTATATAAATAAGTGGCTAATTGATATACACGTAACATGCAGCCCATGCAACGCGTACTACAGCAGTGTTGCGTGTTTATGTACCGGAAATAAATGCCACAGAAAAATATAATTGAGTACGTAGGATCTTGACGATTTATATTTGTATCCTTTTGAAAATTTAACTACAAATAATATCAGCTTCATTTTGAAATATCTTTCATTTATTTTTTTTTCCTTCGTTTTTTTTTGGTTGGAGGTTAAGTTGGATGCTATAAAATTCTTTGTTTTTTTCCCATAACAAAAAAGAGTAAATATTTGGTGAAATTTACTATATTGTAACATTATGACGTTAAAGGATTTTGAACAACTTTATAATAGTTTTTTTATATATGAAAATTTTAAAAGATTAGTAGTGTATCAAATGTAATCATATTTATATTTTATAAATGAGGGAAAAATAAAAATTCGTGTGAAAATCACTATCATTTGAAAAACAAGAAAAAAGAACCCACGTTCTTAGTTAGGGGTGTAAGTGAACAGATCTTTCGGTGAACAGTTTGTGAACAAGATTGATTACGTTTGTTTATATTTATTTGTTAAGGTAAACGACAATAAATGAACACATTTTAGTGTTCGTTTAATAAACGAACATGAACACGAACACGAACAGACATGTGTTCGGTTCGTTTATATTCGCGAACAAACTCATATAATGTTTATGAACAAGTTTGTTTAAAACTTGTTTATTGTTCGTTTATATTAAAATAATAATAAAAATATAATATATATAATAAAACTGTTGGTTCCTTATGGGTAAGTAAGTGTGTTGTGATGTGGTGGTTAGTGTCTTAGATTGCCAAGTTGAAGTATGTGGGTTCAATTCCCTGCATTTGCGCTTGTTTTATATTTTTAGTCTAATCCCGCATATTGATTGCATAGAAGATGGGAAGGGATAATGCATTTATAAAAACTAAAAAGGGAGGAGCACATTGATTGATTGCATAGAAGATGGGAAGGGATAATGCATTTATAAAAATAATGCATTTATAAAAACTAAAATGGGAGGAGCACATTGATTGATTGCATAGAAGATGGGAAGGGATAATGCATTTATAAAAACTAAAAAGGGAGAAGAGACACGATACATTTTGAAAGAACTTATTGTCAACCTCTGTCAGATATGAATCTATCTGATTCAAAAGGTAAGAACTTGCATCAGTATCGCAATTTCAATTCAAATATGGGTTTGATTCACACTCCATGTTCTGAGAAATATTTACCATCCGAAAAGAGGAAAAAATGGAGTCTTTGTCTAAAGAAATGCGTCGACCAATGTACCTGGCAGCTCGTACTGTTTGTTGACCATAATTTATGAACTCAGTTACCATAGAAAACATGTCGTGAATATATAAATAAAATAAAAATTTTTTATGCTTGTTTCATTCTCTTGTTTGAGACAAGTCATGAATACAGAATATTGTGGTATTTTACATTGAAAGAAGTTGGAACGAAGTTATTAATAATATATAGATTACCTAAAGAGAGTCTAATCCCGCACATGGATTGCATAGAAGATGGGGATAATGCATTTATAAAAACCAAAAGGGGAGGAGAGACATGATCGTCTAATCCCGCTCATTGATTGCATAGAAGATGGAAAGGGATAACGCATTTAAAATTTTTTATATTAAAATAATATTACATGTATAAATATATATGTAATATTTATATATTATATTATTTAAAAATTTTGTTTATTTAAGTGCTTGCGAACATGTTCATTTAAATGTTTGTGAACATGTTCGTTAAGTGTTCGCGAACATAAATATGTTCAAGATCGGCTCGTGTTCGTTTAAGTTTTTTATATTTGTGTTCGAGATCGGTTCGTGTTCATTTCAAATAAACGAACAGACCTTGAACAATGTCCGTTCAAGATCGTTTGGTTCGTTTACAGTTCTATTAGTAATAGAAGAAATGAAGGTAAAATAAAAATGGGTAAATAGGACAAATGAGGAATTTGGTCCCTTAATTTATAATTTTAATTCTAATTGATTATTCTAATGAAATTAAGTCAAACAAGGCTTACTGTATTTAGTGACAGGACTTGCATATATTTAAAATAAAAGGTAATAGAAAAAAAATAAAGAGGGTGAATTCAACCACTTCAAACCTTTAGTCTTTTGCAAAATGCTCCTTAAAGGTTTTATTCGCATTTTATTAGTCGTCAAAAGTATATTA
Organism: Gynochthodes officinalis; assembly: GCA_020080225.1. NCBI lineage: Eukaryota > Viridiplantae > Streptophyta > Magnoliopsida > Gentianales > Rubiaceae > Gynochthodes > Gynochthodes officinalis. The sequence continues at coordinate 12,080,678 of CM034617.1, forward strand.
TGAATATAGATAAAATTACCCTTTAACTATCTATATGGCAATAATGATTTAAAAAATTAGAAATATGATTTAAATAAATATTTATAAATTGGGCAAGTCAATGATCAAATGCATTAAGTTTTGTTTGGCTTAATGCTATTAGAGAGAACCGAATTCGCAAGTTAAGAAATTAAATTAAAACTTTTTGTACATAAGGGATAAAATTGAACTAGCATCCCAAATTAAAAGACAATTGATGCTACTTACCCCACTCCCATAACTTTGATCCAATTTCGTCACCAACTCCTAGTTAAAATAGAGTCTTGCTGCATCTATGAGGTTTTCCCATAGATGGGATAAATGATGGTTAATTTTGTCCAACTGAGTTCAAGAACCCATCTACCATCCAATTCGAGATGGATGGAATATCCTATAAAACTGGAATACCCTATAAAACACTCCGATATTTAAATTAGTCAAAATTTTTATTTGTATACAATAACTAGTAAAACCTAACTCCTATAAGGGTTCTAATGCCCTTCTTTTATATTACCCACTTAGGGTTTGTGTTGTATTATAACATTCCTATAGTTGAATCCTGAGAGGACTCAACTTCATCATTTATAAGTTGTGTACTATATAAAATCTTGATTATATGCAATTAGCTTCATGCCATATTAAGGGGTACTTGGTTAGGGAGAATGAAATTAGTTAATGGAATTCATTATGTTATTTAGTGCTTGGTTGGAGAAAAAAGTAATAGAATTCAGTAATGATTGTAAAAAATTGAGTAATAGTTAATTACCAACCTTCCCCCTATGATTATTGATTACCTAAAACTCAGTAATCAATTTCATTCTATTATTCCAATTTTACTCACAATACTAAATCATTATCATTTTTCTCAATTTACTTTCTATCTTATTATTTTCTCACTTCACTTTCTCTCTCTTCCCATTCACTCCTGTTTCTCTCTTATTCGTATTCACTATTACTTTCTCTTTTATCATTTCTCTCAATATACTTTCTCTCTCATCATTTTTCTCACTCTACTTTCTCTCTCAACATTTTTCTCAATATACTTTTTCTCTCATTATTTTTGTCACTTGATTTTCTCTCATCCCTCTCTACAATTACTTTCTTTCTTATCATTTTCTCACTCTATTATCTCTCTCATCCTTTTTCTCAATATACTTTCTCTCTTATTCTTCTCATTATTTCTTTCTCTCTCATCATTTTTCTCACTTTAATTTCTCTCTCATCCTTTTTCTCAATATACTTTCTCTCTCATCCCTCTCAATGTTACTTTATCTCCCATCATTTTCCTAACTTTTCTTTCTCACTCATCCCTCTCATTGTTACTTTATCTCTCATCATTTTTCTCACTTTTCTTTCTCTCTCATCCTTTTTCTCAATATACTTTCTCCATCGTCCCATTGTATTGTCACTTTGTCTCTCATCCCTCTCTATAATTCATTTTCTCACTCTACTTTCTCTCTCATCCCTTCCACTGTTACTTTCTCTCTCATCATTTTTTTAACTCTACTTTCTTTTATCATCAATTTTCTTTCTCCTCTCTCTTATCACTCTATAATGTTATTTTTTAATATATTTATTAATGAGGACAAAATTGAAATTTTGATTGATTTCTATTCCCATAATTGAATTCAACCAAACACCATCATTCACATTAATATCCATTATAGAGTTTGAACTAAATACTAACAATGCAATAAGGATTTTGGTTGTGATTGATCATTTCAATGAATTCTATTGTGATTGCCATTGAGGAATTCGAACCAATCGCCCCCTAAAAATTATTCAATTGCCGCAAGCTAATCTACTTCTTTTCATCAACTATTGAAGAAATCTAAGTACTTGTAAGAAGGTCGAATACAAAGATATTTCAATGGGAGAAACAAAGGAACTAATTTGATCCTTCATAATATGTGGGTATTATGTCTTTATCGTTTTGACCAAAGCCATATTCAAAACTTTGATCCTACATCTGTCTTTGCACTAGTGTACGCCCAAAAACTACACATTCGATACAAATGGCTTTTTTTAAAAAAAAAAAAAAAAATTCTTTGAGATTTTAAATCACATCGATTTATGTTAGAACTATTAATTTTTATCATGCCCTTATATTTAAGCATTTTTGGAACATGAAAATTTTTCACTTCCGGAAGAGAGAAACGGAGGGTTCAAAATGTCGTCAAATTCAGCTTGTGAAAAGAAAAATCTACTAGGCATCGCGTTATTTAGAATATAAGTGTAGAAAAATTAGTAAGTGATCACAAGTTTGAGGACATCCTAATTAAGTTACTTCTAGAAAACTGTGGGATTAGATGCACTAAGTATGACTTACTAGAAGCAAGAACCATTTCTACAATAAGACTTGGAATAATGGAATATATGATCTTTGAACGACTTATCTGATGATAAGAAAATTGTTACTAATTAAATTCTAATAGACATTTTTCTGGAACAGCAATTTCCAAGCTAACTATAGAAAATTTGAGCATCGATGCTCTATTAAAGAAGGCATCCTAGCTGGCCAATTAGTAACAATTTTCTCATCATCAGATAAGTCGTTCAAAGATCAAATATCCCATTATTCCAAGTCTTATCGTTGAAATGGTTCTTGCTTCTAGTAAGTCATACTTTTTGCATCTAATCTCACGGTCTTCTAGAAGTAATTTAAGTAGGGTGTCCTCAAGCTTGTGACTTTCTACTTTTTCTACAATTACAAGAAACGATTCAATTCACCGAAGTGCCTTTATAAGGAAATGGTGCCATCCACCCATGCGAAATGCATTTTAAAAATAAAACCCAAAAGGATAAATTATACCAAGTGTCCCTAGTCTTGAGGGTATGATTCTATTTGAAAAATTGCCTATTAAGTGCTTAATATTAGATATTTAATTTTAATTGGAACCCAAGTCAATATTCAGACACTTCAAAAGTGCCTTCAGTGAACACATGCAGCGCGCATAACTAAGACAAGTGCATTGTATGAGAAATAAATTGCATTAGATGAAAAAAACAAGGGACAGTCAAACACTTATATTTTTGGAAATAAGGTTTTGATTATCCTTATTTTTTTTCACCCAAAACGCTCATGTTACTCATGTGTGCTGCAGCACATATTCGTTGGACAAACTCTTGATGTGTCTAAATATTAACTTCTACACCAATTAAAATCAAATGTTCAATATTGAGGATTTAATAGGCACTTTTTTTAAAAAAAAAAAATTGGGAATTAAATGGAGTCATACCCTCAATATTAGGAACTATTTGTGTAATTTACGAATTTTTTCCCATTTTGTTATGGGAAAAAAAACATAAAAAATCTATGAGGTGAAAATTACTTTTGTTCCAACATTATGATGGGTGCATTTGTCATATGCGCCTTGCAAAGGCCCGAACAGTACGCTTAGATGACTAGTTTAAGGTTTTGGAACTATATATCTATCTTTCCTTCCAAGTTCTATCATGTCAACCTTTTGAGATTCATTAACTTGTTGTAAGTTGAAAAATTTATTACACTTCCTGATCCAATCTCTAGAATCCTCCCCATCAAACATAGACAACTCAAATCGTGGATAGTTAAGCATAAAAGGCTTACCAATTCGCTCATGAGAGTAGCCTCCTATATTTTTCCCCCAATAAAGGATTCTTAGGTGCCACATGAGAAGTAGGCAGAAATGGTGTTTTGTCAACTATGCTAGCTTCTTCCCCTGCAGCAAGTTTATCTTTACTCCAGTGCTCCCATGATCTTAGTATCCAGAGACAATATAAGCATCCAACTTCGCATCCAGTCTAGATCCAAGCTTCTCCATCTTTGCTTCAAGGCTTGTCTCTATTTCTAAATTCTTCTAATCCATCTGCCTTTTCAACTCTATAGTAATCTTTTGTAATTTTTTATCATACTTCTTGAATTGCTCCTCCATAGACTTCGAACAATTGCTTTCAACCATCAATTCAGGTCGTACAATCGTTCTCTGATACCAATGTTAGGATATCAAGCTTCAGTCCTAAATTTTCCAGAAACAAATAATTCTACAAATTCCCAAATTAATGAACTATAATGAATGTTTAAAAAGAAAGCAAAGAGACAGATTAAGGAAGGAACGAAGAAAGAGACTGGAAAGAGAAACGACAGAATTGGTTAGGAGATTGCAGAAAATTTTGTCAATTCACTTGTCAATTATTACTACTCGATTGCTTCCATTTATACAACGTAGCCAGCCTCCAACTGAAATTCTAACTACTAAACAATAAAAAGCTAAGGTCCAAAGGACACCATTTACATAAGTCTTATAATTAGGGCATTTGATTGAACTAAAGTGTTTTTTCGACGATCTAGATTTGATTATCGTGTGGCAAAAATACTAGAAATAGAAAATTTAACAGGGGAGTGAATGCTTTCTTAATAATCAGGGATTGATTAGTAGAACGACACCATTTCTTCCTTAATTTTACAACATAGTTAGTCTTAAAGGCTTGATAGGCTAGTAAAAGCAAACCTAACCCAAAAATTCAACCTAGCTCACCTACTATTTTGACCCATTGGGTTAGGTTAGATGAGTCATAAGTTGAATAATAATTTATAATTATTTATGGGTTATGTTAAGTTGAATTCATTTGACCCAATGGGTTAAAATTATAAATTTAAAAAATTAAAGAGACAGTTTGCCCATAACCCATGGCTACCGAACCGCCATCTACCATTGTCAGCTAGTAAATTTTTTAATTTTTAATAATTTTAACTCATTATATCAAATAAGTTCAATCCAATCCAAACATGATTTGTGATTATATAAGTTAGATTAGGTTATGATCCATAAAATTACAACTTATGAGTGACCAAATCTATCCATTTACAATCCCTAGTTGCCTATTTGCAAATTTGGACTTTTCCTTAGATTTTTTTTGGGTCTATTTGTTTGGCCCAATTAGACTTTAGAAATTGGGCTAAATTATTTGGGTTTTTCTTCAGCTAGTTTTGGTTGTCCCCAGTTAAACCGACTAAACTGGAATTGATAACTAGAACTAGTTAACAGCCCACTGGTTTAGTTCCAAGTATCATATTTCCAATCCTCAAAAGTGGATAATCAAACCGGTAATAACCCGTCAAGTAGACAACGCGCACCTCTATTTGGAACTTGGAGGAGGTAATTCTATTGAATCTCTTCCAACAATGTCTATTTGAAAAATGATTAACTCACTGAGGAGAAGGTTAATGATTTGGGAACAATTAGTGACTAGATTATTGTTTGAGATGTAGAGATTATGTGAAATTCTATAAAGCTATAAAACTTTCAAAATGGGGATGTTTTGGGAGAATATTTCAAATGAGTAAATTATTGATTTTGTTTATCATATTTTAACTATTTTATCTTTTTAGTTCTTTACCGGAAAAAAAAAACGTACAAAAATCATCGTTCACATTTCATAATTAGTGCTGTTAGGTTCTTTTACACTTTCCATCCAAAAACTCATGACTCATGAGTATCTTCGCAATTATCTTTGGTTTTTTTTTTTTGAGGGACTAAAATGATCTAAGTGTAAAATTGAGGGACAAAAACTTTAGATGCTACCCTATTATTGTTTCACTCCTGTCCTTTGTTTTAAAGTTTGAGTGTGTAGTTTGAAGAAATTAAACACTACATTTTAATTACATTTTTTTTTTGGGAAAACAATAAAGTATTTTTGTTTTTTTATTTCATTCTCACGTTCTAGAACTTTTGTAATCTTGTTTCTGTAGTAGGCCAACTTGTTTACCATCGAATCATTTTTTATCAATATAATGAAATTGAAACTTTATTGCAATTCATTCTACTAAATTGACCACTGTGTTTCAGTACTAGTAATTAACAATTGTTTTCTTCGACTTGTTGCCTTAAAAGCTAAATTACAAACTATGGATAAGATTTGTAATATGTATGTTCATGTGGTGCCATTTAACAATTCCACTTCCAAATACCATGGCTAAAATTAACTTGGGCCTCCATCATCTTGAAATGCAGTCATAAAAAAAGAAAAGAAAAAACAGTTCTAATCTCATCACAATCAAAACACAACAAATGAAAGAGATTTGGTAATGAAGCCACTATTAATCGTCTCTCAAATTGTGAAAAAAAATAAACAACACAACACTAGTGTATAGTATATGCTGCATGGGCTGCCTGAAACAGATATGTCAATCAGCCCCTTATTCCGTAACTATATAATGTGGCTTTTGGCACTTCCACAGTCTTCATCAACCAACCGTAGGGACCTGGGTAACAATATTGCGGTGGTCAACCTTAACAAAAGCCCTCCCACATTCGAAATCGGGCGGGAGAGGTGCCTCCTGCGGAACAATCACGGGAAAGACGGCTGGGTTTTCATTGCGGATTGTTGCTGCAGCTTTCACACCATCTGCTCCTACCAATTCAGGCCATGAAGTCTTGCCTGGAAAAAACACAAAATGTATAACCATTTATTAATTTGTTAGGCAAGGAATAGGACCCGAAGTGGGGTGTTCTGACCAGCATAATCAAGGCTAATTTTTAGAAAGTTAGTCTATTATTTGTTATAAAGTAACGACATTCATAATGAAAACTTTCAATAAATTGTATATATAATTGATATGTCAATTACATGGTGAAATGATATTAAATTGTCAAAATAACTATTGCTTAATCAATCAAAATTTTCACTATATGTATTATCACTTTTTATTATAAATATATAAAAATATATAGTTCAACTACATTTCACATAATATTGAAACTTAATTGACCCCTACTACATATTTTTCCCTCCCGTCGGTTACGAAAATAATTTTTGGTACTCCATGCACAATAAATGTTTCTTATGTAAGTAAAGCTAATAAAAACTTCTTGCTTGTTAAAAATAATAACAACAACAACACCACCACTTGTTGTACTTAAATTATTACCTGGACATTGCGATGCCATTTTTCTAGTGTGGGAGCTCTTATTGTTGAGGGTGTTCCCTTGTGATCGATTTTACTTGGGGGTCATTGCTACTGAATAAAGCACTATTTATAGATGATCATATCAACATTATGCGAGATGCGGCAGCCCACAAACTTGCCTGGGAAATTCGGAGTATGACACACAAAAACTAGAAGCTTTTGGTTAGACTTTGAATAATGCACACAAGACGCGGTCTGCAGACTCAAGTTAGCTCCAATTTGACCGCAACCTTAAACACTTCCAAATTCTCATCCGATATAAAATTATTTTATCTCATCACCAGAACATCTTTAACACGAGTGTCCAGTGTTAAAAAAGTGTATAACTTATAAGGAAGGGGTTCATTCTACACATATGAGATACCTTTTAACAACAAAATATAAAAGATCACTGAATTAGCAAACAATATTTCGCATCAACACATGAACCAATCCCAACCTCATCAATTAAATTGAATCTTAAAAGTTTTTGTGCTAGATACATTATCAATTTTTTGGTTAAGTTATAACTTAGTTGATCTCCATTTCCGTTTAGAACAAGTAGAAATATATTAGGGTAAATTACTCCAATGGTCCCTCAACTTAAGGCTTGGTAGCGATTTGGTCCCTGGAGTTGAAAAAGTTGCAATTGAGTCTCTCAAGTCTATAATTAGCGCAATTTCGTCCTAATTTGGTGACTCAGCGATTTTGGCAGGGGCAAAAGCAGAATGAATATTCAAAGAAGCGAAAAAAAGAAAGGGTTAATTACCAATACACTCCTATGGTTTATGTCTTATGTTTATTATCAATCGCATCCTGTAGTTTGTCAAAACTACCAATACCCCTCTAAATTTTAAAATTTTTAACATATAAGCCCATTTTAACGGATTCTGTTTATTACTATAGAGAAGTTTGAAAATTTTGGATGAAATTACCCTTTTTACTCCAACTTTTACATCTAATTTGTATTTATTTTTAGGAAGAAATTTTAAGACGAAATTTTGCAAGATATTAGGACTAATTTTTAATTTTTTTTTTGTATTTTATTTGCTGCTTTGTGTCGCCTTAAGCATCAAATAAAATACAAAAATAAAATAAAATAATTTAGTCCTAATATATTACAAAATTTAGTCCTAATATCTTGTAAAATTTCATCGTAAAAATTTCGTACTAAAATTTTGTCCTAAAAAAAAAATACAAGGCAGATGCAAAGGTTAGAGTAAGAAGGGTATTTTCATCCAAAATTTTAAGATTTCTCTACAGTAATAGACGCAATTCGCTAAAATGGACTTATATATTAAAGATTTTTAAAATCTAGGAGGATATTGATAGTTTTGACAAATTACAGGGTGCGATTGATAATAAATATAAATTATAGGGGGTATTGGTAATTAACCCTTTCTTTTTTCGTTGCTTTGAATATTCATTCCACTTTTGCTCTATCAGAATTTCTGAGTTACCAAGTTAGGATGAAATAGGGGAGAGAAAAGACAAGGAAAGGCTCCAACTAGACCGGCAGTACTATTTTTCTTTCTTAATTTCATTGGACTGTTCACAAAAATTAATATTGTTAAATATTTGCATCCTTTGTCTGCATATTTGTTCTTGCATTATGTCATTTAGTATATACAATTGACATTGTTAATTAAAGAACCCGTGACTAAGAAAAAATACCTGGGGCAAAAAACATTCTGAAAAATTTCAATCTTCAACGTGTAAATGTTGTTAGAAACTTACCAGTTATATAAAAGCATAACTTATATATTCCCACGCCTTCACCAACTCAAAAAAAATAAAATTTGTCGTAATAATAAATTGGGGGTGTTTACAATTGCCTGACGCGTTTAAGTTTCAACGAATTACTAATGTAAATCACTAGTTTTGCAAGTCAATTGTGAGCTCATTATCCTTGGGGAAATTTAAACGAGGCTATTAATGCTATTTCTACTTGTTTGATATGTAATTTTAAACAAGAAATTGATCATTACAATTGGAAGATTCTAAACACGAAGAAATTATTTTCACAAGACATGATTGCTTCTAAAGTCTTAACGTGAGGAAAACCAGCTGCCAAAATTTCCAACCATAATGGCCCAATTATTTATGGTGACATCAATATAGATTTGCACAAAAATATCTAGGCCATTGATATAACTAATTGGCCAGCTAGGATGCCGTCTTTAATAGAGCATCGATGCTCAAATTTTCTATAGTTAGCTTGGAAATTGCTGTTCCAAAAAAAATGTCTATTAGAATTTAGTAACAATTTTCTTATCATCAGATAAGTCGTTCAAAGAACTTATATTCCATTATTCCAAAGTCTTATTGTTGAAATGGTTCTTGCTTCTAGTAAGTCATACTTAGTGCATCTAATCCCACAGTTTTCTAGAAGTAACTTAATTAGTATGTCCTCAAACTTGTGAGCACTTACTAATTTTTCTACACTTATATTCTAAATAAAGCGATGCCTAGTAGAATTTTCTTTTCACAAGCTGAATTTGACGACATTTTGAACCCTCCGTTTCTCTTTTCCGGAAGTGACAAATTTTCATTTTTCAATAATGCTTAAATATACGGACATGATAAAAATTAATAGTTCTAACATAAATTGATGTGATTTAAAATCTCAAAGAAATTTAAGAAAGAAAAGAAAAAAAAAACCATTTGTATCGAATGTGTAGTTTTTGGGCGTACACTAATGCAAAGATAGATGTAGGATCAAAGTTTTGAATATGGCTTTGGTCAAAATGATAAAGACATAATACCCACATATTATGAAGGATCAAATTAGTTCCTTTGTTTCTCCCATTGAAATATCTTTGTATTCGACCTTCTTACAAGTACTTAAATTTCTTCAATAGTTGATCAAAAGAAGTAGATTAGTTTGCTTTAATTGAATAAGTTTTAGGGGACGATTGGTTCGAATTCCTCAATGGAAATCACAATGGGATTCATTGAAATGGTCAATCACAATGGAAATTCTTATTGCATTGTTAGTGTTTGGTTCAAACTCTATAATTGATATTAATGTGAATGATGGTGCTTGGTTTGATTCAATTATGGGAATAGGAATCAGTTAAAATTCTAATTTTATCCTCATTAATAAAGATATTAAAAAATGACATTATAGAGTGATAAATGAGAGGAGAGAGAAAATTGATGCTAAAGAAAGTAGAGTTAAAAAATGATGAGAGAGAAATTAACAGTAGAAAGGGATGAGAGAGAAAGTGACAATACAGAGGCAAGAGGGAGAAAGTATATTGAGAAAAATGATGAGAGAGAAAGAAAAGTGAGAAAAATGATAAGAGATAAAGTAACAGTGGGAGGGATGAGAGAGAAAGTATATTGAGAAAAAGTATGAGAGAGAAAGTCAAGTGAGAAAATTGATGAGAGGAAAAGAAATAATAAGAGGAATAAGAAAGAAAGTATATTGAGAAAAAGGATGAGAGAGAAAATAGAGTGAGAAAACTAATAAGAGAGAAAGTAGAGTGAGGAAAATGATGAGAGAGAAAGTAGCATTAGAGAGAGATGAGAAAGAAAGTAGAGTGAGAAAAATGATGAGAAAGAAAATAGAGTGAGAAAGTGATGGAGAGAAAAAATAGTGAGAAAAATTATGAGAGAGAAAGTAATAGTGAATACGAATGAGAGTGAAAGATGAGTGAGTGGAAAGAGAGAGATAGTGGAGTGAGAAAATGATGAGATAGAAAGTAGACTGAGAAAAATAATGATAGTTTATTATTGAAGGTAAAATTGAAATAACATAATAAAAATAATTATTGAGTTTTAGGTAACCAATAATTATAAAGGGGAGGTTGGTAATCAACAATTACCCAATTTTTCATGCATAACTAAGGATGTCGTCATCTCCTTTGACTCGCTAATATTTCTGGAATGGCAGGTTCAGCTCAGCAAGTCTGAGTCTTTTTTCTTTCAGTTGTAGTTGTAGAGCGAGGAAATAGCAGGCCTATCACTTAAGATACCTTTACTTCTTCTCTTAGCTTATTCTATTGGAGCAAGAATAAGTGGCATATCAACTAATTTGTACATCCGAACAACTGAAATGATGGGTTTCACAGTGTCGATTTGTGAGGGGAAAAAATTATGTATTAAGCATCATTTTCTTAAAAATTATAGGCATATGGAAATTTACTGACCGAAGAAAGTAATAAAGTTGAAGAGGTCACCTTGAATTTTCAAAATCCAATCAGAGGACAGAGACTAAAACGGGGTTAAGATTGCAGTCAAATTGGAGATAACTTGATCCTGCAGTCAAGTTTTGCGGATTATAATAGTCAAAGGCTAATTAGAAGCTTGACTGAGGACTCGAAATTTCCAAATGCTGCATTACAACCAGAAATTCGCAGAATGCTCATGATCAACTATAAATAGTCCTCACTTCATTAGCATTGGCCACCAAAGTGAAATCGATCACAAGAGAACTCTCTTAACAATAAAAGCTCCCCCAGCAAGAGAAAAATGGCATCGCAATGCCCAGGTAATAATTTAACTTCAACAAGTTTTATTCTTATTTTTTTACTTCAAAATAGGAGACAATAAACAAAAACATTTATGGCCTAACCAAATGCATAAATGGTCATGTCGTGTTTTTTTCTAGGTAAGACTTCGTGGCCTGAACTGGTTGGAGTGGATGGGGTGAGAGCTGCGGCAACAATCCGCAGTGAAAACCCTGCAGTCTTTCCCGTGATTGTTCCGCAAGAGGCACCTCTTCCGCCCGATTTTGAATGTGGAAGGGCTTTTGTTAAGGTTGACTTCCGCGATACCGTTACACAAGTCCCTACTGTTGGTTGAACTTCTACACTTGGAAGTGCAAAGAATTGAACCATATCAAATAAGTGGCCGATTCATATACGTGTCATGTTGCAGTAGTTCGATTTATACAAATAATCGTGCCTTCATTTAGTTCATTATGGGACTTACATTTATTGTTGTCATTTTTTTTCCTTTTTTTTGGAGGATTAATGTTTTCAATGATACTGTAATTTATGAATTATATTTTGTAACTATCTTATCACTTTGTACCACTTTTAAGGTTCATTTGGTTTTTTAGTTAGAGTCAAAATTGGTTTAAAATTAAGAGGAAACACCCAAAATCGTCCTCCACATTTCAGTAAATAATCTTTTTCATCCTCCACTTTTAAAACGGGAATAAATAGTCCTTCAAATTTCATAAATTGGAACTTTTGGTACTATTTATGAAATTAACGGGAACTTTTAGTCTTTCAAATTTCATAAACGGGAACGTTTAGTCCTGAAATTTTCTTTCAAATTTTGGTCCTTGAAATTTGAAGGACTATTTGTTCCCGTTTTAAAAGTGGAGGATGAAAAAGATTATTCGGTGAAATGTGGAGGACGATTTTGGGTGTTTCCTCTAAAATTAAATATATTTTATATAGCTTTTAGCATGAATTTTGTATAAAATTTCAACAAACTAAACCAAATATAATTAAAAAAATTCTCCAATTTGAAGCAAATTTCAATTCTAATAACGAATCAAACACACCCTTGATAGATTAATAATATTTATTTTATATATGAAAATATTTGGAGCAATGTCATTTGATAGACATTATTGATTTGAATATTAATTGGAAGATTTCTCACCTTTATCCAAAGGATGCCCAAGAAAAAACAGAGAAGGGCTATTCTATAAACTATTTTTTAAAAGGAAAATTTCATCATAGAAACCGGGCAACACTAACTTGTTATGTTTTTTTCCTCATCCTTGGCTTAGGCCCCATTCTTATAGAATCATGCCGCCACCGCGTATTTTGTTTCATTTTGAAATTAATAGACTAAAAAGCTCATTCGTCAATATGTGAGAGATGTTTTTGAACATTATCTCTGATAAATTTTAAACTCAGCAATTATTCTTTCACCTGTGTTTTTAACTTGTGTTAATATGTATACTATTAATATTAATTTTTGTTACAACATGTTTTAATATGAAAGAAATTATTTTTTGATTATTAAGTTATATTTATTTTAAACTTTTAGTATAAAATTTCATTAAAATACTGGATTGATGCAAAAAAATAAAAAACTTAATATTAAAATGAATTAGAATAAAAGTAAAACTAATAGTGCATGTATTAAAACAAATTCTAAGATTTATGTTAACTTATTACAATCTTAGTGACTTTAACCATTTTAAAGTAGACTTTTTATTCATAAAATAGGAAAGATCATCAAGATTTTGTGATTACCTACCTAATTAATTACTAAAAACGGACTGGAATTTGATACCCAATCCTATAAAAAATAAATTTTCTAGAAAAAAATGTAAAATCCGTAATTACTAAAAAAAATTACTAGTATTTATACCCAAATCCTATAAAAAAAAGACTTTTCTATACAAAATATAAAACCTGTAATTACTAAAAACTTACTAGAATTTGACTAAATTAACTTGGTGTACTCCCACATTTATCCCTAATCAATCTTTTTCTATTCCTATAACATGGAAAATTTACATTTCCGAACTACTGGAATAATGCGTTCAGAATATCATTGATGGAAACAGTCCAAGTATCAAGCATAGCTTTGTTAAGAGTTATACGTAGAAATATTAGCGAGTCAAAGGAGATGACGACATCCTTAGTTATATATGGAAAACTGTGAGATAAAATGGCGTTTCTTGACTTACTAGAAGCACGGGCGATTTCAACAAGACTGGGAACTGCACAAGATCTTATGTAATATTTCTCTTTAACATTTTGGGTCACACATTTTAATATAATCACATAATTTTTTTTATTATTTTTGTTGAATATTATACATATGTGACTATTTTTATTTTAATATATTTAATTTAGTGCGAGGATTGATTTTTTTTTTTGTACTTTATTTTAAAAACTTTCGGGTGCAAAAAGTATAGTGGAAAAATATTGAAAATTAATTAAAAAAGAAGTTGTTAAATAATTTTTAACAAAAAAACAGTCCAAGTATCAAGCATAGCTTTGTTAAGAAACTTTTTTTTTTTGAAAATGATAGAATTGTATTTAATATAAAGAAACGTAGATAATATTGTCAATTACCAATCAGAGATTTAGAACTCACGTTTAAGTGGTACGACATGGAGATTCCCATGTTATATCCTACCTATAAAAGCTAAAACAAAAAACCTAGTTAGTTGGCTTCTATCTGAGTATCACAAACGACATTTAGAGCTGCTGAATGAAAATTAAAATCCAATCTTTATACTGCTAAGAACATTGAATGTTCCGCCACCCAAGTTCAGTCACAAATATCTCCCATATGGAGGATAAAATCCTCATAAATAGGGACCTATATCCTAATTAAGGGGAAAAAAAAGAAAAAAGAAGCTCAATCGCACCTTTATCACATTCTGTCGCCCACAGTATTTTGAGAATTGGGCAGGCGGCCCACGCGTTTTTATTGATTCATAGCTTATACGTAGAAATATTGGCGATTCAAAGGAGATGACTATTAGCGATTCAAAGGAGATGATGACATCCTTAGTTATAAATGGAAAACCGTGAGATAAAATGGCGTTTCTTGACCGGAAAAAGTGCGGAAGTATTGACTTACTATAAGCACTGGCGATTTCAACAAGACTGGGAACTGGGAACTGCGCAAGATCTTATGTAATATTTCTCTCTAACATTTTGTGGAACACATTTTAATATATTCACATAATTGTTTTTATTTTTGTTAAAAATTATACATATGTGACTATTTTTTATTTTAATATAGTTTAGTGTGAGGATTGATTTTTTTTTTTTGGTACTTTATTTTAAAAACTTTCGGGTGCAAAAAGTATAGTGAAAAAATATTGAAAATTAATTAAAAAAGAAATTGTTATATAATTTTTAACAAAAATTTAATATCTTCTAATAGAATTTGTCACTATAAAATGTACGTATCATTGCTCCATTTACAAATGTCATCAATTTTTTTTATTGGATTTTCATAAGAATAATTACCATATTAAATCTTCATATTAGAATAAATAAGATAAAAATAAATTTTATCAATATAAATAAAGATATAAACTAGAAGAACTATCTGATGTGTTACAGAAAATGTTATAGGAAAATAACACAGAGAATCATCTAAACTTAATTTGAAGCAGTCATATATAGGAGATATCGGAGTTAATTACTTATGCAGCTATGCTTAATAGGTTGAGAAAATTGCTACCAAATTCAGTAGAAGCAACCACATTTTAACCCAGTCAATAGACAGAGTCTAAAACGGGGTTTAAGGCTGTAGTCAAATTAACTTGAGTCTGCAGTCAATTAATGTTGTCTATTAATTATACTAGTCAAAGGTAATCAAAAGCTTCTAGTGTGTATTGATACACGAATTTTCCCAAGTGATGCATTACGATCTGAAATTCACAGAATGCCCATCGTGATTATGCAGCTATGCTTAATAGGTTGAGAAAATTGCTACCAAATTCAGTAGAAGCAACCACATTTTAACCCAGTCAATAGACAGAGTCTAAAACGGGGTTTAAGGCTGTAGTCAAATTAACTTGAGTCTGCAGTCAATTAATGTTGTCTATTAATTATACTAGTCAAAGGTAATCAAAAGCTTCTAGTGTGTATTGATACACGAATTTTCCCAAGTGATGCATTACGATCTGAAATTCACAGAATGCCCATCGTCATCTATAAATAGTCCTTAATTCATTATCAATCACCACCAAGTAAGATCCATCACAAGGGAATTTCACTTAACTGGAAAACCTCCCAGAGAAGAGAAAAATGGCATCTCAATGTCCAGGTAATACTTAACTACAACAAGTTTTTATTCTTATTCTTATTATCATTTTGGTTTAATTTTTTTGCCCTCAACATGTTTTAATAAGCATTACCTAAATAAGAAATATTAATAGTCAGTGGTGTACCAAATAAATTATTTTCGTAACCTACCTCCGACCAAAAAAAAAGAAAAAAGAAGTGTTATAGGGCTGCAGTAAGTTTCAATGGTTCACGAATTTTAATTAGTTCAACCATATATTTTTGTATATTTATATCAAACAATGGCTGATTGTTAAAAAACTGACCACAAATGCTCAGGTCAGAATAATTCTAATAAATGGATCGTATAGTTATTTCTGCCATGTTCCTTGCATAACTTAGTAACCTCTGTAGTTAATGCCTATGGTTAATACTGAAGAGAAGAGACAAAGATATGTATATGTGGTGTGACCAAATCAAAAAAATGACCATTTTGTGTCCTGGCCTGAATTGGTGGTTATACATTTTTGTTTTTTCCAGGCAAGACTTCGTGGCCTGAATTGGTAGGAGCAGATGGTGTGAGAGCTGCAGCAACAATCCGCAGTGAAAACCCAGCCGTCTTTCCGGTGATTGTTCCGCAGGAGGCACCTCTCCCGCCGGATTTCGAATGTGGAAGGGCTTTTATTAAGGTTGATTACCGCAATATTGTTACCCAGGTCCCCACGGTTGGTTGAAGACTCAGCAGCACAAATTAAGAACTTGTAGCATATAAATAAGTGGCTAATTGATATACACGTAGCATGCAGCCCATGCAACGCGTACTACAGCAGTGTTACGTGTTTATGTACCGGAAATAAATGCCACAGAAAAATATAATTGAGTACATAGGATCTTGACGATTTATATTTGTATCTTTTTGAAAATTTAACTACAAAGAATATCAGCTTCATTTTGAAATATCTTTCATTTTTTTTTCCTTCGTTTTTTTTTGTTGGAGGTTAATTTGGATGCTATAAAATTCTTTGTTTTTTTCCCATAACCAAAAAGAGTAAATATTTGGTGAAATTTACTATATTGTAACATTATGAGGTTAGAGAATTTTGAACAACTTTATAATAGTTTTTTTATATATGAAATTTTTAAAAGATTAGTAGTGTATCAAATGTAATCATACTTATATTTTATAAATGAGGGAAAAATAAAAATTCGTGTGAAAATTACTATCATTTGAAAAACAAGAAAAAAGAACCCACGTTCTTAGTAATTAGGGGTGTAAGCGAATAAATCTTTCGGTGAACAGTTCATGAACAAGATTGGTTATGTTCGTTTATGTTTATTTGTTAAGGTAAATAAATAATAAATGAACAAATTTTAGTGTTTGTTTAATAAACGAACATGAACACAAACATACATGTGGTCGGTTATGTTTGCGAACAAGCTCGTATAGTGTTCACGAACAAGTTCGTTTAATGTTCGTTTAAAACTTGTTTATTGTTCATTTATATTAAAATAATAATAAAAATATAATATACATAATAAAACTGTTTGTTGATTATAGGTAAGTATATATGTTGTGATGTGGTGGTTAGTGTCTTAGATTGCCAAGTTAGAGTATGCGGGTTCAATTCCCTCCACATTGATTGCATAGAAGATGGAAAGGGATAATGCATTTATAAAAACTTAAAAGGGAGGAGAGACATGATAGAATTACATAGAAGGTGGAAAGGGATAAGCTCCTTTGCTTGGCTGCACTGCTCATTTAAAATTTTTTATATTAAAATAATATTATATGTATAAATATATATGTAATATTTATATATTATATTATTTTAAAATTTTGTTTATTTAAGTACTTGCAAACATGTTCGTTTAAATGTTCGCGAACATAAATATGTTCGAGATCGGCTCATTTTCGTTTAAATTTTTTATATTTGTGTTCAAGATCGGTTTGTATTCGTTTAAAATAAACGAATAGATTTCGAACAATGTCTGTTCGAGATCGTTCGATTCGTTTATAGTCCTATTAGTAATAAAAGAAATGACGGTAAAATATAAATGGGTACATAGGAGAAATGAGGAATTTGGTCCCTTAATTTATAATTTTAATTCTAATTGGTTATTCTAATGAAATTAAGTCCAACAAGGCTTACTGTATTTAGTGACGGAATTGCATATATTTAAAATAAAAGGTAATAGAAAAAAATAAAGAGGGTGAATTCAACCACTTCAAACCTTTAGTCTTTCGCAAAATGCTCCTTAAAGGTTTTATTTCGCATTTTATTGTATCTAACTTTGTAAGTTTCAAGACATACATAAATTTTTATTAGTTGTCAAAAATATATTATGAATATAGATAAAATTACCCTTTAACTATCTATTTGGCAATAATGATTTAAACAATTAGAAATATGATTTAAATAAATATTTATAAATTGTGCAAGTCAATGATCAAATGCATTAAGTTTTGTTTGGCTTAATGCTATTAGAGAGAGCCAAATTTGCAAGTTAAGAAATTTACATTAAAACTTTTTGTACATAAGGGATACAATTGAACTAGCATCCCAAATTAAAAGACAAATGATGCTACTTACCCCACTCCCATAACTTTGATCCAATTTCATCACCAACTCCTAGTTAAAATAGAATCTTGCTGCATGTATGAGGTTTTCCCATAGATGGGATAAGTGATGGTTAATTTTCTCCAACTGAGTTTGAGAAACCATTTGCCATCCAATTCGAGATGGATGGAATATCCTATAAAACTGGAATACCCTATAAAACACTCCGATGTTTAAATTAGTCAAAATTTTTATTTGTATACAATAACTGGTAAAACCTACCACCTATAAGGGTTCTAATGCCCTTCTTTTATATTACCCACTTAGGGTTTGTGTTGTATTAACATTCCCATAGTTGAATCCTGAGAGGACTCAACTTCGTCATTTATAAGTTGTGTACTATACAATTTCTTGATTATATGGAATTAGCTTAATGCCATATTAAGGGGTACTTGGTTAGGGAGAATGAAATTAGTTAATGGAATTCATTCTGTTATTTAGTGCTTGGTTGGAGAAAAAAGTAACAGAATTCAGTAATGATTGTAAAAAATTGAGTAATAGTTGATTACCAACCTCCCCCCTATAATTATTGATTACCTAAAACTCAGTAATCAATTTCATTCTATTATTCCAATTTTACCCACATTACTAAACCATTATCATTTTTCTCAATCTACTTTTTATCTCATCGTTTTCTCACTCCACTTTCTCTCTCTTCCCACTCACTCATCTTTTCCTCTCATTCGTATTCACTATTACTTTTTCTCTTATCATTTCTCTCTCATCATTTTTCTCACTCTACTTTCTCTCTCAACATTTTTCTCAATATACTTTTTCTCTCATCATTTTTGTCATTCAATTTTCTCTCACCTCTCTCTACAATTACTTTCTCTCTCATCATTTTCTCACTCTATTATCTCTCTCATTCTTTTTCTCAATATACTTTCTCTCTTATTCCTCTCATTATTTCTTTCTCTCTCATCATTTTGCTCACTCTACTTTCTCTCTCATCATTTTTCTCACTTTAATTTCTCCCTCATCTTTTTTCTCAATATACTTTCTCTCTCATCCCTCTCAATGTTACTTTATCTCTCATCATTTTTCTCATTTTTCTCTCTCTCATCCTTTTTCTTAATATACTTTCTCCATCATCCCATTGTATTGTCACTTTCTCTGTCATCCCTCTCTACAATTCATTTTCCCACTCTACTTTCTTTCTCATCCCTCTCCACTGTTACTTTCTTTTCCATTATTTTTCTAACTCTACTTTTTTTATCATCAATTTTCTTTCTCCTCTCTCTTATCACTCTATAATGTTATTTTTTAATATATTTATTAATGAGGACAAAATTGAAATTTTGATTGATTTCTATTCCCATAATTGAATTGAACCAAATACCATCATTCACATTAATATCCATTATAGAGTTTGAACCAAATACTAACAATGCAATAAGGATTTTGGTTGTGATTGATCATTTCAATGAATTCTATTGTGATTTCCATTGAGGAATTCAAACCAATCGCCCCCTAAAAATTATTCAATTAACGCAAACTAATCTACTTCTTTTCATCAACTATTGAAGAAATTTAAGTACTTGTAAGAAGGTCGAATACAAAGATATTTCAATGGGAGAAACAAAGGAACTAATTTGATCATTCATAATATGTGGGTATTATGTCTTTATCGTTTTGACCAAAGCCATATTCAAAACTTTTTTTTCTTTTTGACAAGCCAAGAAGGCATAGTTTATTATTAGAAAGATAGAACAAAGTTTACAAAGTAGGAGTCAATAACAAAAAGTACAAATAATAGTCCTACTCAGCATACAAACAAACTGGAGATGGAAGTAGCGGAATCATACACTTATTACTCAATGATCGCCAACAAGTTTTGCAATCTGGACACTCCTGACTTTGCCAACTTGTCGGCCACACTATTAATGTCGATTGGAATATGGTTGCCCTCTCAGTGTTTAATTTTCTCCTTCAACAGGTCTATGTGGTTTGAGACATTCGTTAGGTGTCAGGGGCATTTTCTGGATTCTTGAGCCAATTGATTGCGTTAACAGAGTCACTTTCAATTACAAGTACATAAGAGCTCTTCCAAATAAATTCAGAAAACACCCAAAAAGTCTCACGGATAGCATAGAACTCGACCTGATTTGAATCCAAAATTCCAACATGCTTAGAGAATACAGCCTTTGTTTTACCCAAATCATCCCTTAAAATTCCCCTAATCCTGTCCCTACCTGGTTTTCCGATTATTGAGCCATCAACATTAAACTTCATTCTACTAGGTTGAGGCCGAGGCCAAGCGGCTCTTTCCTTCCTGCACCTGTGCACCCGCCTCACTTCTACGCTATTTGGCTGTCGAAATATATCTGTAATGAGAAGATGGCCATTTCGCCTCAAACCAATTTGCGAACCTAATGAAAATCAAATCCATTAGTTGCACGAAATCAAAGCTCTTATTGTTAATAGTAATTTGATTCCTGCACAGCCAAATTGACCAAGTAATGACATAGAATAGTAGAATACAAGGCTGCATTCCTTGAAAATCCGGGGAGGACTGGTGCCAGCTCGTCAGGAAGATGGAAGGATCTCTCGAGCAGACCCAAGTAATACCCCAAGTTTCCAAACACCTCGTTCATACTAACCCGCTACACCAACAATCGAAAAATAGATGTTGGACCGTTTCCGGCTCAGAATTACAGAACAAACACAATGCATGCTCTGCTCTAATAATGCCCCTCCTAAGCAGGCAACTTCTAACGGGGAGCTTTTGATGAATTAGTTGCTAGACAAAGACTTACACTTTAGGTGGACCATACCCATTCCACACTAGGTTCCAGATAACTTTCCCTTCCCTTTGATGTAGCAACATAGATTTGTAAAAAGAAGTGGAATACATATCATTCAGGACCTCTCGCCAAATGATCCGATCTTGAGAGTTATGGTTAGGATATTGCTCGTGCAGAATATATAACAAGTCCACCCATTGCTGGTTTTCCCAATCGAGAGCATTCCTACGGAGATCTATCCTCCATTCCCAATGATCCCATATTCAAAACTTTGATCCTACATTTGTCTTTGCACTAGTGTATGCCCAAAAACTACACATTCGATACAAATGGCTTTTTTTTTTTCTTTTTTAAATTTCTTTGAGATTTTAAATCACATCGATTTATGTTAGAACTATTAATTTTTATCATGTCCGTATATTTAAGCATTATTGAAACATGAAAAATTGTCACTTCCGGAAAAGAGAAATGGAGGGTTCAAAATGTCGTCAAATTCAGCTTGTGAAAAGAAAAATCTACTAGGCCGCGCTTTATTTATAATATAGTTGTAGAAAAATTAGTAGTGATCCAAGTTTGAGGACATCCTAATTAAGTTACTTCTAGAAAACTGTGGGATTAGATGCACTAAGTATGACTTACTAGAAGCAAGAACCATTTCAACAATAAGACTTGGAATAATGGAATATATGATCTTTGAACGACTTATCTGATTCAGGTCGTACAATCGTTCTCTGGTACCAATGTTAGGATATCAAGCTTCAGTCCTAAATTTTCCAGAAACAAATAATTCTACAAATTCCCAAATTAATGAACTATACTGAATTTTTAAGAAGAAAGCAAAGAGACAGATAAAGGAAGGAACGAAGAAAGAGACTGGAAAGAGAAACGACAGAATTGGTTAGGAGATTGCAGAAAATTTTGTCAATTCACTTGTCTATTAGTACTACTCGATTGCTCCCATTTATACAACGTAGCCAGCCTCCAACTGAAATTCTAACTACTAACCAATAAAAAGCTAAGGTCCAAAGGACACCATTTACATAAGTCTTATAATTAGGGCATTTGATTGAACTAAAGTGTTTTTTCGATAATCTAGATTTGATTATCGTGTGGCAAAAATACTAGAAATAGAAAATTTAACAGGGGAGTGAATGCTTTCTTAATAATCAGGGGTTGATTAGTAGAATGACACCATTTCTTTCTTAATTTTACAACATAGTTAGTCTTAAAGGCTTGATAGGCTAGTAAAAGCAAACCTAACCCAAAAATTCAACCCAGCTCACCTACTATTTTGACCCATTGGGTTAGGTTAGATGAGTTATAAGTTGAATAATAATTTATAATTATTTTATGGGTTATGTTAAGTTGAATTCATTTGACCCAATGGGTTAAAATTATAAATTTAAAAAATTAAAGAGACAATTTGCCCATAACCCATGGCTACCGAACCGCCCTCTACAATTGTTAGCTAGTAAATTTTTTAATTTTTTATAATTTTAACTCATTATATCAAATAAGTTCAATCCAATCGAAACATGATTTGTGATTATATAGGTTAGATTAGGTTATGATCCATAAAATTACAACTTATGAGTGACCAAATCTATCCATTTACAATCCCTAGTTGCCTATTTGCAAATTTGGACTTTTCCTTAGATTTTTTTTGGGTCTATTTGTTTGGCCCAATTAGACTTTAGAAATTGGGCTAAATTATTTGGGTTTTTCTTCAGCTAGTTTTGGTTGTCCCCAGTTAAACCGACTAAACTGGAATTGATAACTGGAACTAGTTGAGAGCCCATTGGTTCAGTTCCAAGTATCATATTTCCAATACTCAAACGTGGATAATCAAACCGGTAATAACCCGTCAAGTAGACAACGCGCACCTCTATTTGGAACTTGAAGGAGGTAATACTATTGAATCTCTTCCAACAATGTCTGTTTGAAAAATGATTAACTCACTGAGGAGAAGGTTAATGATTTGGGAACAATTAGTGACTAGATTATTGTTTGACATGTATATGTGAAAATCTATATAAAGCTATAAAACTTTCAAAATGGGAATGTTTTGGGAGAATATTTCAAATGAGTAAATTATTGATTTTGTTTCTCATATTTTAACTATTTTATCTTTTTAGTTCCTTACCGGAAAAAAAAAAAACGCACAAAAATCATCGTTCATATTTCATAATTAGTGCTGTTAGGTTCTTTTACACTTTCCATCCAAAAACTCATGACTCATGAGTATCTTCGCAATTATCTTTGTTTTTTTTTTTTTTGAGGGACTAAAATGATCTAAGTGTAAAATTGAGGGACAAAAACTTCAGATGCTACCCTATTATTGTTAGGAGTGTAAACGAACTAGTACGTTCAATGAACAGTTTGTGAACAAGATCAGTTACGTTCGTTTATATTCGTTTGTTAAGCTAAACGAACAATAAACGAACACATTTTAGTGTTCGTTTAATAAACGAACACCAACACGAACAAGTATACGTTCGTTTATTTATGTTCGTGAACAAACTCGTTTAGTGTTCATGAACAAGCTCGGTTAACGTTCGTTTAAAGCTCGTTTATCGTTCGTTTATATTAAAATAATAATAATAATATATATAATAATAATGTTTGTTGATCATTTATAAACAAATTTGTTGTGGTGTAGTGGTAAATAGTCATGCTCCCCACATTAGATACCAGAATTCAATTCTCAATAATGCTATTTTGTTTTTTCAATTTGCAAATGTGTTTATTTATTTGTTCGCGAACGTGTTCGTTTAAGTGTTTGCGAATGTGTTCGTTAAGTGTTCGTTTACTCGTTCGTGAACGTGTTCGATAAGTGTTCGTGAACACTAATAAACAAACATAAACGAACACGAACACATATTTCACAAACATAAACAAACATAAACGAACATGAACGATCAAAAATAAGCGAGCGATGAAAGCGAAACGGCGTTCGTTTATGTTGGCTCGTTCTGACTCTAATTATTGTTTCACTCCTGTCCTTTGTTTTAAAGTTTGAGTGTGTAGTTTGAAGAAATTAAACACTACATTTTAATTACATTTTTTTTTTGGGAAAACAATAAAGTATTTTTGTTTTTTTATTTCATTCTCACGTTCTAGAACTTTTGTAATCTTGTTTCTGTAGTAGGCCAACTTGTTTACCATCGAATCATTTTTTATCAATATAATGAAATTGAAACTTTATTGCAATTCATTCTACTAAATTGACCACTGTGTTTCAGTACTAGTAATTAACAATTGTTTTCTTCGACTTGTTGCCTTAAAAGCTAAATCACAAACTATGGATAAGATTTGTAATATGTATGTTCATGTGGTGCCATTTAACAATTCCACTTCCAAATACCATGGCTAAAATTAACTTGGGCCTCCATCATCTTGAAATGCAGTCATAAAAAAAGAAAAGAAAAAACAGTTCTAATCTCATCACAATCAAAACACAACAAATGAAAGAGATTTGGTAATGAAGCCACTATTAATCGTCTCTCAAATTGTGAAAAAAAATAAACAACACAACACTAGTGTATAGTATATGCTGCATGGGCTGCCTGAAACAGATATGTCAATCAGCCCCTTATTCCGTAACTATATAATGTGGCTTTTGGCACTTCCACAGTCTTCATCAACCAACCGTAGGGACCTGGGTAACAATATTGCGGTGGTCAACCTTAACAAAAGCCCTTCCACATTCGAAATCGGGTGGGAGAGGTGCCTCCTGCGGAACAATCACGGGAAAGACGGCTGGGTTTTCATTGCGGATCGTTGCTGCAGCTTTCACACCATCTGCTCCTACCAATTCAGGCCATGAACTCTTGCCTGGAAAAAACACAAAATGTATAACCATTTATTAATTTGTTAGGCAAGGAATAGGACCCGAAGTGGGGTGTTCTGACCAATATGATCAACGCTAATTTTTAGAAAGTTAGTCTATTATTTATTATAAAGGAACGACATTCATAATGAAAACTTTCAATAAATTGTATATATAATTGATATGTCAATTACATAGATTGTCAAAATAACTATTGCTTAATCAATAAAAAAATTTCACTATATCATCACTTTTTATTATAAATATATAAAAATATATAGTTCAACTACATTTCACATAATATTGAAACTTAATTGAGCCCTACTACATATTTTTCCCTCCCGTCGGTTATGAAAATAATTTTTGGTACTCCAGGCACAATAAATGTTTCTTATGTATGTAATGCTAATAAAAACTTCTTGCTCGTTAAAAATAATAACAACAACAACACCACCACTTGTTGTACTTAAATTATTACCTGGACATTGCGATGCCATTTTTCTAGTGTGGGAGCTCTTATTGTAGAGGGTGTTCCCTTGTGATCGATTTTACTTGGGGTCCATTGCTACTGAATTAAGCACTATTTATAGATGATCATATCAACATTATGCGAGATGCAGCAGCCCACAAACTTGCCTGGGAAATTCGGAGTATGACACACAAAAACTAGAAGCTTTTGGTTAGACTTTGAATAATGCACACAAGACGCGTTCTGCAGACTCAAGTTAGCTCCAATTTGACCGCAACCTTAAACACTTCCAAATTCTCATCCGATATAAAATTATTTTATCTCATCACCAGAACATCTTTAACACGAGTGTCCAGTGTTAAAAAAGTGTATAACTTATAAGGAAGGGGTTCATTCTACTCATATGAGATACCTTTTAACAACAAAATATAAAAGATCACTGAATTAGCAAACAATATTTCGCATCAACACATGAACCAATCCCAACCTCATCAATTAAATTGAATCTTAAAAGGTTTTTCTAGATACATTATCAATTTTTTGGTTAAGTTATAACTTAGTTGATCTCCAATTCCGTAGTAGAAATATATTAGGGTAAATTACTCCAATGGTCCCTCAACTTAAGGCTTGGTAGCGATTTTGGTCCCTAGAGTTGAAAAAGTTGCAATTGAGTTTCTCAAGTCTATAATTAGCGCAATTTTGTCCTAATTTGATGACTAAGCGATTCTGGCAGGGGCAAAAGTAGAATGAATATTCAAAGAAGTGAAAAAAGAAAGGGTTAATTACCAATACATGATGGGTGTCGAAACCACCAAAAATAATCCTTCTCTGGGCTAAGCTTTGTAGATAGCAGTGAGAGGGTCGAATCCACAGAGATTGGTTAGATTTATTCCTTGAACAAAATAAAATAAAGAAGGGGGGATTTTGTATTATGAAACTAAGCAAGAATCAATTAAGACAACTAAACAAATTAAATAACCAACTAAAAATATGAGGAAAAATTAATAAGAAGAAGCTTCCAATCAAGAATTAATTTCGGTATTGATTCCTCAAATTGATCATTGATTCAAAAGATAGGTTCTTTTATCTTGAATAAATTGGTTATAGTTGTTGAAGATCCGTCCTCTAACAACCAATCTTTTCTTACTTTTTCGATAACCTTCGGATCCGTCCTATGAGTTATTTCTCTAATTAACAAACACAACCTTCGGATCTGTATTATGAGTTATGTCTATTAATTGCATTAAGGTTCAAAAAGACCCAATTACTAACCAGTAAACCCGGAAACGCCTTGTTTATTTAAGCTAGATTATATATTTTCATAACATACAATCTAAGGCGTTGATTACCTTTCGATGTTGTTATTTGTCACTTGAATTAGAACAATCAACAAAAGATTAATTATTCTAAATGACTATATATTGAATTCAACTATTAAACAATAGGCCTCTTGTCTAACAATTCAATTCAATAATATAATGAAGCATAGAAAATATATAAATACTCAAGAATAAAAGAAACAATAAAATTACGGGAACCTCACAATTGTTGGAATCAAACCTTAATTAAACTTGATTGGAAAATAAAAATTTAGCTAAACATAATTAAAAGAAAATACAAAGAAAATCAAATGACTGCCCTTTTTGTCGATCCCGTGCGGCTCTCGTCTTCTTCGGCCGTAGCTCACTCCATGAAAGGATGAATTATGGTTTGAGAATTCCAAACCTTGTTTTTCTCTCTATTGAACTAGGAAAGACTAAAAATGGGATGCCTTGATTGTCTCCAAGCCTTGCCTATTTATAGGCAAGGATTCAAGACATTTGGTTGTGCTTTTCCTTAATTCAAGGCTTTGCTTTCCTTAATTCATGGCTTTTCTTTTCCTTAATTCATGGCTTTGCTTTCCTTAATTCATGACTTTTCTTTTCCTTAATTCAAGGCTTTGCTTTTCCTTAATTCAAGGCTTTGCTTTTCCTTAATTCAAGGCTTTGCTTTTCCTTAATTCAAGGCTTTTCTTTTCCTTAATTCAAGCCTTAATTCAAGGATTTGCTTTTCCTCAATTCAAGCCTTAATTCAAGGCTTTCTTGTGCCACTTGTCTTGTGAGGCTACATTCTTTAGGAAAAATGCTTCATCTAACCATTAATCACAAAAATAATTAATATCCTTATAAACAAGCATTTTAATCAATTAAAATACAAGAGAATTGATCCAATAAATATGCAATTATACACTCTATCAATACACCCCTATGGTTTATGTCTTATGTTTATTATCAATCGCATCCTGTAGTTTGTCAAAACTATCAATACCCCTTTACATTTTAAAATTTTTTAACATATAAGCCCATTTTAACGGATTCTGTTTATTACTATAGAGAAGTTTTTTACTCCAACATTTGCATCTGTTTTGTATTTTTTTTTAGGACGAAATTTTAAGACGAAATTTTGCAAGATATTAGGACTAATTTATTTTATTTTTTTCTATTTTATTTGTTGCTTTGTGTCGCTTTAAGCAGCAAATAAAATACAAAAATAAAATAAAATAATTTAGTCCTAATATATTGCAAAATTTAGTCCTAATATCTTGCAAAATTTCATCGTAAAAATTTCGTACTAAAATTTTGTCCTAAAAAAAAAAAATACAAGGTAGATGCAAAGGTTAGAGTGAGAAGGGTAATTTCGTCCAAAATTTTTAGATTTCTCTACAATAATAGACGGAATTCGCTTTAAGCAGCAAATAAAATACAAAAATAAAAGAAAATAATTTAGTCCTAATATATTGCAAAATTTAATCCTAATATCTTACAAATTTCATCCTAAAAATTTCATGCTAAAATTTTGTCCTAAAAAAAAAAAAAATACAAGGTAGATGCAAAGGTTAGAGTAAGAAGGATAATTTCGTCCAAAATTTTTAGATTTCTCTACAGTAATAGACGGAATTCGTTCAAATGGACTTATATATTAAAGATTTTTAAAATCTAGGAGGATATTAGTAGTTTTAACAAACTACAGGGTGCGATTGATAATAAATATAAATTATAAGGGGTATTGGTAATTAACTCTTTCTTTTTTGTTGCTTTGAATATTGGTTCTGCTTTTATCCCTGTCAGAATCATTGAGTCATCAACTTAGAATGAAATAGGAGAGAAAAAAGACACGGAAAGGCTCCAACTAGACCGGCAGTACTATTTTTCTTTCTTAATTTCATTGGACTGTTCACAAAAATTAATATGGTTAAATATTTGCATCCTTTGTCTGCATATTTGTTCTTGCATTATGTCATTTAGTATATACAATTGACATTGTTAATTAAAGAACACGTGACTAAGAAATAATACCTGGGGCAAAAAACAATTCTGAAAAATTTCAATCTTCGACATGTAAATGTTGTTAGAAACTTACCAGTTATATAAAAGCATAACTTATATATTCCCACGCCTTCACCAACTCCAAAAAAAAAATTTTTTGTCGTAATAATAAATTGGGGGTGTTTACAATTGCCTGACGCGTTCAAGTTGCAACGAATTACTAATGTAAATCACTAGTTTTGCAAGTCAATTGTGGGCTCATTATCCTTGGGGAAATTTAAGCGAGGCTATTAATGCTATTTCTACTTGTTTGATATGTAATTTTAAACAAGAAATTGATCATTACAATTGGAAGATTCTAAACACGAAGAAATTATTTTCACAAGACATCATTGTTTCTAAAGTCTTAACGTGTGGAAAACCAGCTACCAAATTTTCCAACCATAATGGCCCAATTATTTATGGTGACAGCAATATAGATTTGCACAAAAATATCTAGGCCATTGATATAACTAATTGGCCAGCTAGGATGCCTTCTTTGATAGAGCATCGATGCTCAAATTTTCCATAGTTAGCTTGGAAATTGCTGTTCCAAAAAAATGTCTATTAGAATTTAGTAACACTTTTCTTATCATCAGATAAGTCGTTCAAAGATCATATATTCCATTATTCCAAGTCTTATTGTTGAAATGGTTCTTGCTTCTAGTAAGTCATACCTTTTGCATCTAATCCCACAGTTTTCTAGAAGTAACTTAATTAGGATGTCCTCAAACATGTGATCACTTACTAATTTTTCTACACTTATATTCTAAATAAAGCGATGCCTAGTATATTTTTCTTTTTACAAACTGAGGGGGCGCCTGGCTGGAGAAAGGGAATGGGAAAGGTAATGGAAATGATAGTAGTGGAGAATAATAGTGGGGTCTTTCATTATAATTCTGCTGGTTGGTTTGTGTTGGGGAATGGGAATGATTACTAATAATGGTGGTTGGTTTGTACTAGGGAATGGAAATGATTATAAATTAATTGTAATAATTAGTATTAATTAATTAGTTATTATTAGTTAATTATTTATTATAATATTAAATTAAATTAATTATTAATAAAAATATTATTGATTAAATTAATCTTAAGTAATTAATTAATATTAATTGTAATAATTAATATTAGTAAATGAGATTAATTCATATTAATTATAAGTAAATGAATGATTAATTAAATTAATCTTAATTAGTTAATTTATTATTACTTAATAATAATAAATTAATAATAAATTAATTTATATTAATTATAATAATTAATATTAATTACATAATTAATATTAGTTAATTAATTAGTATTAATTATAATAACTAATATGAATTAATTAATTAGTATTAGTTACTTAATTAGTTAGTAATAATTAGCAATTAATTAATATTATCAATTAAATATTTATAAATTAATTATACATTAATTATAATAATTACTATTAGTAAAATGAGATTAATTAATTATTAATTAATTAATAATATTGAGTAAATGAATGATTAATTAAATTAATATTGATTAATTAATTTATTATTACTTTTAATAATAATAAGTTAATAATAAATTAATTTATATTAATTATAATAATTAATAATAATTAATTAATTATAATTAATTAAGTAGTATTAATTAATTATTAAATTAATTAAAATAATTATTAGCAAACCCATATCCTTAACTTCCATACCCCCCAATATTGGGGGATATGAGTATTACCCCATATAAGGAAATGAAATATCTTTTCAAGTGGGCCAGGGAATTCCATTTCCTCCAACCAACCAGCCTCAATCACTATTAAACCCATATCCCCATTCCCATATCCCCCAGCCAAGCACCCCCTGAATTTGACGACATTTTGAACCCTCTGTTTCTCTTTTCTGGAAGTGACAATTTTTCATGTTTCAATAATGCTTAAATATACGGACAAGATAAAAATTAATAGTTCTAACATAAATCGTTGTGATTTAAAATCTCAAAGAAATTTTAAAAAGAAAAGAAAAAAAAATGCCATTTGTATCGAATGTGTAATTTTTGGGCGTACACTATTGCAAAGACAGATGTAGGATCAAAGTTTTGAATATGGCTTTGGTCAAAATGATAAAGACATAATACCCACATATTATGAAGGATCAAATTAGTTCCTTTGTTTCTCCCATTGAAATATCTTTGTATTCGACCTTCTTACAAGTTACAAGTACTTAAATTTCTTTAATAGTTGATGAAAAGAAGTAGATTAGTTTGCGTTAATTGAATAATTTTTAAGGGGCGATTGGTTTGAATTCCTCAATGGAAATCACAACAAAATTCATTGAAATGATCAATCACAACCAAAATCCTTATTGCAATGTTAGTATTTGGTTCAAACTCTATAATGGATATTAATGTGAATGATGGTGTTTGATTCAATTTAATTATGGGAATAGAAATTAGTCAAAATTTCAATTTTGTCCTCATTAATAAATATATTAAAAAATAACATTATATATAGAGTGATAAGAGAGAGGAGAAAGAAAATTGATGATTAAAATGGTAGAGTTAGAAAAATGATGAGAGAGAAAGTAACAGTGGAGAGGGATGAGAGAGAAAGTAGAGTGAGAAAATGAATTGTGGATAGGGATGAGAGAGAAAGTGAATGGGATGATGGAGAAAGTATATTGAGAAAAAGGACGAGAGAGATAATAGAGTGAGAAATGATGAGAAAGAAAGTAGAGTGAGAAAAATGATGAGAAAGAAAGTAATTGTAGAGAGGGATGAGAGAAAATCGAGTGACAAAAATAATGAGAGAAAAAGTATATTGAGAAAAATGTTGAGAGAGAAAGTAGAGTAAAAAAAATGATGAGAGAGAAAGTATATTGAGAGAAATGATAAGAGAGAAAGTAATAGTGAATATGAATGAGAGATAAAGAGGAATGAGTGAGAAGAGAGAGAAAGTGGAGTGAGAAAATGATGAGATAGAAAGTAGATTGAGAAAAATGATAATGATTTAGTATTGTGGGTAAAATTGGAATAATAGAATAAAATTGATTACTGAGTTTTAGGTAATTAATAATCATAGGGGGGAGGTTGGTCATCAACTATTACTCAATTTTTTACATCATTACTGAATTCTATTACTTTTTTCTCCAACCAAGCACTAAATAACAGAATGAATTCCATTAACTAATTTCATTCTCCCTAACCAAGTACCCCTTAATATGGCATGAAGCTAATTCCATATAATCAAGAATTTGTATAGTACACAACTTATAAATGACAAAATAGTCCCTCACATATATGGAAAAGAACTTTTTAGTCATTACAAAAAAAAAAAAAAGAACCAATTAGTCCCTCACATATATAGAAAAGAACTTTTTAGTCTCTCACAAAAAAAATCGAACTAATCAGTCCCTCACTTTCATACATTTAATCTATTTTGGTCATTCTGTCAATTTTTGTCAAATTTTTCGTCAAATTTGCCAACACGTGCCATAAGCGTGTTATTTGTTGAGCGTTTTTTTGAAATCACAAAAAATCATTATTTCTTAAAATGTTGATTATCTCAAGGGTGTTTGCCCTCTCTCTCTCTCTGCGTTTGTCCGCCGATGATCTCAAAAGACAGCCATTTTTTCCGTTGATTTTGGAGAACCTTCTAGTAAATTGCAAAAATATTCCCTATGTTTTCTAAATTGATTTCCCAAAAAAATGTCCATTATATCCATACCTTGTTGATATATATCTCTCTATCTCTCTCTGGGTCTAGACGAGGCTGTGATGAATTTTGTAACTATCACATAAAAAAGAAGGATTTTTTGTACTTCTAAAAAAGCCTTTAGCAAATAACACGCTTAGGGCACTTGTTTTGAATTTTAATGGAAAGTTAGATAGAAGTAGATTAAATGTATGAAAGAGTCAGTCAGTTTGTTTGTTTTTTTTTTTTATGAACTAAAAAGTTCTTTTTCATATATGTGAGGGACTGATTGGTCCATTTTTTTTGGTGAGGGACTAAAAAGTTCTTTTTCATATATGTGAAGGACTAAAAAATATATATGTAAGGGACTGATTGGTTTGTTTGTTTTTTTTTTTTTTTTGGTGAGGAACTAAAGAATTATTTTCCATGTATGTGAAGGACTGATTAGTTCTTTTTTTTTTTGTGAGGGATTAAAAAATTCTTTTCCATATATGTAAGGGACTATTTTGTAGATTATCTCTAATTCTTAACAAAGCTATGCTTGATACTTGGACTGTTTCCATCACAGATATTCTGAACGCATTATTCCAGTAGTTCGGAAATGTAAATTTCCCATGTTATAGGAATAGAAAAAGATTTATTAGAGATAAATGTGGCTGTACACCAAGTTAATTTAGTCAAATTCTAGTAAGTTTTTAGTAATTACAGGTTTTATATTTTTGTATAGAAAAGTCATTTTTTTATAGGATTTGGGTATAAATTCTAGTAAGTTTTTAGTAATTACGGATTTTAAATTTTTTTTCTAGAAAATTTATTTTTTGTAGGATTGGGTATCAAATTCCAGTCCGTTTTTAGTAATTAATTAGGTAGGAGATCACAAAATCTTGATGATCTTTCCTAGTTTATGAATAAAAAGTCTACATTAAAATGGTTAAAGTCACTAAGATTGTAATAAGGTAACATAAATCTTAGAATTTGTTTTAATATATGCACTATTAGTTTTACTTTTATTCTAATTCATTTTAATATTACGTTTTTTATTTTTTGCATCAATCCAGTATTTTAATGAAATTTTAAACTAAAAGTTTAAAATAAATATAACTTAATAATCAAAAATAAATTCTTTCATATTAAAACGTGTTGTAACAAAAATTAATATTAATAGTATACATATTAACACAAGTTACAAACACAGGCGACAGAATAATTGCTGAGCTTAAAATTTATCAATACGCGGTGGCGGCATGATTCTATAAGAAGGGCCTAAGCCAAGGATGAGGAAAAAAACATAACAAGTTAGTGTTGCCCGGTTTCTATGATGAAATTTTCCTTTTAAAAAATAGTTTATAGAATAGCCCTTCTCTGTTTTTTCTTGGGCATCCTTTGGATAAAGGTGAGAAATCTTCCAATTAATATTCAAATCAATAATGTCTATCAAATGACATTGCTCCAAATATTTTCATATATAAAATAAATATTATTAATCTATCAAGGGTGTGTTTGATTCGTTATTAGAATTGAAATTTGCTTCAAATTGGAGAATTTTTTTTAATTATATTTGGTTTAGTTTGTTGAAATTTTATACAAAATTCATGCTAAAATCTATATAAAATATATTTAATTTTAAACCAATTTTGACTCTAACTAAAAACCCAAATGAACCTTAAAAGTGGTACAAAGTGATAAGATAGTTACAAAATATAATTCATAAATTACAGTATCATTGAAAACATTAATCCTCCCAAAAAAAGGAAAAAAAAATGACAACAATAAATGTAAGTCCCATAATGAACTAAATGAAGGCACGATTATTTGTATAAATCGAACTACTGAAACATGACACGTATATGAATCGGCCACTTATTTGATATGGTTCAATGCTTTGCACTTCCAAGTGTAGAAGTTCAACCAACAGTAGGGACTTGTGTAACGGTATCGCGGAAGTCAACCTTAACAAAAGCCCTTCCACATTCAAAATCGGGCGGAAGAGGTGCCTCTTGCGGAACAATCACGGGAAAGACTGCAGGGTTTTCACTGCGGATTGTTGCCGCAGCTCTCACCCCATCCACTCCAACCAGTTCAGGCCACGAAGTCTTACCTAGAAAAAAACACGACATGACCATTTATGCATTTGGTTAGGCCATAAATGTTTTTGTTTATTGTCTCCTATTTTGAAGTTAAAAAATAAGAATAAAACTTGTTGAAGTTAAATTATTACCTGGGCATTGCGATGCCATTTTTCTCTTGCTGTGGGAGCTTTTATTGTTAAGAGAGTTCTCTTGTGATCGATTTCACTTTGGTGGCCAATGCTAATGAAGTGAGGACTATTTATAGTTGATCATGAGCATTCTGCGAATTTCTGGTTGTAATGCAGCATTTGGAAATTTCGAGTCCTCAGTCAAGCTTCTAATTAGCCTTTGACTATTATAATCCGCAAAACTTGACTGCAGGATCAAGTTATCTCCAATTTGACTGCAATCTTAACCCCGTTTTAGTCTCTGTCCTCTGATTGGATTTTGAAAATTCATGGTGACCTCTTCAACTTTATTATATAGCTTAGTTGCGCTCTTGTTTTCATTCCGAGTATGCATGAAAAAATATGGTAGAATAGATACTGTTGATTTAGGTAGGCAGTTCGTTCTTTTTTCCTTTAATTTTTGGTTTAATTGTATGATTGAGGATATATATACAATTTTGAATGAATTGTTATTTGGTTGGGTGACTGAAAAGTGATTTATCTAGATCATCCGATAAACTTTTTCTCTATAATTAATTGGCCAATAGTGCCCTTTTACAAGAGCAGTGATGCTCAACTTTGTGTGGCTGGCTTTAAAAGAGCTGCTCCAAAATGTGGTGGATTATACTTAAGAATTTGGTAACAATTATCTCAACCTTCTATGTAATTAAGCATAGCTGTCCAAAACTTCAAATATCACATGTGACTGCTTACCGGCCTTGTATATCCTTCCAAATTCATTGGTTGAAATGGCTCCTCCTTCTAGTAAGTCAATACTTTGCACTTCTTCCTGTCAAGAAAAAATGCATGTAAACCCACACAGTTTTCTAAAACTAAATTTAGGAAGTCATCATGCTTTGATTCGGTCAGTAAATTTCTATATGCCTATAATTTTTAAGAAAAATGATGCTAAATAAGTAATTTTTTCCCCTCACAAATTGACACTGTGAAACCCATCATTTCAGTGTTCGGAAGTACAAATTAGTTGATATGCCACTTATTCTTGCTCCAATTGACTAAGCTAAGAGAAGCAAAGGTATCTTAAGTGATAGGCCTGCTATTTCCTCGCTCTACAACTACAACTGAAGGAAAAAAGGCTCAGACTTGCTGAGCTGAACCTGCCATTCCAGAACAATTATTTGTTTTGATTCATTGTTCGACTGCTTTGCTCCACCGAAAAAAAAGGAATCTTAGAACAAAACGAGCAAAGGAGGCCACTTTGCAGTATTGTGTAAATTCTATTTTTTGAACTGTTGCGGACTTGTTTCATAATTTTCAACTGAGTAGCAAACCCGATGCGATTGATAGATAAGCTGGCACAAACTGCTGCTGAATTCTATGGCTTTTGTGGGAATTTCCCTAACTGTTATATTTAGTCTCAATGCGAGATTTAAGGTTGTTATCGCCATTGGGCGAGATTGTAAATGTAACAATTTTGTCCTAATATATATACAATATGGATCGTTTTGGAAAAAAAGAAAAAAGAATTGAAGTATCATAGTAGTTAAAGAAAAAGAAAGCAAACGCAATTTCTTTTGAAATGATTATCGAGGTGAATTTTTTGGCAAATATTCCTTTGATTTTTTTTGTTAAGGTTTAAAATCAAGCAATAGTATATGCGATTGTTTGAAACATTACACTCTAGGTATCTAATTTGGAATACCTAGCATACTGCCTCCATCTACCATATATATAGGGATACATTATGGTTAAAACCAGTTAATGGGCTCTTACTCATACAGGCTCACTACAAAGATGCATTACCTATTGGGCTTATATTAGAACATACACTTGAATTATATTAAATACTCCAACATTTTTTTCATAAGTTTCTCCACTTCAGGAACTGCCAATGGCCTTTTTTAAGGTGAGATTCTATAATTCAATGATTACCTCTGTTCTCCTCTCCTCTTACCTTGTGACGGCTAACTCAAGTGCCCCTCAAATCATGCAAAATGGTCGCCTATTACACGGCTCACGAACTTTTCCAAGGTGAGGGTAACTATTATTCATCTTTAGTATAGGAGCATCCAACGCCAAGTCGGACGCATACGCAGGAGGGAAAGAGACGCCAATACTTTGTTATTCAGGAGGAGCATCATTAGCTTTTGATTAGTTAGGAGTTAGTAAGAATTTCAGTTAGAGGATGGGTGAGCTGTATAAATGAAGGCAATGAAGCACTACTAATAGACAAGTGAATTAGTGAATTGGTGAATTGGCAAAAATTTTTGTAATCTTCTCTTAACCAATTTTGTCCTTTCTCTGTCCAATCTCTTTCTTCATTCTTTCCTTAATCTGTCTCTTTCTTTCTTTCTCAAAAATTCAGTATAATTCATTAATTCGGGAATTTGCAGAACTATTTGTTTCTAGAAAATTCATGACTGAAGCTTGATGTCTTGACACAGCATTGAAAGCAGCCCACATTTGCAAAAATTACTCGAAACAACCCAAATGAATAGAGAAATGGCTAAAAATATTGAAGGGGAGTGAAACTCTCAAAATAAATAATGAGAGCAAAAGATTTTACTAATTCGAACTAAGGGTGGAATTGATTTGTCCGCCAAATCGAAAACCAATGTCTACATAAAACTACTATATTTTGATAGAAAACAAAGTAGTCCCTACCAATCTTTGCTCTTTGGATGGAGATTGTGGTAAATAATGTGTGGTAGAGATATTTCCCAAATACTCTCTTTACTGTATTTGAATACATAATTAAATAATATATTCAAAATTTCAGTATAAATTTATATATATATATATATATATATATATATATATATATACACCTTCTGTTCTGAAAAAAGAATTCAGTTTCAATTTTTTTTCTTAACAAAAAAGTCTTTTTTTTAAGAAAATTTTATATTATTTTCACTAATAATGACAATATATAACCCTAGTAAAACAATAAGGATAAAAATAATGAATTGTTCATTTAAGTGTGTATTAAATGTGTTGTACATTATAACTTTAAAAAGTTATCTAAATTAAAAGTGAATTCTTTTTTTGTGATGGAGGGAGTAATTAATATTTTTGATATTAGATTGCATCAATATGTACATCATTTCACCCAATATATTTATATTCAAGTAGTATATTTTGTTGATATTTGATATTGTTATTTTTTTAATGAGTTAATTAATTAAAAGGTGTCTTCTTTTTTTTTTTAGTGATGAACATGTATCTGATCATTGAAAAATGTAGAAAACTTAACATTGACAATATAAAGTATGAAAAAATAACTAAAATACTTTTGATCTTCATTGGAACATGAAATATGTGACAGCAATAGCTAGGTATCAGAAGACAAATATTGTAGTGTGTTGTTTTTTTCTTTTTAAGAAATTTTTAATGTAATTCTATTGTTGGCAAACTCCCCATATAAGTTTAAACGAATAGTTCCTATTTGGGTGACAAAACAATTCCCACCCTTGTCATTGAAATTATCACCCTTTTAAAATCAAATTAAGGACTTTTATTTGTTGTATGAAAAATATAAATACACTGTTACATTGAAAATTTAGTTGTATGTTACATATTGATCTTGATTTTGCAAGATAATAAACAAGGAACCATATTTAAAACTAAAATGACAATCTTGATGACATAATCAGATTTGTTTTTCTTTCTGTTTTTGAGTTTGAAGACCAAAAGTAATGAGTTAAGAATTGGTCCATGTACTCATGGAAAAGATTGTTCACTAGTCTAGTAAGATGTTGGATTGGGTAAATTACACAAGTAGTTCCTAATATTGAGGGTATGACTCCATTTAATTCCCAAATTTGAAAAAAAAAAAAACAAAAGTGCCTATTAAACCCTCCATATTGAACATTTGATTTTAATTGGTCTAGAAGTTAATATTTAGACACGTCAAGAGTTTGTCCAATGAATATGTGCAGCACACATGATTTTTTTTTAACA
The DNA here is from genome assembly GCA_020080225.1 of Gynochthodes officinalis. Lineage (NCBI taxonomy): Eukaryota > Viridiplantae > Streptophyta > Magnoliopsida > Gentianales > Rubiaceae > Gynochthodes > Gynochthodes officinalis. The sequence goes on from CM034617.1 coordinate 12,119,169, forward strand.
AGAACAATAGGTATTGTATTGCAATTTCAAAAATGTACAGGGATAGCCACAAAAGGCTAATTATTCTTCATGGTATTTGATCTAAACTTTGATCTTAATCACAAAGGAAAGAGCGACTACAAAAGTCGAACACAATGCCTCCAACATGGAGGAAAGAACCATAATAACTAGTGTAGCAGAATTAAACTAAGTTTCCTATTGGGTAATTTAATAATTATGTTTAGAATTATTAATCATATTAGTTTTGGATTTAGTAGCTACCGAATTCAATAGGTATAGGGTTTTGTTGAGTTCTATAAATAGAATATGTTATCAGGATTTTATAATACAAAGAAACACAAAGAAATCAAAAAACGGCCGCTATCCTTCAAAAGCCGCACTACTTGTTCTTGTAAAGCTTTGGTCAAGTTTTCTTCAAAATCTTTGGCTAACAATTTTGTTTGCACCCCAATAGCACAGTTTTGTCGATTGTCTTGTTTTGTTTCTTGTCCGAAATTCTTCTCAAGAAACCAATCAAATTGGCTGTTCAAATTTGTTTGATTGGTGCAACCAGAGCCAAGTTTTGGCTGAATCAATTTTCTTAGATTTGTGAGTTGTTTACCCATACGGCCTTTTGGTGGTTTTTAATCAAGTTTGTTGTTTTTTGGGATATATTATCTTGATCCCAACATTAGGTAACAGAGGTTTGGTTGGTGTTTGGAAATTATGACGAATTGGAATATTAATTGCTCCGTACCCAAATTAAAGAGTAAACAAAATTATAATTATTAGAGGATCCAGATGGAAATGTATCTCAACATGTTTGATTTGTTAGTCCACATTCAACAAAATTTAGAAGAGGATGCTGATAAGGAGACTAAACAAAACGGCAGTTTGACATTGTCTCAAATTCACCAAGCAATTGATGTTTTAGTATTTGGCAAAATATCCACCGCTAAAACCGCAAAACAGGCGTGGGATATTTTGGCTAAAATGCATCGAGGCGTTGACAAGGTCCAACAGTATAATTTGTTAATGTTGAAAAGAAAATTCGAGTTGTGCATCATGGAAAAGAACGAGACCATTGAGTCTTATTTTTCTCATTTGAATAATATAAAGAATGAAATGCAGTTGAATGAATATGATCTCACTAATCAACTCATTGTAGAAAAGGTCTTGAATACTTTGCCATTAAATTTGATCATATCGTTGCTGTGATGCAAGAGACAAAGGATATGCCAACCTTATCAGTTGATGAATTACAAGGGTCATTGCTACTGTATGAACAATGAATTAATGGCAAATTGGATGAATCTCATAAAAAGGAACCTATGGAGAAGGCGTTGCAAGCTTTGGAAATTCAAACTGCTAAGGAAAAAAGCAGTGAAGATTCATCCAATAGTGCTGCTTATGGTGGTTGTGGTGAAAACTTCAAAGGTTGTGGATGTGGAAGAGGTAACTCTTATGGTCGTGGTAGAGGTAACTATTCCTCCCAACAAAAAGGCACTCTTTATAATTCCAACAATAATCAGCAAAAAATGCTTAAATGTTTTAATTGTAGTAAAGTAGGCCATATCCAAAAGAATTGTTGGGATAATGAATTAGCAAATAAGGATGTCAATGTCAATGTTGTTGAAGATTCTGTGAAAAACATAAGACAATATTATTTTCTGTTGGTGTGGCTGAGAAACCTAAAAATAACACTTGGTATGTTAACTCTGGATATAGTAACCACATGACTGGAAAGAAAGACTTATTTGTAAATATGAATGAGTCATTAAAATTCACTGTTCGTTTTGGTAATAATCATGAGGGCCTGCATGTGGTAAATTAATATTCCTATTACCTTGAAGAATGATGCAAAAAGTGCCGTTGTTGATGTGTATTATGTGCCTACTTTGAATCAAAATTTCTTGAGTTTGGGTTAACTTTAAAAGAAGAATTATGATTTGCGTTTTCAAAAACGTGTATGCAACATCATTGATGATCTATTGTGTTTGATTGCAAAGGTGAACATAACAAATAGTAGATTGTTCCCGATTATTTTGAATTGTGGGGGTTCATTTTGTTTTAATTCTATAGAGGTTGATGATACTTGGTTGTGTCACATGAGATTTGGGCACTCTCACTTTCGCGGATTGCAATTTTTGGCTAAAAATAACATTATTTTTGGGCTGCCTTCCATCAATTTTCACCATAGACAGTGTGAGTCTTGTGTTTTGGGCAAGAATCATCGAGATCCGTTTCCAAAAGGCGAGGCTTGGAGGGCAAAAGAACCTTTATTACTCATTCACTCTTATTCATGTACAATGGATGTTCTTTCTAATGGAGGTAATAAGTTTTTTATTGCTTTTATTGATGATTTCAGCAGAAATGCCTGCTTTTATTTTTTGGAGAATAAGTCTAATGCTTGTGACACTTTTAAAAGCTTTAAAGTGTATGTTGAAAAACAAAATGGTTACTCCATCAAAACTCTTAGAGCTGACAGGGGAATAGAGTATACAGTTTGTGATGATTTTTTGGACACGGCATGGGATCAAACATTAGTTAACAACAAAGAACACTCCTCAATGAAAAGGAAAAATAGAACTATGATGGACATGGTGCGATCAATGCTGGTTGCCAAAGATATGCCCAAGGATTTCATGTGCTATCTATGTGTTAAGATATCATATTAGATGCAATGGTGGGAAGACCCCTTATGAGATTTGGTCTGGTAAAAAGCCAAATATCTCTTATCTTAGAGTGTTTGGTTGCTTGGCATATGCACATGATCTGGACACTCTTATAAAAAAAAACTTGATGATAAAGCGGAGAAGTGTATTTTTATTGATTAGAGTTTTGAGACTAAATGGTACAAATTATACAACCTTATGACAAAGAAGATCGCTTTTAGTAGAGAAGTGAATTTTGATGGGAAAGGTGTTTGGGACTGGTCAGAAAAGAGGTCAGATGTGGTGGTTAATCATCCTTCACAATCTTTATACTTTAATGACAATGATGATGAGGTCAATCAGCTCGAAGTACCTGAACAGTAACAAATTCCCACTCAACCTATTCTTGTGCAGTCTGGTCGGCTACAAAGACAAAGGTGTCTACCAGCTCATTTTCAGGATTATGTTGTTGATGGTCACTCTCAACATTTATCTGACCAAGATGTTGTTAATTTTTCTCTTTTTTTCAGATTGTGACCCTGTTACTTTTGAAGATGTTGTTCGTGAGGATGATTGGAAGAAAGTAATGGCTGATGAAATTCATGCCGTTGAAAAGAATGATACTTGGGAGTTCACAAATCTTTCAAGTGGCAAGAAACCCATTGGTGTCAAGTGGGTTCATAAGACAAAGTACAAGCCCGATGGAGAAGTAGACAGATTCAAGGTACGGTTGGTTGCTAAAGGTTATAACCAAAAACCTGGCATTGACTATTTTAAGATATTTGCACCTGTTGCTTGTCTTGATACTGTTCATTTAATTATTTCCTTAGTTGCTCAAAAAGGTTGGAAAATACATCAAATGGATGTAAAGTTTGTGTTTTTGAATGGTATACTTGAGGAAGAAGTGTACATTGAACAACCTGTAGGATTTGTGGAAAAAAGTCAAGAAAATAAGGTGTACTATTTGAAAAGAGGCCTTTAAGGCTTGAAGCAAACTCCAAGAGTGTGGTACACCTGTATTGATTCTTTCTTCATTGACAGTGGTTTTCAATGCTGTCCTTTTGATCATGCTTCATATGTGAAGACATCTACTCATAGTGCGGTTGTTATCGTATGCTTATATGTGGATGATCTAATATTTACTAGGAATAATCCCAAGATGATAACAAAATTCAGGGAGGCTATAATTCGACAGTTTGAGATAACGGACATAGGTTTTATGTCATACTTCCTTGGAATTGAGGTTTTGCAGACTGATTAATGAATTTTTATTTGTCAAAAGAAATATACTAGAGATATTTTAAAGAATTTCAAGATGAACGGTGCAAAACCAATTTTGACTCCAGTTGAAAAACAACTGCATTTGACCAAATATAGGATTGGCACTTGTGTAGACTCTATTTATTTTAAAAGTTTGGTAGAGAGTTTGAGATGCTTGATAGCTATAAGACCTAATATCAATTTTAGTGTCGGCTTAATTAGTAGATTTATGGAGAATCCATGTCAGTCTCACTTGCAGACAGATAAGAGAATTTTGAGGTACATTAAAGGTACTCAAGGTGATGGAATTTTTTATGCAAAAAGTGATCCTATTGATCTTCTTGGATTCATGGATAGTGATTGAATTGGTGACGCTGTGGAAAGAAATAGTACTTCTAGTTATGCTTTCTTTATTGGTTCATGTATATTTTCGTGGAGTTCAAAGAAGCAACTAGTTATTGCGTTGTCTACATCAAAGGCAGAATACATTGTAGCGGCTAATAGTGCTACTCAAGTATTGTGGCTTAAAAGAATGATAGATTTTCTTCAGCATAAGCAAGGTGGAGCAAATACTATCCTATGTGATAGTACGTCAGCAATAAAGATGATAAAGAATCCAGTGTTTCATGGTTGAAGCAAGCATATCGACATCAAATTTCATGTCATTTGTAATTTGGTTCAACAAAAAGAAATTGTGATTGATTATTGTAAGACCGAAGATCAAGTTGCTGATATTTTCACGAAAGCATTGAAGTTGGATTCGTTTATGAACTTGAAGAAAATGTTAGGCCTGACAAGTTATCAAAACTTAGTTTAAGGGAGGCAATGTAGTAGAATTAAACTAAATTTCCTATTGGGTTTGTGATTTTGTAATTTAATAATTCTATTGGGTTGAGAATTATTAATCATATTGAGTTTTGGATTTAGTAGTTACTAAATCCAATAGGTATAGGGTTTTGTTGAGTTCTATAAATAGAACGTGTTATTCAGGATTTTAAAATACAGAGAAATAAAAAGAAATAAAAAAATGGCCGCTATCCTTCAAAAGCCGCACGGCTTGTTCTTGTAAAGCTTTGGTCAAGTTTTCTTCAAAATCTTTGGCTACCAATTTTGTTTACACGCCAATAGCACGGTTTTGTCCGTTGTCTTGTTTTGTTTCTTGGCCGAAATTCTTCTCAGGAAACCAATCAAATTGGCTGTTCAACTTCGTCTAATTGGTGCGGGCCAGAGCTAAGTTTTGGCTGAATCAATTTTCCTAGATTTGTGAGTTGTTTACCCATACGGCCTTTTGGTGGTTTTGAATCAATTTTGCTATTTTTTGGGATTTATTATTTTGATCCCAACAACTAGGGATATATGTCTTAATAAATAGAGACATAAAGCTATCCAAAAAACAAAGAAGCATGAATCACATCTAAAGATAGGTGCAATCCCTCAATTCTCCCAAAAAACTAGACCTGAATTGCATACCAACACGCCTCAAAGTACAAGACTCAAACTACTTACTAGCATCATGCAAAAAAGAAGAAGCACGAATCGCATTTACCCAGAGTGAAAAAGGTGAGTGCAATCCTTCAATTTTCCAAAAAAAAAACCTAAAATTGTACCACAATCGCACCGTCAATCGCCCATAGTAAGCAGCAATTTGATCAGCGATTGTGGGCGAACACTCAATTCTCGAATGAGTGTTTTGGGTGAAAAAAACATAAGGATAATCAAAACCTTATTTCCAAAAATATAACTGTTTGATTGTCCCTTTTTTTTTTTCATCCAATGCAATTTATTTCTCATACAATGCACTTGTCTTAGTTATGGGCACTGCATGTGTTCATTGAAGGGACTTTTGATGTGTCTGAATATTGACTTGGGATCCAATTAAAATTAAATATCTAATATTGAGTACTTAATAGGCAATTTTTCAAGTTTGGCGACTAAATAGAATTGTACCGTCAACATTAGGGACACTTGGTATAATTTATCCTTACAGTCATAACACTGTCTGAAGAAATTTATATTGATCCGGACCAGATTGCCGATACTGTCGGTGACCTCACCGTCAATACCTCGGTGTAGGTCCGGGATAATCCTTTGTTCCATAGCCCCGGGGCTATTTACAACTAGCCAATTAAGAATCAACATTCAATGTGTATTCCTGAATAATCTCATTTTTCAATTATTCAACTATTTCATTTTACCAAGTTCAATGTTAGCCAGATTAGTCAACCTTTATATGTTTCGATGCAACAACAAGATGTTATTTGTAACAAGTAGTTTTGTTGGTTGGTTAATTGGTCACATTTTATTCATGAAATGGCTTGGATTGGTGGGTTTTATTTTTAAAATGCATTTCGTATGGGTGAATTGCACCATTTCCTTATGAAGGCGCCTCACATGGGTGAATTGAATCTAGAAAAAGTAGAAAGTCACATGCTTGCGGACACCCTACTTAATTACTTCTAGAAAACCGTGGGATTAGATGCAAAAAGTACGACTTACTAGAAGCAAGAACCACTTCAACAATAAGACTTGGAATAATGGGATATTTGATATTTGAACGACTTATCTGATGATGAGAAAATTGTTACTAAATTCTAATAGACATTTTTTTGGAACAGCAATTTCCAAGCCAACTATTGAAAATTTGAGCATCGATACTCTATTAAAGAAGGCATCCTCGCTGCCCAATTAGTATCAAATATCAATGCGTAGATATTTTTGTACACTCTACGTTGATGTCACCATAAATAATTGGGCCATTATGGTTGAAAATTTTGGCAACTGGTTTTCCTCACGTTAATACTTTAGAAGAAATCATGTCTTGAGAAAATAATTTCTTCGTGTTTAGAACTTTCTAATTGTATTGATCTATTTCTTGTTTTAGATTTCATATCAAACAAGTGGAAACAGAATTAATAGCTTCGTTGAAATTTCCCAAGGATAATGGGCGAACAATTGACTTGCAAAACTAGTGATTTACATTAGTAATTTGTTGAAACTTGAATGTGTCATGAAAGTGTAAACCCACCACCACCCAGTCCCGCCGGCACCCACACACCCCCCCGCCCCACCAAACCCAATTCCCTTTTTATTATTATTATAAATTTTTTTTAGCTCGTTAAGGCGTGGGGACACATAGGTTATGCTTTTATATAACTTAAGTTTCTACAAACATTTCTTGTTGAAGATTGACAAAATTTCAAAATATAGTTTGCCCCATGTATTATCCTTAATCACTTGTACTTTAATAACTTTATATACTAAATGACATAATGCAAGAACAAATACGTAGACAAAGGATGCAAATATTTAACCATCTTAATTTTTGTGAACAATCCAATGAAAATAAGAAAGAAAAATAGTACTGCCAGCCTAGTTGGAGCCTTTCCGTGTTTTTTTCTCCCCAATATTTTCAATATATAATATCTTTCAACTTGTTCTAAACGGAAATGGATATCAACTAAGTTATAACTTAACCACAAAATTGATAATGTATATAGCACAAAAACTTTTAAGATTTAAATTAATTGATGAGGTTGGCATTGGTTACAAAATATTGTTTGCTAATTCAGTGATCTTTTATATTTTGTTGTTAAATGGTACCTCATATGAGTAGAATGAGACTCTTCCTTATAAGTTATAGACTTTTTTAACACTGGACACTCATGTTAATTAAAGATGTTTTGATGATGAGATAAAATAATTTCACATCGGATGAGAATTTGGAAGTGTTTAAATTATAAGAAATGAGTTCACTCGATGTGCGATATTTTCTAATGACAAAACCCAAAAGTTCAATAATTAACGGATAATATATTACATGAGCATATGAACTAATTCATCACAAACAAAGTTTGAAGTAAACCTTTTCAAGGGACCAACTTTTCTATTCGAGCTAACTTGAGTCCGCAAAACGCGTCTTGCATGTATTATTCAAAGTCTAACCAAAAGCTTCTAGTTTTTGTGTGTCATACTCCGAATTTCCCAGTCAAGTTTGTGGGCTGCAGCATCTCGCATAATGTTGATATGATCATCTATAAATAGTTCTTAATTCAGTAGCAATGACCACCAAGTAAAATCGATCACAAGGGAACACACTCTACAATAAAAGCTCCCACAACAATAGAAAAATGGCACAGCAATGTCCAGGTAATAATTTAACTACAACAAGTGGTGTTGGTGGTGTTGTTGTTGGTGTTGTTGTTGTTGTTGTTATTATTGTTATTTTGTTTTATTATTTTTAACAAGCTAGCAAGAAGTTTTTATTAGCATTACTTACATAAGAAACATTTATTGTGCATGGAGTACCAAAAATTATTTTCGTAACCGACGGGAGGAAAAAAAAAATGTAGTAGGGCTCAATTAAGTTTCAATATTATGTGAAATGTAGTTGAACTATATATTTTTACATATTTATAATAAAAAGTGGTGATATGTAGAGTGAAAATTAAGCAATAATTTTTTTAACGATCTAATATCATTTTATCATGTAATTAACACATCAATTATATATAGAATTTATTAAAAGTTTTTATTATGAATATCATTACTCTATAACATATAATAGACTAACTTTCTAAAAATTAGCCTTGATTATTCTGGTCAGAACTCACCACTTCGGGTCCTATTCCTTGCCTAACCAATTAATAAATGGTTATACATTTTTGGTTTTTCCAGGCAAGACTTCATGGCCTGAATTGGTGGGAGCAAATGGTGTGAGAGCTGCAGCAACAATCCACAGTGAAAACCTAGCCGTCTTTCCTGTGATTGTTCCGCAGGAGGCCCCTCTCCCGCCCGATTTCGAATGTGGAAGGGTTTTTGTTAAGGTTGACCACCACAATATTGTTACCCAGGTCCCTACGGTTGGTTGATGAAGACTGTGGAAGTGCCAAAAAGCCACACGTATATAGTTACTGAATAAGAGGCTGATTGACATATCAGAATCATGCAGCCCATGCAGCCTGTACCATATGCTGGTGTTGTGTACTTAATTTTTGTCATAACTTGTGATACGAATAATAGTGGCTTCATTTTCATTTGAATGCCTTTCATTTGTTGTGTTTTTGATTTGTGACGAGATTAGAACTTCTTTTTTTTTCCATGACCATGAATTTCTAGATGATGGAGGCTGAGTTCATTTCAGCCGTGGTATTAGGAATTGGAATTATAAAATGGCACTCCAAGGTTGGATATTCATAGTTTCTGATATAGTTTTTGAGATACAAGAAGTTGAAGAAAATAATTTTTAACTACTAGTACAAAAAAAAAATTGAAAAAAAGTTTAAAAAAAAAGTTGTCAATTCATTAGCATAATTATAATAAAGTTTCGACTTCATTATATTAATAAAAAAATTGATTCAATAGTATGTAAACAAATTAACTCGTCTACTTCAGAAACAAAACTGCAGACATTTAGAAATGTGAGAATGAAATATAAAGCAAAAATAATAATCTTCCAAAAATGATGTAATTAAAACATAATGTTTAATTTCTTGAAACTACATACCTAAACTTTAAAACAAAGGACTTGAGTGATTCCAATTATTTTGCATAACAATAGGGAAGCATATGTGACGCAACGAAAGATGACAAAAGGGTAAGACACGATTCACCACCCAAATAGTATTATAAAAACTTAAAAAATGTCATGAGCACACTTATAAAAAAAGTAATTCAACCTAAACAAGAACTCTTGTTCCAAAAATATTATTTATAGCCTCTCTAAAAGACTATTACATTAGAACCTTTATATATAATCTCTTACTAACCAAATCTAATAACAATTAGTCAAATCCTATATGAAAACTATTTCCTAAAATAATTTAAATCTAATTATACTAATACTTATCAAATCTAAAACAAACTTGACAGTTTAGAAAGACTATCTTTATTACAATTGTAAAACCCTAAAAATTTAATGTGTTTATTTTATTGCATTTCTATTAAAATCTAAAACTGTCCCACATCAGACCCTTATTTCAAAAGAACTCGTCCTTGAGTTCAAAAGAAAAGAAATCTTTAGACAAGTGCTCCCTAATTCCATGTCCCAAGAGATATCATCGCCACAATCCATCAATTACTTTTGTTTTGAATCAATATTGTAGATCTGAAATTTAAGAAATTATTATTGTGGAAAAATATGAATAATAGATTGATCAAAAGAGAAACTCTTGATATAAATCTATTATCAATATAGTTATGATAAACATCCTTGACTTTATCAATGGATGGTTGTCATCTACTCGGTCGGTGTTGATTGATTGGACGAACTCTGCTCTAAAATCAATGAACATAGTAGAGGACGACGAAAGGGTGAGACACATGATCACCACCCAAATAGTTTCATGGAAACTAAAAAAAGGCCATGAGCACACTTATGGAAGAGAGGTAATCCAACTTCAACAAAAACCCTTGTTGCAAAAATATTACTAATAATAGTTTCTCCAAAAATCTATTATATTAGACCTTAATATATAATCCCTTACTAATAAAAATTAATCATAATTTGATAGTCAAATCCTATATGAAAATTATTTCTTAAGGTAATTCAATTTAATTATACTAATAATTATCAAATTTAAAACAAACTAGACAGTCAAAAAAAACCATCTTCACTACAATTGTAAAATCCTAAAAACCTAATTGGGTTTATCTTATTGAATATCTATTAAAACATAAAATTGTTATGATATGTCCCACATCCATATGAAGTTAGGATTTTTTCCCTCATATTTAACATTTAGATAATATAAGTCCTTCACCAAAAAAAAAAAAAAAAAAAGAGTGCAAAGAAACTCATATGAGATTTTGGATAGAAAGTGTAAAAGACGCTAATAGGATTAATTATGAATTGTGAATGAACAATTTTTTTCTTCTTTTGTAAGGGACTAAAAAGATCAAATAGTTAAATTATTGAAAGAGATTCAATAGAGTCAACCCTCCTGCTTACTATCCGATTAATTGATTATTATGGGTTTCAGTAACTGGTTTTGAGGATGAGAAATCTGTCAGACACTCTAGTGAAACGACACAGTTTAAAGGGTAGTTAGCTTCATGAGCAAGTTAACAGAATTGTTAGTTAGTTAGTTAGTTGGTTAACCCCAACCTAATGGCGGTTACTAGCTAATTGGGGTATTATAAATGTAATGAATGAAGTACAAGGAAGCTAAGCGAGAATAGATCAATTTTTTCCTTTTCTCTTCTCCTTCGCTCGCTTCTTTCTTCTCTGTTTCTCTTTTCTCTCCCAACCTCTCTGTCTAATTCTTGACTCTCTTCTCATCTTTAGAACTCACATCAAGCTTCAAAGCTATATCCATTGCTTCGAAGCTTGACAAATTGGTACCAGAGCAGGCAGATCCGTGAAACGATAGCAGATGGCACAAAGGGAAAGGCAATGAAGGAACAACTCAAGAAACAAGATTCTTGAATTACAGAATTGGGTGAAAATTTCCAAAAGCAACTTTTGGAAATCCAACTCCAAATCTAGGCAAAGCATTCAGAGCTCCAATTCCAAATAGAGGAGAACAGTAGGCAAGTTGAAGCCAATATTGCCAACTTCTTGGCTAGAATGGAAATGATGATGAACTATATGAAGAAGGACAAACCCTCGGAGGACTCAGTAGTGATAATGGACAGAACTCTATTGTTACCAACCCCAATGCCAGCATACAAATTGGAATGGAAGAAAAAGCCATTATTCCCTCGAAGGATAAATGGAGTAGAGCGAGTTATGGGAATGGCTGGGTGCACCCAAAAATAGAGCTGCCCTTCTTTGAAGGAAAATGTGAAAAATTTTTCGTAATACATCAAGTAGAGGATGATCAAAAGATAGAAGTAGCAAAGATGTATTTGACTAGGAAAGAAGACGTGTGGTTTCAAAGTATTAAGCTCATGAAAGGCCAAGTTTCTTGGGGAGATTTATGTGAATTACTCTATCGCAAGTTTGGAGGAAGAGGAATTTTGGAGGAGGTGGAGGAACTTAATCGATTGAGGCAATCAAATTTAGTAACTGAGTACCAGGAAAGCTTTGAAGAATTGAAAACACTGCTGTTGGCCCGTGACCCTAGACTACCCGAGAACTAGTTCATGTCAAGTTTCATAGGTGGACTCAAAGAAGAAATCAAACTGGCGGTGAAGATGATGAAACCAAGTTCCCTGATTGAGGCATTTGAAATGGCATTGTTGCAAGAAAAACTGGAAGAAGCAAATGTAAGGAAGTACAAGATGGTACCTAGAGTGTATTATGATACCACTCCAGGTAGCTACAAGCAAGGGATGGCTACAACTATTCCCCCTAAACTTACTGCAAACATTGCCACTAGACCTATGGAAATAAGAACGGGTGAAACAAGAAAAATATCGGCCCAAGAAATCCAAATAAGGCGTAATTTGGGATTGTGTTTCAGATGTGGAGACAAATTTGGCACGGGACATGAAAGTAAAATGAAACAAGAAATATTTGTGCTAACTAAAAAGGAGGAGGAACAAGACTTTTTGGATGCCAAAAAATTCCAAGAAGAGGAAGTGAAGCCAACAAAAAATGTAATAGATGTTTCCCTACATGCTCTATCTAAAAATCTAAAAAGGAAGACCATAACTCTACAAGGGAAGATACAAGGAGAATGGATGAACATTTTAGTGGAAACGGGCAACACTAGCAGTTTCATATAATGGAAAATAGCTGAAAGGCTGGGGTGAAAACATGAAGCAGCAACACCTCTACATGTGACATTAGCAGACGATACGAAGATTACAAACTTTGGAATCTACCTAGGAGTAGAATGAAGTATATAGGACCACAAATTCCAGCATGATCTAAGAGTTATGGAACTTGAGGGATGGGATATCATATTTGGGGTCGATTTGATGTACCAATATAGCCCTATAATGTTTGATTTCAAACTACTGCAAATCCAAATGGTTCAAGAAAGGGAGGAAGTAGTTTTGATTGGGAGACTAAACAATCCTTAGTTTAAGCTGATCAAAGGGAAGAATGAGGTAAAGAGTTCTAGTAATATTTTAGAATTACTAGTGCAATTTTCTGAAGTTTTTGAAACTCTCAAAAACCTACCCCCAAATAAAACCTTAGACCATCAAATACCCTTGAGACCGAATGCTCAACCATTCAATTTGAAACCATACTGATACCCTCATGCCCAAAAAGATGAAATTGAAGAACAAGTTGCTGAAATGTTACAAAATGTCATCATACAACACAGCAACAATCCCTTTGCCTCTCTTGTGTTGGTAAAAAAAAAAAAGATAACACATAGAGGTTTTGTGTTGATTATAGGTACCTCAATGACCTTACAATCAAAAATAAGTATCCTATCCCTAACATAGATGAACTCTTTGGAGCCAAATTCTTCTCCAAAATTGACTTAAGATTAGGATACCATCAAATAAGAGTTCAACTAGAAGATATCCCTAAAATAGCATTCCAAACTCATCTTAGACACTATAAATTTTTGGTGATGCCTTTTGGTCTCACTAATGCTCTCGCCACATTTCAAGCCTTAATGAACCAAAATTTTCATCATTTTCTCAGAAAGTTTGTGCTATTATTCTTTGATGATAGTTTAATCTATAGCCAAACTCTAAAGGAGCATAAAAGGCAATTGAAAATTGTATTAGAGACTTTGAAAAATCACCAACTCTTTGCCAAATTATCTAAGTGCTCATTTGCTCAACAGCAAGTAGAATATCTTGGCCATGTGATTTCAAAAAAAGGAGTGAGTATGGATGTGGATTAGGTGAGATGTGTGCTAGAATAGCCTATTCCAAAGAATGCCAAAGCCTTAAGGGGCTACTTGGGACTTACAGGGTACTATCATAGATTCATCAAGGGATATGGGGCATAGTTGTCAGAATCCCGATCTGATCTCACCGATTCTACAATTCTACGATCCTAATTCACTAAAACGATGCTGATTCTGATTACGATTCTACCTTATTATGTGAATAAAATATAATTAAATTTATTCAAAAAAAACTTTATATATCTAAGTAAAATTAAGATATATACTTATATGAACAATTCAATTGGTATAATCATACTTTTATTAGATTTTAACAATAAATAAATAAATTAGACTTAAGTACCCTTCGACTGCGACAACTACTAAAATATTGAAAAATCATATAAAATGTTGTAAGAAATAAAAATCAAAATAAAATCATTTAATTATAAACTATAAATGAAATTTTTACATATTCATTCATATATTGATTAATAATTCTTTTAAAAATAATTTATAAATTATATTTTCTCATTTTTTGTAAAATCTTACGATTTTACGATCCGATCCCACCGATTTGATTCTGCTACCCTAAATCGATTCTGTGTAGAATCCCGATTCTATAAACTAGGATATAGGGTTATCTCTAGACCCCTACCTGATATGCTGAAAAGGGAGGGATTCATATGGTCAACAAAGGCTGAAATTGCTTTTCACGCACTCAAGGAAGTTCTATGCAAAGCACCTATACTTAGAGTACCAGATTTTTCACAACCCTTCATCATTAAAATAGACGCATGTGTCAAGGGAATGGGGTAGTTCTAATGCAGAAGAAACATCCCATAGCCTACATGAGTAAGGCTTTTAATTCTAGAAACCAAGGCTTATCCATTTATGAGAAGGAGTTGCCTTCTTTAGTGATGACAGTGTCTAAGTGGTGACATTACTTGGTTGGCCACCACTTCATAATCAAAACCGATCACCAGGCCCTTAAATACCTGTTAGAACAGAAACTAACTACACCTTTTTAACATAAGTGGTTAACTACACTTATAGGAATGGATTATTCTATTCAATATAAGAAGAGTGTAGAAAATGTAGGGGCAGATGCATTGTCTAGAAGAGAATTTCAATAGGAAGAATGAGAGAAATACACGAAAACTGTTATGGTCATATCATCAATGAAACTAGCTTGGATGTCTCAAATAGAAGCCAATTATGAAAATGATTAAGAATGCCAACATATTTTCAGTTCTTTATCGATTAATCCGGAAATTATGCCTGAATTTCAATATGAAGGGGGCATCCTTAGGAGGAAAGGAAAGTTATACGTGGGGAATTCAAATGATCTTAAAAAGCAAATTATCCAGAACCTACACAATAGCTTACTGGGAGGTCACTCAGAGCAGAAGGCTTGTATTCAGTGGTTGAAACTTCTTTTCTATTGGCCACACCTTCAAGAGGATGTCATCAAAGCAGTAAAAGAGTGTGAAATGTGTCAACGCAATAAAAAAGAACATGTTTCCTATCCTGGCCTTTTAGAACCATTGAAGGTTTCTCAAGGAGCTTGGAGCAGCATCACAATGGATTCATTGAAAAGCTACCTATGTCTAACGACATGGATACAATCTTAGTGGTGGTAAACCACCTCACAAAATTTGCACATTTCATACCAATAACTCATCCTTTTGATGCAAGTAAAGTGGCTCAAATCTTCTTAGATTAGGTCTTCAAGCTTCATGGTTTACCTGCGACTATCATTAGTGACAGAGACGGTCTATTTACTAGCTACTTTTGGAGGGCCATCTTCACATTGCTAGGAATCTCGCTTTGCTACAGTACAGCATACCATCCCCAGTCAAATGGCCAAAGCGAGAGAGTAAATCAATGCTCAGAAGCATACATGGGGTGTTTTTCTTTTGAGAAACCTTCAACCTGGAGCTAGTGGTTATCTATGGAAGAATGGTGGTACAATACAAGTTGGCAATCTAGCATCAACATGACTCTGTTTTGAAGCACTTTATGAAACCAAACCGACTTCTTTACTCCTAGGCGCTTACCATGATACAATGATGCTAACTATGACAGACATGATTCAGCAGTGTGCAGCGATACTGAGCAACCTCAAAGAGCACTTACAAAAAGCTCAAAATTGAGCAAAGCACTTCGCAGACCAGCATAGAACGGACAAGTATTTTAGGTAGGGAATATAATTTATCTGAAATTGCAGCCTTACAGACAACAGATAGCTGTAGTCAGTACATGCCTCAAGCTAGCCTCTAGATATTTTGGCCCTTTTGAAGTTCTGGAACGAATAGGGAATGTAGCATACAAGTTGAAACTCCCTGAGACAACAAAGATTCACTCGGTCTTCCATGTGTCGCTACTCAAGAAAAAGATTGAAGAGCAACCTGTGACAACCACCACTGAACTACCTCAGCTTAATGAGGGAGATGTTTGTCCTATCTAGCCAATATCCATTTTGCAGAGGTGCATTGTCATGAGGGATGACCACCCGGTGACTCAATAGCTGGTTCAATGGAAGGATTTCAACAAGGATGAGGCAACATTAGAAAATCCAGCATTTATCCGTCATTAGTTTTCTCAGTTCCGGTCTTGAGAACAAGACTGAATTCATCGCAGGGCATTTGTCAGACACTCTAGTGAAACGACATAGTTTAAAGCGTAGTTAGCTTAGTGAGCAAGTTAACAGAATTGTTAGTTAGTTAGTTAGTTGGTTAACCCTAACCTAATGGCAGTTACTAGCTAATTAGGGTATTATAAATGTAATGACTGAAGTAGAAGAAAGCTAAGCTGGAGTAGATCAATTTCTTCTTTTTCTCTTCTCCTTTCTATTCTATACTTTCTCTTCTCTGTTTCTCTTTTCTCTCCCGACCTCTCTGTCTCTTTCTTGACTCTCTTCTCATCTTCAGAGCTCACATCAAGCTTCAAAGCTATATCCGTTGATTCAAAGCTTGACAAAATCTAACAATTGGAAACAAACCAGTTGGTCAATCATTTTCATCTTGTTTAACAGGTGACTACCAGAACTGAGGCCCAATAAAAGGTCAAAAAAAAAAAAAGCCCAATCCCAAAAAAGACCAATTTCTGAAGTCTAATTGGGCCAAAATAAAATAAATATATTGTCATGGTCCTTGGAGGAACCCATCACCAAAGTTAACTTATGAGGTGAAAAAATTTAAAACCATATAAACTCCACATGAAAATTTTAACTTTCGATATAGGAACCAAGTGGAATTATTATAATCCATTACACTCCGCATGTCGAGTTCACACGGAAAGATTGACTTTGCACTAGATGGCTATATACTAAGTAGCTTTGCACTAAATGAAAATTTCATACTTCCATGTGGGAACCAAGTGGAATTATTATAATTAGCTACACTCCGCATACTGAGTTCATGTGGAATGATTGGCTTTGCACTAGATGGCTACATACTAAGCGGCTTTGCACTAAATTTTTTTTCTTTGGTCCCGAAGAAACACTGCAATACCATTGTCACCAACCTAGTTTGGATGAACACTACAATACTGGTATTACCATCTAGTCTGAGTGAATACTGCAATATTGGTGTCACCAATCTAGTCTAGACAAATACCGCAATACTGACATCACCAACCTAATTTGGACGAACACTACAATACTAGTATTACCATCTAGTTTAAGTGAACACTGCAATACCAACATCACCAACCTAATCCTAAGCAAACACTGCAATACTGGCATCACCAACCAATTATGGCATGGTCGAAGGGTAGTAGGAAGCTCTAATACCATTTGTTATGGTCCTTGGGGGGACCCACCACAGAAGTTAATTTGTGAGGTAAAAGAACTCAATGCCATATAACCCTTACATGGAAATCTTATAGTTTTTATATGGAAACCATATGAAATCATTACATAAACCCAAAAAGGCATTCCATTCCTAAAAAAAACAAGAAGCCCAAATTTACAAAAATCGGGCCAAAACAAGTAACAACCTAAAGTTGCAGGCAAAATTCATCCAAAGTAGCCCAAATTTGCAAAAATTAGTCGAAATAAACTAAAATGAATAGATAAATAACAAGTATTGAAGGCTTACCAATATCTTACACTACCAAATGAACAAACTAGAAGAAAGGTGTAGTTGTGCAAGAACGGAAAAAGTGAAAAGGGGTGTGGCTATGGTTGTAGCTACAGCTAAGCCAAATGCTTAGATCAAGCAACTAGGGTTTACAATTTAGGAAAACAAATTTAAATTTGATAGGGTGGTGGAGAATATAAAGTATAGTGAGGTGAAAAAATAGGAAGGATGGGGTGCCGGAAAATAAGAAAGATGGAGCAGTAGGTGAGTTAATTAAGGTTTTGATTGAAGTGAAGATAGGTTTGAGAGAGAAGATAGAAATTGGGTTGAGAGATTTTTAATTTTTTGTATTTGCAACAACTATTTTTATGCAGTAAAATTTTTATGTAAAACAAATATAATTTCTTTCAATTATGTCCCTATTTTTTTTTTTTTAATAATAGCCTTTGTGCAACTGATGGATTTGGTCACTCTTTTGTTAGAAAAATAAAATAATATACATAGAAGAAGGGAATTTATAACCTTTTTCCCAAATCTGAAATAAATTAGCAACATACCAGATCAAGTACAACTTGCGAATGGAATCCAACAGTACAAGCTTAATCCCTATGAGGAAAGTAAGAAAGGTCATTCCACAGAGTGAGTTGTTTATTTTGGTATGGCATCAATAACCACCATTAGCATCAATAACATTTTTGGAAGCTCTGTTGCCAAAAATGATGTGAACCTTTAAGGAACTCATCGTCACAGCCCACAACATGAATAGATAACTCCAAGAACAATCCGTAGAAAAATTGAATTAATTTGTTTCGAAGTGGGAAACACCTCAACCCCCACTCAACAAATTCAATTATTATTTAGATTAGAAGACAAGGCTCAATTCAATTTGGAACACAATTCCAACAAGGATACTCAATCTATTTATAATTGGAATCCATATTCAAGATGCAATCCACTTAGGAAACAAATTAGAATTAGAATATGATTGTAACTTACAACAATTAGGGTAGAAAATAAAGGAAGGTGGCAGCTGCAAATTTGATCGAGAGCAATATTAGATTTGAAAATGGATTGCAACAAAAATTTTAGGGTAGAAATTAATGGTGGTGGTTGCCCAAACAATCTTCTTCAAGAATTTTGCTCAAATATAATTCCAGAATTTAAGATCCTTTAACAAGAAATTCAAGAATCATCAACGAATATTTAAAAAAGATCAAGAATTTCAAAATTATTTATAACAAGAATGGATAGAATATTAAATGCATCACAAAATGATAAACAGTAACTGTGAACAGTAATTGATGAATAGTATTGTGAATAGTATCTGATGAACATTATGATTGTTTTTTTTTTTTCATTGCAGAAAATTGATTTCTTGAGAATCAAGAAATCCAAACAAGAGCAACACAAGAATTTGGCAACTTAAAGAACAATTCACAAGAAATAAAAAGAAAGAAAGAAAGAGAGAAAAAAAAAAAAAGAAGAGAGATTATGGGTTGGGAGAAACAAGAATCGAACTCGAACAAGAACAAACAAAAACACAAGGATAACAATAAAACAATTAAGGATATAAATAATTTTAAAGGGTTACCCAAATTACTTTGATACCAAACTGAAACAAGAAACAATTACATCCCTAGTATCTATTTATTCACTCCAATTGAAACTCCACAAATTTGAATTAATGTTCATTCTAATTGTTAATATGCTATTATCATTGTTTGGTCTTAATTTAGTAATTAAAAGTTATACCATCATTATAAATTCACAATTATAAAAAAATTTATTTTGCGTTAAAAAGCTAAATTAATATTTTTATAAATGTTTCAAATTTATACATTTTAATGCTTTTAAGTAATTTTCATACATTTTAATATGCATGTATTTTAAATGAATGACAATTCTCGAAAAAATAGACTGTATACAACTCTATCAACAATATTACGATTTACGGAAATTTCCCAACTTTCAAATCTCTTAAAAGGAATGTTATAATCGTTCTCCATCCATAATTTAACTTGGCCATAGAGATAGATGTTAACAGCCATGTTTATGGTATATTTGATTCATTATACATAATGTCATGCATTCAATATATTTGAGTACTTAACCGATTAAATTATTGTTAATTGTTGCTTTCTAAAAAATCTGTATATTTAAAACAACCATGATTTATTTGAATAATAAAAAACTTTTTGATTTTCAAATAATGCTTAACGCATAATTCATCTTTTATATTTGTATCATGCTTTACATTTGTCGCGGATTTTATAAGAAATTAAGTAAGATAATTGAATCATAAGAAATTAAATGCAAAGATTACTTTTCATATATAACATTTAAATTATAACTACAAAACCATAATATGTTTAACATAGTACAAAGCTAAAGGCTAAAAGTGACATAATAAGTTTAACATGGTACAAAACTAAAGGCCAAAAGAGACTGTATATAACAAATATAAATATTAGAAAATATATAATTTATAAAAACAAATACATAATAGTAAGTTATATTTTAGTACTGTTACAAATTACAACATTGTAATTTGTAAACATATTAACTTATAAATTTTTAATTTTTAATTTTTAATTATGATATATTTTTTATTATTAACATTAGTTATATACATGTTGGTCATTTGTTAGCTTATATGATACTCTCTCTTCTCAAAAAAATAAAAATAAAAAAAAGTTCACTTTTGATCTTGTATAACTTTTTTAAATGACAAGGTGTAAAACACTTAATATACAATTAAATGTATAATTTTACATTTTTATTCTTATTGTTTAATTCGGATTGTACATTGTTATGAGTAATAAGTGTTATACAAAAATTTCACCCTAAAAGTGGACTCTTTTTTTGAGGACAAAAAAAAAAAAAAAAATTCAAACAAGACTTCTTTTTTGAGACAGAAGGAGTATAAATTTATAATATTAGAAATCATAACTAATAAATATTAAATTTTATGCTAATATGTGTTTATTATTATTAATATACTATAATGTAAAACATGTCAAACATAATTGATAAGATATAATGTAGTTTATAAATAAATATAAACAATTTCGTAATTTATATACTACCTCTGTTCCCCTCAAATAAAAAAAAATCAACTTTTCATTTTGTATTTTTTTTTAAATTAGAAGATAAAAACACATTTAATCCACCATTAAATTTATTTTTTAAATTTAATTTGCATATTATTATTATTAGTGAGAGTAATATGAGATTTTCACAATAAAAGTGAACACTTTTTTAAGACAAACAAAATTTTTAAAATTAAATTTTTTTTTTTTTTTTTGGAAATTTGAATCCATAGCTTCAAACACGCAAGCTAAGAAGACGCACGTACATAACCAAATCCTTAATACTTGGATTCAGCTATTTAAGAATGTTACTTTCTTGAATTGATTATCATTACAATGCCTGATTCAAGATGTCAAGACATTCTTCAAGTTCATTCATTGGAAAGTGGAATATACATATTACATATCTTTGAGTATTTTGTAAAACTTTGGCAGGATGGGTAACCTTTTCCATTCACACTTTCAAGTAGAACCACATGAGAAAGCACCTCAATAAATTGATATTTCACCCAAAAAAAACCTGTTCGACACATCTCTGAAAATTTACTCCATGAAATTGTCAATGAACTGTAGCGGATCAAAGAAGTTCTTTGTGGATTTGTATAAAAAAAACACACGCACACAAAACAGCTAAATGAACGAAATTAATGTGAGCAAAAAGATATTAGTTGATTTTTGGGGGCCGGTGGTGGTGGTGTGGGGGTGTTTTTGGAGTGGGGAAGGAAAAGAACCAAAAACAAATAAAGAATGTCACCAAAATTTCATATCTCTACACTATCAGCAGAAAACCTCATTTTGAATCAGCGCAATGAGGGATCCATTAGAATGTCAAGAACTGTAAGCTGCAACTAGGTAAACCTGACCAGCCAAAGATATAACATCTCTGTTCTTCTTCAATAGATCGTTCATTGTGTAAGACCAGATATACGCCTATAAACTGCTTGGTATGTTTGCCCACCATTACGCGCGACCTTCTGCCCTTCCTCAGTAGCAGTAGTCAATAGCTTTACAACCGGATCATCTTCTAGTTCTTGCAATGTAAGAGCTTCAAACAATGGATGACTCTCTAAGCAAGATTTCATCCACTCTCCTAGTTCTTCAACATCAGTGATTGTGTATATAATCCCACCAACTGCAAGAGCATAAGCATACTCATCTAGCAAATGTGTGCTAATCACCCGGCGACGATGATTCTTTTCTTTGAAGTGGGGGTCAGGGAACAGGAAAAACATCTTTTTAAGCTGTCCCTTCTCAAAGTAATTGGGAATGTACTTCATAGAATTGGTCCGAACTACTGAAATGTTCTGGTATTGGCCAGGATTACCAGTCCTCAATGCCAATATCCTTTCCTTAACATACTCTGTCACCTTATCCCTCAATTCCATCCCAATCATAAGGGTTTCAGGAAAAAGTGTCGATAGGCTAATTAAAAGGCCTCCAAAACCACAACCAATGTCTGCAAACTCAATCTTTTTCGAACCCTTAACTTCGACAGACTCTGGAAAAATTTGAGGATAATGACTGGCATAATCAAATTGAGAAGGGGCAGTTGCAACAGGAAAATGGGAATCACTTAGCGGATTACTATGTGCCCTTGCACGATAAAATCTCTTTCGTGGCAGCCCAGTACTCTTACTAAGGGTAGGATTTACATTAGATTCATTCTCCATCATATTTCCCCTAAGTATTCTTCCACTGTGTCCTCCTCTTCTCCAACTGAATCCAATGGCAAAGATAGGAACCCAAATCACACAAAGAAGAAATATTAAACTAGAAAACTAATTCAGCCAAAACAAATCATTCTGCACCAAATTTTTAAAAGAAAATGCTTAAATCATAACTCACACACCAACTTGTAAACTTTCTATCTAACAAGTAACGTACTATCAGATTTTTCCAGAAATAGATACAGAAGATTAAAAAAGAAAAAAGAAAACCAATTTCCAGCAACTCGCAACTTATATTTGATCAAACCTAAAATGGCAGGGGTTTTTGGGGTGGGGTGGGTGGTTGTTGGCGGGGGAAGGGAATCCCAAACAACATACAACTCCGAACTCTTTCTAAGCCCAATTAATAGTTAAACTAACTGACAAACAAAAGTCCATTAGGCAAGGCCAGCATTCAGCTTCTAAAATCACATAAACAATGGCTTCTTCCCAATCACAAAAAGGGGGTGGGTTCTTTATTGCAGACCTCTGTTAGTCTTGAACTAAAATTCAACAAGTTGCAGGAAATTCATCAAATGGTAGCAGAAAATGGATATGATATTGGGTTTTCAGTTCAAGCTTAAATAAATTTGACAGGAAAAATTCCCAATTAAATTTCCACTAACCTGGATTTCTACGAGTCCGTTGCAGAAGCTGCACTGAACTGCACAGAAATTGGAACGAGTTTCTGCCCTAGTCTCTCCTTATCCTTACTTGGGCCATGTTTTGGGTTGCAGTTTTGATATGACTGGGCTTCTCTCTGTCTTTTTTGTCTAATCTCACTTTTGCCTCCAATTGTCGAGTTTGTTGCCATTTTGTCCCTGCTAGTTTTTTTTTTTTTAAAATTATTATTATTATTATTTTTTAACTATAACATTAAAAATTTTATTACAATTGAAAACTATACATGATGTTAGGATGCATGACATGTGACAGCTGCACCAGAATCCCTCTTTTACTCCCTTTCGTTTCAAAAGGCGGTAAAATTTTGCCAGCATTGTACCACGCCTTTATTTCCCCCAACCCTCCAATTAGTGTTCAAGGGAAATATTAAAATTGGGTGCATAGGAAAGGGAAAGATGGGAAAGCTTTGAGAGTTAAATTTGGAACCTCATGTGAATGTTTCCAGCTAAATGACGTGAAATTATGGGCCATTGGTTCTACTATTAATGTTCATGCCCTAATGCTAAAAGTATACATATACTCACTATTTATATCAAGTCTTTTTAACCATTATTATTTGTACGGTGAATACATTCTTAAAATGATAAAAGTATGAAAAATATGGTGCCGCAAGGCATGGTGCCCCCCTTTAAAAATTTGTGAAGTATTTTGGTGTTTGGAAAATATTTTAAAATAATTTTTGATATTTTTAAAGACAGTGTTTATCTTATGATCTCACATTAAAAAGATCAAAAATATATTTAAAAATGCAAATTTACGCACAAGTATTCAAAACTTTTATGCCTTTATTGCACTCCTCATCAATGGCGTTAAGTATGGGTGTGGAAGAACAGTTATGCCTTCAAAAATCTCTTATACCCAACCCAACAAAAAGCATGGCATCTAAAGTATCCACATAATATGCATTTTGTGACTCCCCTTTTCTCCAAGATGATGGTTGTGTTTTGAAAGTTACAATTGTTCAGTTTCAATTTTTTTCAACAATACCAAATTTTATCAAAATTGAAGTTGAAACATTGCAATAAATTCTTAATGGGCCTGTTTTTATCATGTAAAATCCGAAAAATATTACAAATATAACTTCAAAGAGATAGAAGAGTTCAAGAAGTGAGACATGATATTCCCTTCATTTTTTTAAGTAGTTTACTTTTAAATTTTTTTTTACATTATCTTAATAATAATGAGAACAAGTGAATTAAAATTAAACAAATTATATATTTAATATTACGTTAAATATATTTTTATATAATTAAATAATATATATATTTAATCAAAATGGACTTTGTCTTAGAAGGGAATGAGCAAATAATTTTAGGCACGCAAAAAGCGAAAGAATGACAATCTTCATTATATGGAACAAACGATGGTTTACAGCTTTCCTTTCTCGTTTATGAAAGCGTGAAAATATACCCCTTACAAGCTCATGCTTTTAGATTTTACTACTACAATACAACCTGAAAAACAGACACCCACGATAGCCATGGCAGAAGCAAGCAGCAGCAGCAGCAGCAGCAGCAGTTCTACACCAAGGTGGTAAACAATACTAATTAAGCTTCTGCATTGAAATGGGCTCTCTCCAAACTCATTCTTGACCAAGAACCAGTGTTATCGGTTCGTTGTTTTGCCAGAATTGCAGTGGTGACTGGTGCAAATAAAGGGATTGGGCATCAAATATGTAGGCAGCTGGCAGCTCGTGGAATCATAGTGTTTTTGACTGCTAGAAATGTAAAGAGGGGACTTGATGCTCTCGAGAGGCTTGAAGGGTCTGATTTCTTTAAAAATTTAGATTTTCCATCAACTTGACGTGGTTGATCGAACCAGTATTGCTTCTGCTGCTGAACTCATCAAGAAGCGTTTTGGAAGACTTGATATTTTGGTATATTATTAGTTAGTCTTCTTCTTTACTGACAATTTTTTTTCTTTTTCTTTTTCTTTTGGATTGCTAGTTGGAGCACATTGCCTAGGGATGGCAAAAATCGGGTTCGGGGTCGGGTTTCGCAATCCCATCCCCAACCCCAAAAATTGGGTGTGTTCCCGACCTCGACCCCGATTGAGTTTTAGAGATTATTCCCATTCCCGCCCCCGATCGAGTTTTGGGTTCCCCGCGGGGACCCGAAACCCGATGATGCTGTTAGAAGTAGACTCGATCAGGTTAAACCCGAACTCGAACCTGACCATTTCGGGTTAAAACCGAATCTGAAATTGAATTGATTACATGTCTCCAATTTACTATGTTAGGATTTGAACATAGGAAATTAGGAATCTAAATTTCATAATTATTAAGCCACAGTTAGTCAACATACGAAATTAAAAATATTTAATTAATTACGCAAAATCAGTGATTTTTCATATAATAATTCAAACCCATTGTAACCTTGATAATTTACATATAAACAAGATATATGAAGCAATAATTTAATGAAAAAATTAATAAATTTTTTTATATTAGTGTATATGAAACACTAGGACCATATATCTTTCAACAAAGGACATTCAAATGCTTTCTTGCAAGTTGAAGCATCAACATCTATTTTCCAATAATTGTTTTATGGAAATATACAATGTCACAAAGATAATTAAAAGTACAAAATGGTGTCACTATATAGAAGAACATTTTGTTTGTTATTTAACTTTATTTCATTCAAAATTATAAATATGTTCATTTCTTCAATTCTTATATTATATTTAATAAATTCTAATGTATGAGTAAAACTAATATAAATACATGTCATATGTAATAGTAATACAAATCAATTGGTCAAATGCTTAAAACACTAGCATTTAGTTAATTAGCTCTATAATCTTTTATATATCTATATATAACACTTCTTATATGTATAAATATAATTCAATGTAATTTGTATGAATAATGTACCATACACTATATGAGTTATAAATTTAATGATTACTTAATATGTATGTATAAATTTATGGATTATAGCTCATAGCTTACAATCTCAAATAGTTAATTAGACTTGCAAAGCATAGTTAGGACATATAAAATGCTTATTAATTATTTCTTAACATGATTAAATGAGATAAGTGGTTCATTTACTAATTAATATGTAATAATAAAAAACTTTTTCCAATTTAATTTATACCGTGTTTCCTATAATCCTATTTTAATTACAATAGAATAAAAACTTCTTAGTTCTGACTTAAAATTATATTTGTAATAGAATTGTCTTAGAAAAATTAATGAAAAAGTCATTTGTGACGCTCTATTTTATCAAAATTTTAATCTTCTTCATGAATTTGTAATTGCAACAAATGGAATTCTAAACATAAAAATTAAAATATGAAATAATATTACCAAAACATATTTTCGGGGATCAGGTTTGGGTTTTATCAGGTTTTCCCTGAACCTGGTCATTCAGGGTCGGGTTTGGGGTGAGGATATGTAAACCTATACCCGCCTCGAACCCGACCCAACGTTTCATTCTAAACCCCAAACTCGAAAAAAAACCCCTGTCAACTGGGTTTTGACCGGGTTCAGGTTCGGAAAATCTGTCGAGGCGGTTTTAAATTGCCATTCCTAACATTGCCCCATCTTTACGTATAAGAGAATAAATGGTCAAGTTGCAACTGAATTCAAGTAAAATTAGGCCTTGGTTTTAATATTTATATGGATATTTCAATGCTCTGTTTTCTTTGGTTGATAATGTTAGCAAATAAACATGATAAACCCCAAGATAAAACATATATATGATTAGAATATAGAAACAGAAGTAAAGCATCGTGTATTAGACTTTCGATCTATAACTGTATGCGGAAGTAAGACGGATCTTGGCTAAGTTCTTCATCTCTATGGCCCCTTGTATGAACTGACTTTGATGAGTTTGTCTCTTTCTCTCGTGAACTGCAGCCGACACCAGCCAGTCCCACATTGGACCAATTAAAAGACTTTATATCAGACTTTATTCAACCAAACCCAAGACAACATTAATTAATATAAGTCCACATATAGAAAAACCTTACATTCTCCCACTTGGGCTAATATTAATTAAAGCTATATTTTAATGTGCACCTTTATGCTAGTTTAGAGATTACTTTTAATTGTTAATCCTATCCCATAGAGCCTTCAATACTGAACCATGGTAGTAACTGTATGTAATCACACAGAGCCATCCATGATCACAGGTGTTATTAACTCTACTGATATGGATTCAATATGGAAGTGTGGCAAACTAAATAACACCTCATATAGAGTCAAATGTTATATGTTATTACTTTTGTCAGTTCCTATTTTCTCTCTTTCAGTGCCACAAAATCTTTATATGCCACTAGAGAATAACTGTATAGTTCCAATGAACTTCCATATGTCTTTTCTTTATTGTTAACAAAACTTTATGTGTATAAGACATATATTCCAGATTAATAACTGTATGCCCTTTTAGTCTGTGCTCAAGATTTACACAATTCCTTAAGACTTGCACTTTATATATGTATTCAACATATGACTGCAAAATTCATCAAACTTTATTGAATTAAAATGCCAATACATATATTAGAATTGTCACTGAATGCAACAAAGAATAGATGAAAAAACTTTATGAGCATAAATTGACTACCACTAAACTATAACATCCAATGACGCAACTATACCCATACTTTTGACATGTATTTCTAACACACATGAGCGAAGTTCTTTTGTTAGTGGATTTGCAACCATATCATCTGTAAAAATATGCTCTATTGTTATGTCACCATTCTGTACTGCATTTCTATATGTTTAGACCCCTTGAGACCTTTATGAGTATTAATGAATAATACTGCTGAATTATTGTCACAATACAGGTGTATGGGTCTATCCACAAAATCAAATACAACTAACTTCTTTATGAGATTACGGAGCCAAACAGCTTGATTAGCAGCTATAAAGCATGCTATCAACTTTACTTGGATAGGGAAAGACGAATTGTTTTATATTTTTCACTTTTTAAAGATACTGCACCACCTGCTAACTTGAAGACATAACCGGATGTCAATTTCATATCATCCTCATAGCCAGCAAAGTCTGCATCCGTATACCCTACTAGCTCAAAGTCTTAAACATGTCTATATGCCAGCATGTAGTCTTTTATCTTCTTTGAGTATCTTAAAATCTTCTCAGCAGCTACCTAATGATCATGTCTTAGGTTTGCCTGATATCTGCCTAGAAGACCAGTTGCAAAAGCAATGTTTGATCTAGTATATACTTGAGCATACATAATGTTCCCAAGTGTACTAGCATAAGGTATGTCTTTTATATTGGTTTTCTCAACGTCGGTATGAGGGCACTGTGACTTATTCAGTTTATCACCCTTGACGACGGGAGCGATTCCCGACTTGCATTCCTGCATAATGAATCGTTCTAGAATACGGTCTATGTAAGCCCTTTGAGATAAACCCAACAAACGGTGAGAACGATCCCTATGGTTCTTTATGCCTAGGACAAATGATGCCTCACCAAGGTCTTTCATTTCAAAGCTATGTGATAATATTTGCTTAGTCTCACACAACAAGTTGAGATCATTACTGATAAGCAAAATATCATCAACATATAACATGAGAAAAATGAAATTTCTCCCACTGACCTTGCTATATACATACTAACCTACCTTGTTTTCAACAAAACCAGATGAAGTTACAATTCTATGAAACTTTAAGTACCATTGTCTAGAAGCCTGTTTAAATCCATAAATAGACCTTTTAAATCTGCACAAGCTCTCTAGAATCATTAGCTATAAAAACTTTCGGGTTAAACTATATAGACCTCCTCATCAAGGTCTCCATTTAGAAAAGTTGTTTTAACATCCATTTGGTGTAGCTCCAAATCTAGATAAGCTACTAATGCCATGATCACTTTGAAAGAATCTTTAGAAAAGACCAACAAAAAGGTCATTTCATAGTCTATTCATTTCTTCTGAGTGAATCCCTTGGCTATCAATTTGGTTTTAAACTTTTCTATCTTTTCTTTAGAATCCTTTTCAGTCTTATATGCCCATTTGCAGCTAATGAGCTTGCAACCCTTAGGTAATTCAACAAACTTTTAAACATCGTTATTTTTTATAGATTTCATCCATCCTTCGTGGCATCCATCCACAGACTTGATTGAGGACAAGAAACAGCCTCTGTATAAGTCACTGAATCTATCACGCAGCCAATTTCATAATCATGCTCTCCAAGATAGACCATGTAGTCCGGTGGTACAATAGACCATTTCTATCTAGTAGACCTCCTGAGTGTAGCTATCAATGTCTCATTTAGTTCTTGATGAGGTTGAGGAGTATCACCAGGCACAGGCTCAACAACATTATTCCCAACTCCCACTAAATCAGGTTGTGATATAGAAGGCTCCATAATAGTCTGTACATTCAGAGAATCTGACTCAATGGTCTCCACCATACTATCATTCTTAATGGTCTATGAACAAGCATTCTTTTTTGCCACATCTAGTTCCAAGAACTTAGCTATTTGTGATTCTACAATTCTTGTACCTCTATTTGGGTTATAAAACTTGTACCCTTTTGAATGTTCTGGATAGGATACAAAATAACACCTGGTTGTTAGATTATAACCTCTCGTACCACTAGCATTAAAAACATACATGGCCTGAAATCCCTTTTCATCTCTCAATTTCCCTTCCTCTGCCACCATACTGGCTATTAGATTACTAATAGACTAGATTTCATTCAAGAATTGTAATTTGTCTTTATAATTCCGAAATTAATTGAAAAGGGTATTAAAACCCTGATGGACAATCACATCAGTAGGAATAATGATCTTTAGTGCCTTAAGTTTACACTGTAATTTTACCATCT
The DNA here is from genome assembly GCA_020080225.1 of Gynochthodes officinalis. Lineage (NCBI taxonomy): Eukaryota > Viridiplantae > Streptophyta > Magnoliopsida > Gentianales > Rubiaceae > Gynochthodes > Gynochthodes officinalis. The sequence continues at coordinate 12,149,163 of CM034617.1, forward strand.
TTAATATATAATTCCTAATTTCACTAGTACCATCATACTTAATGTTGAAATGTGTTTGTAAAAAGGACCCCTATCTCAACATTGGATGACACCCAACACATGTCTAATAGGTACTTTATCATTCACTCAACAGTGCAGTTGACCGTTAAGGTATCTTTAAGATAATCTCGAATGGATCGCTATATGGATAGTTAACAAATTCGATTGCTCTTTTACCAAGATGTAAATTTCTCATTTTAGCATTGGTACTTTATGCAGTGAGATCTACAAGCTTATCCTTATAAAGAGCATCCGACATGTCCACTAAAACCATTCCAAACATTATATCATCTTTCTATTTCTTAAAATTGAAACTAGTGAGAATCTTAATAGTGAGTGAGTTGCCATTGATAGAAAATGTGACTTATAATAAAAATACGTAAGAATAATGCAACTTAGTATAAACTGTATAAGTGCACTCCACATAAAGTCACACGTATCATCATACAATCACCTTTGGTCAGAATGCATGACATTCAATTGTCAACTTTATTAAACTAGGTCCAAAACAACATTAATTAATATAAGCTCACATATAGAAAAACCTTACAGATAATGTAATGAATTCATCTTATCGTGGATATACACAAGGGTGGGGAGATGAGAAAAAGAGTTCTGTGCACTAAGAAACAACTTTATCTTTGATACAAAATTGATCCTGAAACACGAATAAGTAAATTAGTGTATGATCTTTCTTACTCCAGGTGAACAATGCTGGGATTACTGGAGTACTTATAGATGCTTATGCTTTAAGAGCTTCGGGATATAGATCTAATGAGGTGAGTTATTTCCAAATGTTAGCTTCTCATATTTATTGCTGTTCATTATGAACTTTACATATTGAAGTTTTGGTGAAATGAGGTAACATAAACCTAAAATATTTGCAACGGACTTCTAATTAATGTTAGAAAAGAACAATCATGAGGAGTTTTGCAGCATTTTGTGTTGTATTCATTTGACAGATCTTGGCTGCTCTAGCAGACTCGGATAGAATGATGCACATCCATCTTTATCAGCACCAGTTAGCGTTACATATGGTTAGAGCTGCTTATTAATGCTCCTCAAAAGTAAGAACTAGGTTGTCATACCACATGTTTGGATTACTAATAATACTTCATACTTGCTGCTGAGAAAAGGAGGTTGAAAATGGGAATGCTTTAAACTTTATCATCAGTTAACATACAATGTGCATCAACTTTGTTACAAATGCTTCATCCAAACGGTAGTAATAAGGATAAATGTGGTCATGTTTAGTGGCGAATTTTTTGGGCTGAAGCTTCATCTCAGTTTGAAGAAGGATAAGTTTTTTAATTAAAACTTGGCAATATCCACTTAAGTTGCTTTTTAATGAAGCATTTTTTCCCAGTTATCTCATACCCAAAGCTCAAGCTTGGAGCGCCAAGTTCATATTGAATTGTCAACATTCCCAACTCTGAAATTGATTTGGTGCTCAGCTTTTGATATATTTTTGTCCATATATACATCTATCAAACACATTTTATTACCTCCTATGCTGACAAACATCCACACTTATTTGCTCGGGTATGTTTAATGACTTGCATGTTTATTTTATTTCCTTTTCGTTTGTCTTGCCCACGTCCAATTTCTGTTTCCTTTCAAACTTGGATAGGGATTGTTTGTTCTTTCAAACAAAAAGTGAAAATTTCTCTTGCTCCCTTGCCAACAATTTCAAGCAGTGAAATATATTGCAAGTAATGAATAAGTGTGCTTTGTTTTAGATGGTTGTTGATTATTACAGTTGCTGATGCAGCCTGATGGATCACCTATAGATTGGAACCGTATCTTGACTGAGACATGCAAGTTGGCAGTAGAATGTCTGAAGCCAAACCACTATGATGCGAAAGGAATGATTGAATCATTTCTTCCTCTTCATTTGTCTGATGCTCCAAGAATTGTAAATGTTTTTTCCTCAATGGGAAAATTAAAGGTAATATATTTCTTACTCTTTATTGATAATCTGCAGCAGGCTAACTACTATTTTAAGCTTGACGCTGGATTGAAAACTTTTAAATAATCGAGTAGAGAAGCAGGATAGAGATGAGTGGGACTTTGATCAACTTAAACTAACTTCAATATGAGCTCAAGTATGTGCAATTATTGGAATTTTTTTCACAGCCAAACATGTTCTGCCTCCAAATATTATCGATATGTTCTTTGATATTACTTGTTTCTCCTATGTTGTGATGAAACTTCATTAGTGTTTTTACTCATTTCATCTTGTGTCAGTACATACCTAATCCATGGGCTAAAGGAGTGCTGAGTGAATCTGAAACCCTTCCAGAGGAGAAAGTGGACGCAGGGCTGAATGAATTTTTGAAGGATTTTGAAAAAGTTTTACTGCAAGCCAACTCTTGGCCTCCTTTTCTGTTAGCATACGCAATTTCTAAGGCAGCCATGAATGCATATACAAGAGTTCTTGCTAAAAAAACCCAACTTTTCTTATCAATTGTGCTTGCTCGGGTTCTGTGAAAACAGACGGAAACTAAAAGAAGAAGGTGCTGAAAGTCCTGTCAGATTAGCTCTGCAGCCGGATGATGGTCCGTCTGGATTGTTCTTTGTTTGAGAAGAAGTTTCTTCTTTTGAATAAATGTGTCCATAGCTGTTGGTTTTTCTTTATGACAAACTTATGGAAGACAATACTAGCATATTATGCTGGACAAGAATTGCATCATTTTTATTAATAAACACTATTTATTGAGTGATTTATAACAAAATTTGCTAAAATATCTCAACTAAATTAAAGAAGATCAAAATATAATTCGAACAAATGAACAATGAATACTTGTCAAAATACTCCCTAAATCTAGTTGTTAATACTACTTTGACTTATTATTTCATGACAAAAACTAACATAAAAGAGCTGCAGTAAAATGTTTCAACTCCAACTCTCCTTGAAACTTTTTGCTGCAGATTTTAAAAGATCATGTAGTTTTCAAATCTTGCTTTTTGACAACACGCATGTGAAATGCATGATGCTCCTTTGTGTCCAATGCACTCAAGCATTTTCTTTGCCTTTAACTGTATAACATAGCCTTTCTTTTTGTTTTCAAAAACGGTCCCACCGTTAGGAAAAATATAGTACTTGTGCCTTTGTTCATCTTTGAGCACCAAATTTATTAACTCCTCAATTGTAGTGATCCATGTTAGGTCTCTTGCAATTTTTTCATAACCTTCATAATCTGCAGGCTTTTTCACAACAACATTACTTTTTTCATAATTTTCAAAACATGTAGCACCTCCATTTGGAAAGTCATCTATGGATTTATCAACATCCTCCTCCTCAATTTGTTTAGGACTGACTCCATTGAATCCTGCCCCTTTGACTTCAATTTCATGATATGAATCTAGCTTCTCATCCTTTGTTTCATCTACTAACTTTGAGGAAGTTTTTTCACTAACTCGTGACCATTCAACAGAAAAACTTGTTTATTTTGTTTTCACTGTGAACATTTCATCTCCATTTGTATCATATATTAAGCGAGTCTTGTCTTTAAAAAGAATGGAATAATTCTTCTCAAGCAAATATCCAACACTTAAAAGATTTTGATGAATTTCTGGCACAAACAATACATCAAAAATAATTTTAATTCCTAAACCAGTATCAACAGTCACATTACCTTTACTTTGTGCCTCAATGTAATATCCATTTCCAATTCTGACTTTTTGACTTATATGTTTTATCAAACACCTTGAAACTTGATTCGTCATAAGTCATATGATGTGTACACTCACTATCAATCAACCATGTTTTACTAGTGATATTACCTGCAAAACAAGAAGTTACAAATAATTGCTCCTCTTCTTGTTGATCAACCACTTGAGCTTGCTGTCCTTGTTGTTTATTTTTGCATACTCTTTCCATGTGTCCTTTCTGATTACAATACATGCATTGAATGTCTGCTCTAAACCAACAATACCTTTGTAAATGGTTATTTTTTTACAATATTGGCATATAGGAAATCTTCTTTTTCTATCTTCATCTTCATTGTTTCCATCTTCATTCTTGTCCTTTTTTTTTCCTCTGTTGTTTCTTGCCTTTGTCATCTTCCTTTGTTTGGAAAGCACCTTTTACAATCTCCTCCTTACGAATAGTTCTTCTTTGTCCTTGTGCTTGTAATGCATTCGCCAACTCTTCCAAGGTGATTATCAGCTTCCTGCTTGTGACTATGACTTGGGCATGAGATGAAACTAAAAATTTATTTCATAAATAAAACCCATAATAGATGGCGCAGTAAGATAAAGGAGTGTTCTTGGAAATAAAGATATTATCTTAACATAGAAACAGAATTATACTTTAGGACTTTGTTGGACAATGACAGTCAGGTGTCCCAAGATGACATAACTTGATCACTTCCAGTTGTCCATGTATCATTTGTATCCCAATCCCCAAGAGGTTCTGCTTCAGTGCACCTTGGACTTGGAAAATTTTCATCAATTGTCAGATGCACCTTAACAATTTTAATGCTTTCCAACTGAATAGCTACTTCCTTCATAGTTGGCCTTTTCTTCCCTTTTAAGTTAAGGCACCTTTGTGCGAGTTTGGCAACAACAATAACCTCTTCTTCATTACTTTGATCCATCACTTGCGGATCGAGAATAGCGTCGAGACAATTTGCATCCATGGATGTCAAAAACCTGGTTGCCAAGCTTAAGTGACTATCTTCTTCTGATTCTGTTGAAGATATGGGTTTTTTCCTTGTCAAGAGCTCAAAGCTGTAAACAACCCCAAAGCTGTAAACAACCCCAAAGCTGTCAACATCGTTTTTTTTTCCTTGTTGAAGATATGGGTTTTTTCCTTGTCAAGAACAACCCCAAAGCTGTAAACATCGTTTTACTCAGTAAATTGGCTTGACTGCAAGTATTCTGGATCCAAATAGCCAAAAGTGCCTCTTACTAGAGTGGTTATATGAGTTTTCTCTATCGCAACAGACCTTGAAGTCCCAAAGTCGGACACTTTAGCTCTATATTTTTCATCCAGAAGTATATTGCTAGATTTGATGTCTCTGTGAAATATGGGAACTGCAATCGCTGAGTGTAGATAGGCCAATGCTCCTGCTATCTCCGTGGCTATCCTTAATCTCAAGTTCCACGTCAAGGGGAATTCGTCACTCGGGTTATGAATAAGATAAAACAAGGTTCCATTGGGTATAAATTCGTACACCAGTAGAGGAACTTCTGTCTCAAGACAACAACCTAGGACTTTAACCACATTTCTGTGATTGACTTGTGAAAGAATGATGACCTCATTGATGAACTATTCCAGTTGGCTGTCGTTCACCTTCTTTGACTTTTTGATTGCTACAAGCCTTCCATCGGTTAGCATCCCTTTCTAAACTGTGGCCTGACCACCTTGACCAAGTATGCGATTTTCATGGAATCCATACTGGCTTTGTTCAATTCCTTGGCACTGAAAATTATTGTTTTCTTAGTAACACCTTCATCAGCAGATAACTGTTGTTGTAACAGAAGACCTCCATTTCGATTAAAAAACTCCTCTTTGCACCTTTTCTCCCGTCTCTTTTTTACTTGTTTGTACAAAGCTAACAAGGCAACCAAGAGAAATAGTAGCACCTGTGCCAATGCAAAATAAAATGGTAGTGAATTTTCAGAGTCTAGACTGGCATGAGATGGTGGTAACATCATTATGCTCATGAACGAAGGTAATTAATATTTGAACCACAGACACTACAAACGTCATGTTTATGTTGTAGATGAAAAGGTAAACATTGGCATATTACACTAAACTTTATTTAGAAAGTTCTTATCTGGATTGTAATTCGAGACTTGTTATATTACCAAATAGATTATATGAACTTCCCAATTTCAAGTCAAAATAGGTGGTTAGATTCCAAATTAGTGTCGAATTGATGAGTTATTTTACTTGTTTTGTTAATAGTACTGGTATAAATATAGGGTGTTGGGTTATTTGGAATTTGAGGGAGAGAAATGAATTGAGAGAACTAGTCTAAAGCACTTCAGATTCTTTGTCCAATTTTCCTTGTCTTACTCTATTCAATTACATATACGACGCCATCTCACTTAAAAGAATTATCGCTTCACTATTTTCCTAAAAGTCAAGCCAACCCTCCTTGTCCTACTCTGTTCAATTGCATTGACGCCACTTAAAAGAATTATTGCTTCACTATTTTCCTACAAGCCAAACCAACCCCTAAAATAAAATCTTGCAAACCACAGCCGCCGCTGCCACCACTTTGCTATCCATTATTTCATCTATAAGCCAAGTCAACCCCAAAAATATTTTTTTCTCAATCCAAAGCTGCCGCCAACCCAAAATAAAGATAAAAATCAGGAAACCAAGCGTTCCCCCCAAAAAAATTTATTCTGCAATTCGCCGCCAATCCAAAAACTAATCATCTTCTTGTGATTAATGGATGTAATTACAGATCTTCCTCTTTGTAAAAATCAGTTTTGATGCATTTTATCAGATTTTAGGAGCCAAGGTTATTGTGCATGAGCCACACTCTCGGTTTCTAAAAAAAAAAAAAAAATTGGGAAGGTGGCGGCTTTGATTTTCAAAAAAATATTTTTTTGGGTTGGCTGCCTTGTAGGAAAATGGTGGATAGCAAAGTGAATATTTTTTGGGATTGGTGGCGGCAGTTTCAATTTGTAGGATTTCATTTGGTTTGACTTGTAGGAAAATACTGAAACCAACAACCAAGTGAAACGACATTATATAGTAAATTGGATAAAGTAGGATCGAAGAAAATTGGACAGAGAATCTGAAGTGAGTCTAAAGGTAGATATGTATCTCAAAGGTTCCTTAAGCATACGTGACTAGTTTAGCTATATCAGCAAATGATATCAAAGTTGGAATCATAGTGGTCCAGTCTATTATTGAGTGTAGGGTATATTGGCTCAGATCAGATCCATAAGGAACTAGACTAAAAAGGGTGGGTCTAAGTGTTGTGAGTCGGATCAAAAAGGGTTGATCTTGAACTGTTTGAATTTAAAAATAGTTCACAAAACTGAGGATTGGATTCGAGCTTAAGGGAGTAGTTTATCCATAAAGAGGGGAGAATGTCTTGGGAGAAGAAGATTAAGTACTTGTTGGTGTAACTCAAAGTCTTTAGGCTTAAGTTTTAAAACTAATTTGGGTTATTACCTACTTATAAATTGCTCTAATAGACTTCCTGTAAATTTAATTGCCAACGGCAAAGCATCCGTGCAGAATGTATTTTGTATCCAACACCATCACAAGCTCTAAGTGCTAAGATTGAAACCTTACCTGATTAATAAAGCTATGTCACTCATGAACCTCTTTCTTCTTTATTAATATGATCAACACTCAAATTCACCGAATCATGCAATCATATATTATCATTCAGCTTTCGATAGTAATCCACTAACTTTGATGTGATAAAGATTCTACAAATTGAACATCAACTTTATATTCCATTAGTCATTAGCTATCCGTTATTTATGTTGAAATCAGAAATAAAAAAATAAAAAAATAAACTTTGAGATTTCATCAGTTAATGTATCTAATGACAGGCATACAGTTTCATATATACATCTAGATATCTAACCCTCAAGCCTCCTTTCACCCTTAACCCTCAATCCACCTGTAGACAGCAAATCTTGATGTACAGAGAAACACATAAAAACAGCCGCCATCCTGTAGAAAGCCGCACGGCTTGTATTTGAAAATTATCTACCTCCGTTTGCAAAATAAATTCTTTGAAAGGTTCTTGATTATTGATTCTTAGAAATCAATTTTAAGGAGTTGTTGCTGATTTTTTGTGGCTTCGGTTTCCAAACTTTCTGAAGCCTTGAAGTTCTAATTGGGCCACCCTCATTAATTCCGATACTTGCGTAATTTGCGTTCCAAACCCATTTGGCCGTGTGATAGTTTTGTTTGTTTTTGATATTTTTGTATTTATTGATTTTGATCCCAATATTTGCGAGCACAAAGTTACCACAATTCATTATCTATTGATATCACTATGATAGATTTAAAGTAAGTTTTCTATTGAGTTTGTAATTTTGTAATTTGATAATTCTATTGGGTTTACAATTGTTAATCATATAGAGTTTTGGATTCAATAGTTACCAAATCTAATAGATATACGATTTTGTTAAGTTTTATAAATAGGATGTATTATTTACAATGGGTATACAAAGAAATACAGATAATCACAAAAAAATTTCAGCCGCCTCCTTCAAAAGGCGCAAGGCTTGTCTTCCAAAATAGCAATTTGTTTGTCTTAGTAAGTTGACCTCGAGAAAACTCAATTTCGTTGCTTTTTGTTTGCACGTGGGCAGTAGCACGCTGTTGGTTTCCTGCGAAATCATTTTTTTTAATTGTTTTGCGGCCAAGCTTTCGTCCAAACCCGTACGACTGTAGAAGGTTTTTCAATCTATTTTGTTGCTTTTGGGATTTATTGATTTTTTATCCCAACAACTGCATCACACATACTGCGTTGTAGTTGTTCTGACTTCTGATTGGAGTCATGTACAGAGTCGCAAGTGCCTCCGAATACTTGGTGATCACTGGCGTCGGGATTCCCGATACTAAGATCGCCAAGAAAGCATGGATTCTTCCGGGACAATCCTGCACCGTCTGCGACGTCTCGCCCGTGAACTACACTTTCGAGGTTCAAGCCATGAGCGCTGAAAAGCTTCCTTTTATTCTTCCTGCCGTGTTTACAATAGGCCCACGCGTTGACGACGATGACAGCCTCTTGAAGTATGCCAAGCTCATTTCTCCCCATGACAAACTATCCCACCATGTCAAAGAGCTGGTTCAGGGGATCATCGAGGGTGAAACTCGTGTTCTTGCAGCCTCCATGACCATGGAAGAGGTTTTCAAAGGAACTAAGGACTTCAAAAAAGAAGTGTTTGAGAAAGTCCAGCTCGAACTTAACCAGTTCGGGCTGTTGATTTACAATGCCAATGTTAAACAGCTGGTGGATGTGCGGGGACACGAGTACTTCTCTTACCTGGGTCAGAAGACTCAAATGGAAGCCCAGAATCAAGCTAAGGTTGATGTTGCTGAGGCCAGGATGAAGGGAGAAATTGGCGCTAAACTCCGAGAAGGGCAGACCCTTCAAAATGCTGCTAGGATTGATGCGGAGACCAAGATCATCGCCACCCAAAGGCAAGGAGAAGGGAAGAAGGAAGAAGTGAAGGTGAAGACTGAGGTCAAGATTTTTGAGAATCAAAAGGAAGCTGAGGTGGCAGAGGCGAATGCTGATTTGGCAAAGAAGAAAGCCGGGTGGGCCAGGGAGGCTCAAATGGCCGAGGTAGAGGCGGCAAAGGCTGTGGCACTTCGAGATGCAGAATTGCAAAGGGATGTGGAAGCCATGAATGCTTTGACAACGACAGCGAAGCTTAAGGCCGATTTTCTAAGCAAAGCTAGCGTTGAATATGAGACAAAAGTACAAGAGGCAAACTGGGAATTGTACCAGAGACAAAAGATAGCAGAGGCATTCTTATACGAAAAGAGTAAACAAGCGGAGGCCGAAAAAGCCACCGCCAGTGCTGCTTTGTACGCCCGGCAACAAAAAATTGATGGAGATTTATACGCAAAGAAGAAGGAAGCAGAAGGACTCAAAGTAATGGCTGAAGCACAGGGCTTCTACTTGCGCACCCTTCTTGACTCGCTCGGCGGTAATTATGCTACCCTGAGGGATTACCTAATGATAAACGGGGGAATGTACCAAGAATTGGCCAAGATTAACGCCCAGGCAGTACAAGGACTGGAACCCAAAATAAGCATTTGGACCAATGCGGGGGCTGCTGATGGTGCCGGTGATAGTGGCAGTGGCAGTGCCATGAAAGAAGTTGCCCAAGTTTATAAGATGCTGCCACCATTAATTAGCACTGTCCATGACCAAACTGGAATGTTGCCTCCGGCATGGATGGGAACCTTCACTGACCCCAAATAAATTAAGGGCCTATTTGGAAAGTAATTTGTTTCTTTAGTTTTAAATTCCTATGTTTGGTTAGTTTAGGATTCTTGATTTGGAAAGTAATTTGTTTCCTTAGTTTTAAATTCCTATGTTTGGTTAGTTTAGGAAAATATTTTGATTACTTTCGTGTGTTTGTTTCAATTTTAAATTTTTTTGAGAAAATAATCAAATTCCTAAAAATAAGGACATTTCAGGATTCTAATTCCTTATTAAAAGTTGGTATTCTGATATTTTTTTTAGAATTTTATTTTAAATAAACATATTTTTTAGCTTTCAATATTATTTTGTCTATTTTTTTTCTCTTTTGACTGTCACATTTCTTTTTTAATTATTAGTCATGTAATCTTCTATTTTAATTATTATTATTTTAAAATTTAATTTTTTTAAAAAAATTTACTTCAAAACTTTTTTCTATTCAAATTCATAATTTATTAAAAATTAAAATTATGTAATTTTTTTTCTCATTAAATTTTTTGAAATTGTGGTTTGATTTCATCTTAAATGAGGTTTTTTTGGGTTTAAATATTATTATATATTACAATTGACAAAATTAAGAAATTTCAAATCATATTTTGATTAAAAGACTAAAAATAGTTGTCTCTATCATTAATCACTATTATATAAAAGGAAAAAAATTTGTCAGTCAATTCAATGTAATTATTATAAATATTAAGGATTAAATTATCTTATTACAGTCTCGTAATATTAATATTAATATAAATATTTAGTAATTAGAATATAGTTACAGTTCTACATCTTACAAATTTTTAAAAAGATTATCTATTTACTATGTATTCATTTTTACCAATTTGAAGATGGATAAAATTTATGGTTCCTTTTAATAATTTAATTTTCATTGGTATGTTTTTTCATAATTAATTAATTATTTTACTATTTTCGTAGTAATTATAGAAGAATTTTGACAGTAATATCAATAACTTTAATTAAATTACTATTACTCTTTTTTTCTTTTTTTATGACCTTATCTACTCCCCACCCCCACCACCCCACCCTAATTTGACTCTCTCTCTCTTTTTTTTTTTGGTATTTTGAATTTTGGGCACTATGAATTGTACTTTTATAGGGTCATTTTACTTTTATTTATAAGAGTTTTAGTCTCTTGCTTAATGATTTTTTTAATTATTTTATATTTTTATTTCTAGGGAATAATTATTCAATTTATCTACTTATAGAATTTCCAAATATTATAATGAAATATATATTATCAAATTATGATAAAAGTCAAACTTACAATTAGTTTTATGATTTATATGCAATCATGATTTAGAGTTTTACATTTTATACTATTTTTTAAATTATAATCATTATTTAGTAGTTTTATTTTAAAATACTTTCCTAATATAGTCTATGAATTCATTATCTGTATTTTTATTTAACAAATATTATTTTATACTTTTATTAATTTTATTTTTTATTCAACAAACATTTTTAAATTTTTGTTTTCCATAAACTTTTAACAATATGTACTTAACAAATTATTGGACATCCCATGCCTTGCATAGGAATCCTGCACTAGTATAAAATAAAAATAAGAGAAATAATATGATAGATGTACATGCCAAATAAATCATATTTAAAATATATTTGTGATTTATTGTTACATTAATTTTCTCGTAAATATTTTTATTTTATCCAAACATAGGTAAGTATTCAGAGTTCTCATAATTAAATTTCTAAAATTCAAATTCCTTTGAAAAGTATTCATTTTCCTTAGAATTAAATTCCTAGAAATCATATTACCATTTAACTTTATTTTCCGCCAACCAAACGAGCCCTAACAGCATGTTTGGTTGGAAGGTCCTGATGGAGCTCAATGCATTTGTTTGGTTCAAAGGAATTAATTCCAGCCATGAATTCCAATTCCTTTAGAAGCCTGAATTACAATTCAGCCAATTTAGCCATGAATTGCAATTCCTTGCACCAAGGAATTGGCCAAATTTTTTTTTTCAATTTTGCCCTTCTAATTTTATTCAAGAATTGCAATTCTTCCTCTATCTTCTCTCTCTCACCATTTTCTCACTCTTCTTTCTCTCTCATCATTTTCTCACTCTTCTTGCTCTCTCATCATTTTCTCATTCTTCTTTCTCTCTCATCATTTTCTCACTCTACTTTCTCTCTCTCATCATTTTCTCACTCTTCTTTCTCTCTCATCATTTTCTCATTCTTTTTTCTCTCTCATCATTTTCTCACTCTACTTTCTCTCTCTCATCATTTTTCTCACTCTACTTTCTCTCTCTCATCATTTTCTCACTCTTCTTTCTCCCTCATCATTTTTTCTCACTCTATTTTCTCCCTCTCATCATTTTCTCACTCTTCTTTCTCTCTTGTCATTTTCTCATTCAGTAATAAAATGTTTAAGATAAAGGTATTTTAGTCATTTAACATAATTCATTAGTTCTATTCACCCCAACCAAACACAAGAATAATGATTCCAACCTTATTCAATTCCTTTGAACCAAACTCATTCAATTCAATTCTAGTCTAATTTCTACTGAATTGAAATTCAATTACAGACTTATTCATTACAGCGAATCAAACATGTCGTAAGTGTTTGATTGATTGTGCCTTGTGGGTCCAACTTCCAAGCCGTGTGTGTGCACGTGATTGTCTTGGGTTTGGGCAGAGTCAATTCTTGCTTTTTGTGGGGAAATTTGGTCAGCTGGAATTGGTTCATTAACCGAAACCAATTTCTTCACTCATCTTAAGCTTCCAAGTCCGTACGGTCTGTGGGAGATTTTATTTAATTTTTATCTATTTTGTGTTTTTGTGGATTTATTGATTTTTAATCCCAACAAAAAGCTACATCACATTCTACTGTTTCTTCCACTACTGGCATAGTATAAAGTTTTAGGATTCTCAGCATTAGAAAGGCAGTGACCATCTTAATTAATGTGATTCCGGATTGTTGACTGACTCTTAACCTTTATTCAGTTCCAATGAACAAGTGCGGAACAAACATGTGAAATTCTTTAGCTTAGGATTCTAAAAATTAGCACCCTGAAGTAAGATTCTGGATTCATGGTGTGCGGCTAGCAAATTAAATTCAAGTTCGTTCTTATTTGCTCGCTTGCACAAATCTAAATTATGGAAAACAAAAGGAAAAAGGAGATGTAATGGTAGCTTACCAACAATAACCGCTGTCCATTTTTTCGTCAGTCCACTCTTTTGCTATGATGGTAGAATTTGGTATGGTATAATAATTACCAATCATTCTAAATCATTAATGGTGTTTTGAAATGTGATAGAAAGTTGCCTATCACTACTTGTATACGGGCAACATTTCATTGAATAGTTAAATATTTTGATACATACCGAATTGAAGTACACAAACATGTTACTATTGGAAACCTATGGCTATCTAATTGTTCGAAAAATTTTATCAAAATGAGCATAAGTCTAAATACCATTGTGTTACAGTATTTGTGCCCAAAAAAAAAAAAAAAAAAGGATTATCAAGTCATCTCGGAGGTACACTATAGAAAAAATGTAATATGTATACATTGCATCTTAACAACTGCTCTTGTATTTGTGAAATATTTGAAATTTACAAAGTTTATTCGAATGGAATGAAAGTTTGTGAGAGTATAGAAAGGACATCTTTGGCATTTGTTGAGTGGTTGTACATATTTCAAAAGATGGCCAGAGCTTATTTCTCCAGCTTCTATCCTATGGCCCAGGAGGATTATTGCCTATCTGTACATTTTCATTTGGTGGCAAATCGAGAATGTGTTAATAATCGACTTGATCACTCAAGGTGCACACGAATAAGGAATGAGATGGATCGAACCCCAAAATAGAGGTGCAAGACATGTGGAGAAAATAGACATAATAGGAAAGCCTGTCCCAATATGAATAAGCTTTGGAATAAAGCAGCCATGCATTCATGATTTGATATAATAAATTTTGATTTTAGTTAAAGTTTTCATGTAAGCTATGATAAGACAGCCATGCTGTCATGCATCCTTGTACCTTGACACAAAGGATGATGGTGTTTGTAATATCATGTTATTTAAATTTAAATATTTCCATATTACCAGTATTAAAGACAATTGTGCACTAGTTGGTGATATAGTTTTAGGTGATGAAAGGTGTGGAGACTTCCTATTAGTAAGTTGATATATATATATATATATATTTTAAGTTTTAGTATGTAAAATAATAAAAATTAAAATGAGGAAGTAAAACTTTTTGTAATATTTTGAAAATTTTATTTTTTATATAATAATTTTAAAAATATTTTAATCAAAACCTTTAATAATTCAAAAAAATACCCAAATTATTTTAGTTATACTATTACATCCTGATAATATAATTTTTACCCCAAAAGAAAACAATAATTATACAACTAACATTAATATTATAAAGAAAACAGTAATTATCTTAATTTTTTCCATCTTTCCTTTCAAATATCTAACTCACTAGTTACTTCATATTTATATTATAAATATATAATGTAATAAAAATATACAACTAATATTAATTTTAAACTATTAATAGTTATGTAGTAATTAATTATGAATTTAAGATTTATTGGTTAATTTATTTTACAAATTACAATGTCGATTTTTTCTGCTAAAAACAATGGCTTTGTTAAATCTCTATACCCAATTGACTCTCCAGTGGAGCTGTGCAACTTCAATCATTGAGGACTTAAAAGGGCTGGGAACCCAAGAACTCCCGCTTGGAGGAAAATGTTCAGCTGTACTAAGAAGCATGGGACTCGGATGCAAATCTCCTTGGATTGCCGTTTTGTTAAGCATGGATAAGCCCCATAATGAGTTTGAAATATTAGAGATAATGTCCAAAAATGTCCCTCACATATTAATGAATGAGTTTTTTAGTCCTTCAATTTTAAAATGAGACAAAATCGTCTCTCACATTACACTACACGTGATTTGGGGGACTAAAATAGTTTCGTTTATGTAACGTGAAGGATGAAAATGGTTCGTTTATATAATGTGAGGGACGAAAATGGTTTGTTTATATAATGTGAGAGACGATATTGTCTCATTTTGGAATTGGGGGACTAAAAAGCTCATTCGTTAATATGTGAGGGATCTTTTTGGACATTATCTCGAAATATTAACCACTCAATCTCAAAACTGATTAATTAGAAACAGAGTCAGAATTTTTCACTTTGTCACATGAGAGGGTCAAACCGACGAATAATTGAAATCTTAAATGAATTAAATTATTTGTCATGCATGTATATTTGATTTTTCAATTTATAGTAATATATAAATTTTGTAACTTAAATATACTTACATAATTTTTCTTACGATATATTCTAGAAAATCTTATATTAAAAATTTTACTCATTAGTATAAGTTAAAGGTATGCATCTCTCTTATTGGTATGACAAGATATTTCAAAGAATAAAAGTATTGTTTTTCTGCTGTGAAATTCCGTCTTAATAGAATTTGTTTTAAAAAGATAACATTTCAATCAACAATATTATTATAAAATTTAATTTACTTATAAGTTAATTAACAAAGAATTATATAATTCAATAAACAAAGTAATAATATGTATAATATAAATATTAATTATATATTCTAAAATTTAAAACACACCTTTTGCCCGGGACATTAAAAAGTAATATTCTAATATGAATATTGCTACTCCTTTCGATGAATTCATCCGTTAAAATATTTCAGATAATTCACTGCAAATCAACAATGAGATAAATCGCTCTTATTCTTGCAAGAGAAAAACAATTCTCCCCTTTCACTTTGTTTTTCTTTTATATTTTTGTGGAAGGTATGTTGTTGAGCACCAAACCAATGGATGAAGATTACATGAAGAAAGAACACATGCCGTATATATCACGAAGTAAATGCGCGGAAGCAAAGTCGGGCTATGTTTGGACAAGGATTCTTAAATACAAAAGTAAACTTTTTTCAAACAAAAACAAAACATTTAAACACATTTTTATTTCAAAATTTAAAATTCATATTTTACACTCAAATTCTTCTCACATAATTTGTAAAAATTTTCCCTTTTATTTTTCCCTCCAAAATACTTTTTCTATCAAAAATACCAACTAAAATTTTCACACATTCCAATACAACTTTTCTCAAATACATCACACTCCAAATCTCATTCACTAAAATATCAATACCCACCACCCCTTCTTTTCCATCCTCTCATTCCTTCTCTTTTTTCTTTTTCCAATTTTTTGCCCCCCATTCCTCCAAGCCCTATGGATTTTTAATCTTTACATGTGAGAGATTCTAAATATCTAATTGCTTCTTCTTCTTTTTTTTTTCAACAAAGTAATCGTAAATTCTTTGATATCAAAATCAATACCCCCCAACAAACTAGTGGTTACTACTTGGGGTAAAATCCCAATGATATAAAATGATGTATATCAAGGTAAATATATGGCTAATTTTACCCCCACTAAAAAAGATAGTGATATACATATCAAAAACACTATAACAAAGTATATTAATAATTAATGTAAATTCTATATCATAAAAGTCACTAAATAGTAAATTATTTTAAATATTTTTTAATATTTCTATGAATGATATGTCAATTATTAAACTATTCTCTGAACTTTTTTATTATTTATATAATTACTTATTATGATAGAATGATGAAAAGGACAAACAAAAATGTTCAAGTAGAATAAACTATGTAGTTAGACCCTATCTAGATACATATTGTAGTAAGGTTTTTTTTTTAAAAAAAATTTAATATTGTAGTAAGGTATTTTTTTATGTTCAAATATATAAAAATAATAAGTAATAATTATGTTTTTTCATCCTTATTACATTAGTCATTATATAGTAGAAAATTATTCCAATTGATGCAATACTGATAAAAAATAATTTACTGCTCCTCTTAAGAAATATAAAAAAAGTAATGATTTTATCTTTTAGTCCTTGTTATATTAGTCACCATGGCTATATTTTTTTTCAAATTTATTTTCTAAAGTTAATCTTTTCCAAAAATAAAAAATAAAATAAAAATCTAAACAACTATTTATTTTATTTGAAAATTTAAAATTTAAAATTCTACCAAAATTCTGCTAGTTATAATGGAGCCATAAATGCATTACATATAAAGTGAGGCTTCACAAAGATAGAATCATTTGAAATAGTTAGTAATTGAATATTTTTAAAGCTATTATCAACAATGTGTTATTTGTTCCTGACTTGATTAAGAGACACTAATTAATTAATGATATTAATTAGTCCTATACTATTTAATAAGTTTAATTAATACTACCGTATTCAATCATTAAGGAATTAAGTAAAGACTCTTAACACCAAAATCTTGAATTGGTGGAATTTGTTTGCTACTGGAAAATTTTGCTAATTTAGGCACGGTTTTATGGATAAAAATAATGATAGTTTTAGTAAAAAGACATAATAATTAATGTGGCCTGTTAAGGGAAAAAAAATTATTCCTTATTCTTTTGTAGTTTTAAAACGTGTGATAAATAATTTTATCTTTTCTAATATGTTATGTTATTTATTATAACTTTGTCATTAAAATATAGAAAATTCACAAATAACATGAAATCCAACCAAAGTTTTTCATTATATATATAACTGGATTTTTAGTCTCATGCGAGGCATGGGTGTGCTCAATGATAATTTAAAATTTAATAAATATTAATTTTTCAAGAAAAATTTTGTACTGTTTTTGAAATATATAATTTATGTTTTTAACTTATTTTATTGTATCTTATAAACTATAAAGTTCTTTTTTATTAATATTACTTTTTATAAGTATATTGCTAGTCATAGTATCATATTTACCTATTTAAAAAAATCTATTAAGGTCATATAAAATTTGTTTAGAATGTTTAATTTAAAATAATTGATATAAATTTAATTTGATTAATTGTGTAATTAACACTCATATATTGAAATATAAAACATATTACTCCCTCTGTCTCAAAAAAAGAGTTAATTTTCAAACAAAAAAAAAATCTTCTTTCCAAAAAAAGAGTCTACTTTTAAAACAAAATTCTAAAATATCCTTACTAATAATAAGTGTGTATACTCACAATTAAAAAATAAATAAGGAAAAAATGTAAAATTAGACATTTAGTTAGTGCATTAACTATGTTGTATAAAATAACTAATAAAAAGTTGTACATAAACTAAAGTGGACTCTTTTTTCTAAACAGAGAGAGTATAACTTTAAATACACATATATAAATATTTAGTTATTTTTACTATGTAAATTAATTTATATAAAGTATATTTAGTTTAATAAATAAAATTAATTGAAGGTAATAGTTATAAAATATTTAATAAGGATATGTAAAGTTGAGTATGAATTTTTCTTTCGATGGATAAATATGCCAATTATTTATGATTATAGTATTTTGAATTAGTATTGATATTTTTCAGTCAAAATATTTAAAATAATAAATAGAAATCAAGTAAGTTATTTTAAATATTTATTTCTATAATTTTTAATATATATTTCTAAGCAAATTTTTTTAATATGAAAAATAAAAATTTGAAGAATGTATATATAAAATAAATACATAAGTATATATGAGTTACAAAATTTATATGGTAATTGAAATTGAAAAAAAAAATCCCATGTATGATAAAAATTTTGATTAATTATATATTTGTACAAATAATTGTATTTAAAGGTAAATTTTAAATGAATAATAATAATTTATTTAGATGAATAATAATAATTTTTTTAATTTGATAATAAAAAATACAATTAAAAACTTTTAAAGTGAGTTAATATACTAAAATATTAAAAAATAGTTTCAAAATTTCATAAAATTATATTTATACCAAAAGAAAACCTACAACCTAAGAGAAACCTGCTGACAAAATGAAATATCTTACTCTCCTTTTTAGTTATATATAGATAACACCAAAACTCAGAATACTATTGTCATCAAAGTAAAGCAGAAGTATAAAAGCAACAAATTAAAATCATCATATATTTATCTGTTGAGAAGTTCATTGATCCAATCCTCCACTTCTTCAGGACTTTGAGACTCAAAATTGCCATTGACATTTACATTCCCTTTTCCATCTCCATTTTCATTTTGAAAACCTTCAATCAAACTCTCTTTTGCGGCTGCAAAGAAAGCTTGGATAGCATTTTGATTTTGAACCTCTTTAGCCTTTGGTGTTTGTGGGGACAAATTCATGAGATTTTGATGGGCATTGGCAAAAAATTCCTCAATGATAACCTGCTCCCTTGTCTTCTTGAATGTGAGTCTGTCTTTTGAATTGTAAAGCTTCCTTTTCTTATCATTTGATGAGGAAGATGCCTCTGAAATTCCATTTCCTTGATAACCCTACAATGCCATTCCCCCCAAAAAAAATGTAGAAATTAATTAGACGCGGTACATATATAATTGAAGGGGTAATAATACCCAAACTAATAATCAATGGAGGGTACTTTAAATGAATAAATTTCAGCATACCTGAAGCTCATTTCCAGATTTGTTTTTCAGTTCTGCGTCTAGCAGATTGTTGTTATTTTTGATGTAGCTCACCACCTCAACTACAGATCGAAATATTCGTGCAGATGTTGAATGTGAATAAAACTACAATAGAAATAATCAGATAATTTCACTGGGCAATGTCAAGCATCCCAATTTCAAAATTACTTCCTCCACCTCCCTCCCCTAAAAAGATTCAGTTTTGAAAATCTTCTTTTATCTGTCAAAAAAGAGTTCACTTTTCGATAACGCCCCTGTGGTTAGTGAAAGTTCTTGATAACCCCTCATAATTCAAAAATCTTTAAATTAGCGCTTGTGGTTTGGACTAATTCGGAAAATTGATAAAAAGTTATCAAATTTAGACCAAATTAATCGAAATTGATATGCACATATCTATTTTGTGATTATAATTATCAACATATGACAATCAACAGGATAAGATTATCAAAATAATCACATTATATATTTTATAATTTCTTTTTCTTAATTATATCAAGTTAAGTAAACAGTGAATTTGTGGATATTTGAATCTAAATATTTGGGAAAAGTCAAATATTTGTACATATTTTAGTAATCTTATTATATTGATTGTTATATCTTAATAATTATAATCGCAAGATAGATGTGTGCATCTCACAATTCCGATCAATGTAGTCTTAATCCATCAACTTTCTATTAATACTTCAAGTTAGTCCAAATCACAAGAGGTAATTTAAAACTTTTTGAGCTACCAGGGAGTGATCAGGATTTTTTACTAACCATAAGAGAGTTGTTGGAAATTTACACTACTAATAAAGATAATGTATAACTCAAATTAAAAAAAAAAAGATAAAAAGGTAAAAGTATACATTTAATGGTGCATAAGTGTGTTGTACCTTATTATTTAAAAAAATCATACCAAATCAAAAGTAAACTCTTTTTTGAAATATAGTGCACACCCTTTATTAACATTATTTTCTAGAAAAAATAATTAATCAATTTGAAAATATTGGTAAAATACCTATAAATGACTGTCCATTCCTTTTATTAAAAAAAAAGAAAAAGAAAAACTACCTAGAAATGATGGGTTGGCAATAATCTTTACCAATTTCATTGTGAAACAGTCTTAATATAGCCTAGCAATAATGCTACTTTGAAATAAATTTAAAAAATCCATTAAATACGTCAAGTGTGCTATAATCACTAGTAACAGGCAATACCTTATCCCTTGAGCCATTGGGACGTTCTCTCGTCTCCTTCATCCATCCTTTGAGCAGCTGAGGGTGAGGCAATCGGTTCTCATCCTTCACGCCAAGCATTTCTTCCACCTCACAAGAAGATTCAACCTGAATGATTTCGGTATTGATAAATGTACTTTGTTTTTGCTTTAACCTCTTTTTTTTTTTTTTTTTTTTGACACCAAGAAATTAAAGGATGAATTTGAAGCGGGAATGATAGGTGTTGCTCTTAATTTGAAATCGAATGATGTTAAAATTGTGTATTAATAAACTATTGTTCGATAATAGATGATATAAGAGGAAAGCTCCGCAAAAACTCACAAACTTACATCACGCATTACCAAAATGTATGCGTCGGGATCATCGACAAGCCTGATTAAGTCGAAGGAAATGGTAGAAACACCAATGATCTTTGATTTGATCAGACCTTTTCCCCTTCGTGACTTGGGTATTCTAGCAAATTGAAGCAGGACCTATCGACATATAAATAATGTTTGCAATTATCTATAATGGGTAATTATATTCTTATATAAAAATTAGTTGATAAAACTTGTGTTTATAATAACCATAGTTGAAAAAACTTGTGTTTATAATAACCCTTGATCGTAAAACAATTTTGATTTTTTTTCCTAGTTTCTAGATTCTAAAAAGTGTATGAAGAAAACCTGTATGGGAAGAGCTAATAAAATCACGACGCACCCTCCCTAGTAGTCTTGGTCACGGTTCAGGAACCGACGATTCCAGTTCAATAAAAATGTGGAACCGGAACTGAACCCTTAAAAGATGGTTTCGAGACAGTTCCAAAACTGACGGTTCCAAAACCGACGATTCTGGGATGGTTCTGGTTTTAATACGGTTCCAGTTCCGGTTCCGGTTTTAATATGGTTATGGTTTCAGTTTTAATATGATTCTGATTTCGGTTTCGGTTTTAATATAAATTAATAGAATTTGGTATGGAGAAATATGAAAAGAATTAATATAACTAGAGAGAATTAAAGAAAAATATGGAAGAATATGGAGATAATTAATATAAATGGAGACAATTTAAATAATATTTAAATTTTAATTAGAAATAATAAGGAACATGGATAGAATTGATATAAATATTTAAAATTTGGAATGGAAAGAATATGGAAAGAATTAATATAAATAGAGAATTGATATAATTGGAGAGAATTAAAAAAAAAGTATGGAAGAATATGGAGAGAATTAATATAAATATTTAAAATTTGGTACGGAGGAATATGAAAAGAATTAATATAATATATGAAATTATATATAATAATATTATTTAAATTAAAATAATATTTATTAATTGGTCCGGTTCCGATTTGGAACTGCCGATTCCAGTTTCGATTCAAAAAATCTTGAACCTAAACCGAACCTTACACTAACAGTTCTGGTCCGATTTTAAACCGTGAAGCTCGGTTAACGGTCCGATTCCGGTTTTGACCAGTCCGGTTCCGGGACGGTTCCGGTTCCAAACTGGCCCGTGGCTGGGACTACTCCCTAGCCAGTCTCAGTCGTGGTGTGTTTTCATATCTACGAATCTCGTCATATCATCATAAAAAGCACATAGCAAAGGTAAATACTCATCGATCTCGCTATATCCACGAATAAACCTGTGGATGATGAACATTCAGTGGCAACTGAATAGATACAGGATTAGGGGTTTGCACATCCTTCTCCACCTGCAGATTAAGCTGCATTCCTTCTGCCACCACTGATTCCAAACCCTACATGCCAATTATACAGTACTGAAATCCAATCAGAAGAAGAAAGAAATTTTTTTGTCCAAGTTGAAAACTGATGGGAATTTCACAGGTTGACAACTTTCTATAAAATTTTTACTTTCTATGTACTTTTTTAAAGAAAAGAAATGGCACTTCACAAGTCCAGAGCTTCCCCCCCCCCCCACTTTTTTTTTTTGTGGAGAAAATTAAGGATCAAGAAAACTATCTTTTTAAATTAATGAGTACAGCTCGATACCTGAGGTTCCATGATAGTTTGTGGCAACTTGGAATCAGGGGTTTGCACATTCTCCTCCAAACTGTGCGTCATCCCTTCTTGCACAATTGATTCCAAGCCCTATATCAAGCAATATAGTGAAATATCCTATTAAGATAACTAAATAAATGAGGGTGTCAAAAGGAAGTCTGATTAACTTAAGATTTTTTTTTTTTTGAGAAATTAAGGAACAAGAGAACTTACTTCACTAGAACAAAACTCAATGTTTTCAGGGTCGACATTGAAGATCTGTGGATCCAAAAGAGGAGTAGGGCGAACGTGAGTTATCTTCTCCCAGCGAGATGAATCACAAGAGTTATCACTAGAGTTGGATTCCATTTCTTCAAACTGAGGGGGGATGGAGAATTGAGGAGCAAGAATAAGAAAGAGGGTGAGAAACATTTGAGCAGTGCTGTGTATTCCAATTAATGATTTTAATTGAGAGCTAAATTTATAAAACTGAACATCTTTTAAGATCGGAGAGGTACATGCATTGACAGGTCAGGGAAATAAGCATTTCAGATTTGAGGGTCTAATGGCATTTGCCAATTTTGGTAAAAATTAAAAACATTACCACAAGTGCCTCGATTATGCTTGTATAATTCAACAGATGAATTTTCTGGTAATTGTGCATTAAAAAATCATGATGGACTTGGATGTTCTTGGATTTACTTACCTAAAAAAATTTTATCTTTGGAAATGATTTAATTATTTTTGATTAGTTGCTTTCTTAAAGATTTGAATGTGTTGCTTGGAACCTAGACTTACCTGCAATTTTTCCCATCGGTACATATGTCTCTTTTTGGAACTTTTTTAAGTCAATAAATTGAGTAATTGCAAAATAAATAAAGTACCATTAATATTTGACTAAATTATGTGCGATAGATTATCGACATTGCACTACTAGTATGCAAGATCCATCATAGAGCTAAATGCTAATTAATTGAATGATTCACCTATAAATCCATGGGTCACAGCAAACCTTATCCCAAAAGAAAAAAAAAAAAAAAGAATGAAATTGAGACATTTCAAGGTGGTTCATAAATGGTAGTGTTGCAAATGTCATTAGAAAGCTCTAATGTGTGGCCATGACTAATATTGATATAGAGAAAGAAGTTGAGACTTCACCTTTTATTATCAATTAGCACTCTTATTTTGTTATTAAAGGTATAAATTTTTGTCACTCTTATTTTTAGTAACTAATAAGAAGATCGAAACAAAAAAAAAATTAAATGCCAATATAATCATTCATATGTTATTACTTGTATGCTCAATACATAAGGTGACGTGCCTTGAGGTAGGCAGTAGAGGAGTCCATGGTGCCATTATTTGGCTGATTTTCCATGATTTTTTAACCACAAGATGAAATGTGGATTAAGAAAAAAAGCCCCTCTTTATTCATTTCATAATCTCTTAGGCCCTTCTTCAAAAAATTTCCTTGAATTCACCATTTTGCTCAAACCACAATTCATGTCGTTAAACTTTTTCGTCAATTTGATGCCATTAGTTTACCTTTTTATTACGAAAATTTCCAATAGTTTCTCAACTATTATAAATTAACTATTACAAATTGAACACCATGGAAACTGAATACTGATACCTGAGTGTCACGGTTTAAACATATAACACCAAACTATTAATATAGCATGTTAAAATAATTTCAATAATATAGCATGTTAAAATAATTTCAACCTAAAAATTTGAAGCATGTTATTGTTGGGGAGGTTTTACACTTGGGGAGCCCAACTAGAGTAGTCCAATAAGCAGTAGGAGCCCACCTGAACCCAAAAGCTTAAGCTAGTGGGTTTTGGGTCTTTGCCACTTATTAGGTGCTCCAGTTTCTCTTACTTTTCTAATATGGGATAGTATCCATGAACACAACAAACCTCCCCCTTCATGGATACACTACCACATTAAAGCCCACTCCCCCACAAGCCCATTCCCTACTCCAGCAAGCCCATCTCTTCACCATGGACCCATTTAGTGCCCGTACAAGTAGTAAAGCATCAAACCTACTTGTCCACGAGTTACCCAACCTACTTGTCCACGAGTTACCCACTAAGGACCGGTCCAACTAGAAGAGGAACCACCTGCTTCCCCGAGTAGGCCAACATTCCAACTCTGATACCACTTGTTGGGGAGGTTTTAACCATGGGGAGCCCAACTAGAGCAGCCCAATAAGCAGTTGGAGCCCACCTGAACCCAAAAACTTAAACTAGTGGGTTCTGGGTCCTTGCCACTTATTAGGTGCTCCAGTTTCTCTTACTTTTCCAATGTGGGATAGTATCCATGAACACAACAGTTATTGATATAAAATAAAAAAATAAAAAATAAAAAAAAATTAATATATATGTGGACTAAAAAATAAAATTGTGTTAACCTCTAACATTAACACCCCAGCAAAATTTGGAAAAAAAAAACGTAGTACATTGTGTGTGTTCTTTTTTGAGCAATACTAATAATAATTAAACCATAACATTGTATTCTCTCCATCTAAAAAAAAAATCTATTTTTGATTTAGTACAATTTTTTAAGTTACAGAATATAACACTTAATACACAATTAAATGTATAAATTTTCTTTTTAATCCACACTTTTTAATTTAAGTTATATATTATCATTATTAGTAAGGATAATACAATAATTTTACACAACCTTAAACTCTTTTTTTAGTAAAAAAAAAATTTAAAAGTAGACTTTACTTTTGAGGATGGAAAAAATATATAGTAGTGTTTGTATTTTTACGTGTCGAGTAATTTTTGTATTTTTATGTACTGAGTAGTATTTATGTGATTTGATTTTACAAAATTAAACCATATTGCAGTGTGTGCTTTTCCAAATTAGCAAACACCAAACTGACATGAAAAATAATCCTCCAATTCATGGTTTAAACAAATGTCCTTCATGAATACTGTTGTGTTCATGGATACTGTCTCACATTGGAAAAATAAGAAGAATTGGAACATGTAATAAGTGGTAAGGAATCAAGATTCACTAACTTAAATTTTGTTGGTCAAGTGGGCTCCTACTACTTATTAAGCTACTCTAGTTGGGCTTCCCATGTGTGAAACCTCCCCCAACAAGTGGTATTAGAGCCGAAATGTTAGATTACTTGGAAAAGCAACTGGTTCCTCTTATGGTTGGACTGGGTTTAGTGGGAGACTCGTGAACAAGTAGATTTGTGATACCAATTTACTACTTGCACAGTTACTAAATGTTAGATTACTTGGGAAAGCAAGTGGTTCCTTTTCTGGTTAGACCGGGTTTAGTGGGAGACTCGTGGACAAGTAGATTTGTGATACCAATTTACTACTTGCACGGGTACTAAATGGGTCCATAGTGAAAAAATGAGCTTGCTGGAGTAGGGATTGAGTTTGTGGGGGAATGACCTTTAATATGATAGTGTGTCAATGAAGAGGGAGGTTTGTCCACATTAAAAAATTAAGAAAAACTTGAGCACCTAATAAATGGCAAAAAACCAAGACCCACTAATTTAACCTTTTGGGTTTAAGTGAACTCCTACTGCTTATTGGGCCATTCTAGTTGGGCTTCTCATGTGTAAAACCTCCCCAACAGATATACTATTACATCAATGTTTGCACAACCTCAATACTTACTCCATCAAACACATATCTTCACTAGGAATCCATTTAGTGATAGTGCAAGTCAGAACTCATTTGTCCACGAGTCCCCAACAAATCTATGTCTAACGAGAAGATGTGAATCCATTTAGTGGTTGTGCAAGTTAGAGCTCATTGGTCCAAGAGTCCCCACCAAATCTATGTCTAAAGAGAAGAGAAACCATTTATTTCATCAAGTAATCTAATTCTGATAGGACTTGTTGGGGAGATATAACCATAGAGAGCCCAAATAGAGTGAACCAATAAACAATGAGAGTCCAATTTGAATCTAAAAATTTAAGCATACAAGTACGACTTCATGGATCGGAAAGCTGTTGTTCCCACACGAACACTGTAGCTACGGGCAAAATTACGTGCGATTGTGGTGCGAATTCGGTTACTGTTCATGAACAGTGTTTTACTGTTCATGAACAGTAATTCGATTTTTTTATTATTATTTTTTTTTTAGGTACTGCTGGTTCAACATACGGGAGTAGCTGAACTGTCCGTGTGCAGGTTGGCTTACAAGCCAAGGCATAAGGTGATAGTTAGAGATATAGTTCTAGTTTCTGTCACCAAAGGCCATTAGTGGTGGGCCACTTGAGATGAGTAGCATCCCTTTTGTATAGTACTAGTGTCCTGATATAACCGAGCTTTTGTATTTTTGGTTGCTAGTCAGCCTTGTCCCGCTTTGTCGGGTGCTTTTGCCCTTCGTGGGACTTTTCCCGCTTTGTCGGGTGTACTTGCCCCTGTGTGGGCTTTTGTCTTCGTGGGTTATAGCGCTGTACTCAGTTGCGACACCACGAAACTTTATTAGCCCTTGAGGTTATGTACATTGGCCATTGTGCCTCTTTTTAATACACTATCGTTTCTGAAAAAAAAAAAAGTACCACTTCATAGACACACTACCATATTAAAGCTTACTTCCCCACAAGGTTAATCCTTATTTAGGCAAATCCATCTCTTTATCATAGACCAATTAGTACTTGTGCAACTTAACGACCACTTGTATACAAGTTCCTACTAAGCCTCAGTCCAACTAAATAAGAGATCTTGTTCTTACTTTTCTAATGTGGGATATTATTTATGAACATAATAAATCTCTCTCTTTATACACTATTGCAACAAAAGCTACTCTCCCATAAATCTAATCCCTACTCTAATAAATCCATCTCTTCACTATGGAGCCATTTAGTACTTGTGCAAGTCAAAACTTACTTGCTTACAAGTCCCCATTAAGCCCTAGTCCAACTAAAAAAGGAACCATTTATTTCATCGAATCGTCCAACTGTAATACCATTTCATGGGGAGATACAACTATAAAGAACTCGACTAAAGTGGACCAATAAGCAATATGATTCCAATTTAAACTCAAAAACTTAAGCCAATGAATCCTGAGTACTTTCAATTTATTAAGTGCTCTAATTTTTGTTTACTCTTCTAATGCAAGACAGTATTCATGAACTTAAGATCATTAGGTTTGGCTGGTATGGGCTATTTTCTTAAAATAGTAATGTTTTGTATATTAAGCACAATAATAATTTTGCAAATAATACGTCTTCTTAGGTTAAATCCATAAGCATGATGATTTTTGGTGAAATGAAGTCTTATACTAATTTGGTCATAGTTTTCTATTCCCAAAATTAATTTTATAATTCTAATGCAAGAGAAATTTCTGATTTTTAATTGCTCCTATCAAACATAATTTTTGTGCCAATATCAATGTGTCTTATTCTATTTGCTCTTGTTTTTTACTCATCATGGTTTGATTTCTGATCAACTTTAAATCTCAATTAAGCTCTCCAAATAGAAATGTCAAAATTAAATTAAAATAAAGCCTTAGAAACATAAATTTAGAAAATATTGACTGATAAATGCCACGTAATCAAATAACTGTAATTTTTACATAGTCAACATGACTTCACTTGAAGTCATAATGTAATTTCATGTCATATACTAGCTAAAAGTGACAGAGTTTGCATGTTTAGTTGAACTTAGAAATTGAACAATAATTGATAAATAATAGAACAAGAGTTCCCAAAACAAATGAGAGTATTTTTTTCAAAGTATAATTGTTTTCTGCACATTATAAGGATGATATTAACAATTTCAACATCTTCAAATCTTCAAGTAATGCATACTTCGTTACTATTATTTAAGAAAATCACGGGAAAATACTATAATTTTATTCATGTAGCACAATTGCTATCGTTTGTGTTGCAATTATACAATCTTGTCTTGTTGATTTCCCTAGACTAATTATGTACAGTATAATCAATCTAGTTGCTACTCAGTCCACTCATCCATAACAATTACGGATCACTAAACTCATGGATAGCAATAGAATGAAGAGTGTTAAATCAAATTGTCAGATTGATCAACACAATTATTCATAGAAAAGAAAATCAAGATTCAATTTGTACTCGAATTAAAATCAAGGAAAAATAATTAAACTTAAAACCTCATAATGATAGCAATTTAATCAACTTATTCCCTTGAATCACAAAGAAATTGTTTAGCCACTTATAGTGGATAATATACTAATACTAATTCCTACTTTCTATTAGCCTAACTCTAGTCTCTACTCTTGTGGTTGTGAAAGACAACTTATAAGGCCTTTATATAAAGTAATTGATGAGGTCAAGATAAGGCTTAAATAATATGAGATAAGATAACAAAAAAACATTTGACTTCAATTTCATACCTAAAGTAAAGATAACATAATCCATCTAAAACTAACAACCTAATCTCTTATATTTTTGAAACAACAACTGTCTTGATCCAGCTCACATTAATCTTCTCTTTGAAATTCAAATTCACCCAACTCAGCAATTGACAATACGTGGCCACGCCTTACTCAAGGATGTTTTCTTGTCCTGGTTCTACTTAGTTGGACGTGCCCACGGCTAGCAACTTGAAGTCTTCTTATTGCATTTCATACAAATATCTTGTTTTTAATCCCTTTTTCTCCAATTCTCCATTTTCCATACATAAAACAAAAAGTACATCAAAATCAAACAATTTCACCCTATAATCAATCTAATATTGGGAAAATACAAATAAGAAATATGTACATTTTAAGTTCTATCAATCATTCTTATGATTAACTCAATCCCCAACAAAATTAATTAAAGTTTATAGTAAAAGAGAAAGTGTAAAATCAGTCTAAAATATTCACAACGGCTGGTGATATGCAAATCAATTGTTCTGTCATAATGTAATGACTCGTGCAACTATTAAGAGTTGCTCCGGTTCCAATTTTTTATTGTCAAATATTTACTATTTTAATATTTCAAAGTTAAAGCAATAATGTACTAAATGAAAATATATAGTGAAATGGGGAAGAAACAAAATCTAGCATGAGAATAAATTCACGATTATTCTTTTTTATTTTTGCATTGTCTTAGGAGTAGATAGTGTAATTACATCTTTTCATATTTACTAGAGTAAATTTTTTCACTTTATATTTTCACTAATTGTATCATCCCTCTTCAAAATTATATCCCATTCATAAAGTATATATGTTAAAAAAATTCTATCATCTCTTTTGCCTACAAAGCATACAAATACTCGAGTTTCTGCTCCATCAAACACTTTTTCTTTTTTTTAGTCATTTTTATTGTTTAAACTAGTTCTTGTGCACTAGTTTTGCTCTTATCAGTACTCTTGAAATAATTTAAGGGTGTGTTCGGTTTCATATTAGAATTTGAATTGTTTTGAAATTAGAGAATTTTTTTATTATATTTGATTGAATTTTACGATTTTTTTTTTGTTCTAACTCATTTATAATGTTTATTTTATAACATTTCTAATAGTTAAAATTATAAAATTCAACTTATAAATTCAATTCTAAAATAATTTCAATTCTAACTAACAACCAAATGGCCCTAAACTAAGAGATCTATTTGCCGATTTGCAATCATGTATTCATATTAATAAAAATTTCTATTATTTCTTTTTTTAAAAAAATAAAAACTTATATAGTTTGTGGCTCAGATATTTAACCAAAATAGTGGGGAAAAACCACTAAACATATTAACCCACGTAGAAAAAAATACCATTCAATTTTGTAATCAAACATAATCACATCAAAATCTGAGGCAACAATATTCTCTATTGCTTTCTGTTTCCCATTTTCTACCACAAATATATTTTTATATTTCGAAGCAATTACAAGGATCGTTGCATTCCATATTAAATTTTGTGGGCTTCACTATGAAGTTTCTTGTCAATATCGTAATAAAAGTTCATGGACTCATAGATCGAAATTCTTGTCGGTTTTTTTTTTCTCTGTTTTCATAGGTCCTTTATAACATCCAATTTCAACAACATAACGCCTTGTTCACGCATTGATTGCGTGGTTTATAATTTTTTTCCACCAAAATAAAAAAGAGAAAAGATTATGACTGTTTTTTATTTTTTCTATAACTTCAGGGCACGTTCCCAGTATAACATTTATTCTTACAAATTTTAGCTTATGATATATAGCATGAGAGTTTTTTTCTTTTTTTAATGTCGTGTCTTATTTTTTTGATTTCTTCCAAAAAAAAAAAAAAAGGAAATATATGATATCCAAACTGATCCAATCACAAGCACCAACTTTTAGCCATTCATTTTCGAATTCTCCTTGTGTGAATTTGAAAATTTTCCAAATTCTTCTTATTTGTAAAATAAGTCTACTAGTATACATATGCATAACTTAACATTAAATTTTCGTAAAGAAAAATGCTCTAATTAACAAGAGAAGTAATACTATGATTCAACATCAAATCACACTTTCCTTGCTACGAAAAGATTATTCCAATTTAATGCCAAACTAGTTTAATTTGGCTTTGCCATTAATTGATGTTACTTCTTATTTTGACTTTGGGGACAACAAACCGTGTTAGAACTTCATTGAAATTTTGCTCCCATTGTCTGAGGGACTCCGAATTTGGAAATTTTCCACAATTACGCGCATGCCTCGCAAACGGTGGCTTCCTGGCAAAGGCACAAGAAGGATTGTTTTTTTTTCTTTTCTTTTCTTTTTCTTTTTTCCTTTTACTAGTATATTTGGAGAAGAAATTCCATCTAGTATTTTAAGGGTTGATCTAAACTTTTGTGATATTCGTATTCTATTTCTTATTAGAGTAATGACATGTATAATAAAAAAAAAATTATGGTGAAAAATTATAATAACTTATGTGATAAGAATAAAATGACAAAATTAACTCTTATTATTTTGTATTTTTTATTGAGTGTGATAAATAATTTTATTTTGTTATTATTACCACATCATAAGTACGACTTTTCATTCCACGATAACTGGTTGCTTTAGTTATGTTTGCCTCTTTTGAAATTTAGTAAAACTGATTCGTATTGAATTTGGTCAAACTGTTAATAATTTTTTTATAGTTTAAATTAAAATTACCATACTTTATTGACTAGTCAAATCTTAACATTTAGTCCCGTATGATAACATTAGCAAAAAAATTATGATTTATAAATAGATTTATCTCTTAAGCCTTTTTATTAATTATTTTATATCAAACTATATTTGTAATTCTATTATAATATATATGTAAAATACTCCTTGTATATGATTGAATAAGTAGGTAACAGTACACAAGAAAAATAATAATCAAAATTCAAATTTCAAGGCAAAAAATTTAAATTTCAAAACCGTATGCAACTTCATATAATATATATGATCATATTTCTTTTAATTTTTAATATTATTTTCTTTTGTATTTGAAATTTGTTTGTTTGGTAAGTAATAGGTATTTTAGTCTTTATATTCTAACAGTTGACTTTTGCTTAAGGGAGATATTGATAATTTTTTCAAATCATAGAAGAGTATTGGTAGTTTTATCAAGTTCTGAGAGAGATTGATGTAAATAACTCAAAAGTAACTTATACAAATTTTCTAAGAGATAACCCCCAAAATGGTCCATCACATATTGTCCAATGATCTTTTTAGTCTCTCACTTTTAAAACGGGAACAGATAATCCTTCATATTTTATGAATGTACCTTTTTTGTCCTCTGTCACTATTCCGTTTGTTTTTATGTCAGAATAGTATCGGAATAGTGATAGAATTGTGATAAAATAGTGATGGAATAGTAACAAAGGACCAAAAAGGTATATTTATAAAATGTGAGTGACCATTTGTTCCCATTTTAAAAGTGAGGCACTGAAAAGATCATTGGCCAATATGTGAAGAACCATTTTGGGGGTTATCTCATTTTTTACAGAGTAATGATAGAGATAGTGACAAATCATAATAACTTTCTATAGTGACTGATGTGACAACTATGAAAAAACAAAATTATCCCTTATTATTTTGTGTTTTGTAATGAATATAAATAGATAATTTTGTCTTTTCATTGTTGTCACGTCAGTCACTATACAAAATCACTATGATTTGTCACTATCTCTATCATTACCCTCTTTTAAATTAGGATAACAATAGAAATTTTGAACACCATAACAAAAAAAAAAAAGTAACATATAGGTTCAAACTAAATGAAATATACCTACCCATATATATCAACTATGTGAAAATTGAATGTTTATCAAAGTCATTCCTCAATTTCATAGTAACATATGTCATAATCACTTGATAAATCCCAAGTTCTTTTTTTCCTGTTTTTTTTCCCTTCGAAACAATAATCTTATATGTGACAAACAGATTTCATTAAATCAACCAACTGAATGTGCATACTTCCGCTCCTTGAAGTAACCAAGGGGAGAAGTCTGAAATAATGCCATTCATGAGAGCTTGAGATCTCATTGGCAAAAAGAGATAATCTGTAGTGCCAGCACTGTGGGTTTGGAGTGGATGCAAATGTTACAAGTAGTAGTTGTTTTATATGATGATATGAAGAAAATATTTCATGTATCCGTTGCACCACATAAAATTGTGTAGACAAATACAATTAGAGGGCACAACCTATAAATTAGGGGAGATAGCCCATAAATATAATAAGGGGGCAAAATATATATATATATATATGTATGATTAATTTGTTGCACTAAAAATAAGGATATAGCATATGTATGCAATATTTTTTCAATGATATGTATTAAAATCATAATTATTGCTTTATAATAATTTGTGTTTTTGGAGTACTTTTAAGTATGAATTTTTAACTCTAATTCATTATCTTATG
The DNA here is from genome assembly GCA_020080225.1 of Gynochthodes officinalis. NCBI lineage: Eukaryota > Viridiplantae > Streptophyta > Magnoliopsida > Gentianales > Rubiaceae > Gynochthodes > Gynochthodes officinalis. The sequence continues at coordinate 12,182,613 of CM034617.1, forward strand.
ATTTTAGGCACCAAAATTTATGAATTAAGTTGGGTAAATTATATTTATCTTCCCTGAAATTGGATTTTGCTACCAATTGTCCTTTGAGGTTTGAAAATATTACAGTATCATCCTTTCCCATCTAAAAATTAGTCTTTCGTAACATAATTTATGAAATAAATAACAAAATTAGCCAAAAATGTGAGTATAAAGTGTTATCAAAATGCATAAAAAAATGAATTAGAAATACTTATTTCAAAATAATGTATGTTAAACGTAATTATAAATAGTACTATAATATAAACTTCACAGGAAAATAGTGAATTATACTCTATTTTTTCTTATTTTTTAGCCATTTCACAAATTATGTAACAAAATACTAATTTTTAGATAGTCAAAAGAGAAAATTGTAATATTTTCAAACTTTAGAAGGCAACTCATGGTAGGGTAAATGTAATATATTAAGTTTTGTGTGGTCTCTAATTTTAATTGAGTTTACATTTTTACATTTAAGTTACAGTTAAAAATATTTATAAGGTAAACAACATATAATACCTAGACCTCTACTTTACCATCCTCCCCTGTGAATGTTTCCCTTCCCAAAAATTCTCTTTGTCCTTGAACACATTTTGATCCAGCAATTAGAGTTCACTGACTCCTATCTAAAGGTTTGGAGATGTGTTCTCCATCAACGTTGTTAATCCCTATCCAACCTAATTTTGGCTTCATTTGATTTCAGTTGATGCGTCACCGGTCACCCCACACCCCACCAAAAAAAAAAACAAAAGGACAATGAGCGGTCAGCCTCAAAATTTCTTCCTCAAATCCATCCTACACGGCAATATCAGATAGGAAATTTCCTTTAAAAGTCTTGGGTTGACTTGTTTCTTCCCTCCAATCTTCAACTCCCGCTTCAATTTCTTTTTATGCTCTCGTACTTGTCCCAGAAAACAAAAATAACTAACTCAAGAATTCCAAGTTTGGTACTCCATCAGCTGCTTCTCCACCAATAATGGAAAGCCAGGGGAAGTTGCAATTAGAGAGAACTCTATCAATTCAGTCATGCTTCCCTGAGAGCTTCTCAGGTCCAGGCTCAGCAAGTGCTGATGTCCCGGTAGGCAGCATGGGCTCCGGTATGGGCACGAGTAATTACAGTGGACAACATGTTGTTTCAGTCCAGCTTTCTTACGCTGGAAATATACCCATTGTAGCAGGCTCCTATGCTATCCAGGATGGAGCAGAGCACAGGACTATTGAAGCACATATCCTCCCTCCTACTTCAGGGGAAGCCAGTTGAGTACTTTCTCGTTTCTTGAATTTATGTATGGTATGCACTGATTAGTTGCTGAAAACCATTATATTTGGACAGCAAATAATGGGTCTTGTTCCTTATTTGGCTTCAAATAATTAGGAACTTGGATTAGTGGATTGTTGCATTATGCAATGAGTTTATTTTGTTTCTTTTTCCAAAATTCTTTAGAAATGGGATGGGAATACAGGTGCTGAGAATCAGAACTCATTACGCTCTGATATATTTATTGAATACTAATGAACCTAATTTCATCATTTTTGGCACATAAAGGTTCATTTTCTGAGTGACAAACATGTGGCGGTAGTTTACAGAGATGCCATCAAATCAACACTCTTAAACTTTAAACTATTCATTCAGATCATGGTCAATACATTTATATTTTGTGTGTAACTGTGTTGGAAAAAAACGAAAAAAAAAAAAACACAATTGAACAGGATTCCACATATTTCACTGTACAAGCGGAAAAGTTGTCTTCTAAGATGTTACTCATCGTGACTCTTGTGTTTTCTTATTGAAGGCACACCTTCAGCCAAAAATCTTACTGTATATGTGCCCTTATACCAAGCTGCACTTAAGGGAGACTGGAAAAGAGCGAAAGCATTCATCACTCGGCACCCGGAGGCTCTAACTGCAAGGATCACTAAGGGCTGGGAAAGTGCTCTTCATATTGCCGCAGGGGCTAAGCAGATTAAGTTTGTGGAGGAGTTAGTAGAATTGATGGATCCACCAGAACTCTCCGCACAAAACAAGTTTGAAAATACAGCACTTTGCTTTGCAGCTGCATCGGGAATTACAAGAATTGCAGAAGTGATGGTGACAAAGAACAATCACTTGCCAATAATAAGGGGCAGTAAAGGAGTTACACCCCTTCACATGGCTGCTCTACTAGGTTATAAGGACATGGTATGGTATCTTCTTTCGGTGACTGACCCTCAACATCTAACCAAAGAAGACTATGTTGGCCTAATTATTGCAACTATCAGTACAGATTTGTATGGTGAGATAATGCTTTCTCATTACATACTTACCTTTCCCTTTTGCGACATTTAATTGCGTAGCAGAGATTTTATCTCTTCCAATTTCTACAGATGTAGCTCTGTATATAATTGAGCATCAACCTGGACTAGCCGTTGAACGAGATCCAAATGGGGAAACTGCTCTTCATGTTTTATCAAGAAAGCCATCAGCGTTTTCATGCAAACAAGGACTAAATTTCTGGCAGAAGTGCATTTTTCCATGTAGGTTTCTTCATTTACATTAGAAATGCTTCTAATCTTCGGCAATAGTAATTGATTTATGCCCTGAAGCAGAGTATGCGCTCATTTTTCTCAACATATTTTACTATGGCGCTTAGTTGAACCTATAGCCAATGATATCAGCTTTAAGTAGGCTATGCAACCTTACAAACCATTGTTTCATGTTGCCAATCGTTGTTTGTGAGTAATGAAACTTAAATAGGTCAAGAAGCTTTCTAATTTTGTTATGTCTAAGCTAGATTCTCATAAGAACTTGTGGGGTTTGCATAGCAGAGGTACAAATAGAGGCAACAAATTGATTTTCTTGAAAGTCTTAATAAGGAAGCAACTTAATGCCATTGCCAACAAATTCTCTGCTCAGACAATTTTTAATTCAAACTGTTAACTATGAAGTGTGAAGTTTTCTGCCTGTTGGTTGCTTTCTTATGGCGATTATCGACATTGGACATAAAAATACTTGGCATGTATGTGAGTAACTTGGTGGTATATTAATGGGGAAAGGGAACTGGTTAATAACATCAATGCGTTTTAAAGTGAACCAGATACGTTAAAGGTTATCTCGCTGTTAAATAATAATAAGATCTTCCCTCAGGGGTCAGAGTGCGCCGATGGAACAAATCCAGCCACAGATCTAGCACGGCCGTGCATCAGAACAACAAATGCACTAAAGGTATGTAGACAATGCCTAAAACCAACAATGTAAAAAAGAAACTGCTTGAAGCTGCATAAATTATCTACAGAATCAACAGAATGGTTCTACTTTTACCAAGAAAACCAAAATGTTAGTATTCATTTCCAAGGGAACTGAGCATTATAAAGCAGAAACTTCTTTGAAGAAAGCTATCACTGAATATCTATCATTTCTAGCTTACTTTTGGCCTAACAGTAATGTTGAAATATCTTCGAACTAGCTCCTAACATTATTTGACCAGGTTTCATGTCAATGAAATTGCAGGATTGCTATTAATGGACAGACTTCTTGAAAAGATAGGTGAGGTGCATTTAAAATTAACTTACACTCAGTTTTTTTGAAACAGTATACTCAGATCAACAAAATGATGCTCGCCTTTGTTTTTTAAATGCTAGGAATCAACGAAGTATTGGCAAAGAAATTGATGCGTTTGCAAGCCCTCGAGTTGTTAGAATTTATTTGGAAACAGATTATGCGATTGGATGACTCCCACATTGGGAAGTTACTTAGAGGCCCATCCAGACCTCTTTTCGTTGCTGCAGAGTTTGGAAACTATGAGTTTATTGTTGAGCTTCTCCGATCCTACCCTGATCTGATCTGGAAAGTCGATGAACAAAGCCAAAGCTTCTTCCATATTGCTGTCATCCACCGACAAGAAAGGATTTTTAAACTTATTTATCAAATAGGAGCTCTTAAAGATTTGATCACCTCTTACAAAAGCACAAACAATAGCAACATGTTACACCTTGCAGCAAAGTTAGCGCCCTCGAATCGACTAAATATAGTCTCAGGAGCTGCCTTGCAAATGCAGAGAGAACTACTATGGTTTAAGGTGATTGATTTAGTTTTAATTGTTTTTAAACGTCCAATCTTGAAATTAGTTTCTGTATTTGGCAAATTCTTATTCAGTTCAACCATTAAAAGGAGGTGGAGAAGAATGTGCAACCATTGTATAGGGAAATGAGAGACTCAGAAGGAAGAACACCACATATGTTATTCACTCAGGAGCACAAGGCTTTACTCAAACTAGGAGAACGATGGATGAAAGATACTGCCTCTTCATGCATGCTCGTAGCTACACTTATAACCACGGTGATGTTTGCAGCCATATTTACAGTGCCTGGAGGCAATAAAAGTGACACAGGAACCCCATTTTTTCTCAAAGACAAGTCCTTCATGATCTTTTCCATATGTGATGCGCTGGCTCTCTTCTCATCAGTGACTTCAATATTGATGTTCTTGTCTATTCTCACTTCACGTTATGCAGAAGAAGATTTCGCAGAAATACTACCAAAGAGATTAATCATCGGCCTCACAACTCTCTTCTTTTCCATAGCAACAATGCTCATAGCTTTTAGTGCAAGTTTTTCCATTGTTCACGGTCATCAACTCGCGTGGATTGTCATTCCAGTGGCATTGGCTGCTTGCATTCCAGTAACATTATTTGCGTTTTCTCAGTTTCCCCTTGTGGCTGATATGATTCATTCTACTTATGGATCAGGAATATTTGATGGGGACACTATAGACATTCTTTTTTAGGATAAGTTCAACTGAATAATTCTTGTGTATTCAGTAGAAATAAATTCATGATCACATAGTCTGCAATTTTACATTGACAGGAGAAGGTTTTGATTTCACAAATTACTTTTTTCCATGTTTGCTCATCCTTGTTGGTCAATGTAACTTAGTTAAATTAATAAATATTCTTTTCTTGGAACTAACCACCATACTACAGGGCGTGAGTACTCTTCAATCAGATTATTTTTTACAATCATGGGAATGCATCTGAAGTCGAGATAAAGCTCTCACTTTCAAATTTCCCTTTAAGGGATGTATCAGAAATCACACCAGAAGAAGATTCTTCCTCAACGCAGCTTGGATTTGGAGAATTAGCTTGAATAGTTGAATCCAGTTTTGACATTATAATACTTTCCAACTCCATGGCTACTTGCTTCATGGTTGGCCTTCTCCCTCCCATTCAAGTGCACGCATTGCTGTGCAAGTTTAGCAACAGCAACCACCTCTTCTTCATTATTCTCTTTTAAGATTTTTGGATCAAGAATCGTTTTAAGAGAATTCTTTTCAACTGATATCAAGAACCTTTTTGTCGAATTGGAATGACTGTCTTCTCCACTCCTTTTCAATACTGGCTTTTGTCTTGTCAAGAGTTTTATGAGAACAACCCCAAAGCTGTAAACATCACTTTTCTCAGTGAATTGACTTGACTGGAAATATTCTGGATTTAAATAGCCAAAAGGCCCTTGGACACCAGTAGTTGAGTGAGTTTTGTCAATTGCAATAGACCTTGAAGTTCCAAAGTCTGATACCTTAGCTGCATATTTTTCATCCAAAAGTATTTACTGGACTTGATATCTGTGAAATACGGGAATTGAAGTTGCCGAGTGTAGACAAGCCAATGCGCCTGCTACCTACCTTGCAATTCTTAATCTCATGTTCCGTGTCAGGGGGAAATCTTCATCATTCTCGTTATGAATGAGGCTAAAGAGGGTTCCATTAGGGATGTATTTGTGCACCAGAGGGGGCACTTCTGTCTCTAGACAACATCCTAGGAGTTTTACCACATTCCTATGATTGATCTCCGAAAGAATGAACACTTCGTTGATGAATTGTTCCAACTGGTTTTCATCAACCTTCTTTGATTTCTTGATTGCGACAATTCTTCCATCAGTGAGCATCCCTTTATAAACTGTCCCTTGATCACCTTCACCCAGAATTCGATTTTCATTGAAACCATCACTTGCTTTGTTCAGTTCCTTAGCTGTGAAAATCTTTGTTTTCTTTACAACTACATCATCAGTCGATAACTGCTGTCGTAACAAAATACCTCCATTTCTTTTAAAGAACTTCTCTTTGCGCTTTTCTCTGTCTCTTCTGTACTAGTTTGTACACGGTATAAGCAGCAATTACCAGAAATAATACTCCAACCAAACAATAGCACCTGTGAGAAACGAAAAACCAATATCATTATTTAAATGAAGGAAAACAGCAGAACTGTTCCAAGCTATCTTTTCAACATCATATTCATAAACTAATTCAAAGATGCCTGGACCATCTCCGCATTGCGTCAGAATCCAAATATATTTACACTACAAGTTGCAGATCGGAAATTTAATGATTTGAATGTGTTGCTTGATCTTTGGAAATGATTTAATTATTTTTGATAAGTTGCTTTCTTAATGATTTGAATGTGTTGCTTGGAACCTAGAGTTACCTTCAATTTTCCCCATCAGTACATATGTCTCTTTTTGGAACTTTTTTAAGTCAATAAATTGAATAATTACAAAATAAATAAAGTACCATTAATATTTGACTAAATTATGTGCGATAGATTATCGACATTGCACTACTAGTATGCAAGATCCATCAGAGAGCTAAATACTAATTAATTGAATGATTCACCTATAAATCCTCTAGTCACAGCAAACCTTATCCCAAGAAAAAAAAAAAAAAGGCATGAAATTGAGACATTTCAAGGTGGTTCATAAATGGTAGTGTTGCAAATGTCATTAGAATACTCTAATGTGTGGCCATCACTAATATTGATATAGATAAAGAAGTTGAGAGTACTTCACCTTTTGTTATCAATTAGCACTCTTATTTTGTTGCTAAAGCTAGAAATTTTTGTCACTCTTATTTTTAGTAACTAATAAGAAGATCGAAATAAAAAAAAAATTAAATGTCAATATAATCGTTCATATTTTATTACTTGTATGTTCAATACATAAGGTGACGTGCCTTGAGGTGGGCAGTAGAGGAGTACATGGTGCCATTATTTGGCTGATTTTCTATGATTTTTTTACCACAAGATGAAATGTGGATTAAGAAGAAACAAAAAATCCCTCTTTATTCATTTGACAATCTCTTATGCCCTTCTTCAAAATTTTTCCTTAAATTCACCATTTTGCTCAAACCACATTTCATCTCGTTAAACTTTTTCGTCAATTTGATGCCATTAGTTTACCGTTTTTATTACGAAAATTCTCTATCAGTTTCTCAACTATTATAAATTAACTATTACAAATTGAACACCATGGAAACTGACACTGGTACCTGAGTATCACGCTTTGAACATATAAACACTAAACTAATAATATAACTTGTTAAAATAATTTCAACCTAAAAATTTGAAGCATGTTATTGATGTAAAATAAATAATAAAAATTAATATATATGTGGACAAAAAAAGAAAATTTTGTTAACCTCCTTAACGTTAACACCCCACCAAAATTTGAAAAAAAAAAAAACATCGTACATTGTGTATGTTCTTTTTTGAGCAATACTAATAATAATTAAACCATAACGTTGTATTCCATCCATCTCAAAAGAAAATCTATTTTTAATTTAGTATAATTTTTTAAGTTACAAAGTATAATACTTAATGCACAATTAAATGTATAATTTTTTTTCTATCCATACATTTTAATTTAAATTATACATTACCATTATTAGGAAGAATAATACAAGAATTCCACATAAAAGTAGACTCTTTTTTAGCACAAAAAAAATTTTAAATAGACTTTATTTTTGAGGATATGGAAAAAGTATATAGTAGTGTTTGTATTTTTACGTATCAAGTAATTTCTGTATTTTTATGTACCGAGTAGTATTTATGTGATTTGCTTTTACAAAATTAAACCATATTGCAGTGTGTGCTTTTCTAAATTAGCAAACACCAAACTGAATAATCCTCCAATTCATGGTTTAAACAAATGTTCCTCTTCATAGATATACTATTACATCAATGTTTGCACAACCTCAATTCTTACTCCATCAAACTTATATCTTCACTAGGAATCTATTTAGTGGTCGTGCAAGTCAAAGCTCACTTGTCCACGAGTCCTCACCAAATTTTGGTCTAACAAGAAGAGGAACCATTTATTTTATGAGTAATGATAGAGATAGTGACAAATCATATTGACTTTGTATAGTGACTAATATAGCAATCATGAAAAGATAAAATCATCCATTCATCCTTATTACAAAAACACAAATAATGAAGGATAATTTTGTCTTTTCATAGTTGTCACGTCAGTCACTATACAAAGTCACTATAATTTGTCACTATCCCAATCATTACTTTAATTTTATCTAATAATCTAATTCTGATATCACTTGTTGGGAAAATATAACCATAGAGAGCCCAAATAGAGTGAACCAATAAAGAATGAGAGTCCAATTTGAATCTAAAAACTTAAGCCTATGAGTCCCACTTCATAGATACATTACTATATTAATTAAAGCCTACTTCCCCACATAGTTAATCCTTATTCCATCAAATCTTTTTATTCACCATAGACCCAATTAGTACTTGTGCAAGTTAAGGCCCACTTGTATACTGAGTTCCTATTGAGCCTCGATCCAACTAAATAAGAGATCTTGTTTTTACTTTTCCAATGTGATATAGTATTTATGAGCATAATAAATATCTCTCTTTATACACTATTGCAACAAAAGCTACTCTCCTATAAATTTAATCCCTACTCTAATAAACTCATCTCTTCACTGTGGAGCCATTTAGTATTCGTGCAAGTTAAAACTCACTCATTTATGAGTCCCCATTAAGCCCTAGTCAAATTAAAAGAAGAACCACTTATTTCGTCAAATAGTGCAACTTTAATACCATTTCTTGGGGAGATACAACTATAAAGAACCCAACTAAAGTGGACCAATAAACAATATGATTCCAATTTAAATTCAAAAACTTAAGCCAATGAGTTTTGAGTACTTTCAACTTATTAAATGCTCTAATTTTTGTTTACTCTTCTAATGTAAGACAGTATTTATGGACTCAAGACCATTTGGTTTGGCTGGTATGGGCTATTTTCTCAAAATAGTAGTGTTTTGTATATTAAGCACAATAATAATTTTGCAAATAATACGTCTTCCTATAAGCATGATGATTTTTTGGTGAAATGAAGTCTTATACTAATTTGGTCATAGTTTTCTATTCCCAAAATTAATTTTATATTCTAATGCAAGAGAAATTTCTGATTTTTAATTGCTCCTGCCAAACATAATTTTTGTGCCAGTATCCATATATGTGTCTTATTCTATTTGCTCTCTTTTTTTATTTATCCTGGTTTGATTTATGATCAACTTTAAATCTTAATTAAGCTCTCCAAATAGAAATGACAAAATTAAATGTTAAAAAAAAAAACCATAGAAACTTAAATTTAGAAAATATTGACTGATAAACGTGTCATGTCATATACTAGCTAAAAGTTACAGAGTTTTCATGTTCAGTTGCACTTAGAGATTGAACAATAATTGATAAATAATAGAACAAGAGTTCCCAAAACAAATGAGAGTATTTTTCAAAGCAAAATTGTTTTCTGCACATTATAAGGATGATATTAACAATCTCAACATCTTCAAATCTTCAAGTAAAGAATATTTCGTTACCATTATTTAAGAAAATCACAAGAAAATACTCTAATTTTCTTCAAGTCGCACAACAAAATATTTTTGTTTTTCGATATGGAAATTCCACTATCTTTCATTTTCTCACACATTATATTGCCAGGTGGGTTATTTTTATTCCACTTATAATTGTTTTTGTTTATAAATACGAAATAGACAACAAATTAATCTAAAAAAACTTCTTATTGAATTTTACGATTTTTTTTTGTTCTAACTCATTTATAATGTCTATTTTTTAACATTTCTAATTGTTAAAAATTTCTACAAAATTCAACTTATAAAATAATTCAATTCTAACTAACAACCAAATGGCCCTAAACTGATTAACAGATCTATTTGCCTATTTGCAATCATGTATTCATATTAATAAAATTTTCTATTATTTTTTTAAAAAAATAAAAACTTATATATTTTGTGGCTCAGATATTTGACCAAAATAGTGGGGAAAACCCATTAAACATATTAACCCACGTAGAAAAAAATACCATTCAATTTTGTAATTAAACATAAGCACATCAAAATCTGAGGCGACAATAGTCTCTATTGCTTTCTGTTTCCCGTTTTCTACCACAAATATATTTTTACATTTCGAAGCAATTACAAGGATCGTTGCATTCCAAAATAATTCAATTTTGTGGGCTTCACTATGAAGTTTCTTGTCAATATCTTAGTAAAGGTTCATGCATGGACTCATAGATATATAGAAATTCTTGTGGATTGTTTTTTCTTTTCTCTGCTTTCATAGGTCCTTTACAACATCCAATTTCAACAACATAACGACTTGTTCACACATTGATAGCGTGGTTTATAATCTTTTTCACCAAAATAAAATAGAGGAAAGATTAGGACTGTTTTCCCTTTTTATTTTTTCTACAATTTCAGGGCACGTTCCCAGTATAAAATTTATTCTTAGAAATTTTAGTTTATGATATATAGCATGAGAGTTTTTTTCTTTTTTTAATGTGTCGTGTTTTATTTTTTTGATTTCTTCTTCTTCAAGAAAAAAGGAAATATATGTAAAATAAGTCTACTAGTAAACATATGCATAACTTAACATTAAATTTTCGTAAAGAAAAATACTCTAATTAACAAGAGAAGTAATACTATGATTCAACATCAAATTATACTTTCCTTCATTGCCAAAGTAGTTTAATTTGGCTTTGCCATTAATTGATGTTCTTCTTATATATTTTGACCTTGGGGACAACAAACCGTGTTAGAACTTCATTGAAATTTTGCTCCCGTTGTCTGAGGGACTCGGAATTTGGAAGTTTTCCACAATTACGCGCATGCCTAGCAGACGGTAGCTTCCTGGCAAAGGCACAAAATGGATTTTTTTTTTTTTTTTGCTTAGTAGTATATTTGGAGAAGAAATTCCATCTAATATTTTAAGGGTTGATCTAAACTTTTGTGATATTCGTATTCTATTTCTTATTAGAGTAATGACATGCATAATAAAAAAATTTATCATAACTTATGTGACAAAAATAAAACGACAAAATCATCTCTTATTATTTTATATTTTTTGCTGAGTGTGATAGATAATTTTATTTTATTATTATTACCATCATAAGTATGACTTTTCTTTACAATTTTTTATTATGAGTATCATTATTCTTCTTACCATGAGCACTTCTTTTGCACAGTAAAAGCTATAATAAATTATAAAAATGTTTGCCTTCAATGAATAAATACTAATAACACAGAAGAAAGTATCAATGTTAATTACCAATAATATGAAATTGTTAGATTATGGATTATAATTTGATCACAACGTTGAATTGATTTGATTTAAAAACTTGGCCCCCCACTGGTTTCATTTGAGGTTTAGTATTCATGCTAGGAAGGAAGAAGCCGTCAAAGGTATCGACCATTCTGCTTGCAGCAAGTTATTACGAAAATAATTAACAATACTCAAAAGTTATTGGTATGTAAACATAGTCAACCAAATGAGGCAAAAAATTAATATCCGAATGGACTAAATCGAGAGAGTAAGGTGTTCAAATGGAGAATTCAAAATCTGATTTGATCATAGTTGGTTTCGATTTCACAGATCGCGATTTGAAACCGAACTATATAGCTCTGATTGGATTAGTTTGATTCGATTTCAAATATCCGTAAATTTATGTACAAATCAAACATTTGATCTAATTTAAATTAAAATTAAAATACTAGTTATATTATAAATTAGCGATTTTATTCCATCCGAAAATTTTGGATGAGTTGAATTGATTTTACGAATATCACGATTTTATGAGTAAAAATAAACAATTCTATAAGAGAGAGGATAACCGTAATCGAATAATTAACATATTAATTAGTTCACTGTATCCTAATTCTAGGAGGATTGGAAGCAAGGCAAACATAGTTATGTAAGAATTGATTAACATGATCACATTCGCTCCATATTTGAATTTCTCAAATGTCTCAACCTGGTAAGCTTCACTGACACATGTAAGTTTGTCAAACTAACAACTCGTCAATAACTCAAGACAGGGGAACAAACCAATGGCACGGCGGTAAAGCCTTAAGTGCCATGCGAGAAGACGTAAGTTTGAATTTCACCAATGACAATTATTACAAAAATATTGTAATAATATAGGTATTCCCCCTTCCCCTTGTAATAGTGTAAGGCTTAAATGAAACAAGTAGTCATTCAAAAAAAAAAAAAAAACTCAGGAGAGATTTAAGAAATCCTTCCTTTAACCATTGATCAATAGAAGTGTTATACTCTCACGAAATACTCAAGTAGTCAACCATCTTATTGTATTTCTTAATTAAGCTCTCCATAAGGGAGAAACTTTTGGAGTTTACTTTCTTACAACTAGGCAGACGCATGTCAGGGTAAATATGTACTCGATTCTGACCCGGTGAAATACAGTGAAGATAAAGGTATCAGGCTAATTATGTTCCCATCTTTTGGTAAAACTATTAATACTTTTTCATAGTTTAAATAAAAACTACCAATCCTTCATTGAAAATTCAAATCTTAACATTTGGTCCCTGATTATAACATCAACAGAAAAATTATGTTTTATAAATAGATTTATCCCTCAAGCTTTTTTATTAATTGCTTTATATGAAATTATACTTGTAATTTTTTTATAAAAAAAAAATATGTAAAATATTCCTTGTATACGATTGAATAAATAGGTATATATATATATATATATATATATATATATATATATATATATATATATATATTTATATGAGTTTGAGTTTGAGAGTTAAAAAATATTAGTACAAAAGGAATTCAAGTTTCAAGAAAAGACTATATAGTTTCAATTAAATTTCAAAACCGTATGCAACATCATATAATATATATCTGATCAAGTGTCATACTTTTTTAACTTTTAATATTATTTTCTTCTGTGGTTGCATTTTTTTGTTTAATAAATAATAGCTATTTTATTCTTTTTATACTTTTTAATAGTTGAATTTTGGTCAAGGAAGGTATTGATAAGTTTTTTAAATCACATGAGAGTAATGGTAGTTTTATCAAATCCCAAGAGAGATTAATGTAATTAACTCAAAAGTAATTTCTACAAATTTTCTAAATTAGGATAACAATAGAAATCTTGAACTCCGTAACCAAAATAAAGAAATAGGTTCAAACTAGATGAAATGTACCAACCCATATTAACTATGTGAAAATTGAATGTTTATCAAATGTAGTAACTTTTGTTTGTTTGTCTGTCAAAGTCAATCCTCAATTTCATAGTACCAAGTGTTATAATCCCTAGTGTTTTTCCTTTCTTTTTTTTCCTTCAATTGAAATCTCTAGGTTTTTTTTTTCCTTTTGTTTTCTTTCGAAACAATAATTTTTTATACATGACAAACAGATTTCATTAAATCAGCCAACTGAATGTGCATCCTTCCTTGCTCCTTGAAGTAAATAAGCTGAGAAATCTGAAATAAAGCTATTCATGACAGCTTGAGATCTCATTAGCATAAAGAGAAGTAAACTGCGAGCACACTCTGGGTTTGGAGTGGATGCAAATGTTACAAATAGTAGTTGTTTTGTATCATGATATGTATTAAAATCATAATTAATGCTTTGTAATAATTTGTGTGTTTGTGTACTTTGAAGTATGGATTTTTAACTCTATTTCATTATCTTATAATTTTAAGCACTAAGTTTGTGAATTGGTTATTAAGTTGTGTAAATTAAATCACCGTACCCCTCCTGAAGTTTGGCTCTATTACTAATTGTCTCTTGAGATTTGAGAATATTATGTTCCTCTCTTTTGACCATTTAAAAATTAGTTTTTCGTCACATAATTTATAACATGACTTAACAACTAGGCAAAAAGGTGAGCGGAAAGTGTTTTTAGAGTACACAAAATGTGAATTAAAGACATACTACAAAGCAATGTACATTCAATGTAATTATAAGTGGTATTATATAATGCAAATCTTACATGAAAATGGTAAATTAAATTATGTTTTTGCCCGATTTTTTAGTTACTTCATAAATTATATAACAAAAGACTAACTTTTAAATTGTCAAAAAAAAATTTGTAATATTCTCAAGGTTCAAGGGGCAATTTTTTTTTTGACAAGCCAAAGGGGAGCAGTTATTATAGAGATATAGAGTAAAAAAAGTTAGGTAGAATCAAGAAAGAAAATGGAAAGGAGAGAAACATTCCTACATACAATACAAAAAAAAAACTAGTAGAGTAGATTTAGTAGATACATCATTTTGATGATTGCCAACAAGTTTTAATAATAAAGTTAAATATCAGGAGAGGTAGATGTAATTTACTATATGAAGTTTGTTTAGTCTCAACTCTCTAACTTTACTTGAGTTTACATTTTTACAGCTAAAAATATTTCGATAAACTACATCCACTTTCTTTGAGGTTTGCAAAAACTACCAAACAAATCCCGAAATTTATAAAAATTACTAATTTCCTCTTAAATTTGATAAATTCATAACATTTAGTCCATTAATGTTAATTGACTAATGTTGACTATTGATTTTTTTATCAAGTCTAAGTTTAATCTTTTTTTAAATTTCTAAATTGCCCTTAAACTTATAACATCTGAATTACATTTAAATCTTTAAGGTTTGTTTTAATTACAAAATGTACCCCGAGATTTAACAAAATGGATCCTTTCCTACTTTTTTTTTATTTACTTAGTGTCAAAAAAAATTAATAACAATTATTGATAGTCAAAATTTAAACACAATAACAATTCTTTACACAATTTAACAATCTAACAACTTACCAATAACATATAGAATTTAGATATTGCAATATTTTATTTTATTTTTCTATTCAAACAATTTAAATTCAATCTAATAAATATAATTCTTAATTTTACAACAATTACATTAAATTCTAATAACCAAATAATAATTCATGAGATTTAAATAAATAATTATTTTTTAAAAGTTCATAGAGATACAAAAATAATAAAGCAATCACTTAATCATTTAATTATTTAAAGGCACAATAATGGTAGATTAATATTAAAGTTATAATAAGAAAACTAGAAAATAAGTTCAAATTTGATGATGATGAAATAGTAATATGGTTAAAAAAGTATTTTTTATTAATTTTATTAAGGGCGAATTCCATTTTCCTCCTTTGTGGTTTACCACAAAGACACTTTCCTCTCTTCTACTTTAGAAACTCCAACTTTCTTCCCTCTGGTTTGGAGTATAGTGGAAAATTGACAGAACTCCCAATCGGTGATGGAGAGCCTATGACATACCAATAATGCCCCTAATTTAAAGGGTAGAGAAGCGAAGTACCGTTGTCATGCTCAATAACAAGCTGAGCGGCAAATCGTAATTTCCTTGCCCCAATTTCATTACCCTAATTCTAATTTTTACAATGAACATGTGTGAGTTTTCACAACATTTCTGGTACTATAGTAGAATACAAATCACAAAAGCTGCATTAGTTTAGGATTGTGAAAGGAACGGTGATATGGGTCAGAGTATCTCAACAGTACAAAAGGTTGACTAGTAAGAGTTTCAATTCTAATTAGAATTAACATAAGATGGCACTGCATAAATTGAATAGTATGTGGAATTTGAATAATATCTGTATCTAAAGCCAATGACGATGAAGAACATAACTTTCTCTGAACTTGAGGTTGAATGGTGAAGTAGATGGCGATGACTGCATTTGTCATATG
This sequence comes from Gynochthodes officinalis, assembly GCA_020080225.1. Lineage (NCBI taxonomy): Eukaryota > Viridiplantae > Streptophyta > Magnoliopsida > Gentianales > Rubiaceae > Gynochthodes > Gynochthodes officinalis. The sequence continues at coordinate 12,198,445 of CM034617.1, forward strand.
TCTAGACAAAATGGTTTAGTTATCTACTTCATATCAAGTTGAAATGTGACATATGATACAATGGTATAGAAAAAAATGGGCCCATCTATGTGTGTTAACAACTATTGATTTCTATATTTGGCTTCATTTTTCTGATTTCATGTCGGTTTTGCATTTGGGTTCAAATGCAGTGCTATTAGGTTGGTAAAATATTGATACAAGTTGATGCAGTTGGGCTATGGTAATGGAATGAATCTGAAAAACACTATTTGGTTACAGAAGGGAATGGAATCAAAATTTTATGTAAGAATTTGATATCTAATTTGGTTAAAACTCATTCTTTTTTTTTCCCAAATAACACATTATATTAAAATTAAAATTTTATATTAAGAAATTTAAACTTAATATTAATATATTTAAATTTCATATTAATAGACTTTATATTAAAATTAAAATTTAATATTAATATTAATAAATTTATTAATAGATTTTATATTAAAATTTAATATTAATATTATAATAAGTATATTATTATTTTACATTATATTACATTTAAGAAAATTAGATCTTGTACCAAAAATAGGTAAAGTGCATGTCAATTTGTACAGAAAAATATTTTCTACTCGTTAGTGAAATTTGTTTTTAAAAAGAGAAAAAAAAATGGTGAAATGCCCATTGCAAATCAATGTTAGATTTGCAACGGCTTTACACATGGTGTGCACCCATTAGGTACGTGTGACACGCCTGTTAGCTACAGAAATTTTTATTTTTTTAAAAAAAAAAGAGGATCAAAACAACGTCATTTTGAGCCTTGTTGAAACCTTTCCGGTGGAAACCCAAACCCCTTGGATTTCAACAAAATCCACCCCCATGGGTTTAAATCCTGTATAATCCATTCCAAACTCATGTATCAAATACTATTTTTTCTTACCATTCCAATCTATTCCCCCCTAAACCCACCAACTAAACACCACCTTAGTAAATAATTCGAATGAGTAATCAAATAGCTATATCTTGAAAGTTAGGGATAAACCAACCATCTCTATGTTTGAGTGGATAAGGAGATGATTGATGCAAAGGATAAATATCAAGAAGAGAGGAATGGAAAGTTATAAAGGTAGTTTATGCCCAAACATTCAAGAAAGGTTAGAAGCACACAAGAGACGTAGTAGGTTTTGTGTTGCTGTGTACTCCATTCACGGTGAGTATGGGTAGATTGTGGGAGTTCAACATATATAGTGAAGCTAATAGATCAAGCGGCATTTCTTGGCCACATGCCATTGCTGCCATCTAGAAAGACAAAAGAACAGTGGAAAGTTTCATGGATCAGTGCTACAGCAAGGAAGCCTACATAAAGACATACAATTATAGCATTAAAGCTATCCCCTCAATGAATTATTTAGATGAAGTAGAGTTTGAACCTACAAAACCTCTTGCTGCGAGGAAATAACCTGGAAGGCCCAAGAAGATAAGAAAGAGAGAAGCGAATGAGAACATATCCACATCCACAAGAAGAGGCCCAATTGTCCACTGCAAAAGGTGTTTTGGGCTAGACATAATTCCAGAACTTGTAAGAATGAAATCCATCCTAGGTCAAAGTTTTTTAAGGTATGTCCCTCCCTTTTGATAGTCATTCATCTACATTTGTAGTATTTTATATGTTAACATTCTTGTTGATGATTGTAGGATTCACCTAGTACTAGTACTGTGCAAGTTAGAGGCTCTTTATTTAGTGTCTCGCAAGTGGTTCCATCCTAGTCAAATGCAAATATGAAATATGTTAGTTATGGCTATGCTTCATGGTTTTAGGCCAAGTGGAAATACTCTATATATCCTAATATGTGATGAAACTTCCCCCTTGTGTAGCCACATAGTATTACAATCAATAATGGTAGATATGTAAGCGTGGCAAGGAAAAAGCTGGTTCACTAAGTAATGCCAATTTTTAGATTGCAAACTCTCCGATAAATGCATCTACACATGTTTCACAAGTTAAAAAATCAGATTTCAATATTGAAAAAAAAAAAAAAAGCCAAAGACTTACTTTCCATTTGTTTTAGACTTCTGGTGTAGGAATTTGGAAGGAAATGGAACTCTTAACAAGAAGCACAAGAGAGCTGGGAGGATTTGACTCCATTTAGGGTGTTGTATTTGTGTATTGGATATTAGCTAATTTAATATGACTATTCTTAAGCATCACAACCTTGATTGGTTGATGGTTTCCCAAAACATTACTATGTTTTAACCCCTGATATTTAGTATTTGTTGTCTAATTATACAGTTAACGGTTTATTAGAACATTACTGTTAAGCATGCTGACATTTAGTTTCTTGTGGTATCTGGTTTTTTATGCACTTGGACTATCATGGTTGGTTTTTTCATACAATTACTATGGTATGAATGCTGAAGTGCAGTTTATGCTAAAGTATTCTAGAACACAAATACGTGCTAGAATAAGTTATGCCATTCACACCCAAATGGACAGCTACCAACAATCAAGGTTACCATGACTTGTAGGCAGCACAGCAAATTCCAAGCAACATAAACAGTACAACAACATTAAATTCTAGGCAACACAACCATATGCACAAATTCTCACCATCCAATGTAACATAATCAAACAGTACCACAAACTAGGTTAATATCTGCAAAGAATTGCCAAATGTGCAGCCCAAAATTTTAGCCAACTTTAACCATTAATCTCCAACTTACTAAGTACAACTTCAACTAAAACAAGTAATACACAATGATATAGGCAATTATAGTGGAAGCATAAACCATTAGTGTCAATGTTTGGACAATTTCTTGCAGTTTCTCATTGTGTTTATTGGCTACTTCAATGCTTTTTTTTTTTTTTCACTAAAATGATACTACTTCAATGCTATTGTGGAATGCTTCATCCATTCTTTGGTCTATTGGTGTTGCCACAGAGCTAGTCAACTGAAAACTACTACCACCCCTTATGCAATTCCTCTCCACACTGTGATTAATGGGGTCGCACCATGACCAAAATCTGCATTGTTTAGTTTCACAAAGTGCAGCCTTCCCTTTGTGTCCTTCTCGGAGTCAACTATCTTCACAGCAGCTTTTCTATTGTAGTAGCAATACTTGTACTAAAATCTCAACACCCACCCACCCCCCCCCCACCCCCCCCCCACCCCCAAGCCGGTGCCATCATCCCATTTGGTGCATCTTGACATCTATGATTTTGGAACACAAAAATCAATTACTCTATTGATAGCATTTTCACAACATACATATATCTCCTAAAGTGGTAGCATGAACATACCTTAATTGTATTCTTCATATCTTATGTATAGACAAAATTGTCAGCCCAACCTTCCTTTTTCTCTTCTTTCCTTGTTTCAGACCAAAATTGAATGAAAAGAACAAATTCCAGCAAGCTCCGTTGTCATGCTGGAAGTGAAACTTAAAACATTATATCAAAGGGTATTTTGGTACTCAGAATTTCTGCCATAATGAACAGTTCTCGTTAGACTCACTATTTTTGCAGTTGTGGCCTTTCTCTCCATCACCATTTAGGAGTTCTGTCAATTTTCCACTATGCTCCAAACTAGAGGGAGAAAAGTAGGAGTTTCTAAAGTAGAAGGGAGGAAAGTGTTTTTGCGGTAAACCACAAGGAAAGAAAATGGAATTCACCCTTTTATTAGTTAGTTTTCAAAAATTTTAAAGGTATGTACTAATATTATATTATTATTTTTTTTGTAATTAAAATGAATATTAGAGGGTGTATGTTATTTTTCTAAACTTGTTTTTTTTCCTTTCTTTACTTATTCTCTTAGTTAACTTTAAAAGTTGTTAGGTCAAAAAATTATTGGTTAGTTTCTCCAAATCTCAAAATTCATTTGATAGTTTCACTACATTTCAAAAACAGTAAATATAATTTACCCAAATATTTATAAGGTAAACAAGACACAATATCTAGACCTCTACTTTACCATCCTAATGAATATATCCCTTCCCAAAAGTTCACTAGTCCTTAACTACATTTGACGGAACAATCAGAGTTCTATGACTCCCCTCTAAAGGTTTGGAGTTTTTTTTTTTTACCCCAAAATGATCAAGATATTATTGCAATTGCAAAAGATATAAGCCAAAAAGGCTGATTGATTTTCGTGGAGTTAGTTGTAACCGAACCCACGAAAAGAAAGCCTCTGAAAAGGAAAAATTACAATAAAAGCCCAAAGGGCCTACAAAAGCGACCGCAACGGTCAACAAAAACACTCGATAATAAATCGGGACAACCTACAACTAAACCTACAAACTAGGTTGCTGATTCCCACACACACCGAAAGAAGTACACTTCGAAAGAAATTGAACGCGAAGCACCTAACTCCCGACGTATGCCTATTTGGATGATCTCTACGAGCATTGAATAGGCTGACGACTACTATTGTACACAGTGTAAAACCTGCAAGTAATAAAAAAAAAAAAAGGAAGTAATCTCACCTTTTTTGCACCTTCAATCGCCCGCATTAGGCGAATAAAGGGCGAGAAGGCGGCCCTGGTCCAAAAAATCGCACGTTGAGTGTGTGTGCACAAAAGTCAAAGGTTTTGAGATGTGTTTTACGCCATTGTGTTTAATCCCCCCTCGAGCTAATTTTGGCTTCATTTAATGATGCGTCCAAAAAAAAAAGAAAAATGAAAAAAAGAACAATGAGAAGTCAAACCAGCCTCAGAATTTCTTCCTCAAATCCATCCAACACGGCAAATATCCAACAGGAAATTTCCACTAAAAGTCTGGGGTTGACTTGTTGAGTTCATTTGCCTTATTAAATCTTTCTTCCCTCCAATCTTCCAAGTCCCACTTCAATTTCTTCTTATGCTTACTTGTTCCAGAAAGCATAGATAACTAACTCAAGAATTCCAAGTTTGGTACTTGATCAGCAGTTTCTCCACCAATAATGGAAAGCCTAAGGAAGTTGCAATTAGAAAGAACTCTATCAATTCAATCATGCTTCCCTGAGAGCTTCTCAGGTCCAGACTCAGGAACTTTTGATGTCCAAGTAAACAGCATTGGCTCCAGTATCGGTACGAGCAGTTACATGGGACAACATGTTGTTTCGCTCCAGTTATCTTACGGTGGAAATATACCCACTGGAGCAGCCTCCAACGGTCACCAGAATGGAGCAGAGCACGGGACTGAAGCACATGTCCTCCCTTCTACTTCAGGGGAAGCCAGTTGAGTACTTTTTCGTTTCTTGAATATATATAAGGTATGCACTGATTAGTTACTAAAAACCATTCTCTTTGGACTGCAAATAATGGGACTTTTTTAATTCCGATAATAAGAACTCGGATCAGTGGATTGTTGCATTATGCAATGAGTTTATTTTGTCTCTTTTTCCAAAATTCTTTAGAAAAATGGGATGGAAATGCAGGTGTTGAGGATCAAAACTCATTAAGGTTTGATACTTATTGAATACTAATGAACCTAATGTCATCACTGTTGGCACTTACACGTTCATTTTCTGAGTGACTAAAACCTGTAGTGGTTATTTTACAGCGATGCCATCAGCTCAAGACTCTTTAAACCATGAACCATTGATAATGGTTAATACACAAACAATTGATAATGGTTATTTCAGATAATGGTTAATACATTTAAATTTTGTGGGTAACTGTGTTGGGAGGAACAAAAATAAAATAAAATAACCTACACAAACAATTGATCAATATTCCACATATTTCACTGTACAAGCAAAAAGATTTCTCTTATGAGATGTTACTCTTTGTGACTCTCTTGTGTTTTCTCATTGAAGGTACACCTTCAGCCAAAAATCTTACTTTATATGTGCCCTTATACCAAGCTGCACTTAAGGGAGACTGGAAAGTGGCAAAAGAATTCATCATTCGGCACCCGGAGGCCCTAACTGCAAGGATCACTAAGGGCTGCGAAAGTGTTCTTCATATTGCAGCAGGAGCTAAGCAGATTCATTTCGTGGAGGAATTGGTAGAATTGATGGATCCACCAGAACTGTCTGCAGAAAACAAATTTGGAAATACAGCACTTTGCTTTGCAGCTGCAACTGGAATTAAAAGAATTGCAGAAGTGATGGTGAGAAAGAACAATCTCTTGCCAATGATAAGGGGCAGTAAAGGAGTTACACCCCTTCACATGGCTGCTCTACTAGGTTATAAAAACATGGTGTGGTATCTTCTTTCGGTGACTGATCCTCAATATCTAACCAAAGAAGACTATGTTGGCCTAATTATTGCAACTATCAGTACAGATTTGTATGGTGAGACAATGCTTTCTCATTAAATACTTCCCTTTCCCCATTGTGGATTTAATTGATTAGCATTGATTTTGTAGCTTCCAATTTCTACAGATGTAGCTCTGCATATAATTCAGCATAAACCCGGACTAGCCATTGAACGAGATCCAAATGGGGAAACTGCTCTTCATGTTTTAGCAAGAAAGCCATCAGCATTTTCATGCAAACAAGGATTAAATTTCTGGCAGAAGTGCATTTTTCCATGTAGGTTTCTTCATTTACATTAGAAATGCTTCTAATCTTCGGCAATAGTAATTGATCTTAACCCTGAAGTAGAGTATGCACTCATTTTTCTCAACATACATTATTAATGCACTTAGTTGAACCAAGAGCCAATGGTATCAGCTTTAAGTATGCTATGCAACCTTACAAACCATTGTTGCATGTTATCCAATCGTTGTTTGTGACTCAACTTAAATAAGTCTAGAAGCTTTCTAATTTTGTTATGTCTAAGCTAGATTCTATAAAGAACTTGTGGGGCTTGCATAGCAGAGAGGTACAAAAAGGGGAAACAAATTGATTTTCTTGAAAATCCTAATAATAAGGAAGCAACTTAATGCCATTGCCAACAGATTCTCTGCTCAGACAATTTTTTATTCAAACTGTTAACTATGAAATGTGAAGTTTTCTGCCTGTTGGTTGCTTTCTTATGACAATTATCGACATTAGACGTAAAAATACTTGGCATGTATGTAAGTTGGTGATATATCAATGGGGAAGAGAACTGGTGAATAACATCAATGCGTTTTAAAGTGAACCAGATATATTAAAGGTTACCTCGCTGTTAAATAATTATAAGATCTGCCCTCAGGGGTCAGAGTGCATCGATGGACCAAATACAGCTACAGATTCAGCATGGCAGTGCATCAGAACAACAAAGGCACAAAAGGTATGTAGACAATGCCTAAAGCCAACAATGTGAAAACAGAAACTGCTTGAAGTAGCATAAATTATCTACAGAATCAACAGAATGGTACTACTTTACCAAGAAAACCAAAATGTTAGTATTCATTTCCAAGGGAGCTGCATTATAAAGCAGAAACTTCTTTGAATAAAGCTATCACTGAATATCTATTATTTCTCGCTTACTTTTGGCCTAACAAATATGTTGAAATATCTTACAACTAGCTGATAACATTATTTGACCAGGTTCCATGTCAATGAAATTGCAGGATTGCTATTAATGGACAGACTTCTGGAAAAGATAGGTGAGGTGCATTTAAAAATAACTTACACTCAGTTTTTCTGAAACAGCTTACCCAGATCAAAAAAATGATGCTTGCCTTTGTTCTCTAAATGCTAGGGATCAAAGAAGTATTGGAAAAGAAAATGATGCGTTTGCAAGCTCTCGAGTTGTTAGAATGCATTTGGAAACAGATTATGCGATTGGATGACTCCCACATTGGGAAGTTACTTAGAGGCCCATCCAGACCTCTTTTCATTGCTGCAGAGTTTGGAAACTATGAGTTTATTGTTGAGCTCCTCCGATCCTACCCTGATCTGATCTGGAAAGTTGATGAACAGAGTCATAGCTTCTTCCATATTGCTGTCATACACCGACAAGAAAGGATCTTTAAACTTATTTATCAAATAGGAGCTCTTAAAGATTTGATCACCTCTTACAAAAGCACAAACGATAGCAACATGTTACACCTTGCAGCAAAGTTGGCTCCCTCGAATCGACTAAATATAGTCTCAGGAGCTGCCTTGCAAATGCAGAGAGAACTATTATGGTTTAAGGTGATTGATTTAGTTTTAATAGTTTTTAAACGTCCGATCTTCAAATTAGTTTCTTTATTTGGCAAATTCTTATTCAGTTCAACCATTAAAAGGAGGTGGAGAAGAATGTGCAACCATTGTATAGGGAGATGAGAGACTCAGAAGGAAGAACACCACATATGTTATTCACTCGGGAGCACAAGGCCTTACTCAAACTAGGAGAACGATGGATGAAGGATACTGCCTCTTCATGCATGCTCGTAGCTGCACTTATAACCACGGTGATGTTTGCAGTCATATTTACAGTGCCTGGAGGCAATAAAAGTGACACAGGAACCCCATTTTTTCTCAAAGACAAGTTCTTCATGATCTTTTCCATATCTGATGCGCTGGCTCTCTTCTCATCAGTGACTTCAATATTGATGTTCTTGTCTATTCTCACTTCACGTTATGCAGAAGAAGATTTCGTAGAAACACTACCAAAGAGATTAATCATTGGCCTCACAACTCTCTTCTTTTCCATAGCAACAATGCTTATAGCTTTTAGTGCAAGCTTTTCCATTGTCCACGGTCATCAACTCGCGATTGTCATTCCAGTGGCATTGTCTGCTTGCATTCCAGTAACATTATTTGCATTTTCTCAGTTTCCCCTTGTCGCTGATATGATTCGTTCTACTTATGGATCAGGAATATTTGATGGGGACGTTATAGACATTCTTTTTTAGGGTAAGTTCAACTGAATAATTCATGTGTATTCAGTAGAAATAAATTCATGATCACATAGTTTGCAATTTTACATTGACAGGAGAAGGTTTTGATTTCACAAATTACTTTCTTCCATGTTTGCTCATCCTTGTTGGTCAATGTAACTTAGTTAAATTAATAAATATTCTTTTCTTGAAACTAATCACCATACTACAAGGCGAGAGTTTTCAATCAGATTATTTTTTATAATCTTGGGAATGCATCTGAAGTCGAGATTAAGCTCACACTTTCAAATTTCCCTTTAAGGGATGTATCAGAAATCACACCGGAAGAAGGTTCTTCCTCAATGCAGCTTGGATTTGGAGAATTATCTTGAATAGTTGAATCCAGTTTTGACATTATAATACTTTCCAACTCCATGGCTACTTGCTTCATGGTTGACCTTCTCCTCCCATTCAAGTGCACGCATTGCTGTGCAAGTTTAGCAACAGCAACAACCACCTCTTCTTTATTACTCTCATTTAAGATTTTTGGATCGAGAATCGTTTTAAGAGAATTATTTTCAATGGATATCAAGAACCTTTTTGCCAAATTTAAATGACTGTCTTCTCCACTCCTTTTCAATACTGGCTTTTGTCTTGTCAAGAGTTCTGTGAGAACAGTCCCAAACCTGTAAACATCACTTTTCTCAGTGAATTGACTTGACTGGAAATATTCTGGATCTAAATAGCCAAAAGTCCCTTGGACACGAGTAGTTAAGTGAGTTTTGTCAATTGCAATAGACCTTGAAGTTCCAAAGTCTGATACCTTAGCTGCATATTTTTCATCCAAAAGTATATTACTGGACTTGATATCTCTGTGAAATATGGGAATTGAAAGTGCTGAGTGTAGATAAGCCAATCAGCTACCTCCTTGGCAATTCTTAATCTCATTATCCATTTCGGGGAAATCTTCGGGAAATTTGCAAAAATAGCACCTTTTCAATGCACTTTTTGAAATATAGCACATGAACAAAATTTCTTGCCAAACTAGCAAGTCAACATAGTTTGACCATGTGAAAAGACCAAAATACCCCTCTATTTACAAAAGATGAGAAACGTCATGCTTTGATAGAGCTTAATTTATATATATCTTTTGTTAATAATTTCCATGATATTTGGTTGATTTTATGATGAATTTAATGGATTTGGTTACTTCTTGTATTGTAAATGTTGAAAGTAGAGGTTTGAAGAAAAAGAGGGTTTAAAAGCTGAAATTGGAGCCAAAAACCAGAAGACTTCCGGTTACTAGGCATGACCACGCTTAAGGCAATGAAGTTTGAGCGAAATTTTCATTAAAAACAAGAAAACCAAACTTTCAGCCCACAACTTGGACTATAAAAGGCAAACCCTAGGAGACGCCAAAAGGGGAGGAAAACACAAAAGGAACATAACACTAGCACAAAAGGAAATGCAAAAGCAGCCGCAATTTGGAAACACAAAAGCAACTACAATTTGGAGACAAAAGAACAGTTGCAAAAGAATACAAGGGCAACCGCCACACACATCTCCTCTCCATCATCTTTTATTCTTTTTCTTCTTTTTACTTTTCTATCATGGCTAGGAACTAAATCTCTATTTTAGTTGAAAGATAATTAAAGGCTGGTTCTACAACAATTGTGAGACTTATTGTTTTTAATGTTCTTATGAATTCATGGGTATTTATTTATTTCCTACAATTTATTATTTATGATTCTGTTATTAAATTCGATAATTGGCGCTATTATTTGATTGACAATATAATCTACTGCTAACTAGGACGTCAAGATTTGATTGTTTTAGTGAAATAGCAATTTGCATAATTATTGCTTGGTAAGTGATTTAATTGTGTCAAGAAATAAACAATCTAATTGAAACAACCACGATGTGAGTTATTTGGTTAGAATTGGGTTTTTCTAGTTTTTAATATTGTGGGTAAATTGAATTCTATGGTGATACCTAGGTTATTTACCGACAGGGGAAGTGATTAATGAGGGTTCTTAATTGCTAACAAAATAAGGAGAAATTGGTTACTTTGTGGTACTAAGTGATTATAACCAATTTATTTGTGAATTTACAGGATTAACCTTGTATCAATGACCAATTAAATGAACCAATTCTAAAATTATTCCTTTGACTAGAGTTTGTTAATTATTAAATTTTACCACTTTAAATTCTGCGTTAATTATTATATTTAGTCTTCATTTGTTATTTTGCATTTTTCATTTTTAGTATTGTCCAAAAACAACCCCTAATTATTTCGTTGAGAGATAAATCTACCATCCATGTCGAGACGACTTGACTCCCGCTATACTACAAAAGGTTTGAGAGTTGAAATTATTTTTGGTAGTTTAACCACATGTTCGATGAATTGCAAGCATACAATATCAACAAGTAATATAGTAGTAAGTAGAGTATCGTTCCCACGAGATTATTTTAATTTAACCAATTACTTACCAAATTGACTAATTCGAGAACAAGCTAGCCAATTAAATTGTTGTCATGCAATTTAACTAAACTTAACAAAGAATGAAAATTTACAACAATAAGCAAATATTAAAAATTTACCAATTTAACAAAGATGTTAGAGATTTCGACTTCACTTAATCAATCCTAATTAATTCTCTTGACTTGTCATGCAATTAACTTAAATTCCAAATTATGATGGTGAAATTTCCTAATGTACATTAATAGCCGACATCGGTCTAATAACCCTATTTAGATTAAAATCAACTCACACTTGGTCTAGGTGAATTTAGATTTCTAAATGCATTAAGAATTATGGAAATTCTGATTCAATCTAAGTAGCCACGACTTAGTTCTACTACCGAAACCACATGAACAACTTAGATTATTACGGTCTAAATTGAATTCATGGTTTAATATCACATGAGCACATGCATGTTATCTCCTCTCGGTATCAAACAAGCATCAACAATCAATTAAGTGGTGATCAATCACCTAAAAGCATTAAGAACATGATATTAAACTCATAATTGAAATATAAATTGCATGAACAAGTTTTAAGAATTAATTATTCATGATTAAGATCCATCTAATCTCTAACAAAAGAAATTAGAACATATTAAAATTTAAACTAACAACAAAAATAAAAATAGACATAATTAAAATTAAAACAAATTCTGAAAATTAAAGTAAACAATATAAAATATAAAAGCTATAAAATACTTAATACTTGAAAATAAAACACAATTAGAAATTCTTAACAAAACACAAGAATTAATACTACTAAAATTGTTAAAATAAACTAAACAAGAACAAGAAAAAAATAAAATAACTAAACTAAACTAAACAAAACAAAACAATAAAAGACAAAACCAATAAATAAAGACTTGAAGACCAAAACAAACAATTTGCTTTCTTCTTCATTCCAGCGGTTGTTTCTCTTCGCTAAACTACTGCAAACAACAAGAACAAAAACAACGAAGAAAGATCAAGAAAACAACAAAGGATGGCTAAAATTTGCTGCGTCGCAAAAACCAGGAAGGTAGGTGAAATTGCGAAAACCCGTAAGTATCAAGAATTCTGAACAAGTTTTTGAAGAAAATCAAGGACTGCTTGCTGCTATTCTACTAAAGATCATTGCAAACATCAACTGGAAATTGTAGAATAAAACCGAGAAAAAGAAAACAAAAATTTTCAAGAAAAAACCGAAAAGTATGAAGATTGAAATCGAAACTCAAGAAAAATATAACTTCAGACAAGTTGGTCGCTTCTAAACTAATCAGAGAAAAGAAAGACAAGAAAAGAAAATGGCTACAACTAAATCTAAACTAAAGGAAGAAAATAAAAACAAAGGAAAGGAAATCTTTGCTACCGGAATGAGATCTCCTTCCTCCGCTCCAGTTTATTTATAGGCAAGGCTTTGTCAGATTTTTCTTTTCTTGTTTCTTTCTTTGTTCAGCCACAAACATGTGTTGTTGTCTTCCATGTGCTTGTCATCTTTTACAAAGAAAGCAGCCCAAGCTTTGCTTTCCAAATGTCATTCTTCTTTGCCGAAGTGTGATTCTCATTGCTTGTTCCTTTAATTGCTTCTTGTTTCTTTATTTTTCTTTTGCCTTTCTTTTGCCCATGTGAGACTGCATTTTGGAGATACTTTCTTTCTGTCCTCATGCATTTCTTTGTTCGTAAAAATAAAAGATTGCAGCTGGTTTTTTCTTTTGCATGTCTTGGCTTTCTTTTTCTTTTTGCTTCTTTGTTGTCCGAAGTTGCTTCATTCTCTTTTTCCTTTTCTTTGTGGAAGGCAGGAAGTGGGAGAAATAATGGAGCTGATATGAACCAAATGGAAGTTATTGCTTCCTTGAGCTAGTGTTCTTTCCGAAGCATTGCCATTTGTGACAAATAAACCAAACAAAATAATGGTGATCACAAATTTGGAGGGGAAAGTTGCCATTGATTTGATCCTGTGTTCTCCCATTGTTCCTCTCTTGTAGATATTATATCAAGCAATATTCATGGTTGTTATTTGAAGCGTCTTTTATGACTATGGAATGCAATTGAAAGATTGGCCTTTATATAGTTTCCTTTGGCTTTTGACAATAAAATAGTCCAAGAAAATTGGTTAGTCCTTTTATCCTTAAATTAGAAGAAAATTCAAGATTATGCTCAAAAATTCTAAAAATATTTGAAAACTTGGAAATCATAAAATCAAAGGATAAATTGGCCAAAATATGTAAAAACAAATTAAAACACAAGCCAATTTCTAACCAAAATTAATAAGAAAACCCTATATAAAATAGAGTTATCACCACACGTCAAAATTTTGGAGCTGTTGCCGAGGACTGGTGTCATTTGTGATTTATTTCTCTAAATTTATTTCTTTAATTTTAATCTCCTTTCATTTGTATTGGTTTATGCCTCGTTCTTCTCATACAGGCCAACTTCAGTACAACCCAGAGATCGAAAAAACTGCCAGACAATTATGAAAGGAAGCTAGAGAACGAGTTCATCAAGCATCTTTTCTAGATTTCAATTTAACAACTGATTTGGCTGAGACCTCAAGAGATTCTGAGGAAGAGACTGAGTGAAGAAGAAGAGTCAATGGCTGCACAAAGGACTTTGCGGGAGATAGCAGCTTCCGACGTGACACAACAACCATTAGCTATCCAAAAGCGTAATTGTAGGAAAAACGTGGTAAAATACTGCCATTTCTATCAGGTGAATTGTGATTTCTGTGATTGGCAGGGAAGGTACGTGGGATTAGCAATGAACAATGCTCTTGAGTTTGTAGACAACCTCATGAAAAAATTGCAGAATTTGTTAAAGAATACATCAACAGCTTACTATTTCCAAATTGAAAGGGCAGGGCTTTAATCCCCCGTATATGATTGCGAGTTTGATCATGGTGGATATTTCATTATCAAGGGTACTGAAGAGGATTGAATTTCTCTGTTAGTATTTTGGTACCACAGTGTATATATCGCACATTAATGAATGATAAAACTTATCAAACACTTAGTCGAGCACTTAGTCGATGACTTAGTCGAGCACTTAGTCGAGCACCACTCGAACATTTATTGATTGTATTGTAATATGCTGTATTTTATTAATAAAACATCATGTATTGCAAACATTGACCATGTTATTTTGTTGTGAAATTGAATAAATTGACATTACTATTCCTCTCAATCAATGAATAAATTGATTACGTAATTTGTTAATAAATTGAATAAATTGTATAAATATATCAACGAGCCCTCAAATAATACAATGTGCTTATGAAATTGACTAATTGAAAATATAAAATATAAAATTACAAATTGACATCACTTTTTCTCTCTAGTAACGAATGAATTAGAGCAAGTTTGATGGTTATGTCCGCTCTCTCCGCATCGACCACATTTCTTTGCAACTTTTTCCTCACCTGTTGAAGGAATCCTCTTTTTCTTGCGCCTACCACTCTTAGTCTTTGGTTCAGGTGGTGCTAGTTGAATAGATAAAATTTCTTCAGGCACAATCCAGTCCTTAGATTCACCAATTGGCATAATAGAATCTACATAAGCAAAAGTGTATCGGTGTGATAAAATGTCGAGCATAAAGTGTAATAGTTAATTTGTCGACGACGTGTTACAGCTAATGCATGAACACAAGGGAGTTGATCCATATTGAACACTCGGCACGTGTACAATTTTTGAAGCAAATCTACTGTAACAGTATGATTTGCAATGTCTCATACACACTATCGGTATATATCGACTGGCTCAACAACATATGATTATGCTTCTATCATCCTTGATGAATACTTCTTCAATCCATGCAGTTGTCAGCATCTTCATTTCGCTAGCAGCTGTATGCATTTCGTAAAACCATCTCTAGAGCGTGTCCTGAATGAATTCAACCAAAGAATGAATAGGCAATTCCCGCGCATCCTTCAACAATACATTGATGCATTCTACAATGTTGGAGGTCATTATAGTATACCCTCTCCCTCCAGAATGTGCTATTGACCAACGTTCAATATTGATTTCTCTTAAATACTCGCTTACCCTTAAATTTTGTAGTGAAAGAATTTCAAACATCTCATTGAATTTAGAAATAGTGTAAGCCTTTGCAGTCTTAAAATATAATGGGAGCACGTCTTCATGTTTGAATTTCGCTCTCAAGTTGTTGTTTAGATGATAAATACACACTCCATGGGAGAAATTTGAGAAAACATTTGCAACACCTTTTGCAATCCTCTTATGTCTGTCGGAAAAAAAACACCAAGCCATCAATATCATAACCTATTGCATCCTTCAACTTTTGTAAAAACCACATCCACGATGCATCATTTTCTAAATCAACAATTCCCCATCCAATAGGGTAGATTTGGTTGTTACCATCCATGCACGTGGCAATAATTAATGACCTACTATATTTTCCTTTCAAGAAAGCAAGCATCAACAGCAATAACTGGTCGCATATGCATGTGAAATCCACGGAGCGATGTTCTAAATGAGAAAAAAATATACTTGAAACTTCCATCTTCGTCCATTTCGAGTTCAGTAAAAGTATCTGGATTTAATGCTTTCAACACATATAAATAAGATGGAAGTATTCTATAAGAATCCTTAAATCTACCTCTCACTTCATCCAATGCAGATTCCCCTGATCGCCAAGCCTTGTTCTATGTTATGTTCACACCCAACTCATGATGAATATCTGAGGTGATTTTGCCAAATCTATAGAGACGACATACATACTAGTACTTACACTTGATCCATGCACCAATTACTTTGTTGCTCGCCTAGCGGTTATCACACTGAACCAACGATGACTAACATGTATGGTTGTTTTCATATTTAGTGATTTTCCAAACACTCAAATTCCTAATGGCAGATGCATTCAGTTTCCATTTGCAATTGTTATCCTTACATCATAGATACCATAACTTGCTATTTGCCCTAACAACCTTCCACTCAAAAAAAATGTTTCTGGCCAATATACTCATCCTCATATACAAATGCTCTCTCGTTTCAAATACATCATTTACCACAGTATCTACCATGACGAATAATCTATCAGACGAAGTACCACTATTTGCATGCGATGACCCTTTCATTATATGGCATTGTAAGACTGCTCGTTCATTTTGGCCATGCGGTTATATGTTTTCTTGAACCAGATCACCATCTTCATCACCTCCTCCATCTCCTGGTTGCTTGGCATCTGTATTTACATCTTCCACAATTATGGTCTCTTCAATCAGATCACCATCGTGATCACTTGCTCCATGCTCATCGTCCTTATTGTGAAATATGTTCTAATTCAAATTATATGAATGAATAACACTATTAGTCCATATCGGACTATCAAAACTCAATCACTTTATTAGTTTATTTCTAGCAATATCTTTAGCATGTATTGCTTTAATCTCTCGGACGGTAACATATATTGAGATCCTAGCATCTTCAGACCGCTTTATAATTTCATTCAAAAAGCACTACAGATTGTAATTATTCTTGATGGGAAGAGTTGAGACATTTGATAAGTACTTTGGTAAGTATTCGATAATCAATCCTTTTTTTATTTCCTTATCTAAGTCCATGATAGAGATGATGAGATTCACTAATTCTGTGAAGCTTGTGTCTTCTTTTAACAAAAGAGGTTCAACCCTTGTATAATTCATGAATCCTCAATCATTCATTATAAGATCAACGATCTATTCTCCCCCATAAAAAACATGTACTGACCAAATATTTGCGTGTGTCATTCCTAGAAAAACAATAGAAAACATCAAAAGAATGTAAAGAACTCGATACAATGCTCAACATAAATTCGAGAAGATCAATATTGTGATCTTAAAGCTCGACGTCGTGCTCGACCAAGCGCTTGACACAAACTCTACTGGTGCGAAAGTTCTCTAATAAATGTATATAGGAATTGCATATGTGCTCGAGGGAATTCGCGACTAAATGCTAGAAAAATAAGCACTGAATTCAAACCCATATTGAATGCAAATAATAAGCCATAAATAACCCATTTTTTTGCCCATTAGTCAATCGGCAATCCAATGTAAGTGGCCCATACATAAACAATGAAGTTAACCCATAAACAAGCAATGAAATTAACACATAAATAACCCATTAATTGTCTAGTCAATCTCATACATGGGAATGTTTCACTTGGGTACATAAATCCAAAAAGCAACCATAAATAGATATCGGGGTACTTAGAGAACAATGCAGTATATACAAGTAGTGAAATCGAATTTTTTGGTGGTTACCAAGTAGTATACACGATGGTTGATCGCAACATACAGAAACCTAGGTTAGTTTTTTTTTTTTTTTTGTGCAAGCAGATAAGAAACTGGCGCGAAAGTTAAGTTTAAACTGGCACTCGTTAAAGCAGTATATAGATATTCCTATTTGGGGAAATGATTTTTTAATATCAAAAACTAATCCAACGTTAATTCTAGTAAATGTCGTATCTTAGTCAAGCATAGACCTAGACGTGCTCAAGCCTCAGTCGATATTTGGTCAAGTACGTCTACATATGTCGAGCATTCAGTCAAGCATGTATACATACATCGAGCATTTGTGTTCTTTTAAGTTGTGAAATTGAATACACCAACGAATAAGAGAAGATAACAACTTGAAAGATAGACAAAGATAAAAAGAATAGTGAACTAGATGAACAATGGAATTTTATCTAAGATAATTGAGAAGAACTTTGTTGATGAATCTTTTGGCTATCTGGATCACAAGAGAAAAGAATATTATATCTCAAAGGAATCACAACTTTAAGAATTGAATTTTTTTTGTGTCCACTTCTTCTTCTTCTTCTTCTTTTTTAATATTCGGCCACCACTTTTTCTTTTTCTTTTTTTTTCTTTTTTTTTTTGTTCATCCTCTTTTCTTCTTTTTTTTCACTTTTTTTTTTTTGAAAAGAATAAAGGAAAAAAAAAGAAGTGGAGATGAGAAGGTGACTTCCTAAATTCCCAACCCACTACTAGGAATCTTGCCAACCTGTGACAAAACCCACTAATAAAAATGTGAATCTTGATTTTCAAGAAAGTCAAGAATAAGAAAGGATAAAATCAAAAGAGGAAAACAAAATGATATGTAACCCTTAGAAATGGCTCTGATATCAAATGATGTGATCCAAATCCAAATGATTAGGAACACTTAGAAAATTTGCCCAAAATATGTCTAAGGGATTACTAGTTTGGATTGGTGTAAACCTTGACCCACTATCTATAAAGAGATAGGAACCTTGATATGAAATGCCACAACCATCTACACCAAAATTGGTTGACAAGTTTAGTTTGAACGCCACAAGTTTTGGGAGAAAACTTGATAAGTTCTAAAGTTCTTAAAGAACCCAAAGATAAGATAAAACTCACAATTTTTTATTATTCAAAGGCTTGAGAAAGCAGTGCAAAATAGGCATATTTATAGGCTACAAAAAGTTGTAAAAAGTCGTAAATATCCTTGTCTAGAAACTAGAAGAAATAAAGATTAACTTTGACTCACTAACTACTAGACTAGACTTTGACAAGACCAATAAGAAATTTTCATTTTTAATCCATTAATTACACACCATTCTAAATGATATATTGGTTGAAAAATTTGCACATTGAAATGGTGCTTTGACCAAGAATTAGAAGAAGTAGATACATGTATCTTGAGCTCGCTTCCAAGAATTTATTAAATATTTCATTGACTGAATTTTCAGCCATGAATTTTCTTCCCCCTATGCCTCAAAATGGATTATTGAACCTTGAATTTGAAGCCTTCAACACTTGACTATTTGACATTTGAAGACTTGAATTTGGACCAAAACTTGAACAATTGATAAGCTAAATTTTGGACCAACTTTAGAACTAAAATTGAGCTTCAATTTGGACCAAATACACACTTGAACTTGGACTGTTAGTCCATTCAAAAAAACATGAAGCTAGGGCTAAGTTCACATCTTTGGCCGAGTTCTCATCTTTGGCCGCCGAGTTCATATCTTTGGCCGAATTCACATCAATTATCAAGGCGTAAGCATTGGCGAATTTCATAGCTAAGATGCCCATCACTGAGACATCTGGTGCCGACCACCCCTTCTTGCCTGAACCTGAGCTGGCAAAAGATGACGACTCATAAGCATGGACTTTATATGTTGATGGAGCTTCCAATGAGGGTAGAGGAGTTGACCTATTGCTCTAATGCTCTGAATGTGTCAAGGTCACCTATGCATTGTGATTCAACTTCTAAGCAACCAACAATGAAGCCGAGTACGAAACATTGATCACAAGTCTCAAACTAGCATAGAGGATGAAGGCCCGGGAAGTACGAGTACACAGTGATTCTTAGTTAATGGTGAATCATGTCCAATGTACATATGAAGCTAAAAAACCTCAAATGAAGTGATATCTGGACAAGGTACGGCAACTCAGCCATCATTTTTATAATTTTGACATCAAACAAATCTTGAAATTTAAAAATAAAAGAGCTGATGTCTTGAGTAAGTTGACGTCCTCTACATTCTCTCATCTAAATAAAAAGGTTTTGGTCGAGGTGCTCCCTTGTCGAAGCATGAAAGAGAATGCCACTATGGTTGTTAAAGAGGGGGGAGATAATTGGATGACTTCCATATAGCGATACTTGCAAAATGGAGAATTACTAGAGAACAAGAATGAAACACGAAAGGTGAAGCTAAAGGTGCCTCGGTATATCTTGCAAGATGGCATACTTTACAAACGTTCTTACCTCCAACCATTGCTAAGATGTGTGGGATCCCAACAAACCGACTATATACTTAAAGAGGTGCATCTCAGATCTTGTGAAAGTCATGTAGGACTACGCACACTGGCTAAAAAGATTATTCATTGAGGATGCTACTGGTCTACCATGTTCCGAGACGCCCATGACTTTGTGTAGAAATGCATAAAGTGCCATATCTATGCCTCAATAGTCAAGAGACCTCAGATGGAGCTAATCAACATTCAGAGTTCATTGCATTTCATGTAGTGAGGGATTAACATTCTTGGACCCTTCCCTGAAGCACTTGGTCATTTAAAATTCTTGATAGTGGCAGTTGACTATTTCACCAAATAGGTAGAAGCTAAACCCTTAGCTACTATCACGGGAAGGAATGTATTGAAGTTCATGTAGAGTAAGATCATTTGTAGATTTGGCATCCCTTCTGTCATTGTCTCAGATAATAGGAAGCAGTTTGTAGACGATCCGTTTAGATTCTGGTGCAAAGAGCTCATGATTAAGCAGAATTTCACATCGTCGCACACCCTTAGGCTAACAAGCAAATCGAGGTCACAAATCACACGTTGCTACAAGGACTCAAATCCTGGTTGGATAGAGCCAAAGGAGATTGGATGGAACACCTCCAAATGTCTTTTGGGCTTATTGAACCACACCGTGGACGGCCACCAAGAAGACTACCTATATTGTGGTTTATGGATCTGAGGCAATCATCCCAACAGAAATTGGGATCCCTAGTCCAAAGCTCATAGCCTCAATTCAACATCCAATGATGAGGAGATACAGCTAAATTTAGACCTATTGGAAGAACGCTAACATATGGCCTTGGTTAAAGAAGCATAATATAAACAGGCCATGGCAAAGTATTATCATGAGATGGTTAAGGTTAATGAGTTTAAGCCAAGGGACCTCGTCCTAAGCAAAAATGAGGCTAGTAGGGCTCAGAAACTCGGCAAGTTGGAAACCAATTGGAAGTGTCCTTATAGAAGCATTGATGTGTCTAGAATTGGGAGTTACCACCTAGCAACTATGGAATAGAACTTGTTACCCCAAGTGTGGCATGCCAATAATTTAAAACACTTTTATGTTTAGATCTTCAGTGATTCAATAAAGTGCCCTTATACTTTTATATTTATTTTCACAATGTTAATCATTCATAAGTCAAGTGAAGGGACACAAGTCACCTTAGACTCAGTTCAAGATGGCCAAGCTATCTTCCCTTACTATAAATCGAGGAAATGACATGTAACCTTGGTTCAACTAAATTAAGCTGCATATTCTCAAACATCCTAAGGGGTGGCGAGATCCTGAACATCTTATGGGGTGAAAAAGTAAAAATATTATCATATAAAAGCTAGAATCCAACACTATTACGAGTGGGGAACTCTTATTGCAATTTATTTCTCAAACAATAAAGGTGGTACATGAAAAAATTTACAATTTTCCTTTTTGCTCCACATGTTTAACTCTATCTTGTAGGTACATATCTACCATAGCTTCATTCCTCTTATACGAGCCATTTTCCCTTTGACCATGTTAAGCTAGTAGCTCCAGTTTTGTCAACATTGTCTCGACAAGGTCCCTATCGTCAGGAGCTGGTTTCAAACTCTCCTTAGTCAAACGAGCTTCTATCTTCTCAACCTTTAACCTCTAAGTTTTGCACTTGAATTACAACTCGTAGATTTGCTTCTTGTATAGATCGAACAACTCTTAGAGACTTCGGATCTCCCCTTGTTTCCCCTCCAACTCCGAAGTAAAGGTACGAATCACTTCATCTTGTCATTTAATTTCAGAGTCCATTAAGAAGACTTCAAAGGAGAATTTCACAATTCTCTTTTATATGCTTAATTTTGGGAGACAGCAAACTTCTCCTAGTTGATGAGGTCCCCTATCACCCCCTGCTGTCTTATCTTGTCTTCCTCGAGAGTGTGATTTAGGTGTACAAAGTGGGCAACATGGTCTCTAAGCTGATTGTTTTCGTTGCCTAGCCTATCTATCATGTCTCAAATTTTGCCTAACGAGGTCTTAAGAGCCCTCACTTTCTCATCTATAATGTTAGAATTAGATCTCAAAGAAAGAAAACGACCCTGACACAAGAAGAAAAAAATAAAATCAGATTTCATTAATATGAAAGCTATTTTTACAAAGCAAAAAAAAAAAAAAGAGTACACAACAAAAGCCTAGAAACTAGCCTCTCTGTGCTCTTTCCCCACATAAGACGAAATCTCTACTTTAGGCCCTTGTCCGCCTATTTCCCCTCCTTTGGGAGTGCGGAGATTCATGTCTTCATCAACCTAGCATTCTCACAGCTCTTCGAACGTCATTAGGGAATCCTGAGATGCCAAGTGATTGAAAAGCGAGAAGGATCCCTCAAATAACCTTACAGCCTCGGCATAAGCCTAATTGGCCCTAGTTGTGATCTTGAGGCCATATCTAGGCAACTCTTCCAGTTTGACATCTAGGAATTTCTCTTGGATCTCTACAATCGCATCGTGCCTCTCTATGTCCTTGGTTGCATTGGAGAAGTTCATCGCAAAGTTGTCGAAATCATACGTGTGAAAAATCTTTTTCATCACCGACCTAGCAAACTCTTCTTGGTTGACCCCTTTCATCCTTTGGACCTCATTGTGGTAGGACTTCAATTGTTGGTGCAGTGACAAGTTTTCAACCTCTACCCTCTTTTGCAGCTCCAATGCTACCACCTAGAACTATCGCAATAGAGAATTCTCGGCCTTCTGCCTGGCGACCTCTTCCTCTAACCAGTTAGCTTTGTGGACGTACTCTACCCACAGAAGCATGACCTGCCAAATCAACACATACAAACACTGTGTTAGACCTATTTGCTATTAATACGCAGGAGTAAGGCACATGAATATCCTCAATACTTAACCTGAGGAATCGTAGCGGCCATGTTGTTGTTCAGGTCTGAGATAGGCGTGTCCGCCATCTTCTTTTGCTATTGCTCCATGCCCCGGACCATTAACCCAAGAAAATATTCCCTTGGAAGACTAAAATAAAATGCTGCTTCTGAGGTGCTCACTTCGACAGTCTTTTGGCTGGTTTTCCCTTTGGTACCAGCCACCTTGACCCTTTTGCTCTTGGTGACTGCCTCCACCTCGACACTCATTTTCTCAGCCTTTTTTTGGAAAGGCTCATTGATCAGTGGCCTCAAGGATAAGGTGGCTCCCTTTTTTTCGTCTTTTTGAGAGACACCTCCATTCTTGGACATTGACGCACCAAAATTCACCACTGCAAAATAAAATACCAGTTAGTTCCGAATTCCAATTAACTGTGAATAAATCATTCCAAGGAACGGTAACCTACCCTTCATCTCTTTCTTTTGAACAGGCCTCAAGGTCTGGGATCTAGAATCTACTACTATTGGACTCAATCTACATCTCACCAGCTTCTCTTCACTGTATTTTCCAATTCTTTCTTCTCAGAGCTCACTGTATTCTTGACCTCCAGTGCTATATTTCTTCCAATTTCTATACATATCATTAGCATCCCCATAGAACCATTCTGTCTCCCCATAGAACCATTCTGTCTCTACCCTACAGGACCCCTGCTTCACAAAAAAAAAACCTACTCTTCCAATTGTTGTGATTTGAGAGCTTTATTATTTTGCTTCCAGACCTCGGAAAGAAGGCGAAATAACCTATTGAATTCGTCGACTTCTTCATATAATAAAAATACCTAAATAAGTTGACCAAGATCGCAATCTGACCCTCTCGACATAAAATCTCAAACCCAATTATGGTTCTAACCGAGTTGGGCACCAGTTAGGTCAAAACTATCCTATAATACCTTAGGTTCTCGGTCATCAACCTACATAGGGGGAACCTTAACCCTACTTTAAACTGTTCCTCATACACTACGCAATATCCAATCGGTGGTCAACAGGCCCTCCATTCCGATCCCGCAACACTAGTCCCATACTCCTTAGGAATGTAGTACTTTTTCCTAAGGTTCTTGACCTTGGCTTCCCCTAAGATTGAGGTCAAGGTCTCATCTGTGGAAGTGAACTTCTCAGGATATGCGTCTAAAGCCCTCGCCACAAAATCCTCTCTTTCACTCTCAAAAGAACTTGTTGCTACAAGTGAGTTTAACCTACTCTCAGCCGGCAACGATTCCTCTTCCAAACTAAAAATAACCCTTTTTATCTTTCCTTTCCAATCTTTACACCACTCGACTGTCTAGTTTCTCCAATGACACCATCTCATTGGCCGGACAAGCCCATTAAACTATATTCCTCTTCTTAGCTGGCTAAAGGCGCAGATCTCTCCCCTAACCTCAAGGACCCCATAGACATACTTCCTTTTGTTCACAGTTCGTCAAAGATGCAAGTTTTGCCAAAAATGAAGGTTTCACTGGAAGAGAAGGCTGCACCAAACAATTGCTTGCTAGAGAGAAAAAGGTTCGCTGAATGCTCGCTGGAGAAAACTTCTGCAGAACAAAGGGCAACAGACACGATTTTGGCAAAGGAGTAGTTGTCAAATGAAGGTTCAATGGTACTTATAGGAAGTCCCTTTGTATCACGCGTGTCTTTCCAAATTGCCTTCTATTGGCATTCCCATATTGAAAGTTGAGTCGCTTCACTCGCATTTAATGTGATTAGGACTCTTAGATGACGGATGTGACCTACTTCAGCATAACGCCTAAGACCTATCTTCTGGCCCCCGAAACCCTAGAAAAGGTAAGACTCGGCTTGACTAGTCACGCCAAAGTCTGAGAGGCTTGTGATGTATATCGGATCTTAGCCTAGAGCTCAACAGCCATCATTATGCATGTCAGACCTCTATTTATGGCCTAGTGGTGTGGGAACTTGGGTCTCACCAAAACCACATCAATGATATGGGATTTCGGACCACACTAACAATGTACGAACTTGGCAATCCAACCCTATCCATAAGCGGCTAAAGGCATGCGATATTTGAAGAGAATTGTTATAACGTTATCAACCGTTACAACATATTCTGCAGATCTCTAAGGTAAAGTATATATACTTAATTGAGTCGCCAGGGAAGGGGGAGAACTCTAATTTTTTACTACTCTTTTGCTCTACCCTAGAAGGGACGAAAAACACTCTCTAACTTAGGCATTGGAGTCTCCTCTCCGGAGAACCACTTCGAGATCTATTTTACAGGTGTTTGTGGGTTAAATATCTCGAAATTTGGGGTGGATTGTGATTCCTGGATCGGGTTGCAAATTACACCTTCATCATTGCAGTTGTAGGCAGCCCCAATGAGAGAGTCACATTATGGATCATTACCTCAGTAATAGAGTTGCTTTTCTGATAACCGTGTTGTGTGCTTTCTCAGCCACATGAATAGGGATAGCTCAATGTGTTGGTCGGCCTGATTCTGAGATGTGCTGAATAATGCAACACTTTTCTGTTTAAAATTCCCAACAATTTTCTGGCCTGCTCTTTTAAGAATCTAGTGTGTGAAATGGAACCTTATCTGGTTGGAAATCATTCTTCTAGAGTGCTCAATCAGGATTGTTTGAGTTGAGAAATGCATTGGACTTAGTTATAAACTGAGTGGATAGCATAGAATCCTAGGCTTCAAATTTCAGAAGTTTCGATTGCTCATAAACTTTATGTTCAAAACTTGTGCAAATATTCTCCATTGGAGTGCTCATTCTCATATGGTGCTACAGAATGTTAGCTGAGTGGTTGGCTATTCACTATCGATATCTACTAATCTAGACCAATGGGGATTATATTCTTTGCAATTTCAAGTCCCTCTTTGCCTTAAAACTCTCTGTGATTTTTATTATGCCAAAGAAATCAAACTTCTTTTGATATTTGAGATTGCTTAACATCCGTTTCACATGTCAAAATATCAGCAATAACTGCATCTTACGTTATTCCTAAAACAAACAGGCACAAATCATTTTAGCTACGTGTAATGCTACATCATATTCCAGAACTACTAAAAATTTGCCTACCCGTTCAATCTGGTTTCTTGAAATTCAAGCAGTTGTCTGTTGCTTGTCTGAACAACTCTTGCACTTGTTTCAACTCCCTCTCGGCCTCTTCCAGTTGTTTTTGAAGTTCTTGGCCAACAGCATCATTTTCAGCCTGAAGCTCTGCAATTCTTTTGAACTGAGCTTCTTCACCCCCCTCAGCTAACGGAAGGGCAGCAACCAATGAATCAAACTGCTTAGCAGCCTTGACAAGTGCTGCGCTCATCAACTTTGGTTGCTCGGCAAGATGGGCTGCGTCTTCCGCAGCAGTAGCAGGATTAGCTGGCGGTTCTGGGTAATTAGGAGACAACCTAACTGGAGGAGCATCCCTTTGCAGCGTTCCAAAAGTATTAAAGGCTAATTCTGCAATTGTATTCACCTGTTCTTGCAGTTGCGATATGATGTCCATCTCAGTTTGTGATCTGAATTCGCCTTAGACAGCCAGCTGAATCGGGATTTCGAAAAAATTTCAAATTTAAGCACAAATCGAATCCCAGAACTCCTCAGTTTTGGGCGATCGATTTGGGGTTGGAAGTTAATTGCTTCAAATCCTTTCCAATTAGCTAATAAAGCTCAAAACTTTGGCATTCTTGATTGAGAGTTTGGAGGTTGGGTGATCTTGGGAGAAAAGGGAATTTATTGGATTTTGAAGAACAGGGATGGATGGAGGAGGAATGCAGTTAGGGGGACATCAAGAACTTGGATGTAGGACATGAGAGTGAGACTAGAGAAGTCTGGAAGGAGAGTTGACAGATGCCACCCCAAATTTACTCTGTTTAGCGTTTACAAATCAATTTAGGCCAAATGGTTATGATGCTCATAAATTAAAGGATTGGAATTTTACACATAATTGATTTTGTGTAACAATATTGGATTGGTGGGATTAGATCATAAATTAGTAAGATTGTAAAATTATAAAAAAATTAAGAAAATATAATTTATAAATTATTTTTAAAGAATTTATTAATCAATAAATGAATATATATATATGTAAAAAATTCATATATAGTTTATAATTAAATAATCTTATTTTAATTTTAATTTTTTATAATATTTTATATTATTTTTTTAATATTTCAGTTGTTGTCGAAAGGTATTTATGTTCAATTTATTTATTTATTGTTAAAAATTAATAAAAATATGATTAAATTAATTAAATTATTTATATAATGAAAGTTTTTTTTGTTTAATTAAATTATATTTTATTCACATAATAAATATAAAATTGTAGTTAAAATCAGAATCGTTTTAGTAAATTTGGATCGTAGAATTGTATGATCGATGAGATCGAATTGAAATTTTTAAAACTATGGTGATGCTCATTTGATTTGGCTAACTCATAAAATAATAAAGGGTAAATCATATCTATTTATCATGAGATTTACACAAAATACCAAACCAATTTCAAAATTTGGAAAACTATTAATTCTTTTAAATTTGATAAATTTATAATATTTATCCTTTCAGTGTTAGCATAGACAGTTAACTTTTGACCAAAGTAAAGGTCAATCTTCTTAATTTTTTTTCAATTCTCCAAAAATTATAATATTTGAATTATATTTACTTTTGAGGTTTTGTTATATTATAAAATGGACTTTGAAGTTTAACAAATTTGTCTTGTTTTGGTTTTTTTCTTATTTATTTAGTATCCAAAAAAAAGTTCCACTAATAATTATTAACAATCAAAATGTAAACGCAAGTCTAATGATTTTCTACACAATTTAAAAACATAACAATTTACCAAAAATACATATAAAATTTAGATTTTGCAGCATTTTATTAAGTTTAATTTATTTTTGTTTGCTTTCAAGTAATTTAAATTCAATTTAATAAATATAATTTTAAATTTTATGATCACTACTTCAAATTCTAATAATTACCATAAAATAGCAGTAGATTTAAATAAATAATTATTTTAAAATATTATAGAGATAAAAATTAATAAAATAATTATTTAATCATTTAATTATTCAAAGGGAGGTGGTAAACTAATAGTGAAGTTATAGGAAAAAAACCTAGAATATAATTTTTTTTTTTTCAAATTCATTGACGATGAAATGGTAATATAGTAAAAAACAGTTTTGGTTTAGAAAATTTCTAAAATTATTTATCAATATTATCTTAATTATTTTTATTATTCTTTAAGTTATTGTTTATGATATAAAATAAGATCATGAAATGATTCTTCATAGACAAAAAAAAAAAGGAAAGAAAGAAAAACATAAAACAAAAGAAATAGAAGTTATTAAATTTTATTTACTAAAATTTTGAAATTTCAAAGGTTATTTTTTAACTAAAACAAGCCTTAGGAGGATATTTGTGATTTAATCTAGGCTTTTTATTTTGACTTTTTACTTATTCCAGTAGCCGTTGATAGTTTTTCTAAAACTTGTAATTTGTTTCGCAATTTTTAAACTTTAACGGATGTAGATGTAATTTAACTAACAATAAAATATACTCCCTTTGTGCCAAAGAAAAATAAAGTCCAATTTTCAAAATTTTATTTTGATGTGAAATTCTTATATTACTTTACTAATAATGATAATTTATAATTAAAATTAAAAAATAAGAATAAAAATGTAAAAAATATATATTTAATTGTGTTTTAAATATATTGTAATAAATTAAAAATAAATTTTTTTAGAGATAGAGAGAGTAATAAATTAGACGATTAAAAAAATGAGGAAAATATTTCTTTAAGGTAGTGGAAGTTCTAATTTAATAAAAAGGGTCAAAATTTCTATTAATTTGCAATATGGATGGAATTGGTTTATCAACCAAAAGAAAACAAAAAAAAAAAAAAGGCACCCTACACTACTTACCTGCCTACTGTTAATCAAAAAACTTAGTTTGGATTAGAAGTCACAATTCTCTTATATAAAATCGAAATCATTAGTAATTATCGCTCCACCCTCAATTTGAATACGAAATTATTAGTAATCTCTACTTGTATGAAGTCAGAATCATTAATAATCATCGTCCTATCCTCAGTTCAAAATTGGAGTTATTACTAATCGCCACCCTAAATCATTAATAATCACCACGGTACCGCCTCATCTTCACTTCAGATTGTAAGCTACAATTCTACCATATGAAGTCGGAATCATCAGTAATCGCTGCCTAAGGAATGGATGTTTGTGATCATCACTTTCATATTTGACCTACTCAGTTTAATTCATTAAAGTAATTAGAATTGTTAATCAGTTGAAATAATGAACATTTATTTACTAAATTATGAAATTCTAATCATTTGAGATTACCTAAAAAACACATCTAATATGATATTCTCTTAAGTTCACCTTGTTGGGAGAGATACACAAACAATTGAATTTTCGTTCTCCCTCTTTGTGTGAACTATTAGAAAACTATCAAGTAAAATATAAAGTAACTACAATGCAAATATAAAATTAGCAGTAACACCAACCCACAAGCACAATAACACAATTAATTTTTATGTAGAAAACCTCCTGAGGAGTAAAAATCACGGGACCGAACTCCACCTAAATCTTCACTATAATCAAATAATGGTTTACACTATTCTCTCCAGATATAACTAGAGGCACACAAACATCAACCAAACATCAACCATCAAGAATTATAAATTTTTGCCATTCAAAAATAGCTCTGAAAATTAAATAGAGAAAGACTGTGAAAACAAGTAGCTACAATTTTGATGTTGTATCTTCAAATTGGAAACTTTAAATGCTAATCCTAATGGTCAAAACCAAGATCAGCCTCTCATGAACCCCGCTGACAAAATTTGAGTCAAATTGGACAACGAATTACCCTCTGATCGACACTTTGATCAAAATTGTGCAAAGAAGAAAATCTACTTTTTTTCCCACTTTGCAGCCGCACACCTTTCTCCCTTTTTTCTTGCAGTTTTTTCTCTGTCGTATATAACTTTGACCTAACTTTTCCTTTTTTATATTTTTAAGTTGGATTGGGCTCCACTTGATAGTGCCCTAGACCCAACAAATATTGAGAATTCTGCTGTTTGTGTATCTCTCCCAACAAGTGATATCAGAGCAAGGTTTCTATTTGTTTATCTTGTGTTGAAGATGGAAGCTAATATAAGTAGGATTATTACTCTGAATGTCAAAATTATCAAGTTTGGAGTGGTAAGATGAAAGATCTCCTTTGTGTGAAAAATTATAATTTACCTATGTTTAAATCTAAAAACCCAATGATATGAGTGATAATGATTGGAAACTGTTGCATCATCAAGTGTGTGGGTATATTAGGCAGTGGGTAGATGATAATGTTTTGAACCACATATCAGCATAAACTGATGCATGTTCTTTGTGGAATAAATTGCAAAAGTTGTATGCTCGTATAACCGGAAACAATAAATTGTTTTTAATCAAGCAGATTATGGCCTTGAGATATAATGATGGAACTCTAGCTACATATCACTTGAACACCTTCCAAGGGATTATTAAACAATTATCTAGAATGAGGATCAAGTTTGATAATGAGGTTCAGGAATTATAGTTTCTTGGCATTTTTCCGGATTCATGGGAAACGTTTAGAATAACTATGACTAATTCAGCTACAGATGGTATTGTCACAATGGCATTGGCAGAAACTAGTACTCTTAATGAGGAGGTCAGGCAAAAGACAGAAGGTACTTCTTCACAGTTAGATATATTAGTGACTGAGACAAGGGGCAGAAACAAGAGTCGAGGTCCGAGAAACAGAGACAAGAGTATAAGCAAGTATAACAAGTTTGCAAATGCTAAGTGCTACCATTGTGGTTTGAAATGTCATATCAAGAAACATGGCTGGAAGTTGAAAAAATGAGAAGAAAAATACAGGTAAGGAAAAAGAAGAATGAATACAACGATAACGATGATGTTGTTGCAACCTGTGATGATAGCTTAATTTTATGTCATGATGATGTTATCCACTTGACTTGTGATGAGTCTAATTGGGTGATTGATAGTGGTGTTTCTAGACATGCTACATCTTGTATGGATTTTTTTATATCATAAACAACTGGTTCCTTTGGAAATATAAAGATGGGAAACAATGAATTGGTTAAAGTTGTTAGTATTGGAGATGTTTGTTTGGAGACTAATAATGGCACAATGTTAGTTCTCTGAGGTGTGAAGCATATTCCACATGTTCGCTTGAATTTAATCTCTGTTGGAAAATTTGATGATGACAGGTATTCTAGCACTTTTATTGATGGCTAGCGGAAACTCACTAAAAATGCTTTGGTAGCTGCTTGAGGTAAAAAATACTCAACCTTATATGTGATGCAAGCTAAATTGTTGAAAGATACAATTAATACTATTGAAATGAGGGTATCATTGAGTTATGGCATAAGAGAATGAGTCACATGAGTCAGAAGGGATTAGCTGTTCTAGCCAAGAAGAATCTCTTTTCAGGAATAAAGAGCACATGTTTGAAAAAGTGTTCACGTTGCTTGGTAGGGAAACAAAACAGGGTTTCATTTAAAACTAATCATCTTTCAAGGAAACCAGAAGTACTTGATTGGGTGTACTCTAATGTTTGTTGTCCCATGAAGACAAAAACACATAGTGGTTGCTTGTATTTTGTGACTTTCATCGATGATCATTCTAGAAAGTTATAGGTATATCCGTAGAAGATGAATGACCAAGTTTTGAATGTTTTCAAATTGTTTCAGGCTTCAGTTGAGAGACAGATAGTGAAAAAGTTGAAGTGCATCAAAACAAATAATGGGGGTGAGTATTAAGGTCCGTTTGATGTGCATTGCAAAAAACAAGGTATTCGGCATCAAAAAACTCCTTTGAAGACTCTTAAGTTGAATGGCTTGGTTGAGAGAATGAACAGAACATTGGTTGAAAGAGTTAGATGTTTGCTTTCACAGTCACACTTGCCAAAATCATTTTGATGTGAGGCTTTGGTTACAGTTGTACACTTGATAAACCTTCCACCATCTTCTGCGCTAGGTGCTGATGTGCCAAATAGATTTTGGACAGGTAAGGATGTTTCATATGATCATTTGCATGTCTTTGGATGTAAAGCTTTTGTGTATGTTCCCAAAGATGAAAGGTCAAAACTTGACATAAAAACACATTAATGCATTTTTCTAGGTTATGGCCAAGATTAGTTTGGCTACAAGTTATGAGATCCAGTTGAGAATAAAATTGTCAGAAGAAGGGATGTTGTTTTTATGAAAGATCAGACCATAAAAGACATTGACAAGACAAAGAAGATAGTCTCATTCAGTTGTTCTAGTTGATTTGGATCCAGTTCCTTCAACGTTGGTGTGAGAGAATGTTGAAGATGTAGTTCATGAAAATCATCATGATCTACTTGATGTATATACTTCTAAACAAGTTGAGGTAGGTGATGATTATGATTCATCAAGTCAAGATATTCCACCTACTATTCTACTAGAAAAAACAACACTCTAAGAGATATTCTCTAGGTGAGTATGTCTTAATAACTGATAGGGGAGAACTAGAAAGCTTTGAAGAAGTTATGAATGATGAACATCGAGAAAAGTGGAAAGATGCCATGCAAGATGAGATGCAATCCTTATATGATAATTACACATTTGAGTTGGTGAAACTACCTAAAGGTAAGAGGATTTTAAAAACAGATAGGTCTACAGGATAAAGCAAGAAGAACACACCTCCAGACCGCAATACAAGGCTAGATTGGTTGTCAAAAGATTCAGCCAGAGAAAAGGAGTTGATTTTGATGAAATCTTTTCTCAAGTTGTTAAGATGTCATCCATTTGTGTGGTACTCTGTTTAGTAGCGAGTTTAAACTTAGATGTTGAACAAATGGATGTGAAAACAGCTTTCTTACATGGTAATTTAGAAGAAGAGATCTACATGGAATAGCCAGAGGGTTTCAAAGTAAAAGGAAAGGAGGACTATGTTTGCAGACAAAATAAAAGTTTGTATGGCTTAAAACAAGCACCAAGGCAATGATACAAGAAGTTTGAGTATATTATGGCGGAGCAAGGCTACCGAAAGACAAACTCTGACCATTGTGTTTTTGTGCAAAAATTTTCTGATAATGATTTTATTATTCTTTTGCTCTATATTAATGATATGTTGATTGTTGGTAGGACTACTTCTCAGATTGACAAGTTGATGAAGCAATTGAGCTAGTCTTTTGCTATGAAAGACTTGGGGCCAACAAAACATATCTTTGGCATTAAAATTGATCGAGATAGACGTGCCAAGAAACTGTGGTTATCACATGAGAAGTACATTGAGAAAGTACTTCAGAGGTTCAGTATGGATAAGGCTAAAGTGATTAGTTCTCCTCTTACTTCTCATTTTAGATTGAGCACTGAACAAAACCCTTCTACAGAAGAAGAGAAGAGATACATGTTAACTGTTCTATATGCTTCAGTGGTTGGTAGCTTGATGTATGCCATGGAATATACTAGACCAAATATAGCTCATGCAATTGGTGTTGTCAGCCGGTTTTTATCAAAACTTGGGAAAGAGCATTGGAATGCAATGAAGTGAATCATGAGATATCTTCAAGGTACTTCTAAACTTAAACTTTATTTTGGAACTAATGAACTTTCATTAGTTGGGTATATAGATTCAGATATGGCCAGAGAGATCAATGGTCAAAAATCCACCTCGGGGTACTTGGTTACTTTCTCAGGAGGAGCTGTGGTTTGGCAATCAAGGTTACAGAAGTGTGTTGCACTTTCTACCACTGAAGTAGAGTATATAGCAACAACTGAAGCATGTAAAGAGTTGTTGTGGATGAAAAAGTTTGTGCGAGAACTTGGCTTCAATCAAGATCGCTATGTGTTGTTTTGCGACAGTCAAAGTGTGATTCACCTTGGTGAAAACTCTACTTTTCAGCTAAGTCGAAGCATATTGATATCCGTTATCATTAGATTAGAGATGTTCTTTAAGAGAAACAGTTGTATCTTGAAAAAATTCACACGGATAAGAATGGTGCCTGTATGTTTACAAAGACTCTACCAAGACAAAAGTTTGAGACTTGTCGTTTGATTACGGGGATGGCAATGCCCGCCACTTGATCATGTGGGGGAGATTTGTTGGGTCTGAGCCCAATCCAACTTAAAAATATAAAAAAGAAAAAGTTATGCTGATTTTATATTTGCATTGTAGTTACTTCATATTTAACTTAATAGTTTCCTAAAAATTCACACAAAAAGAGAGAACGAAAATTCCACTGTTTGTGTATCTTTCCCAACACATCTAACATCTAATCAATTGAGATTACACATGGAGTCCCCTTACATTGTATTCAATCTTCATTAAAAATCCAACTAAAAATATCAGACATGGAGAAAGGAAAATTAAGGTTTTGTAATGACGGTTTATTTTAAGTTTTGATGGTAGAATTGTACTTGTGCATTTACTGTCCCTTGCCGCCAAAAACACCCTACGTAGAGAGACTAAAAAGGGTTATTCTAATTGGCTTAAAAAATATACTTATATATATATATATTTGATGTAAAAGACGTCAAATAAAAAAGTTGGGTAAAAGTTGAGAATGTAAAAAATTATGGTAAAAAATATAAAATACATTTTAAAATACAATTCATGCATTTACATTTTTTTTAACACTTTTCTAGAATTTTAAATTTCTTACTACTAAATTTTAAAATACTAGTTTAAGATTTGATTTGGAACCACTATTCCTCAACATCTTTTAGCTTAACTTTTTTTTCTGGTAAGTCAGTCTTAACAGAATAATTCCCATTGAAGTGGCCCATTATTTTTCTATGAAAAAAAATTGCCCCAAATCACAAACTTCATGCAAAGTACAAGATACAAGAATTATTACAGGGTGTATTATTTAGGTAAAATTCTTATTGTGACCCTCTGAATGAAGTATAAGGCCAACTGATCTCAAATCCATGTATTCCCTCTCTCTCAAAAAATTAAAAAAAAAATTACTTTTAAATAAATAAATTTTCAATTATAAAATGTAATACCTCTATACATAATTAAATGCAAATTTTTTAAATTTTTATTCCTGCTTTTTAATTTTAATCGTTATTCGTAAAAGTGCAACTAATTCAATGCAAAATCAGTAGAACCAATATAGAGACTTTTGGTGAACGAATACAAAATGCATAGACATCTGCGCGATTTTGGTTGGGTTCACCCACTGAATGTGTTCTACGTGTCTGTGTCAGCGATTTGCACTGTACCTCTAAACTGCCAGGAACTGAACTCAGACAATCCCCGCATCCTCTCATAACCATCCGATGATAGTGGGATTTTGATTTCCATTAAGATTTAATTTTTTTTTTCAATTTCAAATGATTCCGACATCAAGACCCAAACTCAGATCAACCCCACCATCCTCCCCACCGTTCAGTAATGTTAGCAATTCTTCTCACAAGATGCCGCCCCGCAAATCCCTCCTAAAACCAACCCTAACTCTCGCTTCCCTCATCTCCTTATCTCTCTTCTTCATCTACATTGCTTTCCTCAGCCCCTTTACTCCCAATTTTAATCAAGCTAATCGTAGTTTTAATAATCCCAATTCCGTGTTGGGTTCGCCCGGAAATGTTAACGCTCGACCCGTGAAGATTTACATGTACGATCTGCCGAGGAAGTTTACTTATGGGGTGATCGAGAGCTACGCGAAGGCGCGAGGAGGAGGCGACCCGGGTAACAACGACGCGTTGTTGAAGTATCCCGGGAATCAGCATTCCGCAGAGTGGTATCTTTTTCGTGACTTGAATCGGCCGAGTCACAAGAGGGTTGACTCGGCCGTGACTCGGGTTTATGACCCTGAGGAGGCTGATCTTTTCTATGTGCCATTTTTTTCGTCTATAAGTCTCGTGGTTAATATGAACCGGCCCGGAGCTGTGGGTGAGCCGGTTTTGTATAGTGATGAGGAAATGCAGGTATTACCTTTGGTTCTATATTTTGATGCGAAGAAAGCTAAATTTTTGTTCTCTTTTAACTTTTGCAAGATGTTAAAGTTTGTGATATTTGGTAATTCATCAGATTTTTTTGTGTTTTTGATGGTATTGATTCATTCTGATTATGGTTCTTGCAATGATTCTTAATGGGTATTAGGAAGCTGGATTTGTTAGCTTAGTCATCTTACCTTGGATTTTTGGGCTCTCTGTATAGATGAAGGATGCCTTTTCTTGAGGCTCCCATTTGGATAATTTGCCTGAAATCACCTCGGCTTGCCTGATCTTAATCCTCATTGACATGTTTTATATAATTGCATCTAGTTTTTTCATCTCTTACATTTGTTCTATTGGTGGATTATTTTCTATATAAGTGCTGACAAATATTTTCCACATTTACTTTAGATGACAGGTGTGAAGGACTGAAGTGAATTGACAGAAAATTATGTTAGTTTGTGCCATGTGTGTACATACTTGTATCATGATGTTAGAGGAATACTTATGGGATGCAGTTCTTTGCATATTTATATTTCATGGCTTAATATGTTCGTCTTTTATCTGATTAGCTATTCAGTTGATGATTGTTGTTATTGTATGTGCAGACTAACTGGAAATAGGGACATGTTTGTTTTGCTGGTGGTGCAGGAATCTTTACTAGAGTGGTTGGAGAATCAAGTGTATTGGAAGAGGAATAATGGCTGGGATCATGTATTTGTGTGTCAGGATCCTAATGCATTGTACAAGATAGTGGACAGGGTGAAGAATGGGGTCTTGTTAGTTTCAGATTTTGGGAGATTGACTCGTGAACAGGGATCACTTGTGAAAGATGTAATCTTGCCTTATTCACATCGGATTAATTCATACTTAGGTGAAATTGGGGTAGAGAATCGCAACAAACTGCTTTTTTTCATGGGGAACAGATATCGGAAGGAGGTAATTTATCTTCAATTTCTTGCGAAACAGATTAGTATCTCATTTTCTATGATATTATTTACCTGTTCTTGTCATCTGATTGGGAAGGAACAAATCAAACCCTGAAGCTTCATATGTGTATTGCGTAGATTGTTCTTCTTTTAATTGACTCTTATGTTAGTGTGTTGGTTTTTTGTGAACTAAACCATCTAATAAAAAGCATTTACTCTGTTTAACCTAGAATTGATAATTGTCTTGTTACTTCAAAAGTGGCATGGTGATAAATCATTTCATAAAACAGAAAATAAACATATGACTCCTCTTGTACATTGATTAGTTACTGGAAGTTTAGTCATGCATTATTAGGCAATGACAGGTAACTGTTTTGGAAGGATTAATATAATCAATCACTAGATACCGAAGCCTGCCATAACCAATGACTAGCTTAGTAAAAATAAGTTCAATAGAAAGAAAGCAAAATTCCCATGTTAGATACTGAAGATGGCATGTATGTGGACGTTTCTACTTTTCACCTCCTTTTTGACCATTTTTTCTTTTTGTTGCTTACCTCTCTGTTTTGTTTAATTCCTTCCTATTAAAATCATGTTGTTTAATAATCATTTTCTTTCTTCTGATGTTGAAATTTTAGGGGGGAAAGGTCCGTGACTTCTTGTTTCAATTGCTAGAGAATGAAGTAGATGTTATAATAAAGCATGGTGCGCAGTCTAGAGAGAGTCGTAGAGAGGCAACAAAAGGGATGCACACTTCGAAGTTTTGTCTGCATCCCGCTGGTGATACTCCATCAGCTTGCCGACTTTTTGATGCCATTGTGAGCTTGTGTATACCAGTTGTTGTAAGTGACTATGTTGAGTTGCCTTTTGAAGATGTTATAGACTATAGGAAAATTGCAATTTTTGTGGACACAAATTCAGCTGTGAAGCCAGGATTCTTGGTGAAGTTGCTCAGGAAAATAAGCACCGATCAGATTTTGAAATTCCAGCAAAATTTGAGCAAGGTACTCTCTCTCTCAAAAGAAGGGGTAAACTGCTAGTAGTAATTCTTGCTTTGTATATTCAGTAGAAGTTTTTGTAAGCAGATCTATCTCAGCTCTGTCTCTGTCATCTTTCTCAGTGTTTAGTGGGAGGAAAGATGTTATCTGCACTGGTTTGGAGTTTGAGAGTTCACATCTTTGAAATTTAGAGCGTGTGACAGGTCTCAATTTACCAAATTACTTTATGAATGGAAATCTATTTAGATTTCATGCATGATCAAGTCATTGGGTTAGTGTCATCTGTGAAATCTAAGAGAATAAATTATAGTACTTCTCTGGACTGGTAGTTGACCGAAGATAGTGAGAGTAAATAATTACCAGTCATGTTAGTTCTTCACTCTATACTCTGTATCTAAATGATTACAGATGGGCTCTAATAAACAAGCTATGGAAGGATCTTCTCACATCATAACACAAGTTACAACTAGGGATTACTTTCAGAAAACTAACTAAATAAAGAGATCACTATTGGAGTACTTTGACCAATTCAATCAAGATATCAAATGCAAAAGAAGCTTGTGTAATAGGGAGCAGACTCCATAACTGTGATCTTTCTAATCATATGTGACAACTCCAAACCCTGGTGGCAGGGCCTTGGTCAATAACCCAGCTGGACGACCACCTATCACTTTTGGAGACTAGGAACTGGAAATTATTAAATGTGTGGAGAGCAGGAGATTTTTTAGACTACAGCTTCATAATAAAGGATTGGTAATACCTTTTAAAAAATAAATTCTTCCTTAAGGACTGGCAATACCTTACATGTGTGGTGAGCAGGAGATTTTCTAGAACTGGCAATACCTAGATGTCTTGGCACATTAACTGTCCTGTAATATATTTCTGCATATCTGATGAGAGCATTTAAATTGTTTTTTTGATAGTCTTTTTCCTGATTCTTTTGAATTATTCATATCGTTTCAGTTCACTGATGTATAATCATATGTGGCTGAATCCAGACTTGTTTTGGATTGGATATTCAAAACAGTTTTTCTGATTTGTGTTCTTTTTCTGGCATAACTTGTTGCCACAAGCTAAAAAGAATGAATTAAAGCTTAAAAAGGAAAAAAAAATAAAAAACTGTAAAAATCTGTGTTCCTTCATTCACCAAAGGGAGATTCGCCGAACTGCTGCTTTAGTACAAAACATCTATGTGCAGTTCTGGGAAAGTGATTCTAATAATTCTTGTCCAGGTGAAACATTACTTTGAATACGAAGATCCAAATGGGACAGTCAAAGAAATCTGGCGCCAAGTTTCACAGAAGCTACCCCTTATTAAACTCATGATAAATCGTGATAAACGGCTTGTGACGAGGGAGTTAACCCAGCCAGACTGTTCTTGTCTTTGTTCAAACCAGTCAGGGACTCATACAACACTATGACTTATTTGCATACTTGTCATGACCAAAATCGTGGCGATTGTGGGATCCTATTTGCTGCTGGAAGTGCCTCCTTTTATGGGCTATATAGGCGGTTGATATGGTGGGCAGGCTATCTATTCTTTTCCTGGGACATTACTGCTTAGCTCCTGTCATCTGATTGGATTCATTCATCCGCTGCAGCCATTCAGTTCTCAATGGTAGAAGGTGTCCCGGATGTATGTACGTTATTTATACAGTCCCCTTGTAGCATTTCTTTTTGTCATCGTCACAAAATATACAAAGTTATAGAAGCCGGAGTTAGCTCTTGATGTAAAATTGACTTGTAAATTATGACATTTAAAAGCAGAGGGATGAAACAAAGTTTTGTTTACATAGTGTTGCTTTAAAGGTAGGTGCTGGAACGAGCATTCAACCGCTCGGGTAAGAACATCGTCAAGAGTTCCTGAACTTCATCAAGCACAAGTGTGAGGAAAAGCACGAGGTGAGTGAAGTCACCGTCCTGTATCAAAAATCATCATTAGCCGGTGTCTATTTTTGTCATTTGACTGAAAAAAGGCTATTTTTTCAATTAGCTATGATCATATACAATAAAAAAACATAACTGGGAGATTGATTTAACACACAAAAGGGTTATGTTTTTGACTAATGGCAACATCGTTCCCATCAGGAAGGAAAAAGGAAGACAAACTTGAACTCTTCTTTTATGTATCAACCTGTGTGTTCCATGGTTATTGATTGACCATGCGACCTTTATCAGGGATGAAGATAAACTGGGGTGTGTTCTTCCGAAAGAACACAGACATATGGTTGCAATTTCTCCGGGAAATTCAAATAATGGTTTGGAAGGTCATCCATTTGGCTTTGATCTCAACATTAGGTCGTGAAATGCTCTGTACTTCTCTGACAATCTTTGTATCATCTCCCATTTCTTTTGGGTGGAGGATATGAGCTTCATTACAAGAAGCAAATAAAAGCAAAAGTAGATGTTTCTTTATACGTTTGCATAAGAATGGGAAAATAATGAGAAAGGGTCTTGTGCAGAACCTCCAAACAAAAGAGTAATTATTCTTTAACCTCATTGGGAAATGCCCTTTGTAGTTTGTAGTCCAACCCATGAAAAATTAATTTGTTGCAATCAAGTCTAAATTATGCCTTTTTTTTTTAATCTTTTCTGTTCTTGAAATTAAAACACGAAAAGATCAAAAACCCTTGTAATCTCCAAATTGACCAAAAAACAACAGAGTTAAGTTTTTGTTAAATTAGACACAAGTAAAAATGACATAATATGTAGGTGACTAACTGTGTCAAAATCATGTTGCAGTGTATTGCAGTGTATCTTTTTTGCAATTGTATCTTAAAGTTATCTTACAGTGTATCTTTTTTTGCAATTAAATCTTAAAATTATGTCACGGTGTATATTTTTTTGCAATTAAATCTTATTCTCTTACAATTGCTACAAGTTATAGCCAGTGAAATTTGAACCCTCGGTCTATGGGGTAACATCACTGAGCTCCAACCATTAAGCACACTGGTGGTTTTTATGAGTTCATAACCACTTCTAACAACAATATTCTGACAATGATGCACTAAGTATACCATAAAACTCTATAGTTTCACACTGACAATTTTATTTTGAAAGAAGAAAAGTATATACGAGACTAAAACGTGATAAACAGGATACCTTTTCTTCCCCTTTGGGGATCACTGAGGATAATTGTGTTCAAGGAGTTAAAAGAAAATAAATTGCACTAGAAATGTTAAAAAGTTGTCGCCATCTAAACCTAATCTTATCCTGGTGGCCATTTCATCTGTCTTCCACCTAGTACATGCAAGTGCAAATGGTAAACAGATTGACCTGCATGCAAGAGGAAGAAAGTTACAAATTACACGAGGGATCAACTTAATAGTTTTGTTCTGTATGGTTATTATGAATAAGAAAGGTTTCAATGTTTCAACAGAATGTGGGCTGTAGAGCATGTAATATGGACACCTACTATCTACTCTTTCACTACTGGAGACGAGCATAAACACTTTTCCCCTCATTTCACAATATGGCGCTTTGGCATACAAGCACTTGCACCTAGACAATATATGCACATAAAGCCTAGAAAAACAGAAGAGACTTACATGCTGTTGGTCCGTTGTTAATAACTACACGAAAACCATCAATGATGCCTTCTTTCTCTGCCACAATTTTCGCTGCATAAAGAAGATGTCCCAATATCTCTCCATGCCTTTGTTCAGCCTGTCAAGCAATAAACTCTGTCAGAAATAGGACATCAATAGGAAGCACATGCTATTGACCTCAAGATCTAAAACAAAAAGGGCAACAAAATAGTGAATACCATCAGGTTGAGCTGCTTAAATATCTCTGCCCCAATGTCTTACAATAGCTTTTTTCACTTTTTGAAGAAATAGACTGGCGAGTTTCCTATTTTATTCAGTCAATCTAATAAGATACACTTATAGATAATTTTTTTACAGCACTAGGAAATCTTATGTCCAACCCATACTAAACATCTACAACTAAGAGACCGCCTCAAGCAAAGGCAAGTTGGATTTGGCAACCGAAATATCAAGAAACATAATATCATAGAAACTAGGACCTTACCATCATAGGGAAAAGCAATCACGGCAATAACAAAATGGAAGACAATAAAGGAAATGAACATTTGTGGCTTAAATGTTTGGAAACCACTCGCCTTCTTCAAGAGGTTTCATTATTTTTACTTTTTAAAAGCCCTATAGTTTACTTTCATGTATTTCCAGAAGATATAAGAATGCATTTTTTTTCCACAATTACATACTTTACAGCACTTCTTTTACCTGATCATGGCTTACTGCACATTAACCAATAAAATTTCTGTAATACATCCCCTATGATATAATTTTGTTTTCTTCATTTTAAAATACATCTCCTTTCAAAAAGCACAACCTGCACATGGCATGAGATCACAAGTAGTCCACACATCAAAAAGCAAAGAATAATTTGCATCAGTAAAAAATTGTTTAAATAATGAAGGATATATGCTTAGGAAAGCGGTAACAAATATTTGATTGAGGCCTACTCCTTGATCAGATGCCTTCTTTCACAAATAGTCATCTAACACTTGGCATCTTATAACTACATACACAACAAAATTAATTTAAAGACCCGCCCACAACATACAGTGCACAGTGCAATATGAGTAAAATGACAAACTAATCAAATATTCAAGTATTCACAGAAGGTATTTCATTCTAACAATTTGGATATTGCTAAACACATAGCATACTTTTTCCAAACTCTACAAATTTTCATTGTTTTCTTTTTTCACATAAAATATGCTCAGATTATAGTAGCGGGCAAGCTTTGGTGAATTGCAATTTCAATGTTTTCTGTTATCCTTAAATTACAATCTTCTTATCCAATGAAGCAGTCAGCGCAGGAGAATCCCTTGCTTCTCCAGAATTCATTCCTCAGTACCTTTTTCTCTTTCCATCTTTTCTTTTTGAAGCAGTTAAGATAGCAGTCATGGTAGGACTTTGATGTCCCATTTATTAAATTAAGAGCACAATCAGTGGAAAAATATAAGCAGCAATCACCATTAGATCCTAAGGGAAAAAAATTGCCAAAATAGAACAAGAAGAATCACCTTGCCAAGCAGCGTTAATCCATCCCTTGATTTTGGAATGATTAAAACATGAGTGGGAGCTTGTGGATTGATGTCTCGAAATGCAAGAACCTTTTCATCCTCATATACTATGTTGGAAGGAATCTCTTT
This sequence comes from Gynochthodes officinalis, assembly GCA_020080225.1. Lineage (NCBI taxonomy): Eukaryota > Viridiplantae > Streptophyta > Magnoliopsida > Gentianales > Rubiaceae > Gynochthodes > Gynochthodes officinalis. The sequence continues at coordinate 12,241,324 of CM034617.1, forward strand.
TGCAATAATCTTGTCAAATCTGAAGAGCCAGAATGATAAAATAATATATCACAATAGATAACAGCAAAAAATTGGACCACAAAGCACTAGGAAAGTGGTCAACAAACAGTCAGTACAATTTGTTTAATCTTTTTGCATCTTCAAAAACATGATTAAGAAACAGAAATCCTACCTTCATTTCTTTGATAAAGTATCAAATAATGCTGCTTATACATATTCTGGAACTAAGATCACTCACCAGAAATATTTCTCTAGCAACTTGTTGCAGCATAAGAGAATAGGTGTTAAAAATCCAAATTTCAGTTATGTTCTTAAAAACTCGTCTCTCTTTTCTGATTAGCCACTAAACAATAATCAATGAACACAACTTCCTTTGAAAGCTTTTCTTGGTTTTCAAAAAATCCATAAAAGAACTGCCACTTGCTGAAACATCTTACACTCATTTGCAGTAGCTTTCTAAACTAAAGACTGAACAAGGATGGTGATATTTCCACAAAATAGATTCCCTTTTTTTACTTTTTTTTTTTTTAAAAGGCAAAAATAATATCTCCGAGTTTCAAATAGTTTCTTTTCAGACCCCCTAAAACATAATTACATCATAGGCAAGTAAAACCAAAATTAACAGCTTATCAAACCACTTCATGCATTTAATCTATTCCTTCTCTAGTCTTTTTCTTCTATCACAAGAAGCCAAACATTAAAGGATAAAAAGGATCAAAGTGCATGAACACAAAAATGCACTATCAGTTGCACACTCTTTATTGTCAAGATCGCAGAATGTGACTAATCACTCAAAGAGGAACAAATGATGATGCTCCCGCAATTCAACACATTACAAATCAAGAGGTGCATTTTAAATATGTGTTTTATGGTTTGCTAAAGTCAACAATAATAGCTATAACCAAAGCTAAATGTCTTTAATGAAATAAGACTCTGAAGAGGTGCCTTTGAAGACAAAGCATGATTTAGCCATCAAAGTTGATCCATCAATGCTATCAACAATATTCAGGAAATAAGACTTAATAAGTACAAATTTAATTTGCAACTGTGGTGGACAAATTAATAAGGGAAGAAATTTAACAAGCTGCCTATACTGGATTAGTATAAGATTCAGTGCTCCCCTCTTTTTTCCCCTTGCTTAGAAATTAACAATGTTTATTACCTTGTTCCTCCTTATAACCTATACAGCTTGCCACCTTCTATTTATTTGTCATGATTTCTACATTTTTTTCCCTGAATCTAATTGAAGTTTGTTTACTTCAGCAATTAGCATTAGATTTGTTCCTCTTGCTGCCACACCAATTTCTCCTACATCATGCTTCAAAAGATTTTGTGCTCACATATTGGAAACAGGAAAAAGAAAAAGAAGAACTGTCAAAGGTGCCCTTTAACCAGAAACAGAGTGATTTTTACCTATTTGATGAGACATATAAATATCAGTAGAGGATTCTAAAACAATGCAGTTAAAAAATTCTTAACATTTGTACAAATATCAATACCAATAGAAGGAGAGAAAGGTTAAACATTCAGCCAAACTCAGGTCACCATGTCAATGTCATAGTCATTTAACTGAAACAGATATACGTTATACCCAAACAAATGTAAAAGGAAGATACATGGTAGATGCTCCAGTATCAGCATTTGCTGCAGCAGCACGAGCAGAAGCTTCTTCATCATTTGTAGCACTTATTGAGGACATTGTTCTGGGATGGAAAAAGAAAAGGTCAATTAAAACAATGTTTCCAGTGCAATTTTAGCTGGATGAATACACTACATGTGCATAAAAGAATTTATAGGACGACCCCAGAGTTCCTGAACGAAACATCAAAACTTGAAGCTTGAAGAGCTAGTCATATTCAGCTCAACACAAAGACTAACAACACTATCAATCATTTAGTGACAGAAAATGAAACTAAAAAATAACTTGGTCCTCTAGTCACATCTAACTTTCAGTAAAGTTAAAAATTTCTCCTCTCTGTTATCCCTCCAAGGTGCACAAATTTACCTGAACTACCCCAATTATGCAGTATTATCCAACCGCTGAGTTAAATCAGTAATCAGAACCATATAAACCCTGATAACAAGCTTTTATAGTAAAGAAGATACCGAAACGGATGTCTTTATCTTTTTCTTTTCCTTCTGATTTACTCATCTTCAGAAGTCAAATGAGATGACTGTACACCTTTTAATTTTTAGTTTTACTCCCCCTCATCCCAAAAACAGAACCCATCATTTGTCTACATTACCATTCAATATTTTCAGGCCAAAGCGAATTACAAGTAACCAATAAATTCAATATTCCAATACAACAGTCCCTTTAAAAAAACATGAAAACTAAAAGAATGCACCAACTTTAAATATATTTTAAAAAATTATTTCTCACGGAAAACCAAACCGTTGCTGCCAAACCCAAGAGAAAGGATAATTTAGCAGACTGAAGTACTAGTACAGGGTAATACAATTAGTGGGGATTTGTTGTACCTGCGGGAATTTCGAGAGCTATGAAAGAAAGGGAGGCTTCTGGGAATGGAATTGGATGCTTTAACAAAAGCCATAGCCCTTGAACTAAGCTGGCCACTGCCGAATCAGTTCAGAAAAAGAAAGAAAGAAACATTCAGGTAGTAAAACAACATTGATGCAAGAATGCGGCGCAAATTCAAGGAAGTGGGAGGGCGCACCGAAACAACGAGAGGCAATTCATGGCCGTAGCAGCTACCATGGCTGGACGAGACTTGAGAATTTCTGCCTAAAAACTCAAACACTAGGACTGATTTGAAATTTGGGTTTTAGTCAAAAAACGAGGTGATTCTCTATATAGTATACTAGCAGATCCCAACCATGCGAGGCGCGGTGTATTGATTGCCCAGGGCGATATTTATAATATAAAGAATGTAGAGATAACACCAAAATAGTCTTCTGACCAATAATTTTTTAGTCTCCCACTTTTAAATGGTGTATGATAAAATAGGGTTAAAAAAATGATGCGGTAGAAGATAGAGTGAAAAAAATTATAAAAGAGAAATGAAATTAAGAAAAATAATAAGAGAGAAAGTACACTGAGAAAAATGATGAAGGAGAAAGAAAAGTGACAAAAATAATGAGAGAGAAATAAGAGTGAGAAAAATTATGAGAAAGAAAGAAGAGTGAGAAATTATGTGAGAGAATAGGGAAAAAAATTATGAGAGAGAAAGAACGGTGAGAATGGGCTAAGAAGAGTTAAAGGGTAAAATTGGAAGGAACTTTTTTTTGTCAATTCTTTGCTGCAAGGAATTGCAATTCTTGACTAATGTAGCTCAATTCCAATTCAAGCTTTGGAAGGAATTGGAATTCATAAGAGTTTCAATTCATCTGAACCAAACAAATGAATTAGGGTTAATGAATTTACAATTCCCTTAAACCAAACATGCCGTAGGTGGAAGCTGGTCCACTTTCATCATTTCTCAATTGAAGGGCTTGGCCGTGTTCTCCTTTTTCTTGGTGATGTAACATGGATGGAATATCAACAAGCAAGTATAGTTTGGAGTAACTAGCTAGGAAACCAAAAAGAAGGGGTTTTTTTTTTTTTTCTTTTCTATCAACAAGGGTTGGAGCATGACAAGGAATCAAGTGGCAGGTTTAATCACTTTTGGGTTATTTAATAAGGTTAGATTTACCATTAGATTTATGTCATGTTTTTTGTGGGAGTTAGTTAGGGATAGTGAAGTTTGAAGGGGAATGTTTTAGTAATACATAGGAGATGGAGCATGGTAAGAAATCAAGTGGTAATTTTAATCACTTTTGTTTTGTATAATACGGTTAGTTTTGTCATTAGATTTATGTTATGTTTTTTTTTTTTTTGGTGGGAATTAGTTAAGTATGGAGATGTTTGAAATCTTTGACAAGTAGTCAATTAGTCTTAGCCTACATTAGTGGTAAGGAGAATTCACTTTGGTGACTTTGAATATACACATTAACTTTGCAAAGTTAATACAACTATCTTTTTATTAGGAAAAAAAAAAAACTCTATGCAAATGTAGCATAAACAAATTAAACCAATTAGAGACTTAATAAAATTTCTCATTAACAAAAACTAAAATCATTAAACCTATTTCAGGAATCACCCATTTCAACAATAATTCATCTCTCTATAAACAATAACTTACAGAATCCCATTAATTCAATAAATGGGACCTCTACTACTATTGAGATCACACACTTTAAAGCTAATCCACTAATTATAGCTTGTTATGTTTTAACAAGTTTTGTATATCAGGATTCCAGTTATCTCGTAATTTTATTGCCGATTCGAAACCACCTTTTATTTTAAAGAAATCCTTAAAAGATCTCTTCCTTGTGGAATCCTTTTCATTCCCATGAGGATTGATGTGAAGCAGCTTTAACATTTAGAAATTCATGCTCCTTACAATAATTTTTCTGAGAAGAAATACTCAATAGAGAATCTTTCTCTATCAAAATTTTCCATGCCAACTTGGTTAGCAAAGCTTGATTTACATGCTTAATGAATCTTAAAACTAGACCTCCCATTCCTCTCAATTCATACAAAAGAAAAACGCATTCAATTTTTTAAATGGAAAATTATATAAGTTCTCTTGATTTTCATAAATTTTTGATTCAAAGTAAGTTATTTTAACATAGAAAGGCAAGATGATTTTTAAGATTTCAAAATTTATATTTTACAACATAGATTCTCTTGTCATATTCGATACAAACTTCTATCATTTTGTACTTCTTATCAAATGATTAAAGAAATTATTTTTCTAATATAAGCTTATTATGTACTTATGTGCTAACATTGTGCAACTTTATTTACTCTCCTATTCCAAAAAAAAAAAAAAAAAAACGAATCCAGTTTCAAAACTTTTCTTTATCTTCCAAAAAAAAATCCACTTTTAGAATAAATCTCTATATTATCTTTACTAATAATGATTATATATGGCCTACACTAAAAAAGTAAGGAAAAAAAAGAAAATCATGCATTTAATAGTATATTAAATATGTTATATCTTGTAACTAAAAAAATACACCAATGATTAACTCTCTAAATATAATTCATGTCTTCTCATTCAAAAACCGAGCCAGGCCCTTGTCATTACATAAATGTTAAGATTTTCTTGATGAATATCTCCTAATTTAGTTCGGTTGCAAATTTAATTTTAATAACATTTAAATCAAATATATTAATAATTTGATGTAATCTAGTTGAAAATATTAAAATATATATATATATATATATATATATATATATATATTACTCTTTTATTGAGATTTTTAAAATGAATAAGTAATCTCATTCTAAAGACATAATTGGACAACTATTCCTTAATTTTAAGGCTAAATTAAATCCTAAAGAAAATTTTACAAAATATAGGGCGTTGATATGAAATGGGAAAAAAATTTAAATTAATAAAGAAAATTTAGAGAAATTTCAAAACATATAAAAAAAATTAGAGAAAATACAATTTAATGAAATATAGGGAAAATTTTTTGATATTTAAGAGGGAAATTCTAAAAATGGCTAAACTGAACAATCCGAACCAAGGAACCCGATCGAAGAACACACCTGCCCGCCCCGTCTATTGCTATATTGTTTTGCCCCAGCACCCACCCCATCACCCACTTTCTCTCCACCTATTCCCGCCCTGCCCCACCACCCCCGCAGTACCCAGTGGATACTTGTTTTAACGAAAATCTGACAAAAAATTTAAACATAACAACCTATGAAAAAATCGATGGAGATAAACACCATTGGCCAACCCATTATCCAAATCAAAAAAAAAAAAAAATCATTGAAATCAAACAAAAATTACCACCCAAATCACAAAAACATCATCCAAATCAAACAAAATATTAATCAAAATAAGTAAAGTGTCGGCGTGCAAATTAAATCCAAACTTGACCAAAAATTAGAACAATCTAAAAATTCCATATCATCTAGATTTGACCAAAAATCAGAATAATCTAAAATTTTCATACCATGAGAATAAAAAAAATCGAACAAAAAAACTTCAAAATATGCAGAAATTTTCCTTCAGCTTCAACTAGTCCGAAAGCAGCCACCCCAAACCAACATCAAATCTGAGCATCTAGGAGCCACAAAAATCAGATATTAAAAAAGTAAATCAAACCACAAAAAGAAAAAGGGTGGGAGTGTGAGAGAAAGGAAGACAAAGTAATAGGATTTTGGGATCAGAGAGAAACAGGATCAAGGGACGAGTGACGGCCTTGAGACCAGAGACGACAACGAGATAATAGGGTAGGTTTTTTTTTTCTACAACTAGAGGTATCCCCACTCAATTATGGTCTTGCACCACATACTCTTTGAGGGGGGGAACTAATCCTCCAAACCAAGTAGACTTGCCCGCACTCACACTCCGAGGGTGGACTCTAAAAGGGTGGAACTAATCCCCCAAGCCAAGCAGACCTGGCCACACTCACACTCCGGGAGATCACTCCGGGGGTGAAACTAATCTCCCAAACCAAGAAGACCTTGCCCCTAAAACTGTCCACACTTCGGGAGGAGGGGGGGAGGGAGTACTCACACTCCGGGGGTGGAACTAATCCCCCAAGCCAATGAGACCTCGCCTCTAAACCTGCCCAGAGCAATAGTGGGACTAATCCCCTAAGGGTAGAACTAATCCCCTAAGCTAAGCAAACCTGCCTACACTCACACTCCGGGAGACCACTTCGAGGGTGGAACTAATCCCCCAAGCCAAGAAGACCTCGCCCCTAAACCTGCCCAGCGCAATAGTGGGACTAATCCCCCAAGCCTAGCAAACCTCGCATATAAACCTATCGTGACTAATCGCCCATAGGTGGAACTAATCCCTCAAACTAAGCAAACCTGCCCATACTCACACTCCGGGAGATCACTCCGGAGGTAGAACTAATCCCTCCAAACCAAGCAGACCTTACCCTTAAACCTGCCCACACTCTGGGGGAGAGAGAGGGGGAAACTAATCCTTCAAACCAAGCAGACCTCACCCCTAAGCTAAACAGACCTACTCACACTCACACTTTGAGAGATCACTCTGGGGGTGAAACTAATCCCCTAAACCAAGTAGACCTCACGTCTAAATCTATAATGACTAATCCCCCACACTAAGCAGACTTGCCCACACTCACACTCTGGAAGTAGAACTAATCCCCCAAATCAAGCAGACCTCACCCCTAAATTTGCCCACACTCCAGAAGGGATGGAGGACTAATTTTCCAAACCAAGCAGACCTCGCCCATAAACCTGCCCACACCCCGGGGGTGGAACTAATCCTCCAAGCCAAGTAGACCTCACCCCTAAACCTTCCCAGCGCGATAGTGGGACTAATCCCCTAGACCAAGCAGACATCGCTCCTAAACCTACCCAGTGCGATAGTCGCGGGAATCAATCCTGGACCTCCGAGCATCTCAAAACTTAATCTTCTCAAGAAAGCCCATAAACCTGCCCAGCACGATAATCATGGGAATCGATCCCAAGACCTCCTAGCATCTCAGAACTTAATCTTCTTTGAAAAGCCTGTTGAACCAACCCCAGAGAATAGGAGAGAAAGAAGTCATGGAACATGTTTTGTTTGCAAATTGCAAATTTGCAATTGTGATTTATATTACGTAAATTTTGGTAATTACTATTTACCAACAATGATACTTAATTAATATTACATTTAAGAGCTTTTTTTTTTTGTGCTTTCATCTAAAAAATTACAAATTCTTTCAATTACATCCCTAAATTAAAAGTGACACAACGCTATAAATTTACAATTATGTAAAAAAATTATTTTATATTAAATAACTAAATTAACTTCTTCTTCTTTTTTTTTTTGATAATTTTGGTTTGAGTTTATATAATTTTTATTATGTGTAAGTGATTTTTATACATTTTAATATGCACACATTATAATATGTTTAGAAGATTTTTATATGTTTTAATATGTGTATAGTCGTAAAACTCTGTTGACAATATAATTAAAATGTAAAAAGATAAAAGAAGAATACTATATTTTACAAAACTTTCTCATGTTTTAAATCTTTTGAAAAAGGATATCATCAATAATTTAATAGTCATGTATATAGTATAATTAATTCATTTTATACAATGCCGTGTATTCAATTATTTTAGTATATTTGAGTATTTTACTAGTTAAGTTGCTATCATAGTAGCTATTTAGAAAAATATTATTATATATTTCCATATAAGTCTAAGAAGTAAATATTGCATATGAGTTAAACAAAAACCATATTTCGCATTCATATTAAAAAAATTTCTAAACAAGTAATTGATATAATGAGATCATAATAAATCAAATACAAATATTATTTTTGATACAAAATATATACAAAAATTATGATTATAAATCATAATATGTTTAACATTGTATAAAAGTAACTAAGTAAGTTTAATTCATATTCTTTTACATAACAAAATTTAAACTATATAGGATATTTTATATATATATATATATATATATATATATATATCCTATATATTTTTTATATAAATATAAGTACTAAAAGTAAACTATGAGCACTAATCATATTTATAGCTTATAATAAAAAATATAAGAGTGAATAAATAATAATTCATAATCAATAAAGAAATAATAGTAATCTACTAATAAATAGTACATATATTGAGATATGATAGTTAAAAACCTTATTAACATAATTTTAATATAAATATAATATAACACTAATTAAAAATATTAATAATAAATTAGTATTCTAACTAATATTAATAACATAATATATATAATAATATAAATAATATATTAACTATATATTTATTAAAATTTAAATATATATTGATATATAAATAATATATTTAAATAACTAGGGTAAACAAGGCAGGGGAAGCTCACCTCGCCACCCGTCCCATTTATGTGTAGGGGGAAAAAACTCCCCCCACACCCGCCTTGCCACCTGCTCCACTTGTCCCCAGCAGGGCTGAAACGAGGCGGGTACATGCAGGTGGTGGGTACCTGTTACCATCCCTAATAAATACAATAGGTTTTTATCATTTATCATAAAATTAATTATATTCACATTTCTTGAGACTTAGTAAAATTATCAATACTCTCTTATAATTGAAAGAAACTACTAATTTCCCCCAAAAAAAAGTCAAATTTTAACATGTAACCCCCTCATAATAATGTTAGTTAAAAAAATTATATTGTAAAGATATATTTACTCATTAACAATTTCATCAATTATTTTATATAAAGTACACTACTAACTTTTTTTCATAAAAAATTGTAAAATGTTCCTTACATATGATTGAGTGAATAGGCATATTTTTTTGTGCATCCAAGTTTGAGTTTGAGATTTTCGGTACTTAATTTTTTTTTCATTTAGAAATATCATATCTAATTTGGTTTGAGTTTTTAGCATTAAGCTTGTCTTTGAATAAGACATAAGCATATTGTTATGATCCACCTTCATCCTTTCTCAATTCAAGGGGCTTGGCCTTGCTCTCTCTTTTCTGGGTAATGTAACGTTTAGTAGAACAAGTATATGCGAATGTAGCTTAAACAAATTAATGATTTGTAGCTTTTCTTCCACAAACCTTTACCTTGCAATATGCAATTCACATTTCCAAACTTATATAAATTGAAATGTTTGGATGAAGTTTGGGCTCCCAACGATGTGCTTTGGTTTTTATATTAACTTTTTCGTTTATTTGGGAAGAGAAGTGACTTTGAGGATAAAAATATCGAATCCCTTCCAAAACTTCGGAACTTTTTTAGTTGTGTGGTTGATCAAGGATGCAAAACGCAATCATTGCTAGCCTACTCAAATTCATTACTCATATTCCTCTGTTGTTGTTCCAATCTCTTTTGATTCGTTACTCATATTCCTATTTTGTTGTTCCAATCTCTTTTGACTTGTATATATAATTGGCAGTAGGCATGAGAACCCATTAGGCCATTAATCATGAACATTGTAGAGAGAGTGTGCAGAGTTAAAAACACTCTTTTGCGTTTCGCTTTTGAGTAAATGTTAAAAATAGTATCTTATATTAGGTCGTGTAATTTTTTTTATTCCTTATATTTTTAAATAATCTTTTTAAATTATTTATATTTAATTTTATAAATTTTTTTGTCTTTTACATTAAAATAATTTTTTTAACCCCTTACATGTACTATTTTAAACTTTTCTTTCTTTGACTAGATTTTCTTTTGTGTCCTCCTCGTAAATTTATTTGTGAGGTTAAAACAAAAATCACAAACGACAAAATTTTGGTATCGATTCCCAGTAACTACCAATGCGCCAAAATAATTTGAAATTGCATCAACAATTTTCATTTCTAGCATAACATTATATTGTCATCTAATACTATCTATAATAGTAATTCTTGTCTTTCGAGACAGACCGAGTGGTAAGTTGGGTGGCTGTGGGACTAAAATCTCTGGGTTGTCACTCGGTCTTTCGCCTGCCACACAAAGCTTGTCTAGTGTGATTGACATCCTCTAATGGGCTTTATAGGCTAGCTTTGGGCGAGGAGCATACCATAGTCAATAAAGTAATCCTTTACTAATTCTTTAGTTTGATATATATCGATATAACATACTAATGTACTAGAATCTCTAAGTGACTATTGCCTTTTGGATCTTATTGGATTCGACTTATTTTATGCACTAGATCGTATTTGATGTAAAAGTTAGGATTTTACAATATGTGATATATTGGTTCTTAATGTGGTATTTCTCCCCTTTCTCACTCCTTTTTTTTTTTTTTGAGATAGTTAATAAAAATTCTACATTGACACTAAAGGATGAAGAAATTCTATTTTACTTTAGTCTTTTAACTAAACCATGCATTCATAAATAATTTCAAATAAAGGACATGTGATCAATTTAATTGGGAACCATCGAAAAATTAATCAAATTATTCGAAATTTTAAGATAAAAAATGTAAAGAAATAAAAAGTTTATTTTAGTGTCAGGGACGAAAAAGATTGTAAACTGTTGGGATTAAAATAAATAAATTTCAAAAACCTCACCAAAACCCGTAACCCACACAAGCAACAAATTTGTTAAATTTGAAGGTTGACTCTCGGCCAAAGAAGCAAAAGAAGGAAAATTAATGATGGCCCATGCACAATGGAAACCAGGAAGCAACAAATACAAATTGGAAGCGGCCCCCACACAAATCAAACAAAAGTTTGTCAACTGAAAATAAACAAAGCAGCAAAGTTTTTAAAAAACTTGATCAAATAGCCGTGCGGCTTTTCAACAAAACAGAGGCTGAATTTTTGTGTTTCTCTGTGTTTCTCTATTTCTCTCTGTACTATAAAATCATGAATAATATGTTTTATTTATAGGACTCAATCAAATCATATACCTATTGAATTTGATAAATACTACACCAAAATTCAATATGATTAAATAACAAAATATAAACCCAATAGAATACTAGGATACTTAGTTTAATTCCACTATATAAACCAAATATAAAAAACTAAAAAGCCTCACTTTAGAATGTAAAGAAAAAAAATCATTCAAACAAATAGAAGGAACTATTTTTGAAATTTAATTTTTACTTTTTATTTCATAAATGTCAATATCAATCAATCACAGCCCAAATTTGACACATGTAAGAATCAATGAATCACAACCCAAATGTAAGTATGTAACATAGTGCGAAAAAAAAAATACAAGGCATTCCAAGCTTTGAAAAGTAGCACTCACGAACCCACTTGAAAAGTGGACACAAATTTCATCTTTCTTATTAATTTCCGTGAGAGAATGAGCAAATTGCATTATAAAATAAAACATAGAAGTAAGCTTTATTTATCAAATAATATAATATGCGGTGTTTTATTTTCTTAAAAAAAAATATATCTTACCAACTAGGTGGCCTAAATAGACATTTCTCCTATGTACACAAATTTTTTTTTTTTTTTTGGGTCAAGAAGCCATGGTGGCCTTCCAAATTTAAGGCTATGTTTCCAATATCTCTTACGCATAAAATGTTATTTTTTCTCACGAAACAAATAAAACATTCAAATATATTTTTATTTTAGAATTTAAAATTTAAAATTTCCTTTTTAAATTCTCCTCACATAATTTTAAAGAATTTTCCTTCCAATACAAATTTTATTCTCCCTCCAAAATATTTTTTCTTACAAAAAAATCCCATCAAACTTTTCACACATTCCAATACAAAATTTCTTAAATAAACTACAATCCAAAAATAGCCTAAAATCTTTGTTAGAATGAGCCAGCTACCAAAAAAAAAATTATGAAAGCAAAGGATTAGAATAAAATTATAAATTATAAATGAAATTCTAATAATATTAGAAAATATAAAAATTACACACTTCACAACGGCTGGCTTCTACACCACAAATGAGATTACAGTACCTAGTTTTGAAATCCAAAAAACACTCTAACTACACAGATATATAGATCAATTGGAAGCCTAATAAAATTACTCATCAACAGAACTAAAATCGGTAAACTCATTTCAACAACCACACATTTGAACGATGATTCCTATAGCTGTCTGTAAACACTAACTTACAGAATTTCATTAGTTTAATAAATGGAACCTCTACTACTATTGATATCACACACTATTAAAGCTAATCCATTATAAAGAAATCTTTAAAAGATCTCTTCCTCATAGAATACTATTTCCATTCCCATGAGGATTGATGTGGAATGGCTCTAACATTTAGAAGTTCATACTTGCTACAATATTTTTTTGAGAAGAAATAATCTATTGACAATCTTTCTCCATCAAAATTTTCTTTGCCAACTTGGTTGATTTATGTGTCCAATGAATAAAAAGATCCAACTTGGTTGATTTAGAAGTTCAACTTGGTTCATTATGCATAAAAAGATCATACAAAAAAACCAAAATTCTACTATTTGACAATCTAACTTTTCATTTCACTTTTAAGTAAAAGTGTAAGAATAAACTCTAAACTAAAACTAAACTAGGAAATCATCTTATTACCTATCTTTAGTTTCTATTTTACTGCAGCCAAGTTTTCTTCTCGTCCAAGTCTTCATACTTGAGGCTCCACATTGATCTTTCATCTCTGTGACTCCAGTATTTCATCTACACAAGATATTTCATCAGTCAAGAAAATAGCAAATGGAAACTTGCTTAAATTCTCTAATATGTGAAGGAAATTATATTTTGATGATTGCAAAAAATATTATGCGTACAGGACTTGACATTTTTTTTGTTGTCACGAATCAATGAAGTTTTATTAGATGTATAATGAAATAGTTGACAACATTCACACATTAACCCACCAGCACATTAACAATGATACAATTAGATAGATAATGAATTGGTTGACAATATTTATTCATTAGCCCACCAGAAATTTCAAGTGTAAGCATGCCATCACCTATTAGTATGCATGGACTCAAAATTACAATAAAAGGCAATACCTATTAAGCTCTCTCCAAAGTTCAAAATTTACGAAGTCTACTTAGCCTAAGAGCTTGAAATTGCGTGCTGACATTTCAAAGAAAAAAAAATCAACATCCAAAAGAATATTTCAAAAAAAATAGCAATATTATAACAAAATTTCTTTTAGATACTTTTTCAAACACTTCGTAGGCAATTTAAATTTGGTCATATGTGTTCAATACTATAATAGTATCAATGTTCACGATTGAGTGTCCATTTAGAAATACATAGAACTTCAGAGTATTTTTATGAAAACTTTCCAAATAGAAATACCTCAATTAAGATCAACATAATCCAAGATAAAATCTAGTGTCATAAAATTTCCATTACAAAATACTCTTCAAGTTCAAGGAAAATTATACAAGTTTCTCTTAGTTTTCATAAAAAATATTTCAAAAAAAATTCAGAACCCGTTTTAAATTTATATTTTATGACATAGATTCTCTTATCATATTTAATACAAACTTTTGTCATTTTGGACTTCTTATCAAATGATTAAAGAAATTATTTTTCTAATACAAGCTTATTATGTACTTATGTGTTAATATTGTGCAACTTTATATACTCTCTCCAATTCCAAAAAAAAAAAATTAGTTTCAAAACTTTTCTTTGTTCCCAACAAAAAAATCTACTTTGAGAGTAAATTTTTATATTATCCTTATTAATAATGATTATATATAGCCTACACTTAAAAACTAAGAAAAGAAAAAGGAAAATAGTATATTAAATGTGTTGTATACTGTAATTTAAAAAAAAATTATACCTTATCCAAAATGAATTTTTTTTATATCGGAAGGAATATAAAAGTTCTAGAGTTATGATAGTAAATTACTCTCCATAGATAATTCACGTCTTGTATTCAAAAACGGAGCCAGACCCCACTATTAGAGAGGCAAAATATTAGCTAATGTTTTTTTTAAAAAAAAAAATATTATATGTTGTAGAATATTGCGTCACAAGTATATAATAAAACAGAATTGAGAGAAATTAAGTAGAAAAAGCAGAAAAACACCACAGATAGTAGAGAAATTAGAGAAGAAATTCTTATTTCCACTTTTCTTCACACCTCCTTATGACCAAACTATGCTCCAATGATATATCTATCAATGTATTTTGATAAATACATATATTAGATAGGGATAAGTGCTTACATTAGATATGGATAAGTACTTACATTAGATAGGGATAAGTACATTCATTAGATAGGATGAATATACATTGGATAGGGATATTAATATATATTAGACAATGATGAATATACATTCATGTATTTCATAACACTCCCTCTTGGATATTCATTGTATTTATTATTTTACGAATGTGCATGATACTACCTCATTAAAACCCTTAAGCCCAAAAAACCCAATGGGACAAAAAACTGAACAAAAAAGAAAAAGAGTACAGAGCACAAATCTTATGATATCCCCTTTTATGGATACATTAGTTGCTATACTGTAAATTTAGTTATTATATAAATACTTATATATATTTTTCACTTGATATTTATTTTTATTTTTATTGTTGATTTTATTTATGAAATTATGGGGAGGTATTTTAAGAGAAAATGATGAACAAAAATTCATCTAACAATGAAACAACAAAAGATAGTGCAAATTAAAAAGTGATGATAAAAAAAAAAACATTTGGGAAGCAATTCCAACATGCATTTTTAATAATGTAAAACTTTGTGAATATTTAATTTAATAAATTTTTACTTTATTTTACATAAAGATTACTTAAATTGAATTTTTTTTTTTTATGTTAGTGTGCCCCCACTAAAATATTTTTCTAACTCTGCCATTGCATATAATATTTATGATAAAATGTCATACATTTTTTTTAGTTTTACAGTTATTTTCTTTTTATTTGTATTTTTAACTTTGTAAATTAATGAGTATTTAGACTTTCGACTTTTCAAGGATTGATTTTGAATTGAGAAAGTATTGATAGTTTCTTTAACCTACAGAGAAATATTAATAGTTTTACACATGATCAACTATTATACTAAAAGAAAGCAGATGTAATTAACTCCAAATCACATGGTCAACTATTATAATTGTAAAATGATTGTGGTGCTTAAGTAATTAGACAAATATTATGGTTAAGGAATTAAAATATTTTGAGTGAGATATTAATAATTTTACCAAACATAGAGAAATGTAGATGTCATTAACTCAAAATTAGATGATCAACTATTTTAATTGTAAAATTATTTGTGGTGCTTAAGTAATTAGGCAAATATTCTGGGTGAGGAATTAAAATTCTAAACTATTCAAACATCATATTTCATTTTAAGTTTTCCCAGCTGAGGATGATGTCTGAAAGCCACTGAAAAAACCATGGCAAATTTGCTTGCACAAGTCCCTCGTACTGTCAGGAGCCTTGCTCTCTCTGCTTCCTCTAATGGTAAACTTCACAGTGCTTTAAGTGAATTTTCTATATATTTTTATCCCTCTTCATGCATATGTTTATGTACGCATCCCCAAGCAAGTGCACATAAACCTTAAACCCTCTTAGATTTACAGGAAATTTAGCTATTCCTTGAGTTGTTTCCCTCCTCGGAGATTGTGGGTCTGTCAATATTTGTATTTAAGGCTTTAGGCCTTTCTTGATATGAGTGTGACTGTGATTAAAAAAAAAAAAAGGGAGGAGTATGTAGTTGTGGGATTCATTCATATGCTACTGTTTTAAAAGATTTTAAGTCTACTGTGAAATATCAAACAAAGTTGCTAATGATGATACTAGTATTTTCAATTGCACAACATCACAGTAGTAATAATAGTGGAAATTTTGATTAATTCTTCTCATGTCTTAAAATCAAATTTCAAAGAAGATTGGCTGACCATACAATGTTTAGGCGCAATAACATGTCACAAGTGAAGATTTTAGGTGTTTTAATAACATTTAGAAGTACAAAATGAAATTAGTTCTTGTTGTTATAGGAGAGTTTTGTAATGCATGTGGCTGTTTATGCACATATTACTGCACATATCTTCACCTCACTGAATTACTGCCCTTATTTAGGACGTAGTGTTCTTGTGGTTTCAGGGTCACCTCCTGGTGTGTCTCAGTCCGGGGGACCGGTTATTTTAGAGCTTCCCCTTGATAAAATTCGACGACCCCTTCTGCGCACTAGAGCAAATGATCCAAAAAAGGTGCAGGAACTCATGGATAGTATCAGGGAAATTGGCCTCCAAGTTCCTGTAAGAGCAAAATTGTCAATTTCTTCACAATTTGTTTCCATCCTACTTGTGAAACTTATTGTTAGTACCGTTGCAAATTATTTTTCCATCCCCCATCTAACCATCCCCCGCCATATTCCACACACCACATGCATACACCAAATCTCAAATGCATACTGGGAATGGTCAATACTACTTGAGTTTCCATTTTGCCTGCTTAACTAAAATAAAAGTTCTTCCATACTGGTTCAGTTTTAAGTTTTTTTAATGACATTTACAGCAGAAGTTATTGTCATAAAGTTTTAGTCCCTAGCTTTTTCTAGTAAAGTAGTTGGTGAAGTTCAAATAGCCTATGTAAACTAGAAGACTCAGATTTTCCTCTGACAAAGTGTTCGTTTTTTTCCCCTTTTTAACTTGAGGATCTATGAAATTTATAGTGTAAGAAGCTAATAAGTTCTTGACCCTGTTGAGTATTTGATGGCAAATTTATGTTGTAGAGAGCGTGCAACAACCCAGTGGTGGTCCTTAACTTGAATGAAGTTGAAAATGATAAACAATTCAGCTCTTTTGCAATTATGCTTCCCTTTTTTTTTATTGACATGCCCTAGGAGCCAGAGCTATTTGCTCAATTCTAAATATGTTGTAGCTAATGCCATCCACCATTTTGCTATTCTCTTATTGCATGTCCTGTTCCATACGATCCTCTGGACCTGTTATTGTAAGCTATGCAAATTCATGCAGATTGATGTGCTTGAAGTTGATGGAGTATACTATGGTGAGCACATATTTCAACTTCACTATATATGCATGCCTTTGGGTTCATTAAGGTTTTCTTCAATTTGTAACATTTCCCAACCAAAAGTATACTAATGGATTATTTAGTGAAGATATATGTGATTAAGTTTCAGTGTTGCCTATTGTAATACTGCAGGTTTCTCGGGTTGCCACCGCTACGAGGCTCATCAACGCCTTGGGCTTCCAACTATCCGTTGTAAAGTTCGCCGTGGAACCAAAGAAACTTTGAGGTTTGTTCTTAGATTATCCTCTCTCTTAGTGTGTTTTCGTGTCCGCTTTCATTTTAACAGATTACTGTTTTCCTTCATTTACTCTCAGGCATCACCTAAGATGATGTATGCTGGTTGTTTGGTCCAATGTCAGGTGACACATTAAGATGTGCCTGTTTCTTAACGTATGAATATGTAGTCACTCCTATGTAGATTATGTCAAAAGTTCCTCTGACGCAACCTTTTGCTTTCGTGTCAATAATTGTAAAGAGTAAACAGAAACTCTTGCCGTCCATTCTACTTGATAAAACAAATTCTGTCACGTCCCTCCTCTTTCTGCATTCTCATGCATGAAAATTCTTCCTTCACAAGAAGGAATGAACATCACTGCCTCGTTGGCATTTAAATAGACATAATTCATTTCTCTTTACTCTGCAAGCGCCTCCTATTGTTGACAGCCTTGATACTAATGGACCTTTTCAACGCTAGCAAAATAATTAGTCGGCATAACTCGTAATCATAAAGCAATTCCTTGCTCTAATAAAACAGCATGGGGATGTAATTGGCTATGGTAAATGTCTTATGCTGCAGATCAATAGAGAAACCAAGGAGTCAACTGCGACACATGTTCACAATTTTCAATAATTAGAATGAATAATAATGGATTTTCACAAGTTCTCAAGAGACCAATAATTCTTAAGTTTTGAATCCACAAGAAGAAATGGCCATTCGGTTCAAACTGATAATTAATAAACAATGGAAACAACTCAAAGGATACTGAGTACTCGATGAAATGAGTACTTCATATGGGTAACTGATAACATTATGTAACGCTAAAGAGCCATTAATCAATAGACAGAAGAATCTGAACTAGATATAAACATTTCAAAACTGGGAGGACGTTTCATTGGCCTGAAATAGGTCTACAACTAACAGCAGGAACTATACATAACTTCCTATGATCAGTGTATTTATTTGTATGATATGGGACCAGACCTAGACACTGCAAACCTAGGCAATGGGCTAGGACCCGTGCTCCCTGATGTCGAACCTTCTACGTATTTTGTTTTCCGATTGGAACTGTAATCTAATGGGCCAGAACGCCGAACGTTCCTATGCAGCTTGTCCATGCTTCTTATACTTGCACTACCACTGTCATATTGCTGCTCGTGACTTGGGGTTGATGATGCCTTGAAGTACCCAGAATCATGAACACTTGATTGAGGAGTTGAATCAACACGCAGCCTCACCACAGGAGATGAATGTGCTATAGCAGGAGAATGGTGGGGTGATGCACTTAATAATGACAGGGTTGTAGAAGGAGAATTTGCATAATGCTGGCTGTAGATTGAACGAATAATTGTGTAAGGAATATGGTATTCCAGTGAGCTTCGTGGTAGGTATGGTGATAATTCACAAAACTGGTCCAGAAAGATCAGCTTGGCAACGAGATCAGACCTAAGTAGGAAACCAAAAATAAACAGCATTAAGAATACCTTGCATGTTTAAATATATATCAGTGACAAAAATTATTGAAAAATGATGGCAAAATCTAGAACTTTATAGTCATTCCCACGGTCATCTTTAACAGCAAAGTCAATGTAAATCAGGACAACCCAAACAAGAGATTATTCCAATGTCAGAGTAAATCTCTTTCCAATGCCAATACCTTTTTCCAACATGTTCTCCATTTTTAGAACATTCAAATTATCAGTCCTAATTCTGTTTTTAGCAGGTAGCATGAACAAATTTATTGTCTAGTTTTCAAGTTTAAAATTATCAGTCTAGACAAATTACCTAGAATACTAACTATATAATAAATTTGGTTTTGTTGCAGTTTTCTAGAATATGCTAGAAACCAGAATAAGTACTCAGCAAATAAAGACCTTGTGAAGATCCATATTGTCTAAGTAGCTCCATTGTCTAGTAATCAGTTTTAATTCACTACCTTTCGGTAGATTTTCAAGCAACATTTCAGCTTATCAGAGAAAAAATCATCTTACCTATTGTTTTCACTCCAACAGTCCAGAATTATTCCAGCAGAAAACTTCACAAAAAGCTGCATAATGTTCTTTATATTAGCCTCAGCTGACAAGCGAGTCAGTGTCTCAGAATTCAGCGTCTGATCAACATGGCCATTTGAAAACGACTGTTTCAGTTGATTTTCCCTTTCAAGTCTCACAAATTCACTTCCCGCAATAACTGCACTGATACACCTGCCAAGGAAAGCTTTTCAGATCAGAGACCAGCAAAGTCAGAAACCAAAAGAGATTATAACTCCAAATTGATCCACATGTACATGGGTAAGAATGGTGTATGGCTTCCGATTGTTACTGATATTAATCAAGTCAACTATATGAGCTTATATGGGTTCTAATAGATCTGTCTAGAAGTTTTTTGTGGATTTTCCATATCACAATAACATATACAAATAAGGAAATGCTAGTTTATTGGCACACACTCAACCCCAATCTATAAATCTAGAATAAGAAATTAGCTTCCAACCTGTTTTTCAGTAGCTAAATGTTGCAGTTATTAGCTTTTCCTAAAAGTAAACAACTAATCATGTTCCCGATGCTGTGTTAACTTCCTCTAGATTCCAACTTTATCAACTCAATTTATTATGCAACATATGCAGAACGCTTCATGTCTTCAAACTACTTAGAAAAATCAAAGAACTGAAAATCCATATGATATATTTGCCGTTCAACTGAATTTTTCAAAAAGGAACATCATTAGTAAGAGAATTATTATCATACGACACATTTCAACACTTAATAGAAACTTTGACCATGGCAGATGACTGAAATGGAATGAAATTTGATATGCTTTCTAATAATCTTTTTTCAGTTTTTCCTAACACTGTATATTAGGGACTAAGAAAATATAAAGAGGAAAGGAGTGGACCTAGCCAAGCAGTGGATATTATTGCTGAAGCCTCCAGTGTCAACATTGAATGCAGTAGTGTTCCAAATGTTGGATGTCATAAATGTGGCAAATAAGTATGGCAGCAAATTCCATGAACCATCACTTGCACCCCCAACCTCTTCTAAGATGGATCTGATCCACTCAGAATCATGACCACCAAGTACATTCATGGGGTTAGCCACTCTTCTCATCCTTCTAATCTCCTTCTTCTCAGGTATTTCATCAGGCAAATGCTTGGAAACCCCAGCAAGCAATGAATGTATTAAAGGTGCACCCTCTTGAAGCACAGCACCAGCAGCTTCTGCTAGAAGACCATCAAAGGCAATTGCTTGCCCTGCTTGGATACAGAAACCGATCATTGTGTCCATGTCAATAATTTGCTTAATAGTTGCTTCTAGCTCCATCCTTTCCCCAGAATGCATGCTTCCAGCAACTGCTTCCAGATTCTCTCGGTTTGCTCGTAATGATGTGTCAATACAATTTAAAAGTGCAGCTGTATGCTCTTTCACCATTTGGTCCAATCTATCAACTCCATAGCCACCAAATATTCGAACGAATGCTTTTAATTCCTGAATATCAGTCACCGACTCTGCAAAATATCCCCCAACTGGCCTTGAGCTTTTGAAGCACCTGTGTAGTGGTGCAAATAGGATACCAGCATTAGATATATCCTTAACAATGTTTTCTATGTACCAGTTGCATACAGATTCAGCAGCAGATCCAGTATGCTGCTCTGCAGGCTTTTCAAACAAGTGTAAGGAGGAAACTGGACCAGAGAAGGTCTCGGAAAGTATGATTTCCCGGATTCCAAGTGTGAGGTCCATGCTGATGTGTTGCTCTGCCAAATGAACTATAGTTGTATGTCTATGGATTAAGGATTCCAGAACGGAAGGTCGTTGAAGATCATTATCACTTTTCAAAACAGCCAGGAATCTCCTTTTGAAGTTTCCAAGGATGCACTCTCGCATGTACTGCAGAAGCATTGCTGCATCTTATCAGACAACACTTTGCAACTAAGAAGGTGCACATATTTTTATCTATTTAAGAGTTGTGAATGATACCAAATGAATCTAGCACCAGTTATTGATAATTAAAAGGATCAAGTTACAAACAATATGAGAATCAAGACAGATAATTCTCACTTCCTGTTTTGCACTTTTTCAGAAGTGTAGCTGATAATTTTGTTTTTATCTCTCTACCATATTGGTCACTGAGACCAATCATTGTATAAGTTCCCACAATGTGTCACTATTCAATGAAAAAATAATTAAAAAGCAATTCTGCATATCATTCTCCTGACCAATCAATTGATATTGTCATCTGGATTTCATTTCCATTTTGTTTTCCTCCATCCTCTCCTATCATGTTTAAATCTTAAACCTGAAGGTCCTCTGTTGTCGATCATACATATCTATTTCATGCTAGTTGTTGTATCACTTATAGCTTCTATCCTATGGGGAACAGTGTTGACTTTCCAACCTTTCTCCAAATCTTGTTCTCTTTCATTATTTTTTTGGAAGTATAAGATGTTAACAAGTTTTAGCATAAGAAAATGATTGGGGTGAAGTAACAGGAGAATGATTTTTTATACGATACAGTGTTGCAGAGGTAAGATCATATAATATCTTACCTCCCTCAGAACAAAGACATGGTTAAGAACACAGATAGGCTCCATGTCATTTAAGACTGAGCACAGATTTGTTAACCTCTGCATTGCTGCTTCTAACCTGTTATCACCAAAAAGAAAATAATAAAAATTACAACATGGGTGATAGGAGAAAGAGATGAATTTGAAGATATGATTATGCCCAACATTTTGATAGATTCACTGTTTGCGGGATAGCTCTCAAAGCCAGGAAAATGAAAACCGGACACAGGTTTTGGAGACTTCAATGATTGACTGGATAACCTGGATGTTAAATTCATCAGATTTGCTGCCTGCTCTGGAAGAAGCTGAAGTTGAAAATAAAATTAGTACCCACATAAAAAGATATTCTATTTCCTCAGAAGCATTTATACCCTGATAGAATACAAACCTGCATTTCCAGAGAGCCAAATCCACCTTCTGAATCGAGGATGTTGATTAACCCTTCCAATCCTCCCATGATGGATTCAATGAGGGACTCAACATACAGAACCGCATCACGCCCTATTTTGGTTACCTGCATAAAATGAATTAGCTCATTTTCTTGGTCTCTAAGGTAAATCAAGTAATAAACAGGACACAAAGCATCAGGTAGAGGCCTCTTTGGATGGATATTTGCGCTGTATGGTGCCGAAACTTCCATGGATATGTGTGATCATCTTATTTATAGTTCAGCAACAGGAAATGGAATAGAAACACTAAAGCATTAAAGGAGACAGAATTGGTTACTATATAATAGTTTGTGACTACAAGGAATAGGAGAAAGGGTTTGGCAGAAGAAAAAACAGCCACCATACGATGAATTGTAAAAATTTAACAAGAAGGTAACTGCAGCACATTTTCAAACATGGAGGTAGAACAGATGCTGAGAAAAAGAACACCAAGCCTAGAAAGGAAAAGAGGACCAAGAAGAGGAACTATGTCCAAGACCAGCGTAGGCAATTATATCACATATAATGACTTCTGAATCTCGCTGGAAAAAAACATCTCTACTACGTGAATAGGTCTCACACTTGGCTCTAGAAATTCACACACTGCAACATTAATGAGTAACAGCCAGGACCAATGCAATTTACCCTAGAAAACAAAAACTCAAAACTGATGTTTGGTGTTTGCTATTGGATATCTAAACAAGTTAACACTGCTATCACCTTGCTAGGCTGTAGCAGGAATTTGTCTCATATGAACAGTATGATTTAGAGGTTATTCTGAGGATAAGGAAAATCCTGGCATGTATTATGCTTCAAGGTGAATGGATCTTAGATACCATACTAGTGTACAACTTAATAGTCAGAGCTTCAAAAATGAACCCTTGAACCTAAATTGCAAATTTTGGTACACATTAGGTACTGTCAACAGTTAGATGTTCTTTATGAACCGGCTAAATTATCTCCTGTTGGCCCATAGTTTAAGAAATGAGTAGAGGACAGCCTAAAGCTCATTTCAAAGCCAACTCAAAATTTCCAGCAACATCCGTTATGTTAAAAACTCAGATTAGAAAATGGAATCAACTGCAACCAAAGTGAAAATTGGAAGCTTAGACACCTAGCTTCAAAGGAGACATTTAACAGATTAACAATCTAACCTGATGTGTTTCTGATGAACAATACCTTCAAGGAATTTTTCCAACAGGATATCTCTTGCATTACTTTTGCAGATTTAAACAAATCACTAAGGGAAAACAGAAAAGTTCAGATATTTTAAGAACAGCCACTACTGTTTTTTCACATGCTCATGTTAAGCGAATTCGCAGAACAGTCGTGTGTTACAGATGAAGGGAAAATGCTAAACCAAGCATGAAGCAGTCCCTTGAAGGAAATTTATGATTGAAAGCCAAACAATAGTAGCAGGATCACTACAACAGATTAAACTTGATAATCCATTTTATTTGGTGGCAAAGTAGTTACTGCTTATTCTATACTTCACAGCTTGCAGTTCCCTCCCCCCTCCTTAGATGATGGAAAAAAATACTAAATCAAGCATGAAGCAGTCCTCTGAAGGAAATTTATGATTGAAAGCCAAACAATAGTTGCTAGGATGACTACAACAGATGAAACTTGGTAATCCATTTTATTTGGTAACAAAGTAGTTACTGCTTACTGCTTATTCTATACTTCACAGCATGTAGTTTTCCTTCTTTTTTTTTTCCCTTTTCTTTGTAGCTTCACTGACAAAATAATATATTTAATGCCAACCTGCCCTGGTGAGCTGTTTACAACTAGCATGAACATGCAGAAGCATCTATGTTGTTGAATACCTCTTCAGAAACAATTGGAGAACCACATTCCGGGAAGCTACTGGCGACACCAAGCCATGCACAGCAATGTTGTGGACGACCTTCAGGCCCAAACATGGTGTTCCGGAAAACCTACATCATTCTTTAAGTAAGAAGAAATTCTAGATACTTATAACAGTCATTCAACTCTTCAGATCAGTATTTAGCAAAACAAGGATCACAACCACTTGATGAGAGAGAGAGAGGAAATGCTATAATGGCACAAGTCGAACATAAACTCAAAAATAATACTCAGTAATTGTCACAACTTACAGTTGTAAGATGCTGATGATAGAAGTATAGTTTCTTCACACTCCCATGTTTTGACAACTGAAACTCAAGTTCATCAACACATCTGCCTTGACACAAAGATTGTCAGCACAGAGAAGTCTTGCACAAGTTATCAGAAATATATGCACTTTTTGCACAGCTACAAAATGGCAAATGCATTATTGATCCATGAAAAGCAAAATCTCCCAGAATCCATAAAAATCTAACTATCACTTATATACTAGACAAACTATGAATAAGCTATAAAGGGCACTATGTCAACATAGCTGTTGGGTCAAAAGTGAAAATCCAAGTATCAAAATGCAAAAGTATGCACGTATTCATATAACAAATAATAGCATGGTTAAGAATAAGTAGCATAGGAAGTAAGTATCATATAACAAACATTTTTTATCAATCATGCTAACAGAAGCACCTTGACCAATTGTAAGCAGCATTTCCTTCTGATAGTAACCCTTCCTTTCCAGTGGATACTGTAGCTTTTTCCAAGTGTCTAATGTTTATAGATGACCGGGCAGAAGTAACAATCATCAATATTGACAGCCAATCTTTCCTTAACTCCTGATACACATCAACAAACCGTAATTAAGGTGGTAAAATCTCATTGCATGCAGATCATCAATAGTTATATTGAAACAACAGAGACAACAAAAATGAGAGTTGTTATATACCGATTAGGAATGTATGAAGAAAATCCCTCTTAATTTAATTGTTTAAATGGTATAAATCTCTTTCAACCAGATCATTGCCCCAGGAAGTCAAAAATCTCAAAATCCACTCATAATTTGATTGAATGCCATCAAAGGCCACTTACAAAGAATGATGCCCTCTGAGAGCAAATAAGCTTTGTACTAAATGACAGTACATATATTACTTTGCACCAGCGAAGTATGTTCCACTACTAACTGATATAACAAATCTCTATCAAAACATGATTCATAAGAAGTCTGAATTTCTCAATCCATGATGCTAAGGTATTGTTAATCGAGGCAACCAACAAAGACGTTCATTTTGAATGTTCATGTTTAGAGATTCAACATTCTTAAACAGACTTAAAGAATGATAGACAAAGTTCCCCATCACACAAAACAGTATTATGCAAGAAAAGCTTAAACGTGTCTCTGAGAAACGCTCAAAAGATAAGATATTGATGTGTCTGAGGACATTCCTATGAGAGATGCAAGATGAATATTTTGGTCTGTACATCATTAATCAGATATATTCATTCAGAAAGACTTATAAGCTTTCAATTGAAAAAAGTATAAGAATCCAAGAATATTTATTTGAAAGAATGAACATAATCATTAAATGCTTACTGATAAATCACAATTGATGGCAGACATATTTTCGCCCTGTGGCTTTGGAATGTTTTCAAGGTGCTGAACAATCTTTTGGAAAAGTCCTTTCAATGTTGCATCCAGGTCAAGAGCCACCATTCCAGGTGTGCCCAGAAGAAAACGAATTCTACCCGCGCACGATGATAGGTATGATAAGGCATAGCCTCTAATAGCTGAATAAAATGACAACGTCATCAATCACTTGCTCAACCATCAAGAATACTGTAAAAGAACTGTTATTGACTCACAATGTCATAAGTATGACCAAAGGTTCTCTTACGAATGTATAGCAATAATTTATGCTTTCTATATGCCTAAAAGATACCAAACTAGAATTCATGCAAAAGAACTCAAGGATCAACTCTGTGTCTCTATCAATACCTGTCTAGTTTAGTTTTCAAAATGTAACTCATTTGGGGAAAACAAGAAAAAGGGGACAAAAACAGAAATGAACAGATGAAAATTCATAACTTGACAAAGGGCAGAGACAGAAATAAGATAATCTTCTTGTTGGTAATAAAGTTGATGGATGCAAAAAAAAATAAACAATAGAAGCAAATTTCATTTTTCATAGGATTAACACTAGTAATCTACAAGTGTAAAAGCATTTATCGTGTAATTAAAGTATGTCACTATTTAATTTTCCGAAATAATGCTTCTCTCTAATCTCTATTATTCACTGCCAGTAAAGGACTAAAGCACATAAGTAGTCAACAGGGTCAGCTTTTTTATGTCATGTCTGATGACCACCCTGCCCAAGTTTAGTTGGCTTTTAGTTCAAGACTATAAGTTATGGGAGAAATTGATGGGGATCAGTTTTAGTTATTAAATTATTAGAAGTTTTAGTTTTATTTATGTTGCTTGTTTTAATAAAGCCCAATAGTTAATGGGCTTAGTTTCATTAGGGTTTAGTTGTTATTAGGGTTTCTTATGTTTTCTATAAATATTGATCTAATCCCTTAGGGCTAGACTAGACTAGACTAGACTAGACTTTGATTATCGATATTAAGAATTCTCTTTGGTTGCAACCATCTCTTACTCTTCTACGGTTGAGGATCCAAGGGGTAATGAATTTTCTGTGGTTAATTCACCCTAGTTTATTTTCTTGTTATTGTTCTTCATTAATTACTTGTCCTACATCATGGGTTAACACCAATACTGCTTTAGACATCGTATGCTAATATTCAACTTCTATTTTTACTATGATTATCATTTTAAAATGTAGAACCCGAAGTATTGCACAAACGCACACATCTGATAATTGTGGAAAATACACCATCTAAACCTCGGGATTAAAATGCAATTTTCTTGTACAATGCGACGCAAAAGGGTAAGTTAGGAAAGCATCACTGAAACAATCTTCCACAGTTCTTACGTCAAAATCATTGCCATTAAGTCCAAACTTCTCAGGTAAATTTCATTGAAACTACTTCTGGTTTAAGGCACCTACTCTATGAGAATAAGCACCTCAGTATAACCTCAACAGTTGTACTTTCAAATTATACATGCATAACCCATACAACTGCTGTTTGAACCCTAGATCATTAGCAGTGAAGTAGTGTGCATTAATATCATAAGAAGCAAGTCACATCTAAAACAAAAACAAACCAGCTAATGATGTTGGAGATAATTAACAGAAAATACAAATTTCTGACACTAGATATAGGCATCAGTCGCTCTAACCTGCAATATACTTGCGAACAAGACAACAAAGGCGGTCCATTCCATCTAGCAAGAACCCAATAGTCGGATCATTTGGATCCTGTCACAATAAGTTCCAAAGTAGTGCGGAATAAGTACAGCAGAACAAGTCAATGATTAACAAATATGCGAATGCATGATAAGCCTATGCTGCTAAAAGAGGTAACTGCAGGAGAAAAACATTTCTTACAATCTCTACTGGCACCATTCGACCAGCTTTGGATTTTGATGATGCTACTCCTACATGTTGGAAATACCATAATACCTCACTTTGAGCAAAGGCCAATGCAGAAAACACCATCTGCAGTAATCAGACAAGATCTTAGAAAGTAAAATGTGACATACTACAGTATACTCCCTCAGTCGAATTGAAGGTCATACTTTTATAAAATAACGATACAACCAAGACTGAAATAGATTTGGTAATGCCTATCTCTGCATGCGAATGTCACAAAAATGAAAAATAGCTTGTGCCAAGAAGAATTCCAATTTTTCATCATGTAGTCATACACTTTCAATATACACAAAAGATGCATAGTCCAGATAGAATAATTAAATTGAATTGCAGCACAAACATAGAATGTCATAATTGGAATGTAAATATACAATTAAATTGAAATGCAGCACAAACATCGAATGTCACAATTGGAATGTAAATATTCAAGGCCACTAGCTATTTTGCATATGGTTTTCAATTGTAAATTGGAATTGAAACCGAAAAACAACAACAATAACAACAAAGCATTTATCCCACTATATGTTCAACCAAAAAAAAAAAAAAAAAACAGAGAGAGAGAGAAACTTTATCCCACCATGTGGGGTCGGCTATATGGATCATATCTCGCTAATATATTCTATCAAAACACGTTTTCATGTAAATTTATATATATCATATCTTTTTTAATAGCTTCTTTCCAAGTCTTTTTTTAGGTCTTCCCAATTCCTCTTTCAATTTGAGTTAATAATTCTCTATTTTCTATACATCAAACTGGTGCATCTAAAGGTATCCTACACACGTATCTAAATTAACTTAAGTGCATTTCTCTCGCTTTCTCATCTATTGGAACTACCTCCACTTTCGGTCTAACGCATTCATCATTTATTCTATCTAGTTAGTTTAGTGTGTCCATACATCCATCTCAACACTCTCATTTATGCTACGCTTATTTTTTGTTCATGTTCATAGTTAGTTACTCAATACTCAAATCAAAAAAGCATCGCTGATCTCATGGCTATTTTATGTCATTTTTTGTTCATGTTCATAGTTAGTGACCCAACACTCTGATCCACAAAGCATTGCTGGACTATGAGTCCAGCAATGCTTTGTGGATCAAAGTGTTGAGAGAGAAGAAAAGAAGAAACTAAAATTCCCACGCCACACAGTTCTCATAATTTTATCTCCATCCTACTCTTTCCTGTTCATATTTCTAGGTCTTATATTCTTTCGAATGAGCTTCAACTTGAACCATTAAGCACAACATGAACAATATAATTATTTATCATGATGGAATGCATATGGATTGTGTTTTAAAACACATTTTGCATTTAATGATATAGTGATTGTAAGATAGAAGGTGTATTAGGAATGTAAAAAGTTGTCCTGGAAAGCAAAAAAACCAGTTTTGGAATCCAAATGCAGCCTAAAAAAGCTACCCCAAATACAGGTACCCTCTCTTCTTTGTTCCTCAGGATAACTTTTGGGAATTATGCTCCAAGTAAGAATCCTAAGAATTCTTTGTTAATCTAAGAAACTCCAACCATCATAAAGCATAATATTACAGATAAAACACTAAGAAGAAAATCTTAATACAGCACACCTGAATATTAGGAGCTAACAAACTTGGTTGATCTGTGAAAAAAAGAACCATTCTTCCAATCTCTTGCTTCAACAATATTCTTCGTTCATGGTGTATTGCATCACAAGAAAATATGGCTTGCTCATGTACTTCACTATTTGTCATAATAAAAGTGACAAAGTTAATTTTAACAGCTATCATGCCACAACCATCAGAAGAAACAATGTACATATGTTCAGCTTTTGAATGTATTTTAAGTTCCAATTTCCAAATGGCATACACAGTGGAATTGTTGAATCTAACCACAGTTTGAATAATATTTTTGGGACCAAAAGGCGTCAAGAATAACCGGAAGGAAAGTGAACACAACATGGGGGAGGAGAAAAAAAAGTGCGGAAGTTTAATCCCCCTCAATTGTGGCTGCTGAGGCAATAAAAGTTTATTACAAGCTATTGCAGTTCATAAATTTTGAGTTCTAAAGTTTCATGAACACTTTTCCTTATCTCCTAGTTTAAGCAATTTGGGCTGTTGCCACATATAGAATTTCAAAAGATTCAGCAGCCGCCGTGGGACTACACTTGTTTATGTATTTTGTTTACCATTCTAGTTCAGTTTCCTTACTGCACAAGCTATGCCTTCTTTAGTAATATAATTCACTGGAACAAAGACAACACAGAAGTATTTAGCATATAAACCTCATTTTACCTTATCATCTTCTCAACCTGCTTCGCAATACTATACTCCAGGTCTGCCTCTTTCTGCTTAGTCCGCCCCGACTTAGCCAACTTCTTTGATTCCAATACCCGTGGTAAAACATATGATTGATAATCCTCGTGCAATAATATATGCTGCACATTAGCAGATAACCAAATTTTAGCCTACATAAATGATGTTTTCAGTTAGTAAAGTGTAATTGACTGAAAGAACTGACCTCATTCCTGAATAAAGAAAGAACCAGATTTTCCTTCAGAACTACCTGAAAAATAAATCAAAATACAAACAGATGGGAATCATCAGTAATAGTCAAAATCAGTATACTCATCGTCCCATCATCTATAATATCCTTATAAATGACAAAGTCAAGACAGTCAAATGATGTCTAGCATGCAAGAAACCTGAATATTTGAGAAAGATTCAATTGAAAGTTTCAGATTATTTGTTCTTAAAGCATAAATTTGCAATATCAGATCACAAAATTTTCAATGCGCAACTGCCTGATGAGCATGTTGAAACTGACCCCCTCCAAAGGGAAGATTAAAGATGAATGATAGAGACTAAAATATGGATAGTTTTCTAATAGAGAATGTTCGGCAATGATAATGCATTTATCCAGTTTGTCTTCTTTTCGCATTTTTTTTAATCATTTTTCTCATTTTAATTTGACCGATGAAAATAACAAGAGTGTCATTCTCTATTTTGATCTTCTACGGAACTATTATCTGAATTCGTGGCTCTAGGTCTTCAAATCCGTTCATTGTGCAAATGTAACTTATCATAGTAGTATAAGCTAATCATAGATGCCATGATTATGGTTACAGAAATTCTCAAATATAAAGTTTTCAGTTTGCCAGAAAAATAGTCAACAGAAGCTATTGTGGCTCATATGGAAAAAGGCAAAACAGAGTGTAAGTGCTTGGAACATACCAAAGCAATGTCAATGCTAGTTACTCTGAGAAGCTCATCTGGACAAACAAGATAGCCAAACAATACCCATTCTCGATAAGCATTGACATTTGCCAAGTCTTGAGCCCTCTGTCGACAAGGAAAGAAAAGTTGATATAATTAAACATAGAGAAATAATAACAGGAAATTATTAGCAACAAACAAAACAAATCAATAAGCTAATCATTACCATAGGATGTGCAGAGTTAGTAAGTATGTCAGGATATCGAGGGTGAAATGGGCTTAGATAACCCTCATTCCTCAACTTCCTTGTATCAGTAGATAAAAATATTGTTGGACCTATGGCCTCGAGAACCTGGTAAGGATCAATTAAACAATTCATCATAATCTGCTAGAGAAACAAGTCATTTCAGAACAAATTCTCCAGAAAAGAAAAAGGGAATTTACAGCCATGCAAAGCAAATGGATATAGGGAAAACAAAGTTTGGTATAGACACAGTTATATTATCTGTTCTATTAGATTATCAGATTTTCTTCCATACAGAAGGATACTGAGAGAAACCTTACGACTCTTTCAGATTATCATAAAGAATACATATTAAGGTTATAAGACACATTTTGTCTAAATCACATTTAACTAGTGGTCCTAATAAATGATTAAGATTAAAGGAGTAAATTCTAGTACTTCTTGATACATTACACTAAAGTATAATCAGATGTAAAATTTATTAGTATCCTCCATAAGAGTATAAACCTCCAAAAAACAACAAAAGCAAAACTGGCAAGAGTTGAAATCCTGAAATGAAGGTTCGAAAATAGAGAGAAGAAAATTCCACATGTAACCAAAAAAAGAAACAGAAACAATATAAAATTTTGGTTGAAATTTTTAGAAGTGACTGCAATTAAGCTGGAAATGGAACTTGGCCAGAGTTTACCAAAATGACTGGAGTCTGGAGCCTAGAAATCTAGCCAGAACTTTGAATACTAACAGATACAGAGGCCAAAACACAGTTTTCTGCAGCCATTGACTGGAATTAAACAAATTGAATACACTTATCGGGTTGGAGGGAAATGAAAAGTCCTTGCAGCAGGCAAACAAAGTTAGCCATACACGGAAAAATAAAAATTTTGATTTCCAGGGAGTTATTCCAATAAAGCAATTTAGTTACCCACTAAGCCGATGAACCTTTAGCAATGAGCTTGGGTGCCAGAATTTTTTCAGAACCAAAATGTTTTCCATCCTTTAGCGATTAGCTTTCCATCCTTCCTAGTACTCTCACATGTAAATGTTTTAATAATTGCAACACATTTATTAATTGCATAGCAACACGACCACATTTTTCAATCAAAGGTAGAGATGATAGGAATAAGACCTCTCCAATTCGAGGGCTGACGAAATTCAAGTCCTCATGTAACCCCTTCAATGGAGGATCAAACGAATCCACAAATTGAAGCAACCTGTCATTCAGTACAAAGTAATTTTTCAGCTGAAAACAATTTCTTGAATGGAGCATATGCAAAACAAAAAGAAAAATGTCATTATTCTCAAAAGCTGAATGCCCATAGCTTAGAACATGGACAATTAAGAAAGCAATACACCCTTGAATCTCTTCATCTCTAAATTAAACATATAATTTCTTTCGGAAGAGCAACAAACAAAGAGTGTGTCGTACTTTAAGGGTGGCACATTTTTGTCTTACCGATTGTAAAAGTCACAGTCTCGGTCATTTCTAGACAATGAATGCAAAAGATTGTATGTTTGCAGCATCATTTTCCTCGGAATCTGTGACCAACGCATAAATAAAACAATCAACTACATGGAATTTGAAAGCAGATTATGCATTCTTAATATCGAAGAATAATTTGACTACAGAATGAAGAAAACTTTGAGCTGAAACATGTAATTAACAGAAACAAGAACAAAATTGAAAATTGCGGGACTTACCTTCTCAGACAAGAGATTTACACGAACAAAGGAACAAAATAGGTCCATAAATGCATGCAGTATAAGAGAGTTCTGATGGGGCTGCATGAGCAGTGACCAAAACATTAAGGATGTAAGTCAAATTTCATAAAAAAAAGTAACAATAAGAGAGGAAAAACAAAAGGTAAAAATAAGAGTGATTATATACCAAAGATAAGAAAAACACTGCCACTTTCAATGGTATAGGAAAAGGAATAATAGTAGAATGTCAATGTAACTGTAACAATGATGAACGATCACTCACCAATAAGGTAATTACTGTACTACTCAAATCTAATATGAGCCGTAAAGCTTGTTCTCGAAATCCCATTAGGTCAAGAAGCAGCTGTTGAAAATAAGGGAGTTAGTTCCTTTTGAACTGCCAGCAAACAAATAATAAAAGAGATACCTTGTGAATGTACAACCAAATAGCAGTACTAAAACAAATCAAATGGTCTATCCTTTCGATTTCCGT
This sequence comes from Gynochthodes officinalis, assembly GCA_020080225.1. Lineage (NCBI taxonomy): Eukaryota > Viridiplantae > Streptophyta > Magnoliopsida > Gentianales > Rubiaceae > Gynochthodes > Gynochthodes officinalis. Next base: position 12,274,963 of record CM034617.1, read on the forward strand.
CAAGCATCACCCAGCATGACAAACTGAAGATTTGCCAAGAAAGTTTCTATATTTCAATGTAGTCCTCTATATTTCGATGTAGTCCTCACATGATAAAAATATCCATCCACAAAAAGATCACGGAGGATCATTTCTTAGTATTAAAAAATTCTCATGTAAATTTGCTACACTTCTTAGAATCATTTATGTGGTACTCATTATTTTACCCCAACCACTGATGTGCCACTTTTCCTTTAGGCAAATGTCTGTTATCACATCAAGAACATTGTTAAGATACTCCATCGAACCTGAAATGAGGCAACTTAAAAAATTGTACATCTAGGATCTTGTACATAACACTCTGTAGCTTTTTGCCTAATTAAAAAGAATACCCTATACAACTGCTAATTGGATATTAAAAGAAAACAAGAAACCATATTTTTTTCTGCAAACAAGTTGACACTAACATCTCAAAAGAGCAAATGCTTATTCCTTGAAAGAGCATGTGCCTCATCTTTTTGAAGGACATACGGATGAATATTGTTATTGCTTGAATTAGCAGGCACATTGTTTCCTTGCATTTTCATCAATAGGAAAAGTAATCAATTATGGAATGATGTGCGATCACAAAAATAGCTTGATTGGTCCAGTACTAAATTGCTTCATTTTTTTATCAAGGGATGAAAAAACAGGATTATGAGATTATGATCATGACAAGTTTTGCATTTGCCCTTCCACCAAATGTGATTCTATTAACAGACTTAAATTATTATCCATGAAACATAGTGTAACAGCAACTCTTTATAACTTTCCTTTCAGTTTATAAGGTATTCACCTTCTATGTATTGCAGATACATTACTCCACTTATCAAGCAAAAGTAAGTACCTAACTCTGGACACTCATTCAGAATTTTACTCTCTCAAGATACTGAAAAGAGCAAAGAAAAGGAACAAATAAAATCTATAAAGCACTTGTGTCAAAGAGTACGCCGAACAATGTTATTTCCAATTTTATCCAAAAGATAGGCTTGTTACTGGTAGCTGAAGAATGAACTTGACACTTCACAAGTTAAATCAAGGCTATGCAACAACAACAATAACTAAGCCTTTATCCCACTATGTGGAGTTGGTTATATGGATCATATCTCGCCACTGCATTCTATAAAAGCACATACTTTCATTTAAATTTAGTTAACTCATGTCTTTTTTAATAGTTTCCTTTCTAGTCTATTTAGGTCTTCTCCCTCCCCTTTCAATTTGGTTTAATAATCCTCTCTTTTGTAAAAGCCGTACAAATGCATCTAATTTATGTTAAACCAATAAAATTGAAACCAGCAACAACGGTATGGCATGTTTCATTAACTTAAGACACAAACTGTTAGAAACAACCAAGTTCAAAGATAAACCTCTACCTGAATCCATGGCTCCAAGCTTTGTAAATAAACTTCAACACCATCATTCATAGCATCCAAAGCAACCTTATCAACCTACATTGAATTCCAACATCATTAAAAACATAAATGGTCAAACTTCAAACCACCAGAAGGAAGAAACTGACAATTTGACAATTTGCATGATAATCTCAAAATCCTACACGCTCAAGCTGTAGTCGGCTGTGGTGCTCTGGAAACTTCTTTGCAAGGAAAATGCAAATCTTGGGATAGTTTGGAAACACACCCGACTTCCAAAATGCTTCCGAATAAGCGTGACCAACCACATCAGGGTAATCCAAAATCTGGTTCAATCTATAAATCTTAGCCATCAGCCCTTCAGCTACTTGTGTTAGCTGGTGAACCCACTGCAAGTTCAATCCCTTATGACTCAATCCACTCGAGCTGTGGACTGACGCTTCAGACCTCCCATTAGATGGGCCCCTAGAATTAACTGTAAAGGCAACTTCTTGACCCAAATACTCTGTCCACCTTGATGGACCTTCTGGTTCTCTCCTCAAAGCCGTAGGGTCTGATGAATATTCATCTTCTTCGAACAACTGTTGCCTTGGTTTCGCCATTTTAAGCAATCAAAAGGCAATATCTTAGACGAAATTATTCCTTTTACTCTGCAAGTGAAAAATGGGCTTCTCAGTTATGTTCGCAGAATGTTAAATTTTGGCATATCCCACCTAAATTTACGATCCTAAGTATGAATCCTTTCAATTTCAAAAGAATATATATCCTCACACAGAACCTAAAACGTCGAAGAAAATTCTAAATTTACAATTCGCTCAAAAATGCTTCTAAATCTAAATCCGTCCCATCCCATTTCAGTTTCAAGTTCGAACAGTGAATAATGCTACTCTTCCAATCTCTCCAATGTACACAATGCAACTCAACAACTACAACGAAAGGGGAAGGAAATAAAGAATGAACAGCAAACATGCAAACAAGCAAACAATTTTCTGGGACAACATCACCGGGCTTGAATTACCTCCATCAGAAAAACGTCAAACCGTTCACAAAACCAGTTATATCACACAACACAATGTAAATTTGCAGTATCACGTGTTCAACTGCAGAAAAAATGAAGAAGGAAACAAACAAACGAAGTATTATCGTTGAGAAGTTGTTCCTAGACAAAACCCATTAAGAGTTTCCGATTGAACAAGCTTTAATCCTCAGATCTGAGTGTTGAAATTGAGCTGAGTTGGAGGGGCAGTTTGAGTTGCATTTCCATTTGCTCAACGTTCACTACTAAATCGCACTACAACTTAAGGAGAGAGGAGAAGATTTTTTTTTTTTTTTTTTTTTTGTGTGTTTCTTTTTGTGGGAGAATTTCAATTTATTTTCGTACGCTTTCTTTGCGGGTTTTTGTCTGAGAAAGGAAAATGTTACTGGCAAGTCCCAAGCCCGCACCATGATTTTTTTTCTTTTTGTTTTTCCATTTCTTTTTTAAAGAAAAGGCAGGCGCGCTGAAAGCTAATCCCTAAATTAATTGTATAATGTCTTTTTCTTTTCGTCTTCTAATTTTTTTTTAAAAAAAATTCAACAATTTTTTTTTTCTTGATTAAGAAACCCACAACTGCTACCGATGATGCGCACTGGGTAAATCCTGCCTCTGTGTAATAGTTCGTAAATAAATTTTATTTTTCAATCTATCAATTCCTGTTAAAATGCTAAAACAATGTGAGAGTCAATGTATAATTTTTAATTTTTAATTTTTTTAGTTCACAAAGGAAGAAGTCTAGAAGGTATTATGGACTTATATATTATAGAAATATTTTACATTACGCATATTGTTAACTTATACAATGTAAAAGTATATATTATTGGTTGAATTACTGGTATTTTTGTAACTTGAAAACGGATTATTTACAAGACAAAGTAAATATTTAATATTATTGGTTCACGTAATTTAATTTTTAAATACATGTGAAATCTGTAAGTAGAAGGTATTATTAGATATTTGGAGATTAATTTATATAATACAAATATTGTGTTAAAATTTACAATATGTATCTTGTCCATTCAAGGTATATATATATATATATAATCATAGGCAAGAATATGAAAATTAAAAAGGGTGAGGATCATTCAAAAATTTTGCACTAACAATTAATTCTCATCAAGAATTTGAATTTGGAAAATCAAATGGATGGTGATGTATAAAATTGTCCTTTAATCAACTATTACAACAAAATGCATTTTTGGCGATAATGTTGCATAGTGAATGTGGCTCCAACCAATAAGTAAAAAGTATGCAACTTTTAATAGACAACATTCTTATAATTATGTGTTTTCATGGATTCAATTATGACAATTTTTGGTGCGTTTCAATACCTACTCTAAGAGTCTACCCTAATTGAAAAAATTTAAAAATTAAATGACAAATAGTTTACTAAGCTTTTCTTATACAAGTTACAATTTATCTAGTACAAGTTCTAGGTCTTATATTCAACTCTATATCAATTTTTATAAAATAAAAATATTTATCAAAAAGTTATTTATTTACCTTAGAACTCGATATTTATTATTATCGATTCCCATAATTTTCTTCCTCTTTCTTTCCTCTTCCCTAATAAAAATCAAAGAATTTTTCTTCCCATCCCTTCCTCCAACAAGAAAGAAAACCCAAAAAACTCTATCTAAATTCTAATAATGTCTTGAAATTTCTTTCAATTTCTTTTGAGAAGTGAGACAAGATGCTAACATTAAAACCCAAATTGGCAATAGGATTGACAGCAACAAAATGTTAACTAAATCTTTGCACCAATAAAAGCTCCAAATATTCATAATTAGTGGAGTGGGAGTTGTTCATGAGAAATAACTTAATTAAGCCTGGGTAGGCAAACTAATTTTGGTCATCCCTTTCAAATTTGGTTGCCTATACTTGAGCTAATAGTCCAAGAAACTTTCACTCGGATTGAAGACTGCAAATGTTTTACATGGAAGTATGATTGTTCTCTTGAAAACTTCTATTCATAGTTAATATCTAAGTTTCACATCTCACTTAACCTTGTTTATATAACAACAAATTTCCCCTCTTGTATTAAGGATATCTTTGACTTTTTATTATAGCGTTTGCTCAAATTCTATTTTGTGTCATAGTCATTTGATTTTTTTTACATATAAATGTCAAGGAGTATCATCATTAGCCATAGGTTTGTATCTTTTACAAGGTTGATTTTCATAATCTCTATATTGTCAAATTACAAGTATCGTTATATATATATATATTTTTTTGTATGAATAACAAATAAGTAGAATCTTTTTTGAAGTTAAAAAAGAGAGATTTGAATCTTTTTCTTCTAATCATTTTCCTTCGTTAATCTTTCTTCTCTCTAATATCTGCTTACCCATATTTATTAATATTGGTATGAGTAAATATATACATTTAAAAAAAAAAGGACTTGGGAATTGCATTGCATGTTAATCCAATTACAAAGTTGGTGTGAAGGGATTATATTCATGTGTAATACTAGCTAGAATTCAATCATATACTGGTAAAGCAAACAACCAATTGTATCAAAATAAAATCCCAATATACATGATGCCATGGTGATTCTATTAATGACGTTTTAAAGTTGTCACTGATTACATTTTGGTATAATTACCTAATCAATTTAGTATAATGATTGTATGGAAGTCATGGTGTATTATCAACTTCTGTATTGTGCATAAACTTGAGTAGTTGAGCTCGCTAGAGCAATTCCTAGCAAACATTTCAAGGGTTAAAATCATATTTATCTTATTTTTGAAATTTAACACAAAATAAATAATTGGACTAATTGTTTCCTTTTTAATTTTATGTCAAATAGTAAATTTTCTCTATATGACAGACTGAAAGAAAGAGAATAAGATTCGATTTCATTGATTTATGACGGAAAAATTACATTACTTTTGCAAATCAAGTGCGAAGTACATTTTTTATCCTTTTGATTGAAAATTCATTTGCTTGTAAGTAATGTCTAGCCTTCCAATCTACACTGAATCTTCAAGTATACTTTTTGTATGCTATTTTATATTATACACTTTAATAAATTTGCATAAATTTTGTAATTTATACTAATATACATACTATTAGTATCCATTTTCATCCTAGTTAATTTTATTATTAATTTCCTTTTTTTATTAAATTTTTATAATATTCTACACTAAAAATTTTAAATAAATATAATCTAATAACACAAAAGTAAACCCTTATTATTAAAATTTATTATAATAAAAATGAATACAATTTTCAAAATGTATACTAACTTATTAGAATATGTAATATAAAGTAGCACATAAAAAATGTAATAGGAGAGATTTTTTTATGGTTCCAATCTTTATATCTAAGTTTGCTATTTTTTCCATTTTTTGAAAAACCAGCAAACTATTGTTTACTGTCAATTAAAATAAAAACTTCTCTGTCCACAATGGGGAGAAAAAGAAAAAAAAAATTATTACTCTATTGTTGTCTAATGTTGTAATTATGGTTTGGAATAGTAATCTAATGTAAAGGGTCTCTTGGTTATAGTGGGCTGAACTGTGAGCCTATTTTACTAGGTTTTGATCCAAAGTTGTGGACGGCATACTTCACTTTGACAGTAAGCTAAAATCATTATCCCTTTAATTGTAGCTAAGGCTAAGGGTCTAAGACGGAGTTGCAATACTATGAGAGTCCTCTAAGGAAAGTTATGAACTTACTTTATTAATGAGTAAATCTGAAATCACTGATGTATTGCATAGATAGAAACCATCAAAAGTTTACAAATATGTATCACATTTTCATAAGCACATTTCCCTGTCAAGATAATCAATAACTATATAATAATATTTTGTTCTAGAGTTTATATATCGATTGAGATATATCGTTCTTTGATATGTTGCTTCTCTTTTTTTTTTTTATGAGATTAAGGTTATGTTTTTGTGTGTATTTAAGGGGTACTCATTTGATTTAGTTGTTTGTGATGTATATGTTGGAAGAGACAAAAAGATCTTGCACTAGAGGGAATTGAGGTACTTGCGTGGGTACTCATTGATAGCAGAAACAATTTTCAATTCCACAATGGTATCATCCCATTCGCATTGTGATGGCATGTCATGATTTAATTGAGAGGACGTGCTAAAGCTGCATTTGATTATAGATCACATAATTACCATTCCAATGAAAATCATGATGACACTGTTTGCTTTCCAGGAGCAAGGTAGAGGAAAGAGTATTCAAATCTAACTCGCAAAGACATTACATCAACAAAGAATCTTACTTCGACTGGATGGTTTGACTTGCATGGTGTAGAGACATCGCTCGTTATGTGAATCAAGAAGCCGTGAAATTCTACAAAACCTTTCCTAAATCAAGGTGTACGTGCAGGGGCTTGAGACCTTGAATATGAATTATGAAACATACAAAACCAAACAGCAATTTCCCTTTTATCATCCCACATGTTTCTTGATCATCTGACTGCAGAAAAGTACCTTCAAATCTTTGTAGATAAAAGACCAACCAATTAAATCAACACTACCCCGTTAGATTTTGTGGGCGAGTGTAGAACACTAATGTAATCTTCCATCCATATGGATACACTACACGGTCTTCAACCTGAAAGTGTGGCGAATCTTAGTTCTCCAGTTGTTCTTAACAGTCAGCCTTGACCTGAGTCTTGAATCCCGAGTCTTAACAGTCAGCCTTGACCTGAGTCTTGAATCCCGAGTCCGCCACAAAATTAAGCTAACCTTTTGTTTTCTAAACACTTTGTGAGAGCTTATTCTAGCTCCTCTTCGGGTGTCTAGAGAGAGCTTCAGTAATCTACTGCCTTGTCGGTACTCAAGGTGTTATACCAGGAACATGGGGTACAAGTGGTTTGGCCTTCTTTGTTTTCTCTACCATTATAGCTTGGGTACTGAGGACCAAACCAGCGACAGAGACAGCATTCTGAAGTGCATACCTTGAAATCTGACAAGGATCAACCACTCCAGCAGCAAGAAGGTCTTCATATTTTCCAGTCAATGCATTATATCCAATACCCCAATCACATGCTTGAGTTTTCTCAACAACTACAGTTCCATCAACTCCTGCATTTGCTGCAATATATTTTGCAGGTGCAAGAAGTGCCTGAAATGCATCATAAAAATCAGTTTAGAGGTGGCTGCAGAACATTTCAACTTCAAACACTATTCAGAAAAGCTGTTAATGCTGAACAAGTGAACATAAAAACCCCTCTTCAATATTATAACTTAAGAAGGGTTAATACTAATTGGCGAAGAAAACTTTCAAATGGCAATTGATATTCAGAATACATTCACATCTTTTCAATAAGCCTTATCAAAGTAACAAACCCATGTTAAATGGATAAGCAACTCAATTGAAACATTCAGCTGAAATATCATATTGTTCAAAGAATAGTTCTGTTGGTACCTTTCTACAGACAGCCACCTTCGCCACAAAAAGAAAATGTCAGAAAAGAATGGCGTTTACTATCATTCTCTTCATTTTCAAAATAAAAACAAGCACATTGAGCTGCAAATGCAATTAATTTTTTTCATTTAATTTGCAACATATTCTTGCAAGCAATAAAGTGATGTACAGCCAAAAAGAAACTTTTCTCTGCTTCATAAAAGATAATGTCACTGGTAATGTTTTTGTAACAGCATATTTAAGACATGGGAACTGAGTAATTAAGAACTGAGCATCAATAAATACAAGAATCCTGTATTAATAGAAAGTAAACTATGTCATACCGATTGTATAATGTCTGCTCCAAGCTGTTCATCTCGATCTTGAAAATTTTCCTTAATTTTGGGTACTTCTTCAGAAAGGTGTATAAATGTAGCTCCACCACCAGGAACTATACCTTCATTCAAAGCAGCAAAAGTGGCACTCTTTGCATCCTCAATCTTCAGTTTACAATCTTCAAGTTCCACCTCAGTGTGAGCTCCTACCTGACACCAAAAACTTGCTTGAAAGACTATTCTTTTTTGCCTAAAACAGAAAATAAAATTCTCATGATGGAAATGCTCAATATTCTCCCTTTGTTTTCATTAAAGAAAGACTTAATCCATTGCTAGGGTTTAGTGCAAACGCAACAGCATGCAAAACTGTATAATCTTCCCTTCAAGCGAAAAATGAAATATATAACACGATTTATAAATATTAGCTATATCTAGATGAATAGAATATTCAATGACAATCAGATTCAATATTCAAGTATCATAAAATGAAATGCAAGACAAAAAGAATGCTCTACTATTACATTAAAACCAACAATCAAAATCACAAAATTTCTTTTGAACTACATTCTATGAAATGCAGATTATATAGTGAATGCAATCTAATAGACAGAAAAAAGGTCTAAAGTTAAGAACAAGGTTACTGCATAAACCCACATGATCCATCATAAGCCTTAATGAATTATAAATCTCGGAAAAATTGAATGTTCTAATGCAGTTGGCAAGGGAATTTAGAAAGAGTTAAAAATGTCTAATAGTATGAAAAAAAGAAACTGAGAAGCACCTGGATGCTGCTAAATCAATTAATGAAAACAAAGAAGAAAGACAAACATTTGGGACCTTATGTTTCAGGATAGCAATGAATTCTCAGTACAGATTAGTTCTTCACTATATAAAAAGGATATAAAACATTCAATCTGCATATAAGAATTGAGAAGGTTTATAATCAGCAAACCTTGATCACAGCCACACCACCACAGAGCTTAGCAATTCTTTCAGACAGCTTTTGTGACAGATATTTATTATCTGTTTCTGAAAGATCCTTCTTTATCTGCATTATTCTTGCTTGTATTTCGGCCTTAGTAGACAGGTCAGCAATGATGGTGGTGGAATTGCTTGTTATGGTTACTTTTCGTGCAATGCCAAGCTGATCAGAGGTGGCACCTTCAAGAGTAAGACCCAAATCTCCAGAGAGAAAATCAGCACCTGAATATTATCTTAGGGCGTCAAAAATAAAATGGATCCAAAAGGTAGAGAAAAAAATAAGTGGTAAATATATGCAACCAAGAAACACTAAAAACTTGAGGTGAAACATTATGAAGATTTGGTAATTGGTAGATAGCACAACTAATCAGAAGATGCAAGCAACAGCAAGGAGCTCTGCTTGTTTGCAGCAGAACATGATACAGAGATGCAATTTTCAGAAACATTTTTAATAATTAATTATTTATTGGACATGGGAAAAAAATGTCATGGGGTGAGGTGGAAACCAAAAGCACAATTTCATAATATGAGATGCTTTAACCACAAGGAATCCTTGGCTATAGATGAAATTCCAGTTTACACATGGCGCCACTTAAAAAGTAGCAGCTCTAGATTGTCCTTACAGTTGTCTGCTACAAGTGCTGCTCAGATATCATAAAAAATGGCAACAAGTTCTCAAATTCTCTTGAAACATGATGAAATAATATTATATAAAAAATACATAAGCTTGGCATTGGAGTTCTTTGCATAACAAGGACAGTAGATGAAAAAAAATCCATGTAAGACGTATGCTGATCAAATACCAAAGAAGTAAAAAGAACTTGGAAATTATGAAAAATCTTGCACTTTTTCCGTACCAGTTCAAGATTCTAGGAAACTGTGATGCTTCAAAATAAAAATTGATGTAATTTTACCTGTCACCAGAGCAATATCTTGCAACAAAGCTTTCTTCCCTTCTCCAAACCCTGGGCATTTTACAACGGCAACGTTAAGCATACCTTGCCTTTTATTCACAACTAGCATTTCCAGCACCACCCTCGAAATATCTTCAGCAATTACGAGCAATGGGACGCTCAACTGGGTGATCTTTTCCAGCATAGACAGAATCTCCTTCACACTGGTTATCTTTTGATCAGTAACCATGATTTTAGCATTTTCAAACTCTACGATGGATTTATCAGTGTTTGTGATAAAATGAGGAGACATGTACCCCTTGTCGATCTGTAGGAAAAGAATTCCTGAATAGGAAATCAAAAATATTACAAAAACAAAATAAAGAAGGAAAAGTGGATGCATCTGTTTATGCAACCAAATAGGCAGCAATACAATAACAATGTCATAAGTTCCCCATGACCAAAACCAGTTTCACACCCATAAAAAGCAGGTCCTAGTGCTGCTCATACAAAAGTTCAACATGCATTCATACTGAACATCTCAAGACTCCTCCGAATATGATTTGATAAATATCAGGACTAAAATTGTATAGTTACCTTCATTCCTTCTTCAACTGTAACAAAGGTTTCAAATGTTGGGGACGATTCAATAGATATGACTCCGTCAGGACCAATCTTCTCTATAGCTTCAGCAATAATGTCTCCTACATATTCATCATTTCCAGCAGATATTGAAGCGACAGCTGCAGAAAGTTGAAGGAATTATAATTAGTGCTGACGGTGACTGAGGAAGCCTTAAGCAGAAGTAAAAAGGTACCTTTAATATCATCCCTTCCTTGGACAGGATGGCTTTTCTTCTTCAAAATTTTGATCAATTCTTTCACTGTCTTCTCCATTCCTTTCCTTAAAGATAAAGGGTTAGCCCCAAATGAAGTAGCCAACAACCCAGATTTGATCATTTCACGAGCCAAGATAATTGCAGTTGTTGTGCCATCCCCAGCCAAATCATTCATCTTTGTTGCAACCTACAGTATATATGGTACAAAAAGTAAAGGGAAAAGCATTCTAAAAAATTTGAATGATGAGATAAGGAAAATTTAATTAAATATAAGTACAGAAACATCTTTCAAAATGGGTGATACTCCACTCTACACGCATTTATTTTGCAAAAGAAAATCCAACAGAATGCATGAGTGACCTCTTGAAGTAGCATTGCTCCGGCATTCTCAATTGCATCAGAAAGTTCAATGGCACGCGCAATTGTGACACCATCATTTATTACTTTAAGTGTGTCAGATTCCGAAAGAACAACATTCCGCCCTGTATCACTAACACAATTCATTATCTTTAAAAAAATGATGCAACATAAGTTCAACAAAATCATTCCATCATACTTGCACACTTTAAAGGCATCACAAATCTTCAGTTAATATCATGAGATGCACAGTCCACAGCCTATTTCAATCATCATCTACAAGCATTGCATGTAAGGCTAGGCTAAAACTTCTTTTGACTGGATCAATTCACTAGATTCGAGAATCACAGTATTACTTTCTCCTATTCTGTATACATACAGGGGCTTATCAACCACTCTAGCTTCAAGCACCAAAGATGAAATCAATTAATCGTGCAGAAACAGTTTCAAGCTGTTAAAATTGTTTATTCTAAGAAAACTTTAGGCAAAAATTTGGTGACTTGCTTATCACGTGCTGAGAGTTAAAAATCACCAGTTCAAATACAAATATCAATTGATATACAACTAAAAGATGACAGTCAACAATAGTTTCTGTGAGTTAATTCAAATTCTTGTATATCTTGCTTTAGATATTGTAAGTGACTTCATGAATGACTGCCTCAGTAAGAAAGATGTAAAGACAGTGAAGTCAGACGTAGGAATGTTTTCACAATACTCTATGGTCAGAGTTGCACATTGTTTATGGAATGCTATGGTTACAGGGTTCTAGATAGTTTCAATTACAAATTTGAATCAAACATCATATTTAGGCATATTTGTTCATTAGCAACTCATATCATTCAAAATCACCTCCTAGTGAGAATACACAGTACATGATATTCACCCCCTCAATTTGACAATGTTATTTTTCCTGAACTTATCAACCTCTTTGCACCTTGAGTTGCACGTAGATAATCCTTTTTATCAGATAGGAAACTTTCACGAATATGCATGGTGTTTATCAAAATACATTTACATAACTTAGTTACTAGTTAGATTTTTCATTCAAAATTTAAGCAAAGATAAACTTTTCCAAGTGTTATTTATAATCATACCAACAAGTCATCATTGTCTTTCCAAAACATTACAAGTGACTTGGCAAAATTAAGCATTAAATCAAACATTACCTATAATATTTCCCACTTTTAAAATCAAGAAATAGTAAACAATCATTTCAAAACACCCATAAATGTTAAACGACTTAAAAACAGGAATTAAACTTCTTTTTCTCACAATCAACACTTGATCAACAAAATCATGTATTGATGTTCCCAGCACATAACTCCTTCAAAAATAAAATTCATAACAAAATAAAAGAAGAGAGCACCAACGAAAAGAATTATAACAATGAACAGGCTCACTCTAAAATAAGCAGATGAATAAATGACTTGATAACAGAATAAAGTAAACCAAACCCATTATACCTTTCGGTCCTAAGGTAACAGAAACAGCATCAGCAAGTTTATTGATTCCATTCAACAAGGACTCTCTACACTCCCTGCCATGGCATATCCTTTTAGGCCCAGCTCTCACTAACCCTTTTCTGTTATTCTTTTTCATCAAACTCACATTCATATTAAAGGTACTCTGTTTATTCCTTCTCCAAAACCCACCTATGTTTGGCTGTTCCTTAACTCCCTAGAAAACCCAGAATTGAGAGCTTCAGGAAACAATTCAGAAAACAAGATAGATGATGCTGTTTATGAAATTGGAAATTCGAAAGCAAAAAACGACAAAAAAGATAGCACTTACAGAAAAGGGGAGGTTCAAATTCAGGAATGAAAGGGACATTCTTCTCTCTGTGAGTAGATTGAGGTTATAGAGACTTTGTAGGATTTTTCTTCTTAATTTTTGCTTTTATTTTCAGGCGGGGGGGTTTTGGGAGGGTTTAACGATCAGGTGAGGAGGGCTTTCCCGCAACAATGGGACGGTTAATAATTTAGGGATTTTCACAAGAATAAATTTTGGCTCCTCTATATTTAATTTTAAACCTATAAATTTTAAAATAAACTTTTCAATCTTTTTATATTTACAAAATAAATTTTTTCGTCCTTTAACTATTTTTCGTCATAAAGTCCATCTAAAATCTATTACATAAACATAACCTAAAAGTCAATTTATATTTTTAATATAATAAAAGTTTATATTTTAATTTTTCATTTGATTTCTTTTTTTTGTAATTCTTTTTTAATTATTCTTCTTATTATCCATCCAAACATACCTAGTTGCCATTATTACCATCAACTCATCAAGACCACCTTAACAACACCCCTACCACCATTTAAGAACTTCACTCCCACGATTTCTACCATAAACTTTCTCTCTTTGTAACTCCCGCCACATAACTAATTGTCCAAAAGACTTAACTAATTGTCCAAAAGACCTATATTTAATGTTTCAAGAAAAAGGAAAAATTGACCCTCATTATGATCAATATCAAAGTTGTCACAACTAATAGCTACCATAACCATAACTATAACTATAACTATACCACTAGCTACAATCTCACCCTGATAACCTCCATCATAAGCCTTCTTCGTCACTCACTACCATCACCCCCATAACCTATATTTAATTTATTAAGGTAGAGTAATAATTGAAGCCTATAGAACTCGCATCCAATATTAATTTGATGAAAAACTAAAACTCTCTCCAGAATAGTAACAGGAGAACATTTCTTCTTCGAGAAAAGAAAAAAGAAGTGCGTTTACAAGCAAAAGTAAGAAAAGTCTTAAATGGTAACAAGTAAAAAGTAAGTAGTAAAAAGTGAAAGTAGAGTGATATGAAGGTCGTATGCAAATTTAAACAAGAGGGGGTAAAAGGGAGGTGTCCCCACTATGGATGGTAATTTCAGAGATGATAACTGGTCAGACAGTAGTATTTCCTTACAAGGATCCGAATATTCAGAGGAGAGGCGTGATATCTCACAACATAGCCAACTACAAACAAACATATACAGATCTTTCAGAAGGGGTCCAGTGCTACAATTAACAACGATGGAACCGAAAGAAAGTATGTTGTACTCATAGTTATTAAAGAGGCGCGCCTCTCGCAGGGCGCGATCTCTAGCGCCTTGCTGATCAAAAGGCGGGCGCTGTCGGAGAGGCGCGCGCCTTTCAGGAAAGGCCCTCGCCTTGTCTCAGGCTCCAGGCGCGCGCCTGGAGCGCCTTCAGGACATTAGGGACATTAGGGTTCTGGAAAAAAAAAAAAGAAGAAGAGGCTGCAAACAGAATTGGGCGCCGACAGATAAGCTCTCTCCCCGCTCTTTCTTTTCTTCTTCTCCTCCTGCTTTTTCTTTTCTTCTTTTTTTCTTCTCTCCCCGCGCTTTCCTTTTCTTTCTTCCTGCTCTTCTCTTTTGCTTTTTCTCCTCTTCGGCAGACAGCTCTTCTTCTGTTTTTTTTCCTTTGCTTTTTCTCTTTTTCTGCAAACCAGTCGGTCTAGTCCTACTCTTTTTCTTCTGTTTTTTTTTTCTGTTTTTCTTCTCCTTTTCTGCAAACCACCTTCATTTTCTGCTTTTTTTTCTGCTTTTGTCCTCCTTTCTGCAGATTTTCTTCTGCTTTTTCCTCCTTTTTCCTCCTTTCTTCTCGCTTTTTTCTCGCTTTTTTCCTCCTTTCTCGCAAATGCTCTTCTGCTTTTTTTTTCTGTTTTTTCCTCCTTTCTCGCATTGCTTTCTGCTTTTTTTCTCCTTTTCTGCAGACTTTCTTCCTGCTTTTTTTTTCTGCTTTTTCCTCCTTTCTCGCACTTTCTTCTGCTTTTTTTTCTGCTTTTTTCCTCATTTTCTGCAATACGCCCTCTTCTTTTTATTTTCTGAAGTATGGAAAGTACTAGTTGTGATAGTTCTAGAAAGGATCCTTGTTGGAAGTATGTTCATTTGCAAAATCCAAATAACAAAAATGATATAGTTTGTGATTTCTGTGAGAAAGTAACAAAAGGTGGAATTTATCGAGCAAAACAACATATTGTTGGAGGATTTCGAAATACCAAAGTATGCAAGAAATGTCCTTCCCATGTACGTGAAGAAATCAAAAGTTATATGGTAAAGAAGGCTGCAACACAAAATATTGACTTTGATGATGATGAGACATGTGGTCATGATGAGGAAGAGGATGATGTTGTAAAGTTGAGCATGAGCTGCTCAAAAGAAAGAAGCAGCAAGTCGACTAATCAGCCCAAAAGGCCAAGACAAAAAGGTCCAATCGACATATATTTCACACCTAATGCAGAAAAAGTTGTGCAAAACAGGAAGCAATCAAAACTGAAGCAAACTACCATCAATGAAGCATGCAAGAAGGAATTGAGAGAGAAAGCTTGTAGAGATATAGCTCGATGGATGTATGATGCGGCAATTCCTTTTAATGTCGTCAATTATCCAAGTTTTGAGGTGATGATTGAGTCGATTGGACAATATAGTATTGGTATGAAACCACCTAGTTACCATGAGGTGCGAGTTCCTTTGTTAAATAAGGAAGTTTCGGATATGAAGCTTGCAATGAAGGTTTATGAAGAGGATTGGGCAAAATATGGTTGTTCTATAATGTCAGATGGTTGGACTGACAAAAAGAATAGAACTTTGATAAATTTTTTAGTAAATTCTCCCAAGGGAACTGTTTTTCTTGAATCTATTGATGCTTCTGAATATTCAAAGACGGGAGAAAAGATGTTCGAATTACTTGATGGTATAGCAAAACGTGTTGGGGAAAAGAATGTTGTTCAGGTTGTCACTGACAGTGCTAGTGCTAATGTACTTGCAGGTAAGAAATTCTTACTCTAATTTGTTGTTTTTCAAAATTATGTTTACATGATGTGCAATGCTAATAATAATGTCTTATATACTAATGTTAGTCATGTTTTTACTTTGATAGGAAAATTATTAGTAATAAAAAGGCCGCATTTATATTGGACTCCATGTGCTGCTCATTGTCTTGACCTTATTTTGGAAGATATAGGGAAGATGTCTAGTGTTCAAAGGACATTGAAAAGGGCTGTGAGTTTGAATGCTTATATTTATGTTCGACCGGGGGTGGTGAACATGCTAAGGCAATTCACTGGACATAAAGAACTTGTTAGGGCAGGCGTCACAAGATTTGCTACTGCATTTCTCACACTTCAATGCATACATAAATTGAAGCATCAATTGAGAAAGATGTTTATTTCTGATGATTGGAAACTTTCCCATCATACTGGAAATCCAATACTAGAAGGAAAATAGCCAAATACTCCGTATGTGCAACAGCTAAAATCAATGCCAAACTCAATGCAATTAAAGTAATTTGTAACCTAGATTAAATATTCAACTTGAAACAGATACATGAGCATAGGAAAGCATAAAAAAATTGTCCTGGTAAATGTTGAAGAAAACATAAAAAAAAAAATATAGCAAATGATATGGGATCATTTCTGTTAAGCAAACGTCCTCCACTCAATGCTTTGCATCTTCTGCTTCACAAAACTTGGTGTACTTATCTGAGTCGAGCAAAGAATCCAGTTCATCTTTCTTGCTTATCTCGACCTTCATGATCCATCCCTCTTCATACGGGCTACCATTAACCTGCATTTGGATTTCAATTCACTATAAAGTGCCAGAAAATCTAATGATGGTGATAGCAGAATAACCGAATAATATTATATGGGATACATAATGATTAAATATTCCTAAAATTCTTCTTACAACTATGACTTGGACTACAACACAAACATTTGGACAAACAAGATCATAAATCCAGTATACATGAAATATATACAAGAACCAAGGACATAAGATCCTATTTCTTTGGTTGAACTAATAACTAAGAAGTAAGTACTTGTGAATGCAAATATTTAGAAGCCAGTAAACTGTAAAATAATGGCATCTTAGTAGCTGGGAAGAAGTGGTAGCCGCACAAGCCAATTGAGGAACAGCAGATGTGCTGTCATTCACCAGGATTGCAGTAGTGAATTACAGGATATACCACAAAAGATAAAAGCTGGTAAAAACACTTTTCTAGTGTAACTTTTGTGATTAAACATGTAAAAACCTCCACAAATATCCTTAGATAATTTTACCTTGGGGCTTCAATGATTTAGTTTAGAACCACCCATCCAAATGTTTACAACAAAACCTAGACAATGGAGAATTTCCAGAAAAGTCCACAGCATATAGGTTGTGTGCTTATGATGCATAAGAGCATGAGAACCACCGTACCCTTTCAATGATAAACAATTGCTATGTATTAAGAAAATGCCAATTCAAATTGTTTTGTTTTCGACATAAGAGGAAAATTAGTAATACTATTAACCTCAATTAATACTAGAACTCTGAATCAAAGGAAATAGTTAGCAAATAAGTTATCATTTGACAATGTAACACCCCCAAACCAATACTTGCTAATGGTCTCTCTTCAGTCTCTGATCTTGTTCTGTCTTTACTTTCCAAAATAAAGCTAAACAGTACAAACGGCTACTGCTTGTCCATGGATATGCGTGGGCTGAGGGCAAGATGTAGTAATAACAAAATCCAGACATTCTTGTCCAGGGTGGATAAGCAAAAGTAATACAATTAAGTAGAAAGGCCTGTGATCCTGTGCACAAGAAGATGATTCACAAGAAGGGGGAGATACGTGACAAGATTATAAAAAGGGACCATGGACAAAAAACCTTGATACGTAATTCAAATCATTAACAAGAAAAGTTTTAGTCATGCAGGTAAACAACTAAAGGATATCAGTCATTTAACTTGAGCTACCACTTAATCCTCTTTTTTCTTTCATTTCTTTGTGCATTTTGTGCAGACAAAATGCAAATAATCATAAACAGAAGAAGGTGAGAGATGAAGTCTGAAACCCTCAAATCTATTTCAGGTTCTCTTTAAGGTTTTGGATAAATTTATCAAATGGAATATGACATTAGGCAACTTACCAAACCAGGAGAGTTATTAAGCTCTTCATTGACTTTGACGACTGTCCCCGAAACAGGAGAGTAAACATCACTAGTAGCTTTAACACTCTCAACAGCACCAAAAGAACTTCCCTTTGTCACTCCAACCCCCACTTCTGGTAATTCAACGTAGACAACATCACCCAAATGATCTTGAGCATGGTCAGTAATGCCTACAGTAGCTAAGTTACCATCAACTTTCACCCATTCATGAGAGTCTGCATACTTTAGATCCTTGAGAACTGCATAAAATTTAGAAAGACAAAAAAGAAAGTCATAACTTAATCACGGATTGATTATGCAGTAAATAACTTAATCATGGATTAATTTTGCAGTAAACCACTAAAACCTCACTTCTGGAAAGGGAGGAGGCAGGAAAACATTGCTTGAAAGGGCCAATTGCATATTTAATAAAGTTCTGAAATAAGAAGAATTGTTGACAACATTGAAAGACAGCATATGTCCACGCACGCACACACACACATATAAAAATTAAAAAAGAAAATATCACGGATATCAAGTGACAACTAGCTCAAAATGTGGAGGGAAAGTATTGGAGTTGAAGATTAATTTGATAAGGAACAAAAATTATTCACCTAACATATGCGATGAAGAAGAAAAGAAGTATAAACTAGCCCATCCAAAATTTTAATACTTACTCCGCGGCTCCATTCATGGTGATAAATGTTCTCATACTACCAATATCCTTGAAGAGTTCTCCTCATCCTCTAGTTTGTTGCAATATAACATATAACAGTCCATGAAAGAAAGAAAAAAGGAAGCAGTTTGGTGAACTACAAGAGCCATTTGGCAGTTCCTATTAACCTATCAAAGCAGCACTTTTACAATACAAGGGTTATGGGTGGGAGAATAGTGCTAGGGAAAAGGACACTAAGGAGCCCTTTAGTGATGTATGCTCAAATCTAAGTACTCATATAGTTTAAATTGTTCACACAAATCTCACAATGCTATTAAATAATCAGAGTATTGAAGTACGCTTAAAATCAGAAAGCCATCTACAAACAATTATAGGCATCTATGCAAATTCGTAACTGCATTCCTTCTCTCCATGTAAGACAACTACACATGAGGAAGTGATGTGAACAAGGAAGAGAAGACTCGATAAATGGCCACGTGGGATTACAGTAAAAAAGTTACACACAAATATAAAACAAGCAGCACGACAAGCATACCACGAGCACATAGTTTCTAGTTTCCGGAGGGTCAAGGAGTGGAATTGCTTTGTCGGGAATCATTACAATTTCAATTAAGCAATCTAGTTCTCTGATAAATACTTATTGTTTAATCATATTATACGCCGAGTAAATTGTTTGGGTCGAATTAAGTTCAACCGACTAATGAAAATTAATACAATACTACTGCTAACAAAAAAAACTGAAGAATCCAAATCCAGAGTTTCAAAGCATCACTTCCTTTGCTTGCAGAGCCAAAAGATCTCTACATAATCAGTTACATAAAATGTATAATCCCACCAAATGAGACAAAAAATAACCAAAAAAAATCCTTCTATTGATTTAAAGATACAAAAAAAACCCCAAAACCCACGTTCCAAAACCAAAAAGGAACCTTCACCTCAATCGATCAAGAGACACAAAACTGCCCACGGCCCACGTTCATAAATTTTTTTTTTTTTTTTGCCAAACAAAACCCAGATCAAGCAACTATTCACATAACCAAAGGCATGAATGAGATCCATACAATCAATAATCAACCCAAAGAATGAAAATAAAGAAACATAACAGAGAATATGGTTACCAGTGGCAAAGCCTCTGTGAAAGACAGAGATCCTAAGATATGAAGCAGCCCTTGATGCCCACAAATTTGTAGCCATAATTTTAATCACCGAAATACAAGGCCAAACTGACCAACCACCCCACCGCTGCTCTCTGCAATGCGCACACACTGCCAGCCTCTGTTTCGGTGCTTAAATATGGAGGTTTCTGTTAAACTTGGAACATAGTGCAAATGCCGGAGTTTTTTTAATTGTGAAAAGTTTTCAACAACAATAAATTGCATTGATGCCCCTAAAAGTTTTGAATATGACTATTGCACACAATAGTATTGTAAAATTGGTAGATTATCAAATAACAGTGGTTAACCTTTGAATAATGATATTTTAGTAAAAGATCATAGTGAAAACTGATGTAATATGTTTAAAATAAAAAAAAAACTATTTTTTATTATTTTGCACCTTAGGAAGGAATTTGGTAGATAATTTTTTCTTTTTTAATATGTCATATGAATCACTATTAATTTTCCTTATAAATTTTCATTAAAAGTATCATTACTCTTAATTTTTTTAGTTAAAAATCAAGAAATGAAGTATTTGGTATTTGATGGACGATGTGGTTGGGTTCTACAGATTTGTAATACGTGATGGGTCTAGTTTTATAACGCTATAAAGATATATATATATATATATATAATGAAAAATTAAAGTGAATTCTTTTAATGACTGATATAATATTTACATTATGACACATGCTACAAAATAGTAATCACTCTAAATATCTATGAGTGTTATACCATAGAGATGCCAAGTCAATTATTAAGAAAATTCATTATGATTTTTCCAGTATGAATATTATTACTCTTAAACTAAATTTCTTTGTTAAACCAAATTTAGTTCATTTGAGACAAAATTCCATATTTAATCTTTTTAAGAATTTCATTAGCTTTTATTGAAACTAAAATGGCCTTGTATTGGACAATGCAATTGGATATTTAAGTATTGGATCATGTTAGGGCATATGTGAGAATCTAGTGATCCTGACTCAAAAAAATTATGAAAGAAATTTCACAACAGAAGAGAATTAATAAAGAATGAAGAATTGCAGTAGAAAAGAAAACAGGAAAGGGGAAGAATTTTTGTTAAAGGGAGTTATGGGAGTAGAATGAAAGATCCAGAAATTACAGATAAAAACATGATTCCAAAAGCCTCAACTTTGCTTACACAGTTACACTTGCTCCCTATTTATAGAAAACTACTGCTACAATATTCAGCAGACTCAACTGCCCTTCATCAACTAATTTCCTGTTTTAATGAATTAATCAAAACGACATAGCATAGGGAGTATTTTTATTAAATGGAGCAATGGATCATGACAGCATATTTTGTCACCAAATAATAGTTAATTGAGTTAACCTTATGTATGAAAAAGTGCTTCATCTAGTTGGATTCTAAACGTTAGATTCTTTCATTGGATTCTATTGGTTTTTCAACTGAGTTCTTATAAAGGCATTGGGACATAGGAAAAACACAATTCTAAGGATGGATGAAAAAAATATTTTTTTTCCTTTCTTTTTTTCTCCTCTTTCAAAAAGAGGTGTGATAGGAAGTTTAGGGTAGAATTTTTACAAATTCAATGGTCAATCTGTCTCATTTTTTAATCCTTGTATCTTAATCTACCTATTTTTAACTACACCTTGCATACAACGTCTTAAAGTAACAAGTTAATAGTTCAACAACAATTATGTTTTAAATATAGAGATAAACACATTTGCAAAATTGAAAAATGCAAACGTTATTGTCCCTGAGAAAATAAGGAGTTAAGTACGAGGGAGAAAAGACACTATAATCATCAAAAGGATAGTAAAGTCAAATTATGTACGAGTGTGAATCCAAAGATTTTCTATAATGTATGACTCATTTAAACATTACTGTTTAAACATGGGGGTATTAGTGTTGTTTACTGTAAGTTCTGTGGAGTTATTTGCAATTTTCAGACAATAAAGCTAAAGTTGGAAAATACAAAAACACAGATCTCTTGATGATGGCTACTACCACTAAATACTAAAACACAGTGTATTTCTAATAAGGGGTTGGTGCCTTGGTGGGTCGGTTTGCCAACCACCCCCTTCACCAGACGTTGGTGCGTCTCAGGGGCACTTGAAGTTGTCAATTTTTGTCTCGTGGACCCACGGTATTTTCAGGACTGGAGGGGGGGTGTCATAATCATCACCTATTTCTAAGACGATTATGAACAATTTCATTATTTCTTTCTTTGAACTCCTTAAAAAATTTTAAAATATATTTTTATATTTTTTATATAAAAATTATAAAATAAAAATTATTTTAAAAATATAAAATATTTTTTAAAAAAGTATAACAATATATTTTAAGAGACAATCTATGAGCAGCCTTAGTAATATTTATATTGAAGTGATTGATAAACACATATTCTGCAGAATTTAATGAGTGAAAATTAAAATCATCAAATTATTATAAATATTCACCGATAAAAAATCATAATTATATATGCCATGAATATCGTACTCATGAAATTAACTGAAAAAAAAAGAAAAAAAATCCTTTAAATATGAGGAGGCATGAATTTTCATGTCTCTTGGAATGAGTGATATACATACAATAGAAAATTTTAATGAAATGTTTCAAATGACTAATATGATATTTATATGGTAAAAATTATTAAATAGTATTTACTTTAATTATTTATTAACTTTTTTGTCATGTAAATATCACGTTAATTACAATAAAAATTAAGTGAAAATGTTCATTGTAAATGTCATTCCTCCTCTTGGAATAAAGAGGACTCTTTTGTTAAAGTTTCTTGCATTTCCTTCGACAGACAGAGCATATATGATAAGGCAGTGCTTTTATCTTATTATTGAAATATACATGGTCAACTCGAATAATTAAAAAAAGAAGAAGAAAAAGCTCCGAAGAAAAAAAAAATACTTAATGAATTAACCATGTCTAGTTGTTAAGGTAAATGTCTTCCAGAATTGTATGCATTTTCAAAAGTAAATACACATGTAAAAGATTGAACAACTTTAATGTGACTTTTGAACACCTACTCAAACTAAAGCAAAAATAAACATGTATTAATATGTATTTTATGAAAAAAACATAAAGATGTATTGTATAAACATGTACTAATATGTTCTAATATGTGTGCATACTCTATACATGTGTGTATGTGCGTGCGCTCAATAAGTCTTATTTCTATAGTTTCTGTGTTAGGTTTGATGCAACAATTCTTAGTATAGGCTGCTCTAGAATTGGATATTAATGTGATGTTTATTTGAATGTCAGTTAATCTATGTATCATATTTTCTCTACTGGTCTTTTCGTCTGAAAATATAGTTTATTTTTAAATTAATATAATTTACTATACTTAATAAAATATACAATGCCACCCACTCTAAAATGAATTTCAACTTGATGCCCATCTTGATACTTAAATTAGTATTAGAATTTTAAAAATAGTGGAAAGACAAGGTACAAAAATTAGAATTTTCTCTCTTAAACTGACATAAATATGATGTAGTTGTAATCCAATACTGTAAAAAGTATTTTTTTATTGACTAAGGAACTCGCAGCCACTACCAAATGTGCGTACTAGGTTTGACTAAGGAACTCGCAGCCACTACCAAGGGTGCGTACTAGGTAAACCCCGCCCCTGTGTAATAACCCGCAAACCACACAAGAGATGTAAACCGCACTAGGCAAGCTCTGTGCGACGGGCTCAACCAAGAAGTCAACCAAGAAGGTGTCAGTAGGGGTAAACCGCACTAGGCAAGCCTTGTGCGACGGACTCAACCAAGAAGGTGTCAGTAGGGGGATTTGAACTCGTGACCTTACGGTTACGCGCTCGCACAACACACCAACTTGGCTACCCCCAAGGGGGCTGTAAAAAGTATTTTTGAAGGGAGTAGTTATCAAGTCCCACGCACATTCTAATATGTCGTGATTTCACTTGGTTTTCACATGGAAAATATGAGATTTCCATGAGGGATTTATATAGTCTTGAGTTCTTCCACCTTACAAGTTAGTTTTTGTGGTAGGTTTTTTCAATGATATGACAAATAGTATTAGAGACAACCACTGCTTTCCGCTTGTGCCATGATCGGTTAGGCACGTCGGCAGTGCCGGAACTAGATGGCCATGATCGGTTAGTGACGTCGGCAATATCGGGACTAAATGGATGATCAGTTAGTGATGTCGGTAGTGTCGAGACTAGATAGTGACATCGGTATTGCAGTGCTCACCAGGGACTAAGTTGGAGACATCGGCTGACTTTTCACTTAATTTCCACATGAAAAGTATGAGATTTCCATGAGGGGTTTATATGGCCACCACAAGGACATGACATAATACGACCATTATCTTATTACTTAACAAACCATTCGAGAGTTTAACCATCTAAACCTTATACTTTGAATTGAGATCCTATTATTTTTCATAATATTTTTTTTACCTTAAAAAATGATCCACCTTTAAATAAAATTAAAATTTTAAATTATGAAATTCAATATGGTTAATGAATCATTAAGAATATATTTTTTTTCTTTTTACCATTATTTATTAATTTTGGATCACACAATTGTAAAGATATTATAAAAATTTCATTCAAAGATAACTTCCTTTTTAAAACAAAGAAAACTTTTAAAAATGAAGAATTTTTTTTTTTTAAAACACTGCCTAAGTTGTAATATACTGTCTTACACATCTCCCCAACGAACTCCTCCCCCACCCCCAACCCAAAAAAAAAAAAAAAACACTTTTTTATTCCTTTTATAATGGATTTGAGTAAAGAGAAAAAAAACCCAGACATAGGTAAGTAGCACAATATTACTCCTTGTATCTTAGAAAATGGGTTTTCTTTTAAATTGATAGAACTTATTTTTAATTATAAAGTACAATACATTTAATACACTATAAGTTATATAATTTTATTTTTTAACTATGAGTCTATATAGTTACCATTAGTAAAATATTTTAAAATTTTGGTTCTAAAGTTTTTGTTGATGGACGAAGTACTATGTTGTTTTTTAGGACTAGGTTGGAACTTGCAAAACAACATAAGCCTGTTACTAAAGTATTCTCATCTACTGTCAATGCATGCATTGCGTTTGACCTCACGTATCCACTGTCATTCATTTTTAAATCCAAAAACCAATCCTATCACTTTTAAAGGGATTAAAAACACTTTGCATAAAATTATTACTATATGAAGCCAAACAACATTTAGAGAGAACTTTTTTTTTTTTTTTTTGAAACAGAGGGATGATAGATGTTCACATCAAATAAGCAAGCTTAGTCGGCCTGAAATTTACAGGAGCTTACTCAGATATTTTGAATTAATTAGTGCCATTTAAAACTTGATCTCAAAATCCACCACAAAATCTGAGAAGTTTAAAAAAAAAAAAAAGCATAACTGGAAAAATCTTTGTCATACTAATAGTATTTGAAATTTATATAAAAAAAAAACTTTAAAAAAACTTCTAAAATTTCTTTTATGGGGATAAACCTGTGCATTCTTGTACATAATACTCCATTTGTCCAAAAAAAAAAAAAAAAACCAGCTTACTTTTAATTTTTTTTATAAAAAAAAGAATTAATTTTCAAACCAAAATTTTAAAATTTCTTTATTAATAGTTATTGTGAATAGTCAATTAAAAAATAAGAATAAAAATATAAAATTATACATTTAATTGGTGCATTAAATGTATTATAACTAATAACTAATAACTAATAAAAAGTTATATTTAAACCAAAGTAAATATTTTTTTTTTGGGACAGAAGGAGTAGTACATTTTGCACAAAATGTACTATCATCATGCCCTTAATAGGAATCGCAAACATTTTATGCCCCCTTTATGGATTTTTAATTTTACGTTTCTTTTTAATTTCTCCAAGAAGAGAAAGAAAGAATGAAAATTATGCAATTGATACAGAGCTTTCACAGTTATGCATTGTTCTAATTACATTTGTAACTTGCTCAATCTGATCTTCAGTAGAACAAGATGAAAGAAGCACTTTGGCAGTTCCTCCATCTGGATAACAACCATTATCGATCATCACCTCAAAAATTTCCATACATCTTTTGTACATTTTCTCCCTAGAGTAGGCACCAAATCTTGAAGTCTATGTTGCAACATCTGGTTTCAATTTCTTTGCAGGAAGTGACAAGAAAAGCTCTTCCATTTTCTCAAAGAATCCAGCTCTTCCATAGGTATTTATCAAGATATTGTAAGTTCTGATATCAGCTGGTACGAATCTTAAACAAAGAATAAGAATCCGAACCTATATCAGAGTGTTAGTCCTAGTATCGTCCTCTAGGCTGAACTAAGTCTTCCTTTAGCAAGACACCAATTCCAACTTGTGAAGAAGGACCTTGCTTTTGTCTACTTGACACCCGAAGGAATTATCCAAACTCAGAGTTGAGAATTGAACTATCCTTGGAACCAAGAAGCACGCTCAAATTGTTGAGGGAAAGAAACTCAACAAGATAGCTTAAACATGAACCTAAGAGGCTATCCTCAAAGACTCAAAGCAAATTCTAAACTAGAACTCAAAGAAAAGCTACAAAGCTCTCAAGTTTGTATTGTCAAAATTCTGTATTCCATTGTGGCTGAATGTCTCTATTTATAGTTTACAAGTTGTAAGAATTAAGAAAGCCATTCCCTAGTTGGATTAGCTTTTTAGGAAACTAACTAAAGAAACTATTACTTAAAAGAAACAACTAATCCAAGTGTGTAGGCTGAATTCTGCTTGAGCAGAATTTCCCATTCAGCTTTGTGGATTTGGTAATTCCTTTAATTATCATGGCCTTGGCCGAATTGGAGCTTCTTTACTCCAATTTGAAAGTTTCTCCAATTCTTCATGGCTATGGATTTGGTAACTTCTAAACTTGATTTTGAGCAGAATTCCAACTCCATACCATCGCCTAAAACTAAACTGAAATTAGTTGGAAAATGCTGAACCGGAACTAGCTTGGCTGAAGCTGAACTATTTGAGCTGCCTGAATGCATAACACTAAGTAGAAACTTGAACTTAGAATCAGTCTTCCTTGCTGCCTTAACATCTTGAGCTTCAACTAATTTGGTTATGAGCATTGCCAAAGCATTTTGCATTTTCTTAGTCTTTGATCTAGTCATTGGCCCTCCCATGCCTTGCAAGGGATTAAACTTTGAATGCCTTATTGATGAAGTTTTAGTCTCATCTTTGGCTTCATGTTCACATTCGGCTACTTGAGAAGTTGTAGTTGTCTCGGACCTTGGATTTTCATCATCAGCTGGACATGGTCCATTTGTCATGGCTTCCAAGATTTCTTCCATTTTCTCAAACTGGCCTAGCTTACCATACAAGTCAAGCATGATATTGAACACAAAAGTGTCTGGTTTAAGTCCGGAGAGTTGCATCTCAGTCAGAATTGCCTCACATCTTTGCACATTGCCTGTTTTTGAATAGGCTGAAATAAGTAGCATTTGTGATTTCACGGTTGGTGAAATCCCTAGTTGCTTCATTTCTTCAAAAAAAGCTTCTGCGTCTGTAAAAGAAACAGACGAGATCCAAAATAAAATGATTTGGAAGTTGAGAAACATTCAAGATAAAGAAGTGTAACTGTGTAATATGATCTACAGAATTTCAAAATTGACTACAACAATCTCAAAGAAAATCTGAGAAAAAATTTCTGTGGTGCCTCCTAGATGAATACGGCTTCATCATACAACATACGCACTAAATGAACACATAATCAATGAAGGAATGTGCCAAATTAAAGCAACCGTATCAGGAACAACATTACACTTCATGACAGAGTGGGAATTCCATTGTCTGATGTTATAATTGTGTTGATGGAATATGCATCAAACTGAATGCATGTATATCAGGACTTCCTCATTGCAGTTATGGATAATCATGCTCGTTCTGATGCTAGTAATAATTTTCCAATTTTCTGTAAAAGACAAAAAAAAACCGATACCTTCTTCTCAAACATTTATCTCACTGCAACAAATTAGTGGAAGAATCGTTTGGATCCTTGGACGGTCGGACATGCATATTATATTTTTTGGTCAGTTGCTTTTTAAACATTACTATTGTTAAAAAAGGATGCACAACAATGCTGTCATACTTCAACTTACTTGTGGACGAAGACATCAATTAGCAGGTAGAGAAACAATGAAAACTAGTTTTTAAATGAGAAAAATTCATGATTCCCTTCATTGACATAAGATTTTGGTATTAGTCATTTACCTTCGTATAGACCAGCTCTCCCGTATGCATCCACCATGATATTGTATGAGGCCCTATCTGGTTCACTATCCGTATGCTTCATAAGTGAAAAGATTTCTGCTGCACCATTAGGAATACCTGCACTGCTGCTGGAGAAAACAAATTAGGTACTATTTGTATAAAATTTTGAAACCCCCTCTTTCTTCACATGAGATTGCAATTACCTTCAATTTTAAGAAGTAACTTCAGAAGCAACAGAAACATCATTAGATTGCGGGGTTTCAATAATTTTTGGATATAACTTTGAGATTTTTTTCCTTCTTTCTTGCTTTCTTTCATTTATTGAATTAATGAGATTCTGAAGTTGTGTTTATAGAGATCTGTAAGAATAGTTGTTCAAATGGGTTTATTAATTTTAGTTTTGTTGTAAGGTATGTAATTTTTATATTTTTTAAAAAAATTATTATTAAAATTTGCTGTATAATTTTATATTTTACTCTCATCTTTTGATTTTCATTTTTGAGCTAGCTCATTCTTAAGAAGGTTTTTTTTTTCTTTTTTTTAACTAGCTCATTCTAACAAAGGTTTTAAAGTTGGAAGACCACCTCGACTTCTTCATAAATACAAAATTAGATGATGTACAAAAGAAAAATATCATTTGAGCCTTGTTGTTGGGTAAGATATTTATTTTTTTAGGAAAAAAAAATAGAACACTGCATATATTATATTATTTGATCAATATTGTTTATTCTGACGCAAAAATTAATAGGAAAGATGAAATTTTGTGTTCACTTTTCCAGTGGATTCGGAAGGGTGTAATCGAAATCGAAATTCGATTTTCAATTTAAATTTGAATTTAATCGAATTAATCAAATTTCAAATCTAATCCAATTTCGTCAAATTAACTGAATTCGGCTACTAAAACCCGACAACCCTCCTAGACACTATCAAAGTGCAATGTTGCCTCCCAATTCAGAACAAAAAAAACTAATACATTCAGACACTACAATATTTACAAAACCAAAAAATCAGTACATCCCAATTGACATAAAACATTCATATCGTTCATAGAAATCTCAAACGTTGTTTTGTACTAAAGTTGGCTTCAAAATAGTGATCGAGACGCTGATATTGTTAGAATGTCTATACTTTATAAATTTGTAGCCATTATATTCACTATATAGGTTCTAAAAAAATTAGTGCATAAAAAAATCAGCACTATCACTGTCAAGATTTATTTGTTAATTATAGTGATTGACGGTGGTTAGCGGTGTAGAAGAAAGGAGGTGGTTGGCTGTGGGAGGTGACAACCACATGCTATTGAGGCCAAAGACGAAACTAGAACCCGATGACAAACAATCGAGGATGGGACTGTTGAATGAGGATCCTAATTAAAGAATGTAGAGTTAATTGTCGAAACGACTCGTTAATGGTCAATTGGGTTTTAACGATAGATTTTAGAGTTAAAAGATTAAATTTCGGTTCGAATGGGATTGCAACTAAATTGCCATTCTTAGAAACGAGCAACGGGTGAGTGGGGTGACAAGTTTCTGAATGAGGCCTAATTGAATAATGAAGAGCCGATCGTCAAATCGAGCAACGAGCGAGTTGGGTGACAAGTTGCCAAATCAGAATCGAAGTGAGGAATCCCAATTGTGATTGGAAAAATAATTTAGTAGAAACGATTTCAATTTTCTAAAATTGAAAAATCATATTCATACTTAGATTAGTTTGTTTTTAATTTGGCCCAATCAAAATAGTCTCTATTATAATATAATAATACCCATATTTTGATTTTATTTAATTTCAATCTCACAATAAATGTAATTTTATTCAATCATATTCTCAAAATATATTTATTTCTTTAAATTACAGCCCCAACACCCCAATACAAAATTTAGCCAATTAATATAACATTTTAGCTTATTAATTAATATTATCAATTAGTAAAGTAAAAAAATCTTTAATTCTTTTAATTTGTTGTGATCAATTAGAATTTCCAAATGAAATCTGTGTATAATTGTTCATCAACGTTTCCCCCCTTAATTTCCTTCTCAAAAATCTACAAAATGAAACTTCAAAACTCAAATTACTGTTGAATTAAAGTTATTAAATTAATACACATTTTTCATTCATTGTATTTCATTTTATATATCGATAGTTTATTTATTGTTGATATTTGAAATTTTTGAGTTTTGAGTTATTAGTGGTAAGTAGAAATTACGAGTAAAAATTACCAATCAAATAAACTTTATAATTATTAAGTTAATAACAATCGATATCTAATTACTATTCACTAATCACTTTATTATGGTTATTTACAAAGTCAAATACTCAAATGAAATGGGAATAAATGATTAAAGAAGAGAATTGTGCTCTCCCATACTATATATGCTATTTTCTCTCCTTTTTTTTCCTTTTATTTATCTATTTTTTCTATAATTTTTACTTTTTTAATAAACTTCCTTTTATCCTTTTCTGATTTACTATACGAATATCATTCTTACAATTTTAATATCTCAATTACTATAGTAATGTTAAATTGAACTTATTAATTAAATTTAATTATAAAAACCACACATTGACAATTTTACTAATTATTTTAATTTTTAAAGTTTCATATATATGTTACATTTGTATATTCACAAATGTAATATAACATATGCATATGCATCATGACCTTTTGATGTTTTATGTATAGTATATTTTTAATTTTTCATAAAAATTATGGAGTTTTACATATAAATAATATATATTTGAAAATGTCATAATTTCAAATTTAGTTTTCAATTTGAACTTGAATTAAAATTGCCAATTTTGAATTTAATTCGAAAATTGAATTTGAAATTCTATTTAATTTAAAAACTGATTCAAAAATTGAAAAATTCAAATTTGTTTTAATTGGATATTCAAGTTAATTTGAATATTGCACACCATTCCTTACTTATCTACTATCAATCATTTTTAAATCCAAAAACCAATCCTAACACTTTTAAAGGGATTAAAAAATTTTCTAGTATGTGCAATTTGCATAAAAGTATTACCATATGATGCTAAAAAACATTTCGGAAAAAAAAAAGATAAACTAGAATATGGGCCTTGTTTTACATTGTTTTAAAGGATAAATCACCCTAACCCATTGAGATGTTGAGGGATTATGGGAAGAAGAAAATTAGTGGCATTTTAGTAGGACTATTGGCAAAAGCTATGATTGATATCAATCTATTTACTCTTAGATGGCAAGTAGAAAGAATTTTGAGTTTGCATGACAACTTAGTAGTACTCTTTCTGAAAAAAAAAATATTTTTAATTTGTAAAAAAGTTTACTTGTAAATAAAAGTCTTATGTTCTTTACTAATAACAATTATGTATAATTTAAAATTAAAAAATTAGACTAAGAATAAAAATAAAAATAAAAATAATATATTTAATAATATAATGTATCCTATTTTATAATTAAAAAATTATATTAAATTTAAAATGGACCTTCTTTTTTTTTTTTTGTAACAGAAGGATTAATAGATATTCATATCAAATAAGCAAGCTTATTCAGTTTGATATTTACAGTTGAGCTTGTCAAATGTTTTGAACCATTTTGAAACTTCATCTCAAAATTCGCCACAAAATCTTAGAAGGTAAACAAGAAAGCATAACTGGAAAAACTCTTTTCTATACTAATATTTGAAATTTTTAAAAAGGATTAAAAAGAACTTCTAAAATTTCTTTTACGGGAACAAATTTGTACGTTCCCGTACATAATAGTACATTCTGCACAAAATGTATTATCGTCATGCCCTTAAAAAAGGAATTGCAAACATTTTAGGCCCATTTATGAGTTTTTAAATTTACATTTTAACTTCTCCGATAAGAGAAAGAAAGAATGAAAATTATGCAATTGATACGGAACTTTCACAGTTATGCATTGTTCTAATTACATTTGTAACTTGCTCAATCTGATCTTCAGTAGAACAAGATGAAAGAAGCACTTTGGCAGTTCCTCCATCTGGATAACAACCATTATCGATCATCTCCTCAAAAATTTCCAAACATCTTTTGTACATTTTCTTCCTAGAGTAGGCTCCAAGTCTGGACGTCCATGTTACAACATCTGGCTTCAATTTCTTTGCAGGAAGTGACAAGAAAAGCTCTTCCATTTTCTCAAAGAATCCAGCTCTTCCATAGGTATTTATCAAGATATTGTAGGTGCTGATATCAGCTGGACATGGTCCATTTGTCATGGCTTCCAGGACTTCTTCCATTTTCTCAAACTGGCCTAGCCTACCATACAAATTAAGTATGCTGTTGAACACAAAAGTGTCTGGTTTAAGTCCAGAGATTTGCATCTCAGTCAGAATTGCCTCACATCTTTGCACATTGCCTGTTTTTGAATAGGCTGAAATAAGTAGCATGTATGATTTCATGGTTGGTGAAATCCCCAGTCGCTTCATTTCTTCAAAAACAGCTTCTGCATCTGTAAAAGAAACAAGCGAGATCCAAAATAAAATGATTGGAAAGTTGAGAAACATTCAAGATAAAGAAAGTATACTGTTGATCTACAGAATTTCGAAGTTGAGTACAACAATCTCAAAGAAAATCCAGGAAAACACTTTGGTGGTTCCCCTAGATGAATATAACTTGATCATCCTATATATGTAGTAAACGAACACATAATCAACGGAGGCATTTGCCAAAGCAACTATATCAGGAACAACATTACTCTTCATGACAGATTGGGAATGCTATTGCCTGATGTTATAATTGTATTGATGGAATATGCATCAATACTGAATGTATGTATATCAGGACTTCCTCATTGCAGTTATGGATAATCATGCATGTTCTGATGCTAGTAATAATTTCCCAATTTTCTGTAAAAGATAAAAAAAACCTATACCTTCCTCTCAAACATTTATCTTACTGCAACAAATTAGTGGAGGAATTTGGTCAGTTGCTTTTTAAACATTATTATTGTTCAAAAAGGATGCACAACAATGCTGTCATACTTCAACTTACCTGTGGACGAAGACATCAATTAGCAGGCAGAGAAACAATGAAAACTAGTTTTTAAATAAGAAAAATTCATGATTCCCTTCATTGACATAAGATTTTGGTATTAGTAATTTACCTTCGTATAGACCAGCTCTCCCATATGCATCCACCATGATATTGTATGAGGCCCTATCTGGTTCACAATCCATATGCTTCATAAGTGAAAATATTTCTGCTGCACCATTAGGAATACCTGCACGGCTGTTGGACAAAACAAATTAGGTACTATTTGTATAAAATTTAGAAACCACCTCTTTTTTCACATGAGATTGCAATTAACTTCAATTTTAAGAAGTAAATTCAGGAGCAACAGAAACATCATTGGATTGCGGAGTTTGCAGACAGTTCTGAGGATTGCAAAAACTACAGTGACCTCACACGGAATACATAAAAATCCAAAGGATTCTCTTTAACCTGCTTGATCATTCATCAATGTCAACCTAGGAGTACTCTTATCTCATGAACCGGAATCTACATCCCTCTAATTTCTTCAGATTGATAACTGATTTTCAAATTCCTTAAATTTAGCTAAGAGTTTCCAAGAGTTGGTACCATTTGATCTTGAGTTTGCCACGGAGATTGGAACTTCAGATATAGAAAAGTCACGTGCAGGAACAGTAGCGAGTTTATTCTGGACTAAAGAGACAAATCTATACTCAAAATTGAAGAATTTATGGTGTTAGCAGTTGGAGATTACAGTCATTTCAACACCATGTCCAATGGAATAAAAAGATACATGCAAAAGAGGTCAAGATTAATTTCATATCAATTAAGTTTAACATGATCAAGGTATTCAACCACTGAAGAGAAGCTCGAGTCAACCTACAATCTACTCCCACATATTCAATATATTAAGCGGATTAAATGTATTTAAGTGATATTCTGATGTAATTTGTTTACCTATAAGCTTCCATGAGGGCATTGTAGGCATACACATCAGGCTCATAACCAGCTTCTTGTAGAAGTTCAAAGAATTCTTCTGCTTTTTCACATAATCCATCTCTGGCAAATGCATTCACCAGTGCTGTATAAGTGCAAATGTTAGGATGACACTTTTTACTTCTCATTTCGCGGAACATCTTTAAGGCCATGTAGGATTTGTTTGCCTGCATAACAGAGATGCATTATCATACAAAAAGAAAATAAAAAGTAAATGGAGTAAATGAACAATTAAAGACCAAAAGATGCAAAATCAGAGAGAAGTCCAGACTCAATGTTTAGTTTAAGACAGTCCTTGCTGTGTGATACTCACATTTGTTCTAGTGAATGGTGAAAGATACCAGTTTGGCAAAAATACATGCCTATGGTTGATACTGATATTTGTTGTCAAGCCCTAAATGCTGACCAAGCTAAAAGATGATGTTACAGTCAATTTAATAAGTCAAATTACTTGAACGTTTTGAATTTATAGGTCATTTTAATCATATATTTCACACCTGAGATTATGAACAACCAATGATTGTGTGGCTATTAAATAAAGCCCTTCCTGATTGGCATCTCTCTTTCTATACGCTTGCATTTGTACTCAGATTTTCTTGTCACTCTCTATAGACCAGACATATAGCTGGTCCATATTCAAATAATTTCCTGTGGATCTGAAAACTGTTATTTTTATTCTTTACTTTTTAATTTTTTACATAGCATTCACAACAATTACAAAAAACAAGTTAAAAACTCAGAAAGTGAAAAATTCGATGGTAATTCCCAAAAAAAATGTATTAGCATATAGAGGTTGGATACATTGAGTGTTCTATTCACCTTCCCATATAGATTGATTAACATTGTGTATGTGTCTGTAGATGGTTGGCAGTGATCTCTTTCCATCCTTTGAAAAACTTCAAGTGCTTTTGATGCATTTCTTTGCTTTGTCAAACCATCAATATAAGCATTGTATACCATTGTGCCTGCAAAGCATTGAAGAAGGCCCTATTCTGCTTAGTCTTGGACAGAAGCAAATAAAACTAATATTCATTGAATATATGCAACCATCATCCATTTGAGAAGTTGAACGCATGTTGCAAATATAATCATGAGCTAATTGAATACAGCTGCAAACATGTGGTTTGAAGTAACTTAACAACTTAATGATTTCAATAACAGATTCATGAAATTCTTATCTCCCAAATCCAGAAGGATGAGTATGTATGAAAGAACAAGTTGTGAGATCATGTGAACAGCTAATCCCCATATTTTCCAATATGCAAGAAACTCCATGAATGATTACAGTGAAGGTTGTCAATAGTGAAGATCTTTAGGGAAAATGCTAAAAAAAGATTAAACATGTGGGAGGATCCAAAAAAATTCTACATTCAATTTTACAGTCGATAGCACTGTGTCATTCACATTATGGAGAAGACTCTTTTTAAGTGTGAATAAATGACAGAATGACACTGCGTTAAGCAAGAGTTCTTATAGAAAGGAGTATAGTTTGGACAAAGAAATGATATTCTTTCCAGGTTGCAATTGAGTTAAATATGCCGTGCACAGAGGGCTACATAAACATACTTGGGGGAAGGCCATGTTCCCGCATTTCAGCAAGAACAGCTTCAGCATACTCAAACAGCCTACATTTGCAATATGCTTTTGTAAGCAGTGCATAAGTATCTTCTGTCGGGATGCATTGAGCTTCAAGGAGTTCTAGGTAGATGGATTCTGCCTTCTTAAGATGTGATTTCTGCCCGTAGGCATCTATAAGCAAATTGTAGATAATGACATCAGGCTGGAAAGAACTCTTGTACAATATCCATTCACAAATCTGGATGGTGATCAACAAAATCAATCAGCCTACCCATGTCTAAGAAACAATCATACTGCCATGACTTAATAACAAAGACTTTCTTAAAACCAGGTAGTTGACACCTAGGACCAACCTAAATGTCTACAAATCGCAGGGAATTCAACATGGATAGTGTGTAGGCATACTGTTAGAATTGATTCCAATTTTTGAAGTTTAATAAGTTGGGACGCTCTTCCACTTGAATTTCATGAAAATCACAAATCCAAAAATGCATTCATTTTCAACTCAAAAAATCGGACAATTAATTTTGTCACATCTATTTATTCTTCTGCAGCAGTGAATATTCATTCATCTGCGAACTTTTCCATGGAAAAAAGGACAGGGAAAACAACCACCAACTGCCCTTAAAGGATGAAAAGAAGAAGAAGAAGAATATCAAGTCCGTACCAGTATGATTGGATCCCATCGTTTATTGAGACGAAGCTGAACGCATACATTAATTAGGTCATCCCATGTGTTGACAGTTTTAGGAAGAGTGTCCAAAGAACTCCAAACTCTATATACATCCAATTCCTTTCGTACAAAGTTTAAAATCTTCTCAGCAACTGGACTCAATACTGGAAATATACCATCAACAAAACCAGATCCATATTGCCATCCTTTGCCCCTAAGAGAACCCCCTGGCCACAAAGGAGGCACATGGAGTTATCAGTAGTGAATAATTGATTCTTATATTCATAAAAGAAACAAAAAGGGATAGTTCATTACCCTTTTTCCTAGAAACCTTTTTATGATTGAATCTCCTCAAGTCGCCATGCTTGTCAGCAAACAAGCCATTGCGTTTGCACTTCTTCTCAGGTTCTTCGGTGGAAGTTGATGCTCTACATCTGATTTCTTTTCTACAATATCTTGGCTCATTAAATCCATAACTAACTGGCCACTTTACAGACAACCTACAAAAGAGAGTGAAAGCCGTTGATTCAAGTCACATAAAAATACATTGCATAAAGAGGATTAACTTAAGTTATTACTCGAAAATGTTCCAACAGGAGAAGTGGGAACCAACCCATCGAGTAAATTCCTTCTAAGACACAGTGAGTGAAAATACATGCATTTCTTCATCCGGTGACTCATATTTACCACTCATTCATTCTTTCAAATAGCTTAACGCATATTAAACCAACCCTCTCCCACCAAAAAATCAGCTTACATACATACAGTGGATGGTATGCCAATATAATGTCAATGGTATTTTTCATTTGCTCGGCATCCATTTCCTGGTAACTTCAACCTTTAACAAGTAACCAAGAATCCAGTGCAGCTTTATAATTAGCCAATTAGATAAAGTTTCAAACTTGTAAGCATAGATAGAAAATGACAAATTAAGGGGTCTAAAGCACAATAATTCCTTTGTGTTACTACCATTTTGAGGTACTAACAGAAACATGAAAGCATACAGATAGTTCACTTTTACCGACCCAAATGAAAAATAAAGGACAGAGAGAGCCCACAATTAAAGGGTTGTCAAAAAAACTCAAGATAACCGCAGATGATTCAGGTTCTCAGAAGGCAACACAGAAGAATGTAATACAATTCAAGAAGAAGAACAAAGAAAAAGATGGAAATTCACATGAAATGAATGAATTGGGAAAAGGACAGATTGTTGAAGATGATGGGGCTTACATGAACACCAGTGAATCTTAACTTGAAGTGTGTTGGTCTGTCCCAGCATTTGTTTGGAAATGGTTTAAGGATGACAATAAAAGCTGCTTGTCAAGTATCTCATACACATGCACACATTCTTTCTGGATTTTATCCTTTTTCTTTAACTTTTTTTTGAATTTTTATTTTCAGGACCAATGCTATACAACCTTACAAAATAAAAAAAAAATCAACGTAACCAGGGATTCCAAATTCATTCTTTGATTCTCTTTCTATAAAATTTAATTTAGTTTCTTTGCTAATTTTCCATCTAATTCCAACTTATTCTCTTTTTTAAAAGGTACTGGTTTTTATTGCCAAGATAAAAATTCATGAATACTCGCAACAAACATAAATAATTAAGTGGATGTTTAAAATATATATATATATATATATATATATATATATATATATATATATATATATATATATAGTCCATATTGTGTACTTATTTTGACAAAAAATTCATTGAAAAATTAATCTTTAGTGATATTCGTTTTGACCTTTGATACAATTAGAATTGATTTAAAATTAAAACTGTTATTTATAATTTTTGCATGAGATGTTTAAAATTTTCAATAATATTAAACATTTTTGTAATAAAGTATTATAAAGGAATTGAAAGTATATTTAAAAAATCATAAAATTCACTCAACTTTCATAAAACAAAAATTAATTATAAGATAATTCCAATTTTAATGAATAACAAAAAAAAAGAAGAAGCAAGTTCCCTATAAAATACTCTAAGCCTAGCATTACTCTCTTCCAATAAGTTATCATTCCAAGCAAAGTTTGAACATATTAATAATATCAATTGTAATACTTCCGAAAAAAAATTCAATTTCAAAATCTTTTTATCAAAAAAAAAAAAGATTCACTTTTAAACTAATTTTTTAAAATATGCTTACTAATAATAATGATATATTTATAAATAAAAAAATAAAATTATATATTTAATTAGTGCATTAAGTGTGTTTTACCCATTGTAAATGCTATTTTTTTTCTTTTTTTGCTTAAAAATATAATTTTGTTATACTGTTTCCCCTTGAAAATATAATTTTAGGAAAAAGTTGATTTGTTTTTAATTGATAATGTCATCGCAAAATTGATTATTGATATTTATTCGGTCCCTCTTTTTGGACCACTTTTTATCCATTTGTTTTGAAGACATCATTTTTTCCGCCCTGTTTCTTCTGACAAGAAGAGCTGCCAAGCTTTCCATGGCAATGGCCATCACCAAATCGAAGCTCCGTTATAGCAATCTCCTTGCGCTTTCAAAAACCCTTTTCAATCCTTACTCATTTTCAACTTCAATGTCAACTTCATCAACTTCCTCGTCGGCATTTGACCACGAATACGACGCCTTAGAAGACGACGGTGGCGGCGGTGGCTCCTCCTCCAAGCTCACCGCCCCCATTCATTTATTCCCTGCCGAAAATTTAATCGTTGACAAGTTCCACTCTTTAATCAAAGAACATCACCGCAAAAACCCTACCTTAAACCCTAATCCCACTGTCCCCACTGCCACCACCGTAAACCCTAGCCTTACTCTCCCAACTCTATCCTTCGACTTCTCCAAAGTCTCCTCTCCGAAATCCCTCTCGCCCGCTGTTATCCGCCGGGTAGTCGAGAAATGCGGCGCCCTTCGCCACGGCATCCCATTTCCTCAAACCCTGGCCTTCTTCAATTGGGCCACCTCTCATCCCAAAATCCAGATATCCCACGAGCTTTACGACGAAATGATCGACCTTGCAGGCAAGGTACGCCAATTCGAGGTCGCTTGGCATTTGATTAATTCAATGAGAGTGAATAATATTGAAATCCCAATTGAAACTTTTACAATGTTAATTCGCCGTTATGTTAGGGCTGGCTTGGTTGATCAGGCTGTGCATACTTTAAGTAGAATGGAGGAATATGATTGTAAGCCTGATAAGATTGCGTTCTCAAAAGTTATAAGTATTTTGTGCAAGAAACGAAGGGCTTTTGAAGCCCAGTCTTGTTTTGACAGTTTAAAAGATAAATTTGAGCCTGATGTGGTTGTTTATACTAGCTTAGTTCATGGTTGGTGTAGGGCTGGTAATATATCGGAGGCAGAGAGGGTTTTTGGAGAAATGAAGATGGCTGGGATTCAGCCCAATGTGTATACATACAGTATTGTCATTGATGCTTTGTGCAGGTGTGGACAAATTACACGTGCTCATGATGTTTTCTCAGAGATGATCGACGTTGGGTGTGAGCCAAATGCAATTACTTTTAATAATCTGATGAGAATACATGTAAAAGCAGGGCGGACAGAGAAGGTGTTGCAAGTGTATAATCAAATGAAGAGGCTTTCTTGCGTGCCTGATGTGATAACGTATAATTTCCTGATAGAGAGCCATTGCAAGGATGAGAACCGTGAGAATGCAATTAAAGTTTTGAATACAATGGTTCAAAAAGCATGTGAACCGAATGCTCATAGTTTCAACACAATTTTTAGGTGCATTGCTAAGTCAGGGGACGTCAATGCTGCTCATCGATTATATTCAAGGATGAAGGAGTTGAAATGTGAGCCTAACACTGTGACATACAACATATTGTTGCAGATGTTTGCTGACTCGAGATCAACAGACATGGTTATCAGGCTTAAGAAAGAAATGGATGAGAGAGAGGCTGAGCCTAATGTGAATACTTACAAGATTCTGATTTCAATATACTGTAGAATGGGACATTGGAATAATGCAAGTAAGTATTTTAAAGAGATGGTAGAGGAGAAGTGTCTGAAACCTAGCCAGCAAGTTTATGATATGGTGTTGCGGCAGCTAAGGACATCAGGGCAGATAAAGTTGCATGACGAGTTGGTGAAGAAAATGGTCGATCGAGGATTTGTTACTCGTCCATTGTAGGAGTTGAGTGGAAGTTGCTCAGCTTGATTTTATTTTCTGTTGATCTTGTAAGTTGAATAGGTATTGAATTTTTGCTTTACCTGTTGTGAAACTAGTTGAAGATTGTACAGCATAGCTTAGAGATTTTTTCTTTTGTTCTGCTTCTCTAATTGTTAAATTTATGTCAGATATGGTTTTCAAATATTTTGGTTTTCCAGGTCTAAAGATTTTTGGGAATTCTTTACATTCTTTTGATTATCCTTGAGATATAGATTCTCATATGAGAGTACCTGCCACATAAGTTCCACAAATTCGCCAAATTCCTTTTTTCATCTAAGTGATCCACCTGAGGGTTCATAAAATTAGCTTAATAAATTATTTGGTGGATGCTTCATGACTAACTGGAGGATGGAGCTATCTTGATTTTCTCCTTCAGATATGTTGTTATTGGTCTGTCACCCTATGTGGCTTGTGATAGAGGTGAGGGAGTCTTAGAGATACCTGCAAAATTTGCTCTTCTGTCCTTTTAAGTGTCACATTCAACTTGTTGATGGTGTGAGTTAAAGGAGGAGTTGCTGATATAAGATATAACTGGGCAGTTCATGAGGGACGGAAGGGTGAAAGAAAGTCTCATAGTACCTGCAAAATTTTGCTTCTCGCTCATGTGTGCTCAACTTGGTGATTTTGTGAGCTAAAGGGGAGTTGATTATGTAAACTAAGAATTAAAAGGTCATGAGTGAAGAAGGCGATAATTATTGAAAAAAATTTGTGAGGTTATTATGAAGAATCATTTATGGGGAACTTCGGTTTGCAGCTCATGCGATCTGTGGCCGATGAAACCTTTCCTTATGGGCATGGTATTCGTTAATGGGAGCTACCTGTGGAGTGATTGATCCCCTGATTGTTTATTTTGACATGGATTATTTCCAGGACAGTTGAATAAACCATACATTTATTACTTTTCACATGTTTATGGAAAGCCCATAGAAGGTTATGTTTGCTGAGACTTCTGAACTCACTAAATTCAGATGTTGCAGTTTATTAGTTCAAGCCACGTTGAGAGTGTTTGGTGTTTGTTTCCAAAAAAGGAAAAGAGGATCTAATTCAAGTGCTTTGAAGGTTCTGAAGTTTGGCACATCAGTGACTCATGAATATTATGATTCCGGAGGTCCAGATGCGATAGTGATTAGTGATTAACAAACATCATTTTTGCAAAATGGATAGAGTCGGCAAGCGAAAGATTGGCTGAAAGTTAATTTTGACATTGCCTTTTCTGATGGCATGGCTGAGTTGAGTGTGGTCACCCCCAATATCTAAGCAAGCAATTATGGTTTCTATGGTTGCCACATTTGAACTAGAAAAGTGTGGGATGTCGTGGTAGCTGAGCTGCTGCTTTCTGGATTTGAGAGTTTAAATGGCAATTCGGCGAGAGAAATTGGAGTCCTGCTGCTTGTTTCATTGATGCCGATTAATAAGTTCAAGGTTTGCTGCACTGTTATGAAGCTCAGAAACTACCCTTGAGATTGCATTGAACCTGAAATGTTTTCTTGTGTGGATGGAGGAAGCTCATGCCTCCGAGGTGACTGTTGTTACAGTACGATTCTGATGATGAAGTCCATAAACTAGAGCTCTCCTTTTTGTTAAAAGGAAAAATTGTACTTTTAGTCTTTAAAGTTTGAACTCGATATTTTTAGTCCTTCATATTTGAAAATTGACATATTTAGTTTTTAAAGTTAAGAAAATATATTAATTTTAGTCTAATTAATAGAAATTAATATAAAGTAACGTTTAAACGTTAGGATTTTATTTTATATTAATATTTATAATTTTTAAAAGTTTAAATTATGAACGCTTTTAGTTCGTAATATTTGATAGTCAATATTTTTAGTTCTAAAGTTATAAAAATAACTTAGCACTAGGAAATTAATGAAAAGTGATGTCATGCTTCAAAATTTGCTTATGTGATTATTAGTTTTATTATTTAATTAGAAAAATAAAATCATTTTTGAATTAAATTACTCTCTTTTTTTGGGGAAAAAAGAAAGAGTCAATTTTTATATGGATATAATTTTTTTAATTTAAAAAATAATACATTTAATATATTATTAAATTTATAAATTTATATTTTTATTGTTATTTTTAATAGTGGGCTATATATAGTTATTATTAGTAAAGATATACCGTAGTAATTTCATTCAAAAAAAAAAATTCTTTTTTCTTTTGACAAAGAAAAATTTTAAAAATGGATTCTTTTTTTTAATTGATGGAGTATTTTTTTATAGTGTTATTATAATATTTTTTTTCCTTATTAAACGTTATTATAATACACTTTGCTAATTAACTATTTATAGTATTTTTATAGCATTATAGACAACAAATTATGTTTATATAAAAATATTTCTTTAAATATGTACATTCTAATTAATTAAACAAAACACAAAATGCGCATTTTAAAAATACAATATTTTTCAAATGATCTATTGAATCCTACTACCTATATGGTATTATGTTAAAAAATCAAGTCTGCATAAAAACTTT
Organism: Gynochthodes officinalis; assembly: GCA_020080225.1. Lineage (NCBI taxonomy): Eukaryota > Viridiplantae > Streptophyta > Magnoliopsida > Gentianales > Rubiaceae > Gynochthodes > Gynochthodes officinalis. The sequence goes on from CM034617.1 coordinate 12,318,004, forward strand.
TAAATATGAGCATTTAAATTAAATAAATTTTATTATATTACAAAAGTAGATTTTATTTGAAAACAAATTTTTTCATCTAATTAAATAATACAACTAACATTCAAATAAATAAATCCTCATAGTGTGTCATTATTTTCTCTTAGTTGTCCAAATATTGAGTTATGTTTGTAATTTTGGGACAAAAAGTGTTGATTTTCAAATATTAAGGACTAAAAATATTGATAATTCAAAATTTCAAAAATTAAAAATATTAATATAAAATGAAATCCTAACATCCAAAAGTTACTTTTTATTAATTTTTGTTAATTAGACCAAAATGATATATTTTCCTAACTTTGATGATTAAAAATATTAATTTCCAAATATTAAAGACTAAAAATGTCAAATGTTGAATGTTCAAATTTTAAAAACTAAAAGTGCAATTTTTCCTTTGATAAAAACAATCCTTCCTCCATGAATTTGTTTGTGGGTTCAATGGCAATGTATCACCCTGCAACAAAGTAATTCATTTTTTCCCTGAATTCAGATTAAAAACTTATATTTTACTAGTTAGTATCATTCTTTTGCAATATTTTTCACATATTTGAGTCGTTATCATCTATTAACTTAATTTATTACTCTTTCCATTCTAAAAAAATAAAAATAAAAAATCTTTTAGGTGAACTTTTAAATGAAAAAGAATTTTTCATCTAAAAAAGTTTATTTTTAAATAAAAATTTTAAAATATTATAATAATGATTATATCTGATTCATATTTAAAAATAAAAATAAAAATAAAAAAATTTACATTTAATATATGTTAAATATATTGTATTTTATAATTAAAAAAAGTTATATTTTGAGATGGTGGAGTAGTATTTTTTGCCCTTTTATTTAGGTATTTTTCTTCAAAGTTATACTAAAATTTTCCTGAATGAGTTAGATTAGAATACACTAACATTTGCTCCGAAATTCCGAATGAAGGTGCTAAAAGTAGCACTAATGCAGATGGCTTAGAATACAACAGTAATCCCATTGCTAATTCAATTCCTATCTCTTTTCATCAGACTAAATACTCAGCAGTCTCTGTCGTTCAAAATTTTAAACAAAAAAAATGCTGGTGACTGTCATATACAAACTTCTCACTCTTATGATGTATGGTTCATTGGAAGAGAAGTAAAGGACACTACCTAAATCCCCTGATAAGCTTCTTGGGGACTGAGAATTGATAAACCATTGAAGAGGAGTCCTAAGCCCATGAAGAAAAAGAAAAAGAAAAAGTTTTGGTACAGGTGGGCGGAATTTCGCTTTTGTAAGGGAATTTTCTCCTAAACAAAGAAAAAAAAAGTTAATTTCCCATCGAACTCTTATTTAGAGGCCTATGACTATTTGTCTTTAGCCAATATGGGAGGATAAGATTTGGCATAGGTTGAGGTAGCCATTGAGATTTCATCCTCCTATCTTCTCCTTTTTATGGATCTTAGGCCCATTTGGACAGCTCATTTTTATTTCCAAATAAGTATTTGTTTGTGCGGGAAATCCTATTTCCAAACTTGGTAGTGGCGGGCAAAGAAAAACGCGTTTGGCCAGGCAACTTTCGTATATAGAAAATCTTCAATCTTCAGCCTTGTTGCTATCCCTTCCCAAACTCCACCCACCGATCCCCACCAAAACACCCCAAATTCTCCGCCCTCCATTACCAATTACCAATCAATCACCCAAATGATTATCTTCAACCTCCAATGGTATCTCCTCAAATCTCAATCCAGTTGTGAAATCTTTCCTTTCTTTTAAGAGTCCTGTATATATAAGCTTAGATCCATGGCCGCCATTAGAGCATCCTCCTCTTCTTTAGCATCTTCTTTTACTTTGGTTGCTTCCACTTCCTATAATAGTAGTACTACTATAGTTGAAGAATTGACAGTTGTTCCGTACTTCAAGCAGAACTTTTGGGGGCTTTTAGGCAACCATAATGTTCTCCTTGATAACTTGGCAATGCAAAATCTGCTCAGAAAGGAGACCTACGTAAATGCTCAAATGAATTTAGTTTTGCCACTAAGAATTTTATTGGAAAAAATTAGGAAATTTGCAAAAATAGCACTTTTTGTGTTGGATAGTTGAAATATAGCAGTTACTAAAACTTTCTTACCAAAATAGCATGTCAAGGTAGTTTAACCATGTGAAAAGACCTAAATGACCTTCTTCTTCACTTTATCATTTCATTTCACTCCATCGTTGCTATTTGAATTTCTTTACCCATTCTTCTTCATTTTTATCGATTCAACATCTCATTTCACACAATCCATAATTGTCTGCATCAATGGAACGTACGTGAGGAGAACCGGCATCTTCAAGCAAAAAGGTTGTAGCCATAGAGAAGAAATCACAAAAACTAACGAGCCAAAGCAAATACGATAAGTTAGGATTTTATCAAGCATATGTCGAGCATACGTCGAGCACATGGATAATTCATGTGCTGAACAAATTTCTCATCACTTCTCTTCCAGCCCAAGACCATCTTAATCCTACTTTCCACGTCAAGCAAAGAATCTAGTAGGTTTGGGAACTATCGACGAGTATTTGCCCAGTGCCTATTCAAGTTTCCAGGTTTCACATTTGGATTCTTTTGGGCAAGATTTTGCTTGGGTATGTCATGCAATTCCATAACTTGTACCGTTCACTGCCTCTTGGCTGCAAGAAAATTCACAATCCAACATTATTAACCAGAAGCTCTTGAAATTAAATAACTAAGGATATGTTTGGAGTGTGATGTATTTGAGCAAAGTTGTATTGGTTTGTGTGAAAATTTTGGTGGGTATTTTTTTTATAGAAAAAGTATTTTTTTTATAGAAAAAGTATTTTAGAGGGAAAAATGAAAGGAAATTTTTTTTCAAATTATGTGAAAGGAATTTGAGTGGGAAAGTTTAAATTTTAGAATAAAAATGTGTTTGGAGTGTGATGTTTTTATTTGAGAAAAGGAGTTACTTTTTCTATTTGCAAATAGAAACCTCTTCTCCAAATGTACCCTAAGAAATTTGTAGAAACAAAAACTTCATTTCCATTGTTCTACTTTGAACTTATTAAAGGTTTGGCCAACTACCCATTCTTAGCTTCTTGGTAGCATTCCTAAAACTTCCTTTTTGAGGCCTATAATTTAATAGAACGGCTGACTCATCTGAGGACCTCATTTAGCTGTAAAGTAGGATTAAAATGACTTGGGTTGGAAGAGAAGTAAGGAGCAAATTGTCAAGCACATGAATTATCCATGTGCTCGACGTGTGCTCAACACGTGCTTGATAAAACCTTAACTTATTGTATTTGCTCTGATTCGTCAGTTTTTGCGAGTTTTTCTATATAGCAGTAGCATTTTTGCTTGAAAATGCCGATCATCTTTACATATGTGCCATTGATGTAAACGATTATGGATTGTATAAAATGAGATGTTGAATCAATAAAGAATAAAGAAGAATGGGTAAGGAAATTCAAACAACAATGGTGAAGTGAAGTGAAACGATGAAGTGAAGAAAAATGTCATTTAAGTCTTTTCATTAGGACAAATTACCTGGACCTGCTAGTTTTGCAAGGAAGTTTTAAGAGCTGCTATATTTTAACTATCCAATACAAAAGGTGCTATTTTTGCAAATTTCCTGAAAAAATTAGATGATGCGCTTTTAACATATTTATAGAGACAGGAACCATTGTATAGAATGAATGGTCAACCATGGTTTCTTTCTGACTAATGGGTATTGTGTCTATGATCAAACTTCTGTTGGTGTTTAAAAGCTGTTTATGGAGAATTTAACTAGCGTCGTTTTGCCCTACATGTGCGGGAATTAATCTCTCTTAATTAAGCATGTTGCCTCTTCTTTATAATTAAAAAATGAAGATGATAGAGCAAAGGCAAATTCATATCCAAAAGGAATAGTTGCATTACTAAATCAGATAACAAGAAGCATAACTTATGTTGGTAAAAATATTTTTATAATTTGAATTTGTTTTAGAAATAAATTTGAGAAATTTTGAATTTGGAAAGAAGAGGAAGGGCCGGGGGGGAAGTGGGTATTAAGATGAAGGTAAATTATCACTTTATTTTTATGTTTGGTTCCTCGTTAACATTGGAGATTTTTTTTATAAATTTTGATTGAATGTTATAATTTTTTAATAATTCATAAGTGAAAATATTTTAAAATTATGGAAAATTTCCATAAAATTCAACCAAAAATTGATATAAAACATATCCAATACTAATCCCCAATTCCAAATTCTTTTCCAAATTAAAATTAAGAAAACTCACATATAAGGTGAATTATAAATTATTGAATATGATTTCCACACACCATCCCGGACAAAATCAAATAGTACCCCCGATTGGGGGGAATCCTTATTTTTTAAGAATTTTGAAAAACAAATTTTCACCCATTTATATTTAAAAATTAAAAAGAAAGTACAGTTTTGGGAGGAAATACCACTAGAAATGAAAGTTCATATTCTCTTTCTTACTATATTCCAATAGTATTTTATTAATTAACAAAATAATATTATTATATTATTTTCTCAATATTATATAAAAGGGATAACCGTTAGTTTCAATGTAATTATTATAAATATTAAGAGTTAAATTATCTTTTTATTATATTTAATATTAATATCAATATTTAGTAATTAAAAAATAATTAAAATTCAAATAGCATGTTTGGTTCAAAGGAATTGAGTATTCATCATAACCTTATTTCTTACTCAACTCTAATTCTGATTCACTAAATTAGAAACTCCCACGAATTACAATTACAACGGAAGAGTGAATTGGAATTCAGGACTTAAGGCTTTGAATTGAAATTCTGAGCAGCCCATAATTGACAAAAAAAATTCTTTCTAATCTTCTCATTGAGGCAACATCTCTGTGATTCCGAACAACCGCAACCCTGAATCCTAGAATCCCTGAACCTTTGGAACCCCAACCCTCTGCTTCTCTTGCCGTCGCGGCTGGTCATAGTCAATCCAAGGTTCTCACATATCATTGATGAAAATGTTCTTTATATGCATTATGGTAGACTTGGGTTTCATTATTGCTTCAACACTGGTTCTGGACTTGCTAAAGAAATGGGCAGTTGTTGGAAAGCTTCCTTATCGAGTGAAAACCACTTTTGTTGGAAAGATGATATTTTAGTCATTTTAACACTAATTCATTTGTCCTATTCACCCTAACCAAACACAAGAATAATAATTGCACCCCATATAATTCATTTGAACCAAACTATTGAAAAACCCATTCAATTTAATTCCAATCTAATTCAATTCCCACCGAATTTATATTCAATTTCAACTTTATTCATTACAGTGAACAAAACATGCTGTAAATTTCACAAACTCTTAAAAAAATTATCTATTTATTATCCATTAATTTTTAATAATTTGAAGACGATTAAAATTCTTATTCCTTTTAATAATTTAATTCCATTCGTATGTTTTTTTATAATTAATTATTTTTTTTTTTACTTTTTTCATAGTAATTATAAAAAAACTTTGACAGTAATATTTATATCCTTAATTAAAATATTATTATTTACTTTTTTCTTTTTACTCTTTTTTTTATGATCTTATCTACTTTTTCCACCCTAAAATGACATGTCCTTTTGTGTTTTGAATTTTGGAACACTATGAATTGTACTTTTATAAGATCATTTTATATTTATTTATAAGAATTTTAGTTATTTGTTTTTTAATTTTTTAATCGCTTGATATTTTTATTTATAGAGATTAATCATTCTTTTTATCTATATATAGAATTGCTAAAGATTGTAGTGAAATATATAATATAAAATTATGATAAAAGTCAAACTTATAATTAGTTTTATGATTTATATACAAAGAGTTTATGATTTAGGGTTTTACATTTTATAATATTTTTTAAAATTATAATCATTATTTAGTAATTTTATTTAAAATTCTTTTCTTAAGATAGTACATGAATTCATATATTTTTACTCAACAAATATTATTTCATACTTTTACTAATTTTAATTGTTTAAAATTTTCTTTCCAATATTTTTTATTTATATTTTTCCTAAACTTTTAACAATATATATTTAACAAACTATCCACGAACTTTTCATATCTTACATGAGAATCTTGCACTAGTTAATAAATATTAAATAAATTCATTAGAATCTAGTTTTAATTTAATAAAAGACCATTGATATTACATTATATACTATTAAAAAAAGAGATAATCACCAAAATGGCCCTTAATGAGATTTTTAGTCCTCCACTTTTAAAATAAGAAAAAATAGCCTCTCACATTTTATAAATGTACTTTTTTTGTCATTTGTTATTATTTTGTCTATTTTTCCGTCAAATAAGTCCTCGTGCATTTATGAAAAAATAAATGGAATAAAATAGAATAGTGAAGGAAAAATAAATAGAATAGTAATGGATTACTAAAAGAGCAAGACTAGTTCCTGGGTTGTAACTTTGAGGTTTCGTGGTTGAACCCCCACACACCTATTTTAAAGACATCCGTAATTTACATCCCTTACTAATTATGAGACTGACGAATGAGAGACTTTTTAGAGTTAGAGTTTAACTTTTTAAAATATAAAAAAATTATTTTTTTTCATTTTAAAAATAAGCGACTAAAAGCTCATTAGTAAAATATGTGATGACCATCTTGATAATTATCTCTTAAAAAATATTCGAAAAACACGCGCACAAGCAAATCACCGTCAAACACCTTGCCTCCATACCAGTCACTTTTAAGCATTCTTCATCTCTCGGTAAAACCTTTCTCGCTCTAGAACCTTCCCTTTCTTCTTGTACTGTGGTTTGGATTTTACCTATATTTTTTTAAATGTTCTTCTCGGTGATCGAGATCTATTTTGGTTGTTGTTTGGATCTGAACCTAAAAATCCGAATTTGATTATTTGGTCTTAATTGTTGTATTCTGCTTTTTTTGTTTTGTTACTATTAATTTCTTTTGTGCTTATTTGTGTGAGGTTCTTCTACTAATCAGCGAACTGTTGAACACGAATTCTCTCTGCATCGATTGCCGGTAAAGAATCATCATCCCTAAGTACCTAGGGTTTTTGTGTGTGTGTGTGTGTGTTTTTTTTTTTTTTTTCTTTTTTTTGGTTTGTTGATTTCGATTGAGTTTCATGTTTTTTCAGATTAGGTATAAAAATCTACGGTGTAATTTTGTATTTTAGGTTTGCTTTAGAGATTTTTTCGTTTTTTTGAGGAGTTGCGTGATTCTTCTATGGTTAATGTTAGTGAACTCTAGTGAAAACTTCTTTGGTAGAGTTTCGCTTTCTGGATGATTAGATATGTTTGTGTAAAGATTTGGATTATAGTTTGTTTTGATGTTAGTTTCAGTTTTACTGTGAACTTCTTCTTGAGCTATGAACTGAAAAATGGAGCGAAGTTAGTCCACTTCATTTAATAAGTTGTCCTATTTTTTGTTGGGGGGAGGATAGATGGTGGATGCTAGTAGTGCGCATCATACTGCTTTCGTTGGCTTTCTGGCCGTAGGATTCGTAGCGCTTAAGACCAAAGTTTATCCCTGCAAACTTTATTCTGTTTTTTTTAGTTGTATGCTAATGAGACAGTCCCGACTTCCCCGTGCCCCCCTATTTGATGGCGTTCTTTTTTTTTTTGGGTGGAGGGGGAGGGGGGTTGGTGGATGTTTGGTTGCTTTAAATGTTACTTGATCTTGCAGAAGACTTTGCAATGGATCACCTAGGGGATGAGACTGATGTTCCTGGTAGTGTACCTGAATTTGGTGCAATCTTCATCTCAAATATTGCAACGAAGACGGAGTGCTTTAGGCAGAATATTTTGGCTCTTCCATCTTCCAAGGCTAACTTTGTTAAGCATGTCAAAGAAGGAATGGTTTTATTCTTGTTTGAGTTTGAGAAGCGACAGCTGTTTGGTGTTTACCAGGCCACTTCTGATGGCGGAATGAATCTTTTGCCGAGTCCATTTGTTTCTTCGGGGAAGCAGTACCCAGCACAGGTTTGTTGAATAGTGACTGCTTCATTTATTGGTTGTGAAAGTTGCTCTAGGTAGAGTGTTCATGTATTTATTGACTTTGGAAACTAATAATTGCTGTTATGTTCAATACTTAGGTCCATTTTGCCCCAATTTGGGAGTGCAGTCCACTTTGTGAAAATGAATTTCGTAATGCGATTAAAGAAAACTATTTTACAGCAAAGAAGTTCCACTTTGGTCTGTCCAAAAAACAGGTATGATTGCATCTCTTATTAAAAAAAAAAAAAGAATAAATATGTTTGGATGATCAATTTCTTGAAAGTTGATTTTTATATTTTGTTGGATTTGTAGGTCCGCCACCTTCTGCTTTTATTTAGTTCAAGAAAGCTACCCCCAAGACATTTTAGCAGAATAGTAGATAGGCAAGCTGGTAATGATAGAGGATGGGCTGACCAGAGTAGGTTTTCCGTTAGAAAGAGTTTAGAAATGGAACACTGTGAAGATGACTTTCCCCCAATGGGTATGAGTGAATTCTTGCAAAATTCTCCACATAGGGCCTTTGAAGCAGATGACAACATGCTTTTCATAGATGATAGGGTAGAAAATGGAAAGGATATCAATATTATTGGAGAAAATTTATGGATTGATCGAGTTGGTAAAAGGAAAAGGGTGTTCGACAATGATGCAGATACAGGACTGTATGACACACATACTCTGCTATCTTACAGGATTGACAACCATGAAGTTTCCTCAGATAAAGATAGAATACCAGCTACCTGTGGCAGGTTTCCAATGGCTGAGAGTTCTGAAAACGATTGTAACATCTATCCCCGTCTTGTTCCAGGTGTTGACACAAAATATACCAAGTGCCCTTTAGATTCAACTAGAAGAGCAGATCATGAAAGGCCTGTGTTTGAAAGCACAAATAGACATGCAACTGATAATGACATGTTCCTTGGGAATGATACAATGAAATCTAAACTAAATTCACATAGCTCTTTTAGACATATCATCTCTGATGAGCTTGAAGAAGATCGCCTTGAGAGACCTGGAAGAGTGATTGACGGTTCTGTGTTTCCCATGAGTAGGTTAGGTCAAAATCATGACATGGATGGTGATGTTAATCCTGTGGTTCCATCAAAAAATTTTGATAACTTGCACCACTTGGTAGAAGGAACATCTGGAGGAAGCAAGCATTTGATGGATATTGAGCATAATTTGGATAATGGTCTTGGATTTGACCTTTTTTCTGAGAATTTCCGAAACTCATTTGACAGCGATCCAAGAACAATTGATGAAAGGAGATTTCTCACAGGGAATAAAATGATGAAAGAAAATGATATGGCTGGGGTTCGTAGTTCAATCACTTCTTATGAGTCATCTGGCTTTGACACAAGGATTCGAAGACAGGTAGCTGGTGATTACCTGTTCAGCGAGAACAGTGGATTAAATAACAGGCAGGATGATGGAAATTTTCTCAGGCCTGTCTCATACACATCTTTTCCCAATTCATCGGACTGCTTTAGCAAGTCTTGCCTGGATACTCACTTCTTTGAACGGAAAGGTCTACGGAATCAAAAGACCTCAAATTCAGCACATCATGATTCAGTTGTTACAAGAACTATTTCTAGTGCCCCTGAGCACGCTACCATCAAAAGACATTCTTTATCCACTCGAGTTGATCAGGGTAATACTTTATCTCTAGATAGTCCTCCATACTATGGTTGTGGAGGAGATTTGCTAGATTTGCCAAACCGAAAATCTTTTGAGGGCAAAGGTTCTGGCAGATTAGATTCTGCTTATCGCATAGAAAATGAAGATTTCCATCATGCTGGTAATGATTATAGTCACCCTTATGCTGCTCAAGGTTCTCAGTGCCTGGAATTAAGTTCCTCTGCTCCCACTGTTGATATGAGTTTACTGTTTGCTCCATCTACTCATGGTTCTGTTACTTTGAGAGAGTCTGGGGATTTGTTTTCCCACAGGGAGTCTCCGCTTGCATTTAGAAATCATTCTATTTTGTCACAAGGGATGCAAAAATATAATCAGTGGGGAGAAAAAGATCAAAGAAATACTGCCAATGAAGTGCTACCTTCTAGTTCAAATTTGACTGGTTTGGGCTACTACTGGAAGCATTTGACAAATGAAGAACTTGAGTACTGCAAAAGCTACAAAACACATACATCAAAAGATGATGGTCAGCATGGTTTAAATCCTGGAAATGTGTATCCCGATTCAGAAATACAGAGAAAAAGTGTCTTTACTCGTTTAACATCTGGTTCAAGGGTACGTATACAAGAAGAAAATGAGAAGGCTGATACCTTCTATTTGGATGCATCAGTTGATGAAGTCATGGAGATGTTGAACTCTAATCAAAATATTCGACCGAAGAACCTTAGGAAATTTAGACCTGTGGTTAGACAGCATGACAGATATGGAACTGTTAGGATTGAGAAGCAGGCTTCTCCTGAACAGGTGAAAAGATTTTTATCAACACAAATGGAGGATGAAACAAAAAGATTCATTGAAGAGGGTGTTCATGAGATGCCAAAAGAGACGAGGGAAGTGGAGTTTAAACGCCGGAGAGATTTGAAGAAAGGGTTGGATGAGAACCGCACTAAAAATTATGATCTGAGTAAGGAAGACAATGCATCCAGAGAAAATGCTGAGTCTGAAGGCCCAGTGAATGAACAGCAAAAGCGCAAAAAACTGGTCCGGCCAATCTTTGGTAGTGCTGCATCTGTTGATGCTGTTGGTAATGAAAATTTGCATTCTCAATCTCACTCGTCACAAAATAAAATCCAGTAATGACAGTGAACGCAGGTAAAGCATGTGATGGAATCATGCAATGTCATGTTGGATGGTTTTAAACTTGTTTGACACGTCGGAAAGTTCAAATTGTATATTCTACTCCAGTCTCAGTAACGTTTTCAAGACTGATAAAGTACCAAAACCTTTTTTATCCAGGGTGAACTGTGGAAGGCCCTTTTGGAAGCAAATGACTATTTTGTTACAAGTGAATGGGGAATTCACTTGGATGGCTGTCTTTTGCAATTTTACCTTTCATCTCTGATCCTTTTCATTAAGCAGACTCCCGATCTCAATGCATTAGAGTTGGAAATTGATATACTTTTCCAATATGGGTGACTTACAGATGTGGTAGGGAGGATCAGAGAAGCAAGAATCAAACACCTCTGCTAGTTTGAAATTGACCAGTCTGATGATAAAGAAGATCTCATTATGCCTGACAACAAGTGGAGGCTTATACTGTGCGTTTTGAACATTTTGGTTACATCTAAACTGTACCACATAGATGTGTGGCTGGCTGGTTGTTTGTTTGCCGGATCTTAATACAAGTGTGGATGGATAGATGAATAATAAGCAAGTGAATATAGCAGTAGTGAAAGGAGTTGATATTAAATGCTGATGCTCTACCAAGAAGTCTAGTGTCAGGGATTTCAGTCCCCACCTTGATTCCTGATTTTGTGGTTCTTCAAGTTGCAATATGAAGTCCCGGTATTTATGGTAAGGGTCTGATCGTGGAACATCGATAGAAATTTCTTTCACCAGCCGCCATACTTATTTTGTGGTTCTTCAAGTTTCGATTCTGTATGAAGTCTGGGGACTCATTATGACAAGTGTCTCATCTAGCAGGTAGACTGCGGCCCCATGTATCTAGGGTTTTGTATTGATCTTAAAAGAAGCCGAGGCTTTTCTAGACCATAGGGGAACGCTGAAATTGGGGTTGGACGGATGTTATTCTCCTTTGTATCTATACTTTATGAATATGCTATCAAAGTGATGGATACTAGAATATCTGGGGTGAAATTGCTGTTGAGGTTTTACTTAGAACTTAATTTTGAGAATTTTGTCGAGCTTGAATAGATTTATTCGAGGCATGCCTCAAACGAGTTCAATTTATGTGTAGTAATCGAATTTTGTTTTACTTATGTTCTGGAAATTAGGGTATCTTTTGCATTTGCAGAAAAAAATTCTGAAGAAGAATTTCACGTCATTGATAGATCAGGTAAAAAGTGGTTTATTTGATCAACTAACAATGAGATTGGTGACGAATATAAAATAAGTGGTGAATAATTTAAACCTAATATGGCATAAGGTTAGAAACTGCTTTTTATTTTTATTTCAAAACATTATATTTGATAGCCAAATTGGCAAAATATACATAGTTTAAAAGATTAAAGGAGCTTTATGGCGTTGGATGAAACCGAATTCATGAAGACAAGCACCTCCGCGGAGGAAGAGGACGTTCGACTAAATCGGAAAAAAAAAACAATACTAACTAAAAAACAATACTAACTAATATAATAACACCTCTAAAGGAGGACAAAAAACCCAACAAGCAGAAAAAAGGTCGACAAGTAACACACAAATTACAACTAACTATTAACTAGAAACTACTATTTATAGTGTTAAATTTTGCTTCTATTCAATTGTACCTTCTCCATACCTAAATCAGATTTCTAAAGTCCAAAAATAGAGTTTGAAAATTGAAGAAAGTGCATTAGAAACTGCTAAATCAGACTTCTAAAGGTCCAAAAATAGAGTTTGCAAATCAAAAGAAAGTGCATTAGAAATTGCAAAAGTACTTGTAAAAATGCAAAATAGAATTTCAAAAATAGATGTACTCTCTCTCTCTTTTAAAAAAGAGTCTACTTTTAAAAATTTTTATTATTTCAAAAAAAAATTTCACTTTTAAATTAAATTATTAAAATATTTTTACTAATAATTATTATGTATGTCTACAATTAAAAAAAGTAAAGATAAAAAATAAAATTATACATTTAGTTAGTACATTAAGTGTTGTATTTAATAGCTAATAATTTTTTTTTTTTTTGACAAGAGCTAATAAATTTTTTTTATCTAAAGCAAATTGGACTTTTATCTTCTTTGGCCTAACAGGGAGTTTTATTTGCTCTGGACGAAGAATTGTAGATTTGTTAACCTTTTCCCACATGTCTTTGCCATTGATTGGGAAAACCATGTTCTCATAGGCTTTTGTTTATGATTGTCTTGAGTAGAACTCATTCACAAAACCTTTTAGGTCTTCCATAATATTACTTATGGCACTCATTGCATGTGGGCAAATAATACAAGTTAATTTCCATTTCTTACAGCTACAAGTTAGGACCGAAGATCTACTGTGAATTGATCGCTATACACAAACCTAATTTCAAACATAAACTCCTTAACTCTAGTTGCTATACCCTCTCGTGACTTGCATTTCATCTTCTCTAACTTTTTCTGAATTTTTAGCCTCAAATTTCCATGCATTCTTGAACAAGCCTCCATCTTTTTCATAGCCTCATCATCAAGTAGAATCAGATACCCTCCAACAACCTGAGTATTGGCTTCTCCCCGCATCTAGAAGCATTATATTTAAACATTCACAGATATTGTTTACTAACATATCACACTTGGGTTTTGGATTGAAATAGGCTCTACACTAATGTTTAGGAGATGTGTGCTATTGCAGCCATATAAAGGTATCTCCATCCAGATCCTTAAGAGCCTCTATTTCATGCACAAATTTACTCATATATAATGCCCTAGCTACAGACCATAGATTACCTTTCACGACAAGTCCATGATATTTTTTCTTGAAATTATTATATATATGCCACACACATAGTCAATGATCAGCCCTCGGTAGCAACTCTCTCATCAAATTGGTTAATCCCTATCAAAAATATAAAATCATTATTCACATAGATGCAAATGCATGTGATGTGTAAAATCAAAGTGTGTGAAATGAAGAGTGGATTGTACGTAGTTTTTGCTTGTCTGTAATGAAAGTCCAATAATTGGGGTTGGAGATTTGTAGGTCAGCTCGACTATCGGAGAAACCACTTCTAAGTTATCTTGTTTTCAATCTCTACAATAGTATATGCTATGGGGAATATCTGTTCATTGAGATCCAACCTTACTGTTGTTGACAAAATGCCTTTGTGAGGACTCTTCAAATGGCATCCATCAAATCTAATTAAGGGTCTACAACCTGCCAAAATCCCTTCTTGCATGAGACAAAGCACACGTATATCCTTTGGAAACCATTATCTCTATCTTCGTTTTCTGTAGTGTGCAAAAAAATATTGGCACTAGGATTTGCCCTATTTAGCTCATTACAGTAGTAGTCTAAACGATTGTATTATTCTTTATAGTCTCCTCGGATCATCTTTGCGGCTTTTTTCTTAGTCACGTATGCCTTGCTTCTTAATATGTTGATGTTCAAGTAGGCATTAACCTTCTGAACTAACTTCCCAATTCTGATATGTTGCATAATTCTAATATCTTCCTTTGTAATTCTGACTTAAGAACTGAAAGTTCACACATTCATGATTGAAAGTTGTTCCACACTTATGCCTGGTATTCAGACTCTTGATTTACCACCACTTGTTGTTCAGCAGGCAGGCTGTTAAGTCCATCCATCCATAGTTTGTTCCTTTGCGTACGACCTTACAACGCCTTTTATCATTCTTTGTAAACCGAATTAACTTACCATGCTTGACTCTATGATTCCTACATGCAAATTTGAACTCTTCATTGTTAGTGAAAATCATTTGCAATTTGAATTGCGGGTTTACCATATCCATTTGAGAGTTAAACTTGAGATAGTATTCCCTTTTATCCCTGCTCTTCATTTCTTCATCTGAACTTGTTTGGCTAAGCAATTCATTAGAATTGCATTAATCGTCTAAGTCATCCTCGGGTTTAGCTATGTTCTTCTCCAAGCTTTCACTATGCATCTCATCTCTAAACATTCAGGAAACTCTTTCCCATTCTTGCTTTCTTTCCACAAATAGCTCATCAAGATCACAATCATCCTTGAGGTCATAGTCACTGTCATTGAAGCTTTCATCCTCACGGGGATCATGTGCCTTTTCGTTAGGGTCATTGGTTTCCTCCTGGTTGCTACCATCAACATTGCCTACACTGTTAGTAGGTTCTCCTCCCTCATTTTGCACTATTATATTGACCGTAGGTTCCCCTTCATCATTGTGTACTCTTGTGAGCGTAAGTTCCCCTCTTCCATCATTTTGCACTCTTACGGTAGTAGGTTCCTCTCTCCCATTATTTCTATAAATTCACTAGTGCTGCACATGGTTAGGTAGATCTTTTTTGTCAGTTGGACCAAGTCCAGCATCAAAGGTTAGAGCACTATCAGTCCTTCTTTGGCTAGTCTCTCTATGGTTAATGTCTTTTTCTTTTTACCCTGTTGATGATATATCCTTGTCCTCTAAATCAAGCCTCGATTGATTGGCTTTTACACTTCAGCATTTGGCTCACCTATTTTCTTCTCTCTTTGGGAGGATGTTGCAAATTTGCTCAGAGTAGGCATTTTCTTTCTTGCAGCCATCTTAATCCTCGGTGGCTTTCTTTTCTGAACTCTTTGGGCAACTGATGTGAGTTTAATAAGAGTTTGTGTTTTCTTCCTTATAGCCATCTTAATCCCCAGTGATCTTCCCACTTTCGGAGTCTCGGATACAATGATATGCGTACCCTCATTGGTGTTATTACTTGGTTTTGAAACATGATTGCCAGTCACCAAGTTATTCTAGCTCTCATCCATGAACAGATCAATAACCTTATATTTGGTACCTAGTGCAGCCGTCTCTCCCGCTATCACTTCACATAGAATATATTCCAATTCGTTTTCCATTGTCTGCCTAGGCCTCAAGTAATAGAATGATCTGTCTTTTTCTCTTAACCCTAATCTTTTGGCCAGTTGATCCAACACACACAATGACCACCTTTCTATGCTGCAATAGTCTCCCATGTTCACTGATCTACGTACCAACATACTGCTTTTGATGCAAAATAAGCAATTCTCCCGCATAATGAATTTTCACCGAGAACACGGTGTTAGGTCCTGCCAAGGCAAATCAAGCACATTCATTAACAAATTGTTTACTTACAACATTGTATAATACACTACAACCCAATATGTACCATTTACTAATAAGGACCCCTTAATATTTAAAATCGTCACCATTCTGTACAATATAGTAATAAAGTACACCTACTTTATTAGTGCATTTGCTTCTTCATAAAAGTAAACATGTTCGACTTCGAGCAACATAGTCACTAATTATTTAGTACATATAAATGGCAACAATGTTTCTATCTACAAGAAAGAAAAACTATGAGGAATGAGGCAATGTGGCCTGTTTTTAAACCAACATTGTAGGCCATAACCAGTGAGGTTTACTCTCTCTTCTTCTTCTTCTTCTTTTTTTTTTTCATCCATTATCATGTAAAGTTAAATATTGTTAAGTGCGGGCCAATTCTTTTCTAAAAGGTTGGAGTGTAGTTTCTTGACTTTTTACTAAAAGCCAAACACACTGCTATTGTATAATAATCTAAACCTGAACTACTCTTCATTATTTCATGGTGTATTCACAGGTTCCCAAAATATGACAACGATTAGTCCCAAATTTCTTACTAATAGGCAGACAGTGACAAACAAACCTTGGACCACAACACAAAACACAATGAACACAGCTTCTGGGCATCAATGCATACATAGGTGCTGTGCATATATCCAACATTTATTTTCATTGTGATTCAATAGTGTAAAATAGTACATTTCAAGCATTTTGCAAGCATTTATCGTAATTGGGGATTCACCACGAAGCCATTGGCGAAACAAATGAAGCAGCTCAAAACTCAAATTGGACGCAATGTGACCTACAATGGATGAAGCAGGAGGATCTGGGTATTCAATGAATTGTGGGTTTCTCTACCTTGTAATCTATTAGGGCTTTCTGCTTTGTGATCAATTTGTTAGGAATTAGGTATTAGATACGGGTAATTAGGGATTTAATATGAATTAAGGATTAGATATGCTTGGCGGGCTGATTTTTGGGACTTTTTTTGTAAAAAAATGTTGTAGAACTCTTTTGCCCTTCATTAAAATACCGCGCTGTGCGCACGCGTATATGCTTGACGGATTCCTTCAGAGATAATAGACAAATAACCAAAATAAATATTTTTAGAATGTGACAGATTAAAAAGGTGGTTTTTAAATTTATGGGATTGAAAAAGTTAGAGACCTATTTTTAAAGGACCAAATATACAATTTACTCATTAATTAATGTAGCATCATTCCCAAGATAATAAGTAAAATTTTTTGCACTTATTTAAAGAGGTTCTGAGTTAGATTGGCACATTGATAAGTATATTACACTTTGGAACATTCATAGCATTCATCCCAAATGAATCATATAAACGAGGGTCGAATTTCTGTTTTTGTTGTTGGAAAAGGAATAAATGAAAGAAATAATTTTTGAATTTGCACTTGAGTTTTTAGCAATTGAAAGAACAACTCTCGATATTTAAAAATACAGATTTATCGACATATAAAATTTTTTAGAATAAAAAAATCTTTATTATCGTAACTAAGTGAGACAAGCTTTTATAGATAATCATAGCTTGAGTTTTATTATTATTATTATTATTTGTAGCTAAGGGTACAACATATTTATATGAAAATGGTAAAGTACACTTCTGAACAAATTTTAATTTTCATTAGTTCCAATAAATACATCTGTCCAAAATAGAAATCAATGTTTCTTAAATAAAATATATCCACAGCACAACCATGTCTATGTTAAGGAAATTTGAGTATAAGTAGGAATATATTATAAGGGCCACCGTATGTTAATGTTGACAAATATTAGGGGAGATATGTTGAATTATCCCCATTTAACATTGAAGCAAATAACAGTATGTTAGAAGGGGAATATGATCCTTTGGATAAGGCAACTTTGACCTTATTAATGGTCATGAGGCACACGTGTATCTGTGCTTATCTTCCCCATTGGGATTGGTTGTGCGTCACTTGTTCCTTGACTGAAGTGACTTCATTGCGTTCTGCTTAATTTTTTCCTACTCTCATTTGTGGCAATATTGCACTAGATTTTAAGCAGCAAGTGGTCACATCTAAAGATTCAAATCCCACTTGAAATAAATTGTCCACACCATTGGTCATAAAGAACCAATTGTCAAGTGTTGGTTTTTTTTTTTTTGGGCACTTTTGTCACTCAAAACAGTTGGCCAAAATGTAGCCAATTAGCTCGTTGGTTTTGACTTATGTTGGCTTTCAACTCTTGAAGACAAAAGAAAGTTGTTGATTTCAACTTTGACAGTAAATCTACATGAATTTTGCAAGCTCCATTTGGCAACTTTTGTTTGCAAGAATACAGTAAAATTGACGGGAATTGTTTCTACTTGTGAAGATTTGGGCTGTGGAATCCAATCTAAATATAACGTCAGATAGGAACAAATCTCCAACTTTCTTTATTCATTTTTTGACCCCTCCCCAATCAACCTACGGAATAGAAGGGAGGCGGGAAGGTCTTTGATATCCCTTCAATTGGTCAAAATATACAAAAAATTTTATTTTTAGAAAACTAACAAATAATTTCATGTTAATAATTTACTATTTTTATTGTACTAGTGAAGCTTTTTAAGTGCCACAAATAGAGAAGTTTGAAATACATGTATAACAAGTGAAGTTTAGATTAAATAAGTTGCGTAGTCAAATTTTATTCAAAACAAAAGATTGAACAAAAATGTTCAGTGATGGCATAATCCATTGTACTTGACCTTAAAAATTATTTAAAATTGAGCTACAGAAATATAGAGTTTGTAAATACGAGTATTATAATTGAGTCTACTTAAAATCAAGTTCAAACTCCTCATTGAATATTGAATCAAGCTTAAACTTAACTAAAAGAACACAATAAAGATCAAATTGAGCTCAACAAATTAAATTGTGTTTAAATCAACTAAATGAACACAATCGAGATCTAATCAAACTCAACTAGATAAACACAATTAAGATCAAGTTGAGCCAATTACACATGCAATGACTTGCTTAGTGCCTATATGGACAGATATTTCAAAATACATTTTTACACTTTTCAAAACACAAGAAATAACCCTCAAGAAGTTCAAAA
Source organism: Gynochthodes officinalis (assembly GCA_020080225.1). Lineage (NCBI taxonomy): Eukaryota > Viridiplantae > Streptophyta > Magnoliopsida > Gentianales > Rubiaceae > Gynochthodes > Gynochthodes officinalis. Next base: position 12,336,945 of record CM034617.1, read on the forward strand.
GATGTCCAGACCAGGAAATGTCACTTACAAGTGCAGAATTTGCCAAACTGTTGGTCACAACAGTCGAAGGTGTCCTAAAAATCTAGTGAAAGTGGTGAGCAGGGAGCTAAAACTATTGTCAACCTACCTATAAGCAACACTAATGGAGGGTTGCATAAAGACAGTAATACTCTAACCCATAGCCATGTCTTCCGTGATGCCTCACAGCATATTGATGATGCTGGTGGAATGGCTGAGCTAGTGATACATGAGCCGGTGTCCGTCAATGGTTCTAATGCATCTCAACAGCCTCCAATTGGCAGTCAAGAAATAGTTGCTTCTACCAGTAATCTAGATCTAGTTAAGCCATTTACCCTTTTTTAAATGCCCATATTTTATGTAGTATGCTTCAATCTAACAACAATTGTACTTAATTTCTATGTTCTTAGGTGAGAAATTCCAAAAAGTACAGGTACACTTGGTGTAGACAATACGGTCACAATAGAGCTAAATGTACAAGCACAGTGGCATCATTGTTCCGTAGTAATGAATTTACATATCTACATGCTTTTGTGAGTGTTCAAATTCATCGTGCTAGTAGCATTTTTCCTGGAAATTTTTCCTCTTAGTGTGATGTTGACTCGTGCTTTTCTAATGTAGGGTTCCAATAGCAAGTGTGCAGATTCAAACAAATCTGAGAATGAAGTAAATGCTAGTTAAATTTGTTATGACTATGATGATGTAAAGGTTGTATGCTTACTTTAGTTTTTGGGTATTGTATGATTGATGCTACGTACAAGTTAATTTTTTTGTACAATGTAGCTTATGTTTTGCTATTCATAGCTAACATTAGGATGTTAAGACGACTATAATTAAGGTTGTATGATTTAGGTTGGTTAATAACACTATTGTGTGTATATTGGGATACAGAGTTTGTGCTTTGTATTGTGCTTGGAGAATTAATCGGATGCTATACTCAGTGTCCCTAGTTTAAGAAAGTTTGGTGCAATTTTGTATGCACGTTAATCATTGCATAATCCTTTGCTCGAAAACTTTATAATTAACCAACTACAATAGCAAAAACATAGTTAACTTTGCATTAACCTTTGCTGAAAGTTTGGTGCAATTTTGAATGCAACTTGATCATGTCACAGATACACACATGCACAAACACAAATATGTGTACTGACCCTACTACATTACCCCATACAATTAACCAAATGCAATAGTTTCAATCCTAATACATCATCCAACTAGAAACAAAGATCCTAATACATCATCTAGCTGCAAGAGCAAAGGGGTTGAACACAACCCTTCAGAAAAATACAAAACCAACATTTCCCACTTCAACGGCTTAACCTAGCACTCATGCCATCAAAATAATTACCATCCTCACCAGAAAAATTTGACAATATAGTAGAATGACATAACCAAACCAATCATCAGTCCAATTTTCATCCATTTATGCTGTCTGCCTTGTTTTTCTGCCTCCAGCTCCCCTAATGGTAGTCAATAACCCACCAATTATTTTAGTTGATCTTTCTCGTCGATCACACTTCTCATCAAACCACCTAAAAAATCCACAACCACACTTTTTCTATACCCAAATTAATCACATTATCAATATGTCTTTCACAATAAACTCAAAGTCGTAACAATAATAGTAGACATTTAACCCATATTCTCCACATCTGTAAAATCTTTTGCAAGGATTTGTCAGTGTCCAAGATGTTTGCAGTACTGTGACCTTCCCACAGTAGCAAGATATCGAATGTTCCATCTCCAGCATGGGTGATTGGTTTGTTCGTTGAGAGGAAGGGACCACAGTGATGACCTCCATTGATGTACCGCTCTCTGTTAATCAAAATGTTGCCTTCATTTCGAATTATATACCTCACAATATACTAACAATGAATTTGTGCTCAATTAGTACTTATAAATGATTTAGGGATTCAGTTAGGAATTAGGGATTAGATATGGGTAATTAGGGATTTAATATGAATTAGAAAATAGATACTCTTGGCGGGCTAATTCTTGGGGCTTTTTTTGTAATGAAATATTGTAGAACTCTTTTGCCTTTCATTAAAATATCACGCTGCACACACGCGCATATTGTTGACAGATTCCGTCGAAAATAATAGACAAAGAACCAAAATAAGCATGTTTAGAATGTGAGGGATTAAAAAATTATTTTTAAATTTGTGAAATTGAAAAAGTTAGAAACTTATTTTTAAAAGATCAAAAATACGATTTACTCTTAATATATTTGTTGCTTTTAATTTGATCATTTGATCATCACTAAAATGTGTTCAAACTGGCTGGGTTGGGTGGAGGGCATGACACCCTACAACTTTGAACCATTTCATCGAGAAAGAAAAAGGAAGAAAGTGTTCTTTCGGCATAAACAAGTGCCAGATTGCCAAACACATATCAATAATTATTTTGGAATTGCCCAACTTTGCTGGTAACAATTCAATTGAATATCAAAACCAAAGGCATGCAAATTTTCACTTTCAATTTTTGTGACTTTAACTTTCTTTTGCACATATCGTATTGTGTCAATCACCCTCAAATGGATATAACGTACCATTTAGAGGGCTGAAAGATTTTGGAATAAGTTGCTTGATATTCCACGTATCTTATCTTTTAGTTATTTATTTATTTTTAAGCGTGTGTAAGTTTTTATACGTTCTAAGGACATAGAATATAATACAAAGACTCTCGGGCTATAAATAGAGGAGAAGAGCTTGTTGTAGACATGTGCATTGTCAACAATTTGTGTGACTGGTTTAGAAGAGAGATTTCTTGCATGAAGATAGAGAGTCTTATTTGGTAGCCGAGGATGACTTGCCTGAAGCCTCCGTCAAAGGGTTTCAAAGTTCTTTAGAATTAGAGTTCAAGGCCCTTTTATTTTTCATTTTTCATTTTTCCCCTAAAAATTCATTTTTCACTCTCTTACATTATAGGCACATTTTTAATCTTTAATGCTTCATTTTCCCTGAAAATTCACTTTTCTCCTCTTTCTTATATTATATGCACTTTTTATTTATTTATTTATTTTTGGTGTAGGAGTACACAATCAAACAGAATACATATTCTCTAAGTGTCGTTTGATGCATTTTAGTATAAAAGATGTGAGGATCTCTCCAGGAGCTTCTAAACTATAAAGGAATGGACTTCTAAATTGTTTTGTTAGATCTATTTACATTGCAATGAGGTGCGTTGTCAGTGGGCTAATTTACATAATTATTGTTGTTTCTAGTTTAATAAAATTCTATCTGTCCAAAAAAAAAAAAAGTTAAATAGAGTACTTCTAATATTTGCTTTTGGACTAACAACAAAAGTAGCTTTCAAACAAAAACATAAAATTATATTTTTCCGCTAGGCTTCCAATATAAAAAAAGGACTAATTCTTAGCAAAAAAGAAAAAAGAAAAAAAAGCATATTCACGCGTAATTTTTCAATTGCGTGTAATGCCTTTAGAAGGTATGTCAAAATACGTCTAAGATAACATTACAACTATATTATTAACTTAATTGTTACACTACAAAAATAAGATAAAGCATATGAAGATTAAAACATTTCATGGATGTCATATGGGAGTCTTCCATTTGGTTCTTAGGCAGTCTCCTTGGCTATCCTAAGGGTCTCTTATCTTTGACGCTTGATCTACTCTTCTTCCTTGCAATTTCAAGTTTTCAGTGGTAAGCATCTTGTAAGAGTTGGAACCACCGTGTATTAAGTATTAACCTTGGCATAATTAATTATCAACCATGGTATATATATATATAAGATGCACATTCAATATGTAACACATGATCTAGACTACATATTTGTTTTCTTTTTGGTTTGTTTTTGCAAAATTGGAATGCTAAAGAAAATGGTAATCATTTAGAAATTTTGTATGTCATTTCATGCTCCATTAATGGCTGATATCAATGTAAATTTGCTCATGCCCTCTTATCCAAAGGGCCCTTCTTCTTTATTTATGTTTCTGGAACTATTCTACATTGAAGGGAGTGTCCAACTTTATTTATTTATTTATTTTTTTAAAAATACCTACATTATTATATTAAGAGAGATTTGAAATTTAACACTTTGAAAAAAAGACCGAATTTTAATTACTTGACTTATTTTTCACTATTTGAAAAATGTAAAAGTCATTATGAATATCTCAATCAATGTAATAAAATGTGTCTATTTATCCATTTTTTAATTCGAAATAAGAGAAGTTTAGAGAAGTTTGGAAAAGTGACATAATCTCAAAATGCGATCCGAATTTTCTGTTTTACATCCCGCTGTGAGATAGAAAATTTACTGAAAATTGAAAAAGAATATTCAGACAATACAAAGAAAACAGGGAAAAAAGAAAATGGACATTGTTATGAATTTTATTGAATTTCCTTTACTTGACCGAACAACCCAAAATTCGGTCATTTCAATTACATTAAATGATTTTTTAAATTGGTCAAGATTCTCTAGTTTATGGCTGTTTCTCTATGGTACAAGTTGTTGCTTCAATGAATTTACTTCTCTAATAGGGTCACGATTCGGCCTTGATCGTTATGGGCACTAATTTGATATGCGAAGGATGACAATGCATTAAAATGAGCTAATATGAGAGTTTTCTATGTAATATTTTATGGAATCGGAGTTAGCCGTTTATACTTTCATAAGTTCAAGGGGCATTTGTGTCTTTGCACATTCAGTCTTGCCGCCGAACCGTTGCGTTTAACTGAAAATCAATTTAACAGCGCCTCATCTGCTCACCACCGCCGCAAATGCTGCGTTCACGGCGGCGCCACAGCTACGGCGCCCACATTTGCGCCCTAGTTGCGGCAGTTCTCCTTCTCCTCTCCGTCTCTCTCCTCCATAGTCGCCTAAACTTCTTCCATTCCCACTCCACTGTTCATCCCCATTCCATTTCTCAGCACGACGTGTTGTCACTAGCCAACAATCCTCTTCTCGACGACTCCACCGACTCCCTCGACCGTTCCTCCCATTCGGATGATCTTATTGACGAGCAAGACGACGTCGTCTTTAACGCCAAAAATGATAATAAGAACAATGTAGACGATCTGTTAGCTGCGGAATCCGAAGAAGATGCAGACGAAGAAGACGACGTCGTTTCAGCTCAAAATGATAAAGCTTCGTCGCTTTACTATTTTGATCACCTGAACGGCGTCATTAGGAGGGGGTTTAATAAGAAAACCATTGAGGAATGGGAGGATTATATTAGCTTTGAATCGAAGCTAGGGTTGGAATTAGGGTTTAGCAACGAGGGATCAAAGAATGCTTTTGGATCGGATGATATTCCTGTCGATGAAAAAACTAGGGAAAAATTAACTGAAATTCGGGGAATTGAGGATGCTTTATTGCTGAAGGGTTCAAAATTGAGGCAAGGATGGGGTGAATGGTTTGATAAGAAAATTGATTTCTTGAGAAGGGATAGAATGTTCAAGTCTAATTTGGATGTGGTTAATCCGATGAATAATCCGTTTTTGCAGGATCCTGATATGCCTGGGATTACGGGCTTGACTAGAGGAGATAAGGTTGTGCAGAAGGGTTTATTGAATGAGTTTAAGAAAGTGCAATTTTTGGTTAAGAAGCCTTTGTCAATTGAGGATTCAAAAAAGAGTGTAATAGAAAATGAAAATATTGATATCGCAAGGGAAGAAACAAAGGGGAAAAAGCGAAAAACTTTGGATAGTGATTATACCAGTAGTCATGATAGTCAGAACGGTGACTATGGAGCTATTGGTAATCATGCTCCCATTAGGAAGAAGGTTAGCAAGGATTTAGATTGGACTGATGATGTTGTTGATAATCATAGTTACATTAGGAGGAAAGTTGATGATGGTAAGGGTTCAAATGAGAATAAGGGATCAGAGTTATCGGGTAAGAGAGGGGGGATGCACGGGAGGAATAGTGTGACTAGTGAGTTTTCAGGGTTGATATTTGCGGACGGGAGGAGATGGGGATACTATCCAGGGCTGGATTCAAGGCTGTCTTTTAACAATTTTATGGAGGCATTTTTCAGGAAAGGGAAGTGTAGTATGAGGATTTTCATGGTGTGGAATTCAGCACCGTGGATGTTTGGTGTACGCCAGCAGAGGGGGCTTGAGAGTATCTTCTTTCATCATAGGCATGCTTGTGTGGTGGTTTTCTCTGAGACACTTGAACTAAATTTCTTCAGTAGCTTTGTGAAGGATGGGTAAATCATGTTTTTCTTTTTGTTTTCTGAATTTATAAGTCAATCTTGTTTGTGTGTGTGTGAAACAGAGAGTAAGAGGCAGAAGTGGGGAAGGGGATGAGGGCATGATTGTTTTGATTAATTTATTTCAGCCATTTTTGGAGAACCTTTGTCCAATGCCTTGAACAGGATAGATGAAATCAAGATGAGGTGACTGACTGCTTGCTGTTGCCTCTTACCCAGTTACAAGGTGGCTGTTGTCATGCCAAATCTCGATGAGTTACTCCAAGACACACCGACACACATATTTGCATCTGTCTGGTATGAATGGAAGAAGACAAAATATTATCCCATCCATTACAGTGAACTTATCAGGCTTGCTGCTCTTTACAAGTAAGCAAAACAAAGTTTACCAGGGCGCTTTGTTGGCCTTATTAGTGCAAAATGTTTGAATTTATTATGATACCAAAATGTTTAGGAAAAACATCAATAGATGGGGAACTCACAAAAGCTTCACAATAAGAAATTCTGGCTAGATCCAAAAAATTTTAGAAAGAGACATCTAGTGATGGGTGAAAAAACATGATGATTCTTGCCTATGGAAGTAGTTCAAATATTGCTTGAAAAACTTTAGCTTATTTTTTGGTCCATTTATTTATTTTTGTTTGTCTACCTCATTTCTTTGTATTGAGATGATAAAATGCACACGTTCATGAAATGAGTTTGGGATATTGGTGGAAAAAGTATATGCTTCATTCTTTCATTCAAAAGAATTTTTTCTCTGCTGGTCTTCCTCTTTTCTATGTATTAGCATGAGAACTTGTTTGACATGAAAAATTTGGACTTCTTGTTAAAACTACTTTTGTAAACATTATAGTGGTGGAATTCTGTTCATATGAGCTTACAATGAAAAGGTTTTAATTGTGGCTTGGCTTACTTTGGAGATTTTGCTTCCTTTTTACTGGTTATTATTGAATTTTAATCTTGAGAAACAAATTAGGAAGAGATAAATTGAAACGAAATGAAGCTTGCTAACTTTTTTGTAACAAGTTGAATTGTTTAGTGTTGAATGGTTCATATTTTCCTCTTCATTTCAGGAAATAACTTCAATTTTCCATTGAAAAATATATAAATTCTATTTAGCCCATTGCTGGTCCTTAGAAATTTTGTCTAGTAGCTTTTCCTTGTTCATATGCTTTTGAACTCATCAAACATATAATTCAACTCTCTGAATGAAAAGTCTCTGAATGAAAAGTAATTTCATAGATTCATTGATGCCCCTAGGATGACAAACATTGGATCTTTTTGAAATTGAACAACAATGTTCAATTCATGGTGTTATACATGATAGGTTCATAAAATTCGTGAGCTTAAGTGTACCATGTTCTCTGCTTTTTGTAGATATGGTGGAATCTATCTTGACTCTGACATTATAGTACTGAAGCCACTATCATCGCTTAATTGTACTGTTGGTCTGGAGAACGAGAACTCCATGAATGGTGCTGTAATGGCATTCAGGAAGCATAGGTAAGGACCTTAGTAGGACCTTGGCTTGAATTTTTGAGAAATACAGTATTACCTCTTGCATTTTTTTGGTGTTCCTTTTTTGTTCTGTAACCATATGGTGCTGTATGGAGACTCTTTTTAGAGACTGTAAATCCCACAACAGGCATATAGTTTCATGAAAATCCCTGAATACAGATAGCTTTCTAGTGATGCAAGAAGTCTGTTTTGTGGGGCTTTATGATTTGTCTGTCAGTGCTTAGTTCTGATTGTGCCTTTCTTCAGTCAGGTCTCTTGTCAAATATTCTTGCAAGATAGCAGCAAATTGTTCCTTTTGTGGATGCAAAATTTTCAAAATGGTAGTATGTTCTTCCATTAAAGTAGTTAAAGTTTTGCAGATCTTTTTTCCTTTTAATTCAAATTGTTTAAGTGTATTTTCAAGGAAATTGAAGTCATATAAGAACTTAAATGTGTGAAAGGAATTTTTTTTCTTTTATCAAGTATTAATGCTTTGAAGGCATTATTGGAATGAAAACAAAGACAACCTTGTAGATTTTTGTAGATTTGAGTTCCTTGAACTGAAGTATTGATGTCTGCATAAAGATTATTTGAGTAAATAAGTGGCAGGAACTCATTATCAGTTTTTAAGACTTGGTAGGCTTTATCTGAAATAATTGGAGTTCTTTTTGTCAGAGAAGTTAAGGAGTACTATGCTACATTTGGGTTGTGAACTTGGATGTTGGTGACATGTTATTTTTGCGGCATTAGTTGATTTTTGATATTTCACCTACTTGTTTTATCATGCTTCTGTTCTTGGTTTTAACTTTCTCGCAGTCTGTTTCTATTGGAGTGCTTGACCGAGTTTTATGCATCATATGATGATACCCTCTTGAGATGGAATGGAGCTGATCTTTTAACTAGAGTAGTTCATAACTTTACAAGTAGCAAGAGTGTTGATGATGAAAAGATGGAGCTCGTACTGCAACCTACTTTTGTTTTCTTCCCCATTAGTCGTGGTAGCATTTCAAGGTAAAAGTTTCAATGTCTATTTTCTTTTCTGCTTACAAGTAACTTTTCTTTCCTAGATGAGATTTAACTGGCACATGTGGTACTGCAACTCTCATCACCATTTGAATGCATAAAGTGTTAAATCTGTGATTACATATTTTTCAATGGTGAGATTCTGGAGCTGCTCTCATTTCCAGCTGAATCTAGCTGTTTCAAGTTAGATACGCTTATGTGGTATTCTGAGTTTATTTTCACTTCTTCTTTTAGGTAATTTATGGCTGAAATGAGCTCAAAGAAGCAAAGAAGTTGCTTTCATAACAACTTTTGGCTTTTGAAACTTTTAGTTAGATTTATATTATCTGAAGGAAATGAGAACAACCTCCACATGTACTTGTTCACAAGTTTTAGGGATTTAGATAGAGTTTCATGTTATTGTACCTGAGTTGAATTGTGACTTGAATGAATTTAAGTTATCTTAAGCACGTAGATACAAGAAAAAAAACCGAAACCATGTTCAGAAGTGTTTGCACTGTTTGGTAATTTTAATGTCACCATTGACAATTCATCTGAATAAATTCTTTGTATGAGTCTAATAACTCCTCTGTGGATGTCAACCTACTAACTACTATTCTTGGGATGGTGATGTGTTTTTTACATTAAATCTTATGTTTTAAGTTCTTATATAAAATTAGGTTAGTATACGTGGTAACAGCATATGTTGTTAGTGAATGAACTAATTTTTTTTGAAGACTCGAGAAATCCTGCTCAACTGCATTTACCTGCAAGTGGGGCTGGAAGGATGTCCTTGTTGTACCTATGGTGGCTTGTAAGAAATCATATTGGCTGAAAAATATTGATGTATCATATTTGTAATTCTCTATATAATTTTGTTTGGTGTATTATTTTTTTCCTTTTGTTTGGTGTATTAATTATCATTGTGTTTTTCTTGTGAAACTAAGATAGATAATGTACTTCCATTATCTTCTTTTGGTGTTCCTACACAGGATAACTTTTGTTTATTTATTTTCTGGATGGGGCCTCAGTAGACCAGGATACTGCAGATTTACCTGTTTTTCTTTTTTCCCCCTTGCATTGTAATTCATTCTTTCTTGTTTCCATTTCTTTAAGAAAGAGTAAACAAAGATAGCTTAAATGTGTTTCTAGTTATTTGTAAGTAATCGGACAAAATTATATTATCAAACATGATGTATTTTGATCTTCGTGTGGTAGATGGTGGTTGCAAAATATTCTTTTGGAAAAATTGATTTATGTAAAATTTCATAAGTAATGTTTTACTGAATAATTATTTATTAGATATTTACAAGTAGATTGTCAGCATTCTTACTAGGGACCTGCTAAGTCGACCTATATTTCAGTTAGGTCTGTGAGCCCCCTTGAAGCTTGTGTTTTCAGGCCCAATGTAGTTTTTGTGGACGGCCTACAAATTACGATTTTAAGATATCTCCATCACTTTACCAGAAAGACCTGAAAGTTTTGGCTACTTTATCTCTGAAAAAATAAGTTCAAATTGAAATTGTGGCTGGAAGTGTTTCTGAACTGTGGCTGGAAGCAATCATTTTCTGTCGAACAAAATTGTGCCCAGAAGGCATGTTTCTGAAAAATTGGTTGATTGTTTGATGTTCTTTTTTTGTTCCATGTTCTCTGTTGGCTGTCATAGGATTGAACTTCATAATACAATTTTGATATCTTTTTCTTCATTGTTAATGTTATAGTTAAATTATTGGGAATTCTTAAAACAAATTTTCTTTCAACAATGCTTGAATAGGTACTTCGCTGCGCCAGCAACAGTTACTGAAAGAGCTGAACAAGATTTGCTGCTAAACAAGATTTTGAACAAGTCAGTCACGGTTCATTTCTGGAATAGTTTAACTTCTTCTTTGATTCCAGATCCCGAGGGCCTCATTTCCAGGCTAATTAACCAGCCTTGCATTCGGTGCTCTGACATATTATAGTTTCTCTTTAAAGCACCTATATTTTAAGAATTGTCATGCCAAATATATTTAATGAATAAGCCAAGGGCCACGTTTGAAACCTCTCTCTGCAGTGGAAAATGTAGGGAGAAAGATTGGTTTGGTCAAACATGTTGTGCGACGTATGTCATGTGTTTGCCTGGTGCTATGGCCATGGGCTAGGTAACAAGTTGATCGTGGTGGAAAATTAGAGCAGGGAAATCCTCATTTATAATTCTATTTTAGGGACTTGTGGCAGACATCAATTGTTAATTATTTCTCATTGATTCTATTCCAGTCGTCTTTTTGACCATTACACGGCAACAAAGCTGCGTTGGTCACGGTTATTTGGCATAGAGTGTAAAGTGTAAACATAAATGTATCAAATAGTGAAATGTGATTTAACTTTTTTGTGGCTTCCAAAATCAGCCAAGTTGGCCATCTAAAAATGTTGGGGCCAAGAGTTCGAGGATTTGAACTCCGCCCTGACATTCCCTTTCCCATGTCCCCCTGTTCTCTTGGCATGGAAGTTTCACTTCGCAATGTATTCACAAATGGATTTGTAGAAAAAAAAAATGTATTCACAAATGGATTTGTTAAAATAATAATAATAATAATAATTGCTAGTGGATTCTCACCCTGCAATGTGTAATGTAACAAGAGATATTGTTGTAATAAAATAAGATTTATAAATGGATTTGCAAAAAAATAAAAAATAAAAAATAAAAAGTAACTGTTGGCGGAGTCTCACCTCACAATGTGTGAGGCATATATTTCTATAATAGACACAATGTTGTAATAAGAAATGCTTTGTAATAAAATAGGATTCACAAATGTAACTGCTGGCTTTGTTTCTTGCATTTGGTTCAAAACTTCCACTTAAATGGAGGAGCCTCACACGTTAAGTATGGTAGCTTCTTCCTTTTGAACAGTGGTTCACAACGAGATGTGATTTATTGAACCAACGCTCGAGCAATGAACCTATCTAGAATTGCTATGGGGGAATTACTCATGCCATGACCAAGAAGATGCATCAACCTATTTAATTTGTACCACAGCCTCTCACAAGCTGAAGTCTCAATTTTTTGAGCTCTGGAAGAACATCTTGCATGTTTTTTCTTGCATCAGGGGATGCTGCAGTGTAGTCCAATGCTAACTCCATAACGGACGAAACACACTTCAGCTTAGCATCAAAATTTTCTTCATCTGGTTTTAGCAAATTTGAGTCCATAACCTGCATAATTCCACCCGCAAAAGAATCTTTTATCCACTGCCTAAGGGTCATATCTCCAGCAAATCTGTCATCACTAGGCCTAGTTCTGGTGAAAGTCTCCATCAACATGATACCATAACTATAAACATCGCACTTTGTGGAAACTAGTCCATCCAATCCATATTCTGCACGCAACAATTTAGTTTGTTACATTGATTTATAACTTTCTGTAGAAGAATGTTGACTTTTGGGAGACGACAAAAGAATTGTCATAGAAGGCAAGGCATACGTAGAAATTGAAATTGGGGAAGAAGTTTTACCTGGTGCTATGTACCCAATTGTTGCTATTGTTTTGGTTTGTGTAGTGCCATCTTCTACTGCCAAAAGTTTTGCTATGCCAAAATCAGAGACATGTCCTACCATATATTCATCAAGCAAGACATTACTAGGCTTCACATCACAATGCACCACGGGTGTAGCATAACCACAGTGGAGATAATCAAGTGCAGATGCCACATCTATCATGATATCTAGCCTTTGCAAAATGTCTAGGAAATAATTGGGAGAATGTAACCATTTCTCAAGGCTTCCATTAGGCATGTACTCCAGTACTAGTGCTTTGAAGTTCAGGTCCAGGTTGGAGCAACTAGTGATGACTTTGGTTACATTTCTGTGCCGAATGCTGCGCATTACTTGACATTCTGTATAAAAGCTATTCTCGGCTCCTGATAGTTTCAAGTTAAATACTTTCATTGCCACAAGGGTTCCATCAGTAAGTATACCTCTGTAGACAGAACTGTAACTCCCAATACCAAGCAAGTTGCTGTCATCGAACCCATTACTTGCTTTTTCAAGTTCATGATAGGAAATCCTTTCATGTGTTATTGCAGGAGATGAAACGGTTTGAAAGGCATCTTTCTTTTTTTTCTGCCTTTTCATCGCTACAAAGCAGAGAGCTGATGCAAGAACAAGTGATGAAATCCCCAAAAGAATGTAGACAACCAAGAGTACTCTTTTCTTTTTTCTCCTGGGAGAAACAGTGGGGCATGGCTTTACTTGAAATCGAGGATCACCACAGAGTGCGCCATTAGATGCAAAGGACTCATGTGTGAAGTTCTGAAATGGACCATAGCTAGGAATCTGTCCACTTAATTGGTTGAAGGAAACATTGAAGTTTTTGAGATACACAAGCGCCTCCAACGACTGGGGAATCACTCCAGTTAACTTGTTTTGAGATAAATCTAATGCTTCCAAGCTTACCAGTTTACCAAATGAATCTGGAATAGGCCCGTCTAGTTCATTGTGAGCTAAGGAGACATCAATCAAGTTTTGCAGACCATCTATAGAGTTGGGAATATTTCCAGAGAATTTATTATTGGACAAGTCAATCATTATTATAGACTTCACATTTCCAATTTCAGGAGGTAGATGACCACTAAGTGAATTGGAGGATGCATCAAAACGTAGCAGATTTTTCAACATCCACAAACTTGGAGGTAAACTTGAGTTAAAACTGTTGGAAGCTAGATAAAGATTTCTCAAAGAAGTAACGTTTCCTATGCAGGATGGCACAGGGCCTGAAATTTGATTTCCTCGTAAACCCAGTGCACCAAGATTTGGTAAATTGCAGATCGCCCTTGTGAAGGATCCCCTTATGTTGTTGTTGTCCAAATAAAACTGTTGAAGGCTTTGTAAACGTTCAATGGTTCTTGGAATGAATCCTGTCAAGTTATTGTCAAATAGACTTAACATGGAAACTGTACTCAGGTTAGAAATTTCTTCTGGAATATTTCCCATGATTTTACATCTGTATGCAGCGAATATTTGTAGAGAGGCAGAAAGATTGCCAATTGAGGCTGGAAGCATACCATTTAAAGGATTCTCAGCGATTACAAGTTCCCTTAGTTTTCTGCACTTTGTCAAAGAAGTAAGGATCGTCACTTCTGATGATGAAGGTTCAACCTTCAAATTGTTATTCCCTAGGTTCAAAAGTTCAAGGGATCCTAAATTTCCAAGTGAATTGGGTATAGGACCAGTAAAACTGTTATTAGAAAGGTCCAAAATGGCAAGTTTTGTAGCATTTGAGATGGATTCTGGGATAATTCCGCTAAGATTATTCATTCCAAAATAAATTTCTTCCAGAGATTGCAGCCCTTGGCCCATATTTGAAGGAAGATTACCTGATAGATAATTCCCCACACATGTAAAGACTTGCAGAGTTGAAATATTAAAGATAGTTTCAGGAATGGAACCACTTAAGCTATCCCCATCTAATCCGAACACTTGTAGACTTTGAAGATTGCCAATCTCTGATGGTATTGAACCTGCCAAATTTTACGAATGCACAAATAGAGTAATTAAACTCCTGATAATAATAAAACTTCTGGAACAAGACTATCACATTTCTTTTGGAAACTAACCGAAAACTAGAAAATATCATCACTTTCGAAGTAGTAAATTGTTTTTAAATAATCTACCACTGACTATTTACCAAAAACTTGGTAGGTACAAATTGTATGAAAAGCATATTAAAAAACTGATGCCAATTATGGGAAGGAAATACCTGCTAAATTGGTGCCACCAAGATGTAGAACTGTTAGCAGGGTTAAGTTCCCAATTTCTCTTGGTATGTTTCCACTGAATTCATTGCGCGACAATGATACAACTTGAAGCTGTATACATTTCCCTAAACTTGGAGGGATTTGGCCAGTTAGCTCATTGCTGGAAAGATAAAGCCCTTCAAGTTTTGGAAGATTATCAAAGATGTCTGCTGGAAGATTACCAGATAGATCATTCCCAGATAAAGCCATGAATTGCAACATTGAGAGGTTGAAGATACTTGGTGGTATAGGACCTCTGAGCTGGTTACCTTCCAGGTTCAAAAAGGTCAAGAAATGAAGGTCACCTATTTCCCCTGGAATACTTCCTTCTAAGAAATTCAGGTTCAAAGCTAGCTCTTCCAGTTTAGACATGTTGGAAAGTGAGGCTGATATACTCCCTGAAAACCCATTGTGCGAACAATACAAAAATCGAAGATTTTGCAACGAACTGAAGAATGATGGAATCGGCCCACTAAAATTGTTGCGCCTTATATAAAGAAGGTTCAACCTGCGCAGTTGAGCTAGCTCTTCAGGTAATTTGCCATAAAAGCTGTTGTTGCTGATATCAAGAGAAGAGAGAAACGAGAGATTTCCCAGATGAGGAGGGATGCTTCCAGTGAGGCCCAAGTTAGAAATATCCAAGGCTATGACTCTGTTATGGCGTGAACTGCAAACGACTCCCATCCAGCTGCAAACTGAGGATGCAGCAGACCAGTTCTTCTCCAAGAAATCATTGTTGGAGCTAAAAGAAATACGTGATTTTAACTCGAGAAGTGCAGATTGATCAGAAGTAATGTTTGTTAAAGCAGATGTAACACAATGAAGGAACAACAACAATGCGGTAGCAATGAGAATGCACGTTCCAGCCATCGACATTTTTTTAATTAGCGGGAGCTGGTGAGTGGATAGGCTTCAATCATGCAGTATGAAGTGGGCGTCTTCGTGGCCTCTCTTCTTCTTTCCATTTATAGGGCGCTACTCCTCTATTTAATAATGTTAAGGGACATAATCAAAGATTTAAAGTAAATAAAATTTACTTTTCAAATAAATAGTACACGAGTTTTCTATAACTAACAAAAGTAAGGCTGATTCGACACTCCTGTTAATTAATAGCAATGGCAATGAATTCACATTTTCTGAAAATGAATAAAAATAAATCAATATATAACATGTTCACTATTGAATGATTTTACTAATATAATAATGACATATGGAGGCTCAAGTAGTCATTAATTATTGGCCTCGACTTGTAGTGATTCATAAAGCGTTTGCCTTTTACGTAGGACATACATTAAGGTCAAGAATCTTGGTCCATTCATACCACAAGTTGTAACAAAAAGGCAAAAAATGTCCATCTTAGGGCTATTGGCAATTGGCGTTGTTTACGTTTTCAATAGCCCTGTCTGAACCAAAATAATAATAATAATAATAATAAAAAATCTCTCAAATCTATGGGCTTCTTACCAAATCCTTAAATAAAGGTCAGCGGTGCTCACTGCTCAGCATTTGCTTAGAGAGGTAAGGGACAATGGAATACTCAAAAAATGTATTTCTCTCCCTGTTGTCACCTCCAAAACACAAAATACTTATATAGGCATATGAGTTTTAAACCATTTCGTGACACAAAAGACAGTATGTTATAACTTTTTGTGCACTACTCTATATTATAAGTTGACATAAATTTTATAATTTGTATTAATATTTATACCATTCATATTCATTTTCATTATAATAAATTTTAAATGTTAAGGGGTTCATTTTTTTTGTTATTTGTTTTTATTTTTTAAAAATTTTTAGTTTAAAAAAAATTATAAAATAATATAAAATTTTATTAAAATATTGCATTAATGTAAAAAATATAAAACCTAATACTATAAATAATTAGAATGAAAGTGGATATTGATTCAATATATATTAATCTAAATTACAAAATGTAAACAAGTTAGTTAGAATTTATAATATAAAGTGGCATACAACAAGTGTAACGATAATTGAATGGGTTTTTGTAACAACCTTTTAGAAAATAATCTCACTAATATAGATTTAAAATTATGTGATATAATTTTTATAAAGAAATTTGAAATCAGTATTTGAGTTTGACGCGACGTTGACCATTTTGACGGAACTCTTGCATATTTTGTTTTGTTTATTTATTTGATGATTTTAATGAGGGAGACGCGTTACTATCCAATTTGGCAATTTTGGTTGGGTTTGAGCTTATCCATGTGGGCTGTTCTTCCTCATCTCAAATTGTCAATACATTCTCAAGTCGACCGCAAGTGACTTTCTTGGCGTTTTCTCAATCAACGGCAGTGGCGTGGCGTGGCGTGGCGGGGCAGGGCGCCCACATTTGTTAACAAGTGGAGAATACATACAAATTAGCATTGGCCAAAAATAGATAATTTTAGAAAGAATACGGTTTCGTTTGGATTGTGATTTATTTAAAAAAAAATTATATTTAAATGTGTGAAAATTTTAATAGATATTTTTTATATAAAAAAAATATTTTAGAAGAAAAAATGAGGGAATTTTTTTAAAAAATTATATGAGAAGAATTTGAGTTAGAAAATTTAAATTTTAAATTTTAAAATAAAATGTATTTGGATGTTTTATTTTTATTTAAGAAAAATTAGCATATTTGTAAATGAAAATGAATCAAACGGAGCCCAGATTCGCAACCTTTCAAATTTTGATATTAAATTAGCTTCAATAGTAATAATAGTTAAATCTTTATTTCATTAGATGAGATCAGGTAAATAGATCATATATTGTTATCGTTTTCTATTAAAATGTATATTTTTATTTAATTTTGGACAATTCATATTTTTCTAATAATTTTGTTTAAAATCTTTTTACATTTTTCTTTTCTTTTTTACTTTGAATTAATATTTTTTTAATTTTCACACACCGCAATAGTGCATTTAAGTTTCTTACACACACATCACTTATTCTATTTAATTTAATGTGTCAACACATTCTCCTTAACATTTTCATTTCTGCTACCCTCATTTTTTTTTTAATTTATGTCTAATTAAGTACCCTAACACTCTCGTTTATATAATATTATTAGTCTTATGACTATTTTATAATTTTTTTAATTTGAAAAGTATTTTACAATCACAAAATTCAAAGGATGTACTTTTCCATGTGTTCCAACTTGCCATAAAATAAGAATGGCAATTGGAAGAGAATGAGTGGGAATTGAGTAGGATTTAAATGGGTAAGGAATTATTGGGAATGAGAAATGTAATTCTCATTAAATCTTGAAATTAGGTGAGGAAGATATTTAATATGATTAGAATTTTATAATTTCCATTGGGATCCGATTAAAATTTTCCGTTGGAAATTAAATGATGACTGTCGGTGGCCGGACCATCACTAGATTGCCATTCGGCCACTACCAACCACCGTTAGCCAACTGGCAATTTGCTGGTGGTACGGCAATTGGTGACTACCATGATTTTAAAATAAAAAAAACTTTATTAACAATATATATAAATATATTTAAAAATTAAATTATCATTAATTATTGATTATTCAACATTACTCAATAATTACCCAATATTACATAATAATTACTCATTTAACTTTTCTCATTGGAACCCAGGGATATCCCATAACCCACCTAATAAATTTCTATTCTAATAACATTCCTCCCAATTATTTCTAATGAGTACTTTTAATGAGTATAGAAAATCCAATAACTCCCATCTCATTGGGTGTCCATTGGGACTATAGAAATATTGCCACACTCTACCATAAAATGAGATTCAATTTTGATAAAATTTTAGCTAAGGTCCTTTCATAAGATCTAATCCTCTAATACAAACTAGTATATTGACCATAAACTTTTCTCAAAATGAAAAAAAGGGGAAAAGAAGGATGTAAAACGATTCCACAATCCAAAAAATGCCATAAACATAGCAAAATAAGAACTTATTAAATATTTCAAAATACTCTTTAGATTTTTTTTTTCCAAAGGGTAGTATTTATCTTAACTTTTCCAAAACAAAGTTAAACAATTACATAAATGATCCAAAGTTAGACCTCCTTAACTCGGTGTATCGGTTAAAGCAACATTTTATCTATTCTAGCTAAGACAACCACAAAACAAAAACCTACCTATTTGTAGCTAAGACTAACAAAAACCAATAGAACCTAACTTGTCGGCCTTTGTTGGAACATTTTAAAAGTGCAAATTGACCAAAAAGCCACTAAACACAGATTCCGCCCTATGACTTTCTTGATACTGCCATATATTTGCATAGTTTCTTTTCCCAAGTTAGTGACACCCACTTTTAAGATGGAGAACAAAATTCTACTATATAGGGACATAGTCTATAATAGATAGAGATAGGGGTATTCAATATTTGGATAACCAGAATATCCGCCCGAATCCAAACCGAAACTGAAACCAAATTTTTAGATTTTTGGGTTTTGGGTTTTGGGTTTTGGGTTAAACTGAACACCAAAACAAAACCCGAATATATTTTTATTTATTATTTATATGTATAATTACATATAATATATATTTATGTATTATTTATATGAATATATATTATTTTTATAATTACATATAATATATAAAAATAAATTCGGCTGAAAACTAAATAACCCAAATCGAATAAACTGAAAATAGAATAAACCCAAACCAAATAAAGTGAATAACCGAATAACCCGCCCAATGAATGCCCTTAGATAGAGACATAATAGTAATTAAAAAAAACCTACAATCACATCTTATGTCGCCCATACTACTTTGAAATTGGGCAAACGTCCCACGCGATTTGGATAAAATACTCTTTAGTTTGACTGTTCGTCCGTGTATAAATGAATAGCAATCAAATGGTAGATCTATGTCAATTGTCAAAGAGAAAAAGGGGACATGGGCCACTTGGAAGTCTGACTTCCAACTACAAAATGATTAACTTGTTCTTTATTCCGTTATCTTCTTCATCCATCTTTCTTTCTTTTTTCTTGGTTATAACTATTTACAATTGATGCACAATTTCCCTTTCAAGTTTTTACACATTCAATTGGACACGGAGAATGGGGTGAAGATGTATAATATGCATGCACTATTACCCGTACTCAGTACCTTAAATGCAATTGCATTCACATTTCTTTTTTCTCACACATAAAGGAAGCAGATCAAAAAAATTAGAAAAAATTTAGGCCTAAATTGATTGACCTATTTTCTACTCAATTGCGATTGATTGTGATTCCCTTTTTACACTTAATTTTATTTTACATGCATGTCACATGATTTGTTTAACTGCAATTTGCCAATAAAAGGACAAAAAAATTATGAAATCAAATGTAGGGGATTAAAAATATTATTTTAAAATGTGAAAGACTAAAAAGATCATAAGGCTAAATGTAACGTACTATTTTTGCAATTTAATCTTTTAAAAATTAGTTTTTGTTACAAAATTCATGAAATTATTAAAACAAACAAAGCAAAAATAGAGTTTAATTTGTCTTTTTCACCTAAATCTACATTATAATATTAATTTTATTTATTTTTAACATATCTTCTTTTCAAATAAAATTTTTAATTAACTTCTTATTTAATTTGGAAACACTTTTTGTCATATTTTTGCCTAATTTTTTTAGTCATTTTATGAATTTAGTAATAAAATACTAACTTTTAAATGATCCAGTGGGGAAATTATAATATTTCTAAACCTCATAGACCAATTAGTAACAAAAACCAAAACCAAAACCTAAACCTCAAAGGAGGTAGATGTAATTTACCCATTTTTTTAATCAATTTTTTTTTTAAAAATTTGAACCATATATTATTTGACAAGTTCAGAGAGAAACTAATATGCAATTCGCCTTACAGATCACAAACCAGTCCTAACTTTTTTTTTTTTTTTTTTAAAAAAAGCAGCAGCCACATCTGAATTCATTATTTGATGGTTGTTAATTCATGGATACAACTATCAGCCAGCATCAAATCCGTATTAAACTCCATCAGAACACATACTGCAAATTACTCCTTTGTGTTACCTGTATATAAACTTTACATTTACATGAAAGAAATATGCATTAAATATAACTATAAGTAGTGCCATAATGCAAATCTAACATTAAAAAAAAGAAGAAGAAGGTGAATTTAAACTCTATTTTTACATAATTTATTCATCACTTCATGAATTATATAACAAAATATTAATTTTTATATGATCAAAAAGGAAAATCATAATATTCCTAAACCTTAGTGGTATTGGTAATAAAACTGATAGAGCTTTAAATATGTATATTTCTCGATAATATTTTACTAATGTTAACTTGATTATAAGGTGAAATTGTTGATTTTGATATGCTTTGTGTTTTAGGTATGAAACATGTTGAATGTTGAATTAGAGGAAAAGTTGATAAAATGACAAAATTGAAGCAAAAACAGAAGAAATCCAGAACCTTCCTATTCCTTGGTGTTGAACATTGGGCATTGGACTTGGTAGAATTTGCATAAAAGAAAAAGTATTCATGGAAGAGTTTTTTATCAAGACAAGGAAAGTATGAGATTGTAGCAAATTGAAGAAGGACAATGAGATTGTAGCAAGCTTTAGGAAACAAGGATTTATTTTAGTTAAAATTATATTTTCTATTCTTCTTATATTTCTTTTTTAAAGTAAAATTAATTTTTTGTAACAATTTTCATTACTATATTTTAGGCCTAAATTTTATTATAAAAGGGAACCTAGGAGGCCCTATAGACGTGCAGAATTTGAAACCAAGCAGCCATCTTATCTTTGCTTCAAGAAGATAGCCGCCGAATTTAATCAAATTTTGGGCCAGAGGCCGTTTTTTCCTTCAATTTTACTGTTCCTACGGGCGATTTGGTGCGAAAACGGTGCGAAAATTTCAACGTTCATGAACATTATTTTTACTGTTCATGGACGTTTTCCTTTTTTTTTTTTTTGTGGTGCAGCTGCGGTCTCTGCAACTTGGATTCACGCCACGACTTGCGGTGAGAGTTAGAGATTTAGTTTTAGTTTCTTTCATCACAGGCCATTAGCTGTGGGCCCATTGAGATGCGTCGCATCAATTTTGTATAGTATTAGCGCCCTGATATAACTGGGCTTTTGTATTAGGGTAGTTCCTAGGTTGTCCAAGTCCTTAACCCTTCCCGTCTTGTGCGGGTTTAAATTCGGTTGAACTTAGGTCGTCTAGATTGTCACCCTTCCCATCTAGTGTGGGTTTAGCTTCCCGTCTCGTGCGGGTTTACATTGTTTCGCTTTTTCTTGCCCCTCGTGGGCTTTTTGCCCCTTTGCGGGCCTTTGTTTTCGTGGGTTATAGCGCTGTTTTCAATTGCGACGCCACGAAACTTTAAGCCCTTGTGGCTCTGTACATTGGCCTTTGTGCCACTTTATTAATCTACTATCTTTTCGAAAAAAAAAAGAAGATAGCCGCCAATTTGGACTTCTCGTCTTTTGTTTTTTTGTTCTTTTATTTCCTTAGTTTTGTAGAAATTATTGGAAAATTCCAAGCAGCCATTCTTCTTGAAACCCGTTTCTCTTGTTTTCCCTTGAAGACCAGATTTATTCGGGAAGAAAACAAGCCAGCCGCCATCACGTCCATCCTTTCCTATTTTTTTTCTTTTCTTCTTCCGTAAGTTAGGTACGTTTGGACAAGAGATTTTTATTTAAAAAAAATAACTCTTTTTCTCAAATAAAAATATCACACTCTAAATATATTTTTATTTTAAAATTTAAAATTTAAACTTTCACACTCAAATTCCTCTCACAAAATTTTTTAAAAAATTTCCCTCTCATTTTTCTCTCTAAAATAATTTTTCTATAAAAAGCCCACCAAAACTTTCACACAAACCAATACAATTTTTCTCAAATACATCACACTCCAAACATACCCTTAGTTTTTCTTTTATAAAATTCCAGCAATCATAATGCCACCATGAGTGGCTAAACTCTACTTTCTAATTCAAGGAAATGATTGATTTCAATTGCAATCACGGTGAGGTTTTGTTTTTAATTTTATAGTCTTGCTTTTAATTTAAGTACTTGTTAATTCTTGATTTAATTCCTATGAATAATTGATAATTGGTTAATCTGATAAATTAATTCTTCATTATTTATTCTATTGTTATCCATGAATTCAGTGATTCGTAATTGTCATGAAAAAGTGGACCAAGTAGAAACTAGGTTAAGTATGTTTATGACTTGAAATATGTATGCTTAGTTTAGGGAAATTAACGGAACAATATTAATTTACTGCAACTATCTCGGTTATTTAATTTTGGTTTAACTGTTTTTATAGATCTTAATGTTATCATTAAATTGATATGGAACACTATCGTGCCCAGTCAATTAATGATAAGTTTTGATTTGGGTGCTGGGCTCGATCAATTATATTAGGAAAATAGAAATTTATTACGGCTATCCTAATAAGTTTCAAGTTAAATATTTGAATTTGCAAGATTATTTTTCGTGACCTATCATTAGTAATGCAATTGAATGATATCAACCCTTGGATTGGAAACTCGGTAAATTTGGTAACTTTCGTTATTTTATATTTTTTCTGCTTTAATAATTATTTTTATTAATTTTTAGAATTCAGTAAATTAGTTAAGCATTCAAAACTCCCCTCTCATTTTATTTATTTAATTTTATCTATTGTTCAAGACTTGGAACTATACTTCGGTTCTCTTAGAATTCGACCTGGTCCGTTGCTATTGCAAATTTAATTTGTAATAACTTAAAGTCCAGTGATTAATTTTGTGGATTTCGACAAACCCGTTAAAAACTAAACTTTAAAGGAAATAAATGTAATTTATCCTATTTTATAATTTTGAACCATTTATAATTATTATCTAATAAGGGTATTATAAGACTTTTATTAAAAAGTAAAAATATTTTTTAAAATAAAGAAAAATTTTAAAAATGAACTTTTTTTTTTCTTTCTTGAAGTCACATATTGGATGGTATTGGATGGTGTTAACTGTTATACATCACGTTATAGTGTTTACTTTTCCATTAACTTTCCACTTTTGTCCGAACTTTTATGGTGGTAAAATGAAGTTTTCTAGACTTATGTTTTCTCGCGGAAACCACATAGAGTCTTGGTAGAATTTACCCTTAAATAATAGGTACATATATTGTTATTTGTGATGGAAATTAAAATATTGGTGCATCAAACACAAGTAAATAAAATAGTCACAAACTCATACAATTATGTGAAATGCATGGCATAGCTCTAGAATAGTGCGTAATCATCCAAAAATGCATCACATATAGTCACATAATGATTCAACCAAATATCACATTATTCTTATTCTCAATAAGAATTATCTCTCCTCGGATGATATAATAATATGCAGTATCCTCAACAATCTCATTACTTTAAAATTCATAATGAATCCTTCTTTGGTAGAAATCACCTTCTAAATGGTTAGAATAAGACATAACTAATTAATAAAGAGTAGAAAACTTATTCAAAATGTGATTGTTGGCCCTATCGGACCATATTCCATAATGCAGATGGTAACGACAGGCTTCACTTTGTGTACTCTTAGGTTTTGAGTCTAATCTTAAATTTTAGATTATTGTATATTCTTCTAAAATTAGCACTTTAATTCTTTTACATCTATTTGATTTTGAATATATAAAAACTAAACTCTTATCAAAACTAATTGGAGGGGTTACATATTTTTGAAGCCCTGTATTTCATCTGAAGGTTGTATATTTTTCTTCTTTTCCTATAAGGTAACGCTCTGCTTCCTCTATTCATTTGTTGCTTAATTTGCCTTTTCTGCTTGATTGGTAAGGTGAAGTCCTTTTTATATTAATATCAAATTTATGTTTAAGTTACAAAGTTAACATTCGATGGTCCTACAAATTCTAACAATTTGAGGCTACGTATTATTTGCTATTTTTTTATATAAATAATGATATTTGTACTGAAAATCTATAACCAATTCTGAGAGTAATTGATATAACATGCACACAATAGAAGATTAGTAATGGTCTTTAATAGCTTCTACTATTTACTAAAAAAATTTATTGTGTGTGTTATTACTCTTTTGATATGAGAGTTATTATATTGTTTTGATTCTTGATTTCTTCACTATAATATTTTTAATATGTTTAATTTAATAATTTAATAAAGGATTTACTACACTGATTTTTATATGCACAACACTAGGAATTGTACGAATTTTAGAGCAATTATTTTCTTTTTCTTTTTTTCTAGAAAAGGAAAATAACATGTTCAAAGGTATTTCTTGGATCTTGAATTGCACTTACATAAAGTAATTAAAAATCAAATCCTACATTACTCCGAGAGGAACGAGAAATGGTAATAATTTGTTATAAAATTTGGTTAACAAAAATCAAACACCCAAACTCTATCAATAAGCATTTTAAATGCTTAAAATTCATTCTCCAATGTGAATATTTAATTTGAGATTTATTTAAATTATGTAGGGAGGAAGAAATTATAAAGCATTAAAAGTGGATTCGTGTTTGACTTTATTAAAATGATCATTACCATTTAGGGGGCATTTGGATTTGGTATAAAGTGTGGGTTTAGAAATGGAATAGATTTGATAAAAGGAAAGGTTTAGAATGGAATAAAATAGTAGTAATTATACTGTTTGGTATTATTTTATAATGGAATGAAATAGATTTTATATTAAAATTAAAATTTAATATTAATATTAATATTAATAAATTTATTAATAGATTTTATATTAAAATTTAATATTAATCTTATAATAAAGATATTATTATTTTACATTATATTATATTTAAGAAAATCATATCTTATACCAAAAATAGACAAAGTGAATGTCAATTTGAAGAGAAAAATATTTTCTACTCGTTAGTGAAATTTGTTTTAAAAAAAAAAGGTGAAATGGCAGTTGTAAATTAGTAGTGGGTTTGCAACAGCCATTATACGTGGGGCGCGCCAGTCACGTCTACTACTAACAGGTGCTACAGATTTTTATTTCTTTAACAAGCTTAAAACAACATCGTTTTGATCTTTTGGTAAAATCTTTCCCTCTCAAACCTGGGGGGAAAGGGGGGGTGGGGTGGGTTTCAACAAAACTCACCCCCATGGGTTTTATTCCTTTCTTCTAAACCCAAATCCACCAACCAAACATTAGTTTTCTTCCCCATTCCAACCCATTCCCCCCCTCTCAAACTCACTAACCAAACACCACCTAAAATTTTGTCTAGATTGATTTTGAGCATTAAGGATGAATTTAAGGATGTCCAACATGGAAGAAAGATCGAACTATCTTTTATTTAACTGTGATTGATTGTAATTCTTTTTTTTTTTTTACTTTTAAATTTTATTTCATGTGTGTGTCAAATGATTTCTTTAATTAGAAATTGATTTAGCTTCCAATAAAAAGACAAAAATATTTATAAAATCAAATGTTATGGATTGAAAATATCATTTTAAAATGTGAATGATTAAAAAAATTATAAGATTAAATATATGAAATTTTTTTACAATTTAATCTTTTCAAAATGTTAAAAGGAGAGATTTTATTATTTTTAAATTTTGAAAGGCAATTAGTAATAAAGCTAAATTTTAAGAGAGATAGATATAATTTACGCAAATAAAATTGCTATTCTCAAGCATTATATTGTAGTTCATGTCTATAGTCAATAGAATCACGAACCAGAAACCAAACATTACAATCTTCATTTCCCTTCTCAAACCTTGAACTTTTGTCACTATATATTATAAGCTCACAACAGTATAAAAAATATAAATAATAGGAAGTGAAAAATTGAAACCAAACTCGTCCTAAACTAGCATCAAAACGGAAAGTGGATAAATTAGTTTCCCTTGAATCTAAACAATTAGTGTGTTTAAAGGATGAGGAAGGAGTGGATTTGAACTTTGAAAATTTTCTTATATTGTCATATGATTAATATACATTTATTAAGGTCACGTCCGCTTTAACAAGTTCAGAATTTGACATGTTCCTTGAAAGAAAATTTTCCTTTCCCACCCAACCCCATCAATACCCCCCCCCCCCCAAAAAAAAGGGGCTACTTCTGTGTTAATTAGATTTAAAAAAAGAAAAAACTCAGTAAAAAATGAACAATTAAGTAGTTAACTCAAAGCATAATGTCAACTTGGACATCACTAACGAGCCATAGAGAAAAACTATGGTTAGATCTAACATGTTACTAACACAATGAACCAAAGTGGAAGTAGATCTGTGCTAGTCCCTCAGTCTTTGAAAAGGGTCATGGATGGAATATTGTATAAGATGAACAACTATGAAAGTACAGTTGCTGAATAATTGTTCAAGAATGAAACAGTGTTTAGCAATTGTTGCATGTATTACATCTCTGTCTGCTCTTTATTTAGCCTGTGGATTAGTCCCTTAAATGTCTGCCGGATGTCAATCCTGTGCCAGCTTCCACTTTGAGCCTTAAGTATAGCAATTCTAACTGCCTCAATTTCAGCCGTTTCTGGATTGGAATAAACATCGGCAGTAGTTTGCGCAGGCTCCGGAATCATGAAAAATGGTTCCTATCCCAGTTTTATTATGCTTAATTTACCTGTTGCTGTCTCAAACATGTTACTTTCTGAAAGCTCCCAACATTCATGTTTGGCTTTGCTGATTACTCTGGGTGCTTGTTTTGAATTCATGCCTATTCTCTCTACACCTAGACCTGGCATCGAACTCTTCTCACCAAATACGTTTCTAATCAACCTGAGATTACAGTCATTTAGTCCTTGATCCAACTATTTATCATGCCGATCAACACCCCTCCCTCTCCTGAAGGAAGATCAAAATTTTGTAAATCTCCAGCAGTTCCTTCTCCATAGCCCTGCTGGAATTCTTGCTAAGATCCCTGCTGGAATTCGGGAGGAAGTTGATTTAGAGCGGGGTTATAAGAGATTCCACAAAGCCGCTAAGAACCCTTGAATAGGAGATTTTGGGCAAATCATGGTTGTGACTTGTGAATTGATAGTGAGGAGGGTAATTGGAAGGAAAGAGAATACTATCGAGCACAGCCAAATGTCGCCAATAACCTGTAGACATGAATTTTATTTACCAACGTCACTTAATAATACGGTAGCTAAAGAAGAGTCCAAAAAAAAAAAGTGGACATTTCTAAGGGATTTAGAACTCACTTCTTCGCTGTAAGGAATTTTCGAGATTATGATCAACATAAAGTCGCTATTGTTCTTTTACATGAGTTCCTACCACAACTTGTGGTGAACTGATTTTTCAATTTTCCAAGTACTGAAAGAACATCATGCATGTCCATTCTTGAATCAGGTGAGATTGCCGTGCACTTCAATGCTAGCTCCATAACAGATGACACACATTCCATCTTTGCATCCAAATTTTCATCTTGTTTCAGCAAGTTTGAGTCTACAACCTCCATAATTGCACTTGGAAATGAATTTTGTATCCACTGTCTGAGTGTCATGTCATCGGAATACATGTCATCACTTGGTCTCCTTCCGGTGAATGTTTCCATCAATGTGATACCAAAACTATAAACATCGCACTTTGTAGAAACTAATCCATCAAATCCATACTCTGCAACAATAATATCAACTTGTCAAGATAATTTGAAACAGCATTTGTTCAGAGAAGTTCCATACTTTTGGTCCTAAGGCAACAATCTTTGGTCTAAAATGGAAATTTGAATGGCAATGAAGATGATGAAATACACTATAGTCTTACCTGGTGCTATATATCCAATTGTTGCGAGGGTTTGTGTTTTTACTGTTCCATCTCCAGCACCTAACAACTTTGCGATCCCAAAGTCACAGACATGTCCAACCATATCTTTGTCCAGCAAGACATTGCTTGGCTTCACATCACAATGCACCACTGGTGAATAATAACCATTGTGGAGATAATCTAATGCAGATGCCACATCTATCATTATATTCAGCCTCTGCAAGATGTCTAGGAAGTAGTTAACTGAATGTAACCATTTCTCAAGGCTTCCATAGGGCATGTATTCAAGTATTACAGCTCTGAAATCCATGCCATGGGTTGAGCTACTTATGACTCTAGTTATGTTTCTGTGGCGAATACTGCATAACACTTCACATTCTGTGACAAAGGTCTTTAGAGCTCCGGTTGATTGTAAGTTAAATACCTTTATTGCCAAAACAGTACCATCATCAAGAGTACCTTTGTAAACAAAGCTGTAACTCCCCTTTCCAACCAAGTTACTATTACTGAATCCATTGGTTATCCTTGCAAGTTCATGATAAGAAATCCATTCATGTGTTCTAGGAGGTGACAAAACATTTTCAAATGTCACTTTCTTTCTCTTTTGCCACTTTTTAAAAATGAGTCCTAGAGCAAATGGAAGAACAAGCGACGAAATCCCAAGAACAATATATATGGTTAAAACTGGCCTCTTCTTTCTGAAGGGGCATGAATGCACTTGAAATCTAGGAGCACCACATAGTGCAGCATTTGAAATAAATGATGAACCCGTAAAATTGATGAATGTCCCGCCACTTGGAATTTGTCCACTTAATTGGTTGAAGGACACATTGAATTGTTTGAGGTACAATAGACCTTCCAAAGACTGGGGAATCATTCCAGTTAGCTTATTAAAGGACAAATCTAATGTTTCCAAGCTTAATAGTTGGCCAAATGAACTTGGAATAGGTCCCTC
This sequence comes from Gynochthodes officinalis, assembly GCA_020080225.1. Lineage (NCBI taxonomy): Eukaryota > Viridiplantae > Streptophyta > Magnoliopsida > Gentianales > Rubiaceae > Gynochthodes > Gynochthodes officinalis. The sequence goes on from CM034617.1 coordinate 12,366,062, forward strand.
TAGCTCATTTCGTGCCAATTTAAAGAAGTTTAATCCCTGCATTCTATCTAAAGGGCCAGGAATAGAGCCAGAAATTTTGTTGTTGGAGAAATCAATTGCTGTTATAGCCTCTAGATTTCCAATTTCAGAAGGGAGATGGCCGCTGAGTGAATTTGAGGATGCATCAATCATAAGGAGATCTCTCAGATTCCCTAAGCTTGAAGGCAAACTAGAGCTGAAGTTGTTGGAGTTCAGAAATATATATCTCAGAGAAGAAATGTTGGCTATGCAAGATGGTACAGGACCAGAAATTTGATTCCCTGACAAAACCAGTTCGCCAAGTTTTTGTAAGTAACAAATACTGATTGGGAGTGATCCTATTACATTGTTGTTTTCTAAATTCAACTGTTGAAGCCCTAGTAAATCTCCCATAGTTCTTGGAAGGAACCCACTCAAATCATTGTCATTTAGACTCAATCTGTATAGTTGACTGAGATTACCGATATCTTCTGGAATATTTCCCCTGATTTTACAACCATATGCAGCAAAAATTTGGAGAGAGTTTGACAAATTACCAATGGAAGAGGGAAGTACACCACTAAACGGATTCTCACCTATCACCAGTACTTTCAGATTTCTGCAATTTGTTAAAGAAGTGATAAACCTTAATTCTGAAGACCAAGGTTCAGTCATCAGATTATTATGTCCAAGGTTCAGCCATTCCAGGGATGCTAAATTTCCAAGTGATTTTGGTATTATACCTGTGAAACTATTCTTGGGAAGATCTAAAGCTGTGAGTTTTGAAGCATTCCAGATGGAATCAGGGATACTTCCTCCAAAGTTATTAAGTCCTAAGAGAATTTCTTCAAGATTCGGAAGCCCCTGTCCCACATTTGAAGGAAGGTTACCTGATAGAAGATTCTCAGAACAACCTAAGAGTCGCAGCGTCGAAATGTTGAACACTGTTTCGGGAATGGAGCCACTTAATATATTGCCACCAATATCAAGAACTTCCAATCTCTGAAGATTAGCGATCTCAATTGGTATTGATCCTGCCAAATTGTCACAATTCGTTAGAGCAATACTAATTGCAACCAATGATAACATTGCATTGATAAAATTCCGGCAACAAGGTTAACGTTATTTTTAACGAAAAATGTGTACATCAGTGAAGACAAACCATAAAATACAACCGGTAAGCAGACACATTTATAGAGGGCTTTGTGTGATAAATGATTTCTTATGGTGAAGGGAATATACCTTGAAAATTGTTATAACGAAGTGTTAGATCTTTTAGCAGAGTTAGGTTACCAATTTCTCTTGGTATATTTCCCTCAAATTGATTAACGGACAAGTCTAGAACTTGAAGCTGGGGACATTTGTCTAGATCTTGAAGTATTTGGCCATCAAACTCATTATAAGAAAGATACAACCCTTTGAGCAATTGAAAATACAAGCAAATATCTGCAGGAAGACTTCCAGACATATGATTCGTTGATAGTGCAATATATTGCACTAATGATAGGTTGAAGATGCTTGGCGGTATAGGACCTGTAAGCTGGTTATTTCGCAAGTCAAGTACGGTCAAATATTGCAGATGGCCTATTTCCCCTGGAATGCTTCCCACCAGGAAATTCATGGCCAAATCTAATATCTCTAGCTTGGATATGTTGGAAAGTGAGGACGGAATGCCTCCCGAAAAACCGTTTTGCGAAAGGTACAAGAATTCAAGTTCTGATAACGAGCCGATGAATGATGGGATCATCCCACTAAAACTGTTACTCTGTACATTAAGATATTTCAAGTGTCGCAATTCTGCTAGCTCCTCAGGTAGGGTTCCAGAGAAATTGTTGTTCCTGATATCGAGATAAATGAGAAAAGAAAGATTTCCCAATTGGGGAGGGACGCTTCCAGTTAGGCTCATGCCAGAGATATTCAAGCCTGTCACTCTATTCTGGCGTCCACCGCTGCAACGCACACCCATCCAGCTGCATACCTCTGAAGATGCAGACCAATTCTTCTGGAGGAAAAAATTGTAAGAAAATTGTGTCTTCAACTCGAGAAGTGCAGATTGATCAGAATTGTTTACCAAAGCAGAGGCAACACACTGAACAGATAGCAATGAAGATAGCAATGCAGCTGCAGAGAAAAAGATGATCATAGTTCTATCCATTTAAATTCGAAAATGGAACGCTGTAATTTAGCTAAGAAAAAGAAAACAAGCAAGCAGGGTGCATAAATAAATAGCTAAAGCAAAGAGAGGGAGGTCATCTATGAGGATGCAGTGTAGTCAGAGTCTTAGAATAAATTGAAGTACTCCGTTTCCTGAAATTTAACCCAATCTTACAATACCCCTAATTTTTTTTTAATTATGGTGATTAACCCCCATGAATAATTAATTTGTTGTAATGGATTCCCATTTTTTTTTTGTTGACTAAGGAACCGTAACCACTACTAAGGGTGCGCATTATGTAAACCCCACCCCTGTGTAATAGCTCGCAAACCACACAGGAGATGTAAATTATACTGGACAAGCTCTGTACGACAGGTTCAACCGAAAAGGTGTTGACAAGGAAATTTGAACTCGTGACCTTACGATCTCACACTCGCTCCCAAATTATGTTTTTCTTGATAATCATGTCTTGTTGTAATTTGGAGATGCAAATTTTTTTAAAGCAAAATAATAATAATAATCTTGCACTTCCCAATTGACCGAAAAATATTGAGTTAGGTATTATTGGATTTTGTTTTGACTTCGTTAATATGAAAGTAATTATAAATTTATAACACAAATAATCAATTAGAATATTTGAAATCAATTTTCTACAATTTCATAATTCTTTTAGTTGATTAGATGTGCTTTATATTTTTATCTAAGGGTATTTCTTCATGATCAAATTCAAGTTTCAAACAAGATTTGAATTAAATGATGAAAAATTAATTGCTCAGGGTATTAATTGCAACAATTATAACTTCAGAGGATGGGTTTGCAATCAGATTGAAGTTTATTAGCAATGAACTACTCAAGAACCATTTGCCTTGAGCGAAAAAAATGGAGGAAAAGATAATCAAAAGAATAGAAAACTTAATTTAGCGTTACATGGTCACCGCTTTGTCCTTGTCACAACATTACCATGCGGCATGCAGATTAGATACCCCATAAACTAGCATAGGAATCCAAATACTAAATTCAAGATCGATTTTAATTAGGGGTGGCAATAGATCAGCTTTTAGGTTCGTGTGTCGTATTTTGAAAAAGTAACAAGATTGCAAAAAAATATAGAGGGCAATAAAAATTGGACCAATGCGATTGTTTTCGTGTCGAATTTTCGTATTACGTTCGGGTCATATTTTGTCTCATAATTTCGTGTCGTGTCAGAAATTGCCGCCCCTAATTTTAATCTTTGATTTTTGTCAACATCCAGTGATTGAGTCTACAAAATTAAATTACCGGCCATATTAGATCCAACTTAAAAAATAAAAAATATTTTTTTTTTAGCTATATCAATTCCAAACAAAGTTACCAAATCATACCAAAAGTTATTTTTACTCACAAAATAAACAAAACATCTAAACACATTTTTATTTCAAAATTTAAAATTTTTCTCCCAAATTATCCTTATATAATTAAATTTTTTTTTCATTCTAATACAAATTTTATTCTACCTCCATAATACTTTTTTTCACAAAAAAAAATCTATCAAAAATTTTCACACTTTACCAATACAAAATTTCTCAAATAAACCACAATCCAAATATAGCGATTGTTTTTATGGCAAGGAACAAAGTGTGATTTTGTTTGGCCAAAGGCATGAACAAAGATCACGGCTTCAATTCGGTGTAACTCTCGCGACTCGCACCAAATGGCGCTTGACCTTTACATATTCAATCAAGCCTGCTGGCCTAGAAATAAATTAACCAAAAATTCATTTTAATCAATTGAGAAAAATACTCACTTCATTTTAAAAAATTCATATTTAAATAGTGTAATTTATTAAGAGCTATAAAGCACAACATAACGCATGGGTTACTAATTATATAATTTTTTATTCGTATCTTGCATTTTAATGGTGAATCGTATATATTTATTATTTATATTCGGTGGTGTAGTAATTTTATCTAAATGTGGATTTTTTTTTTAATTTTTGAAATAAAACAAAAAGTGAAAAGTTCACTTGTCTTTTTTCAGAGGAAAAAAGTTACATTTTGTTACAAAATTTTCATGGTTTTTGTTCATATCTGTTGTTATTCATTGACATACATATAAAAGTGTGACCCCAGAATGATATACAACATAAATATACTAGGCGATATTACAACGCATCGCCCAGTTTATTACGTCTACGGTCTACTATTAAATGCTTATTGAAAGATTTGTATAGACATTGAGAATACTTCTATGATTGATTAATATATATATATTTGTCAAAATATATCATTCCCCTTATGTTAGTAAAAAAACTGGGTAAATAAAACCATTATTCTCGAATTCTGAAGAATACATACGTAACCAAAATGAATGTTAATCAATTGCCGAATAAAACGTTGTCACAAAACCATAGGACGGACATCATTTTTGTACCCCAAAATTGATTCAAAGCCATTGGGTTTGGTCCAATGGTCACCCAACCATTATTGGGGGCCTTGGGCTAGAAAAAGAGGGATTCGAATCTTCTTTTTGACATTTTCCTCTTTCTCATGCTATTGTATAAGGTAAATACACACATATTACACTAGTCTATCTTATACCATTGTGTTTGTGTAAGGTACATATACAAGTCTTATCTCATACTATAGTATAAAATACATACACACATACATTACACTAGTCTATCCCATACCATTGTGTTTGTGTAAGGTACATACACAAGTCTTATCCCATACTATTGTATAAGGTACATACACACATACATTACACTAGTCTATCCTATACCATTGTGTTTGTGTAAGGTACATACACAAGTCTTAGGGGAATCTTATCCTATACCATATTGCGTAAAGTACATACACACATATAGATACAGTTATAATAGTTAAAATGCGAGTCTTATCCCATACCATATTATGTAAGGTACATACACACATGTAGTTGTAATTGACTACATATTACACAAGTCTATTCCATACCATTGTGTTTGTGTATGGAACATACAAAAGTCTTATCCTATACTATTGTGTAAGGTAAATACACACGTACAAGTTAAAAATGGGAGTCTTATCTCATTCCACATTGTGTAAGGTACATACACATATACAGATACAATTGTAATAGTTTGTGTAAGGTACATACACATATAGTTGTAAAGTTAAAAACATGAGTCTTATCCCATACCTCATTGTGTAAGGTACATACATACATACAGATATAGTTGTAATAGTTAAAAATGAGAGTCTTATCCCATATCACATTATGTAAGGTACATACACACATATAATTGTAATTGACAATAGGAGTCTTATCGCATACCATATTGTGTAAGGTACATACACACATATAGTTGTAATAAAATATGATTGTCAAAAACTGATTGTGTAAAGTACGTACACACATACAGTTGTAATAGAATAGAATTGTCAAAAAAAAAAGTTTTTGTGTAAGGTACATGCAAACATATAATTGTAACATAATAGGATTGTCAAAAAAAATTGATTGTGTAAGGTACATACACACATACAATTATAATAGACATACACACAAAAAGTTGTAATAGAATAAGATTGTCAAAAAAATTAATTGTGTAAGGTACATACACACATACAGCTGTAATAAAATAGGATTGTACAAAAAAAAAAAAAAGATTCTAGAATAGGAATTCTAGAAGTTGTAGCATCATTCTTTCACTTCTATTTAACACTTTATATATATCAAGTCAATTGGTACTCACATACCGTTGTAATAGTTAAAAATGGGAGTCTTATCCCATACCACATTGTGTAAGGTACATACACACGTACAGTTATAATAGAATAGGATTGTCAAAAAAATTAATTCTAGAATAGAAATTCTAGAAGTTGTAGCATCATTCTTTCACTTCTATTTAATACTTCATATATATTAAGTCAATTGTTACTTTGTGCTTATTCTACAGATTTTAAATAAAGTAGATGAAATATTAATATTAGCAATGATATATATTAAAATGTTTTAGTTAGGGTTTGTTGGATAACATCAATTATTGTTTAAAATTAATGGATCAAGAAATTTTAGTTTTCAGATTTTTTGATAATGAAATTTTATACCAGACTCCCATACCACATTGTGGAGTCTTACCTCATACCCCATTGTGTAAATCACACATACAGTTGTAATAGAATAGAATTGTAAAAAAAAAAAAAAAGATTCTAGAATTGGAATTCTAGAAGTTGTAGCATCATTCTTTCACTTCTTTTTAGCACTTTATATAATCAACTCAATTGATACTTTACACTTATCCTACAGATTTTAAATAAAACAGATGAAATATTAATTTCAGCAATGATATATATTAAAATGTTTTAGTTAGGATTTGTTTGATAATATCAATTATTGTTTAAAATTAATGGATTAAGAAATTTTAGTTTTTAGATTGTTTGATAACTAAATTTCATACCATTTAATTGTTTAAACAATGTTTAATTTCTATAAAAAAAAATTTAAGTAGTAAAAGTACATTTAATGGTTATCGCTTAATGATGTTAGTAAAAAAAATTTAACAGTTTTTCCAAAGTTACCCTCTTTTTTTAAATCATTCAACAAACTAATTTATTCTTTTTTTAAACTAAAAATAACCTTTTTTTTATATGATTCTCTTTCCTTTTATTTTTCATAGCACATATTTTTAGAATGCTTCCTTTTTGGAAATTCATGAGCAATCTAACACCCTCTATTTGGATATGTTGAAAAATGTGAAAAGAATGCGTATTTGAAAGATTTATTTTTCGCAGGATACAAGATTTGAAGCTCTAATAAGAAGTTGAAAAATGATGAGATCATCCCACTAAAATGGTTACTATTCAAGTTGAAATTTCAGTTACCGCAATTCAGCTATCAACTAAGGCAGGTATTCAACTACACTCTGAAATAGCCGGAAGGCTGATTTTGAGGAAAAAATACTATAACTAGGGGCGAAAAGGTGTGATTAAGGTGCAAATTTTTATTTATTTTTATTTTTTTTAGAGTCTTATGTTCCTATTAAAATGGGTTGTCATGCCTCTTTTTTAGGATTTTGTCCTCTTTATGGGAGGTTTTGTTACTCCTTATTTGAGGTTTTTTGTGGACCGAACTTGGGCGGTGGGGTATTCGATGTCAAAAGCAAAGTAAAGAATGGTGGCGGATGTGATCTATTTTTTACCCAATAACTTTACATGTTAGTTATGATGCTCTCATAAAGGCCAAACAAGTTAGGTCTTTCGTCGCTTAGCTAATATAGTGAGGCGCGTTTGCTTTTACCTATTTGTGAATTGCTTAGCTAAGGTTTTGTTTTGCCAGTGGACAACCTTGTACATGTATTATTTGTTTATATCAATATAACTATCGCTTTTGGTATAAAAAAAAAAGGAGGTATTCAGAGAAACGAGAAAATAGAGGTCTCCAAATTGGGAAGGAGATGTTTTGCTTGTCAGTTTTTCATGTAATGAGAAGTGAGGGGCTATATTTATAAGTTTAAAGGTATTTAAATATTGAGAAAAATCTAGTAATGTTGAGAGAATATTGTGAATGTTGGCTACAAATGGGTTAAGAATCTGACCAAGTAAACATACGTAACTAGACCTACTAAAAATGTTATCAACAAGTAAGACAATCACCCCTTGGGGGTAGCCAAGTTGATGTGGCGGGTGGGAGCGTAACCGTAAGATTACAAGTTCGAATCCTCCTGCTGACACATTTTTGGTTAAGTCTGTTGCACAGGGCTTGCCCGGTATGGTTTACTTCTCCTGTGGGCTTTGCGGGCTATTCTACAGAGCGGGATTTACCCAATGTGCACCCTTAAATAGCGGCTGCGGGTTCCCTTGTCAACAAAAACAAGTAAGACAGTCTACTCAAGTAAAACGAGTGTGTTGGAGAATATTGGTTGCAAATGGGTGAAGACCAAATAAAAAAAACCTTGTACATGGGACAAGGATCTAGCAAAGTAAAGAAACATGGCTAGACATGATAAAAATGTCATTTAGAAATAAGACCAATATGCTCAAGTAAAAAAAGTAACAGTTATATATATATATATATATATATATATATATATATATATATATATATATATATATATTGTGTGCAAGGCCCAAATTACAAAAGAAACTAAACTAACCAAATTTGCTTAGGTAAAAAAAGTAAAAGTAAAAGGAAAATCATTTTGTGCGAGAACCAAACTATGAAAGAAACTAACTAAGTCATGTTTAACCCATGCATATGGGGGTGGGCAAATCTACCAATTTGTACTGGATTGACTTGGCGCAGCCCTCTCCTATGAGATTGAGTTCATCAATAGTTCTTTTGTTATCAAAAGCCTAATAAAGGGTTAATCAATATAAAATGGAGCAAATGTTCATAGTTTTTCAATGTGGGACAAAGAGAATCTTTTGAAATATTAAAAAGAATATCAATAATCCCCCACATATTCCAAAAAAATTCAATAAAAGGTAAGAAAACTCTGTTGAATTTATATATGGGGGCAAATGCATTCAATTTGGTGTCTTTTAGCCTATGAACTAAGTTTAAATTGATGAAACATGACTTACAGATGTATTGGTGAAATGTAAAACTTTTATAAACCAATAAACATTATTGTAAAATAGAAATTCTATTAGTCACAATGCAATTCCTACAACTTTGTTGGTCAATGCGTTTTTGCACATATAGGTTGTACCTGTGCTTGACTATTCATAAGAGTTTTAAAAATTTAGCCAAAATCTTATAAGAGCTTTCTCATTCTACTCTCATATATATGAACTTATCAAGTGTATATTACTACAAATATACCAGCCATAAGGAATATAAATTCATTAAGAGTTCTAAACTCAATCTCACAAATTGTAGCAGTAAAGCACACACCACATATAGGATATAAACTCAAGTCCTTCAGTTTCAATATTGATTTGTTAGTACCCATATGAACTGGCTTCATTAGATCTCCAATCATATAAGTTGTGTTACTATCTTTATCAACAACTTGTTGGTTTTAGTTCCATCTCTCTTGATGTTGGGAAAATTAATTTTCTTTCCAAAAGTTTAATCAGCTTCATTTCTAACTTCACATAACTAATGGAAATTATTTCATCTCATAGGAGTTGCTTTAAGACATCTTGTCTCAATCTCAGGTGTTGATTTACAATCATATGATTTATTTTTTGCAATAATAATTGTTGCTTAACAAAAAAAAAAAAGGCTTGGTCCGCCAGGCTGCAAAAATTTGAAGGAAAAAGTACACTAGGGGCGAATTGAGGTGCGGAAACGGTGCGATTTCACACCGTTTCCATTTTTTCAAAAAAAAATTTGGTAGGTGTCTACTACAACTTTGTTAGCGCGTTCTTCCCTGCATGCGGCAGTAGTTTGGTTCAAGCTATTTAATGTCTGTATGCGGTAGTAGTTTGTTTTCATGCTATTCAACGTCTGCAAACAGTCATAGTTTGGTTCAAGCTATTCAAAGTCTGCCAATTTTCCAGAATTATCACAAAAGGCATATGGCGAGAGCTAAGAACGCTGGCGTTCATTTTCTTTCAACACATGCAATTTTGGGATTTCTAATGAAGACAATACCTTAGTTAGTAGTTTGTTGTAATTTTGATGACCTAGGTTGTCTAGTGGTCGCTTATGTTTGCCATTTTGTGCGACATTTTTTCCGCTTGTCGGGCTTTATGACTCTTTGTGGTCATTTTGACCCTAGTGGTCCTTTGTCTTCGTGGGTTCGGTTAGAATCCAACACTACGAAACTCAATTAGTCATTTTTTGGCTAGGTACTTTGGCAATTTGCCCTATTAATACATTATCGTTTTAGAGAACAAAAAATTGTTGTTTAACAATCATAATATATAGAAAAAAAAAAGACACTAATTCCTTTGTTGAAGGAATACTAGCTAGCCACAAAACTAGCTAACTCTAGCAATAATGGTTTGTTTCATTAATTTTCATGCTATTACACTGCCATCAAATGTGAATATATAACCACTAGTGAATTTAGTCTCTTTTAAATCATAAATTCACTTAATATCATTGTAACCTTTTAATACAATGAGAAATCAACTATAGTGTTGGATTAATTCTTTTCCAGGAAAATAGAGTTGGATCCGATAGATATGCAATTTTTTATTTTGACAAATTCCCACCCAATTAAAAAAGAATTAGTCATTCATATTCATTCTCTCAGACTGAACAAAATTGCCGTCATGTGCAATTCACTTGTTTACTAATGGGATTAAATTATCTTTGCATCATTGCAAATTTGCAACTAACTAATTCTTTTATCATTTATATATTATAAAGTGTAAATGGGTGATCATTTTACCCCTGGTAAATACACATGTGAATTGCACATGTTGGTAGTCTAAACAAATAATAAGAATGGATGAAGTACAAGTGACTAGTTTAAAAAATTAGACGAGATATTTGTTGAAATAAAAGTCACGCAAATAAAAGTATGCAATGCTAATAATTTAATAGATACATAATCAATTTTACCCAAAAGATAAAACTGTACATTCATCTCCAGTCATCTTTTTCCATGTTCTATTTGAAAGTCAGTTTCTTAAAAGGTGACGAATAATACGAGACAAGGGAGCACATTGTTTGAACACATGCATACGTCTTATGTATTTGGTCTGCCGTCCTGCTTTTCCATTTTAAGTGTGTTTCACAAAGACAATTTCTAGCATCACAAGCAACCTAATGTTGTTTTCTTATTGTCTTCTCAGTTGTACAGCTTTGTGACAAAACAAATGCCAAAACCAAAACTACATTAGTTTTCTCTGTGAAACTCCAACAATTGTTATAATCCCTCCTCAAAAAGATGGAAATTGTTTTGTAAGCTTTTAAGGAAACAAATAGCAACACCCCCTTCTTGAAATGATCCCTATGAACTAACTTTGTTAATTTGTTGTTGAATGTCATGGCTATTACAAATTTGGCAGTTATGTAAATGAACGTTTTGAAGTTAACCAAAAGCTAAAGGACAAATTAAGCAGATTACATTTAAGGAAGGATTAAGGACTAAGTTGAGTTTAATTAATAAGACCCTGGAAAAATATATTTATGGAATATGTCAAAAAAATCAGTTGGTTTTCAAGGATGCTATTGAAACCCAGCTTATTTTAACCCATAACCTATTTGGTGTGGTTTCCTTGAGTCACATGTATTTAACTAGAAGACTTCTGTGATCTAGTATAGTTTGAATTTAGAACCCAGAAATTAGTTCATGGTGTGGTGGTGGGAAAAAATTAGAATTTTGATCGAAAACTGATGAAATGAAATTTGATCAACAAAATTCACCAACAATAGGTAAATATTGTACATTTGGTGTATTGGTTTAAAAAAGTGATAGAATTGTCATCAACAAACTAGTGTAATTATTGAATTTATTCTACACTACTAATAGGAATTTTAAAACTTATGTGTCCTAAAAATTTAGAATCTGAATGAGCTTTTGTAGGAACTCATTCCCTTTAAATTATGAACTAAGCCACCTACCCATGAAAATAGGAAATAGATGACCCATAAAACAATCAAATAGGTTACAGATAAATAGTATTAGTTCAACACTCTAAATAGTATTTGCTCGACACTATTAGGTTATAATGTGCTATACACTTAATATATAATTAAATGTATACTTTTATACTTTTTATCTCTACTTTTTAATTTACGTTATGCATTATCATCATCAATAACGATAATATAAAAATTTTACAGTAAAAGTGATTTTATTTCTTTTTATGGAACTGAGGTAGTATATGTGTTGAGGGCTTCACCGCTGTCCATCACCCTTTCAAAAATTGAGGGTTTTCAGTTTTGGATAGTTTTAGAAATTTGGAAGGGAAATAAGTCATAATATCATTATCCGATTTGTTATTAGTGGATCTTAAGATCCATATGTTGATTGCATTTTCTCTTTTATTTGTGCTAAGTTTAGTTGTCTTTTTTCGCTTTCAATGCACTTTCAAATTCAATGAATTTATAATTGCACGTAATAGTGAATTTGCTCAACTTAGTTGAGTAGATATAGACATTATTTGACCAAGATAAAGTTAAATACGCGGCAGATTTTTTGGTTTTTTTTTTTTTATCAAAAAGTCGATAATTGTATTAGTTTTGTATCAATGAACATTTACAATCAAATGTCCTCCAAAATTAGACTCTTCCTAGCTCTAGTTTTGGCTAAGATGAAATGACAACATGTCACATTTCAACCCACCCTCCCACAAACATACACCATAGAAGAACTAAAGACCCTCTAAGATTGAAAGGAAGCCTTCTTAGTAGGGTATCTATTACCTCAATATCGTGTTCTCCCGGCAATAAATTTGTTAGCCACTAATCTTTCCCATGATCCTAGTTAACTAACCTACCCCTCAAAAATTTTTGCAACATACCCTCTGTACCCTGAGCAAATCCTAGTTTTGAAATAGCAGAAACCAGCTCAAGAACATGAAACCGACACCCAAAACATCAAAACCAACTCCTATACAGACAAACTTTATACAAAAATAAAAAAAATGTATCTAAATGACAATGTGTGCATGAATATTAACCAAGCATGTCTCTCCAGCTCAACTACATCCCTCACTAGCATCCATTCTCTCTGAAACACCCACATGTTCCGGCTCTTCCATATCATCCACATAAGATATACTGTGAATTGTATCCGTTCATCCCAGCCATTCTCCCTAAGCCTAGAACAGAGCTGTTGCCACCAGTGCTGAAAATTATTCGGAGGCAGAACCCTAACCCAATCCACATGAACCATCTTCCAAATTTGTTGCACTCTAGAACAATGAAACATGAGGTGTTCTATAGTTTAAGTCGATACTCCACACATTGGACAAGTAGGCTCAACTGGTATCTTCCTTTAATGTAACTTATCATGGATTGGCAAATTATTATGACAACAATGCCATACAAATTGTTTAACCTTACTTGTGAGTCTGTGACCTTGAGCTTGCAAGTAGCTGTCCACATCCGATGCCTTCTTTCTCTAGAAGTACTGGACTCAGGAACTTGTTCTGCAAGTTGTCGATTCTGCTGCAACTTATGATACGCCGACTTCACTGAATAACTCTGGATACCCTCAGTGGATTCCCCTCGTACAATATACGTCGCCCCCATCCAACCCTTCCAAAGCCATAAAGCATTTTGTTTATCAGCAACCAACAACACATCTATGTGCGGGAAATATTTTGCTTTCATGACCTTGCTCATCAATAACTCAGGATGATTAATAACTCTCGCCAATTGTTTCGCAAGTAGAGCATCATTAAAACTTTGAATCTCTTGAAAGCCCAATCCCCCCCTCCTCCTTTGCTTTAGTAAGGTTCTGCCATTTCTTCCAATGAATTTTCTGTCTTACATCTTGATGAGCACCCCCACCAAAAATTCGTTGTAAGACGGCAAATTTCTTTACACACTCCCTTGGGAAGTTTAAAACATCCCATGACATATATGGGCAAAGCATTTATCACTGCTCTAATAAGAACCTCCTTACCGGCTAAACTCAAGAACTGAGACTTCCAATTCTGAATTCTATGATGAACTTTGTCAATAATAAACTGAAAGACCTCCCTTTTCGACCCTCATAAGCAACCAAGTACCGAGCATTCGATTGCTCCTTCACACCCCCCCCCCCCCCCCATTAACTTGGCAATCTGAATCCTAACCTCGCTGGAGACATTAGGACTAAAAAATACTGAAGATTTGTCCAAATTAATAACTTGGCCAGAACATTGACTAGAAAAGTGAAGAATCTGGTGCACAATATGAGCTTGATCTGCAGTTGCCTCACAAAATAACAATGAATCATCAGCAAAAAACAAATGAGTAAGAATAGGTCCATTCCTACTAGCTCTCATCCCTTTAGACTCTCCTCTGGCACATGATTGAGTAATGAAATATGTAAAGCTTAAAAAATGATCAAGAACAAATAAGGTGAAATTGGATCCCCCTGCCAAAGGCCCTGAGTATGACTAATATGCCCACATGCCTCTCCATTAATATTAATGGTTATTTTTTTAGAAAATAAAAATAATGATACAAACACTGAAAATTTTCAATAAAGTTTATCGGTAGAAGGGACCAAGCATCAGCCACTTTGATTATATACCATAATCTTCTCCCATATCTACACTATATCACGATTTCAATAAAAATTTTGATTGTGAATATCATTACCTAATAAATAGTGGCGTGAAATCAATTCATAGTAAATAACTCATTTAAATATAAAGATGTTTTAAGTCCACTTTGTACGACAATAGAATTATCTTGAGTACCAAAATGGATGACAGTGTACTTTACATATCTCCCTCAAAATCTATTTCATTTAGTTCGAGCAAGTTAATACCAACATCCTGCATAATAATCGAACTGGAAATGAATCTTTAATCTATCGTCTCAAGTGTCAACTCTCCAGCGAACAGTTCATAGCTATGCCACCTTCTAATGGAAGTGTCCACCCACATGATAAACAGCGCACTTTCTGGAAACTAATCCTTCAAGTTCATGCTATGTAGAGAACATTTCAAATTTGAGAAACAAGCAACAACCTTGACCGAAGAGGAAACTGAAATCACACAAACATCTCACCATATCATTGTGGAGATAATCCAACGCATATGCAACATCTATGATTATATCTAGCCTTTTAACATGTCCAGAAAACAATCCAGAAGATGTGACAAATCCCCTCCTAATACCATCCTTCACTTCCTCCCCCTCCCCCTCCTCCCTATTCTACCAAAACTTTATCAAAACTATATGCATGTTCTGATGTTCAGTACCTTTATTGCCAAAACTGTACCACCCTTTGTATACGAGCTGCAACACCATGTCTGTTGCCAGCAAGTTGCACTAAATTTGTTAGTTATAGTCTCAAGTTCCCGATAGGATATGCTTTCATCAGTAAGTTTGAATGGTGGATTATTTTTAGATATGGTAGCTCTTTTCTTTGATTGCAATATTCTAAATAAGAAAGCAAGGACTGATGCAAGAAGTAATGAAAAAACTCCCCACAAAGTTATACAACTGTGGAAGAATTCTTTTCTTTCCTTTGGTGGAAGAAATGATTGGGCAGGGGAGCGCTGGAAATTGAGGAGAACCACAAAGTTCATCATTTGACATAAATGATGAACTAGAGAAGCTCAAGAAAGGACCTGTTCTGGGTATTAGTACATACTTGGCAGTGTTACCATTTAATGTAAGACTCCTTAGAAGGAACAGTAATCAGAGCTGCTAGAATTCATATAAATTGTATTTTAAAATGTATTGGTACCCTTTTTTAATTACTTTTTACTAGATAATTTTTATCTAACAACCCTTATAAAAATACAATCTATAAGGACTCCAAGATTCAACATCTAACATTGAACTTAATTAAATAATCGCCCTAACTTGTAGATATGATTCGAATTAATTTAAATAATCCAGAATCTTTGGGAAAGTAATAAATTGATTGGATCCCTGGTACAAGTTCTACTACACTAGCTGATTCAAAATCTTCTATCCTTACAAATACAGCCTTTTATAAAAAGTTGAGTTTGAAAATACTTGTTTTCACGTGATTAATTTAGTCCTCTGTTATTATTTGTGCATTATAAATGGACAGACTTCTTCTGAATCATGTTCTGTACATGCCAACACGGGTTAAAACGGACTTGTATTTTTTTCATTTTAATTTTCAAAAGAATGAACATTGAATTGTACCGACAGTAAAGATATTAAGACCTCTGTCTAAAAAGAAATAAAATTAAAAATATATATACACCTAATTGACACACAAGGGGATGTTTGCCTTCTACAAATAGTTGCTCAAGTTTGCTGCCTCCAAAAATCCCTACAATTCTCTAGTTCAGAAAAAATGACCTCAGAATATCACTTTGCATTTACTTGAAGTTCTGCCACGACTAATTAGAATTAGCTGACTTCTTAACTTTTTGAGTACTGAAAGAACATCATGCATGTTCATTCTTGTATTAGGGGATGTTGCGGTACATTGCAAAGCAAGATCCATAACAGATGACACACACTGCAATTTAGCCTCAAAACTTGTTTCCTCTTGTTTTAGCATGTTGCGGTCTGCAACCTGCATAATTGCATTGGGAATTGAATCTTTGATCCAACTCCTCAAGGTGATGTCACCAGTAAACATTTCATCACTTGGTCTTCTCCTGGAAAAAGTTTCCATCAACATAATTCCATAGCTATAGACATCGCACTTAGTGGAAACTAAGCCTTCGGTTCCATATTCTGCACAAATTGTTTAAAATTTTCATCATGATTTACAGCATTTTATTGAACACTGGTAAAGATTTTAGTGCCCTGGAAAACAAACCATTTTCTAGGACGGGAGAAGGCCAAAGAAGAAACATCAATTGGCAAACAACGGCTTACCAGGGGCAATGTATCCCATTGTTCCAATAGTTTTTGTATGTGCAGTTCCATCTCTAGCACCTAATACTTTTGCAATGCCAAAATCACATAAATGTCCCACCATATCTTCATCAAGCAAAACATTGCTCGGCTTCACATCACAATGCACCACTGGCAAATAATAATCATTATGAAGATAATCTAGTGCAGACGCCATATCAATCATTATGTTCATCCTTTGCAAAATTCCTAGACAATAGTTGTGAGAATATAACCATTTTTCAAGGCTTCCATTCGGCATATACTCCAGCACTAGCGCTCCAAAATCCAGGTCCCAGATGACGCAACTTGTCATGACTTCAATCAAATTTCGATGGCGAAGGCTGCTTAATATTTGATATTCCGTGTCAAAAGTTTCAAGGGCTCTTCCTAATTTTAGGTTAAATACCTTCACTGCCGAATGTGTACCATCTCTGAGTATACCTTCGTAGACAGAGCTATATCTCCCAACAGCAATCAAGTTACCTTCACTGAATCCATACGTGATTTTCTCAACCTCATAATAAGAAATGCTTTCATGTTTTGTTTCGGGTGATATAACATTTTGCATTGCTGCCCTTTTCTTCATTCGATATCTCATCAAGAAGAATGAGAAAAAAGCTGACAGAAGAATGATTGGAAAAATCCCGAGAAAGATATACATGATTAAATATGATCTTCTATTGGAATGAATTGGGCAAGGAAGCACTTCAAATCGAGGAGCACCACAAAGGGCAGCATTTGACATAAATGATGAACCTGTGAAGTTCTGGAATGGGCCTCCAGTAGGAATTTGTCCACTTAATCCATTAAAGGAGACATTGAATAGGTTGAGGTAGACAAGACCCTCCCAGGATCGGGGAATTCCTCCAGTTAGCTGATTATGAGATAAATCTAATGTTTCCAAACTTAGCATTTGACCTGATGAATCGGGAATAGGGCCTTCTAGTTTATTATTGGCCAAGGAAAGATAAATCAAGTTCTGCAATCTTCCAACAGAGGTAGGAATATTTGCACTAAAATTATTCATGGACAAATCAATCTGTATTATAGCCCTTAGGTTTCCAATTTCGGGAGGTAGATAACCACTAAGTGAATTTGAGGAGGCATCAAATACCAGAAGATCTTTCACTGCCCATAGGCTTGGTGGCAAACTAGAGCTGAAATTGTTGGAACCTAGAAAAAGATATCTCAGAGAAGTGTTGTTTCCTATGCATAATGGTACAACACCTGAAATTAGATTCGATGACAATTCAACTAACCCAAGATTTGGTAAGTTGCAAATTGTGTCTGGGAGTGATCCTTTTATTTGGTTGTCGCTCAGATAAAACTCTTGAAGGCTTAGTAAACCTTCAACTGTCCTTGGGATGAATCCAGTTAACTCATTGTCAGCAAGATTTAACCGAAGAACTGAACTCAGGTTACCGATTTCTTCTGGAATATCACCACGGATGTTACTACTACTGACATCAAAAATTTCAAGATGGGAAGACAAATTACCGATGGAAGCTGGGAGTATTCCATGCAATGGATTCCAACCAATGATGAGTTTTGTTAGGTTTCTGCAATTTGTCAATGAAGTTATAATGCTCAATTCTGAAGATGAAGATTTACTCTTCAAATTATTAACCGCTAGGCCTAGAGCTTGAAGGGATCTTAAATTTCCAAGTGTTTCAGGTATCAAACCTGTGAAACTGTTGTTAGTAAGCCATAAATTGGTGAGTTCTGAAGCATTTGAGAGGGAGTCAGGAATCTTTCCAGTAAGGTTATTAAATATTAAATTTAGTTCTCGAACATTTGGAATCCCTCGGCCCAAATCTGTAGGAAGGTTACCTGATAGATGATTTTTGCCACATTCAATGATTTGCAGCTTTGACATGTTGAAAATACCTTCAGGAATGGACCCACTTAACCAATTTTCAGGTGCTGAGAAAACTTCCAATCTGCGTAGGTTACCAATCTCAGTTGGTACTGTCCCTGAAAAATTCGTAGTCCATGACGGAGACGTTAACTATGCCTACATTATGATGTCGAAATTCATCATTATCAAGCTTTTAGACCTATTTTCTTCTAGTTTTGGAAAATATATAACTGGAAAATTGCATCAAGTGGCTAAGTTCGATTTTTCTATTTGCTACCCAATAAACATCTCCCGTTCAGCTATACAAAGGTATGTGAGTCTAAGTTTCTATTTTTATTAGTTTGGTTATTAGAAAAACATGTCTGAAAGAAACTAAGCATAGAAATTAACATAGTTTTCTTCAAAGGATGGAAATCTACATACCTGTCAAATTGTTGTAACCAAGATTTAAATATGCTAGCAGAGTTAAGTTCCCAATTTCTCTAGGTATGATTCCAGTGAATGCATTAAGTGACAAGGATAGTATCTCCAACTGTAAACAATTTCCCAAACTTGCAGGGATTGGGCCATCAAACTCATTCTCGGAAATATACAGCCCTTGAAGCATTGGAAGATTAAAGCAAATATCTGCCGGAAGATTTCCAGAAAGTTTATTTCCTGTAAATGCCATATGCTCCAACAATGGCAGGTTAAATATAGTTGGCGGTACAGGACCACTAAGCTGGTTATATTGAAGGTCTAATACCGTCAAGAAACGAAGATCACCTATTTCCCCTGGAATGCTTCCTTCTAGCACATTACTTCTCAAAACTAGCTCCTTCAGTTTGGACATGTGGGAAACTGAAGACGGGATGCTACCCGAAAATCCATTTTGGGAAAGATACAAGAATTGAAGGTTCGATGAGGAGCTGAAGATTGATGGTGGAATTGCCCCACTAAAATTGTTACTTCTTAAATCAAGATACTTCAATCTGTGCAACTGAGTTAGCACTTCAGGGAAATTTCCATGAAAAAAGTTGTGTTTCATATCAAGAAAACTGAGAAAAGAGAGATTTCCCAAGTCGGGAGGGATGCTACCATTGAGGCCAATGTAAGAGATATCCAAGCCTATGACTCTATTAATGCGAGAGCTACAAACAACACCCATCCAGCTGCAGACAGATGATTCTGTAGTCCAATTCTTCTCCAGGAAAATATTGTCAGAGCCAAAAGAAATATGCGACTTTAACGCCAGCAATGCAGATTGATCTGTACTGGAGATTGGTAAGGCATATGCAATAACGTACTGAGCAAACAAGAATGTAGCTGTACCAAAGAGGATGCTAGTCTTGCCCATTGCAGCACTAAAACTAAGAAACTAACTAGGCTGGAAAAATCTTCTGCAAAACCGTGTTTGACAGAATTGGTTTCTTGAAATACTAAGGCTCCTCCTCTTTAGAGTTAACTGAAGATGCTATTTGTTTGCTTTTATAAGTCCTCCGAAGTTATGTACTTTTCGCTTAATGATCACCGAACATGGGTAAACAATATATTCAATAGTTGATGCCTTTGCTTTTGTTTTCATCATTTTGGCTATGCTCCTGGAATGACCTAAACGACATATAACAAAGCGGTTGGATTTTTATAATAAGAAATCCATTTGAAACAAGTGGCTTTTCAATCGTGAAGAGAACAGAGTTGTCTTTTACCAGAAGAAAACATAATAAACATAATTACAACTAAGTAGGCGATGAATGGAACTCACGATACATAATTACGACTTAATAAACAACAAATGAAGTTCACATATCTGTGTTTAGGTAATGTTACAATAATAAAAAATATTAGTAAAATCCTTAGTAGCTAAATCAAATTCTCTGCAAATACATTCCTTAAAAAAAAATACCAAAGTTTCTTTCTGATCCAACACAGACAAGGTTCATGCGTTTGCATGACAGAAATTACTAACACGGTAATCTCTATTTGGATGTCTTGGCCCTAAAAAAAACTTGGAAAAAATATAAATTATAAGCTGAAAGGGTCGATTTCAAAACTTTAGGATGGACTGACTTGAAATATATCCATTACCAAATCGTCTTGAAGTTCATCTCTCTCACCAAAAACACGCTATGCCGCCCTGCCTTTATTTAAGGTTTTTCGACAGGGGAAAGCGGCCAAATGATCAGCAATTTTGTCAAGATACAAAAGGTAGTAGGGAAAATTCTCTGGAATAATGTCCAAGAAGAAGCTAATTGGCTTGGTTTATTGCTCAGCAAAAGGATCTATATTTATTTCTTTGGCGCATTGTTAGTGTAGTACCCAGCCCATCAATATATGGCTTAGTTATTTTCCGTAAATCCAAAACATAGACAGTACCATTGTTATGCAACTAGAAGCAACTGTATCCATGATATCATTATATACCCTTCCAGCCCTTTGTTCTAAGGAAGTAACGGGATTAAGAATCTCGATCAATACAGCTAGGGAATTTGGAATCTCATACAAGTGCAATTTTCTCTTTGGTTACAACACACACTGTTATTTGTTTCCATAGAATCCTTGACATGATATAGACAAGGAGGATTCTGAATAACCTGAATACTTTAGCGGATTCCTAGTTGTTGAAAATGACTTTCAGGAAACGGGATAATGAATTGATACTGGATGTTTTCCAGTTTAGTCTAAAAAATGATAGGATAACTTGAACACAATCAATAATTTTAAAAATAAAATCTTATAAGTGTTCAACAATTGATGGCTAACCCTTACATAGTTACATATATAGGTATTTAAAGGCATAAACAAAACTCTAAAACAATAACGAAAGTTCAAAAAATAAAAAATAAAAAAGCAATGGCACTAAGCAGAAAAGTAGCCCCAGGGTGCTTAAAGCAAATGAATTAAGTTTCAAAACTAGACCCCAGTGAAGAGCCAATTGATTAGGCAAGTCGTAGAATTCATTGAGATGATGATTCTCGTGATTCTAATGATATATAATGACACCAAAAATTCCTCTTAGACCAAAAAAAAATTATGGTATATATATATATCTAATTACATGAGCGAATTAGATGTGTGGAAAGTAGATAATATTTTCTCTAACAAATTATGATCAGTTAATTTTTCTCTACATAATTTTAATTGTGAACTTATGTAAAAGATATTTGAATTATACTTACAATTTTAAAATCTCGCAAGTGCAAGTGCATGTGCATCTTATCACAAGATAAAAGGATCTTTTACTGTTAAATACTTAGTCTCAACCCTTTATATCAAGGTAATGCCAGAGAAAGATAATTGCTTCGTTTTTTTGTTGATTTGGAGCTTTACTCTTTTTTTAGATGAATTTCAACATTTGGCACACATAATAAGTAGCTTTGTCTGATAATATTAAGAGTAATAAACTGAAACTTTGCCAGGTTAGTTATAATGATAATTAAAATTAAGGAAACAAACAAAAATACATCAAACTTACACAAAGGAAGTATCAAAAGTTAGCTGGAGATTCATGCTTATAATAAGTTATAAAAATACTGCTAAAACTAGAAGTTTTATATTATGTAATCAACAGTTATACCACTAATAGAAAGTAGACTAATATTATGTTGTTACTACTATAAGACTACAACTAGAAATATAAAATGTAATTAAGTAGTAGTAAAAAGAATATAAATAACAAGTAAAAAAGGATATTATATAATTGAGAGATATGTAGAGAACAAAGTATGTAGTAAAATTTATTTCTTCCCATCCATTTATTTCTTTTAGCTAAACCTCTATTTGTAAGTTTAAAGTATACCTTTCTGCTTATTGACATCGTAAGTTATGCAACTCACGTATAGGTAGAACTGTTCAAAGTAAATGACCTAACCCGGCCCGGCCCGAACACAGCCCAAGCAAATTTTCAGATAGAATCGAATCAAATTTCAAGTTGAGTCTTTACTTTATTTTTGTAGTAGCTTGAGCCTTTATTACTCTTCCAAAGCATAGTTTGAATGTGCTTGTATGAGCGTGCTACGGTCTGAGACACTTTCAATTGCATCTTTATTTTTTTTTTACCAAATAGGAAATCATGTTATAAAATTGATGGATGTTTTACTTTATTTCTTAGGTTTCTTAGGTTTAGTTTTGTACTTAAAAATTTCTGATTTCCTGTTCATTTGTCATTTGGTGATTTACTGAAAATGAAATATTGTTCAGTCTCTCCCATTGGTGAAAACAACTATGAAAAGAGTATTGAATTTAATCCAATTAGGCATCACAATCATTTTTGTCCATGGGTTAATGGAACTGTTGCTGCTGCTGCAGCAGTGGTTCTAGTTCAAGTGCTGGTGCTTTGGAATATGGGCTTTTTTTTTACTTTTATTATTTGTTTGTCTTTCATTCACTACACGTTTATTTCCTTACTGCAATTTTTTTATCTATAGAAAAAATACCTTTTATTTATTGTTTATTTTATTTTAAATTTATTTTTATTCAGAAATATTAATGCCCGTGTATAATAGAAAAATAAAATTCAATAATAAAGATTTGATTCATCTGATACGTAATAGTAACAATAATATAGAATCTAATGAATAACAATATTATTGAACACTAGATCATTATCATTATTAGCATACGAGATTGTAAGTACAATAATAGGCGCCATGAGAAGTAGAAGTGGTCACAATGTGCAGTGCCATTGTATTGTTGGGTGCACTCCCGTTGACAGTACCCTAAAAACACATTGCCTTGGATCCAACTCTACCGTGCAAGTCTTCTGGCCGCTTGCATTCTGGGACATCGGCATCACCGAAGGAATTCACAATATTGGCATTAAAACACTTAAATTTAGTCTCTTCTATGGTATGTGTTATGACTGCTACTAACTATGAGATTGAGTTCAAACTATTAATGAATTCATATTTTTTATGAATGGTGTATTTAAAATAGTATACATTTGATTAATTCACCTATATGAGAGTGAAGTGATGCCACTCCTATAAGATTTTGGCCAAAATTTTTAAAGCTCTCATGAAAAAATAGGCACGCGCATGGCTTAGTAGCACAAAAATAAGATCTCCATCTTACATCAATGATTTATTGATTTATAGAAATTTTACATTTCACCAATAAATCAATAAGATAAATTTTCTCAATCTATGTTTGGTTCATAGTCCAAAAGATACCAAACTGAATGCATTTGCACCCAAACAAATCCAGCAGGATAATTTTTTTCCGTTTTTTCATTTGAAATATGTGGGGGATTATTGTATATTTCAATAGACAATCCCACATTGGAAGCATACAAGACTCTTTACCACTTTATATTGACTTTCTTGTGAGTGGGCTTGTCACCAAGAGAAAAAATCAAGTGATTAATTGAGAGAAAAAATATGAAAAGAATCGACCAAAAGAGTTGGTTTAGCTAGCAGATTTGGCTACCTCAAGAAAATTAAAAAAAAAAAGCCAAAACAAAGGTGTTAACTCTTATAAAGATGTTAGATATTCTCAAGTTCCTCCAAATACTCTTCCATGTTGAGAGGTT
The DNA here is from genome assembly GCA_020080225.1 of Gynochthodes officinalis. NCBI lineage: Eukaryota > Viridiplantae > Streptophyta > Magnoliopsida > Gentianales > Rubiaceae > Gynochthodes > Gynochthodes officinalis. The sequence continues at coordinate 12,389,996 of CM034617.1, forward strand.
CATGACTTTTGTACAACTTCATGACTTTTGTACAACTAATTTTGTGCATACATCACAGCATCTACCATTCTTGTAGACAAAGAGTTCCGAAAAGAGTCGAGACACGACCTCCGATACTGAAAGTTGATTCCGAAGCCACAACTGACACTGAAATAGACACTACATCTCTTGTCATCAAAGCAAGTGTAGCATCTACCATTCTTGCAGACAAAGAGTTCCGAAAAGAGTCGAGAACACGACCTCCGGTACTGAAAGTTGATTCCGAAGCCACAGCTGACACTGAAATAGACAATACATCTCTTGCCATCAAAGCAAATGTGAGGTATCTATGTGCATTTGCCTTCCACCAATTAAGTATATCAAATGATATATCATTTCTGTCTGCTTTTACATCATGCAAATACACATCTAATTCCGTTTTATCCGTAACACTATTTGAATCATCATGCTCCTCGGTATATAATGTATTCATATATGCAATGGCCCCAATTATATTATCAGCATTAACATTCAACATATTCAAACAAAACTGAGTATCTAAATCCTTATGACCCAATGTTGCTAGACCATAAATATTAGACATTGCATACAAAGTGGTCTTCACTTTTTCTTTCAAATCCTCAATTTGAATAACATCATATACTTTATCAATGACCCAACAAACATGACTCAATTTATACCAAGGGTTAAGGGTAGTAACAATGAAAATAAGCATGTTCATCTTGTCAAAATTTGTCCAATATTTATCAAATTTTGTTTTCATGTTGAATGCTATCACACTTAAATCATTACTACTGTCACGCATCATTCTAGAAAAAATGAGTCCAATACCATAAATTTGTAACATGTTTCCAGTAACATATTGAGAGCCAGACAAGTGAACAGTAGTATGATAAAAAAAATTTCAAAAAAGGCAACAAAGAAGCAACATATCTCCAATCACAATCAGTTGGTATTTCATCATTTAACTTTGCCACAAATTTCTTGTCCACAGTTTCTAACATTTCAAAAAAAAATTGAAATTTTAATGCTGATTTCAACATTAAATATGTGAAATTCCATCAAGTTTCCACATCCAAACTAGGCATACCTTTGCTTTCTATCCTTTCTATTTCAACACAATATTTTAACTATTAAACTGGGCATGCTTTTGTTTTCTATCCTTTCTATTTCAACACAATATTTGAACTATCAACTCCTAACTGGAAAAGATCTTACATATTTAATGGATGCTCTAATTTTAGATATATGTTCATTAAGATCTTTAAAACCTTCTTTCAGAATTAAGTTCAAAACATGTGTAGCATATCTCATTTGCAAATTATCTCCATTCAAAACTATTCATTTCCAACTATTTAACCTCCTTTTCAAGTATTGCAAACCATTGTCATTTGAACTAACATTATCCACAGTTACTATATAGACCCTACCAATGCCCCACCCTAATAAACATCTTTCTATTGTTCTACCAATTAAATCTCCACTATGATTGGCAATTGGACAAAAACTAATTAGGTTTTTATGTAATGCCCAATTGTCATCAATGAAATAAGCAGTCAAACACAAGTAATCAAAATTTTGAATTGATCTCCACAAATTTGTTGTGAGACACACAATTGAAGTCAAATTTCCAAAAAAAAATTTCAATTTTCTCTTTTCTTCTAAAAAGAGTTTGTAACAATCTCTTGTTACAGTAGCACGCTAGGGACTATCAAAATTTGGTTGCATTTCATGACAAAAATTACAAAATTCCTCTTTTTCAACATGACTAAAAGGCAATTCATCAGTCATTATCATTATAGCCAATGCCCTCCTACACCTTTCTTGACAAATATAGGCACAAGTAATCAATATTTTGAATTGATCTCCACAAATCTATTGCGTGACACAAATTTGAAGTCAAATTTCCAAAAAATTGTTTCAATTTTCTCTTTTCTTCTAAAAAGAGTTTGTAACAATCTCTTGTTACATTAGCATGTGAGGGAATATCAAAATTTGGCTGTACTTCATGACAAAAACTACAAAATCCCTCCTTTTCAACATGACTAAAAGGCAATTCATCAGTCATTATCATTATAGCCAATGTCCTCCTACATCTTTCTTGACAAATATAGGCACAAGAGATTTCATTTCCACCACTTTCAATTTTTTGTTTGATTTATAGAAATGAAACTTCCCGCATCCAATTAGATGATTAATTAAAAAACTGGTACTGTATTACTTGGAAGAAAATAGTACAGTCTGACAATAAATTCATGATGCTCATTTTTGGACAAACCTTCAAAAATGCTATAATGGTTCCAAACCCATAATCTACGATTTTTAGACTTACCCTCACTTTGAATATTACTTCTACCCTCTTGAGTGCTTGAAGTTTGATGTCTTGTGAGAATTCCAAATAGCTCACTACTCTCAGTTATCATACAAATATCATCCCTAGTGCTTGACATCTAAAACTAAACAAAACATGTGAAGAATGAGTGAGTGACAAATGCATTTTCAAGTATTATTACCAGCAGTTACCATCTAAGAAAACCGAAATTCAAACCAATCAATGATGTCAAAATGAGAAACATGACTACTATACTAGTACGGAACAACCAACATGCTGGCACTGCATAATTTAGCCTTCGCTTATATTAATCTGTCTGCATTTTTCCAAGTTAAGCAGAGGAATGAATTCCCATCACATCTTTCACCACCTCACTAAAATGATATAGTTAACCTTTTTATTAAAAAAAATTAAAATTATAAAAATATGTGCTATGAAAAAAAAAGGGAAAGAGAGTAATATAAAAGGGTTAATTATAGTTAAAGGAAAAATAAATTAGTTTGTTTAATAATTTAATAAAAGAGACTAAATTTGGAAAATTCATTAAAAAGATTTGCTAATAACATTAAGTGATAAGTATTAAGCTAACTTTTACTGCATAAATTTTTCTATAGAGATTAAATAGTGATTAAACAATTAAATGGGATGAAATTTGGTTATCAAATACCTCAAAATCTAAAATTTTTTAACCAATTAATTTTAAACAATAGGTGATGTTATCAAACAGGCCCTAAGAGTCTTTAGAAAATCTTTACAAAATTGATGTGGAATACTCCCTCCGTCCTCTGAAAAAAAAAAATCACTTTTGATTTGGCACAAATTTTTTTAAATTACAAGATACAATACACTAAATGCATAATTTTATAATTTTATCCTTATTTTTTATTTTGGATTAGAAATTATCATTATTAATAAAGATAATATAAAAATTTTATACCAACAGTAGACTCTATTTTTTAAATAAAGAAATTTTTTAAAACTTGACTCTTTTTTTGAAACAAAGTAATATTAGTTTTAACACCTTTTCTCAAGCATGACTCATAATTTAACTTTATTTTTTTTTAATACCACTATCTCAAACATGAGTGAGATTGATCTATGTAATGATGGGTTTATCAAACCGGATGAATTAACTTGATCCGAGTCATGTTTGGAAATCTAATATCCCCGTCTCTCAAACATGAGTGAGATTGATTTGGGAAATGATAGCTTTATCAAACCCAATAAATTAACTTGATATGATCTTCTCTGATACTATGTTAGAAAGCCTGAACATCCAACTCAAAATTAATTCGGAGAAAATGAAGTGGCCCAATGATTTTATTAGTTGGTCTAATAGTTTTTAAGAAATTCATGTGGAATATTATTTTTAACACCCCTTTCTCAAACATAAATTGTAATTGAACTTTTATATATATATATATATAAATAATGTAAAAGATTGTGAGGTGAAATATAAAGAACATTAGTGAACTTCCACTAGATGATTTATAATAAATAAATACTCTTATCCAAAACCACTGGGAATGAAAGGTAAATTTAATGCCACAATGGGGTTATGAATGAATTGAGAACATTATAAGGGGTTCAAAGTTATTTATCCTAAAAACAATAGCTTGGAAAGTGAAAATTGTTCTTTCCAGATTTGTACTCTCTGTTTATCTGAAAGTAAAGGCGGCCTCAGATTTTTTTTTTTTTTCCCAATCACATGTCATATTTAAGAACATATGTTGGATTCGACTTTTTTAACTTCATGCAAATACTTTATAGGAAAAAAAAAACTACTATTTTCCATTAAAAAAAATTCACTTAAAATATATAACTTATTAAAAGTTGTAAGTTACAATGGGTAATTCGTTATACAATTTACAAGTATATTTTCAGTTTTTAAATGTGAACTGTATATAATTATTATTATAAAACAATATCATTATAATTTCTTTTAAAATTAAACCTTTTTTCTCAAACGAAAAAAGTGAAAAATATATAATTCTTTTTGGAAAGACAGGAGTAGCTAAATTAATATTCCTTCCCACCTAATACCACAAATGCGACTTTTTGTAGATTGATAATGTATTGCTTCCATAATTGCAAACTATAGAATTTCATTAAAATCAAAAGGTAAAAGTTATGCATTAACTCTCTGACTATTCATTACTTCCAATATCACAACATAACCAGTAAAGAAGGTTTTGGGTTTCAATCTTGATAACGTGGATGTATTCTTTTTTGCATCACATTAAAGAAAAAAAAAAAAAACCTGAAACTTCATAGAACTATAATTTCTTCGATTGGTTTTCCACCATCAGTGAGCAATTTTATCAACCAACAAAATTATATAAAAAGAGAGAAAAAAAAATCTTCCATATCAGCAAAATTGCTAGATATTATTATATATGTACACAAAATCAAAAGCCTGTCATCAGATCCATGACTTGAATTGAAATCAATCCATAGCATTCGGACCAAAGCATCTGCCCCTCACAGGATTCCAAACCCATTGCACAAGAAATTTTCTACCTCTGACCCCATTAACATTGAACCCCTTCCCCCATGAATCCTTATACACAACTCCCACATATCCACCACCACCGCCAGTCCCATAAACTCCCAAACACAAATCTGCAATTTCGGTTGGAGCAGTTGGATCATCCCCTGCATACCATGCATTCACGAGGGGATTACTTGAAACCTCAGCCAGTTCATGAGCAATCACACTGATCATTCCATCCACTCCTGCATCCCCATTTGGTGCTCCCATCAAATCATTCCCTCCGTTCCCACCCGGCGGCGGCTTGCCGGCATATTTAGGCCATGCAAAAGGGTAAGCACACATTCCGGGACATTGTGTCCCACTATAGCCCACCCAGGCGTAAGGCACAGTAACACCAACAATGGAAGGAAACGTGAAGTAATGAAACCCACAAACAGCTCGACAAAAATCTTGCACTTGAACATCATGAGATGTCAAAATTAAGTAAAGCCCGTTTCGAAAATTCAACGGCAAACCATTGGGATTGGAAGTCACAGCTGTTTTAATGACGGATTGCATCGACAAACGAGTAAGGAACGTACCATGAGAATATTTGAAATCGAAGAATTCGCCGGAAAGGATTATGCTGTTGGTGATATTCGAACCCGTTTGATCAGTGTAGAGGCGGACGACTTGCCACCAGTCAGCAACAGAGGGATGTGGAGCGGTGGTTGAGGAGAATGAGTAAAGGAAGTCTCTAATGGTGGCTTGCTGTGAAGGATTCCAATGGCCATACCAAATTATGTAGAGATTGATGGGAGAAGCAAGGACAGGACCCATGTGATATTGAAGGTTTACAAGGTTAGAAGAGCCTTCAAAGTTCTTGGCTTCATTGAAAGATTGCCGGTTTTGCCCCAGAGGAAAAGCATTTGGGCAAAAGGAAAATAGAGTGAGCAAGAGGAAATTGGCGAACTGTCGGTTCTTCATTTTTGTGAGAGTCACAGAAAATTGCGCCCGGAGATGAAGAAGGGGTCGTCACTAATAAAGGGATTCCAACTTCACACATATGCCATCAAAACACACACTGAAAAAACAAATAAACAAATACCTTTTTTGTTTGGGAAAGGCCGCAACGGTTTGTTTGGGGACAGTTCGAGGCTGGGATGGATCCTTCCAGTTTAATAAATTGTTTGGTGTACGCTATTTTCAAAATGATGTAAAATATGTTTTGTTTGTGGTTATCAATGGCGTATAATGCATGCGTTGTAGTATTCGTTGCATTTTATTTTCTGAAATGGTATATCTAAGGAGCATCTTCGTAATTAATTACATTATGACAAAGGTTTGTTTAATTAAATCCAATTGGAAGGACACTTGGATGGAAAAGCGAGTACATCACATTAGATTGCACAATTTCACTTGCTAAATTAAAAGCATCTAGAAAGTTTTTTGAATGGGGGAAGTGAAGTCAATTGTTCTTCAAAACTTGGTTAGATCTTTTATTATTTAAATACTATCATTTAAATTAGTTTTTAAAGTTGGAAATTTGATTTTAGTTTATCTTATGATTGAAATTAATCCAAATCAATAGGCACTGACTACCAAATTAAGTTTTGGAACCAAGTTAAGAACCAATTGGCTTTAATTTTGTTGAAAAACAGAAATACTAGGAAGTGCATTGTTACACCAAATACTAATTAAAGTACCATAATTACATTCTCTACATTCCCATAATGGATTGTGGAAGGTAGTTAAAGTGATTGGCTTATGGGGTGCGGGATTGATTGATAAATATAGGTTGGATTCTTCTATTCTTGCTTTTTTGCATGGTGGGACTAATGCCAGCCAGCATGTTAGCATGATTGTGTGTTTTTAATTGATGACCATGTTCCCTTTTTCTTCAATGTTGCCATTCCCATACTCAAAAAGAAAAATATAGTTAGTCTTGGTCTAAGTGTCTAACCAACCTCTCATGTAGTTTGTTGTTGCCACCTTTCCTTTGACAGCGTAGATTTCTCCAAGATTAACACTTGTTTACAACCCCACTCCAATTTTCTTTCAGTGTATCTTCCCCACATAAACCCAAAAAGTTTAATAAAGGATGGGATGTCTAAACAATTGGTGGGTGGACCTCTCGCAAAGGGTTGGTACGTACTTGGCGGATCTTTCCATTTCCCTTCAAAATTCAACGCTCATTTCTCAAGGGTCAACTCAATACTTTATTAATAATTGTTTTATAAAATTTAAAAATATTACGATTTCTTTTAATCATTTAAAAATTAATTTTTTTATTATAAGATTTATGAAATAACCAAAAAAAAATTAAAAATAACAGAATTTAATATGATTTTATCACGTTAATTTTGTATTATAATATTATTTTCCATTAAATATTTTTAATTCATTTCTCATTTACTTAAAAGCGCTTTTTCTTGTATTTTTACTTATTTTTTAAAATCATTTCATTAATTCCATAATAAAAGATCCGTAGCAGCAATTCTCTTGTTTTAACAATAGAGTAGTTTTATTATGTTATTGAATTAAGGGATTTTAAAGCCTTGAAATAACTATAATCTGGTAATTACGTTGCCATTCGAAGAGCAAGAATGTGTTTGGAATATGTATTATTTTAACACGATATTTACCTCTTTTGGCACCTTCTTTTGACCAATTTATTTCACCTTTGCCAAAGATGACTAATATTAATATTATTTCGTTTTTCATCGATGCTAAGCCACATGCTTTAATGGTCAAAGTGGAGCAACAGATCATCGTTGTTCTGCCTTGCTGTAACACATTCAAAGGACTATATTTCCCCAAAAGAATGCATAGTAAAAATTTGTAAATGCATAGTCACAAGAACTTTAATTTCCCAAAAGAATCATAGTCAAAAATTTTAACTACTCAATAGAATAAAGCTTAGTGTCAAATATTGAACAAAAACAGCTGCGAAGAATTTCTTACTTTCAATGGAAATTAATTTTTGTCACGTCGAGCCAAAGAGAGGATGTCCAAATTTATGTAACGCTAACTAAAGCAAATCGCACACTGGCAGCAAGACTAGGAAAAAAGTGGTCCAAATCAATTGAAAACCACATCATAATGATGTTTGTGGCCTAGACTAGTCAAGCAACCATGTGAGTACTTTTTACAATTCCCCCTTTTGGGATCGCAATTAACTGATTAAGGCCCTTTTCAAACTCTTTGACTGCTATCTTTATATATCTTCAATGCATAATAATGTCATTCACATTATGACAAATTCACACCTTGCTTCTTCTTTCTTTTTTTTTTTATATCGTACACTATTATATAGAGAAGGGGAAATTGCTGTCTAAACTAGCTAATCTAGCCTTTAAAATGGGCACTCAATACTTTAATTGCTTCACTACAATCCAACTTCCACACATTGAAACTTTGGTTTGTCCTTTAAAAAAAAAAAAAAAAGAAGATAAGTTCACTGCAGTTAAAAAAGATATTAAGGATTATATTGTACAATATTTTAGTTTTAACGAGATAAAAATGGTAAAATCTTTTGCTAATTTCTTAATTTTTTTTTTCTACTATTGAAAGATGTCAACCTAAAGACAATATCTCCTACCTTACCACTCAATCCAACCCTTCTCGACTCCTATTTCATGCAAATTTGATGCCAGTTGGGTTGAATGTATATTTTTCAAATAACCATTTTTTTTATAAATCAAATTTCAGTAAAGCCTACACCATAAACAAACAGAGTTAGTCAACTTCAGCCGATTACCTTGCTCATCAAAAGTTGAAAGGTTAACTGAATATGGACTTTGGAAGTTGGCTTAACTTTCTTCAATTAAGACTTATGGCATCAACAGATCTTTTCCACATGTTTACTTTGAAAGAGAGTTCAATTAGGTGAGAGACCATAAAATTAAGGTGCATGTGAGTAACTGGGGGGCACCTCAAGTGTCCGATCGACCACTTCAAGTAAGGGATGAACGGAATCAAAGGAACTGTGACTTTAACCCACCATAGCTCCTACATTCACGGTTTACATAATTACTTGATTTTTTTTCCCCTCTTACTGTTGGTGGATGCAATTAATTAAAATTTTAAAATAATTGATGCAATTAACTTACTCTTATCATTATTAAAAAAAAATCCACCTTCAATTATTTTATTTTAAAAAGTTTATTTTTAAAATTTTCTTTTATATTATTCTTATTAATAGTCACAATTAAAAAAAAAAGTACGACCCCAGATTACCCGGCTTGTGAGTGTAGGGGGAGGATAATCCAAATGTACGCAACCTTACCCTTGCCTATTTTTGGCAGGAAGACTGTTTTCAAAATTTGAATTTTAAACATGTCAGTTGCAAGCAACCAACCTTATCAATAAATAAAGAAAAACCTTACAATAAATAAAGAAAAATTAAAAATGAATTTTGTTTTTGAGACGACAAAAATAATATTTTTGACATAGTGTGACTAATTTCTAATGAAGTTTAAATATTTAGTTACAACAATGTGATTGAACTAGGCTTTGGAAGTTTTTCCCCGGCATTAATATATGACATACCGCGCAACTTGTTGCCGCGATTCGAGCCTTTTCTCTTTTGTATTTTTCTGTTTTTTTTCCTACGATTTTTTTGTTTCAGAAGAATTTTTTCAACGATTAGTGTGTGTGTAGATATATATAAGTATGGAGCATTTGGACATACAGTAAGTTTATAATATATATAGTTGGGATTGCAACAATGAGATGGAATTTATCCTTAATTGTTCGTTATGTTAAGCTTATAACATAAAATTCTTTTATGGATTTATTGCTCTCTGATCACACGTATATATTTTCGTGGGTTAATATATTTAGTTGCATTTTCATGTTTTTTATATTGTATTCCATTAAATGGAAAAACTACTTGGTAGTCTTAAGTATATACTCTTTTTGTCTCCAAAAAAGAAAAGAAAAGAATATTTCAAAATCTTTCCTTGTCCCAAAAAGTCCACTTATAATAACTTTAAATAACAATAATTAAAAATTAATTATAAATATGTAAAATAGTACATTTAATGATGCACTAAATATATTGTATCTAATAACTAAAAAATGTTATATTTAACTTAAAGCAAACTCTATTTTTAAGATGAAAGGAATATTTTAAAGCATACAAATACAAAATGAGGTAAAAAAACATAAACAAAGAACAAAATATGTTACTCGTTTTGTCTCTAAAAAAAACTTCACTTTGAATTGAGTATAATTTTTTTTAATTATTAGTTTCAACATATTTAATGCATCATTAAATATATAATTTTATATTTTTTCTTTCCTTTTAATTATAATTATATATAATTATTATTAGTAAAAATATTAAAGAAATTTCATTTCAAAATATATATGTATTTTTTTTTAAGACAGAAGAAGATAGTGGACGGTGGTTGGTGGACGAAGGGAGTATTCTATATGCAAAATTTACTTTTACGTGCGTCTCCGAGACATAAAGAATCAAGTGGTTGAAGATCTTTTTGAAAGATATGATGTTCACTAATTATTAGTCCCCAAAAAAAAGAAAAAACAAATGAAAAGTTAGTTAGAAGTCATAAGATTCTTTACACTCCCAAACGCAACACGCATAGTTTTATTAGGGCATCCACCATAGCCCTTTTTTCCTAACTTGGGGCCTGGCCGCAAAAATGCCAAGTCAGCAAAATTGCTGAATTGGCAATGAACGAGCAAACGGGCTCCTTTGCACTTGCCAGACGCCAGGCAAAGGAGCCTGGCCCCAATTTTTTTTTTACTGTTTTCCAAGCAAAAATAACGGCTTTGTGATACAATACGTTGGCAAACTACACTTTTGTACACGTAAATTGAGACCCAAAAATGCTTTAAACAAGTGACCGTTCGGCATTCACGTGTACTTTCCATTGCAAATTGTTCAACGGTTTGCAACGGCCATTTGAGGCTAAAATTTATTTTTATTTTTTTTAAAAAAATCACTAACGGTCATAAAATTTCATCCTCTATAAAATGAAATGCATTTTGCATATATTTGGATCAAAATCCGAATTTCATATTTTCCAAACTCTCTCAAAATCTCTATTTTCTTCCAAAAAAATAGATCCAAATTCTTATGATTTTGACTCAATTTTTTCAGAAATGGACAGGTTGTCAGATGAAACTTGTGTGCAAATTTTCGAGGCTAATGTAATGTTATTTTATTTTCCATTAATTGTTTTAAGTATTTTATATTAAATTTAAAGTATTTTTTTTTCATTTTTACGTATAAGCATTAATTTTTAGTTTTAATGTAATGTCATATAAATTTATTTTTCATTAAAGTAATGAAAGTTTTTGCATTAATTGTTTTAAGTATATAATGTATGATAAAAAATTAATCATGCTATTAAGAATTTTATTTTTAATTTATCACATTTATTTTTAAATCCAACAAATTATTAAAGTTGTATTCTTAAATATATTTTTAATTTTAATATAATGTAAAAAAAGTTAATAATGACTGCGTGAATAGTGCAGGCCAGGCCACTAGCGTGAGTCAATTTTTTACAGTGGCTGCGTGAATAGTCGCTTGGCACAAGCGTGATGTGGCGATGTGGCCTGAAAGAGGGGCTACGGTTCTTGCCCTTAGCATGTGACGACAATATATCATCCGAGAAAATTCCTTGTTCACATGCAAAAGCCGAAAGGGAGAATCAATTTGGGTAATCAAGAAGCCATAAACAACACTGTAGAAGAACAACGCTTCACAATAGCAGACTTTCACGGTTTGGTGGGGGCACATGTGCATGGGGATAAATGGGAGTAATTGGTAAGATCGAGCTTAATTGACGGTATATATACTTTGGATACTGTGAAAATTTAGAAATCTCTAAATCTTTTAAAATTAGTGGCTAGAGGATAAGCTAGTCGTGGATCTCATAATGTTTGAGTAGAAGGAATTTCAAGCTAATGACAATCAGAGATGAGAGTGGCTAATTTTTTACCTTTTGATACAGCAGTTAAAATAGTTTATTTTGGGACTTAGACTCATCTTGTGTTGAACTTTCCATTTTTAGAATGGAATATTTGCGGAATCTCCATGAATAGGATCAACTCTTATTTTATTCCATGGTATTTACATGAGGTTCCTCTTTAAGATATTCCCTGAGAGGGCTTTGTTGATCCATGATGTCCAGGCCTTTTCCAAAGAATAGGGGAATCTTGTGTTACAATAGAAGCAGAAGTGATGTGGATTATTCAACAATCGAAGTTGATTTGCTTTATAAAACGAAGATATCAATGAACTTTTATGAAATGGTTTCACGGGATTCAGCCAATTGTCTTGATCGTGGAATATCATTGAAGTTTTAAGGAGGTCATTGCTATTTGACAATTTAGTAAATATCAATTTTTTGAAATGTAAATAAAACTACCGATTTCAAAAAAAAAAAAAAAAAGCCATAAACTACTGAGAAACATTCTAACAAAAGTACATGTTCAATTCTGTAAATGGCGGCAAAAAGTAGTCTTGCAAAAATGTTCATTAACAAAATAATTGCCACTGTTTTATGTGTCCGTATGTACTTATTGATTTTCTTTTCTTTCGTTTTTTTTTTTAGTGTTTTTCCAACCCCAATTTCCATCTTCCTGATCCCCCCTCCCGAAACAAAAATGTAAGTGATGAAAAATCCAATTTTTTTCTATATCTTTATCAAAACTAATTATATTTTTAGTGACTTTTCATAATAAAAAGTTATAGTGACTAATATCGCAAGCATGAAAAGACAAAATTATCCCTTATTATTTTGTATTTTTTAAAGAATACGATAATTAGATTTTGTCTTTTCATTTTTACCATATTAGTTGTCACTATAAAAAATTACTAAAAATATCATTATTCTTTTATTAAATATTAAGCATTAAATTTGAAATTTGTGAGGGGATCTCTACTTATACCATTGATTAGTAAGCAGTCCAACATGATGTGGTTTGCTCACAATTACCTACTTATTACCTTTTCTTCATGTGGATTTCTTATACTTTACATTGGATTAGTTCAGTTTAAATGTGAGATTTACTTTCCTAACTATGTGCAACGCAATGTCTATTACTAAAAATTTTAAAATTAAATTGAGCTCTAACGACAAAACAATAAACAGTATATCTATTATATAAAAGGAATAATGAGGTGTTATCTTGTAGGTTCCACATTGGTAAAATTTTAATTTTGTTAAATATTGAGTCTATTTTCGTATCACTTTTAGTATATTATTTCACTTCAAGGATTTTTATTATATTTTCTTTATTGTCAAGTTAAAAAACTTATATTAGTTATTTAAAGTTTACTTTCAAATAAAATCAATTATAAAGTTATAAAATTAATCAACTTTTTATCATACATGAGATTTTTTTCAATTTATATTACCATATAAATTTTGTAATCACATACACTTACATACTTCTTTTACATGTATTCTTAAAAGTTTTATTTTTATATTGAAAAATGTTGCTCAATATTATATATCAAAAAATTATACAAGTAATTATTACAAATATTTTTAACTTGTTCACTATTTATCATTTTAAATATTTTGACTAAAGTATTGATATTAATTCAAATACCATTCAAAAACATTTTAATGTATAGTTATCAAAGTAAATTATGAATACTATGATCATAAATAATTGGCATATTTATCCATAGAAAAAAGAAAGTCACACTCTTATTTCTATTTATTAAACTAAATATATTTCTATATAAATTCATTTACATAGTAATAATAAATAAATGGTCATATATATGTAAAGTTGTAATATATTTCAATTTTAATATGTGAGTGTTAAATAAATAATTATTCAAATTAACTTCATATCTATTATTTAAATTTACACATACCAAACAAATTTTAATATGCACTTAGTAGAATTTTTTTCAAATATAAAACCATGATACATTAATTAATAATACAGTTATATAAAGTACTATTAAATTAACTAAAAAAAGAATTTATAGTTCACAAAATATAGTAAAATCAGTTAACAATACTAATTATAAAATTCAAAAATTACACAAAAATTTTTCTTAAAAAATTAATGTCACTGGGGTGCCCTACACCTTGCATAGGGTTAAAAAACTAGGTTTATATATAGTGATAATAATGATACTTTATTTTTCATTATCGATATTTCCTTTTTTTGGTCCTAAAAAATATATAATTAACAACAAAATTTCATATCTTTAGTAACAAATTAGAGATACTAAAGAATAAAGTTTGCATATTATCCTAATCAACATATCAAAATGACCAATAAATAATAAATGTTTGGTTCCTAATAAGGAAGTGTATCAAAGCATAATAAGAAAGGTTTTAAGGGCTTTAATTCCCATCAACATAAATATCTTTATGTCTCCATTTTACATAGTAATGGAAAATCAGAAAGAAAAAAAATTCATACCTTATATTTATTAATTGCCGCAATTCAATTACATAATTTTTTATATTTTTGTCCCTTTGCAACTATCTTTTCTAAATCATAAACTACCCTCCCTAATTATGTTTGATTGCATTAATTTATGTGACATAATGGATGTAGGAAAGATTTGTTCGGAAAATAGAGATTTTGAAGTCGATCAAAAAGAGCTTTATTTATTAATATCAATCAAAAAGTTTTTGAAAGTAAATGATATATATAACAGCAACAAATAAAGTATTTGAAAGATGAAAGTTACTAACTATCAATTACGTTGATTATCTAGTAATCTTACGCTATATTAAATTTTTTTACTATAAATATTATTACTTATTTTGAAAATTCAATTAAAAAAAAACAATATGCAAAATTCAATAAGCTTCTGCCTGAGAATCCACTTGGTTTTGGTCTGTTGGAATACAGAGGAGGGAGGCAGAGAAAATGGGCAATGAAAACTCATTAGAGCGAAAGGGGAGAAAATTATTAGGAAGGGGAAGTGGGTGGGGCTCGATTGAATTACGCATAAATTGTACAAATTTAGGCGATTTAAATATGTTTTTCAGGTTTTTTTTAAAGAAAATTCATTTTTTTGGCCCAAAGTTTTTTATGCAATAAAAATTTTGTTTTCCCTTCTAAGCTAATATTTAAAAACTTAATTTCAACCAAAAAAATTCTTACATTATTTGGACAAAATTTTCCTCAATAATAATAATAATAGTAGTAGAGCCGCAATTTGAATATATTTTTAAAATATATTATAGTAGACTAAATTTAATTCTTAGTGCACACACGCGCGCACACACACATATATATAAGAGTGGTGAGTAACTTTTTGTCAATAGATTTTTCCTCAATTACAGGTTTCACTTTGGTATAAAAGTAATTTTTAAAATTTTGCAATTATATTTGTATACTTTTAATATATTAATTTACTTTAAAAATTTTTCTTATTGTATATTCTTTATTATCAATTTAAATTTTACTCTCAAGTACAATTAGTTGTAATCTGAAATTCATCAAAATTTTTATCATATATGGGATTTTTCAATTTTATTACCAGATAAATTTTGTACCTCATCTACACCTACATGTTTCTTTTTTATACATTTTTAAACGTTTTACTTTTCATATTAAAAAATTTTACTTAGTAGTATATATTAAAAAATCACAGACATAAATATTTAAAATAATTTGACTTGATCCCCATTTATTATTTTAAATATTTTGGCTAAAAAATATCAATACTAATTTAAAACATTATTTAAAATTATTATAATACATAATTATTTAAGTAAATTATAAACATCATGATTACAAATAATTAACATATTTATCCATAGAAAAAAAAATTCATACTCTAAATCTACATGTCCTTATTTAAATATTTTATAACTATCAGCTTCAATTATTTTTACTTATTAAATTAACTAAATATACTTTTGAATAAATTAATTTACATAGTAATAGTAAATAAATAGTTCTATATATTAAAAGTTGTAATATATTTTAATTTTAATATATTAGTGCGAATTAAAAGATTAATCAAATTAACTTTATATCTACTATTTAAAGTTAAACATACTAACAAATTTTTATATGCCCTTAATAGAATATCTTTTTAGAAAATAGAAAAACATGTAACATGATACTTTAACTAACAATATAATTATATAAAGTAGTATTAAATTAGCTAAAAAAGAACATTTTAGTTCATAAATACAATAAAATAAATTAAAAATATAAATTATATATTTTAAAAACGAAACAAAATTTTCTCAAAAAATTAATATTTATTAATTTTGTATCATTTTTATTATATTAATTAAGTTTAAAAGCATTTTATTTATTTTCTTTATCATTAAGTTAAAAAATTATTGTTAGTTTTTTAAATTTTACTTCAAATGCAATCAACAGTAAAATCTAAAATTAATAAAAATTAATTTTTTAAATTTATAGTACCATATAAGTTTTATAACTCCACATACACTTATATATTTCTTTTATATATATTTATTTGCCTTAGTAATAGTTTTAAAAAATTGAAAAACATGATGTTTTAATTAGAAATGTAATTATATAAAATACTATTAAATTAACTAAAAAAATTTATAGTTCACAAAATATAGTAAAATTAGCTAATACAAATTAAAGAATTGAAAATTTACACAAATTTTTCTTGAAAATTTAATATTTATTAATATTTATAATTCAAAAAGTTGAAAATTAATATTTATGAATATTTATAATTCAAAATTTTTGCTTAGAACTATAAATTAAAAACAATATAGACCATAACATTCAAAATTATTTTACTTCTTTCCCATTTATAACTCTAAACATTATTCAATATTATATCAATTTATTATTTTAAATTTCATAATTATAAAAGTAAATTCTGAATACTATCACAAAAAAATAATATTCTACATTTACATACGCTAATCATATATTTATAAAATTTAATTTACATAACAAACAATAAATCAACAACAATAACAACTAAACTTTTATTTCACTATGTGGGATAAACAATAAATCATAAAAAATATATGAATGTTTGAAATTCTAGTATTATCTATATGTGTTTTAATTTCAATATGTGAGTGTTAGTTAAGTAATTAATTATATGACCTTTTTTTTCTAATATTTAAAAATAGACATATCAAGTAATTTTAATTATATAGAATATTTTGGTACCTGACCAGGGGGTCTGAAGGGTCGTTTGGTGGCTGGCCAGGGAGTTCAAATGGTGGTTTGATGCGCGAGTTTTCGAGTCATTCAAAAAATAAAAAAAAAAACTGTGTTAAAAGTTAAAATTAAATTATATATATAAATCTTAAAAACTAATATAATAATTTTTTTGAATGCTATTGATAGTAAGATATATTTTTATTTTAATCATTATAATATTAAAAAATACATTATTAAAAATATTTTAGATGTGAGATACAAACTTAATACATAACATGAATACTTGATTGTTGGGACACAAATGACTTTTTTAATAAACTTAACTATTTATGTGAAAGTGATCATTTTTTTTTGTAATTGTGATCTTACTATTAATTAGTATAATTTTCACAAATAAAAAATAATATTTTAATTGCAAAAATCATTATATAATTTATTGTAATTTAAAATTATTTTTTCAAAAATTATATGGTTTAGAAAATAAAATAAAAATATTTAAAAAATTCTAGGAAGACATTTGAAACATGCACACACAAATACTTCTTTTTTATTATTAAAAAAGTTTAAAATGTTTGGTTAGGGGTAAATGGGTGGCAATTATACATATTTCTATTGATAAGTTGTAATGAGTAATAAAAAATATATTATCAAAATAAATTTAAACTTATATACAAATATAATAACTAATATGAATATCAAATTGTTCAAAATTTTAAAACTATTATATTGAACTTAGTTATTTAGATAGAAATTAATATTTTTTTAAATACTATTCATTATCTATAATAGTGTTAGTTATTTATAATTCGCTTTCAATATAATTTTTATAGTAAAAAATTCACTATTTCAATTAGTAATATTATTTTAAAATATATTCTGCTTTTGAATTAATTTTAAAAAATTATATATAATTTAGAAAATAATGTAAAAATATGTAAAATAGGTACAAATTACATTTTTTTAAAAAAATACACGTCAAAATTTTTTTAAAAATTTAAAATTAATATTTATTTAAATATAGGAAAAAAAATTAGGACACTCCCACCGTCCCACGCACGTCGCGCTTGGTTTCCGAAACTACTACTCAACAAAAAAAGAAAAAAACTACAAACAAATTAAATTCCGCGGCATTATAAAAATAAGCCGGCAACCAAATGGCGACACAGTCTCTGGTGATGCGACATCCCATTTCCAAACTCCACACTTTCTTTGCCACAGCGGTTGAAGTTGGGGCGAAACAGGAGCAACCCTTTCTTCGTCTACAAATTTCCTTTAAGGTTGTCGATCAGCCCATCTCATTTTAAACCTTTTTTTACCCTTGAAGTTTGAACGCTGACTAGTCAGTATGTATTCAATTTTATATGATATTGTAAGTTTGGTCCCTGTTATTTTAGCTGGAATTTATGTGATTTTTTCCTGAATTTTATCTGGGCCACTTTTGCTTAGTAGTTATTTGTGGACACTTTTTTATGAAACTGCTGCGAAAATAAGAACTTGAGGTGAAAACCCATTGCTTTTAATTGTCTGGGATTAGAGTTCCTCTACGTTTGAGGTTAGTAAGATTGAAGTTGGATATTTATATTGGTTTTCTTGCCATCATTTGATTAATAACTTTTCTCCTGCGGATTATTTGCATCTGATTCAGGTTGAGGAATTTGTTTTCACTTAAAGACTGGAATTTATTTGTCAATTAAGTGATTTTAAGTTTACCCCTGTTTTGTAATGAAAAAAATCTGAATTCTCTAATCAGATATCACCATTTACCGTTATCTTAGGAGTACTTCTCTAAGATTTTAGGTCCGTTATATTCTTCGAACAATAGTGTTTTTTAGCTGACCCATTGCTGCATGGGCAGTATAATGATTTTATATCAGGCACAGATAAGTTGTACTAGGACAAGACAAATCATGGCTGTGAAATCTGTTTAAAAGAATTAGCTGATCCTAACTTGAGCTGTGTTTTGTGCTCTGTTTTCTTTCCCCAGTGCTGCCTGTACTGGATAATGATTAGAAACTATAAGTTTCTTTTTTGTTACAGTTGGATGCGGTATTCATTCATGATGCCATAATTCCTGTGAAAGTACTGCTAAAACCTATATATCATATTAGCTTTCATTGGCTGCCTCTCCCCATCAATATGAGGCTCAATGAGGAAAAGTTTTGTGGTGATGAAGGATGTCTAGTTAGTAGTATTTTAGGATTAGTTGTATATTGTTTTTCTAATAATTTCCTAATTATAATTGTATTTGTCAGCAAAAATTTCTCCCTATGTTAGGGCATCCAATCCTCTTTCTACCCCTACATTGCATCCCTCTGTTAATCTTCCTTTCCCACCAAATCATTCTTCTAGTTCATTAACTACCCAGCATCTCAACCAATTGTTCAAGGAGGTCAAACACTTAAAACCATTCCTCCCAATCTAAGGTTTCATTGCAGAGTTTGCCTTGACTTGGCAAGTAACTTGTTTGGCTTCACTCAAAGAATGGAACATTGTCACTGCAAGTCGTGATGAGATTTGTGGTTTCAAGCCATTCCTAAAGGAGGCAATAATAACATCCTCATTCCATTCCAAGTCACAATGTGTGGCCAAGTTGTGGTCATGTCATCCTGCCTCAGTTGCAAGAATTGGTGATTAATTCTTTGCTTATAATGAGAAGGAAGTGGCGAGACATTGATTGCTTCATCTCGTCCCAAGTATGAAATTCACCAACCCTAGAATTCCTAAGTTCGATTGCCCCTTAATCTACCATACATGAGCCCTTCCTTTTAAGTTAGCTTCGTTAAAGATATTTTGCGAATGTTAGAGAAGCTATACAATTTAAAATAGCACTCAATGACATACACACACACACCAATCAAGGAACAATTCAGTTTGACCATCACCATAAATATCCTGAACATCCAGTTTGACTCTCTTGCTGAAATCCTGGTTGGGTCCTCAATTGTTATCATGGTAGCATTGGATTTGTGGTTGCATGTAAGGCATGCTTCCTTCTCTTTAGGTATAGATGGAGCCTGGGGTTGACCCCATAGTGAACGGAAACTGTGAGGGAACTTGAGGTTGAGGAGGAATGGTTTTAAGAGTTTGACCTCCTTGAGCTTTTGGTTGAGATGCTGGGCAGTTAATGGAACTAGAAGAATGATTTGGTGGGAGAGGGAGATTAACATAGGGATGCAACGTAGGGGTAGAAAGAAGATTGGATATCCTAACATCCTTGTTAGTATCCATTGGTTAGCTTGGAGACTACTTTGGAGGTTTGCAATTGCTGCGGGTAAACCTTCATTGATTTTAAGTCTTTTATCTATGATTGTACCTGGTTTTGAGGGGTAGCAACTCAGATTCTGGAGGGCAGCAAAATCTTTCTTAGTACTCTCATATTCATTAACAAAACTTTCAAATTTTGAATTAAAGTCTTCATTCAAAGCCATTTTTGCAAGAGTAAAAATGTGGCTGATTAAGGAGAGAAATTTTTTGACAATCAAGAGCAGAATCTAATTTTAAATGGTATGGCTTCTCTGAACAAATCAAAATAGGGCAGCAGTTTGGTCATAATGACCTGGTTGAATTCTTGGAACAAACTCCAACTGGCTGGAGTTGAATTTTTTTTCAGTTGGGGAGGATTGGATTGGTGATGCAAGATGTCTAGTTTTTAGACTTTATATTCTTATTCTAATAATTACCTAATTATGCTTCTTGTGTTTTAGGAAAGCTATAGAAAATGGAATAGGATTGTAAGTTAATGCTTTAGGTTATAAATAGCTAGAGTATTGTTTTGTTTTTACATAATGATTGATCAATTAAAACTGTTTTAAGTCTAGTTCTTTATTTGTTCTTTAGCTTCATTCCTTAAATTTTCATTAGTTTTCCTGTTTTCTTCTTATTTTCCCTTTTTGCCCTTTCACTAAGCCTTTTCCCCTAACCTGTGTAGGCAAGATCCTTCCTTGTCCTACATCATTTTGTCTTATTAGCAACCACATAACTCACATACTTCTTTCTTAAATTTTTTATTGATGATGTAATGATTTCAGACAATTATATTTGACTTTTTTCGGAGTCATTGATCTTCTTAAAACATGAGATAGTGTTATTCTCTTTCATTTCTACGGGATTAGGGGGAAATATCGCTTTCATGATGTCTGAACTAACTTTACAAATCTGCAAATTTACATTCTTTGGACACACTTTGGATTCCTGATTGATGCTGGTACTAATTTCTGAATTCAATGCATCAGCACACTATACAAATGGCTCGTTCTTCTTTGGACGAGATGTCAGCATCCGGTGCATTTGTCAGAACTCCTTCGACATTTCGTAATTTAATATCACGAGATCCAGATTCACGTTTCCCTGCAGAAGCTGGAAGGTATCACCTATATATATCATATGCTTGCCCATGGGCATCAAGGTGCATTGCATACTTGAAGATAAAAGGACTGGACAAAGCCATCAGCTTTACAGTGAGATTCTATAAGCTTTTGTCACATTTTCAAATTTTACCAATAGTTGAAATTATAATTATTTCCAAAATGCATCAGTCTGTCAAGCCCAGGTGGGAAAGGACAAAGGACACTGATGAGCACATGGGCTGGGTTTTTCCTGCTTCTAATACAGAAGAAGCAGGTGCAGATCCTGATCCTTTCAATGGGGCTCGAAGTATTAGAGAACTGTATGAGATTGCTAGCGCCAATTATTCTGGGAAATTCACAGTTCCTGTATGTTTTACCCATCAATGTGACATTTGTTCTCACCCTTATTCCACTTGAACATCTCAGCTCAGCAAATATGTTTTTGTTTTCTGTTAGGTTCTTTGGGATAAGAAACTAAACACCGTTGTCAATAATGAGAGTTCAGAGATAATCAGGATGTTGAATACAGAGTTCAATGATCTAGCTGAGAATCCAGCATTGGACCTTTACCCTTCCCATATGCAAGTTCAAATAAATGAGATAAATGAGTGGATATATGATGATATAAATAATGGAGTATATAAGTGTGGGTTTGCAAAGCAGCAGGAACCTTACAATGAGGTATTGCATCTTCTTCTATATCCAGTGGTCCATTTTGTTTCAAATTTAGTTCGCCAGAAAGTCTGCTTTCCTTCTGATTGATGATTTCATTATACTACTAAGTTGTGCTATATCTTTGCAGGCAGTTAAAAAATTGTATGAAGCTTTGGACAAATGTGAGCAAATACTTAGCAAGCAGCGGTACCTATGCGGTGGAACAGTTACCGAAGCAGATATTCGTCTGTTTGTCACCCTTATAAGGTTTGATGAGGTATGGATCTTTCGTTTGAGTAAATTTAGCCTACTTCATAAGATCTTTGTAGTTTTAGTTTTATGTAAATGCAACATACACTTCATGATAGATTATATTTTATCTCAGTATGTTTAAGTCTCAAATCATCTTGAGTTGGACACTGTCCCTGAGGGATGACCATGCAAGCATACTGATCAGTACATTTCTAATTCTATTGTTAAAAAAAATTCTATTACAATTTTTGAGGAAAAATTGTCAAGGAATACTAAAGAAGTATCAATTTTAGACTGCAAGTTCAAATTCACTGAGATGTCAAGAAACCATAAGTTTGACCATAAGTTTGACCAAAGGGTGTTAACCATAAGTTTGATTACATGGTGGCTACATTTTGCAATTGAGATTTCTTTGCTGTTATGTGGGAGAGTACAAAAGTGATACCGGGGAACATCTCGTCTTTCTTCCCTTCTTTCGTTTTGTGCTTAAATAAATGTTGTATTACTTGCTTATTGAGTTATAATGTTCTCAAGAATCCATGGATTTACAGCCATTTTTAAAAAAGTAGTGTTGAAGGCACCATGTATGTTAGTATTATTGTTCTGTTATTTAACGTCTATATTTTGGTCAATGAAACATTTTAGTTTCATTCTGTTGCAATTCGACTATTCAAATCCTGTGCTCTTCATTTACATTTTTTATACTGTAGAATTTGGTCACTTCTTTATTTATTTATTTTTAGGTGGTGGGGGGCATTGAAGTTGCCAGATAACGTGTTAATGCTTATGCCAAAAAAAGTACTTCCTCTGTCCAAAAAAAGATTCTATTTTCAAAAAAATTTCTTATCCCAAAAAAAGAGTCCACTTTCAAACCAAATTCCTAAAATATCCTTACTAATAATAGTTGTGTATTCTCACAATTAAAAAGTAAGGATAAAAATGTAAAATTATGCACTTAGTTGGTGCATTAAATGTGTTGTACTTAATAACTAATAAAAAGTTGTATCTAAACTAAAGTGGACTCTTTTTTTGGGACGGAGGGAGTATTTTCTAGATATGCTGAGTCAAGTTGGCATTTCGAGATACAAACTAGTAGATGCTTTAGTGGATATCACAACATCAAATTAATACTCCCTTCCATCCTGAAAAACGCTATTATTTGTAAGAGCAATATAGGAATTTTATTTAATTTTATTTAAAGGTAGACTCTTT
This sequence comes from Gynochthodes officinalis, assembly GCA_020080225.1. Classification (NCBI taxonomy): domain Eukaryota; kingdom Viridiplantae; phylum Streptophyta; class Magnoliopsida; order Gentianales; family Rubiaceae; genus Gynochthodes; species Gynochthodes officinalis. The sequence continues at coordinate 12,413,400 of CM034617.1, forward strand.
TTTGAAGGAAAAAGAAAAGTTTTGACAGTGAACTCTTTTCTTGGTACAAAGTAGTAGGGCAAAGTGAGCATCAAATGATCCAAGAATACAGGAAACTTTTGGGAAGTTACATTATATTGCCCTTATTAGACTGGATAACTCTTTTCCAGTTAATGTGCTTAGAGACTCTGCTCTTCAAACTAGTCATTTGGATGCAGTTTACAGGAATCATTGGCATACAGAAATAGAAGGTTACTGATTGGGCTGGTTCCCCTTTAGATTGAAAGTCGAACAGTATTGAGCAATAGTTGTTGCATGGTCAAGTGCAAAATCTATTCATTGTGCCAATGTTCATAATGCATGCAAGATTTGGTTAAAAATTAAATCTAGTAAACTTTGTTCTGAGTGTAATGAAGTTGGTTTTTGACAATGAAGCAACAGTGCATTCAATGAGAAGACTAAGCATATTGTAGGTTAGACTGCCATTATGTTCAAGAGAAGTTGCTTAAGAAAATGATTGAATTTGTTATTTACCAAAGTGTGGGAAGGTTTAAGAGTGCAATATATTTGTAACAAGTTAGGAGTTTTAATATATGTGCGCCTCAAGTTGAGGGGAGTATTTAGAAAGTAAGAGTAGTTTCATAAATATTACTCGTATATTATGACTGTATACTAGGTCACCCTAGCGGACTGCGTTTTCATCCAACTATGAAAATGTCCTGCATCAACCTAAATGTAATTATCTGCATTTACAGGTTTATACAGTTCACTTCAAGTGCAACAAGAAGTTATTGCGTGAGTATCCCAATCTTTTCAATTACACCAAAGACATTTTCCAAATTCCTGGGATGAGTAGCACTGTCAACATGGAACACATCAAGAAACATTATTACGGAAGCCATCCTTCCATTAATCCATTTGGAATCATCCCCCAAGGTCCAAATGTTGACTATTCCTCTCCACATGACAGAGCAAGATTCTGAGGAAATAACGTACATCTTTTTCCGTGTGCTGTGCAGTGCAGTCCATCATTGTAATGAATATGTGTATGCTCTGTATCTGTTGCGATATAATAGTTCTGAATTAAGTGTTTTTCAACTGCATCCAGGTTTGTAATGAATATATGTATGCTGTGCTATGTATCTGTCTGATAATTTCTTTCAACTGGCAAACAAGGTTTGAAGCTGTGGAAAATATTTTCACAATAACCTAATATTTTTGTCTGTAAATATTGCATATTTGATTTCATCCATAATTTGATTTTCTTTTCTACGAGTTTGAGTCTCAATAAAAATGCTAGTTGAACCCATCCTAATAAATTTATTGGAGGGTCCTATTGGTGTGCAACAAAAATTGAACCTACGAATTTCAATTATGAGTTGAACTATTTAGTCATGGATGCTTATTGGGTATGATTGTATATGGTGAATAGTTAAATTCTAATTGAAAAGAAATTTTTATGATAAATTAATGAAATTTGGGATGAATTAATAAAAGGAATTCAATTCAAATTTTGAATTTTCAAATTAAAAGAGATATTAAGAGACATCAAAAATTTTTACTATTTTTCAAATTTATGGATTCGATTCGATTCAATTCGATTAAGTAGGATCTAAAATTCATATTTTAATACAGTAAGTTAGTATGCTTGAAGTGGTGCATAAATTTGAGGTGACATTTGGCTGTAAAAATATGGTCGGTCCTGCTACATTTCGGTACCTTGGTCCTCTTTTTCTTTTCCTTCAGATTGGCTCCTCCAAGCTCCTAATAGAAGTAGGTTGGAGGATTTGTTTTCAACTGTTATTATCTATTCTTTAGCTGCTCAAAATAAAGTGGTGTGCTATGGAGTATATGGGACCTGATTGCGACAATGTTGCTCTGCAAGTATCTCAATGAGAAACACAATATCTTCTCCATAACTCCAAATCTTTCATTTTTACCGTAAAGAACATGTATGGATAACATCTTCAGAAACAAGCAACATGGTTTGTAACAGCATCTGTTGGTAAAGAACATGCATGGTCCGCATCAGTAGGCACATCTGCAGGGAGAGAAGTGGAGTCCATCACAATATCATATCAAACCCAAAAAGAAAAATGTTCCTTTTAGAATAACTGGCGGAGAGAAGAACAGTATAAGAAACTACTATAAGCACTTGGAGTAAGAGTGGACAAATAAAGCTAATGTTCATGCAGCTGCTACGAAGTATGACAACGTTTTCATGATTAAAAATTTGAACACTCTTAAGGTTGAATGATAAGAAGCCACTTAATGGTAAACAACCAGTTGAATGATTGCACAACATTTTGCCTAAGAGAATCTAATATATTAGGAGAGTAAATGACAAAAATGATCATTATACTTTAGGAGAATTTGAAACTCAATCACCAAACATTTTTTTTCCCAAAAAGAGTTATTGAATACTTTAAAGCGTCTAAATTTAGTCATTCTGTCAAAGAAGTTTGTTAAATCTAACAAAAGTTTTTTTTTAAACTATTTAATAAAAGAATAACTCTATCATAAAATTAAAAAAACCCAAATCATCTACTCTAATTGTCAAAAAATTTAAAAAAAAAAGAGAAAAAACCTATTTTTTCTCTTCTAAACTCAGATATGTGATTTTTTTGATAGCATATAATAGATCTTGTTCCCTTTCTTTTCTACTTCTTATAGTTGTTGTCCAAAGCCTCACATCTCATTGGAATGTTTATCAGCTCTACGTTCTGAACATCTTGTCCTTTTTCAATTTTCTCCTGCCTCCTATCTACCTCAATGTCCACCAACAGGTTACTGACATTTTCTTTCTCTTTCTGCCCGTCTGCCACTAACTATTTGTCCTCATTTGCTGCTAGCACCGCCTCACATCTTTTGGGAACATTTGATAGCTCTATGTTTTGAATGTCTTGTCCTTCCTCTATTTTCTCCTGCCTCCTATCTAGCTCCATGTCCACCAGTAGGCTACTACCATTTTCTGTATATCTCTGCCCGTTTGCCACTGATTGAGTGTCCCCTTTAGTTGCCTACCGCTCATCACTTCTCTTATGACCTTCCTCTAACTGCATTATGCTCACCTTTTCTAGCTCCATTTTTTCCCCATTTTCTATTAAACCTGCTTCGCTTTGAGAACCTACTAGACTTATTGCTGTACTTGCTTCCCTTTGCCCTTGCTGCATACTCTTAATACTCCACGAGTTCCTTCCTGTAGATTCCCCCCTCATCCCTTTCTCTTTTATACTATTTTTAGTCCCTCCAGTCACCAAATTGTCATTCTTTCAGCTCATTCTTACTAAAATCCTCTCTTCTCACATGGCACATTCTTTCTAAATGTTCTACTCTCCCACAGTGATAGCAAAAAGTCGCAAGATTCTCATACTTGAATGAAATCCAAGTGATTCTATCATTAAGTTTCAAGACTGTATCTTTCATATGTGGTTTACTAGGATCCATCGTGGCTAAAATTTTCATCTACCTGCCAACTTTGCTTTCAGTTATTGGAAGCAGCACATCTGACACTTTCTGAAACAACTTTCCAATTCTATAGCTAGTTTCCTTTATCATCCACTGATAATGAAGATGCTAGATCTAAATCCAAAGCTCAACTGTCTAGAAATTACTTTTTTGAATCTGGAGTTGCTCTGACCATTCCTTTAGGATTAGGTATTGTTGATCAAATGTCCACCCTTTACCTTGTAGCACTTTGATTTTATCAGCATTGTTGATCAAATGTTAACTCCCAGTTCCCTCATCAAGAATGGCTATGTTGTAGGCCATAAACCTTCCAAGGTGTTTCTCAGCCCCGTGAAGTTCACTCTTTTCTCCCCAAAACCCCTGCCAATCAAGCTCCTACCACACTCTTCCTTGCTGGTCTTCACATCCTCTTCCTCCATATTCACTCCATTCTCCTCCTCCTTGGATAGCTTGATTTTTTGAAACAAGCCAACCACTTTTATTTCCCTATCCAGGTTTGAGGTACCCCCCACTGTCCATTCCTTAGTGCTTTCTGTCAAATATCAGTTAAGCGTTAAAGGGATAAACAACCAAGCACGTGACTGTCAACTAGGAAAAATAGAAAGCAATAGCTATAAATGCAACACTCTAAATTGAAAGATTGGATTTACTGGAAAGGGAGCAATGAACACTTGTTGACTTTCATAAGCTATGTCTGAATCAGGGGGATGATTGGATCTATTGGAAAGGGAGCAAGGAACCCTAATTGACTGTCATCAACTATGTATGAATCAGGAGGACAAGGAAACCTTAATGTTAATTGTAAAAGCACTTTAGATTTGACAGGCTAATCATAAGTTTTAGAAAATAATTAGCATTGATTAGGAGTCTTATTACTTAATAACTTTTATTTAGTAATTAGTAAATATTCACAATAGGACAACTCTGTCTCCATAAAGGCAATTTTCTCTTTTTATCCTAAAGAGAGGAACTTTGCACTCCTAAAGAGATTTTACGATTAGATAGAGTTAAAAATCATATGGTTAACATAACTATCATTTTCATTTGTACTATGCAATCCCTTACTTTCCCTCTATCTTGTTACATCAAATTATTACAATGGTGAAAGCAATACCTCTACCCTAAACTCTAAATACACCTCCCTTGCTACCATCATCACCATAATGTTGTAGTAACAAAGGTGAATTTAGGGTCTTGGGGAGAGGGAAAGGTGGGGTAGGGAGGAATATTACTACTATTATTACTATAATTTGACACGACATGTTGAGAAGAGGGTAGAGGGGTTACAAATGATGGATGAGGTTGATAATTACATTTTTTTAATTAATTTCAATAGTTTTTTTTTTTTTTTTAGTTTTGTGCTTGAGCCCTAAAATTTTTCTTTAGTTAGATTATAGGGTGACATTTGCCATTTGTGTATGAAAATATAATTATATCTTAATTTATGTTTTGGAGGAAAATTAAGGGAAAAAATGAAAAATGCCAAAAGGACAAAAAGCAAAAAAAAAAGAAAATAAAAAAACAACATAAAAAAATGTCTTCAATAGCGAAAATTTTTCTTTGAAAAAAAGAGTAAATAAAAGAAAAAATTTTCAAAAGATAAATATTATAAAAAAAAATTTAAAACGTAGATTGAGGGGAAAATAAATAAATAAATAAAGTAAAAGAGAATAAGAAAAGAGTAAGAGAAAATAAAATTAAAAATATAGACTTAGGAACAATGAGTAAATGGAAATAATAGTAGTAAAGAATATACTAAAAGTAAATGAGGAATGGAAAAAAATAAAAATATAGATTAAAGAGAAAAAATAAAATATAGAATAAGAGAAAAATTCAATAAATAAAATGAAAAAGAGAATACTGAAAGTAAAAGAACAATACAAATTAAATTCTTTTACTAATAAAAAAATTAATGTAATTGGTCAACGAAATTCTGCAATTACAAATAAAATGTCCAACTATTACAGCTACTAAGAGGATCATATAACAAAGCTTTAAACAAAAGTGTTCTACAACCAAATTTAAGAGACCAAAAGTGCCATTTTATAAGCCCTTGCGGTTCTGTATATTGGCCATTGTGCCTCTTTTTTAATCTAATATCGTTTCGAAAAAAAAAATTAACATTGTGAGAATTTTGTGGATGATGGTGTGAATTGTACTTTCCAATCTCCTTCTAGAAAATCAACAAGTGGGATGCAGTCATCAGGCCTAACAATACACTCAATAATTATTTTCCCAATTTAAATCTAAGGGTCCAAGTCAACGAAAAAATTTCGCAATACTTCCAGAATACTAGCATTTTCTTCAATGCTGCATTGAGTGCAAAGAAAGAAATACTATTAAGAACTATTCACAATTCCAGTTTAAACAATGAAAACTGTTTCCGAAATACAAAAACAATAGGTTCTGTAGTAGTCCAGATTACATGTTGACGTGTAGGGAAGAAAGTTTCGTATTAAGACTTTTTAAAGCTGCAAGGTCCATAAATTTATTTGGATATCAGTTGAAGTTGGAGCAACCCTTTTGTCTCCCACAGATTTCAACCAGGTATGTAGGCCACCTTTTCTTTCTTTTCTTTTCTTTTTTTTTTTTTTGTTAACTCTATACTTCTTCAAATTCTTGCTTTCCTCTGTGTTTTTTTTGTTAACTTTTTCCCTTTTGAGGGATTGCTTTGTGAGTTGTCAATGCTGAATTTGATCGGTTATATTCAATTGTTTTTGTTGTTTGACTTGTTATGAGATAATAGCTTTGTGCAGGGTTCCTGTTATTTCAGTTTGGAGTATTGATATTGTGAGTTAAATTTGATCAGAGATGGTAAAGGTTTGTTAAAAAGTTATAGTGGAAACCCGTTTGAAACAATAATTTGTGGATCAAACTATTGCTTGTCAATAGATATCTTGCTGGGGTTTTCTTAGAGCTACTCCAGCGTGTGTAGACGCCAGAGTAGAAATGAGTTAAATTTTGTTTATAAATTTTGGGTTTTCCCACAGTTCATTTGACTGAGAGTGATGAACTTATTTATTATATGCTGAGAGCTCTGCTCTGATATATATATATATTTTTTGGTTTAGTTGCTTTAACTTGGTTGTTAAGAGGTACCTGGCAAAATAGTCCCTCACAAATTAGCGAATAATCTTTTTTATTTTTCAGATTTAAAACTATGAAAAAATATCCTTAATATTTTATTAGTGTACTTTCTTAGTTTTCCGTCATAATTCCATCCAATTTTCCATCAAAATGACACTATTACTATATTCAAAATTTGACGGAAAATTAGATGAAATTGTGACAGATGACTAAAAGGGTATACTAATAAAATGTCAGGAATCTTTTTTCATCGTTTTAAATGTGAGGGATAAAAAAAATAATTTGTGAGGAATCATTTTGTTGGTTACCTAGGTTTTTAAATATGGGTACAGTCTCCAAAATTTGTTGAATGAATTGGTAATTATCACTTTGCATGATTGTGCTGTATTTCAGTTCAGCTACCATTTTAGGCTCATTGAGTTTATATTTCAAAGTTGACTGTTAAAACAAGGTGCTTATAGCTGCAAGGTTCAGCACCTTTAAAACAGAGATGTCCAGGAAAATGATGTATCAAATATCAAAACTCAAAGCCTGGTGGACCGTGGACCTTACACTTATGCAAATTCTTCTAGTGGCAAAGAAATTGTCTGAAATCATTTTCTTAAGGAATTTTCTCATTTTTCATTCTTACTTGAGCAGTCCCCTGCGCTTTGTTTCATGGTGATGGATTATAATTCAACATAACATGAGGGCAAAAAATTGAAATGGATTGTTGAAGGTGCCGCCCCTAATAAAGGTGGATGATTAAGGGAGGAAAACCCAACATGGAAACCATTAACACCTAGAATTCTAATCAGTTCTTTTCCGTTTTCAACTGGCTGGAGGCAGAAAATGAGAATAATTACTTCTTGTGGATGTGTTCTGTTTCCAACTACAGAATCTCCTCTATTAGCAGCCAAATTTTCTTCACCGGATGACAGTGCTAGTTGACATTTTATTTATCAAGTGATTCAGCTTCCAAGAAAGTGCAAGTGTAATCTCATTCTGAGGTCTTAAGTCATGTATCACTTGAAAGAGCTTAATACAGTATGCTTGAAAAGCAATTGAAATGAGTTCTTTGATCCCGGAACATAGTTACCCGAGGAATGTCATTTCTGTTCAAACGCATCTATAAATGCCCCATCATCCTCCACTTCTGCTTCTGTTCGTTGATATTTGATGTACTTCACATCGCTGCATAGAAAAATTATGTTTCCTAGTAGCAATATAATTTATATTTTACTTCATTATATTGAGATGAATCACGTTATGTTCAAGATATTTCTTTTTTGGTAGATGATGCTGCTCTTATGTTGCATATAACATAACATTTCATAGCTTTCCAATTGTACGCGGATATGTTCAGATTCAATTTGATGGAATTTATGCTAACATAGTCATGATATAATTTATCACAGGCTACAAATGGCTCTCATGTCTAAAGATGAGATATCAGCATCTGGTGCATTTGTCAGGACTTCTTCAACTTTCCGCAATTTCATCTCACGAGATCCAAACTCCACTTTCCCCGCTGAAGCAGGGAGGTATCACCTATACATATCATATGGTTGCCCCTGGGCCTCTAGGTGCCTAGCATGCTTAAAGATCAAAGGACTGGACCAAGTCATCAGCTTTAATGTGAGTTCTCTGATTTAATTCTTCTATTACATTCAATATTTACATGAAGTTACAACTTACTGTCTTCAACTAGTCTGTGAAAAGCAAATGGGGAAGGACAAAGGATACTGATGAGCATACAGGCTGGCTTTTTCCTGATTCAAGTACAGAGGAAGCTGGTGCAACGCCTGATCCTTTCAATGGGGCCAAAAGCATCAGACAACTATATGAGATTGCAAGCGCAAACTACTCAGGAAAATATACAGTTCCTGTATGTTTTACCTATCAATTGTAATTTTTCTTGCTTTAATATATCTATTCCATTTGAGCATCTCAGTTCAGGCAACATGTTGTTTTTGCATCAGGTTCTTTGGGATAAGAAGCTGAAGACTATTGTGAACAATGAGAGTGAAGAAATAATAAGAATGCTGAATTCAGAGTTCAATGATCTAGCCAAGAATCCCGGACTAGACCTTTATCCATCCCATTTGCAAGCTAAAATCAATGAGATTAATGAATGGATATATCATGATATAAATGATGGAGTATATAAGTGTGGGTTTGCAAGGAAGCAAGAAGCTTATGATGAGGTATATAACTACATTTTCTTCTCTTCAAGATCCCACATATCATCTTCTTTTGTTTCTTATATGTGTGTGTGTGTATAAAAGAAATATACACACACACATATATATTGCAAGTGAAGAAGAAAAAGGAAATTTATGTGTGTTCTAGTGATGATATCTTCAGGAAAAGCCATTATAAGTCATCCCTTTTCAGGCAGTGAACAAACTGTATGAAGCTTTGGACAAATGTGAAGACATACTCAGCAAGCAGCGATACCTATGTGGTGGGACTCTGACTGAAGCAGATATTCGCTTGTTTGTCACACTCATAAGGTTTGATGAGGTATGGATCATTCTATCAATCAGGCTTAGCCTAATGCAGTATGAATTTTTTTCTTTGAAGAAAGCAGAAAAAAAAATAACAAAAAGCTCAATTTATATGACCATTCTCTCAGAAACTGAGTCTTCCCAGACTCGAATAATGAAGTTGGGTTTGTTTTTGTGGTGCTATTATATTTCTTTTCTTTTCTTTTGGCTTTTGTCAGTCTGTCTGTTTTGGACCTGAAACCATCACAAGTTAGAGGTTCTTTGTCTGGGATATATTCTCTAGTATAGTTTCTGTTGGATAATCCTCCATCCTACTGACAACAGTGTATCAAAATACAAGTGATAGAAAAAAGTCTAAGCTATTGAGAAGTGAAAAGTTGCACATTTTAGACAACCATATTTGGAAACCTTGGTTTCTTAGAATTTTGATGAAATGGCAAACAGGTAAACAAAATTTGGTGACATAAGATATCACATTGTGCATCCATGGTTAACTTTTTCTAGTCATTTGTTGGCTTGTGGTGAAGAACTTTATAGTTCATATCCTGAAAATCCTCTCAAGGATCAAAATTATGTAAAAAGTGGAAAACATGTAGTAATTCTGACAATGAAGATTTGAAAATGTAGCTCTGTGTGCATTGCGGAATGTAATGATTTGGCTAGCCAAGTTTGTGACTCAGTTTCTGTTGTGCTGTTAACATATGAAATTTAATCATTGAAAGCAGTTCAAAACTGGCTTAAAGTTCAGATATGCTTTGGCTAACTACATGTAACTGTTTGAATTAAGGCTTATACAGTTCACTTCAAGTGCAACAAGAGGTACTTGCGGGAGTATCCAAATCTTTTCAATTACACCAAAGACATTTTTCAGATACCTGGGACGAGTGGCTCAGTCAACATGGAACACATCAAAAAGGGTTATGGATACCTTGCTTTTATCAATCCATCTGGAATCCTCCCCATCGGTCCAGATATTGACTATTCCTCTCCACATGACAGAGCTAGATTCTCCAAGTAAAAGTATTACACCTTCTTCTATGTGCAGTGCGTTTAACATCAATGGCAATAAAGAGTTATCAAAGCTTTTGCAGAGAGGGAAGATTTAGTATGATTGAACAATGCAAGTGTTCTAGGGAATCATTAAGTGCTCTATGGAATATTTGTTCCAAGGTTTGTTGAAGAAAGTGCTTGTTTTTCCTGTAATATCTGAAACTAAGTATGGTTTGGAGGGGTACTACCCAAAATGAGCTAGTATTAATTTAAGTTACAAATAAAATTTGAGGTGGCATTTGCTTTAAAGTTTGTAATATTAAACATGATATACAGCCTTCATTTTTTGTCATTTACAAAGGGCTCTATTATCATCCATCACATTTTCCTTTCTTGCGTCAGTAATCACTATCTGTTTTTCGTTTTCCACTCAAAAAAATTAAAAGAAGAAGAAGAAGAAGAAGGTCTGTTATCAAATGTCCTGTATAGTTGTATTGAATAAATTCTTCAATCTCTGTCGTCTTTCCCCTTTAAGTCATTCTTCAGTTTTCTTTTTTCTTTTTCTTTTTTTGTCTTCTGTTTTTGTTGTATTAGTTACCTCAAATTCAGGTTATGATCTACTTTTAGTATGGTATTGCTATATAAGAGCTGATTGTTACAATGCTAATCTGCAAGTTCCTCAATAAGATGAAATTTTTCGAACGACAGAAAGCTGGGAGTATCATGTTACAGCCGATTCCATGATGCTAGAGAAAAGCATATGACACCGATATAACAGTAAAAATCATTGAATCAATGAACTCTAGTTGCTAAAACAACACAGGGTTACCTGATAACTCTATTATTCTGGATGTTTACGAGCAAATGATGCTTACACGGTACATCGGATAAGTTTCACAATTGATATGAGAGATTTGTCTTAAGAAAAAAATCAGATAATCAGATGAGCTTATTCCCACATAAAGCAGGAAAACACAAGATAAGACGTTCACTTCAAAAGCATTATAGAAAGATGGAAGAGTTTCCAACTTTCCAGAATCATCTTCTACAGGGGGAACACTTTTGCTCAGATGCACAGCATGAATAGCTTCCTAAGCAGCATCTATTGGTCAACGAATCATATGCTTCTGCAGTACCAGGCAACGCCACCGTCTATCCACAAGAGAACTGTGATGTCAGAAGTTGATTATATTGTCAATAACAACACACAAGAAATTCACAGAATTCTTAGAGTGGAAACAAAAAATGCATAAGAGACGCTAGCTTTCATATGTCTACATCAATTTTGACATATAGCAGTTTTTAATAGTGAGAAGCGCAAGAAATAAGCAAAAAGTATCACATCTCGACAATTGAAGATTTGAAAATTAATTATCAAAAGCACAACAAGAAATCAGATTCAAAATCTCAGATTCTTTATGAATATTATTTGCAAGAAGAAAAACCTAAAACTTTTAAAGGTGATTCTTCAGCATTTAAAAAGGAAAAAATGAAAAACTTAGTTTCAAACTCAAATTTGAGTAAGCAGGGTGGAACTTTATGATCCCTTATGCCAATAAGATTATTAGTAGACCTTCATCCCTTTCAACTTCTAACTCTGTGACAGGCAAATTGAGAGAAATAAGCCTCTCTTGTAAAGGCCAGCATTTGCAACAGACGAGATTCAAAAGGCATTCACTCACTTGATTGTAATCAGCAGTCTTGGTAAGCAAAGGGGCGAGACAAGAGACAATCTCAACAGAAAATGGTTGATCACCTTGACTATTAATCATAAACTACACATATAGGATGGCAAAATCACAGAAACAATCCTTATACTGTTACTTTTCTACATCCCACTCTATGCTTCCTCAAGAAGGAAAAATAACAAACCATTGTAAATCACTTTTATCCCTAAATTCTTTTGGAATACAGTTTATGTTTGGGATTCATCACTGCTAATCACTCTAAAATGCCCACTAGTTTTTTGCTATAATAAACAACAACCTTAGATTAATATTTTGTTAAAATCCAAGAGTCAATGCTTGGATCATGCATTTGTAAGTGTTTGCTTTTCTTTTGGAAGCCCTTCCCAACCACCCACAGTAGATGCACTTTAGGTCTGGAATACACAACCTGAGGCTCAGGAAGGATCTAATTATTTGCTAACTATTCTTAAAATAATAATCCATCCGTAAGACTTGAAAAGTTTTTGAATTCCTCCAATTTCGAGCTGAACCACAAAGTGAGGAAAATTTCCACTTCCCTAAAAAATTTCCCAATTTTTTACATTCATTGCTGACCTAAATAAGGTCTTAACCTAAATTTATAATCACAACCTGTCCAATTTTGCTCTCTTCGACACTAGTTCTTAACAATGCCTTCTGTAAACATGTTTATGCACTTTGAAATGAAAAATAAACAAACAAAAGCTCCGTCAGGAAGACATGCATCTTACATATGAAGAGAGCTATAATTCGTTACTTACAAAGAGAATTATGGATTTGTGCGCGTCTGCGTGTGAATTCTGTAGGGAAAGTCTTCACAATAGAGCGCCTCAAGTTTGAGGCTGATGAGAGGAGAGGCAGAAAGCGAGCGACGCCTGAGCTTGCTGGCACTGGCGGCGTTTGAGAGCGGTGCCGCTGCTGGAGCAGAGGCTGCGGACGGCTTCCAATTCGTTAGGGCAGGAGAAAGCCACAAAACACTCCGCTAGGGAGCGGTTCAGGTGTCGACAAGCAGCCTGGCGAGGTGGTCCCTCCGGCACACGGCTGTGGCAATCCAAGAGGGCGCGAAGAAGACGGTCGCACTCCGGGAAAGGAATGCTACGATCACCAGACGGTGAAAGCGGCGGCATTTGTTAGTTCGCGGGTCCCACTTGGTAGTTAATTTCGTTATCAGTATTCAGTAATCAGTAGTAGAAAGGGTACTTATTAATTTATTATACAATTTTTAATCCAATATTGGCAGTCTAATGTGACGTACTGTCTCCGTCCATAATTAGCCACGTTTCAAGGAACTAGTACATCATAACTTAAAAGGATGAATTGAATTTTTCTCCTATAAAGTTTGGCTTTATTGCCAATCACCCCTTAACATTTGAAAATATTACGGTCTCCCCTTTGACCGTAAAAAAATTAATTTTGATTATATAATTCATAAAATGACTAAAAAACTAGACAAAAAACAAGGTTTTATTCACTTTTTTCATTTTGGATTTGCATTATAATATACTTGTCACTGTGTATAACGCATATTCTTTTCAAATAAATACTTTTAATTTATTTTTTTTCACTTCAAGAACACTTTTTGCTCACATTTTTGCCTTATTTGTTTAGTCATTTCATGAATTTAATAATGAAATATTAACTTTTTAATAGTTAAAAGAGTAGGTTGCAATATTCTCAAATTTCAAAAGATAAGTGGTAATAAAATCAAATTTCAAAAATAAAGTAAATGCAATTTATCCTAAGTTAAAAAAGTGCTGCCAAATAGTCAACCCATAATGAAAGAGGAATATATAGTAATATTATGAAGGGTAAATTACCAAAACTTCCCTAAAATTTAGATTTATTACAATACTTTCTGTGATTTGGCGAAATCACTAATACCCTCCTACCGTTATATTTAATTGTTCTAATGAGCAAAATGACAAAAATACCCCTCTACAAAACATATGCAAATGCAACAAATAAAATACAAAAAAAAAATTTATTTAAAAAATTGTCCTAATAGTTTGTAAAATTTTGTCTTAATATCTTGTATAATTAATACATTATTATAGGTATTTTTTATTTTTATTTTATTAATTTAATTTATACATTATCATTGTTAATATAAATAATATAATAATTTTATATTAAAAATAAATTAAAAATAAGTAAATTTTTATTATCAGACACTTTTTAGGCAATATAAAAAAAAATTGTTTTTGAAATTTTGTCCTAATTTTGTTCCAAAAAAATAAAAAAAACAAATGTAAAGGCTAGAGGAATACGGGTAATTTCGTTCAAAATTTTTAATTTTTTCTACAATTATAACGAAAACTGTTAAATTAGACTTATATATTATAAAAACCTAAACCTCAAGAGGGTATTAGTAGTTTTACCAAACTATAAGGGATATTAGTAATAAACCCAAACTTCAAGGGTTTTGGTAATTTACCCTATTATGAACGTTCTAGTATTGAATTCTAGTAATAATATTCACAAAATAACGTTTTCTATGTTTCAAACATACTGACTCCTAAAAACAGCTTGGTCGGCCAAGCTTTGAAAAAAAAGGGCAGAACAGTAACTAGGGGCGATCCGTGATACAAAAACAATGCGATTTCACACTATTTTCGATTTTTTTTTTAGGTGTCTACTATAACTTTAGTGGCGCGTTTTTCCCTGCATGTGGCAGTAATTTGATTTCCAAGCTATTTAACGTTTGTAAATTTTCTAGAATCATCATAAAGGCATAGGGCAAGAGTTAGGAATGCTAGTGTTCAGTTTCTTTCAACATATGCAGGTTGCGGTCTCCACTGAGGACAACACTTTAATTAGTAATTTGTTGTAAATTAGTGGACCCTAGGTCGTCTAGTGATCACTTTTGTTTCCCATCTTGTGAAAATTTTTCCCGCCTATTGGGTTTCCTAACCCTTTCGTCTTCGTGGGTTAAATACACTCCAACATCACGAAGTGCAATTAGCCCTTTTGTGCCTATATAATTTTGTATTATGCAATTTTAATATATTAACGTTTTAAAAAAGAAAAACATACTGACTCCTATATATTCTTATATAGTCAAGGGGTTGATTTTGGAAAAAAAGAGAAACATGTCATGATTATGTTTGAATAACGTGGATATGAATGAATTCATAAGTTAGTCTTTAAGTTTGAATTTTTGAAAAAAAAAGCATTGGCATTGATAGAAAGTTAACTTTTCAAATGGCATAATGAAAAATATGATTCAATAGTAAAAATGCGACTCTTATTTGAAATAAAAAAAAGAAGAAGTTAAAATGTTATAATGATAATAGGACAAAGGCATTGTACTTCTAGGTAAATTCTACCTAAAGATATGAAGTTTTTTCCCAAAATATTGACTAAATAAATATAAATTAAATAAATATTATTATTTAAAAAAATGTTCCATTTCTGATATCGACTTTGAAATTGATATTTGGGATGTCGACTTCAGACAATTATACAAAAATAAATAAATAAATAAATAACCCTACTTCTGCAATTTCTTCTTCTTCATTCCCTTCTTCTCCCATTTGTTGCTACCGCCCTCCTTCTCCCTTTCAATTTCTCCTCTCCCCAGCCCTTGCAATCCCAACCCTAGCACTTCAAAAAAAAATTTCTCCTCTTTCCATTTTTCCCCTCCTCTTCTCCCCTCTTTTAGCCCAAGTCTCTCCCTCCCACTCCTCCCCTCCTGAGCCCCCTCTCCCTCTCCTCACTCCTCAGCTGGCCCCGCCCCCCCCTCCTTCTTTCCTTCCCCCCCCCCCCCCACTCCCCCCCCACCACCTACCTACTGCACCCCCCTTCCTATGGTAGTATTTTTGCAAGAGAAGAATGACAACAAAAACAATGAAATTTGTTGGACATGGGGAGTTTTTTGGTTTTTTTGGATCAGAACAATGAAAACAAGAACAATGAAAAGAATACGAATCAAGGGCCAACTGGTTGCAAGCTTTTTGAAATTTTGGTTGCAAACTTTTTGGTTTTTTTTTTGTGCCTCTCCATCCCTTTGAAATTTTTGGCCTTTTGTTGCAACAACCCCATTTATGGAATTTTTGGTGCCTCTTCCTCCTCTGAAATTTTGGTTATAAGTACAATGCTCATTCCATCCCGGTTCGAAAAGATGACGAAGTTCAAGTTGTCCATGGATTGTAAAATTGGAGTAATTTTATGTTGACGTAGAAATTAGACTATAAACCTAAAATTGGACTGTAAACCTGAGAATGATGTACATTAATTCGACTTCAAAGTTAATATTTAGAATATTGACTTCAAAGTTGATATTCAGGATATCGACTTCAGCATTTTGGGAAAACTCTCCAAATCATCAATATTTATTTCATTTAAAAAAAACAATATTCCAATATTTTACTCTAAAGATATGAGTAGTTTTCCTTTTTTTTCTTGACTAGAATTAGAAAATATTCTTGTATTATAATTTGGTGGCAATTAATTTACTTTCAATTTCAAGTTTTAGGAATAAAAAAAGAAAACATTTCTGAACTATATTTGGGTTGTAATTTGCAGAATTGCGGATCATTCAATTATTTATCTATTAAAAAAAATATTTCACTTTTAATATGATATAATTTTTTTAAATTATAAAATACAATACACTTAATGCACAATTAAATATATATTTTTACATTTTTATCCTTACATTTGAATTTGAATTGTACTTTGTTATTGTTAGTAAAAATAAAATAAGAATTTCAAAATAAAATGAACTATTTTTTGGGACAAACAAATCTTTTGAAATTAGTCTTTTTCTAGAAAAACGAAGAGAGTAGATGATAATACAATTTGGTGGCTGAAAATTGATCTGAAAAAATAATTGAAGGATCGGATCTTTTGATGGTTGGTGGTTGTCGGAGCTATAGTTTTAGGGTAAGGTTGATCATCTTCGTTGTTAAAGACCTTCAAAATTTTATCATTCACAACAGTCTTTCAATTACGAACAATAGTGATGATAGTTTACTTCATATATGTGATATTAAAAATCTAATTTTCGAAATTAACAATAATCATTCTTTTTTAAGGCGAACTAGAAAGTCTCTTTTATACTTTTTCTATCCCAACAAAAGAAAATGTATACACTTTTGGATGGGTATAATTTTTTTAATTATTAGATACAATACATTTAATGTAATATTAAATACATGATTTCAAATTTTATTTTAATGTTTTAATTATGAACATATATAATCATTATTAATAAAGGTATTATAGGATTTTCATTTGAAAAGTGGTTTTTTTTTTTGGAAGAAGAATGATTTTGATGTGGTGCTTTGTTAGAGGATATCAAAATAAGGAAAAAGTATTATACTTTTATATGATGTTTGTTTTAATGATATGAAAAAAACAATTTTGGAATTGTATATCCAAAAACTTGGATATTTACTAATACCAACCCCCACCTTGGGCTTTTAGGGAAATAGAAAATCTTATGAATTTTTACAAAATTACATTTATATATCTTAATATTTATATCTTTTTATGTCTATATATTTTTGTCTTCACTAGTCTCTCTGTCATCTTTATTACTCATCTCTCTTTTTTTCTAACTCTTCTTTCTTTCTTATTTATTTTTTTTCTCACTCATCTTTCTCTCTTATCATTTTCTTTATAACTCTTCCTTATCTCTCATATCTCTTTGCTATTTCTTTGTATTTTCTAAAATTCTTCTTTCTCTCTTATCTTTTTACTATTTTTCTCTTTCACATCTCTCCCTCATTTTTCTTTCTTCTCCCTCATCCATTTTCCTCTATTCTCTTTCTCTCTCACATTTCTCTCATTTCTCTCTCCTTCTTTTTTTCTGTCATCACTTTTATTTTTCATTTCTCTCTCTCATCTTTTTCTTTTTTTCCCTGTCATTGCTCTTTCATCTATCTTCATTATTTATCTCTCTTCTCTAGAAATTCTCTTTCTCTTTGTTCTTTTTTTTTTTATATATATAAAAATCATTATAGTTTTTTTTTTCTCTTAAAAATCTCTTCCAAAACCTAGCATTAAATGTGTTACGATGATATACAAGAAGAATAGAGAAAAACTCATGAGTGGTGTAAAGGGAAAGATCTTTTTATGATATAGTGAAAGAAAGAGTCATCTCAGTTTCTTATTTCTTTATGCTTTCTAATTCATTCACTTTTCACTTTAAGATTGGATCTGAATGCCACATAACATCATCTTAAACCAGCCTCCTCCTTGTGTGCTTTCAGCAAATTACCCTTCTCATATTCACTATTGTTTTGAAGTTCTATGTAACTAAGTTGATGTATTTGTAGAGTCCTAAACTCTAGTGGCTCAACTCCGTGAGAACTCCTTATACATAACTTGGTGAAAATACCCATTTTTTGCTCTAAACGAACTGAGAGGTTCGTGGACAGACGCATCATCCTGTGCATGCGTAGACTAAAGGACAAAAAGAAACTCCTCAACCTCTAAGTTCTTCAGAGGTGTTGCCTTCAAATTGAGTTATGAGTCTTTTTTTTACTTGATTTTTTTTGAAATTAAGTAATGAGTTTTTTTTCTACTTGACTTTTTTGATCGAAACTCTAATCGACAATAGACTCAAGTCTCACCCCTTTATATTTATGAATTTTCCAAATATACTTAATACTAGGAATAAAATAAAACTTTTTATTAATTCTAAATTCGATATATTAATTAAACCAAATATTATTATTATTAGTAATATCCATTTAGAATATCCATTACCTTTCCGTTATACTATCATTACCTTTTCATTATACTATCACTCTCATCACTTTTCATTTCCCATTAATAAACCAAACACCACCTAAAAATAAACACTTTTTTAGGGACTTATAAAATAGTTCTTTTTAGGGAGACATAACATACTGGATTGGTGTTTGGTTTTTCCTTTTGGCTTGGTATATGTGATAATTGTTTTAGTTGTTAATTGGGGGTAAATTTTTCTTCTTTAGTTTTAGTTGTTTAGTAACATCTATGCTTCACATTTAACTAAATGGGAGCTCTAATTTTTTCTTTTACATCTATTTTGATGTTAATTAGGGCAATTAGCTCGTTAGCTATAATTTACATGTAGATTTGTTCTTAATAAAAAGCTATCTTTTTTGGTATAGAAAAATACACATAATCTATTAGAATCTCAATAACTCCCGTTTACTAACAATTCATATTTGAGTTTCAAACAAACATATTAAATTCCACCCATTTCAATCTTATATATCATTTAACACTAAATCGAGTGTAAAATGAGTGTATTTGTAGAGTTTTTAGAAAATTTTAAGACCTTGAACAAAACTATTCTTGGTTATTAATTTTTTTTTGTATTTTAATTTTCATAGAGAATTACAAATTTGAAGAATTTTGCAGATAAATAATTTCAGAATGTAAAGTATTAAAATCGGTAGTTAAGGAGGCATGTTTATGATCCAAGCATAATTCAATGTAAGTTTATTGAATTTACTCTTTTTTTATTTCATTTTTTATGTATTATAAAATTTCCAAAATTTGAATCTTATTTAAAAAAAATGAAAATGAGACCAATTTAACATTTTCTGAGGTACAACTATTAATACTTCCTTCCTCTGAAAAGAAAAGTCAACTTTTTTCAGATTATAAGTACGACACCTTTAATATACTATTAAATATATAATTTTTTATTTTTATCTTAACTTTTTAATTTAGGTTATACATTGTTATATTAATATAAGAATTTTACACAAAAAGCAAACTTTTTATGACAAAAAAATTTGTTGAAACTAAACTTTTTATTTTTTTGGAACAAACTATATTTTTATACAAAAAAGTGCACAAAAGTAAAAAGTAATGATAAATTATGGGGTTTTTGTTGGCCAAGGGCCATTTTTTTTCAAATATTTTACTGTTCCTAGGAGCGAAAAAAGGTGTGTGATTTTTGCATTTTTTTAGTGATCGGCGTTAGTCGGTTTTTGGGTTCTTCGTATGGATGGACGAGCTGTGCAGTTTCAGGGATGGTTGTTGCTGAAGTCGGACATCATTAATTGATTAGTTCGTGATGGTATTGGCATGACTTTTTACGGAGGGATAGTGGTCCTTGGTAGGAGAGGCAATGCTGAGTAGTAACTGTAGTATTGACGAGGTTTTTCTACCAAAGGATTATGGAGTTTTAGCTTGGGAGGAGGGTCAAGCACGATGCAACGCAGAATAAGGCCGAACACGAGATAGGAGGGATCGACCAATGCAGAACCGCACTACACAAATTTCTGCAATCGGCTTTTCCGATCCCGCTAAGGCCTATGCAGCGCCGATAAGTGAAAAGTGTTCTTTTGATCTCTTAATAAGGTAGTGGCTATAAGGTACCAATCTCACTGTGTCTTGGGTGGGGTTATGCCGGTCCCATTTAATTCGGAAAATATAGCCTTAACCAACCCCTTACTAGGTTTCAATTAGTTGTGTTAGGGCCTGTCCAGTGAAGACTATGCTTTCTCATGTCATTATTTGTATTGTATTAATTTGGAAATTCTCACGTTAATATAATTAGTTTTTTTGGACAAAAAAAAAACAATAAATTATAATAAAAAGAACTCATATAATAAAGGCAACAAGACAAGCACTTATGAAAATAGAAAATAATAAAAAATAATTTTATTTATTTATTTTTACTACAAGAATAGGAGTTATTTATTATTTACTAATTCTATTTAAAAAAAGAGTTAAATTTCAAAAGTTTTTTGTTTTAAAAAAAAAATCTACTTTTGATATGAAAATTTTGTATTATCTTTATTAATAATAATAATAATGAATAATTTACGAATAAAAATATAAAATTATATATTTAATTACGCATATTATATTTTATAATTTAAAAAAATAATATCAAATCAAAAAGGAATCCCCTTTTCCCTAAAGTAGCATTACTCATTCCTGGATATGAAATTGTAATAGGCACTACTCTATTGGCCTAAGTTCCTGGATTAGGAATTTAGGATGACTTTTCCATTTGAAAAAATAAAATAAAATAAAATACAATAAAAATCCGCCCGGGCTGTAGCGAGTGCATTTTGGACACTTCCCACCGTATAGGCAGAAAAATTGGTATTATAAGGTATCCACGACGCACTTTACGAACCAAGCTATTGCTATTGGTGTGATAGACTTGGAAGAGTCCACAGATAATGATTTGATGATTGAAAGATATGTAAAGATGATGTCAGGGACAAAAGGATGAGAAGATAATGAAAAGATAATGACAGAAAGAGAGAGATGTTTTTGTTTTTCTGCAAGGATGGTCTTCACCTGCTTCCCCTGTTTGGTTTTTTTATACGCAAATAATGGGAAGCAGCATCATACGAGCGCAAGGAGGAGATAAGGTGCCGGCTTCATTTCACGTTTTCAACCATTCAATAAAAAGGGTATGCTATATAGTGTGTATATATGGATTGTATTTTTATATTTTTAAAATTTTATTTCAATAAAAAGGGTATGCTATATAGTGTATTTTTAAAATTTTAAAATGATTTTTTATATTTGAAAGCAAATTTTATTTTATAAATTTTATCTTATAAATATAAAAGCCTAAAATAAAAATAAAAATAACAATGTAATTCATACACCACTCTAAATATTCATGTCAAATATTGAAGACATGAACATGTGTATGATTGGTTATGAAATTGCTGCACATTTGCTAAAACTGAGCTGTTGGAACTGTGACATCTTGAGAGGAATTGAATTTGAATGTGCAAAAATAGCAGTAGGTAAACTGGGTGTGATGGACAAGGCATCGAAATGGAATATTGCTCCAAAGCTATGGTTAAAAACAAAAATAATCATACTCAGTGGTACAAAAAATAACTGGCAGTGAAATGGGAATATTATAAGATGAGTATAAACCATCACCCCCACCACTTGATTAAGAGGGAGATGAATTCTTTAGGTGAATGAGTGTGCAACTTTTGGGGAGCAAATATGGATGGGCCCTTTCTATTTCCCCACCAAACTTAATGTCTCTATAGTGTCCAAGAAAATGAATTTTTTTTTCCCATTCTCATTCTTCCATTAAAAATCTACTCATTACTTTAATTTTAATGCCTCTCATTCCCAGAAGAGGCTGTGTGAATTGTGTGTAGTGTTTGTTTATGTGATCCACTCTCTAATGATGAGTGGCAAATATGAGTGGCAAAAAAGAACAGTACAAAATAGTGAAAGGGACACCAAAAAGGAAGAAAGTAAAAAAGTGTTTTTGGAAAAAAAAAACACGTTAAGAAATAGTTCTTTTCTAACACTAGCTGATAGTACAGACTAGACTATCATACATAATAACACTACTAGCAATGTATTTGTGTAGGTTTATATATTTCCAAGTGAAAAGTCTTTTAATACTCTGTGTATTTCTTTCCACTTCTCTGTGTGCCACACTCCCCTCCCTCCCTCCCCATCTGAGCTCAGGGAAACGGTCCCAGACCCTTGTTTTTCCTTCTTGATTGTTCTGCTGATTGGGAGTATGGAATTAGGATTGATTAGGAGAAGATTTTGATGAATTTGATTTTTCAGATGGAGTATTTCAGCTAGGTTATGAAAATATTGAAGGGGCTCCAGATTGAAGTCTCTGAAGAGAGCTCCATCATTTCCTACAGGTGGGTTTAGCTGAATTTGTTAGAAAGATTCAATCTTTACGGGATTTCCTATCTGGTCCTGATTTTATTGAAACAGATTTTTTTAGCCTCCTGGTTTTAAAATTTCCTTGCATATTATTTTTTTTTTCAAGCTCCAATAGTTGGTGTAGTTGTACTATAATTTGTTTCTTTGAATGCAGTCCTCTGTCCTGGTCTGTTTATCTCCATTCATGTCAGACTAGTAATGTATTTGTGTAGGTTTATATCTTTCCAAGTGAAAAGTCTTTTAATACTCTTTGTGTATTTCTTTCCACTTCTCTGTGTGCCACACTCCCCTCCCTCCCTCTCCATCTGAGCTCAGGGAAACAGTCCCAGACCCTTGTTTTTCCTTCTAGATTGTTCTGCTGATTGGGAGTATGGAATTAGGATTGATTAGGAGAAGATTTTGATGAATTTGATTTTTCAGATGGAGTATTTCAGCTAGGTTATGAAAATATTGAAGGGACTCCAGAGTGAAGTCTCTGTAGAGAGCTCCATCATTTCCTACAGGTGGGTTTAGCTGAATTTGTTAGAAAGATTCAATCTTTATGGGATTTCCTATCTGGTCCTGAATTTATTGAAACAGATTTTTTAGCCTCCTGGTTTAAAATTTGCTTGCATACTATTTTTTTTTTCAAGCTCCAATATTTGGTGTAGTTATACTATGATTTATTTCTGTGAATGCGGTCCTCTGTCCTGGTCTGTTTATCTCCATTTGTGTCAGAGAACATTAGACAGTTTGAGGTGTGGCTTGTCCTCTGCATTAGTTAAATTCTATTTAGCTGATGGAACATTATATTTCCCCCCCTTTTTCAGCACGTGAATTTAACTCTTTTCTTTCTAGCTTTGTATTAGTAAATATGGCAAACAATGGGAATGCTTAATAAACTTGTATTTGTAGCTTCTTCACTTCTTAGGATGAAAGTGGATTCAAGGTTTAATCACTCTGGATCGTCTCGATCAGAGGAGTCAGCATTAGACTTGGAGAGGAACTACTGCAGCCATCTGAATCTTCATTCGTCAAGTCCTCCTCCACTACAAGCATTTGCATCAGGTGGGCAGATCTCTGAGACCAATGCTGCCTATTTCTCATGGCCTACTTCTAGTCGGTTAAATGATTCTGCTGAAGATAGGGCTAATTACTTTGGGAACCTTCAGAAAGGTGTTCTGCCTGAAACTCTTGGCCGACTGCCCAAAGGTCAGCAAGCTACGACCTTGCTGGAACTGATGACAATACGAGCATTTCATAGCAAACTTTTACGCCGCTTTAGTCTTGGCACGGCAGTTGGATTCAGGATCAAACAGGGAGTGCTGACAGATGTACCAGCTATCCTTGTCTTTGTTGCTAGGAAAGTTCATAGGCAGTGGCTTAATCATATCCAGTGTTTACCAACTGCCCTTGAGGTATTGAATAACTAGAAATGTCTTTGCCTTGCATAAGAAAGAAAAAAGAAAAGGGAAAAGAAGAAGGAGAAGAAGAAAATGCTGTCCTTGCTTTAGCATCTTTTAGGCTTTTATCCTCATATTATGCATTGATGTAATGGTTTCATGTAACTTGGGTTTCCACTTCTTTGAGATCTATGGAAAATAAATTTCTAGTCTGCTGCATTATATGTCACTCTTAATTTGAGTACATGTTGCCATTTGGGTACATAAATGTGGAGAAAGTTTGTAAGCATTCTAAAGTTATTATTTGGATCTGAACTTTTATTTTTAGTCATTTAACTTAAGCAAATCTAAGGGAGGCATAATCATTTCAACATTTTTTTTTGAGAATTCCTTATTAGTCTTTGCTTATCCTATATAAAGTTGAATGCCTTTCATATGTTTTGAGCAGGGACCTGGTGGTGTATGGTGTGAATTAGATGTTGTTGAGTTCTATTACTATGGTGCCCCTGCAGCAACCCCAAAGGAGCAATTATACACAGAACTTGTTGATGGATTGCGGGGAAGTGATCCATATATTGGTTCTGGTTCCCAGGTAATGCTTTCTCTTTTTGTACAGGTTTCGTGGGTGAGTGATCCATGCCATGAATGTTTTATAATGCTATCTCGTATAGGAGTAGCCTTGGACAAATCATTCTTGTGATTCTCTCAAACTTAAAGAAAAACCTGTAAATGTTCTCACCATGATGTAAAGATCATTGCAGTAAAAATAAAATGAACACAAGAACAACTAAGCCATTATCTTACTATGTGGAGTCGGCTATATGGATTATATCTCACCGTCGCTTTCTATTAAAACACTTATTTTCATTTAACTTTAGATAATTCATGTCATTTTTAATAGTTTGTCCCAAATCCTTTTAGGTCTTCCCATTTTCTTTTAGTTTAGTTAATAATTTCTTAGTTTCTAGATGTTGTATTAGTGCACCTAAGGGTCTCCTATACACGTTAAAACCACCTTAAACGTGTTTCCCTCATTTTCTAAAAATAAAATGCCACACAATAAAATGAAAAGATAACCTCTTTTGCAGCAACAGAATATTCCCATAATATAACATGTTTGGTAACAATAATACATTATCCATGCTTAATATAGCTTTTATATGTCTTGTGATGTTGGGCTTCTGCTGATATTCGTTAATTGTACTTTGAGTTGATGAACATCTAATGGCATATGTTTTTTGCAAGATTGAATATTGAATTGAGAAAGAAATGAAGAAGCAAATTTACTTATGATCATGTTTGCATTATAGCATAGGCATTATAAATGTTTGGTTAACACAGAAAAGAGGGAATGAAAAAGTGGAATGTTAATACTATCTACATTAAGTGCATAATTCATATATAGTTTTTATCTCGTGTCCTCACTCTGAGGCTACTCGTACATTGGTCAATCCTAGCTGGTCTTTTCTGTGTTGTTTTAGAGATTTAAATGTTTTATGTTCAATTTCAACTAACCTTATCATGAGAATATTCCCTTCAAAAATGGACAAAATGAAAACTATGAGGTACATTCTATTTCCCCATAATTTTACAAAAAAAAAAAAAAGAGATATATTTCTATGTTGGTTGGGAAATTGTTGTGCACAGAAACTGAAAATCATGCAGAAGTCATCTTACTATACAGCTTCCATCCTGGTATGTCCCTCACTTCAGAAGTTTGTTTTATACAAATTTCCAATTAATAATTGGATCAAAGTCATTTGCCTTTTGTAGGTTATGGCATGCATTCTTTTGACAGATTAGAGACATAATCAAATTAAAATGTCTGTGCAGCTAGCCAAAGCTGTACTAAATGAAGTATTTACTTCTACATACTTCCTAGTCGCATTGCAAGCACCATTAGGGTATTCTGTACAATGAATTTTAAAATCTTGACATCAAGTCTTTACCTCCAAAGTTTCTCAGGTTTTTCTTATTACTGCATGGTAACTATCCGAATATTTTTCGCTTTGTTGATTTTAAAAAATTAAATATCACCAATATTGCTTTGACGTTGAAGTGTTCGTAAATTTGTTTTCTGATCTGTCACTACTACTCTGGGCAGTCACAGTGAGCAAAATGCTGAAGCTGACTGACAAATTTTAGAGTTCTGAACTTCTTAAAGTTCATGTTGCTTCTTGTTGTGCAAACTATAAATGCTGAAGTAATTGATATTGGCCTTGGACCACCTTTTCTCAGCTTGTGTGCCTACTCATGCCTATGCATGGTTGTATTCTGGCTCTCAGTTGATGGTTAACCAAACTTTTTCTCATGTGGCTACCAATGAGAAGTATATCGTTGTTATTGTTTTTGATCTTCAAGTTTCAGCAATCTGGATTCTTTTTATATGTAATTTGGGTAACTATCAGAAATCATGAATTTGGATATTCTGATATCTACACTGTATTGGGTGGCTGTTTATAACCTTTGGTTTTAATTGATCTGATTGCTTTTCTTTTCCTAGGTTGCTAGTCAAGAAACATATGGAACCTTAGGTGCTATTGTAAAAAGCCGGACAGGAAACCGTCAGGTTGGATTCCTTACCAACCGACATGTAGCAGTTGATTTGGACTATCCAAGCCAGAAGATGTTCCATCCTTTGCCACCAAGCCTTGGGTCTGGGGGGGTGTATTTGGGTGCTGTGGAAAGGGCAACATCATTTATAACTGATGACCTTTGGTATGGCATCTTTGCCGGAACAAACCCAGGTATAGTAACTTTAACTACTAGAAAGGGTGAAATGTAGTTTTGATCATCCTACTAAAGAAGGAGATGTGTATTAGATGCATAGATTTAGATGTTTTCTCTGGATTTATAAGTCCTAAACCTTTCAATTTCACATGTATTATCAATTGTCCATGCTAAAAATAAAGTCAAATTTTTACCCTTCATCCATTTGTGCTGTGTATTTAACTTATAAAACTATGTACCCTGGTGATTTGCTGCACAATATACAGTGAACTCCATAAATTCTTTATTTATATGCAATACAGTAATCTAGAAATTGGAATTTGTGATTTAAGAGAAAGATAACACGTGTTAACATAGGCAACATATGATATTCTCATTATATGAAACAAATTGCTTGAGAATTTATATTTGTATAGTTGAACAGTTGAACAGTTGGAACTGTAAATGTTGTGAGTTTTAGGTAACCACGGTAATCCCTCATTGTTACCCCAGTTCCATTGACTTTTTTTTACATCCCGGTATCATTGACTTTCCTTTACAGGTACGAGAAAAAAATAAAAATACTAGTTGTAGAATTCTTAGCATTGTGTTTTGTTAGACAGTGGTTGTGCAATTTCTGATTCATGCTTATATATTACATACATGCAACTCAAGCTTGTTATAAAGATAAGATCCTGTAAATTATGAGTATTCATACCATTTCGATTGATGTTATGATGATTCTGACTTCATGGTTGCCATGCCACGCTGTTAATGTTCCTGTAGAGACGTTTGTTAGAGCAGATGGAGCTTTTATTCCTTTTGCCGAAGATTTTGACATGTCCTATGTGACTACATCTGTAAAAGGAATTGGTGAGGTTGGTGATGTCCATACCATAGACTTGCAGTCTCCCATCAGTAGTCTAATTGGCAGGCAAGTGGTAAAAGTTGGAAGGAGCTCTGGCTTGACTACTGGGACGATAATGGCCTATGCGCTGGAGTACAATGATGAGAAAGGGATTTGTTTCTTCACAGATTTTCTTGTTGTTGGTGAGAACCAGCAGACTTTTGACCTTGAAGGTGATAGTGGAAGTCTTATTCTCCTGACAGGTCAAAAGGGGGAGAAACCAAGGCCAGTTGGTATCATATGGGGTGGGACAGCTAATCGAGGTCGGTTGAAATTAAAGGTCGGCCAGCCTCCTGAGAATTGGACTAGTGGAGTTGACTTGGGACGCCTTCTTGACCTCCTTGAACTTGATCTCATCACATCCAGTGGAGGGCTTCAAGGTTTACATTTCTGCATATCTGATTCTTGTGCATTTTTGTTGCTGAGGTTGTGTTCGATTTCCATGTTAACTTCAGTATGAGAAATGGTTGACGATTTATTTGGATCAAGGAATAATTAAGGATGTATCTAATCCATCACAATACTTATATATCAAATTCATAATGCAGACTCCTAAAAGAGCATGCTGACAACTGATCTTTTGAATGAAAATCACTTTAGTGAACATGAGTCTTGCCTTTTGCTTACAGTTTTGTGATGCAGTAGAACTCAGTCGTGTAAGAAAGCCTGCCATGTGAAAAATAGCCACCAAAGACCTAATATATGTGTTTCCTGTTGTTTGCTTACATACTTTTGTACCTTTTATCTGCTGGCATAGAAGAGGAATGCTATGTTGGACCAACTCGTTAGTCGTTATTAACCTAAGGATCATACTCTATGGCACTAAGTTCTTATGGCTATTATGCAAAAACTGAAGTTTCACTTTTTTGTGAGAACTACGTGAGACTAGTATATAGAAAATTTTCTTTGCCAACAATGGTGAACTGGAACTGGGATATGAATGAATGTGAATAAGCATTGTTGGCTGGTATTACTGTATATCTACTTGCATATGCCCATCTGAACCGGGAAAACCTTGTAGCTGCTTGACCCCATTTTGAGTTAACTAGCTGCTGGTCTTTTTTAAATTATTATTATTAATTTAGTGAGACAAAATAAGCAATGACGATATAAGTCAAAGTGCTATAGTCCTTAACCGTAGCTTTTAGGATTTATGAATGAGTAAACAAATGTATTAAGTTGTCTTCTTTTTTGTGCATGCTGAAATTGTTAAATATATTATCTTGCTTCATTTGGTTTGCTTCCCTTGAATACCTTCCCCATGTAGCTGTATCTGACTACCCTTGTTTTCCTTTCTTTCTTCTTTCTTTCTGAACAGCTGCACTACAAGAGCAAAGAAATGCATCTGGGATAGGAATTGATTCAACAGTGGGAGAGTCATCACCCCTTGACCGCATACCTTCTAAAGATAATCTAGGTTTCAACAAGGAACAAATTCCTGCAGATGGGGAGTCTTGCCAAGGAATTGTTCCACCATACAGGCACGATGAGTTCCATATTGAAAGTGGCAGTGAATCAGCGCCAAGTATTGAGCTTGAGTTCATCCCAAGGTTCACTGGCAAATCCCCTGTGCAGCAGCACAAATGTCAAGGGGAGAGCATGGTGTTGAAGAACCTCTCTGTACTTAGAAATGGGACTGATGACGAGATTTGCGTGACTTTGCAGTTAGGCGTACCTGAAACAAAGAGAAGAAAGCATTCAGAATCCTCCTTGAACATTGAGAACAAGAAGTAAAATCAAGCAGCCTCATTTTTTGATAAAAATGAACTTTCTTCCCGAGATTGATCATTCTTATGGATGCGTTCCTGTTACACCGGTTATCCGAACTCTAATAACCGTATGTATCCAAAGTTTTGAGCTCTGAGGAAAATTTAAGCCTCCCAGAAGAACAATAATTATTCTTTTCCAATGTATTTCGGAAGGTTAATATCATAGATCACTGTAAAGTATCAATAATGAGATGGTTAGTAGAGTACTGTAATTGTTTCAGCCTGTTGTATATTATTATGTGAATCGAGCTGTGAACTGTATCGCAAACAGTTAAACGGAGTAAGGGTGTATCCAACAGCTTAGAAGAAGAATGATTAGATTTGTAAGAGATGTAGTCTTGATAAGAGATCATCTGTGAAATTAGATGCCAAAGTACCACTATTTGAGCAAGGTGAGTCATGAATACAGGTCTGTCATTATAAATGTTTGCCAAATATCAACTATAAATTTCATTTGAGTTGTGTTGCAAAGTCAGTTTGCTCTATCATTTCTTGGAGCCAGAAACGATCCTAAATTATCTTTCAAAGTTTATTTTTGTATAAAAATTGACAAAAATTCTTCAGCCACAAACATAATGGTGTATATGGTAGTGTAATTAATTTATAGAAACAATTACATTTTTTATCATTTATATTTTATCCACTATTATTTTTAGTTTCTTATGTTTCATTATTCAATACATTTAATTTTTCATAGATTTGGTACACTGGATGGTAACTAATAGTAAGATAAGAGACTTATTGACATGAGGATGGTTAGTCAAAATTAACCATATTAATTTTTATTTTTAAATTAAAGAGAGTTGCATTTTTAGCCATTATGTTTTCAAAAAATAAAATTGAAATACAAAATTAACTTGGTTCTCAAGAAATTAAGTTTACATTCATAACAAAAACGATGATAGTATTATTAATAGCCTTGAATATTACAAGGAGTTTTTGATGAGTTTTTTTTATTTATTTAACCACATATTCTCACTTTAGGAATTTTCTCTCTAAATTCCCTAAAGGTTTGTTTGAAATCTTTTATACTATATCTACATATACAGGCATTAAGTATAGACCTACCAAATCTAATTTGGATCTCTATTACAAAATACAATTTAAAATCTTATAAAAGTTATCACCCAATTCCTAATATAATTAGGTGAACGCCAAAGAAGAGAAATTTCTTTAATCCCATCTCAATTTAAAAACAAGACATAATCTAACACAATCTTGATAAATTCATAATAATAGAGCTTGAGTTTGACTCAAAACACTTTAAATCGAGTTTGAGTGTTGATTAAAAATATTAATAATGTTTTTATTTAATAAATATAAAATATATAATTAGGCAACTTCACCACTTGTCTAACCTAATATTTTGTTACCCAAACTCGATTCTTTTGGTTACTTGAGTGCCTGAAATTGGTCTATGTTGAGCCGAGTGAAGTTTTGATTAGAAAGTTGACAAGTCTGAGTTTAAGCAG
The DNA here is from genome assembly GCA_020080225.1 of Gynochthodes officinalis. Lineage (NCBI taxonomy): Eukaryota > Viridiplantae > Streptophyta > Magnoliopsida > Gentianales > Rubiaceae > Gynochthodes > Gynochthodes officinalis. The sequence continues at coordinate 12,443,984 of CM034617.1, forward strand.
CTCGGTTTTTGTAATGGTGGCTCTACTCCTGTTGTGTCTTGGTGGGATTAATTATCAACAGCTGGTTAATAGGATTATTAATGGGTTTATAATGTTCACAACTTCAAACCATGACTTATAATAATAACAAATGGAAAGGATATTGGACTTGGATGGCTATCAATTGAGATCAAATGTTGTCTTTTGAAGTTGTGAACACTGAACTTAATTTTGGTCAATTGCTGCAAATAACACTCCTGTGACATTGAACAAAGTTATAAAACAATACCATACGACACTAAGCCACTGGGTAATTCTAGGTGAGCAAGCTTTGACTAACATTAGTTGCAAATTAATTTGTTCAACATCTTCGGCCATGACCTTAGGAAAGGATTGGAAAGGATGATAAAACTTGGTAGTTGTCAATCATCTCCTTATGAGTCAAACTTAATTGCCTTTAAAGGCTGCTAATATGAGCGAACTTGATCCAGAGTGTCGTTAATAATCAGCAAATTTCATCCAAGAATTTGATAATTAGCTATATTAGTGTAGCAACTCGTTTGGTCTATTAGTCAATTTGATCTAGGAGTGTCAATAATAACTAATACCAAGCTCTGTTTGGTGCCTTAAAATTAGAATTGTAATTATGTAAAATTGAATTCAATTCTACATAATTACAATTTCAATTCAATTATTCTATTTGGTAAAACATCAAAATTGGAGAATTCTCTAAACTACTTTTTTTTTTCTTTTTTTCCTAAACCACTACAAAATCTATTACACTTTCACTCTTATCTAACGAAAAAACCAATTTGACAAAATAATAATAATAATAAATTTATCCATAGAAACCCTTACACCTCCATGAGTTGCTTCTCTCTGCAAAGACAAATAGCCCAAAAAAATACGTGGGAATTTCTACACCGATGTTTGCACAATGGGACAGGGAGGCTAGAGGACCACCGAATTGCTACACGAAGCAAAACAGTATTAGCCAAACTAGACAAGCCTAAAGAGAGCAAGACACAAAATTCCCTCCAACCACAACTCCAACTATTTCTTTTTCTTCATCTCATAGTTGGTTTTCTTCATCTCAGAGTGGTAAAAGATTTAATGGTCTCCCCTACCCCAAATCCCATGTGCATATATCCCACAATCAATCCCCCACTTAGGGGCTTCCATAGGATAAGGAGGGAGGTCTTTTTTTAATCCCCCACAGCTACACCCTTTAGTTTAGCTGCCCTTTTGTTAAAATCTTCCAAGTTCTCCAAGAAGAGCTTTGTCACAGTCAAACCCACCATGAGATTGGACCCAGACCATCGGCATCAATCGATCCCTGTCAATACCACCAAAATAAAAATGCATATTCATTTTCATTCTTCCTTTATCTAGCATAAGAAGTACGTATTGCTTCTCCAGAAAAATCTACTAGCAATCTTGGCAACTAACCAAAACACATAGCCAAGCTTGGATGAAACAGAAGAATAAAATCATTATCATTAACCCCCCGTGAAATTCAAAGATTCGGACAAATCAATAAAATTATGTCTATTTGATACACTTACTGTGATCATCATAGGGGCAAAAGGTTTTGAATCTTTTTCTTGCTCGAGAGGTATTTGCGGATATTTAACGCTGTGAACTCGGAACCTAATCTGCATTCAAGCACCAGAAATGAACTTCCATGTGCACAATATGAGTTTCAATTAATGTACACATAGTTATTAAAGACTCAAGGTGCACTTAGGCGCACAGGGGTCCTGGAGCTTAGGTGCAAGGCGCAGACTTGGGCGACATGAGGCGCACTATGAAAAAGATACTTTCAAATAATATTTTAGTCATTCATACTTCATTACTTCCTAAAATAAACTACTTAAAAATTCTAAAAACTTAAAAGTCTCCATATAAGCCAACTAAGTAGCATCATCTCCAAAACTTAAAATTCTAAAAACTTAGAAGTTCAAAAAAAGCCAACTAAAAGTATCAAAACTTAAAAGTCTCAATATAATCCTAATTTCCTAAATCCACTAAAATCTACTCTACATCAAGAGTAGCACCATCACCATCACCATCACCATCACCATCATTATCATCATTATCATCATCATCATCATATTCATCTTCAAGGTTCTCTTCTTCATCCTCCTCATTATAGTCTTCAAAATTAAGCTCCTCTTCATCCTCATCTTTAAGTGTGAAAGGAGTCATGCGTCCTCTCAAATTAGAAGATTGTGCTTTTGTTTTATCTTTGGACCAACAAGGATCCATTTTAGAACTATCAACAACACTACTACTTTCCACACTTTAGAGGAGAACAGACAGAAAACAAAAAAAAGGCAGCAGACCTGGTAGAGGGGCAGGGAGCAGGAAGAAAAAGAAGAAGAAAAAAAAACAAAAAGAAGAAGAAGAAGAAGAAGAAGAGGAGGGTGCCGTCTGATGGCAGCAAAGAAAAAGGAGAAGAAAAGAAGAAAAAAAGAAAAAAAAGGAGAACAGAGAGCAGAAAGGGCAGTGAGAAAAGAGCAGAAGAAGAAAAGGAGGAGAAAAGAAATAGCCGTCTTTTGTCTTTGAGAAGAATAAAAGGAGGAGAAACGATAGCGTAGGAGAAAAGAAAGAGAGTACCTTTTTAGCCGTAAGAGAGCGTACCTTTTTAGCCGTCTTTTGTCTCTTTTTTTTATTTCATAGAACACCCTAGAAACTGTGCGTTTTTATTTTAGTTTATAGAGAGTCCTGGAAATTGTCCGACAGGCGCGCGCCTCAGTGACAGCTTCCACCTTTGAGGTTGTGCCCTGTGCGCCTAGCACCTGAGGCGCGCCCTTTAACAACTATGAATGTACAGCAACTGACAAACATGAAATACAAAAACCAACCTCGTCTATGCCATCTATAGGATAATTTTCTTCCCCGTACTTCCACATCCACCTTACTTGGTTCCTGTGACGAGCATTGGCACCCACATAAAGGAACTTAATGTGTTTCATGAAATACTTGTGGTATATGATCATGAATAATCAAGTTAACACCAACCCAAGAAGGTAGTAAGTAGATTGTAGATACTCACTTGTTATATGGATCAGGTTCAGAATATGAGCCATGTGGCAACAAAGATACAGGGACATATATATCACCAAAAAATCCAAGCGATACTGCAAGCATAAGCAGGAATCATGAAATTGTTATTCTTCCCTCAACAAGCGTCCCCCATCCAGTATTTAGAGAATTTAAAGTGTCCCATGAAGACGACGTATGCATGTTCACTAATGAAAATTAGATTACAATTCCCCAACAACCAGAATGTATTGAGTACTGTTAGCACATACAGCGTAATCCTGTTGAGGAAGACTCTATAAGTCTTGCAGCAATAACCTCCCCCACAAAGGGGCGAAAAATTATCAATCTGAATTTGATCTGCCACAAAAACAAAAACTCGCATAATTAGCTCAACAAACCAAACCCCATGGAGAGTTCTAATGGAACACTTTTACATAATAAATACTGAACAGAGTTGAGTTGCTTCCTGGAGCATAGTTATCCTAAAATGACATGACATATCATTTATTCTGTTTCTATGAAAAACTACAGACAATCGTCAAGAAGTTTTAAAAAAGCCAAAAATAAATTTTTCATTCAAACAATTCCTATCTCTATAATGAAGAAATTGGTCAGCGATTTTTAGAAGCTAATGAACTTTTACATAATGCTCCTAAAGCACTTTCAGAGACCCATAGTTCTACAGATGAAGGAACTACTAGTATATACAGGAGAGCAAAAATAGGTTCACTGAACAGCAAATTGGATTAAGTTTATTGAAATATATGAACGAGGACGGGCAAAAAGGAGTTCGCATGCGTGGGAGACAGAGTAGATAACCTTTTTCTTGCTAGAAACAACGCACCAGCAGAGAGAAAGAAATATTCAATACATTACAAATACCGTATAAGTAGAAGCACCATCTCCGGGAAAAACAAAGCCACCATCAATGGAGCGAATATCATACACAGATATGCAAAGCCCCAGTTTAGCAATAACCTTACACAACAAACAACAACAGTCACTTCAGCTAATTGTTAAAAAATTCAGATGTCCTGATAATAATGGTAATAAGAGATAACAATTTAGAAGAAAAAAAATGCAGAGACAATACCTTGTCTAAAAAGAGACATTCAAGTTCACCCTTAATCGCTTCGGCAAGAGGAAGATTAAGGAGATGTGGTGGCAGTCTCAATGTATGCTCAATTTCGCTCAGGCAGAACATCTTCCCTCGAATCTGATTGGAATTTTCAATACCCTTATCGCAGTTTCCACCTAAGGAAAAGGGGATATAACTAGCTGAGGTGATCAAAGTACGTCAGAATGAGCTCGCAAGGTCAGCTTGGCAAATAATCAAACATGTTATTAGCATCAATGGATTGATTAATCCATACCAAACAAGGGACTTCAAATCATACAGTTCCTTACAAATTCACAGTATAATACCGAAAAAAAATCCCATCACAAGACATAAAATAACTAAGAAATCTGCAAAAAACAACAAGGGTAGTGATTCACATTTAAGCGATAAATCAACGTAGCAATTTGAAAGACGTACCAAGAAATGGTTTTTGTATGGGTTGCGACTAATGCCCAAGAATATGGAGAAAACTCACCTGAGTAAATGGAGGACAAAGGCGAAGGAGATGAAGGGAAGAGGTGAAGCAAACAAGGAAGAAGGAGATCAGATGAGGTGAAAAGCTGCGAATTTACCCGATTTCCCTTGTGACCCAGAAATTTTTAATGACCCGATTGAAAGACCCGCGTGCCTTCAAATTAGAATCGCAAAGTTTAAGTTTTGATTAAGAACTCACGGGCCGCGGGTGGCACGGGTGGGGATAGGAATAGTATGAATGTGATAAAAGAAAGGTTTGGAATAGTATTAAGAACATACGGCCGCCGAAATGGCAGCTTACCAGCGCTTTTCAATAAAATTACTATCGTTTCAGAAAAAAAAAAAATAGAATGTAATCATAATAATAATGTTTTTTAATATTATTTTATGATAGAATGGAATAAATTTTATGTTAAAATTAAAATTTAATATTAATATTAATAAATTTATTAATAAATTTTATATTAAAATTATAATAAAAATATTATTATATTACATTATATGATAGTTAACAAATTATATCTTGTTTAAAAAATAGTCAAAGTGTATGTCAATTTATGGAAAAAAATATTTTTTATAATTTAATGAATTTTTTTTTTAAATTTATTAATAAATTTTATATTAAAATTATAATAAAAATATTATTATATTACATTATATGATAGTTAACAAATTATATCTTGTTTAAAAAATAGTCAAAGTGTATGTCAATTTATGGAAAAAAATATTTTTTATAATTTAATGAATTTTTTTTTTAAAAAAAGTTAAAATAGGGGTTGCAAACCGTTAGGGGTTTGCAACCTCCATGACATGTGGCGCGCATGTGATGTGCCTGTCAGCGTTGAACTCTTTTTTTTTTTTTAATTTTGGTTCAAAATGATGTCATTTTTTAGTTCATTTGAAACTCTTGCTGATGGGTTTACCAAAAACCTGGGGGAGGGTTCAACAAACCCACCCCCAAAAGGTTTTGTAAACCTATGGACTGTGTACCAAACGTCCAAAATTTGGTCATTCCATTCCAAACTCTCCCAAACCTACGTACCAAACACCTGCTCAAAGTGTAGAATTGAGAGGGAATAGAATTGAAATACAATTCTATTTTTTTTTCCTATTGTGTGAAAACAAACACTTGAATTGGAACTGGGGCCTCCAATTACAATTCTAAGGCCCCAATTCCATGAAAACAAGCACTTCAGTGAATTTGCTTTAGAGTTTCATTCATTGTTAGCAAATCCAGAAATTTGATAATTAGCTATATTAGTGTCAATGATAATTCGTTGCATCACTGGTTTTGATTAATGTGTTAGTGAGGGTTAGCAAATTTGGTTTTAGAAATTTTTTATTCATGGTCCCAAAATAAGAGTTTACTTAAGATGGGGTACAATTTTTTTTTTTTGGTTAAATTATAAGGTACAACACATTTAAGAGTTTACTTAATGGATTTTTAGGGGTTTTTTCTATTTTAGACGAATTTTAATTAAGTGAGGGTATTTTCGTCTTTTTTGCCTTTTAGGGTTGACATCCTCTATAAGGGTGATTATGAGTTTTCATAGACGGACAATTATTTTTTGAGAATTAATATAATGAGAGAAAATTCCTTTCTCTTATTCGAGAGTTTATTTGAAACGATCGATCCGACTTATCGGGCAAGTCAGCGAATTTACTTTTTTGTGGTGTCTATAACGTTGGTTGGTTGACATAGGTTCGTCAACAGGTCGTGTTCATACCGAGGTTACCAATTACAGGTTCGATTGGAGATTGAGGTCAACAATTCGTAATTCCTGAATCTTCGTAGAACGATTAGTTTCTGCATCGATTCACATCATAGTGTGAATTAGATGTACACATACTTATTTGTGTTTGGTAGGTATCGTAAGTTTGCTTTTGATGGAATGGGTTTTGTCATCATTTATCACAATGTCTCTTCTTGTTCTTTGTAATTTACAGCTCGAATGCTCTCTCTCTCTTTCTCTTGGTTGTTTGAAATGTGCTTTGAAAGTTGAACTCTTACACATTTATTTTGAAATGAAAAGACCAATGGTCACTCTTTTCTTTTTTCCCCAACTTCCCTAGTCACGTCTTTTCAATTTTTCCTTAAAAGCTATGTGTTATGCCTCAAAAAGGAGTATTTTTCTTGATTTATGTTATGATTATTGATTGAAGGGTTTCAATTAACTGTGGGCTTGGTTCTTTCGTATTTTTTTATTTGGGATCTTGTTATTTCTCTCTTTGACAATGGTGAAGCTTCAACTTGACTAATCATGCTGAGGCTTGTTGGACTTATGATGAGTACTCGACCCTGACTCAGGATATAAGGTCTAGAAAGTTAAGCAAAGTTAAGCTCATGAAGAGTTTTGTGAGTAATAGTGATGGCAGTGTTAAAAGTTGTATGAAATTTGGTTAGTTATTATCCCTTCAAAAATACATTCCTATAATTTCAAATTTTAAGTGTAAACACATCTTATCTTTGTTAGGTAAAGATGAAAAACCTTAATACGAACTTAACATTCAGAGTGCTTATTTTGGGAACAACTTTAATATCTATTTTGTAGGTGTAATGTTGGTCGTGGAATTCGGCTAAAGTTCATTTCGAAACGGATGACAAATATTTGCTTCGTCACCCATAGATCCAACATAATAGAGCAAGATCAAGTACTTATCAGTTTCATTATGAGAGTGGTATGTCAAATTGACTAAATTACACAAAAATGTAAGAGTGATGATATTTTTAGTTTTTTATAGTGAAAAATTATAGTGATTAGTGTGATATGTTGAAAAAATATTCCTTATTTTTTTTTCACTTTTTAAATAATGTGATAAATGATTTTGTTTTTCATATTTGCTATATTATTTACAATGACTTTTCACTATAAAAAGTTATTAAAAAAATCATTATTCAAAATTTAATTAGTCTATTGTTGCAAATAAATATCAGAGTTTAAAATGTTATTTTTTAATTTTGATTCTGTTCATAATAGGCCAATGGCACATTCTTATTAAGCTACATGCCATAAAGAACCAAAAAAAGAAAAAAAAGAAAAAGCATTGGTGTGTTACATAAAAATTCAGGGCTAAATTACTTCACTTTAAACTTTAATGGCGGCAAAAGAAATCTGGGAAAAACTTGAGGACCGTTTAGCAATTGCTTCCTTCTAGTTTAGCTTCACGGTTTTCTTCTTCTTCGTTATTGTTCGTCCACAATTCTGCCATGTTTCTCAAGACTCAGCAGCTTCCTCTTCCTCAGCATCATTGGACTTCTGGTTGGAAGCTTTCAACAATAAGTTTAAATCCATTATAGTAATTACATCATTAAATAACATGGTGGACTGCCTATTTTTCACACCATTTTTTCTTCTGTTGTCCTCATAATCAAGCTGTACAAGTATCATGATTTATCATTCCTGTCTTGCGTTTTCAATCAGAATTTGATCCCAAGATATGTGCGTCTTTCTCAAACTAACAGAATTTTGTACTACCTTTTTTTGCTACAGGAAAGTATAAGTTGTGGGAATTCTTTTATTTGTGCTATTGGATTTCTGGGAGCTTCAGGGGCACGGACGTACCCTCTTGGTTTTTCCCATTTCACCATCAGTTCAAGCTAAGTTTGTAATTTTTTCCCTTTTCATGTTTCAATCTTTTTGAATCTTAATCAATTGTGCCTCCAAAGTTGTAAGATTTGAGGATTCTTTATGAGGTTTTTAGTTCCGTGTTGCTACTTTGCTGAAACTTTCTCTTTCACTGGCATGAACTTTTTTGTGAGTATCTGTGTGTAAGCTGATGACATATACTAATAATATGATAAAACAATGATCCGAGGTTGTTTAAATTCTTTAACATTCTTATCTAGAATTAGAATTGGCTTAAAAAATTTTCAGTGCGCAACGTTGTTTTGTCGTAGTTGATCGTGTTTTAGGTGACATATCACGAATAGGGCTCTTACTAAATGTAATTTTGATGTGTTTTTTTTCTTGGTATAATCTGAGCTAGTTATGCTTTAGGTTTCTCTGAATTGAGATGGAAGAGGACACGAATAATGCAGAACCTATTCGAGGGATAGAGCTCTTAATGAGTAAGAGGTGTGCTCTTTTGTGCTAAATATAACTTGATGCTTCCGGCACTCATGTCCCATTTATCATGAGTAACCTCCTATTAGAATTGCTTGTATAATCAATGCCTCAACTTTTCCATTTTTCTGTTTGAGAATTCCGAATTGGAATTGGCAATTTCTTTTTTTCTTTTTTTTGTCATGAATAGATTGGATTCAGTTTTTCTCTTATCTCTTAGACTGATGAATTATTATGGATAAATTTTATATCTTGTGATGAGATTGTCTTTGCATTCTGAAAAAAGGGGAAAACTGTCCCTTCTGACTAAGTCATGTTTTGATATTCTTGCCTCTTTCAACAGCTGACAATGTGTAAGGGGAGCCTTGGTGTAGCGGTCAGAGCTGTTGCCATGTGACTTGAGCTCACAAGTTTGAGTACTGAAAACAGCCTCTTATAAAAATATAAGGTAAAATTGCATACATTAAGCCTTATTGGCCCAACCTTTCCTTAAACTCCATACATGTGGGAGTTTCTATGCACTAAGCTGCCTTTTTTCAAAGGCTAACATTGCATTCAACATTTAAGGCTAAATGATTTTCTATTTTGAGTACTTTTTTCAAAATAAATTTACTTAGATGATCAGTAGACAAGTGTTCAAAATATGAAGGTCTTCCTTATGTAAGAATTCATCTTTGATGATCTCGATTAGCTATTCTTTTCAATTTAGTGAATCAGATTTGATGTTTGCTTGCCACATGGTAGGAGATTGCTAAAGATCTCTGTAATTTTTATTTTAGAATCTATTGAGTTGTTGTTGTTGTTCCATATTGAGAAAAACAAAGGTCTGATAAAAAAAATGCTGTATACCACATTTGTAAGTATTCCACGTGGTAGTCTATTGGCAATAGTAAAATTAATGGAAATAAATGTTGATTAAAAAAATTTTGTTCTCTGAACTTCTGTTTGAATTTTCTTTTTTAACAAAATATAATTAGTTGTGAACTGAGAAATTACTACTAATGGCAATCACTAAATGAAATAAAAACAAACATATGCTACAAAAGCATACACATCCGGAAAACAGGTATCAATTGCTTGCTTTTTGGTGGTATTCAAGAGAGATCAGTATTATACCAGAAAAAAAGAGTAGCCTGGTGCATATAAACTGCTGCATGTGCTGGATCCGGGGAAGGGTCGGTCCATTAAGGCCTCATATACGCAGTCTTATCTTATATTTCTATGAGACAATGTCTTTGCGACTCGAACATGTGACATCAGGTCACGTGGCAACATCTCTTACCACTGCACCAAGGCTCATTCCAAAAGGAGCCAAAAGGATTTAGGTGGAAAAGTAGGATTTAGGTGGCTCAGTCATGTTTACGACAAGTCAATTTAGGAAAAAAATTAATGCCATTTTGGGTAGTGAGTCATACAGATTGGCATTTAAGGTCTCAGAAAGCTATGGTTTGAATCTGAAAACTTGTCAGAACATGCCTTTCTGCATTTCCCTTTTGAATTACTTACACTTTCAGCTGTTGTAGTCTTAGAACTGAACAAAAACGGCTCTTACAATCCTTGGAAAACTTATCTGCAGCAACACTTGTTTCAGAAATAAGAAAAATTACGCTGGGAGGCTTCTGTTACCCAAAGTACATCTCTGCCACAGAATCAATTTGTCTCCCAAAACTTGTCCAATCAAATCAATTTGTTGATTTGATTGGAAATATGTGTTTGTATCTCTCTAGTTATTGTTAACTTCCCTTTTCCTTTGTCTCCTTTCTCTATTCTCTCTCTCTAGATAAATCTCAGGGTTCAGAAGAGGACAAGATGGATAAAAATGGCATATTCAAGTTGCACAGTGCTACGTTCTGCAAGCATTTATACAGGAGAATGAATTTTGCATCAGTGGTAAATTCCAAACCATGCATCAAAAGATTTGCATATATACAACTAGCAACTGATTGATTATTCTAATTGTCTCCATAAAAGTTTTTATTGTTCATTTATGGATCTTATGAAAAATGTATGGGACTGAATATCTTTCCTTTTTTTTTTTTTTGGGGGGGGGTGGCGGCGCGGGGGGGAGGTCTGAATTGCCTAGTTTTTATTACTTTTGCATCAATGAGCTCTGCTTGCTTTTAAATGTTGTGTCCTGTGTTGAAAGTTAAAATCAACTTGCATGTACATGAAGTGGAAACTATTATTGTTTGAGGATGCTTGTGTTACTGGCTACAGAAATTGTCCATTGGTACTTGAGCTTAATTTAGTGTGTATTTAAAACTTAATCTGTATTTCAGACAAACATTCTGGATCATTTGATTGTAGTAGAGCTTGGTCCATTTCTTGTGTTTATTGTGAGAATTTTTTTATGTAGAATCAAGCTAACAAATCTGACATTCATTAGGTAATCCTATTTGTGCACACATTTTGAAATTTCAAAGTACCTATTATTTTTATAATCTGCCGCTGAAAGTGGTGTGTTAGTCATTGATTTGATATGCTCTAAAAAAACTGTCAGACACTGACTATTATTTAGGCTCACATTTTAAAATTTTAAAGTGCCTATTATTTTTATAATCTGGGGCTGAAAGTGGTGTGTTAGTCATTGATTTGATATGCTCTCAAAAAACTGTGAGACACTGACTAATATATTTGATCCTTTTTCCTTTCTTTTTTTTTTTAAAAAAGAATCATACTTTACTCTCTCTCTCTCTCTCTCTCTGTGTTCTAGTTTGGATGGTAAAGATGTTCTCTGTATATAACTTTAAAAAAAGAAGAAAACACTGATATACTTTTTTGTGTTTTAGACTAAAAAGTATGAATGTAAATCTTTCTTTGTTGCCTATCCCTCCTTGACTCTTCTCTTTGGTTTTCTGTTTTTTTTCTCCAAATTTTTCTCTTCCTTTAAATGGTAATTTGCAGAATTTTGCTGATGGAAGTATCATTTATGTTTCTCATATGCAAGGTGATTATTAGATATTCGCAGGCTAATAACTGCACCTTTCTTGCTGTGTCAATGCAGTTATGCACTTTTGACTACTTCAGAACTTTTCACTAGTTTTTCTCTCCTTTGTCACCCTTTATTTAGGAAAAGATGCTTGTAGCTTCTGAGTGATCTCATACTCTTTAAGTGATAAAGCTCTGTCAAAACTAAATGCATGACATGTGCTCAATTTTCATATGTTTGTGAGAAAAGGAGTGTTTGTTGCTTATCGATTACTTGTCATCACATGATCCTTTTTTTTTTTTCACCTGCATGAGAGGTATTCATAAGCAGTGTACTTTTGGTTATATAGTACAGCGTCCTCTCCATGATCTACATGATATATTGTTTGGGGACCTGTATCCTTAAAGCTACAAACTGTTTAACTCTTTTTCTTTATATAACGATAATAACAACTAAGCTTTTATCTCACTATATGGGGTCGGCTATATGGATCATATCTCTCTATAACTTTCTTATTAAAATATTTATTTTCATTTAGGTTTAGAAAATTTATATTGTTTTAATAGTTTCTATTAAAACTCCTTTTCTTTCTACACTTCTAGCAAATTCCAACTAGATTTCTGGACCGAATCAAGGAAGAAGTTCCTGATACTTCAATTTTAAAGGGTCCTTGGGGTGGCTCCTGGCCTGTTAAAGTCTGCCAGAAGAAGGAGGGCATATTTCTTGTAGAAGGGTGGGAGAAATTTCTATCGGATCATTCTTTAGTTTCAGGGGGCTTTTTATTGTTTCGCTATTGTGGAAATTGGTCTTTCAATGTTGAAATCTTTGGCCATGATGGATTGGAGAATATGAAGATAATAGATGGTAGAGAGAAAAGTGAAGCTGGCCCTTCTGGTGTTAGAAGAAAAAGAGGTAGACCGCGAATTTGCAAATCTAGTTCCCAGAATGATCGTGATTCAAAATCCTGTGCAGCTGGTTCAGGTAGTTTTACTCCACTAGCTATCTATCATAATACTTTTATTGGAATAAAAAAATAACAGTTTACCTGAACAGGAAGTTATTAAAGAATATATACAATAAAAAGCATGCGAATGACCTGCTTGGCTGGAATATGATGAGAAAAATTGTTGCAGGTTGTTATGCTTTAGCAATTGGGAATAAGTCCTTCGTGCTCTTATTGTTTTGAATGTATAAAGAAGGGGATATTTGGGGAAGCATCAGCAGGAGGAATTTACTCATTATTCTATAAATTCCTACCCAGCTATACTTATACCTTGAATGGTTTAAATATTTGATCCATCTCTTATTAGAATTTAATGATTCTAGGGGTGAAAAACAAAACCAGACGTAGAGCTAATTGGAAAGATCCAGAGCTTCTTGAATTTTTTCTAGACTTGTGTATGGAAGAGGCAGCTATTGGTCGTACTGAAGGAGGTAATTTGTCAAGAAAATCATGGGACAGGATTCTATGTGTTCTCAAGGAGGAAAAAGGCATTGAGGTCGATATAATACAATTAGAGAATAGATGGAGCTTTTTAAAAAGGAGATATGAGACCTGGTCAAAGATCATTGCACAGGCAAGAAATGGTCAATATGATCCAGTAGCCAATAAGGTCAGATGGAATCAGCAGCAGTGGGAGGAATATCTGCAGGTAGACATTTATGCTATTTATAACTTTAGTAAAATTACCACTTTTTGCTTATACATATGCTTGAACTTGTTTCTTTGTGAAAGATACATGCGGATGCAAATGTATTTCGCTACAAATCATTGGCTTATCCTGAGAAGATGAAACTGTTGTTCGATTGCTCACTGTAACTCACAAGGATGGAGGTCCCAGTAAAGAACAATATCTAGCTCAGTGAAGTTTGCCTACATGCATAAGTTGACCTTGAATGTCCTGGTACACTTTTTTCATCATCCAACAACTCTGAAAAGACAAAAGCATAGAAAATAAAAATCAGAAGTTAGATGGTCATAAATGAAAAAGGATATGGTTCAATGTAGTTCAAGAGTAAAATGTCCTCAAATTAAACCTTCTAATTAGCAATTCCCGGTAGCTTTGTGATTTTCTCTCTGGTTCAAGTATTTTGATAATTTAGACTGTTTTTTTTTTTTTTTTTTTTTTTGGTTCACTTCATGTTACTCGCGCTTTGGAATTATTGCATTTCTATGATAATTAGATTGTTCAGCATTTCTAGTTTGTTCTGTGATTTTGGATTCTTTATGAATGGCAAGAAGTAGTCTTTCCTTATGCTCCTAACTCAGTGGAAAGCATCCTTTTCCGATTTCATGTGAATAAGGCAGGAACCTGACTATGGTTGAGTTTGATCTCTGGCATCCTGCCAGCTACCCTGTATTAGGGATGTCAACAAAGCTAAATGAGCACAACGTTATTATGTTTGGCTTCACGAAATATAAAATGTTGGTCATCATTTCTCATTACAGCAGAAGTCATGTGGTTATATTGGTAGCTATTGCTTGAATTATGAGTTTATTGAGATACCCAAAAAAAATCTTATGTCCTCCACAAGTATAAATAAAAGAGTAAAAGGGAAAAATAGTCATCGTACTTTTAAAAGTCCACAACTCGGTCGCTATACCTTTTTTTTTGTTGGCAAAAAAGTCACTAAACTGCTTAAAGCATTTTAAATAGGTCGGTTTTAAATTGGTAACACGTCCATTTGCTTCGTTAACTCTCACAAAAGCCCATCCATGTGGTTGGTGTACTGATACTGGAGGGTTAATTTCGTTAGATCATGAACAGGAGCAAAAATCCCTTCCATTATTGTGTGCAGCAAAACATTGATTTCAATCCAATTGAAGCTGATGAATTCTCTCTTTCAGAACATTGAAAGCTGAACCCACATCTTCATCTTTGGTCTTTTCACCCTCTGACAGGTTCATGTATTGATATTCCTATTTATAGTGATCGGAAAATATAGGATTTGAGAAAGATGAATCAAGATGGGGCTGGCATCCTTGGCCTGATATTCCTATGTCAGTCCAATTGAACCAAGAAGTTTGCTAATGTCTTCACAGCCATAGTTGGGGGTGGCGTCCTTGGCCTTTCTATACGTTTAAAATTAGATGATTTGAAGTGCAATTATGCTTTTCTTTGTAGCCTTCTCTCCCTACCATTTTATGATGACTTGAATCCAATACTAGGTCCTCTAGAATCTCATCTTGTGGTAATCTTGGCTTGGCTTTGTTCTATGTGGTCCTGTTGGCAGGTTTGCTGTTGATGCCACGATTGTTCCTTCTAAGGCTGGCTTTTGCATAAGTTGCCTGATTTTTATAGCCATTGCCTTAGCATATTTATTCAATTACTCTCCCACTAATTCCAACCCATTAGTATATTTAGTCAATGATTCTCCCACTAATCCCAACCCCAAGATCTTGGGTATTGCACTTAGGGCTGTGTATGTACTGTTCTCCATTCCAACTAGGGTTGAATGCAATTCCAACACTAATCCATTTAGTCCCTTTGAGCATTGTTGCCAATATAATTGATATTGGAGCTATGGGAGCAGTGATGGTTGAAGATGTTTTGATTTTTCCGAAAACACAAGCCAGTTTTGGAAGGCTTTGGTGGATTTAATATGTTCTTTTGCGGTCTTGGAGTGGCTGAATGCGCTTTTGAAGGGATTGGAATGGTATTATCATTTGGTAAAATCGTGGGCTTGTCAGTTGTCAATGGGTTTCATCTCTTAACGTGTGGAGGTTTTGGAGTATGTGGTATTTTGCTTTTGGTAAAGAACGAAAGGCATAATCACTACTAATTTGGGGGTGGGTTGATTGAGCACCACCTTGTTGAGTTGGGTGTATGCGTTAACTTGTTCTTTTCTTTCCCACTTATTATAAATCCTAAATATGAAGTGGTGGAAAGACTAAAGTAAAAAAGGCAATTTCGTCCAACTTTTTTATCCTGTAACTACAGTACTAACGGAATCAGTCAAATAGACCCATTTGTTAAAGAAAAATATAAACCACAAGGGGATATTGATAATTTTGTCAACCTATATGGGGTATTGGTAATAAACCAATACCTCAGGGGGTATAGATAATTATCCCTGAAATGCAAGAAACAAAAATCCCAGCAAATTAGAAAACAACGAATGGAATGACTTGTCGCTTTATGGTGACCACTTGCCAGAAATAATTGATGGGCTTGGGCCGGGTTAATTCCCAACCTCCATGTTCTTTTACAAAAACGTGTCAGTACGCTCCTTGGATTGCTGTTTTCTACTTTATTTGGATTCCTCACCTAGTCCCTTAATATCTCCTGGTCCCTCAAGTGGGTAAATGGTTTTGGCTATGACTTTGTTGGCTTTGTTGGTGCCAAATTTTGCAGGTGAAAGGAATCTTTTATTAAAAACGATGAAAGGGATTTTCACCTCCATTTGATTGCATGTTTTGGTTGAAAACTGCCATCTGGAAGCATTAATCGACCACTTTCAGTCTACGACAGGGGAGTGGGGTGGAAGTATGATGAATATGATATAGGATGGTCCATTAAACATAAGAAAATAATTTCTTTCATTAAATGAAGGGATAATTACCTATATCCCCTTGAGGTATTGGTTTATTACCAATACCCTTGTAATTTGACAAAACTACCAATTCCCCCCTGTGATTTATATTTGTTTAACAAATGGGTCTATTTGACTAATTCTGTTAGTATTGTAGCTACAAGGTAAAAAAGTTGGACGAAATTGCCCTTTTTACTTTAGTCTTTGTATTTGTTTTGTATTTTTTTTTAAAACGAATTAGGACAAAATTTTAAAAAGAAATTTTTTATATTATAAAAAAAAAAGAGTGTATTATTATAAAAATTTACTTATCTCCAATTTGTTTTTAATATAAAATTATTATATTATTCATATTAAGAGTGATAATGTATAAATTAAATTAACAAAATAAAAAATATGCTTATAATAATAAAAATAAATTGAAGATAAGTAAATTTTTATAATAATATACTTTTTTAGATAATATAAAAACTTTTGTTCTAATTCGTTTAAAAAAATACAAAACAAATATAAAGACTAAAGTAAAGAGGGCAATTTCGTTTAATTTTTTTACCCTATAGCTACAGTATTAACGGAATCAGTCAAATGGACCCATTTGTTAAAGAAATATAAACCATAGAGGGGTATTAGTAGTTTTGTCAAACTATAAGGGGTATTGGTAATAAGCCAATACCTCAGGCGATATAGGTAATTATCCCTTAAATAAAAGAAACCAAAATCCCATCAAATTAGAAAACAATGGATGGAATGGCTTGTCACTTTATGGTGGCCATTTGCCAGAAATAATTGATGGGCCTGGGTCGGGTTAATTCCCAACCTCCATGTTTTCCTCCAAAAACATCTCAATACGCCCTTTGAATTGCTGCTTTTTGCTTTATTTGGATTTCTCACCTGGTCCCTTAATATCTCATAGTCCCTCAAGTGGGTAAATGGTTTTGGCTCTGACTTTGTTGGCTTTGTTGGTGCCAAATTTTACAGGTGAAAGGAATCTTTTACTGAAAACGATGAAAGATTTTCGCCTACATTTGATTGCATGTCTTGTTGAAAACTGCCATCTGGAAGCATTAATCGACCACTTTCAGTCTACCACAGAAGAGTGGGGTGGAAGTATGATGAATATGATATAGGATGGTCCATTAAACATGAGAGCATAATTTCTTTCATTAAATGAAGGGATAATTACCTATACCCCTTGAGGTATTGGTTTATTATCAATAATCCTTGTAATTTAACAAAACTACCAATACCCCCTTGTGATTTATATTTGTTTAACAAATGGGTCCATTTGATTGATTCTATTAGTACTATAGCTACAGGGTAAAAAAGTTAGACAAAATTGCTCTTTTTACTTTTGTATTTGTATTTGTTTTGTATTTTTCTTTTAAAACGAATTAAGAAGAAATTTTAAAACAAAATTTTTTCTATTATCTAAAAAAAGTGTATTATTATAAACATTTACTTATCTTTAATTTATTTTTAATATAAAATTATTATATTATTCATATTAAGAGTGATAATGTATAAATCAAATCAACAAAAAAAAATTAAAAAATATATATACCTATAATAATAAAAAAAATGGAGATAAGTAAATTTTTATAATAATATACTTTTTTTAGATAATATAAAAAATTTCGTTTTAATTCATTTAAAAAAAATACAAAACAAATACAAAGACTAAAGTAAAAATGGCAATTTCATCCAATGTGTTTACCCTGTGACTACAGTACTAACAGAATCAGTCAAATTAACTAATTGGTCAAAGAAATATAAACCATAAAAGGGTATTAATAATAAGCCAATACCTCAAGGGTAAAAGTAATTATCCCTTAAATGAAAGAAACCAAAATCCCGGCAAATTAGAAAACAACGGATGAAATGGCTTGTCGCTTTATGGTGACCATTTGCTAGAAATAATAGATGGGCCTGAGCCGAGTTAACTCCCAACCTTCATGTTTTTCTCCATAAATGTTTGAGTACCTCTCTTGAATTGTTGCTTTTGCTTTGTTTGGATTTCTCCCCTGGTTCCTCAACATTAAGAACATAATTTCTTTCAATCAATGAAAAAAAATCAAAATCCCGGCAAATTAGAAAAAACAGATAGAATGACTTGTCGCTTTATGGTGGCCACTTGCCAGAAATAATTGATGGGCCTGGCCGGTGGGCAAGAGCATTTTAAATGCGGAAAATGATTTAAGAATGACAGGATTGGGCACAGAATTTGAGTGGTTGTATCAGCCACGGGTCGTCTCTGGTTATGAACTATGGAGACGGTACAAATAATATGAGATGTAATAATTATATTTATGAATATCATAAATTATTTTAGATGTATATTTATGAGCGGTCTGTCAATTTGAAACTTCCACATCAATCCATCGCCCACCTCCCGCCTCCCGCAAAGCACCGACACAAAGTCCCAATTGATGACCATACCCTTGATTCCAATGGAATCATCCCATCTATTCCCTCTATTTTTTTCCCCTAAAAAAATTTACTTCCATAATTTTAATTTTTTTATCCAAAAAAGGTATGCTTTTAATAAATTTTTACACTATTCTTATTACTATTAATAATAATAAAGTCTGATTTTAAATTTAAAAAATTATATACTTAATGTTACATTATGTGTATTGTATTTTATAATTAAAAAATTGTATTTATTTAAAAGTAGGCTATTTGTTTGAAATCAAAAAAAAAGTACATACTTGTTCAAGCCCTAAAAATTAGAGGCAGTTGAATTCACTTGAACTCTTTCGGCATCATTTGTAATGTCCCTCATTGTTAATCCAGGCTTTCTCAAACTTTCACTTAGTCATAATCTTTCAGATCTCCATATCATGATGCAACCTCGATTAATTAGCAAATTAACCCCAATCCAAAGCCAAAAAATATTGCCAAAAGAAAATAATAAATTCAATATCCTCAAAATGGGATCATTTAAAACATAATTTTAAGTTAACCCAAAATATAATGAATATATATATATACTATTTGGACAACAAAATTTGCATTAACAATATTGTTAACCCGAAATATAATGAATACAAGTTTTGGGAGAAGAACGAATTCTTAATTGATATGGTCAAGAAATTTTTACTAAAATTTATTCGAATTTTTTGAACCGACAATCTGCAACAAAAATAGTTTGAGCACGAGTTTATTCTGATCCAATGTACCTCATATAGACGACGACGACGAAGGGTCACATCAAAATTGTACAAATTTGTAGTATTCGACTTTGAAGGACCACATGCACGAAAATTGTCCGGTTAGGGGAAATATTCCTACGAAAGAAATAATAATTGTACTATCGTTCGTGCTCACGTTTTTCTAAACACCATCAAATATGTGGACTTTAAAGTTTAAGGTAATAAATTTCTTACAAATTATATTCTATATTGATTTCTTAAAGTCTCTGAGAATTACAAATTAGATTTTTGAGCCACTCAACAAATTGCGAATTAGTTTTGAATTAAATGTTCAAGTGTTCAAACAAAATTAAAATGCAATAAACAATTCTTCTTCGTTTTTCTTAAAGTGTATATATATATATTTGCACAGTTAATGAAGTGTTAGTCATTTATAGTTTTCATATGTGAAAAGTATTTATTATGATGATATAAAAAATTAACAAATGATTTTGGGAAAGAATTGTCATATTAGTTACTAAACAAAATTACTATGATTTTGATATTGCAAATTTTATCACTCCAACATAAATTTTACAAAAGATTTCGGAAGCTATAAAGACTATCATGCGTAATCACACCACATGAATTGTTCTGAGAGGAAATTGCTAACGTTTTGAGTTTGTTGTTTAAAATTAAGGTTAAGAACACAATTAAAATCTTATTCTCTTTAACGTAACTAGTTCGTTGTGATAAATTAATTTTTTTTTCTTTTCACGTATGTGACAGCTAAATTGTGTAAGTTAAAACGTCCTTTCTCTAAATTGTGAAAGATAGGACAAATGTAAATTAAGTAAAAAAAAAATAAATTTGATTCTCTATTTTTGCCCTGGAGAAATGTATAAAATACCAGGAAGGTGTATTACTAAACTCGTCGGTTACTCTCAAAGCAGGATTAATAATATGTTACTGTAAATAAAGTTTGTGTACGAATGGAATCGCAAACTTCCATAATTAGACAACGAAATTAAAACATGAAAAAAGGCCAACCTCTTAGGTGAGCGATCAATTACCTAATCAAATTGAGCGGCAAATATTTAATTCTATGTATTATACTAAAAAGGCGATCGTTATATATTACTGAAAAAAGCAAGGATTTAGTTTTAGATCAATTTTGATATTAGTATTAGAACAAAAACGTCTATTCAATGATTAAATTCCAATCATTTTAATAGCTTAGTTTAACTTTTATTGACTATGTTCGAATAGTGATTTATATGAAAATTTCTTTTTATTAAAAAGTGTAAAAAAGTTTTGGTGAAAATTTTTTATAAGAAAAAGTGTTTTGGAAAGAAAATAAAAAATGTGTTGAACCAAATTTTTTTTTAAATAATGTAAGGAAAATTCTAGTGGGAGATTTAAAATAAAGTGTAAAAAATTGTTTTGCATCTGAATTTAGAAGTGCCATTCTCCCTTGTCACACAATCTAATACCAAGAAAGCCAGCCAGCCAGCCAAAAAAAAAAAACAAAAAACAAAAAACCAAAAAAAAAAAAAAAACAAAACAAAACAAGGGGAAAGGACTAAAAGATTCATTCTTCCTGATACATTCTAAATGATGGAATCTGAATGAGTTATCGAAAATAAGAGAAAACAAGGGTGGAGAAGAGGGAAGGGTAGTGGTTAGAGTATAATTATGATCAAATTGTGGGTAGTTAAGGAATTGGAGGATGAGATGAAATCAGAGATTAGAAGAAATATGAGTGTACGGTTATTTTAATTGGGAAAGTATGGACAAGAAAGGGGGTGGATGGCGGTTGGCTAATCTTGAAATGGGTTATAGGAGATAAGGAGAAAGATAGGGGGTCATAGTTGAGGCATTATAATTATAAATTATTTGTAGGATTAAGATATTAGGGGACGAGTTGAATTTTCTATTATGTTTTTGGAGATTTGGGACTCTTCAATTTGAATTGGTCTCCTCTTTGTAACTTTGCTTTCAATTTCTAATAAAATTCTATGCTTTCTTGACTTGTAAAAAAAAAACGAAAAAAAGAAGATATTAGGGGATTAGATGGGTTAAGAGATTAGAAAGAAAATAAAAGTGAAAGTTTTAATTGAGACATAGTGAAAAAGAAGGAAGTGGATGGGCATTTCCATTAACAGGGATTTTTAGACCGAATGACCATGAATAGATACTTATCATTTCCATAATAATTATTATGATTTTTTTACTAAAAATATTATTATTCATTAATTTAGAGCACCTTGCTATTTTTTTTCTTGTAAAAAATTCTTTTACACTATCTTATACGTTCCTAGTACCAAAGTTTAATAAGCCGTTCCGACAATAAAGGATAAACTAGGATACAAGAAAATGTTAATGTTTGGAAAATTTTTCTATATTTTCATACATAATTCAAAAAGATCTTCAGACGTATCAGGAAAATATCAAAGGAATGCATTCCAGTTGCACTCGCATGGAAATGGATTATTTTGGCTTTAAATCAATTGTCCCATTCCCTACAACGATGATTAGTACTTTCTTGGTCATGGAACACGTGATCAATTGAACCTTGAAAGAAATCCACTTTTAAGTCAAAAAAAAACAATAAAGGAAAAGTGGGAGAAGGTAAAAAGAAGTATGAAAAAAGCGGATGGACACATTCAACAAATGCGCCCATCCCCCTTGGGCGCATTTGATGGGTGCATTTGATGAATGTGCCCAAAGTGATTTGGGAGCATTTGGGATTCGGGGGGTCCGAGAGGACCACCGTAGCTCTCCTCTTTTCGAGAATCTATACATCTTTTATCTGTGTACGGACAGCTATCTTTCAAGCACAGATTTAGGTTCGGCTTCAATAGAAAAAATGGAGCACCTAACTACGCATCTTTACGTACCAAAAACTACGAGATCACCTTCTCAAACTATTTCTTTTTAAGAACTAAAAAGATTTGTACTAAAATAACATATGCGAAGAAGAACAAAAGGTCTTGGACGCGCAATTGGCTCCTTTTTGGCACATTTCCATTTATCCTCCCCCACTTTTCCTTCTTTTTTGTTTTCCAATCCACTGTTGGCAGTGACCCACCTCGAAAAACCTCTGTTTGTGTATAAATATGTCATCTCGTTAAAGCGTTCTGCGCAGCCTCAAGTTCCATACATACAAATATTATATATCACTATCATTGTTGTCCTATATACTTAGCCTCCCTTGCAGCAAGAGCAGCAAAAATGGCTGCCATTTTAGCTTCCCTTAAGCCCGTCCTTAATGCATCATTGCTTAACTCCTTCATCCATGAAGACTTCCATGAACTCGTATCCAGGATGAGTTTCATTGACAAGCTTCTGTTTCTCGTAATAATCCATGTCTTTTTTATTATCATTATTATTACCATTTTTTTAACTTACACATTGTATACTACTAGGATTTCCTCTTTTTTCCTAAGGAAGTTGAGACAAAAACATGCATGTGCACCTTTTCTTATATTTTCTGTATTATTCCACAGGCTTTGAGGGCATATGCATGCTATTTGTGCACCAAGTATATTATATTGTGTATAGAATACAATAGTACATCACTTTGTCACGCCTTTGTTAATAATAATCACAATAAGTTTTGTCAGAAATGTTAACTAAATTGGGGATTCGATTACAGCCACGAAAAGTGCACCAATCTATGGTAATTTGGATAATTTGATTATGCATGCAGATCATTCACACGGCAGATAGGGTAGGGATCTTGTGGCATCGTTTGCCAGTGTTCTTGGGACTATTTTATCTGGCCATTCGTCGGCACCTGCATCAGCAATACAATTTGATCAACGTGGGCAAAACACCAGCTGGTGTTAGATTTAACCCGGCTGATTTTCCCTACAGAACTGCCAATGGGGAGTATAATGATCCCTTCAATGACGGCGCTGGCAGTGAAGACTCTTTCTTTGGCAGGAATATGCTTCCCGTTGACCAGGCTGCTAAGGTCTAGAATAAGATTTTTTTATTCTTATATTTATACATAAGATGGTTCGATTTTCATTCATTCTATTTTCTTTTCTCGTCCTTTCATTTCAATCTTAACGCCCAAAAAAACGTAGGTAGTAAATAATTTATATGACTTCCATTAATGAAGGATTAGCTGAAGTTAGAAACAAAGTGTCTCTTCAATCTCCTAGTACACCTGCGATTATCTCATAAAGGAAACCTTTTATAATTGTTCGAGATACGGGAAAATATATTTATGTGTTTCCATGGAAATTCAGGTTTCGTTCCTTATCTAACTTTTTTTGCTTGCACGGTTCCTAATCATCAAAATCATTACTACACAATCCATGCATGCAGTTAATGAAGCCAGATCCCATGGTGGTTGCGACAAAGCTTCTGGCACGTAGAAAATTGATTGACACTGGAAAGCAATTCAACATGATCGCAGCGTCCTGGATTCAGTTCATGATTCATGATTGGATCGACCATTTGGAGGATACCCAACAGGTAGCTTTACATTTTCTTAATTAATTTTTTGGCTTATAAATTTAGGGTTTTTTTTTTTTTAAAAAAAAAAATTAACGTTGTACATATTCATCACACGTTATAAGTTTAACAAATAGTTGTAATGTTGTTGGTTTTGCAGATTGAACTTACTGCACCCCCTGAGGTCGCAAGCCAATGTCCTCTCAAATCTTTCAAGTTTTACAAGACAAAGGAGGTTCCTACTGGATTTTACGACATTAAAAGCGGTTATTTGAATCGCAGAACACCATGGTGGTAAGATATAAATACTCGTTCTGGCTCATATATTTTTTGTAATAGTTTTTATTTTGATTCATCCCAAATGAAAAAATTAAGTACTGATTTAACATTTTGAGTACAAAATCAAAAGTGAAATTTTTTTTAAGTGGTATAGTGATTCAAAATTTTTTTTTTATTTTAGAACGGAGAAAGTATCGAGTGTTGAGCCGGTAGAAATATTAGTTCTGATTAAATGTAATTTGTAGGGATGGGAGTGCGATATATGGGAATGATGAGAAAAGCCTGAAGAATGTGAGGACTTTCAAAGATGGAAAGCTGAAAATATCAAACAATGGACTTCTTCCTCATGAAGAAGATGGCCGACTCATCTCGGGGGACGTCCGCAATAGCTGGGCTGGGGTTTCTGTACTGCAAGCTCTCTTTGTCACGGAGCATAATGCCGTCTGTGATGCCCTGAAGGTACAACACTACAAACGTACAATCAATCAATGTAATATTTTGAAATATTTTATTTTATTTAGAATTTTATACTTCCTTTATTCCAAAAAAAATGTTATATATATATATATATATTTATTTAGAATTTTATTTCCTTTATTTTTAAGTTTGCATCCTTATTATTAATAAAGATAATATAAAAATTTTATTTAATTTTATTTAAAAATGAATATTTTTTTAGGACAAAACAAAATTCTAAAATATTTTTATTTTTATAACAGATATAGTAAAATTTTTTTGGTAAAATAATATAAGGTCAATGACTTTGATTTTGTGATTTTGAAATGGTTTTTCCTAAATTGAAATTTCAATATGGATTATGCTTTGAATAGCATTCACCCAAAATCCATATGTTTCCTCTGCATTTAATTTGACATTGCACAATTGCTTAAGAATCTAGCCAATTGATATTTCAATCAAATTAAACGATTAAAATTTTGGAGTGCCGGTGGACTTCCAAAATCATTGGCGGCCTAGTCAATATATGGATTAGGGTGTGCACGAACAGTTTTTCAAAATATATTTTTTTATTTTATAATTATTATATCAAAAAATATAAAAATTTATTTTTAAAATACTATTTATACATTCATCATATCTTACTTAGTTTTGGTAACACTAAATAAATACGGAGCATTAATTATTACAGAAGGAATATAAGGGGCTTGGTGATGAGGAATTGTATCGTCATGCGAGGCTAGTGACTTCGGCTGTAATTGCAAAGGTCCACACCATTGATTGGACTCTTGAACTCCTCAAAACCGATACTCTGTATGCAGGAATGCGAGCCAATTGGTAAAACGCTGCCCTCTTAAGTTACTCTTAATTATCTTCAAAACTAATTTTTAATTTTGTCATAAATCAAGGAATATTATATATTTTTAAACCTTTTGATGAACAGATTTAAAATTTTAAAAATGAAATAATACGTATTGAAATAGATAGTGGAGAAAGAAATATTTGAGGCTTGGTGATGCTTTTGACTTTAAAAAAAAAAAAACCGAAAGAAAGAAAAAGAGTAGTTAGGAAATAAGTCCCACTCAATTGCGATATCTGCTTCCAATTGATACGTTAATCTTTTATTTGGTCATTGATTGAAGGATTTTTTTAAATTTTTTTTAAAAGAACAGCTAATATTTAAAACTTTTTTTTATATATTATCTTTAAAATTGAAAAGTAAAAATAAAATTAGAAAATTAATCTGAATATACAGGTATGGGCTGTTGGGGAAGCAATTCAAGGACACATTTGGGCACGTTTTCGGACCCATCTTGAGCGGTATTGTTGGGGACAAGAAGACTCAAAATCATGGCGTACCATACTCATTGACCGAGGAATTTACCAGCGTCTACCGTATGCACTCGCTCCTACCCGATAACCTTCTTCTCAGGGACACCAATGTTGCTCCTGGCCCAAATAAATCTCCCCCATTGTTTAAGGAGTATGTTTGTTTGTTTATTCATTTTTTGAACCGTAACTTTTTTTTTTTTTTTTATTTTGTCAGAGGGAAAAATGAGACTAGATCTTTTTGATTCCCTTTAGTTTTAAGAAAAGGCTTTTGATTCTATATTTTCTAATGATAATGGACCATAAATATTAATATCAACAGAATTGTTTACAAGTTTTATTCAAAACTAAATTTTTGTTTTGGGATAAGAAGATTATGTTGTCTTTCTTTTTTTTTTTTTATAAAAAAATAGCCTATTTTAATTAAGATATAATTTTTATAATTTATTAATATATTATTAAATGTATAATTTTATTTTAATTTTAAGTATTTATAATTATTATTAATAAAAATATTTTAAAAAGATTTATTGTCAGAATAAAAAAAAAATTGTGATGGGAATTGCAGGATCCCGATGGGTGAGATGATAGGTATAAATGGAGAAAAAATGTTGTCCGGAATTGGATTCACGAGGCAAATGGTGTCGATGGGGCACCAAGCAAGTGGAGCCCTTGAGCTCTGGAATTATCCTGTGTGGCTCAGGGACATTATTGTCCACGACGTGGAAGGCCGAGAGAGGCCCCATCATGTTGACATGGCAGCTCTTGAGAGTAAAGTTTCCACACTTATTTATTTTTGGCAATACCAAGTTATAATAATTCGAATAAAGGAGGAAGTAGAAAGGGAGGGAAATTGAACTATAATATACTTATTCCGTTATTATATGGAGTTGAAAATTATTATACAATAGTTAAAGTTTCTAATTAGGCTAATAATAATTTTGGCACTTTTTATTCGTTATTGAAATGTGTTATTGACTATATTTTTTATGACAAAAAATATAGATCAATAACAAATAAGAAAATGTCAATATTATCATTTTTACAATGATTAATCATGTAATTAGCCAAATAATTGTAGAAAATGTAACAATTCTCTCCCCTTTTCTGCATGGGAAAATTTTTTTTAAAGAAAGAATGCTAAAAAAAGTCAACTTTACATTTCATATTGTTTAATTTTATACCCCTAATGTTTTTTTTTTTAAGGTTTTAAATATTACTTAAGAGATAAGGTACATCATAATAATGTAGACAATCTACCATGTGCTAAATTATGCACTTTGTTAACTTCTAATTTAGGAGATTTTATCATTAAACAACTCTTTAAATTATAAACTACTTTCCTAATGTCCTCTGCTACACTTCTTCCATGAGTATTTGCATTTTTTTGGATGCTCTAGAGCCTGTAATGCCATCAAGGAATCTATCAATAATTTCACTTTATTCCATCCTTTATTCCACCCTTTCTTGACTGCTTCCCTCGTAGCTCTCAAAATTGCTAATAATTCAGTTTGTATCCTAGAAATAGCATACACTATTTTTGAGTTTGTGAATAAAACTCGTCCTTCACCATCCTCTCCTACCCATGCAACCGCAACTTCTCCATAATCCACTTCGAAGGGCCCATCTGTGGTGATTTTTACTAAGTGCCTACAGCACTGTTCATCATTATTGTCCACCCATTCCCATCTTATCCTCAGCGGCCCTGTCATTGTTTCCTTCATTTTGCAATTTTTGGACTCTTTCTCCTCTTCTTGCACTTCATTCCAACCCTCTCGCATTTCTCTGACAGTTGCAGCAGATACCCCTAACGTTGTTATTATGTTTGTTAATATAGAGCAAGTGTATGTACACACATATCTTAATTTATTGAATCGGATTGACAGTTTATAGGGACAGGGAAAGGAATGTGGCTAGGTACAATCATTTCCGAAGGGCCCTCTTTCTGATACCCATCTCCAAATGGGAAGATCTGACGGATGATGAAGAAGTCATCGAAACTCTTCAACAAGTGTACGGTAACGATGTTGAGCACTTGGACATTTTGGTGGGCCTCATGGCAGAGAAGAAGATCAAAGGCTTTGCAATCAGCGAGACTGCATTCGTTATCTTC
The DNA here is from genome assembly GCA_020080225.1 of Gynochthodes officinalis. NCBI lineage: Eukaryota > Viridiplantae > Streptophyta > Magnoliopsida > Gentianales > Rubiaceae > Gynochthodes > Gynochthodes officinalis. The sequence goes on from CM034617.1 coordinate 12,471,906, forward strand.
CTTCTCATGGCAACAAGGTAACTAAAACTTATCAAATCATACATTGGAAGATTTCAATTACGTCACCATCAAATGAGGTTTGAAAAAACAAGAACCCAATTCTTAGGAAATTAATTGAGGGATGATTGATGGTTGGTGATTTATCAGGAGGCTAGAGGCTGACAAGTTCTTTACAAGCCACTTCAATGAGGAGACATACACAAAGAAAGGACTGGAATGGGTGAATACAACTGAGAGCCTCAAGGACGTGTTGGATCGTCACTATCCAGAGATGACTAAGAGATGGATGAACTCCGGCAGTGCCTTCACGGTGTGGGATGCTCCCCCTGAATCTCCAAATCCCGTCCCACTTTACCTGCGTCTTCCTCGGTGAAGTCAAATTCCTATCCCCATTAATAAACAGCCAACGGGGGTTGGTTTGGGAAATGTTATGTAAGAGTCTTGAGCGCTATTAAGGTTGATTCCCTGTAGGTGTGTGCATTCTCTTGTTGCAATTCCTAAGTTAATGTTGTGGACAATAAGAAGAAAATGAAGATCAAATAATCCATTTTCAATGTTATCAATTCTGGAAAATTTCTATCTTACATTATGTATGAGATTACCAATCTTTTATTATTGCCATTATTATTATTATTATTAGAGTAATGATACTTTTAATGAAAATTTATTAAATTATTTTATCATGACTAATGTAAAGTTCACATGACAAAAGTCACAAAACAAAAATTATTATGAGTATTCATTAAACAAAAACGTTGTACTTTACCTAGAAAAAATATCATTACTTTTAATTTTATAATACTCTTTCTATTATAAAAAGGGAGCACGATTAAAAAATTCTCTCTGTTTTTTAAAAAGAGTCTATTTTTTATGTGAAATTTTTATATTTTTCTTATTAATAATGATAATATGTAATTTAAATTAAAAAATAAAAATAAAAATATCAAAGTATATATTTATGGTACATAAGTGTTGTAACTTGTACTTTAAAGTATAAATGAATGAAAATGATAATTTTAACAGGATTCAAAGTGTGTCGATCTTAGGTTATCAAAATTCAATATTCGAAAAGAGTTTGTCAATTCGAACTCAAGTAAGTTGATTTACTTGTATGTAAACATTACACTCTTTTAGGGGTATAAAATTATTTAGTCCCACGCATGTTTGAAGGTGAGGCACGACAGTGAAGCATAGCTGGAGTGTGAAACCTTAGGACCCGTACCATGATTGGAGTGTGGAGTCCAAAACCAAATGTGAAAAGCAATGAATGTGGGATACTTATTGTGAAAAAAAAATGACAATTTAGTGACGATGGATGGATAGTTGGGCGCCTCCTTTATTTTTTAAAATTAATAATTTAACCTACTGAATCAGATTTGATTCAAATTTTAAAATTAATATTTTTTTTAATTTTTAATTTAAATTATATATTATTATTATTAGTAAGAGTAATATAAAAATTCCAAACAAAAAAAACTGTTTTTTAGAAACAAAAATTTTTTGAAACTAAACTCTGTTTTTGGATATGAGAATAGTAAAATTATATTTATTGAACTTTGAAAAAATGTTTTTCATGAATGTCTCATATAATGAGCGGGTATTAAATGAATATCTAGCAGTTTGATTTGTTAATTATCTATCCCAATGTACTTTAATCATACCAACATTATTTTATTTTTAATCAAATTAATCTTAGTGTCACGAAAAATTCCAAAAAAACTTCTGTCGTCACTCTCGATTGAACTTTTTACAATTAATTGCATAAAAAAACCCTGAAAAATGAACCTGACAATCAAAAATGTCAAACAATAACTCTCTATTATTGTTGGAAAACATTACTTAAATTTTTGGGGGGTTTCGTATGAAAAACTCAAAGCTGCATGCGTGTGGCACATTATAAGCTTCGATACCACTTTTTCATTGAAAACTAGGAATAGTAGCCAATGGATGGGTATGACTTAATTAATTAACAGTAATTATGGTTTTCAAAATCATTTTCACATTAAAACAATTAACCGATCTCTGACTCTGAGATTTGGCAAAGTCATCATAAATCTTATTTTAAATATTTCTCCCGAGTTTAACATTTCATGGACGGACAGTGATGGGATTCTTTAACTGGCCCTCAACAATCAACATGACCGTTTTCAGTCATAGAAGTACAATTGGATCCCAACTATTTTTCTTTGTTATGTGGTGAACAGCTATCAAGAAAATGATAGACTTGCCCCTAAAACCTAAAAGCGTACATCTCTCTATTATTTTTAGTTAATTCCCTATCATACTTCACCCCAAGGGACGTGAATGCCAAATTGTTGTTTAAGTTCTAATGTTTTGCTAAAATGAATAGATTCATCATCTTCAGTCATAAGCAAACAACGAAGTGCATATGGCATGGCAGGTATCACAATTGATACCCTGCCTTCTACACAGCAAAAAGATGGAGGTTTCAAATAGAACCTCTTAGTTCCACAATGAGAACAATTAGGAATAGTAGAAAGGATTATAGAATTTTTAGAAATTTGGTTAAATGGTGAAGTATATTTTTTTCTTCTTTTATTGATTCTCCTTGCATTTCCTGATATGTCAAATGTTTATATGTTATTGTAACCATAGCAAATAACAAGTACAAACAAATAGATTTTGTCATAGTCATTTAAATTTACCTTTTGAATTAGAAGAAAACTCAAGGAGAATATGTTCTACTGTTTGAATCGTCAAAGATGCACGACTCCTAAACGAAGCATCATAACATACATTGTTATCCAACAAATCAACCGAAGGATTAGGCCGTGCATTAGAATGTGGGTTAGGATTACACAATACACCTAATAAGACAATAAATACATTAAAATTTAGCGACTCATAACATAGTAAAAATATGTACAGAAAAAGATTTGTTTTTAGTGTACACGAAGGAAACTCATTTGTTGGAGCACCTACCTGTGTGTGCTATACTTTGATTAGAGGGAAACAAATTGTTTGTTTGGTTGTTTTGGTAGGACTTGCTACCTAAATTCCGAGAAAGCCTAGAATTACGCAAAATTTGATATCTTTTCTACCTAGCAAGTTTTGCTTGAGCATAATACTAAACGATTTGGAAGGAAAATGAGTCACACCGTCACTACGTGACGAATAATCATAAGGGAAGGAAATCCCTGTTTCCACATGGTCTAAAGATGTAGTCATAAAGGAGTGTGAATCAAGCAAAGGATTCATAGCTTGACTTGAAACATTCAAGCCATGATCAAAGTCAATAAGTTTAGTAGTAGGTTCAGAATTAATCGGTTGTTGGTTTTTCTTATGTATGAAGGTTTGCCTATAACAGGGTATAACTTTTGTCTTTCTATGCGGCGCCATTGCATTGTAACATTTTTCAATGCTTAGGATTCACATCTATTTAAACTGATACATACAAGACATTCACGAGTGAAGCGAAGATAACCAAAGAATGAATTAAGACTGAAACAGAATTCGAAATGGGAAAACAGCACATTAAAAATGCCAACAAGTCGCTAAATAGAAGAGGAACATAAATGTTGTTGTGTAATGAACAACACAAAAAAGAGTATAAAGACCTAGTAAAGTATTGCAAACCAAGATATAATCATCGCAAATTTTTTTAGGATACAAGCAGCATTAGTCTTATATAGCAAGGAGTACTAAGGGAATGTACTTTTAGATGTCCAACGCAAGTAGTCTAGGCAGAAGTTTGCAACAAAATGCTCCGCTTGTAATATGATACACACATTTAGCATAGAAAAAATTGAATGGATAATGAATACATAGGCATGAATTAATTGATTGTAATGTAAAATCAGAAAGGTTTGTATCCAAGGCAAAAAAAAACCAAATTTAGTACAATTATGATAGAAGATCGTAGTAAATTTGCAACGCACACAGGCAAAAGAACTTGAAAATTTTGAACAATTATCATTAAAAGAAAGTAACAAACAAAAAAGGAAATTAAGTAGGTAAATATTTATCGTTTACCCGTTCACAGGCAAAAGGAAAAAAAAGAAATTTTTTTTTATTAGCTATTAAAGTTCTTGCGAGAGTAATATGTTTTCACAAACCGATAACTAGTTGGGTGGGTTAACTGTATTCAAGTGACACGAACATTTTTAAGGGGGTGCATGGCTGGGGAAGGGAAATGGGAAAGGTAATGTAAATGATAGTAGTGGAGAATGATAGTGGGGTCAATCATTATAATTCTGCTAGTTGGTTTGTGCTGAGGAATGGGAATGATTACTAATAATGGTGGTTGGTTTGTGTTGGAAAATGGAAATGATTATAAATTAATTGTAACAATTAGTATTAATTAGTTATTATTAGTTAATTATTTATTATAATAATTAATTAATTAATTAATAATAAAAATATTATTAATTAAATTAATCTTAAGTAATTATTTACTATTAATTGTAATAATTAATATTAGTAAATGGGATTAATTAATATTAATTATAATATTAAATTATAACATTAAGTAAATGAATGATTAATTAAATTAATCTTAATTAGTTAATTTATTATTACTTAATAATAATAAATTAATTTATATTAATTATAATAATTAATATTAATTACTTAATTAGTATTAGTTAATTAATTAGTATTAATTATAATAAATAATATGAATTAATTAATTAGTTTTAGTTAATTAATTAGTTAGTAATAATTAGTAATTAATTGATATTATCAATTAATTATTTATAAATTATTTATAAATTAATTATAATAATTACTATTTAATAAAAAGAGATTAATTAATTAAGTAATTTATAATATTAAGTAAATGAATGATTAATTAAATTAATCTTGATTAAATAATTTATTATTACTTTTAATAATAATAAGTTAATAATAAATTAATTTATATTAATTATAATAATTAATGATTAATGATTAATTAATAATTAATTAATTAGTATTAAATTAATTAAAATATGATTAGCATTCCTTACCTTCCATACCCCCAATATTGGGGGGTATGTGGATTACCCCATATGGGGTATTCAAAAGTGGAAAAAAGTGGGCCATCCCATTCCATTCGCTTGAACCAAGTAGCAAAAATGGAATCAAACTCATATACCTTCTAATCAAACCCATGCTCCAGGCACCCCCTAAGTCTTTAGACTATTTTTAAACTTGCCATTTATCCAATAAACAGTGTCATAATAGGACAATAATAATTTCTTATACTTCATTTCATACAGACAAGCGTTATATTTTAAAAAGGAAGAGTAAAATGCAAAGAACACATATAGCAACAAAATTGGACAGAAAGGAAAGAAAGAGCAAGAGTAACTGTACCTTTTGAAGTGCAACTATATCAGTCAAGCAGTTTCCAACATCCATTGACAATCACAATTCATTCAATGCAAATACAGAAGGAAAAAAAATAGCTAGAATGTAGAAAAAAGAAACAAGGAACATGTATTACAAGAGCAAAACATTAACAAAATTTATATCCTAAACAAAGATGTCCATTTTTTAACTATAGAATGACAGATACATAAGCGTAAACATATTTGCAATATACAATCAGCAGTTGCATTTGACAAATGCACTAAACCAATGAAGTATAGATCATGACAATGGCCAACTTTCATAAGCATTACACACGTACACCAAACAAAAGAAGGTAATAAGCTTTCCATTGAAATAAAATAGTTACAAAGCTAAAGGAAGAATGCATAGTGCAGTAATACTTTTCAAATTGCACGAAACAAAGGACACGGCTATTTTCCTTTGACAAAAACTCTGAAAAACGAGAAAGATTGCTCTGAAACTAAATCGTATGTATTAAATGAATTTTAGTAACATTAATGCACATGCCTGTTTTTTAGGAAGAGAAAAAAAATGCACGATACATCTACAATTTATCCATTTTGGAAAAGATGCAAAACACAGCTAACAGATTCATTGGATAGATGCACTAAGCAGATGTAGTGTATATCACGACAGTGATAAAAAAACCAATCACAATACAACCTTGTTCAATATAGAGGCAAGATTTTTTTTTTAAGAAGGCAAAAATGCAGAAAGTAGGTAAAGTTGCAAAATCAAAAGAAGAATAGTTTGAAGATTTTTTTTGGCACTACAAATGCACAGTGCATTAAACAATTGTAGCTTGGAAAAAGAAAGACAAAGCAAAACCAATGCACTATTCACAGTGACATGATTGCGTTGGTTGAGCACAAACTTTAAAAAAATTACACATGTGCATTCAACATAAAAAGATGAGAAGCATTCATGGGATGGATTGTGTTTTATTTTTTTCTAGGGAAAAAAATGCCGAAGGCAACTAAAATTGCAAATTTAAAGGAAGAATAGTTTGAAGCATTTTTTTTGGCACTGCAAATGCATTGTGCAGTAAAAAATTGTAAATTTGGAAAAGGAAATGCAAAGCAAGACCAATGCTGGGAAGGAATGCAGTATTCAAGGCAACATGGCTATGGCACTAAAGTTGCAAATTCAGAGGAAGAATAGTTTGAAGAATCTTTTTGGCACTACAAATGTACAGTGCAATAAACAATTGTAACATGGAAAAAGAAAGATGAAGCAAACCAATGCACTATTCATAGTGACATGACTGCGTTGCCTGAGCACAAACTTTTCAAAACATTGCACATGTGCATTCAACATAAAAAGATAAGAAGCATTCATGGGATAGACTGGTTTTTCTTTTTTGTAAGGCAAAAATGCAGAAGGAAGCTAAAATTGCAAAATTAGAGGAAGAATAGTTTGAAGCATTTTTTTTGCACTGTAAATGCATAGTGCAGTAAAAAATTGAAAACTTAGAGAAGGAAATGTGAAGCAAAACCAATGTAGTGAAGGAATGCATTATTCACGGCAACATGGCTACAGTGCCTAAGCACAAACTTTAAAAAGCATTACACATGTGCACTCAACATAAGAATATAAGAAGCATTGAATGCAATTTAAAATTAATGCATTAAACAAATTCTCTATAATATATTGCATGCCTCTTTTCATTAGGCACAACTCTAAGCAGCGAGAAAGATTGCATTAATGGACATGTCTTTGTTTAATGAAAAATGAAAATGCACAACACATGTACTATTTATCCATTTTAGAAAACACTACAATGCACATTAATGCACCTCAAAGATTTTATGAAATAAAATTCATAGATATTACCCTTTTTGCATGAAACCAAAAACTATATAGTACTAAACAGACATAGTATGTGTTATGTTAGTGGCCTAGTAACTAATGACATTAGAACTACAGAAATACATGGACTGTATATCATGACAGGGAGCTAAAAAACAACCACACTACAACTTTTTTCAACATAGGATACAAGTTTTTTTTTTGTAAAAAGGGAAAAAAGCAGAACCCACCTAAAGTTGCAAAATTAGAAGAAGAATAGTTTGAAGCAATTTTTTTTGGCATTGCAAATGCACAATGAAGTAAGAAATTGTAAATCTACAAAAAGTAACACGAAGAAACCCAATGCATTTAAGAAATGCACTGTTCATAGTGCAATGACACCATTGCCAAAGCACAAACTTAAAAAACCACTAAACATGTGCATTGAACATAAGAAGATAAGCATTGCATGGAATTCAAATTGCATGCATTTAAAATTTTTCTAGAATATATTTCATGCCTTTTTTCAATGTGCACAAGCCTCTAAAAAGTGAAAGGAATTGCATTCAACTGAAACTGTATACAGTAAACTAATTTTATAACATTAATGAATATGCCTCTTTTTGAGGAAAAATGAAAATGCACAATACATGTACCATTTATCCATTTTAGAGAACACTGAAATGCACATTAACGCACTTAAAAGATTTTATGAAATAAATTTCATGGACATTACCCTTTGTATATGGAAACCGAAACCATGCAATATTAAGCAGACATAGTATGTATCATGATAGTGGCCTAGTAACCAATCACATTATAAGCACAGAAATACATTTGTAATAAAGCAACACAAGTATTAAGAACCACGGAAATATATTTGTAATTAAAGAACACAAGTATTAACAAATCATTAAAAAAATTTCTATGAAGGAAAGGGACTAATGCAAAAGTAGTCTATTTCTGCAGAAGTGGGCAAAACGCTGGAAAGCTAATTTAGGCAGAAAAAACAGCATAGGGGAGGAGCAAGATAAAACAGTACAAAAGACAAGTAAGAAATAGGCATGAAACAACTATAAGAGGAAGATTTTATTTTTTTAAAAAAACATTAGCAGATGCATCAAGCAAATGCAATAGGTAAATGAAGTATTTTTCACGACATGGCCTAATAACTAACAACATTACAATGAAGTAAGTAGGAAACTAACAGAAAAAACACTGATTTTTCCATCCATGCTAACATTGTCCATTCATTTAGGCCTGTTAGAAGACTCAAGACCAGTGAGAGTATTAAAAAAAAAAGAATGAAAAGATTCAAAACCAGTAGGAAAGCATTTTTTATATATAAAACCTTTTAGACAAAGGAGAGCGCTATATTTTTATTCAAGGTGCTTCATTATTACATACAAATCTACATGAAGAAACAATGTTTTTCCAAATGCATCACGAAAGTATTTTATATACACATCCACATATGACATTCTATTTCTAAAAGTTCACATAAACCAAATAATAGCATGAGAAACAACTAGGCAAAAATAAAACTAATACATTGTAAAAGCTGGCAGCATCTGGAATACCACAATCTCAAACCAATGACCAGTAACATTCGGCCTATTAACATTTCATCACACGCGCACATTAATAAATTATATCACAACAGATAAACATATATATATTTCTCAGAACCAACAACAAAGAACAAATATTAACAAATGATTCATGGACATTCCAAGAAAAAAAAAGGCAATGGTTGTTGGAAGACTCAAAACCAGTTAGCAAAAAGGAAAAACAAGTTGGAAGATTCAAAACCAAAACAAGTTAAGCCATCAATTAAAACCGAAGATTTCCCAAATAAAACAAGAGGGATGGTACATGAGGCTACGAAAAAGGAAGAATTGCCTTAAAATTCATTTAATGCAGTAAACAATTGGCAGCATTGATATCAGTAAGCAAAAAATGCAGAGAACAAAGGGAAGAAAATGATTAGGAAAAAACGAGAAACAAAACCATACCTAAAGACAATGCAAAAGCCTGAGCAAAATCCTAAACACACAGTTAGAGAAGTAGCAAAAATAATGGCAGAAATAAGAAGGGAAAAAGTAGAAGATGGCTCTCAAGAAGCTAGCAAAAACACTAATAGATGAGAGTGATTAGAAAGAAAGTGGCGTAACAAATGAAAAGTTAGACCTGAAATGACCACATTTAGCAATGAAAGACGACAGGAAACAAATATTTACACATTGGACAATACCCATAGATGCATAGGTAAGAGTGAAACAAAAGACTTGACAAGAAGCACCCGATTGAGAAGCTAAAACAACACATTTTATACCAAAAAAAAATAATAAAAGGCAATAAATTTGCTTAGCTTTTGAAATCGGTGGTAGCTAATTCCTGATGATCAAGGCAAGGGATGCGACTACGACTGCAACTTTGACTAAAATGAGATGAGATGAGATGAGACAAGATACGGGAATATCTAGAACTAATCTAGTTAGGCATTTATTGGGGATTTTTTTTTTAAAAAAATAAAATTATGAAAGGAAAAAAAAAGGCAACTCAATCCTGGTGACCGAAGCAAAGAATGTGGTTGCGATTGGAACTCCGACTAAGATGAAACAAGATACGGGGATACCTGCAACCAATCTAGTTAGGCATTTATTGGGAATTTTAAAAAATTTATAAAATTATGAAAGTAAAAGGAAAAAGAAACTATAGCTTCCTTTTCTCGAACCCAGCCTCTCACCGACCAGCTGTAGGAGGACCACGGCCGAAAGCTGCAAATAAAACATAAGATCTGGTCAGATAACATAAGAAAAAAAAACTATTAACAAACCCGCAAGATGCAAAGCAAGACAAGAAAAAAATGGAAAAAAATGGCCAAGAAAATCTTTGGGGAAGATCTAGGGGAGAAGAACATGGTTCAAAATGCATGATTTGTCGGGAAAATCCTTAAATGATCTCGGTCAATGGCAAGAATGGAACGAAGGAGACAATGCGTGCAAAGAGACGGTAGAGGTAGGAAATGAAGGGTTAGGGTTTCGAAGGCTTAGGGTCTGGCTGACATGGAGAATACGTAGGTACACCGTACACGTAATTTTACTTAGCAAACGTGGCTGGGAAGAGGTATACATGGTGCGGGCATTTCTTTGTCCAAGTGTACGTCTTCATACGGTAGTTTTTGTTCAGGCATTTATAATATATGTTAATAATACAACAATAAAGATGATTGTATAAATTGTTAACTATATAACACGCAATGTACAACAAAAGTAACAAGATACCACTTTTAGTTTCTATTTAATTACAGTTATTCTCATTTAACCCGTAGAATGTTCATTTTAATCGTACAGAAAATGATACTCAAAAGTTCTTACCTGTATAATTTTTGCGGTGCCCAAATATAGTAGCTGTTAGGTTTCATTGGCAATTATAAAAAATAACACTATTCGCACAACCTGTTGAACCTTAACAATGATGATCGTTTTCTCTTTTCCTAACCATGTAAAAAATACTACTCAATATCACTCCATTGTTGTTCACTGTTTATCTGAAACAATTATGAAATGATGTCAACAAAATACTAAAACAGACTTATACTATAAGTACATTCATAGTTTTTAGTTTCAACCATTACCAAAATGACCATTATGCTGTGCATGAAAGTCTAACAACTTTTAATTAAATTGGTAATCAGTATGATCACATTATTATTATTTTTTTTTTGAAAAGAGTCAAGTATATTTTCAGTAAAAGCAAATTATCACAGTGAATGAAAAGAATTGTGATCGAACATTTTATATATATCAAGACAGACTTATGGTTCAAAACAAACTTAAAAATGAGTATAGATTTATTATCAATATAGACTTATCCAATTAATTCAAATGTTCATTAATAATTTGAATTGGGCAGCAAAATTTCATATACCAATCTTACTTCGTATACAACAACAACATTTATCTAAAAAGTTCATCAGCAATGACATTTGTCTAAAATGTTAATCAGCAGTAGATAAAGAAACAGCGGGAGGAATGGAGTCACGCATTATCCTCTAAATAATTATTAATACATTTTTACCCTCATATTGGCATTAAAAGCTATAATAGTTTAGCTAGCAAACCCATAAATAAGTATTCTTCACAAATTTACATAAAATGATGACCACACATAAATAGAACTAGGCCGTACGTACATTCAAAGTTGTTAGTTTCAATGCTAAGTAGAACCATCATTTTATTGGACACAAAGGACAATAGCTCTTAATTTAATTAACAAAACTGTATGTTTATATATTTTTTTTGTTGATTACAAGCTTAAGAAAATGAAGTCCGCAAATCAATTTTTAAACCCCTCTAGTCTTACTGTTGTCTCTACTACTATACCTGATATCAATATCATTTTCTGCCACGACAGTCAAGCATAAAAAGGGTAACTCCCATAAGTGGGAAGGAGTGGGCTTTAAAAAATTGAAAACAAGTTAAGCTAGAATGGTTATAAAAATTTATGCTAATTAGCAACAATTTAACTTGCTGCTGTAAAAACCCTTTAAATATCTTAATTTGGAAATCATACCAAAAAACACCAAAACCTAGAATGCACAAATGTTAACAAAATAAAACAGGTCATTTGAAAAAGCTACCTAAATGCTTTCATAAGCACATACAAAAACTCAAAAATAGCAACGAGGAGCAATCACGATCAATACATGCATAAACCATAATACAGCTTTCCAAACATAGTAATCGCGAGTTTACAGATTTTTAGTTAGGTCAACTTCACTCATAAGCAAGCCAAAGAGCTTAAGCCCCCAGAGTAATTCAAGTTGGCCACACAAAATTTCATATACTAATCCTACTTCACATACAATAATAATATTTATCTACTTAGTCAGCAATAACATTCATATACTAAGTTAATCAGCGGTAGATAGAAAAAGAGCAAGAAAACACGCTCATACATTACTCTTCAAATGATCATTAATACATTTTTTACCTTTATACTGACATTAAAAGATGTAATAATTTAATAAAGAAATCTATCAATGATTGTGCTTCACAATTGTACGCAAAATGGCAACTATATATTAGTACAGCTATACTACAATTGCATTCATAGTCTCTGGCTGCCACTATAACCAGAATAACCATTATACTGCGTATAAAAATACAATAGTTTTCAATTTAATTAGCAAATCAGTACTTTCATACTATGTTTTTTTTTTTTCAGAAAACAAAGTATATATATTTTCAAGATAGCTAAATCATAATAGGGAATAAAAGGATTTTGATCAAACATTTTATATACGTCAGTAAACTTAAGATTCAAAACAAACGTAAAAAATCAGTGTAGATTTAACATCCGTGTAAATTTATACAATTCATTCAAATATCCATCATCATAGAGAGAATAATTCATATATAATCACAATTAAAAGATTTTCAGTTAACAATACAAGCAACATTTATATACTGTCAGAGAGGAACAAGAAACAGTCGATACTGAATCATTAACTACCGATACCGAATCATTAACCACCATTATTAAAAATGCAGAGCACCAACTAATTTTCAAACACTTCTCATCTTGTTATTGCCTTTACTAATATTCTTAACATCAATATCATTTTCTGATATAATAATTAAACATAAAAAGGCTAATTGTGGTAAATACAAAGCAATGGGCATAAATGAACAACAATACAATGTAGGCACAGTTGTAACTCTAATATTCAGCCACAATTATCACAACAATTCTACCGTCCGTATGGACAAAATAATGATTAACTTGGGAATCAATTTATTGCTGGATTATATCTTTAGTAATCCACAAATAATACCAAAATTATATTACTATCTAATATCAATACGGACTTAGCCAATTAATTTAACTATTCATCATCATGGAACAAATCATCAGTATATGTTCCCAATTAGCAACCTTTTTAGCCAATGGTATGCATTACATTTACATACTGCCACAGGGAAACAACGAGAAATAAATAATGATTTACAAGCCACTGTTATTACGAGTTCAAGAAAACGAAGCACACGATGATGATGATGATCGGTGAGACAGATTAGTTCCAGAATGCTCGGGTGCCTGGATGGACAATATTGACTGATTTGGCGTCTCCAAGTGTGTGGAATTTGGACCCTCTCTCTCCATCTTCTTCTTTAGGCATTCGGTGAATGAAAAAATCTTTCCCAACAGATGTCTTGATCCTAAGTTGTTTAGCAGATGCCGCCTATGTTCATACATTAACATAGATGTGAAGATAATGAGGGCAATGAGAGAAGCGATTCCGACAATGAGAAAAAGGCCCCAGAAGCTATTAATTCCAAGACTATGAGCTGATGGTACCAGTGTGTTTTGCTCTGCACAATTGCTTTGCTCTCCAAACCACTCTCTTTCAATCCCAACTAATTTGTCCCCTTCGGTAAGGTTCAGAACAGCTCTTGATACATCAGGTACAAGCGGAGAACCTATTGGGAAGGCCTGCAAATTATGATCAGACAAACTATATTTTCAAACAAATTAGGCCATGTTAGAGAAAGGGAAGGAGGACATACAAACCCAAATCCATCTGTCTTAATTAATGGGGTAACCATGGTATACTTGGAGCAATGTTTAGACAGGAAAAGCTTCATGTAAGGTGTTTCATCGACAACAGCAGCAATACCACCATGTTGTTTGTCCTTACTGAAAAGTAGTTCCAGTTCGTCCAAGGTATCATATTCCTTGAGCCTCGATTCATCAAGCTTGAGATTCTGCTTTAAGAAATTTACAATGAAAGAGCCCCTTGGGTACCCCACATTGTCTGTTTTGGCAATAAGATCCTGGATATGAGCCACACTTGGCTCAAGCTGTTGGATGGTTAACATTGATGTCAAGCTGGCTGTGTAACTCTGAGTTAAGATTAGAACCATAAAGCACCATATGATGACTACGAACCTAGTGATGTTGCTAACCACTTTCTCCCCTGTAGTTGCATTTGAATGTGACAAATCAAGGGAAATCATATTTGTCAGAATAAACCAAAATAAGAAAGAAAACAGGAGTAAAACATGTACTCAGAAACACTTAACTAGTCCTCCTTTTAGTTTTACGCAATATTTGTCAGGACTAGCCCCTCCCCCTAGTTAGCTAATTAATAATGTTATGTATAAATAAGAGGAGAGAGATTTACTATGAGCAAAGACCAAGATTGAAAAGGAGAACCAGAAGCCAGTGCCAACTTGATGTGGACTAGATCCAGCAAAGTCTTCATTAGTCCGATGCTCAAGAATCCAAATCAAGAAACCAATGAAAACAAAGAAACAAGCGCTTATCACCCAGAGGTCCCATGTCAATGGCTTCAAGAACACCCATGCATTCTTTGTCCTTTTGTTTTGGACAGGCACAACCATGGCTATGCCAGACTCAATGTATGGTTGCGTAAAGTCAGCATATATGGACCGATTGGCTCTAATGGTAATATCTCCCACAGCAGCATCATAATTCTGCCATGATCAGTTCAATTTAGACGATACACATGTAAGTAAATAAAACATTTGGTTATTCTTTCCTTTCCCTTCTAGTGTATATTTTGCTTGTGGCAATGAAGTTGATACAGAATATAAAAACATATGGACCTCAAACTACTGAAAAACCAAGTAAACAAACTGCAGATCGTAACTCACCCGAAGATTAACTTGATACACCAAGTCATTATAGTTTCCAGCGCTCTCACCGTTTGGCCTTGCAAAAGGAACATATTCATACGGAACATGATAGGGCAACATTTTCATTAGGGAATCAAAGACATCTATGGAGTACCCTGTGAAAGTAGTCCTATTGGTGCGTGGATCTCTTATTATATTCACGAAAGCATTAGGACCACTTCTAACTGGGATTCCTATTCTCAACTTCTTCCCATTTGTGGGTATAACCCAACCCTTTGGGGATGATGTGGTATCACCTGGCCATATGATGTCTTTTAGGCTTGCTTTTGAAGAAGAGTAAACTTTGGACTGAGAAAATTTCAATGTCCTCGTTATTCCCATTTTGGGTGTCCAATATCCAATCCCCCTCTCCCCATTGCTGAGGATATTCACAATTTGGAAGCAGTATGATTGAAGTTCTCCATTAACAACACGAAAAGCCCCAGTAAGGCCATTAAATCTGGTTTTTGATAATAATTTTGGGAGATGTTTGCCTATTTGTGAGACTGTAGAGATCTCACGATCTAATGAACTAGGATGGCTAAATTCTGTTGATCTGATTCCCATAATATATCTTCCTTCAACTGCCATAGCAAGTGCAGTGGCTGCATCATATGCCCATAATCCAAAGAAGTTGAGATCAACGTGATCATTGATCAACCGCTGATTTTTCCTTTTCCAGCGAGTGATGAATTGATTGAGCTTTTTCCTTCTTGGAACATGGGGTTTCACTCCTAGTACCCCTTCCATTGATTCTTTGGCAGAAGGATGTAGAAAACTTAAATGATTAGTCATCCCAGTAGTTACGATCCAAACATATTCTTCAGTCATCATTCCCACCTCTTTGCTTGGGTCAAAAGCTGATAGCCAAGAGTGGGAGGCATATGCACAATGAAAACTCTCGTTTGCATTGTCATCAACTTGTAAAGCTCAGCAGCAATCTCGTCTTTAGTTGCTGATGGATGAATAACACTTCTATAGGGAATATGAGCCTCAACTTCTTGCAAGGCATCGGTCAAGAATGGGATAATACCTTCTCCAAACTCAGTGTCAACGTAGATTGGCACAGCTGCTCTCCAACCAAAGGCTTGAATCAGGGAACTGATGGCTTTTGCTTGAGATGAATCATTCAGAGTTGCTCTTATGAAGTATTCACTTCTTAGACAGGAAAGAGAAGGACTTGTGGCAGAAAATGAAATAATGGGCACCTTAGCATCCTGTCCTAGATTAATCACGAAATTGGCTTGCATAGATGTTTGTGGACCAAGAATAGCTTGCACTCTGGCATTTCTCATCAGGTCTACAACTGCAGTGAATTTATTTAAAGCGGGTTAATTCCCATATCAAATTAAGAATGTGTCATTTTAATAATAAATAACCCAACCTAATATGCATGTTTGTAAAATGAAAAAACACAGCAGGAGAGAGTGGCAGAGTGGAAGAAGAACAAAGAAAGCAAAACCTGCATCAGCAGCCCCGATCACAGAATTGTTGGAGTCTTTTGTGTGAACAACCAGCCTCGTCTTGTAATAATCATGGGATTGATAAAAATCGGAAAGGGCCATAGAGATACAGCTTGAAGACATCTTTCCAGCCCACGAATTCATATCCAGAACCAACCCGACATTAACAGGTACAGCCCTGAACTCTGCCGCCATCATTTCCTCGGATAAAATCAACATGGCTAGGAAGAAGGAACGTAGAGAGGAAATGGGATGCTTATTATGACGATGATCAGTTTGCTTCCTCCCCATGTTTGAACATGTGACTCGATCAGCATGGAGGAATACAGTGTATTATTTATATCTGGCGGAAGGAAAACGCTTAAAAATTTGATTTTGGGATCAATAAAACGGTGAAAGGGATTCAAAATCCTTGTGAAAGATACAAGTCCTACGCGGTGTATGACTAATCTACACGACATTGTTCTGCTTTGTTGAGGAATGCTTTCTTGAGTCTTTGTCAAAGTCTTGTTCTCTCTAGTGGGCAACGGTATATGAGTCCAAATTGGAACCAAGTAATACTCTTCATTTTCGTTTCCATGCAATTCATTGATGGTTTGACAAAATTCTCAGTTCATACAGTGAACAGTTTTGACGAGTTCAAAATCCCAGCATATATTTGTTATGACATGCAATTCAACATCGCCATGTTATCCCCAAGTCAGTTAATTAATTCCCAAGTTTTAGCTGACTAGAAAAATTGAATGGATCACAAAAGTAGGACATAGTTCTCACAAACTTGAATCAAATTCTGATTAGACCAAATTGATCACACATGGCATAGTTTCAAGTTGTCCACTTCAGCAATTTGAAAATAAAATGCCAGAAAACAGCCTTTTATTGTTGTTACATAAAGACCCTAAATTTAATTTTGTAAATTATCATAGTTTACAAGTCAAGAAAGTTTTAGTTTACTCCTCTTAAGATTTGGCCAAATAGCAAAATAAATCCCAAAATTTGACCCTTGACATTCAAAATGACGTGCATAATGGGATGAATATTATTTTTCCTATTTTTAGTAACAAATTAAAAAAACAGAAAAAGATAACTCATTATTTTCTATTTTTCCTCATCTCAAAAATCTAATAATGTTCATTATTGTGAACTATCATAACAACATTTTTTATACTTGCTGCAATGGAATAATGACTATTTCTGTATTTTTGCATTTATGTTTTCAAAGTGAATAATGCTTAATTAATTGAAAAAAAATTAGTTCAAAAAGTTGAAAAAATTATTTATTTAGGCTTTGAATGAGATAATTGTATATCTAGAAAAGTTTGATTTGAAATTTAAAAAATATTTTGAGACTATATAATTTGTCATACAAATGGCATATTTGTCATTTCAGCCAAAAAAAATTAAGAGCAGGAGGGGGTTTTGTGGTATAGTTCGGGCATTCCATGGGGGAAATTGTTATTTAGCTAAACCTGGGAGGGTAAATGTAATTAATCTATGAAAATTTGATAGGCAAATTTCGAAAGATGAGCATCCATGTTGATTCATGGTAGTTAGAGGTCGACTGCATTTACTTTTTAGTATTTCTTCTTCCCAATATTATAATAGTAAAGCTTCTTATAATTCTATTTTTTCCAAGAAACAATGTTAATTTTTAAAATGAACAAATAAAGAATACATCAATTTACATAAAATAATAAGATAATAAACAACATATCAACGTTAATTTTTTTTACATAAAATAATACTCCCTTGTATTTTTTAAAAAAGTCTAATTTAAATTTATTTTCCTAAGAAAAAGTCTACTTTTTAATGAAGTTCCTTTATTATCTTTACTAATAATGAATATGTATGATCCACAAACAAAAAGTAAAGTTAAAAATAAAATAAAAAATTGTACATTTAATAGTGTGTTAAATAAAGGGAAGCCTTAGCACGTATTGGTAAAATTAAATATTATATTTACCTAGCCAACACTTAAATTTGACTCTACCTAAATTTTTCTAATTCACAAGCATTCTTTACTTTTCTGATGGTTGTCGAGTACTTTTTAAATCTCAAATAGACCTCCCAAAGGACCTTCCCAAAAGATAATTTTAATGTAGTTGATTTTTCCTTTTTTTTCTAGGATCTCATGAGAAGGTAATTTTAATTCAATTGATTTCTCTTAATTTATGGCCGTGCCTAAAAGCATATTGGTTGAAATACATTTTTCTTTTTATTCCCGATGAATTATTTAACACAATATTGTTGTTTTTGTATAAAATTAAAAAAATATTGACGTTTTAAAAGCTATTCCCAAAATGTTAAAATCGATTTTTGAGAAATCAATCTTAAAGTCATTTTTTTAGAAATCAACTTCAACATTTTTCTTTTAAAAGAAATTATCAAATTTTTAATAATTTTCCCATACAAAATACACAATTGATATTAAAAAACTAATAT
Organism: Gynochthodes officinalis; assembly: GCA_020080225.1. Classification (NCBI taxonomy): domain Eukaryota; kingdom Viridiplantae; phylum Streptophyta; class Magnoliopsida; order Gentianales; family Rubiaceae; genus Gynochthodes; species Gynochthodes officinalis. Next base: position 12,490,639 of record CM034617.1, read on the forward strand.
TAAACTCACAATATATATATGTTAACCTCAAACACATATAGAAAGTCACAATCCATATATTTATAAGAAAGTCTCAAAAAAGTGCTATTATTAAACGAGTTACAAAAAAAAAAAAGAAAAATCAAATTCCACAAAGAGAATATTTAGTATTCCTTCATGGTAGTCGCTTAAAGAGTAGGTGATACCGAAATGACAGAAAAAAACAAGGTTACACAGAAAAATTTAGAAACGACAAGAGAAACAATCTCTATCGTTCAAAATCGTTGATTACTAAAATCGGTGTAATATTATCTCCATATCAAAAGTCTACATCCAAAAACCTAAAAACAAGTTTATATATGGTGTTAACCCTAATGACAATCAAAACATAAATTTCCAAAATACCCGTAAAATAAATTAAAATAAAAACTGGTTAGAAAAATAGAAAAATGCCCGAAAGACCCTCTAAACGACCTCAAATCCCTAAAATCCATCATCACTCATGTCCTTTAGGTTATGACTTGCATTCAAGACATCGTTTCGCTCTGACCGACCAAATTTGAGTCAATTCCGAGATCATCAACTTCTTGGCCGTCTTGGTGCATCCGTAGGGGTTGTGGGTTTATATAGGATTAGCACTAAGGAACTTGTATCTCTGACAAGTCAAGATAAAATGGAATAAATTCATCTATATGCCCCATGCTTACGAAAAAAAGAGTAAACCCACCTTGTGACAATGTAAGAAATTGAGACAATGCGCAACTATCAAGATTTGAGTTTGCCATACGTAAGTTCGCTTAAGCAACTAAAATTTTCCTTCATTGTTATACACTAGTATTTATTTCAATTAACAGTCCATGCATATTACATAAATTCTGGTTCACTTAAAAAAAAAAGAAAAGTAATAACATAAATAAGATTTAAACTATGCCAAAAAGTTTAAATATCAAAATTTTATATAGTTCGGGTTTATCACAAGTAACTTTTTCGGAAAAAAAAACGTCATTTGAATTCTATTAGAAATTAATTACTGATTTGAATTATATTAGAAATAAAGTATTCAACATAAGTGTAAAATGAATAATTTGTGTTTTATGAGGAATTAGGTATCTACTAACATATCAAAACACAGAAAGAAAAATTCCATCATTGATTTGCATTGATTGATTTCATCAGTGGCATGACCATAATGAAAGCTGGCTTGTATTCTGCCAACATTGTTAATTTCTACCTGGCACATCATTATTATTCATTTTTTTTAATGAAAATATACGAACATATCAAAACACAGAAAGAAAAATTCCATCATTGATTTGCATTGATTGATTTCATCAGTGGCATGACCATAATGAAAGCTGGCTTGTATTCTGCCAACATTGTTAATTTCTACCTGGCACATCATTATTATTCATTTTTTTTAATGAAAATATACGTTTATTTGTACATTTGTCATTGAAATTACCTTTTTCATATTTTTCTTCTTATTTACATTTCTTTAGTTTTCTTTATTTTTTAAATTTTCATTATTTATTAGTACAGAAACTTATTGTGGTAGTACTAATAAATAAACTCTTTATAAACTATAAAAATATGTTTGTACTTAGAAATATTGTTATAAAATTAGTATTTTTTTATTTTGAGTTTAAATATTGTTATATGTTTAAATTGACAAAATTAAGAAATGTTAAATAATATTTTGACAAAAGTACCAAAAAAGGTTGTCTTTATTATTGATATAAAATAAGAAGAATAATATGATAGATGTGCATGCCAAATAAATCATATTTAAAACATATTAATATAAATGAAATAATGAAACATGAATTGTATTAACTTTCCCGTAAAGATTTCTATTCTGGCCAAACATAAGTAAGTATTCAAAATTTTCAAAATTAAATTCCTAATATTCAAATTCCCTAGAAAAATATTCATTTTATCCGGAATTAAATTTCTAAAAATCATATTTTCATATAATTTTATTTTCCTGCCAACTAGATGAGTCCTTTGGGCATTTTTAAAAAATATCAGCTTTTCGAAATATATATATATATATATATATATATATATATATATATATATATATATATATATATATAAAGGCTATAGTACCCCATGATTGAGATTTTTTTTTTAAATTTTCTTTCTTGCTCTTTCACTATAAATATAACTAAAGGCTATAGTATCCCGTGATTGAGATTTTTTTTTTTAAATTTTCTTTCTTGCTCTTTCACTATAATGTGTTGGTTCATCTAGTTTTCACCAAATAAGAATGCAAATTTTAATTTGATTCGAAAAACAAAGCACTATGCGTATAGTCCACAAGTTAGAGTATGCCATGGATATACTCAATTGTTGACATGATAAAGTAAATAATATATGTTCTTTCAAGTGTCAAGGATGGCCCAGCTAAATAAGGAACTCTTTGGGTGATGACATGCTCTACTCTCTCTGTATATACATATGAACTTATTTGTTTTTTTTCATTAAATTAGCACAAATAAACACCCATATCATATATCCACACAAACAAACAAATTCTTAGCAATGGCCGAAGTGTTTGTTCCAAAGATAATAGGCCAGTTGAGTGCTGTTGCCTTTACAGAAGTTCGGGAAGGGGTGAACCTACTGATGGGGGTTGAAGAAGAGGTGTGTAATCTATCCTCCACATTGACAAAAATCCAAAACCTACCACATGATGCTGAGAGAAGAAGGCTAAAGGCGAAAGATGTTGGGGTTTGGCTGGAAACGCTTGAAGACATCACTTATGAGATGGAAGATGTGTTAGATGAATGGAACATTAAGATTCACAAGCCCAAGAATCTTGCTCAGAAACCTGAATTAACAGGAACAAGGATGTCAATTCTCTTGAAAAAGGTGCGTTCTTTTATCCAATCTCTTTGTTCTTGTCTTAAAGAAATTCCGGTACGTGGTGATATTGCTTTGAAGATTAAAGAGATCAATAGTAAACCAGATTCCACATTGACAGAGGCAAATCGATTTAACTTTGTTATTGCACATAGTGCGCATGTGGATTCTAATGAATTTAAGCGCCCTATGACTACCTCCACTTTTGATGAATCAAAGATGCACGGTCGAGACTCTGATAAGGAAGTTCTACTCAAGCACTTATTGTCTGAGAGTAGGACTAATACTAGTAGAGAAGTTGAGAAAGATGGGGTTAAGGTTATTTCTATAGTGGGAGTTGGCGGTAGTGGAAAGACCACATTAGCTCAAATTCTATACAATGATGATAAAGTTCAAAAACATTTTGAACTTAGAAAATGGGTTTGTGTGTCAGATCCTTTTGATGTGAGAAAAGAGCCCAGAAAAGAGCAACATTAATGTATTAGAGTTGGAAACATTGTTCCAACATATAAAAAATACTTTTTCTGGGAAAAGATTCTTGCTTGTCCTTGATTATGTTTGGATTGAGAAATACTCAGATTGGGAACCATTAATAGGCTTACTCAAGGATGGTTCTCCTGGAAGCATAATTCTTGTAACAACGAGGAAGGATGTAGTAGCAAGTGTCGTAGGCACCGATTACATGCATCCTCTAGGTAGAATGTCAGATCCAGATTGCTGGTTAATATTGAAAAGAATGGCACTGTCTAAAAGATCTGAGTTGTGTGAGAAGGTGGAGAAGATTGGGTGAAAATTTGCTGAAAAATGCAAAGGCTTACCACTTGCTGCAAAGATTTTGGGAAGTCTTTTGCAATTGAAAGACACAGTACAAGAGTGGCAAGAAGTTTTAATAGTAAAATATGGCAGATGGAGGAAGCATCTGTGGATTTTTTCCCTCATTTCTATTTGAGTTACAACGAGCTATCTCCTCAATTGAAAAGATGCTTCTCGAACTGTTCTGTCTTTCCTAAAGACACTGACATAGATGCTGAGCAATTAGTAAGATTGTGGATAGCACAAGGTTATCTTGGTCCTCCAAGTCTAACAGGTGATGACAGGCGGAGGATTGCGAAGGGTCGTGAATATTTGAAAATTTTGGCAATGTGTTCTTTCTTCCAAGGGTTAGAAGGAGCTAATTGGCATGAATCTGTAATTGTTAGTTGCAAGATGCATGATATAGTTCATGATTTTGCACAATTTCTCACAAAAAATGAATGTCATGCATCTGATGAGGTTGATTGCCAAAATATAGAGACTAATGGAAGACACTTATCCAAAGAAGAGTTTGTCACCTAACATCGCTTGGCAAAACTGAGTCAATAAATTCTTCTGTAGTTCTTGACATTGAAACGGATTCCCACTGACAACTAAGAATCGCAGATGAATCAAATTTCCTACCTCTTGTGGCAATTCTCGTAATCGACAATTGAACAATTTCAAAGACCTCACAGATCTTAAACAGCTACACAAATCTTGGGGAGGCTCACCATGAGAAGTGACATAAAAACTTCTCACCGTTTCAATGTCAAGAACTACAGAAGAATTTATTGACTTAGTTTTGCCAAGCAATGTTAGGTGACGAACTCTTTCTTTGGATAAGTGTCTTCCATTAGTCTCTATATTTTGGCAATCAACCTCATCAGATGCATGACATTCATTTTTTGTGAGAAATTGTGCAAAATCATGAACTATATCATGCATCTTGCAACTAACAATTGAGTCAATAAATTCTTCTGTAGTTCTTGACATTGAAACGGTGAGAAGTTTTTATGTCACTTCTCATGGTGAGCCTCCCCAAGATTTGTGTAGTTGTTTAAGATCTGTGAGGTCTTTGAAATTGTTCAATTGTCGATTACGAGAATTGCCACAAGAGATAGGAAATTTGATTCATCTGCGATTCTTAGATGTCAGTGGGAATCCGTTGCGGGAATTGCCGGAAACAATATGTGATTTATATTATCTGGAATGATTAGACGTTTCTTGGTGTCACGAACTTCAGTGCCTTCCTCAAAGGATTGGAGATCTTGTACACTTGAGATACCTTCCCAATTTTGGGACGGATGCTGTAAAACAAATGCCACCGGGGTTAGACAAGTTGACTTCGCTTTGGTGTTTCAGCGGATTCATTGCTGATGGTGCACCGTCGAATGACATGGTAAAGTTGCAATACTTGAACCAGCTTGAACAATTGGGAATTTGTGCTGGTGGGCACGTAAATTTTGAGAATGCTCAACTGGAGGAAAAAACTAACTTGCAAATTCTGCTATTATCTATTGAAGTGGGGGAATTTAGATATAGAAACTACAGGTTAGATCGAGATGATGGAACCACTTCCAAATTTACAGACGCTTTTGCTTAAAGGTTATCCAAGACCCCAATTACCAAAGTGGATTGCGGCGGCTAAGTCTCTCATCAATAATTTGAGAGGTTTGGATATAGATAATGCTCATATTTCGTCATTGCCTGTTTTGAGAAAGCTGTCATCACTCCAGTTCATTGTGTTTATGTCTCTTCCGAACCTAAAACATATAGGTCGTGAATTATTTGGACTACCTAATCATCTGCAGATACAAGGCCAAGGTCACCATGATGATGATGACAATGCTAAAGTAACAGCATTTCCCAGTTTGAAAAGATTAAGTATTCGAGGTCTATCGAATTGGGAAACATGGGAAGACATTAGTGAAGAAGATGAAGAGAAAATGAAGAATGGCACTATCTCAATTATGCCACGCCTTGAGCAATTAGAGATTTATAGATGTGACGAGCTAAAGGCACTGCCACATCGGTTCCTTGGGAAGTCAACTTCGCTTAAATCATTAACAATTGTTAGATGCGATCAATTGTGCAAGCGGTAGTCAAAGGAAACCGGAGCCGATTGGATGAAGATAGCACACGTTCCAAAGGTTATCATATCTTGGTAAGTTTTCCTCTGTATGAATATTAATTTGTTTATATTAATTCTTTAATCGATGATAATGTTGAAATTCCTACCAACTATAGATAATCATGACTTTCATTTTGATAATGATGATAACAGAGCACGATTCATATTCTAGCTCAACTGGATGGATGGACGAAACTTCTCCAAGTTTGTATTTAATTTTCTCCATTTCTTTATACTCTTCCGTTGATTATTTACAGTTTCTGATTACTTACGCCCTTTGGCTTCCTTGTTGTTCTTCCATATCCATGATTTGATAAAAGGAGAGCTAGCTGCTATGGCCTCAAAAACTGCTGTCGATTCCAAAGGATGGATGGATCCATGCATCGACTTCATCTTCTTCTTCTTAAAGCTAGCTTTGTTTTGCTATGCACACGTGAACACACGCACACGCATCTTATATGGAGAATAATTGGCAGTCCTGTTTGTTGTTATTATTTTTATGCCGGTGGTTGTAAATTGCTACTGCGTTTTGAATACTCTTTATATTGTTAGTGATTGCTCTCTGGATGGCACATTCAACAGCAACAAATTTTTTCATCTATCTCAGATATGAGCAATTCACTGACCGCAGGCGCTGCTATGTTCCACAGTTTGATGATACAATTCCATCGTCTGGCCATGCCATCTTCGCCTTCATTGTCACGTTGCTAATTGTTATGAGTCCATAACAATGCTCGCAACTATTACCAGTCTGCTTATCTGCTGTTTTTCATATTGTTTAATGCTAAGAAGTTCACAGTATCTGTCCCCATCTTCTTCTCCATGATCATCCTCACAAGCCTTCAACTCTCTGGCGAGGACCACCATGGTTTCTCTTGTACTCTGACAATCGCATTTTTCTTGTCAGTCCTTTTCCCTGGATCTATAATTAAGGTGCGTTTACTTTCACTATCCATTTTCTTCTCCCTAACCCAAAGCAGGTGATATCATGCTTGAGTGGTTTGATCAGTCGCAGTACAATCGAGGAACCAGAAGAGGACCGCGTTCAGTTCAGTTACCTAGAATCCCCAACGCACATACGTAAATCAAGTACATCTACTTCCCCTGTAGCTCAAGATATGGAGATCGAGTTTGTTAATCTTGAAGCGAATAAATACAAATTACAAAGTTACCGAACTATGTTGTTTTTGGCGGTGAGAATTATGCAGTGGTTTTATGGTAAACGTGTGTGTGTTTTTCATCTTGTACGTTACCTTTTTTTCCCCTCCCCCTCTGTTTTTCTTTTGTGGCTTTGGAGCTTTGCAAGAAAAGTGTAATAGCCGTATCACTAATATTCTGTCTTCATTTGTAAAGATCAAAAGCAGAATACCCGTGGACATCTATGGAGTACTCTGTGAAAGTAGTCCTATTGGTGCGTTGATCTCTCATTATATTCACGAAAGCATTAGGACCACTTCTAACTGGGATTCCTATTCTCAACTTCTTCCCATTTGTGCAGTCACTTTACTATTATTGATAATAGCCTCCAAAATCTAACTTGCTGTTTAGAAATGGAGAAACCAGGCACAAAACCAATGGCTGGTCAAATTTCTTAGATATGACCTTCATGTTTAGGCATCATCAAACATTGTTGTTTATGGCCTATATGGTAGTCATGTGCAACAGATACATAAGGAGAGCGAGATAGAAGACGATAAGCTTCCCATGTCCTATGTTGTTGGTAGTATCATTATAATTCATTATGAGACTCACAAGAAGCAACTCTTTTTCATGAGTTCTTCGCCATTCCGCATCCTCAGAAGATGAGAACGTTGAACTTGAGTTTTGACTATTGGATTGCATTGCTCTCATTTTGAAAATACGGGAAATCTGTGAAATGTGTGCCAAATTTTGGTCAGAGGAAGAATAGCTCTGTAAAACAAAGTGTGATGAATTACACAGGAAGAGTAGCTCTGTAGAACCAAGTCTGATGAATTACAAAGTAATGGAGGAAGTATAAGCCATTTTTGTTTGAGCACCATATCTTACTAGGGTTGCAAGGTCACTTGCGTATCTGCCGTATTGTATGGTTTTGATTCCTGTTCTCCTCCATTCAATTGCAACCAAATTCAGATTATTAAGCATGTGTTGCTTTATCGTTTGTGACACAATGAGTAAATTGAGTTGGAAGCTGGTGGGATTTCTTTCTATTTGTGTAAGAGTAAACTATCATTCATGCAGTTAACTTCTACCATCATGCCCTTACTGCTTGTACATATTAGCCAAGAAATATCAGACAAGTATAGGAAGAAACTACAAATGCAGCAAAAGAAATATTTACAAATTCACAAATTTTATAAACTGGCTAACACTTATAATTGCTCTACGGGAAACCTATGACAGGTCTTATTTCTGATGCCAGGGATCGCATCTCGTCTATTTCATCATTGGTTAGTCTCCAACCAAGTGCACCAGCAAATTCCTCAGCTTGTTCTCCGTATTTGGCTCCTAGGATAGAAACAACATTCTCTTGGGCTATCAACCAATTCAGTACAACCTACGCCAGCAAATGAAGGTGATGAAAAGCTCATCTACTTTCTTCAAAGTTCAAACCAATCTTACACAAGAACCAGAGAGTTCAAACCCGAGGAAAGCAATTCAGTTATTTATTTATAAAGTTTCTAGTATCCATGTTTCTCATATCCAAGTGCAAAATCAAGTTCTTTCAAGAAAAGGAAAAAATAAAAATGACAGTGAAGAAGACCATAGCCATTCTGCTATTAAAGGAACACTTATGTTGAATCACTACTCTAGGCATCAAGCATCGCAATAAAAATTTCTGATGCATATGAGAAGGACTCTTAACATATTCAATCTCCAATACATTAGCAAGCATCTCAGATTCGCTCAGACAAATTGTTTTGTTGTAGCTCTAGAAACACAAAATGCATGTGAAGGGTAATGGTTAATGAAAAGATAGCGAGCATAGTATGATCTGATAGTGAGAGGAGAGGAAAGAATAAAAGTAAAACGAAAGAACCACATTTGATTTTGTCAAAGAACCTGAGTTGGTGTTTTGCTGTTGTTTTCCCCTATCTCCTTTATTCTGTTTACTAATGGTTGTAGCTGCAGAAGAATAGAAATACTTGAGTACTTAACCACATTCTGGAAGCAGGTTCCACATGTAAAATACCCTTACTTTTGTTAAGAATTCAGGAGTGTAACTCCTTCCTCGAGGACCAGTTGGAGGATTTTCTTGAGTATACTTCCCTGTCAGGGCACCTATGTTAGGTTGAACAATCCAAATATTAGTTCCTTAAGATAGAAAAACATTTTAGAGTTAAGGCACATGAAATATATGTCCTCGAATGAATGACTATAGGTTTGAAGTTAATAAATCTGAGTACTGGAATAAAACTGGTGGTAACTGTAAATTAACTTTCACCGTGCAGGCTTGCCAACAAATTTAGTGGGTTACTATGTTAATTGCCACTTATGTTCCTACAAAGTATTAACTATATAAGGTACATAAACTTTACCACTTAACTTAAATGAGGAATTTCGATATCCATGTCTGTCTTCTACAATAGGCAGTTTTCACTATAGTCTGCTGTCTTAGTCCATCCTCTCAATATAAGGGGTGAACTACGTTCAACCATATCCCTTTCAAGTACTTTGAGTATCGAATGCACTAACTTGTGAAGCAGATCATTGAGTATTGAATGCACTAACTTGTGAAGCAGATGACAACAACTAAAAAGGTATAGCTTCACCTTGAGCGATAGGGGAGTATGCAATAAGAGTAATGCCAAGTTCATCACAGGCTTCGTTAACTCCATTTTCCTCTGGAGCCCTATATATGAGAATGCAATTAACTTGGTTGATGCCAATGGGATGCCTCTCTTTTTAAGTTGCTCATATGCATCACGGAGACACTTCTCTGGAGTAAGAATCATGTTGTCAAGTACAACCTTTAGCACCTAATGATATCAAATTCATGCAAAAGACATAAAAGAGTGTAAAGGGTACACGAGGTAACTGAAAGATATATGAGCCTAGGGAAAGAATACCACTATAGTTAGATACTCCAACAGCCTTCACAAGGCCTTGTTCCACAGCATCTCCAAGGCCGTCAATATATCCTGAAAAATGATTTCCTGCAAACTAAGCCCATTTCCTAAGAAACGATCACTTATCCTTCAACTTTGTGTTTATGGTTAACTAAAAGATTTGCTTAATAAAAATGAACCTTCGTTTCCCCATATGCCAGGCCTAAAAATTTACAACATATCTATTAATGATGTGATTGATAAAGGTAAGTGATAAAGGTAATATAAAATCCACGAACAAAATCAAGTTGTTGGCATGCAGTACGTAAATCGAGATTGAAAATCTAATAATATAGAAACCAGGTCATAATCCTTATTAACCCCACAGTATGCTGACACATCATACTGATTTTCAGATGTTTCGCAATTGTAATTTGTTAGAAAATCAAATATAGAAAAATGCAGGAAGGAGGAAGCTGACCAGAAGAGCTGATAAAGCTTGACTGATGACAGTCCAAGGCGGCAGAGGGAGTCCTTAATAGCAGTCAGGACACTTTGACGACCCAGCCTCCATGGCAATGCAGCAAATTTGGTAGCAACTGCAACTTCAACCTCTGGATTCCTTTCTTTCCTTTCCTTGATAAACCTTAGTTAAAATGGTAAATTAGCATTGAAAAAAGAAAGAAACTGCCAGAGGTCTATTTAGTTGAATTATCCATTAGACACAAGAAGAACTCATAAGTAACCTTCCCAACAGTGTCTCAGAATTTATTGCACCAAATGAGATCTACAAGCCAAAAGACGATGGAATTGAAGTAATGACAATGCATACATGGTTATTCATGACATTAAGTAAAAATCAGACCCATTTCCCAAAGCTCCCTCGGCAAAAGCTCTTAAGTAATGACAATGCTCTTATCAAAAGCTCCCTTAGCAGCTCTCATCTTCCTATTTGCCCCATATTCAGAAAGCAAAAGACCAATATAATCAGGAAAAATAACATATATCAAGGGATGTGCAACAAGAAGAATGTTATTGTTCATTCACTTGTCGTAATACCTCTACCCCAGAGGACTTAGGCTAAGAATTTTCTTGTAATATCAGGCATGAGTTAGTATCTTAAAATGGATAGAGCAGAATCCTTAACTCATTCTTTGCTCTCTGGTACCACGTTGAACATAAAAAGTTTAAGTTGTCAGTTAAGGTGCTATATACTTACTTTTTCAGTTAAGCAGGGGGAATAACAGAACAGTGAGGAGACCTTGAGCAACAGAGCACACAAAGAAAGCATAGTGAAGGAAAAATTACAACCTCTGAGGATTTTCTTGTCATGAAATGTATCATTTCCTGCACAAGGTTAAAGATTTCCACCACTGAAATTAGTAGATTGGTATCATCTTGAGTTGGTATTATAGTCAATTATCAAATTCAGAATCCTAATTGCCTCTCAAATCTCAAAACCCAAATATAGTCAATTAGTACTATGTTGAGAAATCCATACAATCAGACAAGTAATTCAAATGATTGGGATGCCCTTATTAATGCCCAATGCAATGAAATTACCAGTGATAATATTTTGAACCCTACAGGAAAACTGCAGGAAATGGACCATAGAAGATCATGCATCGCCAGATAACATTTCAAATTTACAAGAAAACCCCACAGCAATGGCGTTGATTGACATAAGAATTTTACATCCAAGTGTGAGCGTGGGTCATCATGCCCTTCTAGAAAATAGCAAATTATTCTCTTCACGTCCAATTATACAGGAAACGATAACTAGCCAAGATGCAAGTAAATTGAAACTGCCATCTCACTCGCTACCAGTGAGTTTCAGAATCTAAACAGAACATACCATCCCATTCAAAATTGTTCCAGTAACTGGTGTCCCCCCAAGACCAAGCCCCAATGCCAAGCCTTGTAACCTCCAAATCGGAAGGACCGAACCTGACCTTATTTTCCTCCGTCTTGACGGCGATTGCATCTTCTCATGAAACAGCTCTCACCCTCAATGCTTTCCTTGGATGGCTGATGAACCCACAAAACAAGCACGCACTGCTCAAGTACAGAGCCATTCTGCTATAATAATGTTAGTGTGAAAGTGGCTTATGAGTTATATTCCTACATAACAAGATTCTTGAACCACACAGAATTTGTGTGCTCTGTTGCGTTCAGGACTACAGGAAAGTGAAAGGATGTTTGGTGAGTAAAAGTGATGAATATTGTTTTTTTTTAAAAAAAATAAAATAAATATTAAAGATTTAATTGGAGCTCCGAAAGTACTGAAATCGATTTTAAAGTAAATATCCGTCGACATCCACGATATCTACTTCAGAGTAAAAAAACAATAATTTAGGTTTTTCACATAGATATTGATTTATTTATTTTAATTTAAATAAATAATAATATTTTATTATTTTTTTTAAATAACGAAACCGATTCTTAAGAAATCGACTTTAAAGCCGATTTTTAAAAAATCAACTTTAAAGCCGATAATTCGATCGATTTAAATTTTAAAGTTGATTTTGAAAAAATCAACACACGAAATAAATTGTACTTAGATAATACATTTTTTAAACAATTTGAGAGATATTTAAATTTATCCTATATTTTACACCTCCATTTTATTTGTATCATGTATATCAAAGTGGTATATGAATAAAATTACATTTATTTTTTAAAAAAGATAAGTGAATTCTTATATATCATTTTGAGATGAAATTGTTTAATTCCAAGTATTGTGAGAATTAATGTTTGTTTTTTAATTAAACCCTACAAACTAGATTTCTTTTTAAGAACTTCTATGTTTGAGATGGAGGGATAAGGAAAAGTGTGGAAAGGAAGAGAAGAAACAAACTAGATTTCTTTTGAAGAACCTTTTTATATCATTTTGTTTCTGGGAGGTCCTGTTTAGTGCCCAACAGTGAATTAACATTGCCTTTGGTATCTTCTTATTTTAGTGCATCACTAGAAAATTTTAGTCAATTACGTTCCTTCTAAAATCTCCTATATATTATAAATCTTCACTTACTCTTGGTTCACCTTGAATGCATTGAGTGCATTCTGAAGAAATAAATTACACGAATCAATTTTCTATTTTTTCACTTTCAGAATACTTAGAAGATCAATTTCATTAACCACATTACCGAGAGAATAAAGTGTAATTGAGTGGCTGAGTTCATTTACATGGGAAAGTTTTTTAACTGGACCTCCAGCAACTTATTTCACTTCAGATTGGCATCCATCCTAAGTGTGCTTATTTAGACAAGAGGGTATACCGAAGGGCTTCTTGCCATTGGATAACCTTGCATGCAACTTGAGAAGCAACTTCCTTTTATGCTTTGAGTGCATTTGCTTTAGTCAAAATTCTAGACGTGGTTGAATATCATTTTGATTTGGGACAGGAGAAAACAGAAATAATGGAAATTACTTGGTATGGATGCAAACATTTATTTCTGAGATGTTATGGAATAGATAGATTGAGGTGTGGCAATGACAGAAATAAGAAAAACTGGTCCAATTATTGATTATCTTGGAACAGTGAAAGGTAGACATTAATTCTCATAATACTTAGAATTAAACAATTTCATTTATAAAATGATATATAGGAATTCATTTATCTTTTTTTTAAAAAAATGTAATTTTATTCATATACCACTTTGATATACATAATATAAATAAAATGGAATTTAATTCATGTATCAAATTAATATATTTGACATTGTTGATAAGTTGTAAAAGTTGGGATAAATTCAAATTTCTCTAAAATTAAGGTGTAAAATGTATGATAAATTTAAATATCTCTCAAATTGTTTAAAAAATGTATAATGTAAGTACAATTTATTTTGTGTATTGATTTTTTCAAAATCGACTTTAAAATTTCAAATCGATCGAATTATCGGCTTTAAAGTCGATTTCCTAAGAATCGGCTTCATTATTTTAAAAAGAAAAATTAAAACATTATTATTTATTTAAATTGGAATAAATAAGTCAATATTTGTGTAAAAAACTAAGTTGTTGTTCTCTTGCTCTGAAGTCGAAGTCGACATTCACGATGTCGACCTTGAAGTCAATATCATGGATATCGACTTTAAAGTCGATATCATGTGATATCGACTTTAGCACTTCTGGAACTCCAATTAAATCTTCAATATTTATTTAATTTTTTTTTTAAAATAATATTTGTGGAAAAAAAACTCGATTTTTGGTACACAAGTCTTGCCAAAGGCAACTTTTAGTAATGGATGGCTAAGTTGGCAGCAAAGCAAAACGCGCGACATGGTCTCTAACTTGTTGAGTCTGACTTGAAATGAATCTGGACAAAATTCCCCTATTGGGAATTTGGGGGATTAAGGCTAAGGGAACAATTTTTCTTCTTTTCTATCCATGAGCTCAGTGATCTGTAATTGTCATGAATAAGTGGACCAAGTAGCAACTAGGTTAATTATGTTTATGTTTGTAAATATGCATGCTTAGCTTAGGGGAATTAATGGGATAAGATTACTTTATTGCAGCTATCTCGGTGTTTTAATTTTGGTTTAACTGTTTTCATATATCTTAATGCTATCATTAAATTGATATGGATCGCTATCGTGCCCAGTCAATTGATGGTAAGTTTTTATTTAGGGTGCTGGGCTCGGTCAATTATTTTAGGAAAATAGGAATTTATTACGGCTATCCTAATAAGTTTCAAGTTAAATATTTTAATTTGCAAGAAATTTTTTTTTATGACCTATGATCAGTGAAAATTTTGTGACATTGGGAAAATTTTTTGGGACAAAATGATGAGTTTTACTAGTCTAACGAACACTATGAAGAACGTTTGGCCTATACAGAATTCGTTCATCACTCGAGAATTGGAACCAAACTTTTTTCAATTTGTTTTCACAAATTAGTTTGATAGGAATAAAGTACTGGCAAAAAGAGGATGGACTTTTGATAGTCAATATCTAGTTTTACGTGAATGGTCGGAATCAGCATAAATTCTAGACAAAGAGTTCAGTTGTGTGTCAATTTGGGTGCAATTCTGGAACCTTCCAAACTACTGGGTTACACGTGACACAGGTCTAAAGATAGGTAATATTTTTCCACAAATCTTGGATGTGATCATACCAGAAGAAGGGAGCAAACAGGGGAGATATATCAAACCTCTTGTATCCATTAACTTGTAACAACCATTGCTCAAAGGCAGAACTGTTAAGCTAAAGGAGAAAGCGTGTTGGGTGAGTTTTAAATATGAATATTTAGCAAGTTTTTGTGCATATTGTGGTAGAGTTGGTCATGGAGAAAAGGTGTGTAAGAAAAGAAGTGAAGATTCTAAGAATCAGCAAATTGCTAAGGGACAATTTGGAGATTGGCTTCGGGCTAGGGTTGGGAAATTTGGAATTCAAGACCAAGAAAGGGTGAACGCAATAAGGAAGAGATGGAACCTGAATAGGGAAATGAAATTGACTCCAGCAACTGTTTCGCAGAGGGAGGAAGGAGCTGAGGTGCCTGATGCAACAGTTGAAGGGCCAAAGAGTCCGACTACACAAGAGGGAGGGGCAAGAGTTGGAGAAAAACTTGGTTCTCACTTGGGAAAAAATGTAAAAATTCATAGGGAGTCAAATGAGGTAAGAGCAGGTGTCCAATTGAGTGTAAGTGAAGAAGAGGCTGATATAGAAGCTGAGAGTGGTACAAACCAGATGGACATTAAGCTGATTAAAGTTCCTATTTTGCATACTGGTCTAGTAAAGGCAAACATGCCAAAAATAACTAGAAAGCTGCCTTTGAGCATTGTGGTAGTGGAAGAAAATTTGAGCCTGCAACTTAGCAAATGGAGAAGATTTCCAACAGTGATCTACTCCTCTTAAAAATGAAATTTAGAAAAGAGTATACTCCCTCTATCCCAAAAAATACTCTACTTTGATTTAGGTCCAACTTTTTATTAGTTATTAGATACAATACACTTAAATATATAATTTTATATTTTTATCCTTACTTTTTAATTGTGAGTATACACAATTATTATTAATAAGGATATTATTATATATTTACAGTTTGAAAAGAAGAAAAAAAATAAAAGTACAGTAAAGAGCCATTGGCCAACAACTCAATGCTCATGATTTTAAACTTTAAACAACCGTTAGGCTCCTTTTGATTTTAGTCCGTTAGGTTTTTTTTTCTAATTTATTTTTCATTTTCTCCTATAAATACTCTTCAATCTCATTTCATTTTCCACACCAAATTTCATCAATCTCTCTCATTCTCTCTTCTTTCAATCCATCAAAATCTATCACTCTCTATTCTCTTAATTCCAAATGGTTACAGCATTTCTTTCTATTGCGCCTAAAATCTCTATTCCTGCTAATATTTCACGTGTTTCTATTAATGATTCTTATGGGGCTACATTGCAACAAATCTTCTTTTTTTTGCAACATTACTTCTATGATCTTAGGAGCACTAGCTGCCATGGCCCAAACGAAAGTAAAAAGACATCTAGCTTATAGTTCAATTAGACATGGAGGTTATATTCGTACTGGTTTATCATGTGGAACCATTGAAGGAATTCAATCACTACTAATTGGTATATTTATTTATGCATTAATGACGATAGATGCATTCGCCATAGTTTTAGCATTATGGCAAACCCGTGTCAAATATATAGCTGATTTGGGCGCTCTAGCCAAAACAAATCCTATTTTGGCTAATGCCTTTTCCATTACTATGTTCTCATACGCAGGAATACCCCTGTTAGCCAGATTTTGTAGCAAATTTTATTTGTTTTTTGGGGCTTTGGGTTGTGGGGCTTACTTCCTAGCCCCAGTGAGAGTAGTAACTAGTATTATAGGTCGTTGAGCGGCCGAAAGGTTGCCATGAGTAAGTCAGTTTGGGAGACCGAAGGCAGTTCTCTATGCACGGGACACATAACTTACCGAATCAGTTGCAACACGGATAGGAATGCATGCTACAAAAGAGTGGGTCAGGTCTGATACATCAACCATCTACTCAATATCCTTGTACAAGTCCACAATCACTACACAAGATAAACCTTGGTTTGGTGAATTGAAGTTGGCCTTAGGTCTAATAAGACTATCAGTTACTGCGCGCAATCATATACTGAGGTGCTCCTTGCTGGTTGTTGAAACGACGCGAACCGGGCTGGGTTTCAATTCAGAAAGATGAAGGGCCAAAAAGTATAAATAAGGGGTTCAAAATTCCCATCTCATTGGGAGTGAAAAACAAATCGACATCTCGATGCGATACAATCTCTCATTCTCTCTTCTTTCAATCCATCAAAATCTATCACTCTCTATTCTCTCAATTCTAAATATTCAACATTTATTATTTTCTTATTATTTTTTCACCAAATTTCAATATTTTTTTACTTCTCTTCCTTTATATTAATTCTCTCCATATTCCTTCATATCAAATTTTAAATATTTATATCAATTTTCTCCATATTCCTTATTATTTCCAATTAAAGTTTCAGTATTATTTAAATTCTCTTCTTTTATATTAATTCTCTCCATATTCCTCCATTCTTTTTTTTTAATTCTCCCCAATTATATTAATTCTCTATTTATATTAATTCTTTCCATATTCCTCTATACCAAATTTTAAATATTTATATCAATTCTTTCCATATTCCTTATTATTTCTAATTAAAATTTCAATGTTATTTAAATTCTCTCCATTTATATTCATTCTCTATTTATATTAATTCTTTCCATATTTCTCCATACCAAATCCTATTATTTATATTAATTTCACCAAGGCAAGTAGAGCCGACAAAAGCAAGGGTAAGGTGGGCGAATCTGCTAATGTTCATAATTATGATTATGAAGATTGGGGTTTAGAGATAGACGTAGATGAGAAAGAGCAAGTCAACACCAACACTATTGTGGGAGAGCATGTACCTACACAAGAAAGTTTCATCCTACCACCAATGATGAATCACAAGAAATTTCTAGAAGGGCGCCAAAATCTAATATTTTCAATCAACATTTCAGGAAGACAACCACTGTGATCCAAAGAAGTTTACGGTAACTTGCAATCATTATAGGCAAAATTTTAAATATACAAAAGGAGGTGGATATGGAACATTTTGGAGGCATCTTGAAAAAAAGCATCCAACTCAATTTGGTCATGCCACCACGCAAGCACAAATTACTGGGTACACAAAATCTAACCCCCTTTTCAATTATGTCATTTTAGTGACCAAACTTATAAAGAAGAATTAGATAAATTTGTTTCCGTAGAGCATTTATCTTTTAGTTTTGGTGAAAATTTTGGTTTTAATCAATTTATTCAAAATACTTGTCAACCACAAGCAAAACGTGTTCCTAGAAATACTCTTAAATGCACAATTTTTAGTCTTTACAAAAAAGGAAAAAAGGATTTACAAAACTTTTTCAAGGATTTTACGGGATGTGTGCATATAGGTAGTGATATTTGGAGTGATCATTGGCAAGTCCATTCTTATATGGGTTTAACATGCCACTGGATAGATGATGATTGGAATATTCGAAAAAGAATAATTGCATTTAGAGTTTTTGATGATAGGCATACGGCGGATAATATTTATAGATTAACTAGACAAATTTTAGAAGAATTTTATTTGGTAAATAAAATTTTTTCAATTGGTTTTGATAATGTCACAGCAAATACCACTTCAATTGTTGAATTAGAAAATATTTGTAGACCCGCCTTTGGTGGACAATTTTTTTCATATTAGATGTGTTTGTCATGTTTTAAATTTATGTGTACAAGATGGTTTAAAAACTCTTGAAGCTTTTTTTATCTCCAATAAAAAAAGCAATTTCATATTTATGAACACAGCCCCAAATAATGAAAGAATGGCAAAAGTTTTGTAAAGCAAATGGCTAAAAACCAAAGAGATTTTCAATAGATGTTCTAACTCGTTGGAATTCTATTTATATTTTGCTTAACGAATCATTTGATTATAAAGATTTATTATGTATTTTTGTTGCAAATAATATTTCCCAAGTTACTTTATATCCACAACATTGGAATGTTTGCAAAAAAACATTTAGATCTTTTAAAAGTTTTTAATGATGCTACTTATACTTTGTCTGGTGTTTATTATCCTACTATTCATTTATTTATACAAGAATGTATTAATATTTCGGTAATTTAGAAGAAACTAAAAAAGACATTTTACTAGAAAATACTATTAATTTAATGGAATTAAAATGGCTAAACTATTATAGAGATATTCCATCTATTTATTTAGTTGCTTGTGTTTTTGATCCACATTGTAAAATTAATGGTTTATATGATTGTTTGCAAGCTTATTGTGAATATTTAGGTTTAAATGATAATGTAGACATTACAAAAATAATTTCTTTTACTAGAGCCTTAGTAGTAAATGTATATGAAGAATTTTGTAAGACTTATAGTGGCCCTCTCCTATCTTCTCAATTTAGTAGTAGACAAAATGAGAACTTAAGTAGTAGAATGAATAAATGATTAGAGATAGGCATAAAAAATATAAGGCAGGATTAGAAACTAATTCAGAAATAGATGATTATCTAATAACATATTTTGAGTTTGATGATAGTGCAGAATCCAAAATACTGGATTGGAGATTATTATGCATAGGCATAAAAAATATAAGGCAGGATTAGAAAGTAATTCAGAAATAGATAATTATCTAATAACATATTTTGAGTTTGATGATAGTGCAGAATCCAAAATACAGGATTGGAGGAAAAGGCATTTAAGCCACTACCCAATTCTTTCTATGATTGCAAAAAAGGTTTTAGTAACTCCATGTTCGACAGTTGCTGTAGAACAAGCATTTAGCGCCGGAGGCCATATTTTAGATGAAAGGCGTTCAAGTGTTAGTCCTGAATCATTGGAGGCTCAAGTTTGCCTTGATAATTGGACTAAAGCACAATATCAATAACAAGAGGTAAATCGTGCGGAATTAGAGTTATTTGATTTAACGGACGACGAAGACACCACCGGTACCGGAACAACAGAAGGCAGCGATTGAGGTAAATAGGGGATTATTAAAAGGTAAGAGAACTACATAGGCTTTGATTCCTCTACCCCCCGAGGATATGTAGACGCTTGATTCGTTAAGTTCAAGCCCCTTTTTCCCTCTCTTTTTTTTCCCAAAATATAGTATTTTTGGATTTTTGATCATTTCCAATTGGAATCATAAAAAACCGTTTGGAACTGTATTAAAACCGGAACCGGAACTGTCTCTTAAGGGCTCAGTTCTAGTTCCTCATTTCTTTTGAACCGGAACTCTCAGTTTCTGAACCGTGGCCAAGACTGAGTTTCCCCCAATAACCTCATTCAGTCCGTTTATCTGTTTATTTATCTTTATCAATATAATATATATGTATTTAAATTTAAATAAATATATTACATATATTAATAATATATTATATGTATGTATGTTATTTTGCTAATATTAGTTAAAATATTGATTTATTTTTTAATTATTATTAGACTATATTTATATTAAAATTATACTAATAAAATTTTTAATCATTATATTTCAATATTAGTTATTAATTACTATTAATTTAATATTTATTCTCTATTAATTATGAATTATTATTTATTCATTTATAACTTTTTCATTATGATATATTATTAGTAATTATATTCTATTATATAGTAGTTATATGACATTATTAATTTGATATATGTAGTATTTTATATATTTTAAATTTTATTATGTAAAAATATATGAATTAAAATGTCATAGTTAATGTTTATTATAATTATGTGCATACTCATTATAAAATATGTTACAATTAATAATATTTATATTTACTAAATTACAAATAAAACAATTTTAATTAAAAATAAGATCCAGTTGGACACCCACATGAGAGGTGAGGTAGGGGTAGGTGGAAAGGAAGCAAATGACAGAATAAGAGTTTTATAAATGGAACAAGTAATGGGAACTATAAATGGAGCAGGTAATGGGGAAATTTGCAAATATAGCACATTTGGGAGTGTATAGTTGAAGAATAGCATCGCTTAAAACTTCTTTGCCAATATAGCAAATCAACACTATTTGACCAAGTGAAAATATCAAAATAACATTTCTTCTTTATTTCATTGTTTTATTTCACCGTTCTTTTTATTCCTTATCCATTCTTCTTCATTTTTTTATCGATTTAAACATCCCATTTCACATATTTTAATTTTCGTATTTGCTATATTGGGTATAAATTTGACATAAATAATGATTCTTTGCTGGTTATAATTCATTTGATTATAAATTTTAAAAAATATATTATAAGTTAAGATTTTATCAAACACATATCGAGTACATATCGAGCACATAAATTATTCATGGGCTCAATGTGTACTCGACATATACTTGACAAAAACCCACAATTTTGAACTTCTTCACAAAAACCCACAAACCCAATAAACAACCTCAACCAAAATTTATTCTTTAACTCATCTCAAAATTCAAGAAACGCCCTCCAAGATCTGGACCATCGTTTCCTGCTGAGCAAGAGACCAGAATACCATTTTCCATTGCTCCAAATGAAGCAATTGCTATGTTATCTTCGTATAATGGGGGGAGTTTTGGGTCTGCCATGGATATAGATATTATATCAACACCATCAGCAACAGCTTGGTCCATTCCTGCTAGAATATCAGAGAAGGCGGCCTTGAATCATTCTGTGCCGCAAAACTGATAAAAAGGGGTGGCAATGAGAGGAAAGAGTCAAAAATGGTCATCCCTTCTGCGAACATCACTTGCCCAAGGGGAAAAACCAAGGCAACTCAGCTCATTCCAAAAAGTCCGACGTGAATCATCGGCAAGTCAAATCCAGGAAACCTCCATCATCATCCTCATCATCATCCAATCCTTACGAGTTTTACTACTTTTTCCGGGTTCGGTCCACGGTGGGGCAAGAAAAAACGTTGGGTGTTTTGGGATGATTTTAGGATTTATTTTGTTGGTAATTGTAGGGGGAAACATGGTCATGGTCCATTGATGTTTTTGTTTTAGTTGTAGGAGTGAGTGCTTTGTTTGGTATTCTGTAGTGTGTGTGCGCGCTACGTGTGTGGGAGATTAGCGGCCTAGAAACAAAATTCGAGGTCTCCGGTGACGAAAAAGGCTTCAAGGGTGCCTAGTACGTCGCCACCCTCCTCCAATTACCTTCTCCTTCTAGATTAGGAGGATCTGCTTCCGATAACTGCAACAAGAAAATTCCCGATCACAACCACCGCCACTAGGCCTATGTCGAGTACCACAGTCTCCTCGCCCAGGAAGATTCTTCCAAGCCCCTCAGGCAGTATGTCGAATTTCTTGTACTAGCATAAGTACATATGTAAAAAACTTTTCTTTCTTGAATTTTGAGATGAATTAAAGAAATAAATTTTGGTGGAGGTTGTTTTTGGGTTTGTGGGTTTTTATGAAGAAGTTTGGACTTGTGGGTTTTTGTCGAGCATATGTTGATTACATGTTGAGCACATAAATTATTTATATGCTTGATCTGTACTCGATACGTGCTTGATCAAATTCTAACTTATCATATTTCTTTTAAAATTCATAATCAAATAGAATGGAATGGAATGGTATAAATGGTAGGTTTAGGAATGGAAAGGTTTGGAATAGAATGGAATGATAATAATTATGTTGTTTGGTATTATTTTGTAATGGAATGGAATAGATTTTATATTAAAATTATAATAAAAATAGTATTTTACATTATATGATATTTAACAAATTATATATTGTTCAAAAAATAGTCAAAGTGCATGTCAATTTGTAGAGAAAAATATTTTCTATAAATTAGTGAAATTTATTTTTAAAAAAAATTTAAAAAAAAAGAATAAAATAGGGGTTGCAAACCATGGGGAGTTTGCAACCCCATGACAAGTGGCGCGCTCCCATTGGGCACGCGTCACATCAAAGTGGACCACATGCCAAAGACAAAACCCACCTTGATGGGTTTTGAGAAAAGTAGGGGGGAGGGTGGGTTTTGCCTAAAGCTTTCTCCAAGGGTTTTGACAAACCCAAACCCTCAAAACAAACACTCAATTTCAACCTATACCATTCCATTCCCCTCCCAAACCCTCAAAACAAACAGCCTCTAAATTATAATCAACAAAGAATCATTATTTCTGTCAGATTTATACCTAATATAACAAATATAAAAATTAAAATGTGTGAAATGAGATGTTTAAATTGATAAAAATGAAAAAAAATGGATAAGAAATTAAGAAGAACGATAAAGTAAAACGGTGAAATAAAGAAAAAATATTATTTAAATATTTTCACTTAATCAAAATATCTTAACTTGCTATTATTACAAAAAAATTATACCTATTACTATATTTAAACTATACACTTTTGAAAGTGCTATTTTTGCATATTTACCCACTAATGGGAAAGCATCCCGGCCCAAAACCTGGTTCGTCACGATTTCAGATGAGTTTATTTTCAAACTGGAACCATAGTGACCTTTTAAAGGGAGGTAGATGATATGTTGACGTGACCCAATAATGCAAAAATATATTTGCAAAATTGCTTCTGTTTCAGGGCAGCCCACATTTGATTTTTCTTCTATGCTTCTGTGGAATAGTATTGAGTGTTTTTTTCTCTAGGTCGTTTCAATGGACCAGAGTTTTGACATGTGTTTTTTTTTCTCGTCTTTTGTTGAACTTACGTCGACTATTCAAAAAGCTGGGACTTTTCCTATAAATGTTAAGCAACGTTTACACCATTAAATGAAGTTTTGTTATGGAACAATCTAAGAATTAAAATCTTTTAATACATTAATTTTAAACAATACTTGATGTTAGCAAAATACTAAATCTAATTTTTGGTGTGCATAGTGTTCAATATAGTAGTTTTTACACTTTATTATATTTATATTTTGTTTAAATTTATATGTTTAGTACATGTTGTATTTATAACTGTAAATTTTTCAAAATTTAATTTAATTATTGTATCGACTATATTTTATATTTAGTCATTTTTAGCTGTAATAACTGTTTTTTTATTAATAAAATTCTATTATTACTATTAAAAAAGATTAATGGGATGAAACTTTCAAAGGGGACCAAGCAGCAGCAGCCGTTGATGGGATGTAAATTGTCTGGTTCGGTGAAAATTCCACGAAAAGACAAAGGTCAACATCGCGTGCTTTCCTTGTCAAAAGCATCCATTCAATTCAACAAGTCAAAAAAACATAAAAAATAAAAAAGGAAAAAAGAATTCTTCTCCGCAACAAGACCACAAATGCTCGTTCAAACCACGATTTAGATTCAGGTTTGATGGCGATTGATTAATTAAATATAAAAAAAAAATTATTATTTTATTATTTTATATTTTTAAAAAGTATAATAAATAAATTTTATATTTTTATATTTATTACGTTACTTATTATAAAAAATCACATGTCATTACTTTTGAATATAATAACATTGTCCACGCTAAAGATGGCTACTACATTAATAACATTATCCATAAACATTCTCCATTAGATTAACACAATCCACGAAAGATTTTGGACAAAATATAACGTACGTATGTATGACTGGTCCATTTTATTTACAGGGAAAATGTGTAACCCTTGAGTAAGTTTACCAAAATCCAAGTTGTAAGTTAAATTCCATTTTCGTAGATGTGTGTTGCAATTCTCAAAAATTGGAAAAGTGATTTTTTTTTTTTTTTGGTTTTTGTTGGTGTGTGTGCGGGTCTTAAATTGAACCTAGTAATATTCTCTCTATCAGCTAAAACATGAAAAATCCCATCACTTTCAAAACTACTAAATGGTGTCAAGAAAAAAAAAAAACTACTAATTAAGGCACTCTCTCTGGCAAAGGAAAAATGTTGGATGGTGTTCTCTAATTTTCTTCGCCAAATTTCCCAAATTTGTAACTTCCTCTCCTTCAAAAAATAAAAAATAAAAAATAAATTGTTCAGTGGGTGTGGTAGTCTCCCTTTTGATGTGATCATGTGAGTACTCAAAAAATTATACGATTAGGTAGCATCCTATTTGTAGCTTCCTGTTTACGCTAAAAATAATTTCACATTTACTGAACTTATGTAACCTGTTTATATTCTACAAGCAAACTAGTTAAACCAACTCGAAAGAGCTACCATAGATTGTACTTAGGCAGACATATTGTAACGAAATCGTACTGATTGAAAAAAAAAAAAAAAAACCACTTGGGTTGCTCAACTGGCAATCAAGTGTTACATTTTAAGGCATTTGTGCCCTATAAATTCAAATATGGTGCCATATCACCTCTTTGATCTGGATTGAAGCTTTTTCCGCTAATTTCCAAGTCTCAATTATATATTGAGGCCTTTCATGTGATAGTTTAGATGTAGGATTTTCTATTTTTAGTCCTCATATTTTAAATGGGACTTTCCATGGAATAAGTTAGATTAATACGTCAGAGTAGATATTGTCGTCTTATTAAAAAAAAAATAGTATATATTGCTTTTTTTGTTTTAGGAGAAAGTTTCCTTTGCAAATGCAAAACTCCTTCACTTGTACCAGAAATCCCTTAGTTAGGCGGGATGGAGATTAGAGATATACATATTACTTTCTTGTTTTTTTAAAAAAAGGGTCAAAATAAATATTGCAGTCTTTTTTTTTTCTTTTTTCCCCCTTGTCTATATTCAAAAATATATATCTATGGAGATCACCTCGGATTCTTCCTTCAGCAGCAGGACAAAACATTTCAATATCACCACTACCGACAATCAAAATATGATAATAATGATTTCTCTTATTAATTAATGTTACGGCAAAATATGATAATTGCAATGTAGACAATCTCAATTCTAAATCATTGCCATACGGAAATTAACAAAGTAGAGGAAAGTTGTATTAATAAACTCGTGGGTTCTCTCAAATCACGAATTGAAATTAAAAAAAGAAAATATTACCCCTTGTTCGATGGCAGCCACTGTATGATTGGTTGCTGAAGTTACAAAAAATAATATTTGATTTCAGTATCTATTGAAAAAATTTGTAGTATAATGGTGAAAATCATATTGAGTCCAAGAGAAATTTTACTACAAACCCTATAAAAATCTAGAATTAGTAAAAGGGGAGTTTTGAATTAAAAACTTAATAAATAAACTATGAAAAATTAAAGAAATTAAACAGTCTAAAAAGACTCAGTTCAAAGGGCTAAATATCATTTTCATAAACTATGTTGATCACAAAAGTAGACCAATCATCCTTTCAATTCAAGCAAATAAATTCGGTTTTTTCTAGAACTAAAGGAATTGAGACATTCAAGAGTAAAATTGTCTAGACAAGGTTTCCAATCAATTTCTCATTATTAAGTAAATTTAATATTGATGAAAAGCAATTCTTATTCACCCAATAATAGCATTAAATACAGAGATGATAAATTTATTCCATGTAATCATTAAAAAGTTTAAATGATTTAACGTATTATTTTTCCCTAGCAAATCAACATGAAAGGACTAGACAATCAAATTAATTACTTTGTTTCTTACTCTAGTCTCTGACAACAATGACAAATTGAAAGAAACTAGAAAGCGTATTATGCAGTCTCAATACTAATTCAACAAGCTAGAAATAGTAACAAACTACGTAAAATTGTCACAAAAAAGAAATAAATACTTGAACATGAAAGAAATAAATAATCAACAGTACTTTTCACAACTAATTATGAAGACAGAATCATTTCCTGTTAATTGGACCAGAAATCAGCCATTCATGGCAGAAACCGTGTCTTCTTTATTCCCTATAAGAGAAAAAAAACGCCAAGAAGAAGAAGAAAAAAAACGAAAATAACGTTAGCCTACCTCCTCTTATCTATCTTAAGCGGTTCCTAACTCCCCCTTTTATAGGAGTTGTTTTCTAAAAATAAGTTTTCTAAAAGTAAGGAGTAAATTCAAATTCTAACCCTAATTTACTTCCTTAAAAATAGTATTTTTCTACTAAAAAAAGGGCTACTCATTATTTCTAGATAATAATAAAAATAAAGTTTTAAAATATATTCATAATTTTTTTTCAATTTTTGTCCTTATTAGTATATCACTTCTGATATAGTATGTACCCACATCTTATTGAAAGAGATATACTGGTTTTATATTATTCCTTTAAAATAATGATTTCACATATAATACTTGAAAATGTCGCTCTAAACTCAATTTGATCCAAATTTTCTCAAACCAATCTTTTGCGATGTTTTCCCATGAATTATAAAAAGTTCCATTAATGAATTAACAACTCCACAACAAAAGCTAAGTAATCTTGATATAAATATACATGCAAAGTTGAAAATTTCACAATTTCCTTTAATTTTTTTTAAACGATAGTGTATTAACAAAGCATGAATTGCTAATTTACATAGCCACAAAGGTTAGGGAATCATCATGGTGTTGCAACTGGATACCAGTGCGATAACCCACGAGGTCAAAGGCCCTCAAGGGGTAGAAAAAGCCCACAAGGGGCAACCCGACGAGTGGGAAGAAAAACCATTTAAACCTGCACTAGCGGGAAGCAAAACCATTTAAACCCGCACGAGAGAGAAGGATTGACAACCTAGACGACTGAAAATCAATCGAATTTAAACCCACACGAGCGGGAAGGGTTGATTGACAATCTAGACGACATAGGATCAACTGAGAATACAAAAATATAAAAGCCCGGTTATATCGGGGCACTAATACTATACAAAATTGATGCTACTCAAGTACTCATCGCAATTGGCCCATTACTAATGGCCTGTGATGAAAGAAACTAGAACTAAATCTCTAACTCTCATCGCAAGCCGTGGCGTGAATCCAATCTACAGGCGTTGAATAGCATCGCCCGCCAACTATTGCCGTAAGCGTTGAATAGTCAGATAGATCTGCTACTATTGTATACAAAGACCGCAGCATCGGAAAAAAAATTTCATGAACGTTAAAAATTCAAAAAATTTACTGTTTCATGAACAGTAAAAAACAGTTCATGAAACAGTAAAAATTTCACACCTTACGTTGGTTTGCCTGCACGCACAGTAATTTATGTCTTCTGCACAACCTGCTGGTTATCCAATTTCCTTTAATGATATACCTGAACTTGATGCTTGATTAGATGGAGGTGCTGGGTTACTGTACCCAAAGTCTTGCTGCTGAATATTAGGTTGTCCATATCTCAAGGTGGTGTCTCCAACCAAGATTATATTAATTTGAAAATGGGTCATATTTTCTTGGTTGGTTAAAAAACTAGCTTACTGCATTTATTTTAGGCATCATGTTCTCTGGTAGATGTGGGCGCATATAAGTGTTCTTAAACTGAACAAATGCGACATACTCTAGAATTATGAACTTGTCCTAAAGCAACTTAATCTAATAAGAGAGGTTAGTTCTGAAAGTTGAGTCTCAATACTAGATTTTCTCACCTTATTTACTTTTTTGGGTGTACAGTCTACTCTTACTCCACTTGTAAAGTCTATTATTCTTTACTCCATAGGCAACAACCCTTCATAAAAAGTATTGCAGCAGCCATTGATTAGAAATTTGGTGATGTGAGCCTAACTTCCATAATTCAACGAAAAGGGGGTTAAAGGAAACCAACATTTCAGGTAAGCAATAGCCTAATTAAATGAGAAAAAGTGAAATACCAGTTAGATAAGCAACAAATATTTAATTTATCAAACTCGAATCACAGTTGATCATTATTATCGTTCTAGGAAGAATTAAGCCATACCAAAAACTTTATTAATTAGTTTAATTACGTGTATGTTTCTTATCAATTCTCCGCATCATCACGAAATGGAAGTCTTATTCTGCATGTATATTTGCGTAACTCAAACAATTGGATAATTAACAAAGGAGGAGTATCGATGTGGCTACGAAAAGGACAAACTCGTCAATTAAGCTGTAAAGGCTAAATCATAAAATGCACTCGTATCGTAATTATGAGAACGAAAGCAGGATGGCTTTCTTTTGAAATCTAGAGAGAACGGATAATGGCAAAATGCTTAAGGCTGTAAGTGTCTATTTCAGACATTGGGTCTTCAAATTTCATCAATTACAAAATATAAAATTTTTATAATAGTATAAGAATTTTTTTAAAAAAAATTAATGCAAAGTTTTTTACAAATGTCTTTTCTCACACAACTGTAATAATTGAGAATACGAAAGATTTAAAAATTCTTATTTTTCTTCTTCTCATGAAAGAAAAATTACACTATATCTTGTATGTTTCATAATAGCAAATCTTAAATTTAATAAATAATAATTCATTGCTTAAGAAGTTTGGTATACGTGCGGCTTCTGTTTTGTTTTGTTAAAAATTTAAGAATAAGTGTTAGAAGAATAGTTTTGGTCCACTTTATATGTTTCATCCTTTCATTTTATATTTTTACATTCTAAAAATAATTTTTACGCGTTTAAGATAAATTTTGTCTTAAAAATGTAAAAAAACCCTCAAAAAAATATAAAAATAGAAAACGAAATGACAAATCGTACAAAATTAACCATCAGCGACTCATCAATAAAAAACAATTACAGGCCTGTGGCTGCTACGAATAATGTTGGACATCGCTTTGTCCAAAAATATAATCATACGAATAATAGCATAAATAATTACACCAAAGACTATCTCAGAGCGCAATATGATGTAGAATCCTAATAAAATATAGCAGTGTCGTTTTTGAAGACATAAAATATAAACATTCATTGAATAGTTACAGTTATGGTAATTTATTTTAATATTTCCATACGTGGCCACTTTCGGGATGATGGTCTTGAAGGCATTTTGCGTCATGCTGACTTTATCCATGGCGAAAAAAATAATGAGTTATTGCTTTACTCAATTAGTTTAGAGGTAAATTTTTCTCTTTTGACTACTTATAATTTCATTGGACTCTATCTTAATATAAATTAGAATAGGCTAATCTCTCGTAATTTGTTAAAAAAAAAAAAAAGAGCATTCTAGATTTTCAAACGTAATCAAAGAAGAATTACCCAGAAAAAATACACATGAGAGGAAATTAAATAAAATTCTGTGGACACAAATTAAGGAACGCTTCCAGTCACACGCCCACTGAATGACAGAATGGAAGTTTTGGGTTTGAATAATAGGAATTATACTAGTCCATTATGTACCACTTGTCTTTTGGTCATGGACCGTGTGCTCAGTGAATCCTTGGCTCGGCTGTGTATAAATAGGTTATCTCGGGAGAGCATTGTCCTCATGTTCCATCCATACAACACAATTTTCTATATTGTCAACTTAATTTGAGGGATTCATTTAGCCAACTCAAACAAGAGCAGCAAACATGGCTGCCATTTTAGGTACCCTTAGGTCAGTCTTCCATGCACCATCATTGCTGAACTCCATGATACATGATGACTTCCATGAAGTTGTATCCAGGATGACCTTCATCGATAAGATTCTATTTCTCGTAATAATCTTTTTCTTTTATTTCTGCGTGTTATTATATACTTATACTAGCTACAATGTTCAGAAAATTTTCTATCGAAGACATGTAAAATTCGACATTATTTTGCACGCAGAATGTAACTATCGTTCTGTTTATCATTCCTTCAGCAATCACTTTGGCAGAAAGTCTCCCTAAATTGTGAAGTTGTTTGTAGCCACTAAAAGTTTACTAATCCATATTAATTTGGATAACTCGATTATGCATGCAGATCGTTCACACGGCAGATAGGCTAGGGATCTTATGGCACCGCTTGCCGGTGTTCTTGGGACTAATCTATCTGTCCATTCGTCGGCACCTGCATCAACAGTACAATTTGATCAACGTGGGCAAAACACCAACCGGCGTTAGATTTAACCCGGTTGATTTTCCCTACAGAACTGCCAACGGGGAGTATAATGATCCCTTCAACGAGGGCGCTGGTAGTGAAGACTCTTTCTTTGGCAGGAATATTCTTCCTGTTGATCAGCATACTAAGGTACATAACCTAACAAATGAGAAGAATATTTTTTTGAGTCGTTACAACTTTAGGGTTCAAATTCTCACTTGGTCTATTTTCTTTTATTTTCTGCTTGTTTAGAATCGTCCTTCTATTTCTTTGGGTAGATTTTTTCAAATTTCAGAATACGTTTCACTTCAGTTATCTAGTGTAACTGAAATTTTCAGAACCTGTTTCAATTTTCACACTTTCTTTTTTCTCGTCCTTCCGTTTCTTAAAAAAATCTACCAAGAAATTTACAGATATCCACAGTATTAATTGAGAGCAGAAACAAAGTACAGATTTTTAGTGTTTCCTTAATTTTCTTGCACCTAGCTAGGTTGGCTGGACAAACAAATGCTCCTTCATAAGCATAAAAACTAAAAAGTTTGCAAAATTTGATTGCCTCCTCTTCTCTACTTTATATATATCTCTCGTATTTCTCTTCAATTTTTTTTGATTTTAAATGTTTCCCGGAAATTCAAATTATGCCCTTTTCGAATGCAATGGTGAAGGCTGCTGCCATTTTGTTTATAGACAATTTTTTTAAGGCAATAAGGGAAAGTAGGTGAGATTAGAGAATTTATTTAATTAAGAAAAGAACACTTTGAGAAATTCAAGCCTCTTTCAATTTTTTTTTTTTAAAAAAATTATTAAAAAAATCACTAGTTGATTAAAGGTAAAAAGCCAAAAGTAGATGAACCATCTTCGTCAATGTTAGACTCAGCCCTTTTGTGAAAAATAAAATAAATGTTGAGCAATAGTACATACAACCAGCAAAATATTAACATCTTATCATTTAGATTTAATTCAGAATAATTTCAAAATCTAAGAAATTTTCATGCATATTTTTCAGCACAATAGTTAAATCTCTAATCGCTTTGAATACTTCAACTCGACTTTTCAATTTTTACATTAAATGAACCATGTAGGCTAAACTTTGACTATTAAAGCAAAAAGGGAAAAAATTAAACAGTACCTTTCTAAATCAACTTATCTAAAATTTTATTGATTTCACAATTGGTAGCTAATGATAAATGCAGTTACTGAAGCCAGATCCCATGGTCGTTGCAACAAAGCTTCTAGCACGTAGAAAATTAATTGACACAGGAAAACAATTCAACATGATCGCCGCGTCCTGGATTCAGTTCATGATTCATGATTGGATCGACCATTTGGAGGATACCCAACAGGTTGCTTTACATTTTCTTAATTAATTTTTTGGCTTATAAATTTAGGTTTTTTTTTTAAAAAAAAAAAATTAACGTTATACATATTCATCACACGTTATAAGTTTAACAAATAATTCAAATGTTGTTGGTTTTGCAGATTGAACTTACTGTATCCCCTGAGGTCGCAAGCCAATGTCCTCTCAAATCTTTCAAGTTTTACAAGACAAAGGAGGTTCCTACTGGATTTTACGACATTAAAATTGGTCATTTGAACCGCAGAACACCTTGGTGGTAAGAAATTTATAATATTTCCTGTGTCCCATTTATTTCTGTCGTCGATTCTATCTTGAAAGATTTGTGTCCCAGCTGATTTTATTTTGATTCATCCGCAAATGTTTGTCACCGTTTGAATATTCAAAGAATTAAGTCCTGAGTTGCCTATTTTGACAGTTTTACTAAGTCCATAACATGAATATCCAATTTAAACCGCTGTTAGACAGCAATTTGCAATTTACTAAATCCAAAACAACTGAATTCAAGGGCTCCTACTATGACAAGAGGTCCTTTTCAACAAATCTTGGTCAAATATACGGGACGGAGTAAGTAATATTCCACTACTTTTAAAACAAAAGTCTACTTTTTATTAACTATAACTTTTTCTAATTATAAAATACAATACATTTTATACATTATTAAATATAGAATTTTTCATCTTTATTTTTGCTTTTTAATTTTGGGTCCTACATTATTATTATCAATAAATTTTATTAAAAGTGATTTTATTTTTTATTTTTTGAAATCGATGAAGTATTTAACATGATTTCATCAATTTGGTTTTGATGAATTAAACTTCTAAACAATACCAATTTCAAATGGACTAATTCCCCTCTTCTTTTTTTCCTTTTCTTTTTCTCGTCTTTAACTGGGGGCTTATTTGAGGAGTACAGTTGTTGTTGTCAATTGTCATGCATCATGCATGCGTTTGGTATTAAACAATTCAATGTGTGATCATGTATGAAATTATTGACTGGATGCTAGGGATGGGAGTGCAATATATGGGAGTGATGAGAAAAGCCTGAAGAGAGTGAGGACTTATAAAGATGGAAAGCTGAAAATATCAAACAATGGACTTCTTCCTCATGAAGAAGATGGCCGACTCATCTCAGGGGACATCCGCAACAGCTGGGCTGGAGTTTCTGTTTTGCAAGCTCTTTTTGTTATGGAGCATAATGCAGTCTGTGATGCCTTGAAGGTACTACAATCAATTTTATTTTTCTTTGGTCGAATTGACTTTTCTCTTCTTTAAATTGCTAATATTATTTTGGAATACTTTATTTTATTGAAATTTTTTATGACATTTTTAGATAAAATAATAAAAGGTCAATGATTTTAGCATTTTTTTTTTATGCTACTAACATGTTTACGTCTGTTTGAGTAAGATTTACGCAGAAAAAATAGATTGATGGGGTTACTGTTTTTATTTCAGAAGGAACATAGGGAGCTTGGTGATGAGGAATTGTATCATTATGCAAGGCTGGTGACTTCGGCTGTAATTGCAAAGATCCACACCATTGATTGGACTGTTGAGCTCCTAAAAACTGATACTTTGCATGTAGCCATGCGAGCCAATTGGTAAATACTACTACTGTGTTAAATTACTCTTTGATTACCTTTCAAACGACATTCTTCTGTTTTTTTTTCGAAATAAATGAAGAAATAATAATTGTTTTAGTCTTTTAAGTGTAACTTTTTGCACTGCATGCACATCTTAAAGCATGGAATGCTCCATTTAGAATCTAAAGAGGAAAAATGAAAAAGAATAAATAAATAAACAAACGATTGCTCAATTTGGAGTGATTAGTGAGTTTTTCAATGCAACTTTACATATTTACTTATTGAAATCTTGCTGATTAGAAATATTATAGCCAAGGTATGCAAACAATGGAGGAGCTAAATTGTCTTTAATGGGTTCATTTATTTATTTGTATAAATGGCTATAGATTTGTAATAATCACTACACAAAATAAAACTGAGTTATGTGTGTCCAATCACGATAAAAATACTTAGTAAAAGCAATCAAATTATTAATTTGAACTTTCAAACTAATGGGAAACTTTTCATTTTGCTTTCCTCTTAAAAAAAAATGAAAATTGAAAGATGCATCTAATGTTTAAAGACAATTGGCCTATTTTTTTTTATTTATGATGATTATTATGTTGCTGAAATGAAATTAATAATCTGAAAATACAGGTATGGGCTGCTGGGGAAGAAGTTCAAGGACACATTTGGGCATATTTTTGGACCCATCTTGAGCGGTCTGGTTGGGCTTAAGAAGCCTGAGAATCATGGCGTACCTTACTCATTGACCGAGGAATTTGTGAGCGTTTATCGCATGCACTCCCTCTTACCTGATGACCTTCACGTCAGGGACATCAATGTTGCCCCGGGCCCAAATAAATCTCCTCCATTGTCTCGATCGTATGTTTATTTGTTTACTGTATTTTTTTCTTGAAAAAAAAAAAAGACCATTGTTTTTTGAACTATATCGTAGAGGTTGAAGACAAAAGAATCATTTACTAATTTCTAACGTTTTGAACAGTAATTTTTTGTTAAACAGAAAATTAGGGAAAAAAATATGAAATTGGGATCTTTTAACTCAGATTGTGAAAAAGTAAACATCGACAAAATTTTCATTAACTAAGATTTCGCACTATTTCTTGTACCTCAATTGTAATATGGACTAGTGATGCTAAATGTACATAAAATGCTAATGCCAAAGTTGGTGGTTTATTTATTTATTCTAATAATAATGATGATGTGGTGGAATTTGTAGGATTCCGATCGGTGAAATGACTGGGATAAATGGAGAAAAAGTGGTGTCAGAAATTGGATTCACAAGGCAAATGGTGTCGATGGGGCACCAAGCCTGTGGGGCTCTGGAGCTCTGGAATTATCCCCAGTGGCTCAGAAATATTGTTCCCCAGGACGTGGACGGCAAGGATAGGCCTGATCATGTCGACCTCCCAGCTCTTGAGAGTAAGTTTTCTTTTTTTCTTATTTTTATTTTTTTTTATATTTACTTACCATCATCAATAATATTCATCTTAGTCTACATAGGGGGAGAAAATTTAAAAAATGAACTATTTCCCCTTCTTAGGAAAAAAATTTCACCTTTATAATAATTTTACTTATAATAATTATCGTATATGTTAAAATTAATAAAGTGAGAATAAAAATATAAAATTATAAAAAAAAATTAATTTTTTTGGGTAGAGGGAATATTTTAGTAATCCAAGTCCCAGTTAAAAAAAATAAAAATAATTTACATATTCTTACCCTTTTTAATTTTATCATTTGTTACGATGTTAAACGTAGAGGTAATCCAATTGTACATATATTATTAATGAAATTAGAGTAAAAAAAAGGGCAGATGAAGTATTAATTAATTAATTGAATCCGATTGACAGTTTACAGAGACAGGGAGAGAAATGTCGCTAGATACAATGAATTCAGAAGGGGCCTGTTTTTGATACCCATATCCAAATGGGAAGATCTGACGGATGATGAAGAAGCCGTCAAAACTCTTCAAGAAGTGTACGGTGACGATGTCGAGCAATTGGACCTTTTAGTGGGGCTCATGGCAGAGAAGAAGATCAAAGGCTTTGCAATCAGCGAGACTGCATTTATCATCTTCGTTATCATGGCATCCAGGTACCCCACCTATTCCTAATCTTCTTCTTCTTCTTCTTCCTATTATTATTACAATAATACAAGTAATTTTTCTTTATTTTAATAAAAAATATTTTTAATAAAAATTTTATATTATTTTTATTAATAATAATTATAGACGAGTTAAAAGTAAAAAATATACATTTTAAAAACAAGTTTAATTTTAAAATTTTATTCTGTCCCATAAAAAAAATTTACTTTTGAACCAAATCACTATAATATTTTTATTAATAATAAAATAAATAATCCAAAATAATTTTTTTAAAAGACGTGGAATACAGTATAACATGTTTTTTTTGAGGAACTAAACACTAATATTGAGGATGATGGTGGTGGTTGATCAGGAGGCTAGAGGCAGACAGGTTCTTCACTACCAACTTCAACGAGGAGACATACACGAAGGAAGGACTGAAGTGGGTGAACACCACGGAGAGCCTGAAAGATGTGCTGGATCGTCACTATCCCGAGATGACGAAGAGATGGATGAACTCAAGCAGCGCCTTCTCAGTGTGGGATGCTCCTCCCGAATCTCCAAATCCCATCCCAATTTACTTTCGTATTCCTCAGTGAAATCATAAATCATATCCGGATGGATTAGGATTGGCTTTTATTTTCATGTTTATAATTTATTCATGGTACACTGTACTACGGGCGTTTGTCTTACGTTTCTTTGAGAATTTGGCCTGTAATTAAGAATGCGTTGTTGAAGTCTTTTGACTCTTTGATTGTTGATTCATTGTATATGTACGTGGATTCTTTTACAATTGTTAACATAAGGTTGCAAAGATAATGAGAAAAAAAATGGCCATTTTCAATGTTTTCATTTCTGGAAATATTCAATGTTACCTTTAGTATAGTATGATGGTATCAACTCCATTCCTTTTGGTTTTTTGTTTTTCTTTAAATTATTTTTCTAACATGGCATATCAACTTACTTATCCATTTAAACTTCTATATTCAAATTAGATTATAACATATTTGACCGTCTTTATGGTAAATATATATAAACACATTTAAATATGTAAAACAAAATACCTTATCAAAATTATGATTACATATATAAATATATACACATACTTTTATAACTCGTTTAATTTTATATTTGATTTAACTTTTTTAAAGTCTTCTCTACGTCATCTTGTACCAATTAAAAGTTTTCTCTAAATCATCGTGTACAACAAATTTTCTTTATAGTGATAGATCATGCTTTTGGGAATTAATAAAAATATGTAAAAGTATTTTTAGGTCTATGTTTACTTGAAACAAATTAGCTAGTTAAAAACAAATATTTTGTTGTAGAATTAAACTAAATTTTCTATTGAGTTTGTGTTTCTGTTTCCTATTGGATTTATAATTGTTAATCATGTCATATTTTGAATTTTGTAATTATCAAATTTAATAAGTTTGGAATTTTGTTGAATCTTATAAATAAAATATATTATTCAGAGTTTTGTTCTACGAAACAAAAACAGTGAGACAAAACAAAACGGCCGCCATCCCCTAGAAAACACCGAATGCTTGCTTTCTAACAAATTTTGATCAATTTTGTTCTAAACGTTGGTTACCCAATTTTGCTTTGTTTTCTGTGGAGCTAGAACCATTGAATTGTCTGTTTCTTTGGTAAAATTGACCGAAGCCAAATTTTCACTCATCTTGAACGTCCAAATCCGTGCGACTTGCGGGAGATGTTTTTATTCAATTTTCATCTAATTTTGCTGCTTTTGGGATTTAGTGATTTTGATCCCAACATACTTGCATTATCTTTTGTTTTAATGAAAATGTAACCTTAAATTTCGAAATTTATTAATATTATATTAGTTAACACATACTCAAATGTTACAGCACCAAACCCACATGAGGATTAATAATTTTGATTTTGAAATTTTTTAACATTTTTATTTCAATAGTCCTCTAGAAGAAAACCTCTTTAAAAATGGTTAAGAAAATTTATTACAAAAAATTGGTTTATAACATAAAAGTTATAAATAATAAAACTTACATCTCTTTATATTTTAAAATGGACTACGAAAGATAACCACAAGGTTCAACTTTTCTTATTTACTTGATTTAAAAACTTTAACAATTTACTCATAAAAATAAATTATGCAACACATTTATAGTTGTGTACTACAAAAACATTTGGAAAGATAAAAATATACTGTATAAAAAACTTCATTTTGCTTCTTAATCAAATATATCCCAATATAATATACCTAAAAACACCACATCCTACTCTTGAAATTTGGGTTTAAATAAATTACTAACCATTTATATATCAAAGCTTCTATTTGCTATAGGAAATATGATTAAATACACATAAATTATTTAGTAGATATAAAATATTTAAGAGATATTATTTCACATAATTTCTTTTATCATTATTGTAATAATAATATAACTTTATTCTCAAGGTCAATGGCTTTTTAAGGTGATAAACTATTTAGATTTTTTTTAATATTTATACATAAATCTTTTGTCAATTGTAAAGTTCAAGTATCTCAAATGCTAGGAGATTTTGATGCAAGAAATTTAAATTATGAAATTTAGACCAATTAAAATGCGAAATAGATTAACATATATTGAAAGTTAAATTATTAATGGTCTAAAGAAACTTAAGATTGTAAATGAGCCTTTTTTCTCCCCAAAAATTAAAAAAGGATATAAATTATGCTTGCTGAAATAACCTTTTCAATTTAGCATGACATTTTAAATTTTGTTGATAGAGATTTTTTTTTTGTCAAAAAATTGAATATATTTTCAAAAATTTTAACATGATCTTTTGTTCTTCACTTCTAATTTTGTCATTGATCTTAGATAATCAACTCATGATAAACATTAAAAAAAAAAAAAATTCTTCAATAGTTCCCCATTAGAAAAATCACATCCAATTGACAAAAACACTTAAATAATAAATAATTGCATCCACGAATAGGGTTGGCAAAAATTGACCCAACCGAACAATTCAATTCAATTAACCTATTATTTTAACCTATTATATTGAGTTACATGAGTTAGATCGGTTACAAGTTGAATGAGTCATATAATTTAATGGATTGAATTAAATTGAACCCAATTTGAATCGTAGATTCAAAATATTAATTTTTTAAAATTAAGTGACAGTCTGCACGATAGATGGCCAACTGGTTGTCACTTGAATTTTTTAAAATAATAATTTTAACCTTAATTAGGTTCAGTCCAATCTAAATTTAACCCAATTCAAATTTAAAACATAATTATATCGGTTGAGTTAGGTCATGACTCATAAGATTTTAATCTATTAATGACTCAATTTGTAAATGACTAAACTCACCTATTTGTCACCGCTATCGTTACGTATGTGCTTTATTACTAGTTTAAAACAAACATACGAGTAAAATTTGATATTCCGTATTGTTCTTAATATTAAATCAATTAAACATACAAGTAAAATTCCGTACTTCCATATTGTTTTTAGTTTATTTTTATGCTTATTGTTTTTGATCCACAAAGTAAAACCAAATCTATTGTTCTAAATCTAGAAACAAACATAAAGTAAAATCCATAATCCAGTATTATTATTAATGAATAAAAAAATTAAAAAAAGGATAAGCAAAAAAGGCAATAATGTCGACTGCTTCCCCAACAAAAAGGTAATAAGACCAATTGCTAAAATAAAATCTGAAATAAAATCCAACGAAAAGCACAAACTTAGAAATTGTTGTTTTCTCGTTGTAAGTACTAAGCACTAAATATTTCTTGACGCTAGTACTTGATATTTCTTGACGATCACAAATTAAAAAAAAAAGTGTTATTTTACTTTCTTTGATTTCAAACATATGATCTTAGCGTAATTTTCAAGTGTATTTCTCGATAATCACAAATTAAAAACAATTGTCATTTTAGTTTCTTTGATTTTAGTGTAATTTTCACTTTGCCTCTATATAATTTTCGTCAATGTCAGTTCTTGTTAATTAGGTTTGTGTTGAAAAAATTAGCACATGAAAAGTCTAACTAAGCGATCTCACAAGTAATAGAATTTAAATTTGAATTCAAAAATTTAAACCAATAGATTTTGGAATGTAGTTTCTTTTGCTTTTCTAATATGAGACAATACTTAAAGTTAGAACAAATTTCTTCCTTCATTAATACACTACTACATCAAAACCTACTTTTCTACAAACCCAATCCCTATTTTAGTAAGTCCATATTTTCATCATGAATCCATTCAATACCCGTGCAAGCAATAATTTGTATCACAAACTTACTTGTTCATAAGTATTTACCAAGCCTTAATCTAACTACAAGAGAAACCACAGTCCTCACTAAACTCCAATCCAATTCAAAGAGAAAGCACTTGTTTAACCAAATAGTCCATTTCTGATACCATTTGGTAGCAAAATAATACATAATAAGCCTAATTAAAATGGTTCAATAAGCAGTATGAGCTCAACTTTAATTCAAAAGTTTAAGTAAATAGATTTTATGTCCTGACATGTTAGGAGCTATACTTTTTTCTTTTCTTTTTTTAATATAGAACAATATTATGAACACAATCGTTTGAATAATAAGTAATATTAACTAAATTTATTTCTCAATTACCCATGAAGTAACGGATCAAAACCCGAGGTATCAATTAACTATTTAGAGAAATAGATTAGAACTCAAGAGAAGTACTTCCAGTATACTTATCACAAACTGACATTCTCATTTATGGTATTGATGATCAAAAAGTCTCACTTGTTACCAATTATGTTGTCTACTCAACATAAGAATTTTCTCCATCTTATGGTTCATAGTTGACAACTTGGAAGGAAGAGTGTTGCAATTAACTTTATTACAAATTAAATTATTATTTTTTAGGATTAGTTCTAGTAATTAGAACTTCTATGATAAAGTTTGAAAGAAGTTTCTTATCAAAGTAATGATAACAAAGCTCTTTAGTTGAGAGTAAAGAAGAGCTAGAATTTGATATAAGTATGAAAAGGGAACTTAAAAAGTTGATTTGGTTCAGAGAGAAAAGGCACAAAGAAAGAATCCTATTTTATAATTTTTATTTAGTAGATGAGATATGAGAGAGGACAAGACCAGCTTTTGTAAACTAGAAAAAAATTTAAGGGGAGCACAATATTTTTATGCACTCATTTCACATATTATACATAACTGATGTATTTGGCAAATCCCTGTTTATGCATAATTCCTTGATAACTTCGAGTTAGGCCTATTTGGTTGATAATAATACTTGTCAAAGAAACTATTATAATTTTTCAAAGTTTAATTTTTTTGTTTGGAAGAAATTTTAATATGTTGGGAAAGTAAAAATTTTTAAAAATTCTTAATTTCTCAAACTTAAATTTATTTGTTTGGAACAAATTCTACTGGGTTTAATTTTTGTTATTAAGTTATATTTATTTAAATTTTTAGCATAGAAAAATCAAAAAAAAAAAATACTACTCCTTCTCTCCCAAAAAAAGAGTCCACTTTCAAAAATTTTCTTTATTCTAAAAAAAGAGTCCACTTTTAAACCAAATTTCTAAAATATCATTACTAATAATAATTATGTATATCCAAAATTAAAAAATAAAGATAAAAATATAAAATTATACATTTAGTTACTGCATTAAGTGTATTGTACCTCATAATAACCAATAAAAAATTGTATCTAAATTAAAGTGAACTCTTTTTTTTAAGATGAAGGGAGTGTAAAATATTATTAAAATATTAGATTGATACAACTATATATATATATATATATTAAAATTAATTAGGATGAAAATGAATATTAATAGTATAAATATTAATACAAATTACAAAATTTATACAAACTTATTAAAGTGTATAGTAAGATATGATAAAGGAAAAATGTAATAGAGGGTACAATGTGCTTAAATCCAAGTAAGTCCTAACTCCTGGTAATTTTCACTTTCCTTTTGTTGAGAAGTAATTTCTCTTCTGGTCAACCATTACTTGCCCTTCTTATGGCTGTTTTTGTCTTTGTGCCTCAACTATTACTTGCCCTTTTTATTGCTGCTTTGTCTTTGTGCTTTTTTAATTGTCTCTTTTTTTCGATTTTTTTTGACAAAGAAAACTGAATCCATTTCATAAAAGGAGATTGCACTGGTTTGGAAGCCAAGTTATGAGCTTTCATGGCTTGCGCTCTAGGTACTTTGACAAAGGTACATGATTCTAGTAGAGTTGCAAAATACAATATATCAACCATTAGATCATATAGTAGGATTAGACATTTTGATCAAGATTGGACAAAATTTGCAGACAAATTAGGCAGTCAGTTTTTAAGATAATTTTTTACCAACCTTTTATGTCCATTTCCTTGAGAGCGACCAAAATAGCTGCTGCTTCTGTTTGCAAGGCGTTCATGGCATAAACTTTCTTGGATTTCATGTGGAGAACTTGTCCATTGCTGTTTCTTATAGTCAAAGCAATGACTGAGAGAACTTTGTGGTCTTTAAAAGAGCCATCTATGGTAACTTCCATGCACCCCTGTTCATGATGTGTGGCGTGCAACTCCTCAGGATTCCAAATGATCTTTATTTTTGGAGTTACGGTGGTTGGGGTTGTGACCCTATGTTATTTCTCATTTATGCTGCTTGATGCATTTGCTGGGCCTTGTTGTTGGACATCATCTTTCCACATTGTATCCTGGAGACTTAGTGCTTCCTTTAAAACATGAGTTGGAGTGGTAACATTGTTGCTTCACATTACTTCATATCTTGCCAACCAAAGACTCCATAGGATGAAACAAGACAAGGTTATGTCCTGCTAAAACTTTGCAATCTTGATCCATGCTTGAAACCACTCATGGAACTGAACTGGCTTTCCAATACCAAAGTTGAATCCCAGTGGTGAAAGCCGCCAAGTTCTTGTTGCATAGGAGCATTGTAGTAAGACGTGTTATGTCTGCTACATGTTCATTGCATCTAGCACATAATTTTGCAGTGATGATTCCTCTATTTAGAAACTGGTTCAAAGTTGGACAAATATTGTGGCATGCTTTCCATAGGAAAAACTTGATCTTCATAGGGATTCTCATGTTCCAGAAGTTTTGCCAAAATTGCTCATTTTGCTGGATGCTAGGATTGGGTTTGCTATTAGAGCTGGAAGGTTTGTTCATCTGAGCTAGATGACAAGCGAAGTGGTAGCCTGATTTGACTGAATAGATGCCCTTTTTGTCCTTCCTCCAATACTGTAGATCCTCACCCTGATTATGAACTTTTGACAAGTGTG
Source organism: Gynochthodes officinalis (assembly GCA_020080225.1). Classification (NCBI taxonomy): domain Eukaryota; kingdom Viridiplantae; phylum Streptophyta; class Magnoliopsida; order Gentianales; family Rubiaceae; genus Gynochthodes; species Gynochthodes officinalis. The sequence goes on from CM034617.1 coordinate 12,533,458, forward strand.
TATTGCAAGCATTTTTGGCGATGTTTCAGCTTGGAAGAGAACTCTTAGAAGAGGCATTCTCCAGTTCCTCTTATTATCAATCAAATTGGCAACATTGAGATGAACAAATTGACCGAATAGGTTACTAGTGATTAGGGGTTTTGTTTGGTTGAGATCCAATCTTCCTTTATATCAATTTTTGTTCCATTTGCAACTTTCTATTGGAGTCTACTTTTTAGGAGATCCCTACCCCTCAATATGCTCCTCTAGCCCTGAGAGGCACCCTGCTTTAGATCGGCTTGCAAAAAGTTTTCCTTGATGCAATATTTTGCTTGGAAAAAAATGGAGAAAAAGGCTTCTTTGTCCTTGTGAATTTTCCATGCCAATTTTGCTAGGAGAGCTTGGTTTAGCATTTGTGTTGATCTTATTCCTAGGCCTTCATTGAACTTTGATCTACACATGAACTCCCATGACTTCCAGTGTATCCCTCTACCCTCCTTGTCTCCATTCCAAATGAATCTTGCAATTTGTTGATCTATATTCTTTGCTGTAGTCTTTGGAATTTTGAATGAGCCAAAAGTGTAGTGTGACAGTGTTGCTAGTACATGCTTGGCCAAGGTTATTCGGCCCATGACTGATAGAATTTCATTCGTCCAATTGATAATTTTTTCCCCTCATCTTTTTGTGAAGTCCTTCAAACAATCTGGTTCTGGATTGATGGAAATTCAGATTGTGGCCAAGATACTTGCCTTGGGAGATTGTTTTGTGGTAGTGTTGAACATGGAGGTGAGAAAAACCTTCCACTCTTGGCATGTGTTTGGACTCGTGGTGAGAGAAGATTTGTTGAAGTTTATTCTTTGACCCGAGATTGTCGAGAAGGAATTTAGAGTCTTCCCTAGCTGTTTGATTGCATGGGAGGATATCTTGAAGAAGATAATACAATCATCGGCAAACATTATGAGAGATTGTTGGTATACTTCTTCCCACTTTAATTCCCGGGACAAGTCCAGATTTAGCCAGGGAAGATAGAGTTGCAGAGAGACTTTGCTGATAGATGATGAAAAGGTATGGTGAGAGGGGGCATCCTTGTCTTAGGCCCTTATTCGATGTGAAGAAATCCGTCTGCCATCCATTAAAGCTTGTTGAGTAGGACACCGTTGTGACACATTGCATGATCAACTGGATCCATTCTTGTGGAAAGCCTAGTTTGGAGAGCATTTCTCCCAAGTATTGCCAAGAGATCCTATCAAAAGCCTTGTTCAAGTTCAGTTTAAGTGCAGGAAAACAATCATTCCCCCCCTTTTTCTTGTGAATGTACTCCAGGACCTCATGTGCAATGAGTACATTTTCATTGATGGATCTTCCCGGAACAAAGGCTGCCTGGTTAGCTGAAATTAGATTGTGTATCACATGCTTCATTCTGGAAGCTAGGATCTTGGCTATGCCCTTGTAGATGACATTACATAGGCTGATTGGCCGAAAATCCGATGATTGTTTTGGAATTGGGCATTTTGGGATGAGAATGATGGTTTTATGGTTCCATTTAGGGGTTCATGGTTTTTGTGTGAAAAAAAGACTTTCACAACTTCTATGATATCCGATCCCATTATGTCCCAATAATGTTGGAAGAACCCTGCTCGGAAGCATCTAGACCTGGCAATTTCCATTTCTCCATTTGGAAAAAAGCCTCTTTTATTTCCTCATCAGTTAGTTCCTTGTTGAGCCACTTTATTTGTTCTTCCTTTAGAACTTCCTCGATCTTGTGTAGGATGTAGTTAAAATCATATCCTGTCTCTTCATCATCATCTGGCAAACTAGGATCTTCTACGAGGATTTCTTTGAAGTGGTTCAAGATTAATTGTTGCAAAGTCCTGATTTCTTAACCATTCTCCCCTATGATCCCTTCAAGATTAATTGTTGCAAAGTCCTGATTTCTTAACCATTCTCCCCTATGATCCTTAAGTTCCGTGATGAAATTCCTCCCTTTCTTTTTGTTGCCCAATTGTGGAAAAATTTGGAATTACAGTTAACTGCTTTCATCCATTGAATTTTTGCCCTTTGATGTCAGAAGTCCCTTTGATCCTGTAACAAGGCATTTATTTATTGTTGGATTTTCTTGGCCGCCCCCTGATGACTTTCTACTCCTCCTTGGACTGATTTGAGGGTATTCGTGAGCGAATTGATCTTTTCCCTTAGCCAAAGTCACTAGCATTGCAAATTCCTTTCTAATTATCCTGAGTTCTAACCATTTTAATTTGTTGATCAGTTTTGTATTCTTTTATCACTGTTTTTTTTCTTGAAACAATAAAAATATTTTATTAATGTAAATCACATAAAATTGATATAATAGCCAACTGGTTAATTACACTTCTTATCATCAATTTAAATCTAACAAGTAAACTAAATCACATGAAGTTGTGCCGATCCACTTCAATGCCCAAATTGGATATTTAGCAAATTATGGCTGAGATACTGTTCATCAAAATCGGTAACAGGCCATGGATTTTTTTATTTATTTTTAAAAACGTTAGTATATTAAAATTACATAATGCAAAATTACCCATGAATTTCATCCGATTATAATAGTGATTTGGGACAACCAAATTTTCATGGTTTAACTCACAATTCCAATGGAGAGAAGGGGGGGAAAGCCAAAAAAAAACAAAAGAAAAAGTGAACAGTGAACAGTGAAACGAACCGGTTTCTCACATTTCACAAACTTCTGTTAAACGAAATTAATAATGTTGATTCGGTTTGCTACAGAATATCATGGGAAGAAGAATGATTAACCTTTATATTACCATGTGTAGTTAGCCACACAACACCACTTTTTGTGTCCTGTTCTTGCATAAAATGATCCATTCTGCAGATGTTCATTTGTATAGAAATTGCCTAAATGTAAGAAATGGGGGTCCTAATAGCTCTGAGGCGCACAAATTGCACTGTAAACTATTCAAAGACGACCACCTTAACATAATTTGCCCCATGGGGGTGGAATGACATATTTACAAATTACGAGTACAGATTTTCATTTTTCTATGGGTCGTACAACAAGTACTAACGATTATATAACAAAATATCATACACGTACATTGAGTCGTCTTCTTGCTAACAATATAATTATACAGTATCTACATTGAGGCAGCATCTCTAAGCATTTGTTGAAACAGACGTGGCATTAAGTTCAACATGCTTCTTACCTTGATGTTGAGGTTGAACAACTACGGTGGCACAAGCCTCTTCCCGCAAACCCTTGGGGCCTCCAACATGCGAGACAGATATTGAACCCACCAAAGGTTGCTTATGAGATGTATTATCCTGTTCTTCTGTCTCATCTGCAACAATTTCCCATTCCTCTTTAAGGGAAGTTACATCTAAACCTTTCTGTTGATGCCTTTCTATCTCAAATGCAGTTGGAAGTATAACATAATCATTTATTGGATTGTAGTAAGGATCATGATCTGCTTTCAGCCAGTGCTTCAGAATTCTAAAAACATGGCGATCAGAGAGGATTCCTCGATGCTCGCCTGGGACGCCAACTCTTGCTTCTGCATTAAGTCCATCTGCCTGCAATAGAGATTATCCCCAAAATAAAAATTTACTTCCAGTTATGGAAACACCAAACTACATAAGATCAACTACTTAATGAAATAGCTACACAACCTCGAGATAAAATTAGTATAACAAATTTCCTAGAGGATATTAGCACTATAGCAGTTTAGAACGGGTTCTGATTAATATGTTGATCAAAGCAAATTAAACTTAAGCTATGAGGTGAGATTATCACCTGCCAACATTTTACATGCACTAGGCTCAGTTCTTTTCAACAACCAATTATTTCGAATGTGGTGCATCAATTGTTCATTTGTCAGTCTTAAATATAATTTTCCTCCCCCACCAAGCAAACATCCAAATTAAGTCCTACTCAAAATTCAGCCAACTTTGTGCTTGTCATACCCAGGAGGCACAAACTTATTGACAAAATGATCACAACAAAAAGAGAAGTAGAAAAGGTATAAGGCCCATCAAGTTGGAATTACTGAAATACAGTTTCCAGATAATTGAATACAAGCTAAAATAGTGATCTAAAAAGGACATCTGGCACACAAAGATGTAACGGAAAAACTGAGTGAGGATGGCAATGTATAATAACCGCAGAATAACTTTTACAATAATATCCATATGCCACATGAAAAGAATAGTACCTTAGCAGACTCCACAGGTACAGTACCATCACCATCAATATTTACATAATTTGCCTGCAAATACACAGATAACAATGCACACATACACATTAGAAGTAGGATCTCGGAAAACATAACTGGTAATTATTATAAAAAAATTGTAACAGCTTTGGAGATAATCAGTTTTGGAAGGACTAGAAGACGAATTTTACCAGGTAAAAAGGTAGTTTCTTCAGATCAGATACAGGTGATGTCTGACTTCCATAACTGCCAAAACAGAAAATCAACAATGTGATCTAGCTCTCTTTTAAATATATATATAAAAAGTAAAACCCTGACATTCCAAGTAAAATTCATAAATGCAGTAACATGTTCAAGATGCAAAGAGATAGAGACAGTACCACACACTATGTGGTGTCTCAAGACTGGTCCCATATATGTTGTAGAATTTAACTTTCTGCGGAAGCTTAGCACAACTCAATATCTTTCTTGTCTCATTGGCCCATTTCAGAATATCCTTATTGAATGGTAAAGGAATGTTCAGACCACAACAACTGGCCTGCAAAGCAAACAACACCAGAGGTGTTAAATTTCAAAAATAGATTCCTTCACAGACCACATGGCAGACTAATATGCCACATGAAATAAAAAAACATGTCAGATGCCCCCACAATTTTGCAAGATATTCTATTTCCTTGAGCATAGCAAAACATAAAATATCAAATGAAAGCATAGATGTATTATCCCACAATGGCAATGTAATCAAACATTGAAACTGTCTTCCACAATATGGAATGAAAAGTTGTTAAATCTTCAATACCATATACAATATATCATCTATGACAGTTACGTGTATTTTATTATCACAATGGAAAAGATCATACCCAACTCTCCAATCATGTCATTATGACATTAAATCATGATCATCGCCCCAAATAAGATTTGTAGATTGAAAAAGATAATGCTTACCCTGTTGCATGCAAGAGCTTCCGTAAAGATTGATACAGCTTCTACTGGCAAGTAGGACTCCAAAATAACAGTTGAATCTCCATCATTGTTCGTTTTCTCCCTCCAAACTTCTAGAAGTGGAGGATTTTCCCAGTGAAATTCGGGGAATGCCATTAGTTCATATATGGATGGGCATTCAATCAGCTGAAAGACAAGAAGTTACTAATTAAACATCAATCATGATGAGATGATGAGATGATTCGTAAAACAGAGTATCAGCAGAAGTGAAATAAATGATTTTCAATAATGTAAGAGACTTCCTCTTCCCCTTCTCCTCCTCTCCTATTCTTTTACCAGCTAATTTGGCCAAAAAGAATACAGTTTCAAACCACAACCAAAGTACAACAAGAAAAAAGTTATGGCAATTAAAACATCAAGGCCAACCATGCAATTGACAAGGTAAATGTAAAAATGGATATTCATTTCCTAGAATAATAAAATCTGAATTCAAAGCTCCAACCCACTAGCTTTCTATAGTGTGAAGAATGCCTGCATATTCCACAATGACAACATTTTCAACAAAATGCAATGATGCAGACTGAGAGAGAGAGATAGAGAGAAGAGCAGCAGGAAGAAACAGAATTGATACCAATTGGTGCATGCTCCACTTTGATATAAAAAAGTTCTGCTGCCACCCTTCCACAAAAGACATTCCATTCAACAGTGTAGAGGTAACATATCCTGGCGCACCTGTTAAATGACAGCAATTTATTCAGCTATCTAATTTGATCTGTCAACTAGGGCAGAAAATCAACAAGAACAACTAGTAGATCTTAGCCACATAGCCCATTGCACTCATTGACATAATTTAGCGTCAGGATATCATTTCTTTATGCAGTATAAATTTTCAACTTTTTGACTATATTCTGAAGTGCAAACCTTGTAGGTAATTATTTGAGATCCTTACCAAGGCATTACTAAATATTACAAGGGAAAAACTGGCTGATATATTTTCATGCACTTCATTTTTCATCTTAAAAAACCACCATCCTAAAACGTAGGCATCCCTCACAATTAAGAATTAAAGATTATGCAACAAAAATGTTATAAACTTTCAATCAAATACAACTGAAAAGTAGATTGTTATGAGAGTAAAAGAAAGACTTAGAACAATTACTTGCTAATAGCATAGTAGGCCCAAGCCTCTGAAACATATTTCTTTACGACTCAGAAGCTATGAATTATTTCAATGGATGCTGCCATATGAGGATCATTCTTATATTAGTATCCTAAAAAGCCACCAGCTATAAAACTTGTCAGCAGACCATAATTTCGTAAGACTTAATTTCCTCAAAACTAGAATATGAATTTCAACCAATGAAGAAACCTATGTGCATAAATGTGTAACTCGTGAACTCACCAATGCAAAAAGAATGTTTTTCAGACAGTAGCCATTATTTGATATTTGACAGAACATTATGGCTGTGTTTGAATTGTGATGTACTTGAAAATTTTGTATTGGAATGTGTGAAAGTTTGGTGGAAATTTTTTGTAAGAAAAAGTTATTTGAAAAGGTAGATTGGAGGGAAAATTTGTTTGAAATAATGTGAAAAGAACTTTTGTGAGAATTTAAATTTTAAATTTTGAAATAAAATGCATTTGGATATTTTATTTTTGTGAATGAAAAAAGTTAACTTTTTTTCAAATAAAAACACAAACCAAACACAGCCTATGAAAATAACATAGAGCTGCTTACCCCTAAATGGTGAAGCTATGGCTATCCAATTCTTCACATACTTCTCAAAAATCTGCAGAAGCATAGTATTAAGTTTAAATATCTCGTGGAAAAATGTAGGGAGAAACCAGCACGTAGAAAGGGTAAGCAACATAATAGGAAAAGAAAGAAAGCAAAGGAATTACATCACTATACAAAGACATGAAACACTTCACAAGAAGTCCCCCCATAGAATGACTTATTATGTTTATCTTTTTCCCCCCGGATGCAGTATATACAGCCTCCAGCTTTGTACCAAGCCGCTCCAGTGTGCCATGAAACCTGGTAAGATCCAAAATTTCCCAGCTTTAACAACACCAAATCACTTCAATATACCAACATATAATGCGAATATCCAGATTCCTATGCAATCAAAAGTTACACAATCAGAAAATAATTGAAAACAAGCTAAATAGATCCCAGTAACCGAATATCACACACTTTAACACTTTGTTATATACAACAACAAATCAAAATAACTGGAGGCATCAACTTCTACTTCTCCAGCATTACTGTATCAAACCCAACTAATTTGAATTCCAATTGTCCACTTATCAAGGCCAGAGAAACTTTCTCCTGTCCTCTTTGGGCCCACAAAACTTAAGATTTTTATTGGTTATAGTCCAGTCCCAAAATAAGCTAAAACTATGTGACAATGCATTTAGTTAACTAGGGGAATAAATTGGGAGATCTATTGGATACTTGCAGCAGGGCTCATTCCCATTATTTTTATCGACCATGAAGCAACAAGCTAGACATGAGTTCAAATGAATTTGGTATCAACTGGAGAACAAAACAGCTACTTCATGAATTCAACATATGCAAGACTCAAGCTTAAAGTTTGAATTCTCAAATTAAATGCAAATAAACAGATTGGCATTATATTTGCAACACAATTTTTGTATGTAGAGTAACTCAGAAAGCATGAAATAAAAATAACAGCTACCTGTTGCTCTGGCGAAAATCATATCCGAACCCAAAGAGTGTTTCTCCTTCCTTGTAGCCCCACTGGAGCATTTCCACAATCATATCATGAAAGTAATAAACACTATCACGACCAATAACCTGAGGGAAAAAGAAATTCCAAGTTAATAGAAAAAAGAAATAATTATTTATCCAAAGTAAGCCAATGCATATCACAATCAAAGTTATGATATTACTAATTCACATAATTCATTATACACACCAAACCAAATAACAACAACAACAACAACAACAACACAACACAAACACCAACACCAACAAAAACAACAGTAGCAGCAACAGCAACAACAACAACAACAATAATGATGTAGAAAATGTGACCAGTAAAATTCAGCCAAAGTTGATCCAGCACCTGTGAATACATCTTAACTCATATTAATCTAAATGAGAATTTTATTGAACAATGGCACCTAACAATGATGCAGCTCCTATTATTCTGTGCATATCTGTGACCTTTTCATCCTTTCTGGCAAAGGTGCAAAGGGATACAGGAATGCCATCCAGGGAGGAGGAGGAAGTAGAAATTGTTCAATAAAATCAGCCATGAAAATTTACTGTGCGGAAGCAAATAGTTACTCACTCCATCCCACTACTAGAGTTACATTTCGAGAATATAACTTATTAAGGAGACGTGTAATCGTTGTGTCTAGATGAGGTGGATATGTACGAATTGACATCATCATTTAACTTTAATTTAAAAATTCTATTGGTATTTGTGAAAAATTACTTTTTCAAATAGCATTCTAGGAAAGTGTATTCAAATAGTATATGTATGACTCTTATTTTGGAATAATGAAAAAATGAAAAGGTGACAAAAACAATAGGACAGAGGGAGCATTATTATGACTCAAAATTAAATTTAAGCACATATATGTAAAGTTGTTCACAAGCACATACTATTATCATCTCCATAAATGTTAGATTAGATGTTACAAATATTTGCATTTTACTATCACCAAAAAAAAATAAATAATAATAATAATAAAAACAAAGCAAGAAAAGCAACAGAAACAATATTAGAACATTCCACTCACAAATGAAAAATGAATTATTACAAAAATTACCATGTCAGGATCCAATACATCTATTGCATACAAGCCGAACCTGTCCTCCGGAACCTCAATCGTCGAATTTGGGTTTATCGACACAGTTTGACCTGTTTCATAGAAAAGCCATTTTGTTCAAATATCCATCATTTCATCAACCAAAACAAACCTATCATCATTATACTGAGCTTAAGATGACGAAACCCACCCTTAACAAATTTAAGTCTGTTGCTTTAACCACAGTCCAAACCCAAAAGCGCCTTTTTGTAATATTTATGGTTTAAAAGCATACACACTTCCAATCTTTTTATTTTCTCCCAGGTAGAGTACTTATCCATCCGTTAGAAGACATGTCTACGTAAAAATTTCCTCAAAATTCTACATATTAGGAGTAAATATAACGCTTAAAATTCCGAATAAAAAAAATCTAGTATTACTTTAACAACAATTAGATGGTAGGAGCAAGAAATAGTAAAATCAGTACCTGTGGAAGGATCAAAGAGAGACCAGAGCTTGGTCCGGAACTCGTGATCCGCGGCGAGTATCCGAACCCACACCCGTTCTTCTTTGCCCGTCTGTTCATCGACAGAGTTGAGAATTGAACCTCCAATCCCAGACACTAAAAGCACAGGATCAAGTGTGGGGTCCACGAATTCCTGAGGGGTTTTCTTGATCAACTTCAACCATAGCTCCAGCGACCTCACCAATTCCTCCAACAGCACAGCCATCTCCCTCAAGAAATATTTATTTAATTATATACAATGCCTAAGATATTTACGTGCGATTGTTATGGGGTTTATTTACAGGGTAATTGGAGGAAAGTCGAGAAGCGGCGGAGGAAGTGGGTGGCCGTGGTGGTTGTGACGGAAGAAGAGCCGTGGGGTTTACGAGAAAGGATGAAAGGATGAGCTGTCATAAATAGGGGTCGACCGGTCGATGTAACGTGATATACATAGACTAGTTTAAAAATTGGTAGATTTACGTTTTTGGTCCTCAGAAGCGTAACAAATGCGGCGTGGGTCACCGTGCTCTCGGTTGGGCTTTGGATTAGTCAGGTCAAATGAAATCCAAATTTTGGGCTCCTTTTTGATTGGAGGAGTGTCAAGGCTTCAGCTACAATCCTTCATCTGATTAATTAGAAACAAAAAGTTGGGAGAGAAGAAAATTGCATAGTAAAGAAAGAAAAGAGAGAAACAGAATTTTGTTTCACAAACAACTTGATCATGGTAAACTATTCGACTTACTCCAATGATCATCCAACATGTGTTGAGACCAAAAAATCAAACATTCGAACCCATATTACGTTGTAATTCCACCCTTGTCGTTAACATATATATTACATAGTTGTAATAAAATAAGGTTTTGTTTAAAAAAAAAAAAACCATTTATCAGACTTAAGTACAACTTATATGCTCAATTGTGTATTGGTTCTTTTAACTACTAGTAACTACTTATAACTGTTTAAACGCCTTTTCCACCACCAATCTATAAACAATGTTGTACTACCTATACTACTGTCATTATTGTAATAATGTCCGAGTCTCCTATTCCTTCTTTAGACTATCGGCTCCCTCTTTAAAGCCGACTTGTCTTCAAGCTCGAAACTGGGAAAATTGATGTTGAAAAAATTAGTATCTTCTCAAGGGGTCTCTTATCAGTCAAATGATTCCATCTGATCAACTATTGAATACATGGCAGGTGGTTTTTATAATGCCCCGGCACTATAGCACTTGGGTTAGCTACTTAGTTCCATAACTCAAATATCAACTGCATTGAGTTTTGGTAACGTGGCTATGACCACTTGCTCATTTCAATCTTTCTTTTTTAAGGAGAGACATGAAAGACAAGATGAATTTTGGCTGTCAGGGGCAATCACTTGAAAAAGGTATGTCCAACCAAAGATTTTACCCATCGAATAATGAAATCTTTCAAAAACAAATTTTATAGAAAGTATGGTCCAAAATATTTGGGAGAAGTTTAAAATTGGTCATGACTACTATATAGACCCAATCTCCTATTTTGAATTCTCTTTCTGTGCAGTTTTGATCTACATAAAATTTCATCCTCTCTTGATTCTTCACTAGATGACTGTTTAGTGACTAAATCATTGTAGTTTTTTTTTACAACATATCGAAAGCTACATGAATGATTGACTCCTCATATGGACTCAACACTGAGGGAATTGGTTTAACCCCGTACAAGGTTTCAAAGGATGTCATGGCAATAGTACTATGAAAGTTAGCATTATACCACCATTTTACAAAAGAGTAATGATTGATATAGTGACAAATTATTGTGACTTTATATAGTGATTGACGTGGCAACTATGAAAAGACAAAATTATCTCTCATTATTTTGTATTTTGTAATGAAGACATGTGGATGATTTTGTCTTTTCATGATTACCATATCAGTTACTATATAAAGTCACTATGATTTGTCACTATTTTTATCATTACTCTTTACAAAAATAACCATTTGCTCTAAGTTTGAGTCGATCACAAGTAAAATACTTTAGATAGGCCTACAAATATTAATTGACCCTTTCATTTTGGCTATCACTTTGTGGATACACACTGTAATATAATGAAGAGTGACTCTCATTAGCTCAACCAATGTTTTCTAGAAAATATTGTCTAAATTCTGTAAATGTGTGTCTATATTGGTAAAAATTCTGTAAATAATGTCTAAATTCTCACAAAATGAGGAACTTAAGGATGATGAATAGGCCGGTCAATGTATTTTTGTTTAAGTGCATATATATGTGTGTGTATTACTTTCAGCCTTAAGAAGAAGACTATTTTCAATGGAGGGGCAATTTGTTATGATTTTGAATAGTTCTAGTTTGCGCAAAAAAATCAAAAAAGAAAAAAAAGGACCTCCAATAGGTTTCATTATTGAAGATTTCAATGTAATTATTATAAATATTAAGAATTAAATTATCTTTTTATTGTCATGTAATATTAATATTAATATCAGTATTTAATATTAGAATACAGTTAAAGTTCTAAATCTTACAAACTCTTGAAAAGATCATCTACTTATTATCCATTAATTTTTAGAAATTTGAAGATGATTAAAATTCTTATTCCTTTCAATGATTTAATTTTCATTCATATGTTTTTTCAAAATTAATTAATTATTTTACTCTTTTTGTAGTAATTATAGGAGAAATTTGTCAGTAATATTTATATCTTTAATTAAAATATTATTATTTACTTTTTTCTTTTAACTCTTTGTTTTTTCATTTGTGACCTCGTCTACTTTTTCCCCTCTAATTTGACATGTTTTTTTTTTGTGTTTTGAGTTTTGAATCTCTATAAATTGTAGGATCATTTCACATTTATTCATAAGAGTTTTAGTCTTTTGTTTTATGATTTTTTTTATTTGCTTGATATTTTTATTTATAGAGATTAATCATTCACTTTATCTACATATAAAATTTCAAAAGATTGTAATGAAATATATAATAGAAAGTTACGATAAAAGTCAATTACAATTAATTTTATGATTTAGAGTTTTACATTTTTTACTATTTTTAAAATTATAATCATTATTTAGTACTTTTATTTTACAATACTTTTCTTACCACAGTCTATGAATTCATATACTTTTATTCAAAAAATATTATTTCATACTTTTATTAATTTAATTGTTTGAAAATTTCTTTTTAACATTTTTTTAATATTTGTTTTCCTTGAACTTTTAGCAATATATATTTAACAAATTATCCACAAAATCATGGACATCCCATAGACTTGACCGCGGTTCTAGAACCGCCAGTTCCCGATTCTTCTAAAGGTAGAATCGGAACCGAACCTTGGAAGTGTTGGCTCCGATCTGGTTCCAGAACCGTTGGATCTCGGTTCGGTTTCGATTTTATTCTGGTTCCAATTTTGTTCCAAGTTTGATTTGATTCTAATTCCGATTATAGTTCCACTCTCAATTATAGAAAAAATAATTTAAACTTAAAGGTTATAAAGAAAATATAACTTAGACTTAAAATATAACTTACACTCAGAATTAAAAATAAAAGTGAGAAAAGAGTATATTTATTTATATTTTTTAAAGTTGTAAATTTTGTTATAAAAAGAATATAAATTAGATTTAAAAGTTAAAAATAAAATATAACTGAGATTTAGAAAAAAAATATAACTTACACTTACAATTAAAAATTAAGGTGACAAAAGAGTATATTTTACTTATATTTTGAAAATTGTAATTTGTTTCTTTAAAAAATATAATTTAAACTTAAAAGTCGTAAAAGAAATATAATTTAAATATGAAAAAATAAAAATTGCATTTAAAATTGAAAATGAAAGTGAGAAAAGAATATGATTTATTTATATTTATATTTTATAAATAAATAAATAAATAAATATATAAATTACACGGTTTTAAACCAAAACTCAACCACCAGTTCCGGTTCCAGTTCTAGTTCCACATTTTGAAGAACGAAAACTAAATCATTAGGCCCAGTTTTGAATACGATTCTTGGAACCTTTTTTTAGGGTTTCGGTTCATTAACCAGAACTGTCGATTCGGTTTCGGTTTAGTTCCGGTTTGAATTGGAGCCTTGGTCACTTCCAACATCCCATGAATTGCATGAGAATCCTACACTAGTATTGTATGTAAGTGAAAAGGATGGTTTTTATAATAATGCAATTCTAATTTACTTTCTTTTCTACATTTACTTCTTCTTCACTAAATCTTTATAATTTTTTCAATCAAAACTTCAAGTCCTAAAAAAGACTACATCCATTAATCTACACTTAAATTACTCAGCCAAAATTAATAATAGTCAATAATATCTTATTCTAGGTTGGTTATTTTTTTTCCAAAATTTAGATAAATATTCAAAATTGTGAACTTCTCCTCTTTCTTCACCACCAACAAATAACCTTTCCAAATCTTTTTAGAAATAGCAATTCGCCCTCTACCTATATATACCCATCTCGCTTGATCCCCGCAGGAGGCTAGGCAAATGGGTGATGGGTGTACATGAAGAGAAGAAAAGCTTCGCCACCCCCTCCCTCCTGGCATCTAAACATAGCAAGGTGGGGGAAATTCTCGTTTATTTTTTTATATTTATATTATATATGATATATATGCGTTAGTTGATATATTATTTGTATGTATATTAGTGGAGATATCACATATATATATATATATATATATAATTTTATTAATTTTAATTAGAATACTAATTTATTATGAAGTTATTCTTAATTATTATTAGACTATATTTATATTAAAATTATACTAATGAAATTTTTAGTTATAATATTTTATTATTAATTACTACTTACTATTAGTTTACTATTCATTCACTATTAATTATAAATTATTATTTATTCACTCTTTACTTTTAAATTATAGTATTGTTGGTACTTATAGTCTATTACTTATATGCTACTGTTAATTTAATATGTATAATATTATATATTTTTTTAAAATTGGTGTATTTAATTGAATTATTATAATGGTTGAAATTATGTAATTTATTTTAATCTAAAATATTTTTTAGTTAGATTTTAGTGTAATTTTTTGCTATTGTATTATTTGGATATTAAAATTTTAATTTTTAAAATTACTTTTACAGAAAATGAAACGTTGTTGGGCACTTGCTAAAGGGCAGGGCAAGGCAGGGTGGGGGGTAGGTGGAGATTTCCATAAAATCTTTTCAATATTTCCAACTAACTTGCTCAAATTACTAATGGGTTTAATTTAAATGTTACAAAAATAAATTTCTTTAAATCAAGAGATATTGATTAAAAAAAATTTAACATTTATATTACAATATAGCTTATAATGTTATTTTATTAAAAATATTAATTTTATAAATATTAATTAATATTTTGCCCCCTCAAGATTAGGTGCTTGGTTTCATCACTGGTTAGAGAATATGGTGAAAGGACTGATAAGATTCCATCAATGATGGAAATTGTTTTTTCTAAATAACATTAATATGTTGGTTTTTGCTAAATAACATTAATAATAAATTGGCTATCTTTTTTGGGGCGAATGTCGCTCTGATTATGGGCGAGATATCACCACCCTCCTAAAGGTTTGACAGATTGATGCGCATAATAAATACTTGGGACTACTAGCGGTATCAGGTTGGTCTAAAGTACAGATGTTCGCATCCATAGTAGACTAGGTGAAGAGTTGAGTGAATGGATGGCAAGAGAAGCTCGTGAGGAGGGAGGTTTTGATAAAAGCTGTGCTTTAGGCTGTGTTGGCTTATGCTATGTCTTGTTTTTACTGCCATTGCAAGTGGTAAAGGACATTCAAGCTTTGGTGGCCAAGTTTTGGCTAAAGCAGAGATAAAAGGGGAGGGCATCAACTGGATTGGATGGGATGTGCTTAGCGCCTTTAAGTGGGTTAGGGTTTAGGGATCTCAAAGCCTTCAATTTGGCACTAGTAACAAAGCAGGGTAGGAGGTTGCTTACTCAACCAATCATTGGTGACTAGGATTTTAGGGCTAAATATTATCTTGGCAAGTTCTTTTGGGCTGCAATGGTGGGACATCGGCCATTAATGACGTGGAGGAGCATAATGGAGTTAAAGAGAGCTGCTTGGGCATGGTTGCAAGTGGAAAGTTGGCTCATGAGAGAAAATATTGATTTGGCAGAGCTCGTGGCTGCCTAGACCTCTTTATTTCTGCCCTTGGTCACGAAGTGTGTGATAGAGGTTAATATATATATATATCTTTTGTTAATAATTTCCATGATATTTGGTTGATTTTATGATGAATTTAATGGATTTGGTTACTTTTTGTGTTATAGATGTTGAAAGTAAAGGTTTGAAGAAAAATGGCTTTAAAAGCATAATTTTGTGAAAAAGTGACCAGAAGACTTTCAATAATTAGGAGTGGGCACGCTTAAAGCACCGACGTGCTGAGCAAGATTTTAATTAAAAAAAGAAGTTGTTAGGCAACTAAAAAGCATTTAAAGAAAGAGAATATTGCAGCCAATATTTTAAGAAACAAATCTTTTATTTTAGTTAGGAGTAATTATCATATTCTTGTTATATTTCCTTTTTTTAATAGAATTTAATTTTAGTAATCTTTTAGAATTAAGATACTTTCAAAACTTTTAGAAAACAACTTGGGTTATAAAAGAAAACCCTGGAGTTGCAAAGGAGTAGGGCAGCCACCACACACAAACATCTCTTCTCTTTCTCCTTTCACTCTCTCTTTTTCTCCTTTTTACTTTGTTTTCTCATCTATCATGTCTAGGAACTAAACTCATATTCTAGTTGAAGGGTAATTGAAGACTGGTTCTACAACAATTGTGAGACTTATTGTTTATAATATTCTTATAAATTTATGGGTATTTTTTTATTTCCTACAATTTATTATTTATGATTGTGTTGTTGAATTAGATAGTTGGCGCCATTATTGCTTGGTAAGTGATTTAATTGTGTCAAGGGATAAACAATCTAATGGAAACAACCACGGTATGAGTATGTTGGTTAGAATTGGGTTTCTTTAATTCCTAATACTGTGGGGAAATTGAATTCTATAGTGGTACTTAGGTTATTTACCGACAAGAGAAATGATTAATGAGGGTCTTTTAATTACCAACAAAATAAGAAGGAATTTGTTGCTTGGTGATACTAAGTGACTAGAACCAATTTATTTATGAATTTATGAGATTAATCTTGTGTCAATGACCAATTGAATGAACCGGTCCTAAAATTATTCCTTTGACTAGAGTTTGTTAATTATTGAATTTTACCACTTTGAATTCTACATTAATTATTACATTTAATTTTAATTTGTCATTTTGTATTATTTTGTATTTTTTAGTATTGTTTAAAAATAGCCCCCAATTATTTTGTTGTGAGATAAATCCACCATTCCCTAAGGAGACAACCCGACTCTCGCTATACTACAAAAGTTTTGAGAGTTGAAATTTATTTTTGGTGGTTTAACGACACACCAAAATTTTGGCTCTGTTTCGGAGAGTGGTGTCATTTATGATTTATTTCTCTAAAAATTTATTTCTTTAATTTTAATCTCCTTTCATTTGTATTGTTGTATGCCTCATTCTTCTCAACTTCCGTACAACCCAAAGATCGAAAAGATTGCCAAACAATTACAAAAATGAAGCTAGAGAACGAACTTGTCAAGCATCTTCTCTAGGTTTCAATTTAACAATTGATTTGGCAAAGGC
Source organism: Gynochthodes officinalis (assembly GCA_020080225.1). Lineage (NCBI taxonomy): Eukaryota > Viridiplantae > Streptophyta > Magnoliopsida > Gentianales > Rubiaceae > Gynochthodes > Gynochthodes officinalis. The sequence continues at coordinate 12,550,552 of CM034617.1, forward strand.
CTCAAGAGATTCTAAGGAAGAGACGAGTGAAGAAGAAGAACCAATGGCTACGCAAAAGACTTTGCAGGAGTTAGTAGCTCCCGACGTGACACAACAGCCACTAACTATCCAATATCCTAACATTAAGGTGGCATTTGAACCAAAATCTGGATTGATATATTTACTTCCAACTTTTTGTGGCCTTGCAGGTGAGGACCCTCACAAACATCTGAAAGAATTTCACGTGGTATGCTCCACCATGAAACCACAAGGGGTATTCGAAGAGTAGATTAAGTTAAGGGCTCTTCTGTTTTCTTTGGCGAACAAGGCTAAAGATTGGTTATACTATCTGCCTTTTGGCTCAATCATCACATGGGATGAGATGAAGCAACAATTTTTAGAAAAAAATTTCCCTGCTTTAAGGGTTGCGAATATCATAAAGGACATTTGTGGAATTCGTCAAACTCATGGCAAAACTCTTTATGAGTGTTGGGAGGTGTTTAAACAATTGTGTATGAGTTGTCCTCAGCAGTAAATCCCTGAGCAGTTGCTTATACAATATTTCTATGAAGGTTTTTCTATCATGGACCGGAATGTGATTGATGTTGCAAGTGGAGGTGCTCTAGTGAAAAAGACTCTTGTTGAAGTAGGAAATCTGATATAAAAAATGGCAGCAAATGCATAGCAATTTGGTAATCAATAAGATAATCTTCTAATGAAAGTAAACGAGGTGAGCACTTCTTTTTCTAATAGAAAATTTGAGGTTATAACCACTCTTCTTGAAAAGTTGGTTACAGGCCAAAATCAACAAGTCAAAACTTGTAGAATACGTGTTGTTCCTGGGCATTCAATTGATTTATGCGCAACTCTTCAAGAAGACACAAGTGAATTTACAAATGTTGCTGGGGGATTTCCAAAACCACCTCAATATGATCCAAATTCAAACATGTACAATCCAGGGTGAAGGGCTCACCCAAAGTTGAGTTATACATCCAAGCCATCTGGGTTTCAACAACCATATCAAGCGAGACAACCATCACAACCACAAACCATCAACATCCAATCAAAATGCGTTTCTTGAGGATAATATGAAAACCTTGTCTAATTCAGTGATATGTCCCCAATAGGAATTTTAAAGATCCCAACAAGAAATGAGGGCAAGTATTCTGAATTTAGAATCTCAAATATCTCAAATTGCAGCTTCCTCAAATAATGTTGAAGGGAATAAAGAGAAGCTCCCAGCACAGGTTGTAATCAACCCACGGGAGAATGCTAGTGCCATGACTCTTAGAAATGGAAAAGAAGTGCAAAATACATCACCACAAGTGGATGTTGAAGCTGAAGGGAAACAAGAGAAAGAGAACATTAAAAAGTTCCAATCACCAATCAAAGAGGTAAGTGGTAAAATTCATGAACCCAAATCCAAAATTGAAATTGCTCCTCCTTTTCCTGGTAGGCTAGCAAGGTCAAAGAAAGAAAGCATTGAGGAAGAGATCCTAAATACTTTCTGAAGGGTAGAGATCAATATCCCACTAATTGATGCAATTAAGCAAATGCCAAAGTATGCCAAATTTTTGAAAGGATTATGCACCAACCGGAATAAATTGAAGACTGATGAGAAAATAAGGGTTGGTGAGAATGTTTCGGCAGTCCTTCAAAGAAAATTACCTCAAAAGTGCAAATATCAGGGTATGTTCACTATACCTTGCATAATAGGCCATTATAAGATAGAAAAAGGTATGCTTAATCTAGGAGCATCCATCAATGTTATGCCTTTGTCAGTTTTTAGATTTCTAAATTTAGGACCTTTAAAAAAAATAAGGGTGATAATTCAATCAGCGGATAGGTCCAATATTTATCCTGAAGGTCTTGTTGAAGATTTCTTAATCAGGGTAAATAAATTTAATTTCCGTGCTGAATTTTACATTGTTGACATGGATGATGATCATTCTACAAATCCTGGTATTATTTTATTGGGTTGACTATTCATGAGCACTGCACAAACCAAGATAGATGTGCATAAGAGTACATTGTTTCTTGAGTTTGATGGTGAAATAGCTACTTTGAACATTATGAAAGCCATGAAATACCCAATGGATACTGAGTCTGTTTGTCTGGTTGGAATTATTGACCATATCGTACAAGTTGATTTTGAGCAGAACTTTGTGGAAGATGAATTGGATTTTGTGTTATAAAATGGCACAATGGATAGTGATGCGACGCTGGAGAGTAATGAGGAGATTCAAGAAGCAATCATGTCGTTGCACTCACTACTAGAAGTCCCCCAACAGGTTTGAAAATTCATTTTTACCATTATAGGTTTCTGATGAGAGAATTCTCCATTCTATTGAACAGGCTCCAAAGTTAGAATTAAAGTCTCTATCCAAACATTTGTAGTAAGTGTATTTGGGAGCAGATGAGACTTTACCAGCGATAATTGCAAAGGACTTAACCAAGATTCAAGAAAAAAAGGCTCTTGCAAGTTTTAAGAGAGTTTAAATTAGCCATTGGATTGACTTTGGCGGACATAAAAGGAATTAGTCCTTCAATTTGCTTGCATCAAATTTTGTTAGAGCATGATGCCAAGCTTATTAGAGAAATGCAATGTGAACTCAATCCAGCCATGAAGGAAGTCGTCAAGAAAAAAATTCTCAAGTTGCTAGAATTGGGCATCATCTACCCAATTTTTGATAGCTGATGGGTTAACCCGATGCATGTAGTACCCAAAAAGACGGGAATTACACTCGTGCAAAATGAGAAGAATGAGCTAGTGCCCATGAGGCTCTAAAATGGATGGAGGATGCACATTGATTTTAGGAAGTTGAATTCAGCCAGAAGGAAATGTCATTTCCCACTTCCTTTGATTGAGGAGATGTTAGAGAGATTGGTAGGCAAAGTTTTTTTTTTTTTTTGTTTATTAGATGGTTATTTTGGATATTATTAAATTTCCGTAGCTCAAGAGGACCAAAAAAAAAATTTACTTGTCCATTTAGAACTTTTGCTTATAGTTGTATGCCTTTTGAACTGTGCAACGCACAAGATACATTTCAAAAATGTATGATGAGCATTTTCTATGATTTGATTGAGAATTGCATTGAGATTTTTATGGATGATTTTACTGTTTATGTAGGGGCGGCAATTCGTGACATGACACGAATCTAACATGTATTTAATAGGTACAAGTATACCCCTTGACAGGTTCGGGTCGAAATCCGGTCGAACCCATATAATACACAAAATAAATGGGTCGTGTTCAGATCGATCTGTTTAACCCGTTTAACTTATTTAGTAATTTGAAGAATTATGTTAGGATAATTTTGTAAAATTGAAAAAACTATACTAACCCTAATTGTCTTGTCTCTCCATTTCTTTCACTCACCAGTAAGTACCAGTCGGCGGCTCCGTTCTTTCACTCTCGCTTGCCAAAATTCTTTCAATTATTTTGTTAATTGGCAATTCTGATTTGCAATTGACAATTGCCCTCCAACAATAGGAATTTGAACAATAGGTACCACAAAGGAATTTGACATTTTATTTGATGCTAGTACTTGGATTGTAATTTGGAAAATATTTTTATGATTTTTTGGCTTGTAATAGTTTAAATTTTAGTTTGAAATATTTTTCAAATATAATTAAAGGTATTTTTATATTTTTTGGTGTGTTAATTTTTCACAAGTAGGTATTTTTATGTCTTGTTAATAGGTCATTATATTCGTGCCGTGTTAAATAGGTCATTACCGTGTTAAACAGGTTATTTAGGTCTTTTTGTATCGTGCCATGTCGTGTTACCCTCAAAATAAAAAGGTCATGTTCAGATTACATTTTTTAACACGAATAATTAAACGGGTCATGTTCGGATTTGTGTAAAATTTATAATACCCGTGTTAAAACACGACCTTCGAACCCGAAACACGACCTGATTGTCACCCTTATATTTATGGCAATTATTTTTATCAATGTTTGGATTACTTAACCAAGCTTTTGAAATGTTACATTGAGACTAACCTGGTTCTTAACTATGAACATTTCATTTTATTGTTAAAGAATGGATAGTTTTCGGTCATGTTGTTTTATATAGATGCATTGAAGTAGATAAAGCCAAGATTGATTTAATTACTAGTTTATCTTACGCTACTAATTTAAGAGAGATAACTTTCTTGGTCATGCAAGTTTTTATAGGAGGTTTATCAAGGATTTTTCAAAAAGTGTACAACCATTGTCAAGACCGCTGCAACAAGATGTTCCATTCAAATTTGGAAAAGATTGGCAGTTGGCTTTTGACAAGTTGAAGGCATTGCTCATTTCCGCACCAATCATACAACCACCCAATTAGAATTTACCCCTTGAACTCATGCGTGATATGAGTCAATATGTTGTTTAGGCTATTCTAGGTCAAAGGATAGAAATAGCAGCCATGTGATCTATTATGCATTGAGGACTTTGAATCGTGTGCAATGCAATTACTCCACCACTGAAAAGGAGCTTCTAGCCATTGTCTTTACTTTTGATAAATTTAGGTCTTATTTATTAGGATCTAAAGTTATTGTTTACTTTGACCATGCAGCTCTTAAATATCTCTTATCAAAGAAGGAGTCCAAACTAAGACTCATCCGCTGGATTTTGCTGCTGGAAATCAAGGATCACAAAGGAGTAGATAATTCTATAGCTCATCATTTAAGCAGATTGGTCCATGAACAGGAGCCATTGCCAATTTCTGAGATATTTCTTGATGAACAACTATTTCAACTATGAGGTAATGAACCTTGGTTTGCTGATATTGTGAATTTCATTGTTACAAGTAAACTGCCGAATGATATAAGTAGGGTTAAAAAGGACAAACTTAAAAGTGACTTTAAGTATTATATATGGGGTGACCCTTATTTATGGAAAATAGGCTCAGACCAAATCATTCGTTGATGTGTGCCTAATAAAGAGATTCATTCCATACTTGCTTATTGTCATAATCATGCATGTGGTGGACATTTTGTCCCCAAAAAGACTGCTAGGAAAATTCTTGATAGTGGTTTTTATTGGCAAACATTGTTTAAAGATACTTATTATTTTTGCAAGAGTTGCGAAAGATGTCAAAGAGTGGGTAATTTAACGCATAGAAATGAAATGCCCCAAACTCCTATTTTGTTTTGTGAAATTTTTGATGTTTGGGGTATGGACTTTATGGTTTATTTTCCTAACTCTTTTGGTTTTTACTATATTTTGTTGGCTATGGATTATGTCTCAAAATGGGTAGAAGCAAAAGCTACTCGAAATAATGACTCTAAAGTTGTTGTAGGCTTTATCACATCAGACATCTTTAATAGGTTTGGGATTTCTTAAGCAATAATCAATGATCAAGGGACACACTTTTGTAACTGCACAGTAGAAGCCTTGATTGCCAAATATGGCGTTCAACATCAGGTTGCCACAGCCTACCATCTACAAACAAACGGGCAAGCTAAAGTTTCCAATCGAGAAATCAAGAACATTTTGGAGAAAATGGTTAAACCAAACTGTAAAGATTGGAGTGTCTGTTTGGAAGATGCATTATGGACCTATCGCACAGCATACAAAACTCCCATTGGCATGTTGCCATATCGGTTGGTATACAGTAAGTTCTGCCATTTATCAGTTGAAATTGAACATCTTGCTTTTTGGGTAGTTAAACAGTGCAATTTGTATGCCAATGAGGCGGGAGCTGAACGAAAGTTACAACTCCAAGAGTTAGAAGAGATTCGTTTGGAGTCTTATGAAAATGCAATGATCTATAAAGAGCGCATAAAACCGCTGCATGATAAGCTTTTTAACGTAAAGAGTTTTACGTGGGCCAAAATGTACTACTTTTTTATTCAAAGTTGAAGTTTATGCCAGGTAAGCTAAAATCAAGATGGTTTGGACCTTTTGTGGTAACTAATGTTTGTCCTCATAGTGTTTTTGGTATTGTAAATTTAGAGACTAACAAAACTCTCACAATTAATGGATACGGGTTAAAGCCTTTTCTTGACAATTGTGAAGTCTCTAATGAAGAGGAGGTCAATTTGGTACATCCAAATTACAAAAAATGAAACCAAGGCAATGTCTAGCCAAAGACACTAAAGAAAGGCACTTATTGGGAGGCAGACCAATTTATTTTATTTTGAGATAACCCTCAAAATGGTCTCTCACATATTTGCTAATGATCTTTTTAGTTTCTCACTTTTAAAATGGGAACAAATAGTCCCTCACATTTCATGAATGTACCATTTTGGTCCTCTGTCACTATTTCGCTTGTTTTTCTATCAAAATAGTGATGGAATAGTGTCAAAATAATGTCGGAATAGTGACAGAAACCATTTGTTTTCCTATCAAAATAGTGTCAGAATAGTGACAGAATAGTGACAAAATAGTGACGGAGGACCAAAAGGGTACATTCATGAAATATGAGGGACAATTTGTACCCATTTTAAAAGTAAAGGACTAAAAAGATCATTAGCCAATATGTGAATGACCATTTTGGGGGTTATCTCTTTTATTTTTCCTTCTTTCTTTTATAGATATGTGGTAGCTAACGAAATTTATTGTTGTTCACAGCAAAAGATCTCATTTCCTTAGGCATGACCACACTTTAAAAGCAATAGTCTTCTGCTAGACGGATGTGTTTTTCTAGAAGACTTTTGTTCCTTAGCCGTGCCTAAGGCTTAAATAACATAGTCTTATGTTATGTGCTTTAAGTCATCTTGACTTTGTTTTCCAGAAGACTTCACTTCCTTAGGTGTGCCCACGCCTTAATGATTTAAGTCTTCTATTTTTCAAGTACCTTCAATTACAAAAGCTAAAAAAAAAAAAGATTTGCAATTCTATTTGGGTTTTTATACCCTGCCGCCCCCTTCACTTTTACCTTTTACCTTTCACTTTCCCTTTCTTTTTCTTTTTGCAGCTTCTCCCATTGACCGCTACTCATTACATCGGTGCCACCACATCACCACCGTCGTCATCGCTGCTTAGCCACATCTGTAACACTATCTAATCATTGCTTCTGACCATCCGCTCCTTGATCACTGCCATCCTATTGTAGTTGCCGATTTCTGTGCTGTTTGATCCTTGCTTACACCCCACTAGTTCTCTCCAAATTGCGCCACTATTTTCATGCTTCCTTCTCTTATATAGGATTTACCCCACCTTGCCCACCTACACCATAGCTCTGTTTGTCTGTCGCAGTTCAGGGAAATGTCATGTTCCCTTGTCTTTATTTTCTTTCTTTTCTTGTCTGCATGAGCATATTTTCCATACATTGAGGAAAACGTATGATTTAGGTGTTGGGAGGAGGGGGGGGGTTGTCTTGTGTTTCAATGGTTATTTCTAAAATTTTCATGTGGAACAAAAATTAAAAAAAAGTCCTTCCAAGTATGCTTAACATTTTGATATCTTCTTTGAAATTCCTCATTCCTTTGATATTCATTTAGAATAACTTTGAGTTATATGCATTAGTGATTGGGTTGGAATGTAAGAATGAGGCAAGTATTGATTAGCTTTTGTTTGGAAATTTTGAAGCATCTTGTTGATTTTAATGATTAAATCGAATGAGAATGTACAATATTTGATACATTTAAACACTTGGGAGCGTTCAGTATTTCTTCACCTAGTGAAGGTGCTGACTAAAGTTCTCCCTTGTGATAGTGTTAGGTTTCCTTTTGTATAGCAAAAGGAACACTGTTCCCATGTAGGAAGCAATGCCTCATGTCGGCCATTCAGACCACATTTGGGGAAGATAACCAACGAGAGTTCCAATGTTAAGCTACTGATCCAAATATTTTAACTAAAGTAGAAGTTAGTACTCAATATAGAGCAGATTGTGGTGGAAATTTGGGGATAGAGGGAGTGTGATAGTATCATGCTTACTGTGTCTATTTCAGAGGAAAAAATTGAGAGAGTGAGGCAAATTGTCTGAACACAGTCCCAGTTTCAACTAGTTAGAACCCTTACAACCTTTTTTCTGTGAGAATTTTTGCTTCTGTTTACTTCTTGCAGGACTTATCAATTGCTGCGCAATCCATGGTGATGGATCTAGGGGCAAAACAAAGTTGGGAGCAAAAAATTGTAATTATAATTTAAGATTTTAAAATTATAATTTGTTATTTTCCATTTAAAAGCATCATTATTTCTGTGTTAAATTTAAATATATAATAATAAATTATTTTAGAGGATTTATATTAGAAAACAAATACATACAAGCATAAAAAGATAAAACAAATAAAAACACATATAACCAAAGATAAAAATACGTATAGGATAAAATTATATCTACCTCTAATGTGATTTGATTTTATTATCAATTACTCTCTAAGTTTGAAAATATTATGTTCTTTTCCCTTAACCATCTAAAAATTAGTATTTCATAATTCACAAAATGACTAAAAAATTAGACAAAAATGTGATCATAAAGTTTTTTCAAAGTACTTGATAAATAAATGAAAGACATTCATTTGAAAGGATATGCATCAATATAAAATTAAGTAGTACTTTAATACAAATCTAACATGAAAAAGGTGAACAAAACTTTATTTTTGCATGGTTTTTTAGTGATTTCATGAAGTATGTAATAAAAGACTAATTTCTAGATAGTCAAAGGGGGAAATTATAATATTCTCCAACTTCAGAGAATAATTAGTAATAAAACCAAATTTCAGGGAGGGTAGATGTAGTTTACCCTAAATTATATGGATATATTCCTTAAGATTTGGTTACATTACAAATTCTGTAATTTAAGTGGTGCTTAGTTTGAATTGCTCAACGAAAATCATCATTAAGGTGTTTAGTCACAATGAGAATCCTCATTGTATTGTTGGCACTTAATTCAAAGTCTATAATAGTTATTAATATGAATGAAAATACTTTGTTTAATTCAATTATGAAAATAGGAATCAATCAAAATTCTAATTTTACCCTATTAATATATATATTATAAAAATAATATTAATGGGCAAGAGAGAAGAGAAAGAGTGAGAGAGAAGAGAAAGGGTGAGAGAAGAGAGAGAGAGAGAAACAATAGAGAGGAAATAAAAAGATAGAGGCTAGAGAAAGTAATAGTGGAGAAAAATGATAAAAAAGAAAGTAATAGTCGAGAGGGATAAAAAGAAAGAAGACTTAGAAGAAAAAAGGAGAAAGAAACAATGTAAAGGGATGAAAAAGAGGAAAGAGAAAATTGATGAGAGAAAAGAAAATGTAGAAATGGATGTGAGAGAAAAAAAAAGTGAGAGGAAAGAGAGAGGAAAAAACATAGAGTGATGAGAGAGAAATAAGAGTGCAAAAATTGATGAGATAGAAAATAAGACTGAAAAGGAATGAGAGAGGAAAAAGAGAGGAAAAAACATAGAGTGATGAGAGAGAAATAAGAGTGCAAAAATTGATGAGATAGAAAATAAGACTGAAAAGGAATGAGAGAGAGAAGTAAGAGAAAAAAAAAAGAAATAGAAACTACAGAATAATAAAAGAGATGAGAGAGAAAGTAACAGTAAAAAAGGATTAGAGAGAAAAATGAGTGAAAGAGAAGCGAGAGAAAAAAATACTATAGAGTGATGAGAGAGAAAACTAATGAGATAGAAAATAATAGTAAAGAGGGATAAGAGAGAAAAATGAGTAAAAGAAAAGAGGGAGAAAGAAATATTATAGAATAATAAGAGAGATGAGTGAGAAGACTAATAAGAGAAAGTAACAATGGAGAGGGATAAGAGAAAAAGTAAAATAAGAAAAATTATGAGGGAGAAAGTTGAGTAAAAAAAATAATGATAGAGAAAGTAACAACGAGACGGATGAGAGAAAAAGTAGAGTAAGAAAAATAATAAGGGAAAAAGTAATAGTGGGGTTCAATGAGAGAGAAAGTGGAGTAAGAAAAATAATAAGAAAGAAAATAATAGTGGAGAGGAATGAGAGAAAGAGGGAAGAGAGAGAAAAAATAACGTAAAGAGATGAGAGAGAGGAGATCAATGTATAATGATAGTATTATTGAATTTTAGATAATCAATAATTATAGAAGAGATAAGTAATCAATAATTATCCAAATTTTCACAATTATTATATAATTTCTATTCCTGTTATCTTGTACCAATCACTAAATAACAAAATGAATTCCATGACTTATTTGATTCCCTGTCCCCCCAACCAAGCACCCCCTATAGGAATTATTATAGCCTTTTTTGACTTAGTAAACTTTTAATGTAGATCCCACAATTATAGTTATTAGTTTTGATCATTGGTTTTCCTCTCAAAAGAAGCCACAAGCCACATATTTCAAAAGACTCCCTACGATGTAGAATCTCAAAGATAAAAGAAGATTTAGGACAATATACCAAATGCTTAAAACTTCCTAAGAAATATTGATATGAGAACAATTTTAAGTTATACTACCAAAGTTCCAAAAAAAGTTTGGTTTTTAAAATTTTGTTCGTCTCAAAAAAAGAGTAAAATTTTGTTGTGAAATTTTTTTATTACCTTTGCTAATAATGATAATGTATAACCCAAATAAAAAAAATTAAAACAAAAGTGTAAAAGTGTAAAAATATAAATTTAATGGTATATACGAAACATTATAAAGAGACAACCCAGTGCCACAAAGCAACCCACATGGAGTGGGGTTCGGGGAGGGTTGGGCCCAAGGGCTTACAATACCAAGCCTTACCTCACATTTTTGTGAGAAGTCGGGATATGACTCGAACCCGTGACCACCAGGTTACTTGGTAGTAATTTTACTGTTGTGCCAAGGCTCTCTCTCTTATATATGGTACATTATAAGTTAAAAAAAAATTATACAAAATCAAGAGTGAACTCTCTTTTCAAGATAAAGAAAGTATAATTAGAATTGCCCTCAGGCTCCGTTTGGTATCTTGGAATTAGAATTGAATTGGAATTGTAATTATGTAAAATTTAATATTGTAATTATGCAGAATTTAATTAAATTCTACATAATTACAATTCCAATTCAATTCTTCAGTTTGGTAAATTAATTCAATTCTACATAATTACAATTTCAATTCAATTCTTCTATTTGGTAAATGACTTGAATCAACTAATTCAAGTGAATTATCACTTTGTTAAATATTTCAAACACCAGACATGAGACAATAATGCTACAAGGATGTACAAACATCTCAAATTTTTTAAGTGTTGAAATCCACCACAATAGTTGTAAATCACCAGTGATTCACTACACCATTCAATATGTAAAAGATCCAAAAGGGTACAAGACTGGAAAAGATAATCAAAATCTCGTTCAATCAAATTCACTAATTATCCAATACAACCACTAATCTTGGTCCAAATAAACATTTAAAGGACTCCTGGATACAAGAAAGATGTGACACGAGTTAGTGTACTAGGAATGTTACAATATTTACAAACACAAGAGTGCAGAACATTCCTAAATTCAAAAACAGAATCCTAGATATGCCGTATGTGATATTGTAAGAACTATTAAGCAACAGGAGGCCTGAGCTCATGATCCTAAGATGTATCATGAGATGATGGTGGCAGATAATGATACATTGGCAGAAAACCAAATCCAGGAAAGACAACCATCTTGTTAATTCCAGCCTGATAAGCAGCTGGATGAGTTGCCATAAACCAAGGTGTGGGAGGTAAGACAGCCATGGCTTTCAATTGCTGCTCCATTCTCTCTTTTTCTGCCTTCAGCATGAGTTTTTCTTCCATAAGTTCATTCTTGTCAGCCTAATTTAGAAATGAAGACGCAAAGAAGCTACCAGTTAACTGACTTAAAAAAGACAAGATGAGAAACCAACCCAAAAAGAAAAAGGAAAAAGTACTAGCAACAAGAGTAATCAATTCAAATCCAATTCCAGACCTATAAAGTTGGCAAAACATCAAATTCAAAGATTTCATAGTCAAAACAAGCTGCAACCTAAAGGCTAAAGAGTAGAAAGAATCACACTACATAAAGCAAAACAGCAAATAAAATGAAAGCAGAACAACAAATTTTAGCTTTCAATTGGCATAAGAATGTCCTTGCAAGCTAGGATAAACTACAGTGTATAACAAACTTATTAAAAGGCAACCGTTGATATCCAAGCAACCGGACTAAAAATTCCTACTCTAGAGATAAATGTAAACGTAAGGTACCAGCTCTAGGCCTATAAAGATCCCAAAAACTCTAGTACTACCCATAAATGCGCTCTCAGAATGCAATGTTGTCCTATATCTATGGTACTAAACACAAATAAACATATTACCCCCATTTTGAAATGAAAAATCTGAAACATATTGCACGTATGGCAGTAGCACGTAACCATGTAGGTATCCATTTTACCTTCTTCATTCGAGTTTCAGTTTTCTCATGGGCATTTTTACAAGCAGTTTTGAAGCATTAAAGTTGTTGACAAATTCCCAAAAAGAATTTCCCAAAGTCAAGCTAAAAAACCTACAGCCAACACTCAAATTCTCTCTCATTGAACTCCCAACATCAATTTTTACCGAGACATAAAAAGAATGAAACACTAAAAGGCATTGAACAATTAAGAAAAATATGCAACTAAACACATTTCCTTCAAGAATTTGATAAGCAAATATATATTCATCAGTAATCAAGAAAACAGAAGGAGCCCTTACACTGTGACCTGGGTTGCTGAATATATTAGCGAAGAAGAATTTTACCTGTATTTCTCCAACCAAGTTATTTCGAGAGCCTGATTAATTAACCCCACCAGTATTTTCGAAAAGTATTAAACAAACAATATAGTGGGAGGGGGAGAGAGCTAGAAACCCAACAAAAATTACATAAAGGACTAAAATTACAAGCAAGAATAATAGTGTCAAGATTGAGCTAAACTCTAAAGCAGCCAAAAAACAAAGATGGTCTTTTGAAAATTAAACCAGAAGTAGAACAGACAAGCAACTGTGGGGAGATATGGAAGTGGGCAGAGCACCCAGCATGACAGAAGTGAGAAAACAAGGACAAAGAGACAGAGAATGAGGCTATGTATTGGACGAAGAAGGAGGAAATGAGGATTGGGTAGAGTGAGTCGATGAAAATTGGAGGAGGAGCTCTGCGAGTGCCCTAACCCGTTTTTGTTATAACCCGATTGCATGACCGTTTTTAACTTTAGACCGGGGTTTTTTTAAAATTTGAGGTATTGAATTTGGAATTTTTGAATACCAGTAAGGAATTCAGTCTGTAGAATTGAGAGGGTTTAGAATTGAAATACAATTATGATGTTTTCATATTTTGTAAAACCAAACAGTAGAATTAGAATTGGAGCCTCCAATTCCAATTCTAAGGCCCTAATTCCATAGAAACAAATAGATAAGGTTGTATCTTTTGAGAGAATAATAATACGATTAGTGAAAAGTCATAATAATAAATTAGCGAAGACAATTATACAACCCTCAAGACTTTTCATTTATTGTTTGAAATAAGCAAAATATTCTTTGCATGAAATTAAGCTAAGGAGTGTATTTTTTTAAAAGACTACTGATACTATTAGTTGACAACAAGGTTGTTAAACTCGAGTTTTTACGTAAAATTGGTAGAAGGTCCACAAAATTGGATCTTAAAATCGGATCGTAAAATCGTAAGAGTTTATAAATTATGAAAAATAATATAATAAATATAATATATATAATATATGTTAAATTTATAAATTACAAACCTGTTCAAACTTATAAAAAATACACAAATTTAAAAAAAATATATTATCAATCACACATAAAAATTAATAATAATCATAATTCATTAACAACCATGCATAACAAAGCATAAGTCCTTAATTATCGAAATTTAAGCTAATGGCAATGAAGATGATCGGTGAAAGACGGAGTGAGGAGGAAGTTGATGATGCTTTTGGTGGGGGATGAGAACAGAAAATACCTGGAGAAAACAAGGGCAAAGAAGGAAGGAAGGAAGGAAGGAAAGGGGAAGAAGGAGAATGAGAAGAGATTTCGGTCGGTTGGCGGAGATGGAGACTTGCGGGCGGTGGGGATTGGGGAGGTAGAGCTGCGGCGAAGAGAAATTGAAGAAGACGGGAAAAAGCCCTAAGTAAAATAGAATTCAGAAGTTCAGTCAAAATACTATTTGTTTTGCGTTTTTGTAGAAACGAATCGCTGGCCGATTTTATGATTGTAAGTGTCAAAGTTTACCCGATTTTACCTATTTTAGTTTTTACCTATAAACTGAATTGGACACTTGGTTTTGGATCGTAAAATCGTAAAAACGTACTAGTAAAATCGAGAGTTTGTCTGATTTTAACCATTTTAGTTTTTACCAATAAACTGAATCGGACACTTGGTTTTAGATCATAAAATCGTAAAAACGTACTAATAAAACCGAAAGTTTAACAACATTGGTTGAGAAGTTATGGTAAAAAGTCAAAATGATTAGCATGACAACAGTAAAATTGAAAAATTATTTATTTCTAAATATCATTAGTCTTTTAGAAAAGCTAAGGGGATTTTTTTTTTTTAAAATATCATTAGTCTTTTTACCTGAAAAGCTAAGGGGATTATCATTATTACTATTATTATTATTTTTTGAATATCCAAATGGAAAATATTTTGCTGTCACGTATGATAGAGTACGATACATCAATACTCTTTCTTATCTCTCTGCCTTAGCAGAACAGGAAAATATGCAGCTTCTTTACCTGAGACCCAGTTTTAACAGCAGGAGCTGTTCCTTCACAACAGAGGTACGGTAACCCTTTACATTTCTTGTTTATCTTTGTATATCTGTTCCTTATTTGCATGGTAATGGATGATAATTCAAAATTTTACTGAAGCAGAATGTGAATGGTGGATGCAAGAACCGTGCAGCCCAAAAGCCAAAAGAACAGCAAGTGAATTTCTTTAGAGCCTTGGCTTCACCTCTTATGGCTGCAATCGTTGCCTTTTCTCCTGTACTGCGTCCCCCAAGTCAGTACAAGTTGGTAACTAACAATTTTTCCAGATTTTCATTATCCCATATGGTTATCTGTCCAAGTACCATAATGTCAATAACAACTATTATTCCTGGTTGCATTTGTTGGAAATTATAATGCTTCAAGTTTTATTTAGCAACTACCCTTTATGAAATGAGATTATTCTTTAAGAACATAATTAGTTCGGTAATTTGCTGCCTAATTTGCCTTAAAAGGTTGAATAATTTAAACCCAAATTTTAGTTTTTGACTGTCACAACAATTTTTTTTTTTTATTTTGCGTAAATCTGCAAGATGGTATGGCTCATTGTTACTTTCCAACCTCAAATTTTCTAATTTATGGCAAAGTACAATTAATAGTGGATCTGTGTGGACAAATTCAGTCTTTTCCTGTGGTTACTGGAAGAAGGAAAGATTAAATTTCTCCGAATAAAGCTTAAGGATTGGGGGA
This sequence comes from Gynochthodes officinalis, assembly GCA_020080225.1. Taxonomy (NCBI): domain Eukaryota; kingdom Viridiplantae; phylum Streptophyta; class Magnoliopsida; order Gentianales; family Rubiaceae; genus Gynochthodes; species Gynochthodes officinalis. Next base: position 12,565,872 of record CM034617.1, read on the forward strand.
TGCAACTGGTTTGTAGCTATATTTGTTCAAGATTTTGCTAGAGTTTGAGATGTGTGACTTCTGTGTAAAACTAAGTTAGCTTGCAAAGTATAATCATTGGCTTAATAATGGTCATAGTTCAATTTTACAAGTATGGAACATTTTCACTAGGTTATCAACTAAACATCATTTCCTGAAGGTTGCACTTCCGGTTATGAAGAATATTCTTGACTAGTTGGGAATTAGAACACATCTTACAATTTGGAGTGTTTCTGGAAAGATAGGGGAGTATCCGAGCTCTTGATGAGGAGCATATGTTTAGGGGTGGTAAAGGATTTTGTTTCTATATGCCACTCCTTAATTAAAATTGTGAGTGAATCAGACAAAAGGTTGTTCCATTGGACTTAGGGATAGCAGATTTTTTACATACAGGTTAATTTCTTCTTTTTCTTTAAAGTGGTTAGTAAAATCTAGATAATAAATGAAAAGATCCTCCTGATGAGTTCATAATTAGTATCTTGCCCCAGCGTTAATATGTTTCTAGAGTTATTGAGGAAAGAGTGAAAGGCATATAAATTGCATTCCAGGAACAAATCAAAATAGGAGCCTTGATGACATGGTGAAATCAATTATCTTCTCTGCTCATTACATGAGACAAGCTTCAAAGGTTCATTAGATGACATAGTAGATATAAGCCTTTGGTTGCTCGTTTTGCCATTTCTGCTAATTCCTTTAGTTTGAGATGTGGCAAACGAACTCTGTGCTTAGGAGGACTGTTCAACCAAAATTTAGGCAATCTCTTGTTTCTTGCAGTGGACTCCAGCAGTTTATTGCACCCCATTGCGTGTGGTTTTTCTCTTAAGAGCAGAGGAAGAAATTAGGGAACTTTATATCCTGAATGTCTATTAGAAAATGGGAAATAATAGGTTTAGTGCTAGAGTCCTCTCTCATATAGTGTTGAGTATGCCAAATTAATCTTGATAAACATATACAAAATGGATCTATAAGTTTGGGAAATATGACAAAGTCATTGGTGATTTAAATCATATGGACATCTAAAGAAATGTCCCAACAGGTAGAGAAAGTGTACTTGCGACCATAATATGGGCAAGTAAAACTAGATTTCTAACAATCATCAGAAAAAACTTGAACAAATCAAAATTTGTTGTGTGCCTGTAGTTTTGAAGCTTTCTAACTTTCTTGAGTCTTTGTGATATTACTGCAACAGAATTACCATTTTCAAAGAACTGTTGCTCTAGTATGTGTTCTATATATCTGAGAATTCCCATAACTACCTTGTGCTGTTTTTCAAGCTGATGAGAATTTTGATAAGGTTTGGTACTCAGTACTATTTAGATGAGATTTAAGGTTTTAATTATGATTGTTACTGTACTACGTACTTTTGAAATCCTTACACATGGTTCTCTTCTCAAGATAGCTGAATCAATATCCTCACTATGTGAAATGTAGCATTTTCTGGAAATGATAAGCAACACTAGTGTGCTAACAGATTACTTATGTATTTGCATATTGAAATTAACATTACACTGGCATACTGTCAGGCATATTATATTGAAACAATGTGGCTGGTCAAGCATACCGTGAAACATTGTACTGTTATGCTTTTAATGCAGTTCTTATATTTGGCTTTATCAGTTGAAGTTGAAAATGGATGATAAGTATTATGCTTACTGGTGTGCAATTTCTAGTGATGCCCTATATAAGTTCATTGAATAGCAAGTTCGTTGTCCTTTTAACTAAGGAAAAATGGATTTATTTTCTTGTTCTAAATGCCTAATAAAGTTTATTTGTTTACATTTCCTTCTTTCTTCTTACAGTTTCACTTGGGCAAACAATAAATATACAGAAAGGAGCAACCTTGTTTCATCAAGCTTGCATTGGATGTCATGATGCAGGTGGAAACATAATACAACCGGTGAGCATAAACCCATAATTTCCCATTAACTGCCTATAGTCTGAGGCTGAGTTTAAACTTCTTTCACTTGGTTCTGAGCCAGGGTGCAACACTCTTTCTGAAAGATCTAGAGAGGTAATTTTCCACGTATTCAATTTGTCCTTGAAAGTATGTGTTTAGTTCTTTCATTTAATTCCCTGTCTTGTTAATCCTTTAAATGCATGGTTGTCAAAAGTACACCATATACTAGTGCAGGAGCTGTGTTCTTCAGAGAGCATGTCTTTAAGCAACCATATGCAAATGCAGATTTTCTATCCTGCTTTGTAAAAGTCTGACAAGAGATGAATGTTAACCCTGCAAGATTACATCTTCTGCAGTTAGAAATTAATAGAAATGATAAACAAGCAGTGGCCAAAATGGAAAAGAATTTCTGGGAAATTTTTGGGAGCTATTAGAAATTGGATAACTCATTTGTGGAATAAAAGATGGAAATTGCTCTACATTTGGGAAAAAAAAAAAAAATCTTTGCATTTGTTAATATCTTTGTTTAGTCTTGGTGTATTTTGCTTACATTAGTACTTTGTAGAAGTTTCTCTTAGTGGAATTAGTTGTAACTCAAATTTTAACAGTAACGATAGTGAATTTAAAAGTTTAAAACTTCACTTGCTTTGTTGAGGATATTGGGAAATATGATGAGAAATTTGGAAATTAGAAGGCTTAACTGAAGATAGCATGAACTAACCAATTTCCTAATTTTGTAGGAATGGAGTTGCTACTGAAGAGGAGATATATCGTGTAACATACTTCGGCAAGGGAAGAATGCCGGTAAGTTCATGCTGAGAGGTAAAACTAATTTACAGCTTCCACATGTACTAATACTGTGTGACATCCTTCTCACGCTGAAGGGATTTGGTGAGAATTGTACACCAAGGGGTCAATGTACATTTGGTCCCAGATTACAAGAAGATGACATTAAACTTTTAGCTGCATTTGTGAAGCTTCAGGCAGATCAAGGCTGGCCTAACACTGAAATGAATGGAGATTAGCTTTTCAAAGTGGTGAGCTTTTACATTTATAAGACGCCACTCTTACTCTTTGGAGGTTATTGCGAACACATTCTTATTAAAGAAGTAACTGCAATTGAAAATACTCGTTCTTGCCATTTGAATTGCAAGGAACTCAGTAGTTTTTCATGTTTGTTTGATTATGGAGTGCTACCTGCACATCATGAGGGTAACAGCAGTGGTACTCTTAACAAAGTGGTTGATTAAAGAAGAAAACTTGTTAGTCCTCAAATTGTTTCACATGCATGATCTATGCCTAATGTAGGGGTGAGTTTTAGCCAAGTTTCAATAGAGGTTGGGACTGCTTGCAATTTGCTCTGAAGAAGTTTTTCTCATTCTCATTATTTGATTCACTATATTGCCACGAGACCGGATACTCTCTCACACTTTCCTACACTTTCCTGGGACCTTTTGTCACCACAAATTATCTTTGCTGTGCCTTTAAGTTGTAATTTTCATGGAGCTCTATGATAAGTAAATTGTTAATACATGATGGAGCTCTTCCTACGTTCTTGCAACACTTGGCAGCGAAATTAGCTTTTAATTATGTCTAATCCAATGTTTTTCCTGGTGGTTGAAGTGTAAAATTATGCAGTTGTTACCATATTGTTTGTATGGTATAGTCCTTTATTAGTGTGAAAGAAGTTGTGTCCTTCCCCATTGTTAAACAAAGTTTTGGCAATGATTATCATTGAAACCATCTAAGTTCACCCATACAGTCCAATGTTTGACCCTTTTCAATAAAGCAATGCTGAAGAAAAGTCACAAAAAATTAATGGAAACCATCTAAGTTCGCCCATATGGACTAATGTTTGACCTTATTCAGCCATGGCAACATGTCATCTCATAAAGAACAAGCATTGAGGTAGGCCTGCCTCATATATCATAATAGAAGATATCTTTACATGCCAATGTGAAATGCGAGTGCATCACAAATAAACCTCTATTTTACTCTGGAAATGCAGTGTAACTAAAGCCTTCTGCGCGAAATCAAAATTTTGAGGGTGTTCTCGGTAATCAAATGTCTTAAGGCGTGAGAAAATGTTCTGCTTTGTTTCTTTTTTCTAAAATATGTGACTTGCCTTGTATTGATAGTCTTCAACACTGTCGTCTTGTAATTAATATCGATGGAACGTTTCAATACTGGAAATATAAAGAAAAAAATCCTTATTGCAGTTGGTGCTGATGCTGCTGGGCATATTCTTTCCCTGGCTTTTGCCATTGTTGACGAGGAAAGTTTGGCTAATTGGTCCTGGTTTTTGTATAACTTATCTCGTCATGTGATTTGTGGCCGGTAAGGTGTTTGTTTGATTTCTGATCAAGCAAGGGGAACATTGCGAGCGGTTGAAAACAACCCTGCATTACAAGCACCATTTGTTTACCACAGATATTGTGTGCATCATGTCAAAGCTAATTTTAGTGGGCGCTTCAAAAATAATGTCTTGACGGAATTAATGCATCGTGTTGCTTGCTCACATTAGCAGTGTATATTTACTCAAATAATGGAAAAAATTTGAGAAATAAAAGAAGAAATCCATAAATGGTTGATGGATATCCCTCTAAAAAAATGGGCATTGTTCTTTGATGGTAGGGTTCGATATGGCATAATGACAACGAATTGTTCCAAATTCTTCAACGGGATATTGAAAGGTGTGAAGAAGTTGCCGATAACAGCTTGTATGCGTGCAACTTTTTATCGGTTGGTGAAATACTTTGATTCGCACCTCACCAAAGCCTACAAACATGTTGCTGATCAAATTCATGGGCGCCAAATGTGCTCAAAAAATTCCTTAGGAATGAGCACAAGTTTATATATCACCAGGTCACGGCCTTTGTGCGGAAAGAAGGATTTTATCAAGTCACCACTGGAGTCTATGGTGACAAAGGAGGCGACGTGTATATCGTACATCTTAACAACCATACATGCATTTGTGAGAAGTTTAAAATTTACATGATTCCTTACTCCCACACTCAAAAGGTTTGCGCACAAATGGGACGAGTTGTTTTGGCCCTAGTAGATAGGGAATAAAAATGGTAAAAACATATTCAAACCATTTTACCCCCGCCCCACAAGGACTATTGGCCCCCTGTACCTTTTCACCTAGTGGCCAATAGTGCGAGGGTCAATAATCGGTCGAGCTGTCTAAGATTTACCCATATAAGGAAAGAAATGGATCGAGCACAACAGCAGAGGTGCAAGGCATGTGGAACAATTGGACACAATAGGAAATTATGCCCTAATATGGAGCGATTTAGAGGTAAGGCAGCCATACATCCGTGAAAGCCAATATGGAGAGATAAATGGATAGTAGTATTATATGTTATTGTTTTATATAATATAACATTGCAGGGTTAGTTATAATATTTGTATCTCGCCTGTTGGTACTTGTTCATGTAATATTTGATATCACGTGTGAACAGCTTGTGTGCTTATTGAATTTTGATTTTTCATGTGCAAAAAGGCCCCAACGTGTGTTTTGGCTAGTACTTTATGCAATTGAAATTGTATTTGAAAATAATATGGTAAATTTGTAATTAATATATTCAGGTTATGGAGCCAGAAGACACAATATTTAGGTTTACAAATTTAACTCCAGGTCCAAGGCAGCCGGATATACTAACATTACAGTCCAGTTATCGATCAGAACTCGTTTGGGACGACCCCGAAATTGAGTCGTTAAAAATGTATAGGTCAGATGTCGACTTTTGGAAAGTTACCCACTCGATATTAGGGTTCAACATGTACTTTTCCAAGTGGGCTTTTATGGTATATATATGGCAGGATGTATATAAGTAGATCATTCATTGATCATGTACTGGTTGAGAGATGACGACAGGAGATGCACACATTCCACATTCCAGTCGGTGAAGCTACTGTAACATTACAAGATGTTGCTGTACTTTGGGATTTACCGGTCGATGAAGATGCAACGGTTGGTTCAGATCTGAGTCATACGCTTGAGGAGTGGCAAAATATATGTTAGGAGTTGTTGGGTTATATGCCGGCCCCCAATCATTTTGATGGAGATCAATTGAAATTGCAGAGTATCTCCATGTATTTACAGGTGCGTCCTTTACTGCTCAGTCCACCGATGGCTTGCTATTAAAGGGAGACTTCTTACCAAAGACCGATTAGGGTTTTTGGATATTGATTCGACATGCGACTTTTGCCATGGGGAGAAGGAATCAGCAGGGCACCTATTCTTTAAGTGTCCCACCTCGGCCGCCATATGGAAGACAGTCAAAGAATGGTGTGGGATAATAAGGGGTATAACATCGTTCATAACTACTTTAAAGTGGATCCTGAAGGCTAGAGGGACGACTTGGATTAGCAGGAAAAAACGGTTGGCTTTTGTATGCACTGTGTATTATATCTGGTTATCTCGAAACCGGATGCAGTTTGAGGGACAAGTTCCTATTCCTCTAGATATTGCACGAAGGATCATGACACAAGTGTACAAGGTAGGATACGCCTTGTACCCAAGTGTCATGATCTTATAAGTATGATAGTGAGATAGTTTGGAATTTGTCCATTTATGTGTTTGCCTGGGGATGCCCGGTGATGGTGTAAAACCTCCTTTTTGATCTATAGTAAATTTTTACATTCGATAAAAAAAAAGTAAATATTTTATTTGGTTTTGGTTTTGGTAGTTAAATCCTTTGCTAATTTAGACAATTAAATCTTATTAGATTTTGGACTTTATTGAGTCCTACAAATAGGACATGTCATCAAAGATTTTGAGTGTGAGAGATAAAAGGAGAATAGCCTTTGATCTTGTAAGAAAATAGCAGCGTGGTTTTGTTTATGGTTTATGAGTTGTTTAGCCTCCAATTTTTGTAAATGCCACATTGTTGATTGAAAACTTTGCCTTCCGCTATTTTGTTTGACTGAAGCCTTCCTCCTTGTTTTGGTTTCAATTTGACAAGCATTATTGACCTTGGAAATAAAACCATATAGTTTTTGACGGAAACAATTTTTTCTTTGGTCAATTCGCTTTGTTTTGCATATTGGGTTTAAAAAAAAGCCATTAGCTCGAGTATATTTGTGCTTTGAATCATCCATGTTTTGTTGTTTTTGTTTTTATATGATTTTAGGTCCAACATTTGGAATCAAAAGAACTCAAATTTGAGCTCTTATACCCTAACCCCAAATTTAATTGCAGCAAAACAACACATATAAGTTAAATTTATTTAACATTCAAAACTATGAGTAGAATGGATAGAAACAAATACAATCTTCTATCAATTATTAAAACAAACTTGTCTTCTTCTAAACTTTGTCTAAACTCCTCTCAATTTTATCTCCACTCTTCTTCTCTTTCTCTTCTTCTTCTTTTTGAAGAATACCATTCAAAAACACAGATTTTACTTCTATTTGATAAATCTTCCAAAAATGTTTTGAGTGAATGAGATAATCATCTACACCGTGTCAAGTTTCACAATGGGTGCAAAATTTTAAAATAATCAATACTTATCTTTTGCTTGTATTTTTTAACTACCAACCTGGCTTTATAGCACTCTACTTCTCCATTTGGTTTGTATTTGGTATTGAACACCGACTTGATTCCAATTGGCTTCTTCCTTGATAGAAGTGTAGTTAACTCCTATTTTTTATTCTTCTCGATGGCAAGAATTTCTTCATCTATTACTTTGATCCATCAATCATTCTTGACTACTTCTTGAAAAGTAATCCGATCACAATTTAAAAAAAAAAAAAACAAGTTCCACAATATCTTCATTTGACACATCATAATCTTTACCAACAATGTTATCTTATAATCTAGCTAGCATTTCTCTTTGTCATTGTGGGTGACCAGACCTTTCAACTCGAACTGGTTGGGTAACATTTGAAAATAGATTATGTAACTTACTCTTCTTGCTTTTTATTCAAACTCCCTTCTTCAAAACTTGAAGGAATCAGTGGATTCCTAATTGTTGCTACAAGCTCCTCAAAAGATCAATCCCAAGCTACTTGCTTATCAAATGTGACATCTCTACTAATAAATATCTTTTCTTTCTCTAGATTATATTACTTGTAATTTTTTGTCTCATGATTGTAACCAAGAAAAATGCATGTTCCTGCTTTATTATCTAGTTTATTCTTCAAGTTATCTGGAACATGAACACAAGCAATGCAACCAAATACTTTCAAATAATTGATATTTGGCTTTTTCCTTGCTTGAAGTGTTTTATCATAATTGCACTATGTAGAGCACCAATTTTGTACGTACACAGCACAAGCAAAGCTTTTGCCCAAAATTCCTTTGCTACCTTCTTTGCATGCATTATTGATATGACCATATCCATTATTGTTCTATTTTTTCTTTAATACTTCATTTTGTTGAGGAGTGTATATGGCTATTAATTGGTGTTTGATACAATGATTTTTTAAATAATCATCATAAATAGTAAATTTTGTACATCGATCAGTTTTCAAAACTTTAATGTAGAATTCACTCTATTTTTTCACATAAATTTTAGAACTTTTGAAAACATCAACCAAGCATCATATTTCTATTTTAAAAAATAAACCCATGTTTTTATGCTAAAATCATGAATGAAGGTAATAAAATACTTACTACCTCCATTTAAAGGACTTCAACCGAACAAAAATATAAGTATGTCAACTGTAATTGTTTGTTAACTCTTCAAACTTTTCTTTCCAGAAAATTTCTTGATGCTTTTTGCCCAAAATACATGATCACACTTCTTATCCCCATAATTAAGGGAAAGTAACCAATAAACTTTCTGCTTTTTTGCAAGAAACTTCAAAATATCAAAATTCAAGTGCCTATATATATATATATATATATATATATATATATATATATATCACAATCATATATCATTAAATGTTATAAAACTAAAAGAAAATAAATCAAATAGATATAAAATCAGAATTTTTGAATGGTATTCTTGAAGAAGAAGAAGAAGAAGAAAAAGAGAAAGAGAGTGGGAGATAAAATTGAGAGGATTCTAGACAAGTTTAGAAGAAGATAAGTTTGTTTTGGTAGTCGATAAAAAATTATATTGTTATCTTTGTTTCTATCATCCAAAGTACACAAATTTCACCACCTATTTATAATCAACACAACAAACAAAAACACGTAACAATCAATAACTAGTTTCTACTTTAATTTGAAATCTAATCTAATTCGAATATAAATAGGAAAATTAAAACAACATATTAGTAATATTATACATAAGTTATTCTTATTCTAATTAGGAGTTTCTAAATCTATTAGGTTTAATTTAATATGCTAATAATGCCCCCTTAAACTAAGCTTTTCTCAAAACCAAATTTGTTGAAGACGAGCACCAATTTTGTAAATACTTCCACTTCCATGTTAAAAAATTAATTTTCATTTTGAATTAACTTTGTTCTTCATTTTTGTTTTTGTAGATCCATATACCTGGGTAAAGTTGTATCATCCTGCAATTTATCTTTAAACTTCTGGCATTCTTGGTTAACATCATCATCATCATCATCATCAGCACCCTTATCCCAAACTAGTTTAAGTCGGCGGTCGATGAACCCAAAGACATAAAGCTATAAAATAAATAAAATATAATAAAATAAATAAATATATAACTAGATAAAAAAAATAAAAATGTTAAAACTATAAAGGACAGTCGGGACTACTAGAGTTTTACTCTTCCACAACACTAATAGTTTTCTTCCACTTTATTCTACTACAAACTAGCCGCCAATCTATATACTTGGTTAACAATTGGATTAAAATTTTCAACTTTTTAATCTTTTTGATAGGATGTCTCTTTTTAGTCACTATTAACCAATTTCCAAAGGATTTTCTTATCTCTGTCAATAAAAGCAAATTTCGAGAAGATTTGTTTTTTTTTTTTTTTTTTGTAAATCCTTGGCCTCAACAATACCAACCTAGTACCAACTCTCTAAGTTCTGATGCTGGTTTGAAAAACTCAAATTCAAGTTCTTATACCCTAATACCAAATCTGTTAGTAACAAGACAACACACGGAAGTTGAATTTTTTTTTTTTTTTTCCGAAACGATAGTTTATTAATAAGATTACAGAAACAAACTTGTTTTCTTCTAAAAGTTGTGTAGACTCCTCTCAATCCTTCTTCATACTTTCATTTCTTTATGTTTTTTTAAGGTCTTTCCTTCTTAATTTTTATTGCATGCTTATTATGTAAAAAATTACTTTTGTGGTTTTAATGAATGAATTTTTCTTAATTATTTCTTCTCTAGTATTAGTATATGTTTTATAGTTCATTAATCTAAATAAAAGAGTAGAATGTAATTTATATTAACTTTTCAATTGATATTTCTATTATGTCCAAACAAAAGTAAAATATTCAAATGTCTTAGAATTAAAGTTTTGGGATTCAGAAGTATTCATTTTTTTTCAAAATTAAATTTAAAGAAATCATATTTTCATGTAATGTCACTATCTTTTATTTTCTTATCAACCAAATGAACCCAAAGGTAAAAAGAAAAAAGGTAAAGATTTATCTTGCCTAATGACATTGGTACTCGTGAGCTAACGTGGACATTTATATTTCCCCAGGAAATGAACAATCAAAAGGACAAAGTGGAAAGATCATTACAAAAAAATGCCCAAACTTTTGATATCGGGCATTGCTTGAAGTAACCAATTAACTTGCTAAATCAAGAAAAGAGTTAACTCATCCATTTTCTTCAGGAAAGTCAGACAAAGCAAATGCTAATTGCATCTTCCAACGAGTGAAATAACAGGAGATTGCAAGTAATTTCACATGGAGTCATAGGACGAGGTATACCTCTTCGACCTAATCAAAGCTGCCTAAGACAATGATGCATTATGTCACTTAATGAAGCGCAACACCCGGAGAAGGTTATGAGTTGGGAAAATCGCAATCGATTCATATCCTTATTGGGATTTGGCAAAAGGACCTAATATAAAGTACTTGTTTCATTTACGTGAAGGAGGAAAGGATATGTTCGAATTCTCTTAACTTTAACTATTTTTTTAGGGGAAAAAAAACCTAAAAGGACTCAATTCAGGGTTAACTCCCACTTTTTCACATTAATTTACCATTATCTCATTTATGATTGTTCATTACCAAATTTGTTCTCCAATTACATCAATTTAAATGAAGCTAATCTACCTCATTCCGTATGCGTTTGGTTGGAGACATGTAGCTGCTGCTTTTGTGTCATTTTTTGTTTCTCCCTTTCATTTCCTACCAGTACATCAATAATCATACAACATCATAACCTAATGGGTAATTAACGTTAATGGCCCTCAACTTACAGGTCAAATACACTTTGATTCCCTAAATTGAAAAAGCTTTTATTAAGTTGTCAAAGTTATTATTTAATTTAGATTTAAATCCTGTTCAAAAGTCATTCGGGTAATATATATGTCACCTAGCTTATCTCCTACTAATTATTTGGTTATATCAAAATCTATTCTTGTAAACATGCGAAGCACTAAATAAAAAAGTGGAGGGGATCTGATCTATAATTTAATTGCCAAATTTTTAGTTAAACCATAGGCAGCATTGGAAATAACATCGACTGAGAATTATTAATTGCCTTCTTCCAACCTTTCCCCTTTTTTTTAATTTTGTCCCAGAAAAATCGATATCATGGTATATTTGCACACTATGTTTTGTGAATATTTTTCTTGCTATTTCAAAATATTGATAGGTTTTAATAGCTATTACTTTCAATAACAATTGTAAAGTTTGGTGAGAGGCATTGTATATTTATATTTTGATTTCTTTTTCACTTAATTGCATTAATGAGGACAAAATAGAATATATTCTTTAACTAAAGGGGTCAAATTGAACTTGATATCAAAGTTGAAGGACTATTTTTGGTTATTATTATTATTTTTTCTATCATTGCCCTTCCACTTCATGTACGTGTCACAGGTTCGCACAATAGAGCTTGACATGGCTAAGAGATTATTTAAATCTAAATTGACAACTGACATAATAACAACTTTTTCAGATTGAAGGGCCAACACAATTTGAAGAATTATTGGTGCTAATTACCCCAACTAAGTAGTACGTCTTTCTTTCATCTCCATGGGAAATGAGCAAAAAATACATTACAATCTAATTAATCCTAATAATTTCAAATAACCTTTAGGTAAACCAGCCTTTAAATCCCGTCTAGATAATGTAATCTAGTGGATGATTTTCACCCTCCTAATCACATGCTGTTGCGAAAACAGAAGACATCTGCCATCCAATTCAAAGTGTTAAAGATAGCATGCATTTATAATTATATCAAGGAGAGAAAAAAAAAAAAAAACCCTCTTTCGGACAGCTTTACTTTACAACCACCACAGTACCAGCCTTAATCAAATGTAGATTGATCAACTCTTTGAGATAGATTACAAAGCAAAACCATGTGACTCTATCCGCTAATCAAACTATAAAATAAAGTTGTGGTCCTTCCCTTTAATTAGGGCTTGTCTAGATGTCATTGTTTGTCAACCGGGGACACCAAAGACGAAAGAACCACCCAAAGCTAAAGACAAAAGGTGTGTCTTCAACTGATTCCACCAACTTGGCCAATTAATGCAATAGACATAAGATGAATCAACGACTGCTATTAATTGATAGGGGTCATTTGTTTATTATCCGTTACCCCATATGATATATTCTGCGACAACATGTATAGTCCAAATTTTCTTCATTGACTATTTTTAGATTTTTTTAGTTAGGCAGTGCGTTCAATATAAATAATTTATGCACCTCATATATAGATATAAATTTACCTTTTCTACGTGTTTAAGTTTGACCTCAATTGAGAATCAAAAGTAGCCAATAAATTAAAGGTTTTCGAGTTCGAACCATGCATAAAAGTAACATTTTAAGCATTAAGTATGGCAAAGTTTATTACATGGTCAGTGAATGTTTCTATGGTCTTCTAGAGTTAGAATTAGAATCTCTAATTTGGAAAAAAAAAATTAGTAGATTTAACTTTTTAGATATATAGAAGAAAAAGAAAACTCAAAACTCACCCTTTCTTTATTTTCACCCATCCCGGCTAAAGAATCAGGAGGGTAAAAAAAGTTTTAGCCTCCAGTTGTACGCAAGACTGATTTTTTGTAATCAATATTGGACCATAATTTGAAAAACAAATGTGACAAGAGAGGACAATTAATCCAATGTCTGTCTTTTCTTAAAATTTTCTGAATACTGAAAACAACCACTAAGAATGCAACATCATTCAGCAGCTGAACTTGGGTGCAGAGTGCTTGTCTTGGCCAATGGACATAGTCATGTGCCAGAAGCAAGCATGCGCTACATAATATTCGGTTTCTTCCAACTTCCAGAACTATATAAGTATTAAAATGCCACCTTTGGATATATCATCTCTTTGGCAAAACGTCCATTTTATACGCTACACTTGTTTTAGGCAAGTCACTGTTCTCATCAACTTGATGATTTAACCTCTCTTTTCATTAATCTAATCTGTCCCAACTTCTTTGTACATGTTATAAAGGTTGATAATTCCTAGAAGAGTTGGATCAATCCCAACTTTTTGTGTTTAATAAATTTAGCATGGACCAATCACTTTTTACTTCACTTTTTCTTAACATGGACTAATAACTTTAACCTACATTTCACCTATTAATCATTCTTCTTTAATGTTAAAATATACACAATTGACGAAGACTACAAAGTTTAATGTTCCCTTTTGGCCATTAACCAATTCTTGCTGGACAGTTTGTGTGCTCGAAGATGACCAGTCAATTTCGAGTAAATATTAATTATAACAGTTGAATTACTTAAAGTGCCATTATTTTATCTCAAGAGCTCATATTGATAGGAAAGATTGGTCCCTTAAAAGTTGGTTTTTCATCACCTAATTTCACAAAAATATAGTTTTAAGGGTTAAATTGTTCGTCTGTTACAATAATATATGAGTTAAATTTAAAATATAGTGAAATAGTTTAATCCATACATCATTTAAGAGGAAAGATAACCCAAAATTTAGGGCAAAAAATTATCATAAATTCTGTTCTTTTATGATTCTAATCGTCCAATACATTTAATATACAAGATTGTGGCTCTACTTAAAATTTTAAATCCTGTTTATATAAGGGAAAAAAAATATAGGTCTAGTGGTCCCAATGGTAATTTCCTTTACAGTTAGGCATTTTTGAAGTATACCACAAGAGAGAGAATAGGAAGGTGGGACGAGGAGGCAATGAGTCAATGTCAATAGCTGTAAGAAAGGACCAAAACTGGCCATTAAAACACTATATATGGCACAGTTCAAGAAGAGGGATGAGACCATTTATAATGTTGAGAAGGAGAGTCACGAGGGATTTCAATATAGGCATGCATGGCTTGTGTTGTTACTGTGCCAGCAGCCTAAACTTTGAAAGCCTTCCCCCGCATAAACACCACAAAAACTTATTGCTATACGTTTATTCAGTGCTTCTTTTAATCATGTATATGTATGTTGGTCTGAGAGCTTGAAGCTGCCAGCATGATCTGGTAAGAACAAGTCCATCTTTTGGTGATTATCACACCAATTCAGCAAGATTAATCCATAACCCCTTTTGGTATTTGGCAGCAGATCATCAAAAGATTTGATCAAAATGCCCTCCTGTCAGTTTTTTTTTTTTTTTTGCCCAAAAAAGATATGATTTATGCTTTTTCCTTCTTTTTTTTGGGGCTTTAGGGATGGGGATATTTTCAGTTTATGTATGCTTGGGTAAAGGTTTAAAAAGGGACTTGAGATCCCATGTAGGAATGAATTTTAGCCTATTAGATTTGGTTTCATCAGGTCATCTAGCAGCTTCAATCGCTCACCAACAATACGAGAATGTATATTGAACTCGGTAGTCTTCCATGGATTACGAACCAGTTCAGGTATTTCTTGCCCTCCCTCATGAGCTAGTCATAATCTCTCTTATTGGAAATTTATTAATTCGCGCATATTTCAATATTTCCGACATATCTATTGTTTCCAATCTCTAGGATAAATATGCATGCATCTGATTCCACATTTGAAGCTTTTCTCTTTAATGACTTGTATTCTTTGAAGTAGATTAGGACCACTTCTAGTGGTCACAAAAATTTTCCAGGACAGCATCATGCAATTTCAAACAATATGTCTATTTTCATGTCAGAACATACGGACATAGAGATCTCCTTAATATTACTATGCATGTGAAGCGGTATATTTTATACCCTGTAGGCTGTTTGTCTGTTGGAGTTATTTCTTGTCTTTAGTATACAGATGATGAAGAGTCAGTAAAATAACAGAACAAAATCCCAGGACATGAGAAAGACATGCTTTAATGGTCATTGAAGCATTAGTTAAGTAATTTGCCTATTAGGAATATTATATCCCTTGAACTGATATTGAGATAAATAAGCAATCTTGTACTACATTACCCCAATTTTCTACTTGCATGACCTGCTCTTCTCTTTTCGATATCTAAATTAACTTGCTCTTTATTTGATTTTGCATTGGAAATGACTTTGATGAATTGTTTTAAGAAGTTTTATATAGGTTTTATTAGCTAAAGCAGTACTCTCTGCATATGTTGCCTTCTTGATTCTGTTTATTGCTATAGTATATATGATTCTTGTTTCTGTTTATTGCTGTAGTATATTATGAATGTGTTGAAATTAATTCTTAAAAGTAAGTTTAGGCTTAAGATATGCAGGTTTGGATCTGACTACTAATTGGGTGTCTACATATGTGATTCTTATACTTGATGACCTTAAGACTTCAAATTAAACAAGTCTAGCTAACTGTCTCTTAGCTATGTGCCATGGTTGTGCATACATACCAAGGTGTCCCATGCATCATGTGATCTAGAAAAGAATTGAACACTCTTTATGTTGGTCCGAGTGGTTGTAAATTAGGTTTCTATAAGTCAACTTAAGTACGCAAAGTCTACTATACACAGCAGTATATGTCAAAGCAAGTTAAAAGTCTTTTAATTGCCCAACTATATGCTCACTTGATTATTGACTCCCAAGCTTATGAGCAATATTTAATTACTAAGAACCTTACATATAACTCCATTTCTCCTCAAGAGTCAAATTAATATTTGGAAGAAAGAGAAACTCCACTAAGAATTTTTGCATTTGACTCTTTTTACATGTAAATGTTCCAATACAACAATTGGAATCAGTAGATAAATATCTTTATTCATCGTCATAGAAGAGAGTTTAATTTTTACCTCCTCTATTCTGCCTTCTTGTTTGGTCTTTCTCTTTCTTTTTTTCTTCCCCTACTAAAAAAAAAAAGTGTTCCAAACTGCATTTTAATTTCAAGTTTCTAAGTAAACCCTTTCCTAGTTCTAACGGATGTCTCAATGGAAATTCTTGGAGTTTACTTAGGTTATTTCAGAGGGCTGTTGTGCCACATTAGATTGTGCATCATGACCATTTGGTTTTGATCGTTGTTGGAGAGCCAAAAATTACAACCATTTATATATTTGTGTGCGTGTGTGGGTATGTGATTGATTTGTTGTAACAAATAAAAGGATTTTGCTACTGCACTTGATAGTTATTGAACATATAGAGTAACTATTTGCATCAGTTAAAATTTCTCTAATCATTTTATTTACTTAATAGTTTACATAGAGGATTATCGAAATGAGAAGACATGAAGCAATGTCATAAACCTTGAAAAGCAGAAAACCTTGGAGCTGAAGCAAATAATCCCTGTCATTTAATTTCAAAATTTTGCTACATCCTTAGTGCAGTAGTGTTGATTCAGCTGGAGTTTCTGAACAGGAAGCAGTATAAATTGGTAGGTACCTATTTTAGCAACTTTGATATCAGCAGTACGAGTGGTAGCATTTTAGTTTACAACCATAATGGTACTGCATTAAATTTTCCGAGACAGTTAGATATTATATAAGAAGAGAAAGTTAATCTAATTCCCTTCCAATTCTATGTCATATCTTAAATTACAAAGTAGGATCTCATGACAAAATGTAAAATCGAATTCTGTTCCTCTCTTGATTAATGATCCTTGTTGCAGCCAAAGGCACAATATTTTTGAATTAATTACAATAATGTTTTGTTACAAGATGTTTTGATTAGGAGGAAAACAAAAAAATGATTTGTTCCTTTTGCATGAATATATGACAGAGAAGTGGACTTTGTTAATCGTTATATCTTACCCATTCAAAAGTTACTATAAGGTTATTTTGTAAGCAACAGATAGAACTGCAATTGAAACAGATTATGTTTTTCTTTCTTTTTTTTTTTGTTGGGGGGCGGGGGGTGAAGGTGTATTATTTGCAAGTATACATCTTATTCCTCAAAGTACAACTATTAGTGACAAGTTCTTGTGGCATCAGTTTGATCACTTCTAGGAGTAATTAATTGGTGTACTATTTTGTACTGAAAATAGAATCGAACTATTCCACTAATCTTTTTCAAAGTTTTGAAGTTTTGTATACTATGTCTTTTCATTTTTTCTTTTTGCAAGCTTTACTTCTTTAGTATTTGACGAACAATTGGTGAATAGTAAAGAAGTTTGAAATCTAAACCTCATTTTGTTGGATTTAAAATATGTGTGTTTTTTTTTTTTTTGAAACTTAAACCTTATGCTGTTGGATTTAAAATATGTTTTTTTGTGTATCTTAGTTGTGTATAGGTGTTCATAATGTATAGGATAAATAGCAGAAAGAAAGAATTTTCAAAGTACATTTGTTAATGGTGAAAATTTATTTGATTGAGCTCAAGATATTTGCCAAATGGTGAAAATTTTCTTGACATTAGGCCGAAAACTGATGATGTTTTGAAGCCAAGAAGTGAATTCAGTCATTCATTCATCTGTCTCTTTTTGAGACATAGAAGGCTAAATGTACTATACAGTGTTACAATTAATTGCATTGATGAAGATGACTAGACTCATTGGACCACGCATACTAAGACAAGACTTTATTAAAATAATAGAAGAGAATTCTAAATTTACTTCGAACTACCACAGTAATGACACTTAGATTTTGATTAACTACAGCACATCACTCAGCAATATATTTATACTTCATTTGCGTATGTATCAATGTAAATTAATTTGGTCCACTTTATATGATCAAAATGTGTGTGTCACTACAGTGTGTACTTATTAAAGGTAATTAATGCACTATTGTGAAAATGGAAGTGCCTCCTTGTTTGTGTAATCTTTCTTTAATTCCTCATGGTAGATTCTATACATGGTATAAATCATAAGGTGGCAAAGACACATTTTGTTTTCAAATTACTTTCTCATCTGAATTTTAGTTCTGAGTAAGATTCATTTCATCCTTGAGTTGATTAATTATAAGAGTGAATTTTGTTAGAATATTGATTTAACATTTCTTATTCTCCCAAATGCTTAAACAAGGGACAGCCACTATTATTACTAATATAAAAAAAGGAAAACAGAAAGAAAGAAAGTCCCCTAAAAAAGTCCAATTTGGTGGTTTAATGGTCCATTTGATGTGGTTTAGCGCCTGCCACTTGCTAATCTCTTTGCCATCATCATAATCATCATGAATTCAAAATAAATAATCATAGGGAACAAATTGATTAATTAGAGTCAAGAAATGTGGTTGTTCAAACTTAACAATCTGGCTGTATTTTCACTTGTTTTCCATGTTTAGTTGGAGTTTTTCTCAGTTGTTCAGACATCTAGGAAAGTAAAGGTCATGTCCGGCCTGAATTCAACTGTTTTTGTCGTGCAAGATTGTTTAACGTGTAGCAGTTGATGAAGTGTTATCAGACCTAACAATGCAAAATGACGAATAGAATACATAAAAGCCCAACAAAATACAGTAATTTATGTCCATATGTTATGTAGTTCACTTCACTCTAAAGATGGTACAAATGACGTTAGAAACTATTGGACTTTTTGTTGCAGGTTCTTTTCCTAGTCTAACTTGTTCATCATTTTGCTAAACCAATTTAGTCCTTGTATTTTCTCTTACACATGAAATGATACCAAATCTATCTTGCCCTTGCACTTGCCCTATGATATTATTCATAACTTCATGTGCCACATCTTCAACTGTTTGATGAGTGGCGAAGGCAGACTCTACTATATATGTGCCATTTTAGATAAACCAAAATAAATAAATAAATAAATAAATCTCTATTATATCGTTTTCAATGTAATTACTTCAAATATTAAGTATTAAATTGTCTTTTATTGTTTTTTAACATTAATATTAATATTTAATATTTAGAATATGATTAAAGTTTTAAATCTTACAAACTTTTGAAAAGATTACCTACTTGTTATCCAATAATTTTTAGTAATTTGAATATAAAAAAATTCTTATTGGTTTTAATAACTCAAAGTTACATTTTTTTTTTCCTGGTACTTTCTGTTTATATAGCAAAGTTTTCTCCATTTAAATATTTTTTAGAACCAAACTATATAGCCAGAAAAAAAAATCCAAAATTTAATAGTGCGTTTTGTCCATAACTTCATTATTATCTAGAGTGTTAATTTGTGCTCTTTGCTATATTTATAAATAGATCCTTTTATTGATTAATGTTCAGTTAGGTTACAAACTTTTTCAGCAACATTATTAATATTTTGTCACTTGTCTTTATTTTTTTTCTTTTCTTTTTTCCTGCCACAATTGTATGTTTCTTATTCTATATCTTTTGTGTAAGTTTTGCTTTTTTTTTTTTTTAACTTTCATTTGGTTGCAACAAAAAGGAGGGATTAGAAAATTATTTAATATTTTAAGTCTTGATACGGTTACTTCCAGGGCATTTTATTTATAGGTGAAAGAGTAAGAGTGATGCTCGCCTACTAAGCGATTCAGAGGGCGTGTTTGACTAAACGTCATAAAATTATTATAAAAAGTCAAATTTACATTTAGTCTTATACTTTATATGCGATGATACATGATTTAGACGTTTGTATTTTATACTATTTTTAAAAAGTATAATCATTATTTGATAGTTTTATTTTAAAATAGTTTTCTTACTATTGTCGATGAATTCATTATATGATATGTTTATTTAACAAAAATTAGTTTATACTTATACTATTTTTTTAATTTTAATTTTTTGAAAATTTCTCTTTGATTTTTTTGTTATTTTTATTTTTCTCTAAATTTTTAACAATTTATATTTAACAAATCATCAATAAAATTATCATCGTAAATTCTCATGTCTTACGTGGGAATATTAAATAAATAAAAGGGAAAATCGAAAGCGGAATTGTTGGAGTTCATCTTAGTGAGAATGACAGGTAATTACCTAAATAATGTAAGTGAATCCGGGGAGTCATTGATATTTATCTGAGTTTGACTCTATATAAGCTCATTCAAAGTTACTTTAATAATCAGTTAAATCAACTTTGAAGAAGACTTGTTTGTTAATTAACCTTCTCAAATTTATTTAAACAGAATTTGAGAATTACGACTTTTAAAATTTATATACCAACTACTTGGCTACTCACACCATGTAAATTACTCCATTTATTCCAAAAAAAAAAAAGTTCACTTTTGAAATAAATTTTTAAAATATTTTTACTAATAATAATTATGTTTGTTCATAATTAAAAAATAAATATAAAATATAAAATTATATATTTGGTGATACATTAAATGTGTTATATTTAATAATTAAGAAAAAATTATATTAGAGTAAAGTATTTTTTTCTGATGGAGGAAATATATATAAGGATCCGATGAAAGTATGAAGGATATTCTCAACAATGAAAAATAGAGATAAATATGACCAATAAAAACAATTCAAAAATTAAATAATAGGACAATTGCGTACGTGTCGATTAATCAAAGAGAACACCCACGTCAACCAATTCAAAGCATAAAAGGGGACCCCAAAACATATTATACTATATTACAGGTGTATTGAACTACTTTGAGCTTGTGCTGAGTTTTAGACTTACATAATAATCAAAATAAACTTAATTTTTTTTAAAATTTTACTTAAATTATTAGATCAAACATGAACATAACGTTCAATTCATTCCAACTCAGTAATAGCCCTATGAGTGAAATATACAAAAATATAGCAGCAGTATAAAGAGTAAATTTACTAGCAAAATGCAGCTTGAAAGCATCATTGAATTGGAGGTGTAGCACACTTTAATAAATGCTCAAGTCCCGAAGCACCGCAGTGAAAATAAGTTCAGATATGATCTCTGAAGTAACTTGTTGACCTTTGTAGGTGGGTGCATTAATTTTAGGGCAAATAACTTAAAAGGTAACTTAACTTTAGAAATTGTATACTTTTGGTCACTAATCTAATAAAATTGTGTGAATAACCATTCAACTCATAAATTTGACAATCCATGGCCATTTTATTACTTTCAGCTGTTAAAACCAAACGGAAGTCAATTTTTCAAGGGCAGAATGGTCAAATTTTTAGGGACAAAATGATCATTTTCATTTGGTTTTAACAGCTAAAAATAAAGGAATGGCCACGAATTATCAAATTTACAAGTTAAATGGCTATTTACGTAATTTTGTTAGATGAGTAGCCAAAAGTATACGATTTAAAAAGTTCAGCGGTCTCCAAGGTTGTTTGTCCTTAATTTTACAATCATTTTATATAAAGATATAATCATTTAATAATGAGATTGGATTCAAAACCAAACCCTCAAGTTTTTAGACTTTAGCTTCTTTTTTTTTTTCAATTAAACGGATTGTATTAACGTGGGAATATCCAAATAACACAATACAGAGAGTGTCCATAAAAAAACTAGCCTTGAATTGACGTGCCCTAACACAACTAACCTACTCTAGTAGAGATTGGTTAAGGTTTAATCCCAATAAAATGGGACTGGCATACTCCAACATAGTGAGACCGTACTTCCTAATTACTAACCAGTTACGAGAACTACAACCCTAGTTTGTCGGTCTCTACTTGCACAACTCTCTTCAGCAACAACAAAAGCAATAGACCAAGCAGATTTACCCTGTGCGGCACTGGTTGGACCTAACTCATGTCCTTGCGCGCACTTACGCTATGTGTTATCGTGCTTGTCCCTCCTCCCATGTTAGAACACAAAAATCTGTAGTAAAGAAGCCTGAACAATAGCACCCTAGAACGCCACTGGTGTCAAAGTCCAATAATCTGACGTCTATGATCTATTTTAGCTCTTCCGCCATTACTAGGAACCGCAAAACCTCTCCAATGGATGACCCATACGCTAGTTGAGTGTTGTTAGTATTTTCAGTTAATTATATCAATCCCAATTGAAATTTGATGAAATAACAAATGAACATGTGATTTGAGAAAATTACAAATATTCTTTGGACTAGTCAAATTTATAACATCAAACCCTTTAAATTTTGGTAAGACTACAAAATGAATCTTAATGGTTAAAAAAGTCACGTGTGTAGACAATTTACATTTCAATCATTTCTCAATAATTATTTTATATAAAGTTACACTTGTAATTTTTATTATAAAAAAAATATAAAAAATATTCTGTACATATGATGAAGTAAATAGATATATTTTTTACATATTTAAATTTGAGTTGAAGGGTTAAAAAATTGATAAATAAGACAAGCAACAATAAAAGTTCTGATTAAAGGAACAATATATATATATAATTTTAATGAAATTTTGAAACTACAATATCATTTTTTTCTTTTTAATGTTAATCTTTTTAATTCAGTCAATTAATGAATATTTTAGTATTTTCTTATTTTTTAACGACTGAGTTCCAGTGAAGATGATATTTGTAGTTTTTTAAATAATGAGAATTATTTTGTAATTTTATCAAATTTTGAAGGAGGCGGATGAAATTAATATCCATTATAGATTTTTTTTTTTTTTTTTGTAAAGTGAGAGGTCCCCACATTCACACTGATCCCCATCTCAAAACAATTCCTTGAAGTCAAACCCCAAAAATTCAAACCTAAATCCACACACAACACAACACGCACAATACTCTCTAAAACTGGATAGGCCAAACCCAAACCCAATAACATAATACCCCGGGTCCGCGAGTCAGCGGAGAGGAGGACTCTGAAGAGAGAGTCGTCCGAAATTGGTAGTCACAATGCACCCATGAAATTTTGTAATACTAATATCTATTGTAGATTCCACGCGTGCTTTCTTTCCCCGGCAGATTCCGGAAATTAAGTCTTTTGTCTAACATAGCACAATAACAGTGAAAACCATTTTTAACCATCATGCTCATCAAGATGGGTTATCAACTCTATATCAATTAAATTCCGATGATCAATGACCATGAAAAGTGCAAGTCCATGCAAAGATGCCTCCCGATTTCCAAAACTGACATAAATTATTTTTTTTCCAAGTAATGACGGAAAATGGAAAGAAATCTATATTTTAAAAGAAGACTTAACTACCGGGCATTGGAATATAATTTACTATGATTTGATTAAGTTTATGATTGGGAAAATTTGTAATTTTTGGCCACATCACATCTTTTAATGCGTGTGGATAAACAACAATCAGTATTGTACTATATAGCTTGTCAGAGGACAAATCATGGCCCTAGCTAGTATTAAACTTCCCACATGGGAAGACAATATTACTTTATCATAGTCTAATTAAAATATACAATCACTTTCTTGTTAGCTCCAAATGGGGGCAGACTTTGACAGATACAGGCCATTGCTAGTACATACCAAGTTTTTATCATATGGTCTTGATTAAGAGTTTACCAATTAATTATTTTATTCTTTTTTGAGTGGCAGCATATGAATTAAAAAAATACGCAAAAAAAAAGAAAAGAAACTTGCTTTTTTGACTATTTTGATGCAACAGCAAACTAAATGGTTTTCCAAAATGTTACACCTTGTTCTTTAGGTTGCACTTCTGATCACTGGACTAACTCAATTGCCTTAAGGCGCTTAGAATTAGAGGAGAACGGTTTCCAATCTTTTTATCAAGGGATGGTAATTTGAAACACCACACAAAAATATCATACGAATTTAACACGTATTTAGTAAGTATTAATATATCTTTTTACGAATTCGGGTCAAAAGCATATCAAACCAGTATAACATGAAAAATAAATAGATCAAATCAAGTCAACCTGCAGGTCAACTTGTTTAACCTGTTTAAAATAATTTAAAAAATTATTTAATAATAATTTTATAAAATTGAAAAGCATTGTATAAAATATACTTTTAAATGTTTTTAGTGTTTTAATCTTTCATAAGTATACAATTTTTTTTTTATGTTGTGTTACCCATGAACTAAATAGGTAATTGAGTTTTCCTAAATTTTACATATATATAGGTATTTTCGTATCGTTTTCGTGTTGTGTTGTATTATTCGCAAAATAAGTAGGTCGTGTTCAGGTTATATTACTTGACAAGTATAATTAATAGATCGTGTTTGGATTCGTGTAAAATCTATAATACATATGTCTTAACACGACATGCGAACAGAAACACGACCAAATTGACACCCCTATTTTTATCTCACTTCCCTTTCCTCATTTTCTTTTCTCCCTCAGCTCCAGTTTTCAGAGTACACAATTTGTATTTAGAGGGAATTTGTCCTCATATTCTTTTTTTGGCTTCTAGTTTTCTATTGACACAATTTGTATTTGGCGGGGATTTCGCCTTGCATAGTCACATTGTTGAGGCTGTTTGGAAAGAAAATGTACTTGTATGAAGGAAAAAAGCACATTTTGATGCACGTTTCACCTTTTAGGTGTGTATAAATCACTAATCATGAATCACATTTTGATTTCTTGCTAATACTAATGGGTTGGGCTCTGGCCCTATATTCTGACAAGAACATCCTTGTTAAAACACACACATTTTAGAAACCAAATACAACAGGCCACTAACAATGTGAAAGGAAACTATTTGTGAAACCAAGGTTGTTGAACTCGAGTTTTTATGTAAAATTGGTAGAAGGTCTACAAAATCGGATAGTAAAATCGTAAGATCCTACAAATTAGGAAAAATAATATAATAAAATATATACAATATATATAATATATGTTAAATTTATAAATTATAAACCTGTTCAAACTTATAAAAAGTACACAAATTTCAAACAGAGATTATTATCAATCACACATGGAAATTAATAACAATCATAATTCATTAACAACTATGCATAATAAAAGTTAATTTTCAAATGATCACACAATCATTCAAGTCACACATACTTAAACAATACCACAAAAAAATAGGTCAATCATTCATGTCCTTATCACACTTATAAGTCACACATAAAAGTTACAACTTACAAAAATTAAAACATCAATATTTCAAGTGCAATATTGCAATAATAAAAAAAGATCATCAACAGAAAGATTTAAATCCTTATCCAAGCCCAAATCAGCCTCATTGTCTTAATCTTCATTTTCTTCAATATCATCATCACCAAATAAATAATTGCTACCTTGCTCCAATTCTTTTGAAAGATCTAAAAGCTCATTCAACCTATCTTTAAGATTAATAAGTGCTGCACCACTACCACTAGCATCAAAAGCCACATTATCTTCATTGCTATCCAAATTGCTTGCAATTCCTCCTTCACTTTCAATTTTGAAAACTAAAGCAGAAAACTAGGCAACATTTGATGTTCACAAACTAGGCAAATAATTGGGATTGCATGTCAACTTAAGACCGGCACATCACTCCACAAGAAACAACCAAGTCCATAATAACATCAATCAACCAATATATTAACAATAGACTAATTGCAGAAAAGTAAACATTTCCTTAATCCATAACATTTCACCAAGAAGGCTTCAACTTTCTTAATGGAAGCAATTAATTCCTCACATCAAGTTCAAAATTGCCTAAACAATGGGAAAACCACTAAAGTACAAAACAGAACCAATGGTCCTATCTTCAATTGTCTGGCATATACTAAACCTTAAACTTTTCCAAATGATTTTATGCCATTGATTGATAAAAACATCTAGTCTAGTAACCCGGAAGCAATAAAACCATTTTGACGAAAACTATAAATATAAATGCCGTTAATTTCGAGAATGTGATAGCCTGCAAGTCAAGAGTAGCAACAAAACTATAATCCAGCCAAGCTCACAACTTTATGACCCCAGTTGTGAATTCATTCCTGGGTAGAGCAACTTCTAAAGAAATCCAAAACAGAAAATCATAAACAAAATAATGAATCCGACATTTATTGTAATATGACCTCATAAAGCACCAACGGCAGCAAAAGCCCATAACGGAGAACGAAATAAAAAACCCATAACGGAGAGCAAAATAAAAAACAAAGTCCTAAAAAAAGGGCTTTAGCATTGCACCATATTTGATAATTATAACAATCTATAATGGTTTCGATACTTTGTCAATTCAAGTCAGCAATGTCTTTCGCATTCCCCAAAGTCACAAGATTACTCAATGATGGCAGATTGAAGTCATAAAATAAATCTCGATCAGCCTATTTTGATCTGGTCGGATCCGATGGAGTTGATAATGAAGAAGAAGATACATCACCAACTGGCATCGGCTAAGGTTATTCTCCCAATTAAACAACTTCAAGAGGCTTGTTGTGTTTGTTTTGTTTCTTTTGGTTGGAAAGCTGCGGCAAGGGAGAGCTGTAGCGGAGAGGGAGAGCACTGTAGAAAAAAACCCTTGACCGAAGAGCACAAAGGATTTGTTCCTTCTTGGTCTGAAAGCAAAATGATATTAAACTCACATGACACCTGCATTTTGGTGGAATTGGTTAGCAAGCATGTTTTTACCAATTTTAAGAGTCAAATCGCGATTTACTACGATTTTACCATTTTTTGATTTTAAGCACGATCTGAATCGGGCATTTGATTTTGGTTCATAAAATCGTAAAATCATGCAAGTTGACTCACGATTTTAACAACTTTGCATGAAACTAAACTTGATGGCTGACGTCAAAATTGAAACCAAGTGATGACAATTGCCAAGTTATTTTTGCATGAAGCATTGTAGTAAGACATGTGAGATGTCCTCTACATATTCGTTGCATCTAGCATATACTTTTGGCACAATTACTCCTCTTTCGGAAAGCTAGTTTGATGTTGAACAGATATTGTGGCATGCTTTCCATAAGAAAAACTTGATCTTCATTGGGATTCTCATGTTCCAAATTTTTTTCCAAAATTGCTTATCTAGCTAGATATCAAGATTAGTTCTTGTGTTAGAGCAGGACAGTTTGGCCATTTCTAATAAATGGCAAGCAAAATGGTAACTTGATTTGACTGAGTAGATACATTTCTTTTCCTTACTCCTACATTGTAGATCCTCATAATTACTTATGCACATTTGATAAATGTATTGCAAGGATGTTTGGTAGTATTTCAGCAGGGAAGAGAAATCTTAGAAGCGACATTTTCTAGTTCCTCTTGTTTTCCTGGCCTACCATCCTCCCTTTCTCCCCACCAAAAGTTTGCCGTATTCTTAACAATATCTTGGCAAACATTAGACGAAAATTTGAAGCAGGCCATCACATACGTTGGTAATGCATCGATTACTAGCTTGATGAGAACTTCTTGCTCTACTAAGTTAAGAAACTTGTTTTTCCAGCTCTTGGTTCTATTTTTCACTCTTTCCACAACATATGCAAACACTTCATGCTTAGGCCCTCCTATATACGTAGGAAGGCCCAAGTATTTGGCATTTTGCTGCTCTTTGATCCCATTCAGAGTTTGGTATATTTTTACCTTGGTCTCATTCTCTATATTTCTTTTGAAAATGACTGACGACTTATCAATATTGACCAACTAGCCAAAGAACATGATATATTTATCCAATAACGTCTTCACCCTCCTTGCTTGGTCAATATTTGCTTCACAAAACAAAAGAGAATCGTCTACAAATAAAATATAAGTGATTAGAGGACTTTGCTTGCACATTCTCATCCTCTTATATTCACCTCTCATACTTGCTTGCCTAATCATATTCGAAAAAGTTTCAGAAATGATTAGAAACAATTATGGTGATATTGGATCCCCTTGTTTTAGAACCCTTGATGGTTGGATATAGCCACATTTCTCCCCATTTATATTTATTGAGAAATTAGAGGAGTTAATACATTGTCTAATCCAATTTGTTAAAATGCCAGAAAACCCTATTTTCTTAAGGACCTCGCACAGGAAATTTCATTCTGCTCTATCATAAACCTTAGTTATGTCTAACTTCAATGCCATAAACCCCTTTTTTTCTTTATTCTTAGAGTATAAAGTGTGTATATACCCACGAACAATCACCACATTATTTAAAATCTATCTCCGAAGAATAAAAATTGCTTGGCAAGGACTAATGTATTTATAGAGACAGGTTTCAACCACAATCTTAGAGATAATCTTGTATACACCATTACACAAGCTAATTGGCCTAAACTGAGCAATGGAGGTGGGATATTTCACTTTTGGGATGAGAGTAATTAAAGTGTGGTTTATTTGTTTAAGTAATTTCCTTTGAAGAAAAAAGTTTTTAACAACATTACAAATATCCACTTACAATATCCTCCTTTATCTCTTCCGATTTCTCACAAGTCTGGCCATTTCCTCTCATTAAGGTATTTATAGTATTCTGCTTCCTTATGTTCATTGTACATGTATGGAATAACTTGGTATTCATATCACTTTCTCACAGCCATTGGACCCTGGCTTTTTGTCTCCAGTATGTCTCTTCCTCTCTATAAGCAACAACTAGTTTAGTTTTGAGTCAACTCCACTCATTCCAATCTTATTAACCTCTTCATGTCTTAGCTCTTCCAATTTTTCTTTCACCTTTGAAATGTCCTTCACTGAGTTGGATTTTGCTTATGCCTCCATTCTAGTAGCTCTCTCTTGCACTGCTTGATTTTTTAGCAAACTTGGTACACTGAAGTTCCTATTGTGTTTGGCCCCATGCATTTTCAATTATCTTTTACACCTCCTCCTTCTTGGTCCATCTTATATCAATTATCTTTTGCACTTCCTCCTTTATGGTTTAAAAAATTTATGTAGCCACATCTAATACAGATAACCCACACAAAATTTGCTTGGTAAAAGAAAGAGGCATTTTGAAGAAAAAATTGTCATAAAAGTTAATGAGAAGACTTCTCGCTTTGTGGGAAGAAATATTCAGCAGGTGATTACTAAGGGTGGGTGTATTGTATGTTGTATGTCAATTTGCAAAATTCATTGGCACCACTTGGAAGCATCAACCACATGAATTGAAAGATGAGATTATTGCCAAGTACACCGTATTATGAGTTTAATATTTGTTAGTTAAATTAAAAAATAATTTATAGTTATGGGTATTTGATGTTTTAGGAATTGTAATGTCATTTTTTTTTTGGCATTTAGGAGAATTCAAATTATAATTGTAGGAAAGTAGTGAAGAAGGTCTTTCGTAGGCAACTCAGTCACCAACACATAAATAGGCAATATAAGTTGCATCTTCATTTCAAAAAGTTTTCATCCAAGGAAGAGGAAATGAGGCATTCTCCAGCACGTGTAAAGGAGCCTTAATGGGTAAAACTTTGTGAGAAATTTGCTAGTGAGGACTTTCAGGTCAATTAATCATTACTTCTTGCATTTTATTTTTTTTTCAACTTTTATGGTTGAAAAACTAGCATTTGATTAATTTTTAATTTCCTAACATTTCTAGGTGATTAGCCAAAGAAACAAGGAAAATTGTGTTGCTAATGATAGCCCACCAACTGTCAGGTTAATCTCGATCACCCGAATAGTTGATGATTTGGTTAGTAAAGCACAAGCCTATTTTATTTTTCTTCACAAATCGAGGTGGCCCTTGTTTAATACATATAGTATGATTGTGGACACTTGACAGACAAAGGAAGGAAAAGAACCAATAGCTATTGATCAATACAAAATTGGTCATTAGACTCATTACTCCAAGAAGAAGGGAAAGATGGTTAATGAGAAGTCACAAAAAACTTTGGTACATGAGTTTGTTACTTGCAATTTAAGCAATTTTGATTTCTAAACATGTAGACTATTACAGGAATAATGACTTGTTTCTTAATGTAGGACGAATTACAACATGAAGAGTCTATTTCTTTAAGTTTGCTAGTAGATATTTGCAAGAAAAAACTACATAATATTCGTAGGCATGTCAAATGGTGGTTTGTTTCGAAGAATAGATTGCCATTGAAAAACTTAGAAATGAAGTTGAAATAGAGAGGAGAAGAGTAGATGATGTTGTGGAATAGAATGTAGTCATAACTACAAAGGTCACTGCTCAAGAAGTTAAGTTGAATGTAGTAAAGGAGTAAATGCAATTCATGATGGCAGAAATAACTCATTTGTCTAGTTAGCATTCTGAAAAAGATGTAAGTACACATTTCATTTCTAATTGTCTTATAAATATGAGATTGGTTAATTCAACTCACATATTGTTCCTTTAAGGAATTGTTACATGCACACTCATAGGCTTCATATCAATATTATCAATGCATGGGGCATTTCTAACATTTCTTTACGATATGAATATTATCTAACGTATTGATACCTAACTATATGGGTCAGTTTATGATTATTATCCTTGATTAGTGGAATTGTATCATGTCATGAGATATATTTGGTGGTCATTTCAGTTCTTTTGCGTCCTTTAATACTTTATTTTCATTAACTCATACTAAAAGATAAGATTTGAAATTAAGTATGCGTGTGTAAAATCCCTTATACATTTGGTGCTTAATCTTTTGGAAGTTTGATTAACTAGCTATGTATGTGTAAAACCATTTTGAGAAAAAAAAGTGTTTTCGTGTCTATAGATCTAAAAACACATAACGGAGTATCTTTGTTGATACCTGTCCATTAGCATGTTTTGGTTTTGGTAGAAAAGATTTCTTTACTGAAAACAATGGCAAGTGTGAATTGCTATCCACAATTTGATAGTAATTGAAAAAGTGCATTTCACATGTAGTTGTTGAGTATTGCTTATGCTGTTCTTGAATTAGATTTACATGTGCTAATCACGATTCCCTATAATGTAGAATATACCTTTGATTGCTGATTTTTTTACTACACTAGCTTAATCCTATATAATTTGATGTCTTAAAATCTAAATGTTTCCTCTGTAAACATGATTTTGTTAATGAGCCATGCATTAATCATGGGCTATTGTGACTTTCCAAAAAAAGAATAGAAATTATATGCTGTAATTGGTCATATATTTGATTGGCTTGGATTGAATGCTCCAAACAATGACTAACATTGAGTGTTTTTTTTTTCACAGTGACTCATCCACCACCACATAGCCAAGCATCCACAAATTGAATGCAGTACAAATTGCCTTTCAGTTGGTGTTGTGTAGGTTTATTTCATTCCTTTTTTTTTTCTTTTTTTTTTAGAATGCTAAACAAATGATATGTTGACTTATATTTTGTGGGGTATAAAGTGTGTGGATAATATTGTTTTGTCATGTTCCAACTAGGATGTTGGTACATTGTTCTTCATGTTTTGTGGGAAATTAAGTTGTTATCCCTTGAATTAATGAACTCTAGCTTTTGTTTACTTCATTTCAATATTTTTGGATATTCAATGATTAGTGTGATTATCTTTATTATATTTTCGACTTAAATGATGTATGTATTACAAAAATAAATAGTATTATGATCAATATAGTGATGTTATTAGTGACAAGACATCAAAACAAAACACATCATTATTTTGGTTAAAAGTCCTCTTAATTGTGATTTATGTATATACATCTATTACTAACCCGAACCATTGAAGAAACCAAACAAATAAGGTTAGGAATACTAATAACTAACAACATGTTTGGTTCACTGTAATGAATAAAGTTAGAATTGAATATAAATTTGGTGGGAATTGAATTGGGGCGGAATTGAATTGAATGGGTTTTTCAATAGTTTGGTTCAAAGGAATTGTATGGATGCAATCATTTTTCTTGTGTTTGATTGGGGTGAATAAGACTAATGAATAGTGTTAAAATGACCAAAATACCCTTATCTTAAGCACTTTATTGCTAAGTGAGAAAATGATAAGAGAAAAAGAAGAGTGAGAAAATGATGAGAGAGAAAGAAAAGTGATAAAAATGATGAGAGAGAAAGTAGAGTGAGAAAATGATGAGAGAGAACGAAGAGTAAGAAAAATGATGAGAGAGAAATAAGAGTGTGAAAATGATGAGAGAGAAAGAAGAGTGAGAAAAATTATGAGAGAGAAAGAAGAGTGAGAAAATAATGAGAGAGGAATAAGAGTTAGAAAATGATGAGAGAAAAAGTAGAGTGAGAAAATGATGAAAGAGAAAGAAGAGTAAGTAAAATTATGAGAGAGAAAGAAGAGTAAAAATGATAAGAGAAAAGAAGAGTGAGAAAATAATGAGAGAGGAATAAGAGTGAGAAAATGATGAGAGAAGAATGAAAGTTAGAAAATGATGAGAGAGAAAGAAGAGTGATAAAAATGATGATGGGGAGAGATGAAGGAGAAGATTGAAAAGAAATTTTTTTGTCAATTACATGCTGCTCAGAAATTCCAATTCATCATTTAGTTGTACTTGTAATTCGTGGGAGTTTCTAATTCAGTAAATCAAACAAAAGAATTAGGGTTAAATAAGGAATAAGATTGTAATGAATACTTAATTCCTTTAAACCAAACATGCTGTAAGGCTCTTTAAATTCTTCCATAGGATACGAATGATTGGATTCATCATACTGATGCCACAACCGAATCACTAAGGGAAGAAAATTGGATTTGGAAAGAAAAAAATGACCTCCAAACTTTTGGCTAACAAAGAGATGTGAATGCTTATCAAACACAATGCTGATTTAGTAGATATATACACATCAGCTGGCTTTATGCTGACTTTGCAACACATGTCAAGGTACATGTGTTGCAGCAAAATACCACGAGGAAACCCCAAAGGCAGCTACACAAAATGGAGCCATTCTTTTATTGTATAGTTAGAGTTATATATATGGCTAAGATAATGGAAACTTTTAGTTCCTATAATTAGTATTGGGATGGCACGGTTATATATACACACATATAACACCAAACAGTGAAAACAGTTCAATTTTGGAGCAGCTTATTGAAATATCCACTATGCTCAAGATTTAGAACATAACAATAATAGCAAGCCCTCCTTAGATATGCTAGATAAAAAGAATAATGATATTTATAATGATAAAATTATAATGACTTTGCTTAACTTTTTATTTAAATGTATTGTAAAGTCAAATCATAAGTGAATGCCACATCAACCATTAGAAAAATTTATTGTGGCAAAGTCATTGTATGTGTGTGGCCAGTAACGGAGGAGCCATATGGCCCAGGTGGGCCAAGGCCACCCATACTCCAAAAAAAAATTCATTATGGCATTTAAAAAATTAATTTGGCCACCCAAAATTCATTTTTTTTAATACCAAAGCGCTGGACAATGGTCTTCGTATCATCAGCTATCCTGGCCGGAATTTGAAGCCATGCCCTATCTTCCCACCACCACCACTGCTCAAAACTCTGCTACTTATATCCATTTCCCTTACATAACCACCATTATCACTACATTCGCTGGCATTTCCATTTCAACATCCATGATCCATAAATAATACCATCATCGGAGTTTACTGAAGATAAAAAGGTTCCGATTGTTACTTCAATAAATCCCAACAAAAAGGCAAACCCCTTTTAGTAATTGAAAAATAGTTTGTGGGATTTGTAGCTTTTTTAAGATGGCTACAGTGTATCAGCAATTGCCTTCATTGAATGGCTTGAAGGAATCATCTACACTTTTTCAGTTGGCCCCTCCCAATATCCCTAAAAGGTGTACTGCTTATATATTTGTGTCTGTGTGTAGGATTTTCATATATGGTTTTCTTTCACCAAAGATTGCATCTTGATGCTTGTCATTTGTCTGTCTAAAAATTGTCCTGTGCTTTGTATTATTTTAAATCATAAAGTCAGAATCTTTGTATTGTTGTTATTCAACTTGTCAGTAGTATTTTCGGTATCTTTGTTTCCGGAGCCTTTATGTATTCATTTTTATCATTCTTCTTCTTTTGTGATGGACGGGTAACATTAAGATTGCTCTGAGTTGGGGATTCTAATTTAATTTCATACGTTCATTTGTTCTTTGGTAGTCATCTGGGACTTTTACCCTTTTAGGTGTACTACTTTTTGTTTTTTTTAATTGCCCTCAAGATTTTGATTTTTGAAATGGTGGTGTTTCTGACTTTCGTGTCGTGTAAAGTTTGACAAAATGTAAGTATGTTTCCTGGACAAATTCTGAGAAGGAACAAAGTAATGAATTGGAGCGAGTTAAGTTATTTCATGCATTGAAACCTTCTAATATCTTTTGATTTGCATCAGATACCAAGGAGTATACTATTGCTTCAGATCGAATCATCCTGAATTGCTTTTATAAAATGGCATTAATGTGTGATTTCCCAAACAAGTCCCAGTGCGTTTGATGGTAAATTCATATTCTTCTCTTAAGTTGTAATGATACCTGTTTGTGGTTGCAAGTTTGTTGGGTAGCTGTTTTTGATGGTTTCATAGGCCTGTTATTGGAATGAGGAAAATTATGCCCATGCCCTTTGTTTTATTTGGTTTGTAGGCGAGGAAATTGCAAATGATGAATATCTAGTCTCAGGATATAGTTCATTTTCTTGTTTGAGTCTATTTTAGTGTTGTTCTGACTCTGATGCATGTTTTGATTCTTATTTGAAAATTTCTGGCAAAGTTATGACCCCATTCTAGTCCCAAACTGCCTAGAGCGTAAATTGTGAATAGTTATCAAGTTTTATCTAATATGGGTGAAAATGAAACGAATACGTCTTTGTGAGTAAGGAAATTTAAACTTATTTGTAATAAGAGAATAGGAGAACGCCATTTTCAAAGTAAAAAATTGTCAGTGTGTGGCCCATGTGGGTATATATAGAGAGAGAAAGAGGAGAGCTAGGTGTCAAATGCTGTGAAATGGAAGAGGAAATGATGGAACATCTATTTTTTTCGTGTCCAGGACATTTCTACAAGCAGGAACATTTCTCAGTGTATGGAAATTGGCGCCAATTCAGTTGGGAAGTTTACTTCATCTTCGATATGACCTCTGGAATTGGTGGGAACATTTCTACAAGCAGTACATTGGTTGGAAGTTTATAAGTGTGGTGGCTTCACGCTGCCTCTAGATTCTGCCGCGAATGTTAGGATGGTGTTTGATGCAACTGCTGCAGAAGCTAAGCGAAGTGGTGCAGGTAAGAATCCACAGCGAGATCAGCAATGAAGGGAAACTCAGTACCTGGGAAACATAACAATCAGCGGGACATTGTGGTAGAAAGGAGATGGCAAGCGGGACGAGTATTTTAGCAAAGCATTGGAAGAGATTATTAGACATGTAGGAGCTATGATAAAGCTTCCAACCAAACTCGAGGAGGTCATTGATGTGTCAGGAGCTATGATCAGAGGAAAGGAAATATACGTACCCAAATTGAACAACAATCATGAAATACAAAGCTGTTGAAATGCGGAGGAAAGAGTTTTGTGAAGATCTTCATCCATCCAACTTCTTCAATATAGTTTATCGTTACTAGGAGCTTTCGAAGAGTTGTGTTATTAATGCGATTAGCAAAGTACGGATATAAAGTCTGCAGTTTTAACTATAAACTAGTACAAGAATTCCATTGCGTCGACTCTTTTCCTGTCTAGATACTACAAGAAGGCAGGTAGTGATTGCTAGTTGGCCTTTCGTGGACTGTATACTGAAAACTAAAAAACAGAACCAAGAAATTACAAATGAAAATTTAATATATTAAACACAAGCCTTGGCTATGAACCTTTTGCATTATACGATTAAACAAATTTAATCACACACTATCAGTAAATTCAAAAACCAAATACAAATAATAATGTAATTGTCAATCATTCTCCTCGAAATCGTCCTTTGAACCGGAACCAGACAATTTCTCCATGTCTCTCCGGCTAAGCCGATATACAATCCGCCCTTTGTTTGAATCATAAGGAGTAATCTCAATTCGAACTATATCTCCAGGTACTATACGTATGTGATTGGTACGTATTTTTCCCGAAACATAGCCCAACATCACATCATCATTAACTCGAACAAACTTATGATCAACCAAATTCACTAAACCAACCCGGAACATGCCATTTGGAAGTGATTCAGTGACTAAACCATGGTGAATCCATTTTTTTTCGGCGTCTAGGGATGTAGCGGTCTTTGTTGCCTTTCCTAATTTAGCTTTAATTCTCATGCCCATCCTACTCCTGCGATTACTGCCAGGGTGAAATGACACCACATTTGAAAGAGCAGGGAAGTTTAGATTCATGGGAAGGTTCAGCATTCGTGCTTTAAGTGGGGTGGAACACAGCATTATTGCTTGATGAGGTGAGGTAGCCATAGCCATCGTTTGTTAACTGGGGATTGCTTGTGTGATAGTAATATCCTAGCAAAATGGGAAAAGAATACTGATTATTTTAGATTCCATGCATCAAAAATAATAAATCAAAATGAACTAAATAAAGAATAATAGGACAAGGGCAGAACTAAACAAGATACTAAGACCACACAAGCTCAAGAAGATAACCAATACAAAGGGCAGAATTAAACAAGATACTAAGACCATACAAGCTCGAGAAGGTAACCAATATAAATCCAGCTTAACATTTGGTTCAGCAGAACATATTTAAGACGTTAGTTTCATCTCTGTCAGAGTATAGTACACATTATACGAAGGGGTTATCTTGCCACTAAAAGTAAAACTTTGGGGTTTTGAGGTTGGCTGCTTTTAGTTTAATTTTTTGATGAAAGACCTTTCTGTTAAAAAAATCATCAACTGATCCCCAAAAGACTACAGGCAATCAACTCTGGCCATGTTTGGAATTTGCTTGGTTGGCCAAGGGATAAATTAGCATAAGCAAAAGAAAGTAGCAACATTTTTTTTTTCTCAACTTGGTGAAAAACAGATGTATCCAGGCAAGCATAGCGTAGAATTGCGAGATTTTCTTCTAAGTTCCAGCCAGAAAACAAAAGAAGGTACAACGATTCACTCAACAACAGACATAACTACATTCTGAAGGACAATATTAAGATGCACATATATTCATCAATATCACATACAGAAAATAAAGTTCCCAAAGAGTTAAGAGAGCTTACATCAACTCCCTGGTGTTTTACCCCAACAAAATAAACATTACTTAAGTAGTATTAGCATTTTCTTCCTTATTTCCTTTTTTCTCCGCATAGTTTTTTGAACAACTAAACATCATTGTTACAAGATATAGAGCAAACCAGAATAAGAACTGAAAATCAATGTTTCTCTTTTTAAATTCAACACCTTCGACTTAATTGAGAAAAGTAAATCAATCCCAGTCGTCTGAAGGAAACAAAGATAATCGGGAAGTCCAAATTCCTTGAAGTAACATTACTAAGGTAAGTAAACCTTAAAAAATAGTAAAACGAACCAATTGAATTCAGACTGGCCACAAGTATGACAAGTTCTTCAAATAAATTTGAAATTCCACCAAATTTTCAATCACTAATTCACACATTTTAATTCCAAAAACCAAATCAAGAAAGAATGAATATATCAACGAAATAAAGAAAGAATAGGAGTACCCTTAACAGGCAAACAACTGCAACGGTGGAAAATTTTCGAAATTCGGCCACAAGGAACGGTTCCGTCTACGTTCCGACCACAACCGACTAAATCCGCGATGGAAGGCAGTGGACTGGAATTGGGGACAATGGGATATTCTGCAAATTTTCATTCATTCCTTTGATTTAATATAAAGAAGGTTTACTTTCAAAAAAAACTTATAAATAAATAAAGAAGGTTTTGGATGTGGATCGGGTTAGTTTTGGGAATGGGCTATTGGAATGGGGCGATTTGGGCCTATTGTACCCAAAGTACACACAACCTTTACATGTTACTAGCATCAGCGGAGGATTGTGGCATCCCTGGATTAGGATTGACACTGTTCGGATCCGAGGATCATACATTTTCATAATAATGGCCCAATATTATGAGCAGGGCAGTTTCCGGGAGAAAGGGTTTTATGTGAGAGATCTTTTAAATGCTCTGAGTTTGCAAGGTTTAGTATTAAATTGGTAATGATACACACAAAAAAAAAATCTCAGTAATTTTTTAATGGTTAACGTAGAGTCTATATATTAAATATGAAAATTCAATATGAAAATTCACTAAAAAATCATCTACTAATCTTTTATTATGTTAATCAATATGAAAATTCACTAAAAAAAATTTATTGTGAATATCAAGGTAAAAAGCCTCTGCATTTACAAAATTATTTTGAATACATTTTTGGTCATTCAACTATTTTTTTGTAAATGTTTTTCCACTCCTTAAGGGATTTTCTAGTCATTCAATTTGATTTTTATTTTGATGTAAAGGAAATAAGCCCCATGTACGTGTAATTCTCGTGACTGAAAATAGTAGTGGAAGAGCTAATGTGAGGGAAGCTGGATGTATAAGGGATGTGATTTCTTCTATAGTTCTATTTGTTGATAGCAGGTGAACTTGGAAAGATTGCTATGGTTTTTAGTCCACGTGTAAGTCTTAATGATAGATTTTTGGTGATTAATATGTAGAATTCTTGAGGTGTAGTTTCATTCCAAATACCTTGGCTTTCCAAGAATTGTTGGTATGTCTAAGAAAGAGATTATCTCTTTCTCAAAGATTGTGTATGGCAATGTTTTCAAGGATGGACGGAACAATATTTATCTGTGGTAAGAGAGGAGGTACTTTTTAGAGCTGTTGTTCAAGCAATTCCAACATAAAAGATGTCATGCTTTTTACTTCCTGGTGCTGTGTTAAATGAAATATAGTCTATGATGGGCAAAAATTTTTTTTGTGGGGAATAATTAATTTTGGAGCAATTATTTTGGACCTTAATCGTTGATATCTTATAAATTGAAAAAGTGAAAGTCAGGGGCAAAAAGTTTTTTTTGTAAGGCATGAGCATGCCCTACAAGCAGGGATAGAAAAAATCGGGTTCGAGGTGGGGTTTCGCAGTCCCATCCCCGACTCCGAAAATTGGGTGTGCCCCCAACCTTGACCTAACCCCAACCCTAATTGGGTTTTAGAAGTTATCCCCATTCTCATCTTCGATCAGGTTTCATGTTCCCCGTAGGGGCCCTGAAACCTGAAGATACTGTTAGGAGCAGACTCGATCGGGTTAACTCCGAATTCGAAATTGAATTGATTACATGTCTCCAATTTACTATGTTAGGATTTGAACATAGGAAATTAGGAATCTAAATTTCATAATTATCAGGCCACAGTTAGTCAACATACGAAATTAAAGATATTTAATTAATTACGCAAAATCAGTGATTTTTCACATAATAATTCAAACTCATTGTAACCTTGATAAATTACATATAAACAAGATATGAAGCAATAATTTAATTTTAAAAAAAAGAAATAATTTAATGAAAAAATTAATAAAGTTTTTTTAGATTAGTATATATGAAATACTAGGACCATATATCTTTCAACAAGGGACATTCAAATGCTTCTGTGTTTCGTGGCAAGTTGAAGCATCAACATCTATTCTCCAATGGTTGTTTTTTGGAAATATACAATGTCACAAAGATTATTAAAAGTACAAAACGGTGTCACTATATAAAAGAACATTTTGTTTGTTATTTTACTTTATTTCATTCAAAATTATAAATATGCTCATTTCTTCAATTCTTATATTATATTTAATCAATTCTAACATATGAGTAAAACTAATATAAATACATGTCATATGTAATAGTAATACAAATTAATTGGTCAAATGCTCAAAACGCTAGCATTTAGTTAATTAGCTCCATAATCTTATCTCTCTCTCTCCTCTATATATATATATATAACACTTCTTATATGTATAAATATAACTCAATGTAATTTGTATGAATGATGAACCATATACTCTATGAGTTATAAATTTAATGATTACTTAATATGCATGTATAAATGTATGGATTATTACTCATAGCTTACAATTTCAAATAGTTAATTAGACTTGCAAAGCATAGTTAGGATATATAAAATGCTTATTAATTATTTTTTTAACATGATTACATGAGATAAGTGGTTCATTTACTAATTAATATGTAATAATAAGAAAATATTTTTCCAATTTAATTTATACCCTGTTTCCTATAATCCTATTTCAATTACAATAAAATAAAAACTTCTTAGTTCTTACTTAAATTCTATTTGTAATAGAATTATCTTAGAAAAATTAATGAAAAAGTCATTTGTGACGCTCTATTTTATCAAAATTTTAATATTCTTCATGAATTTGTAATTGCAACAAATGGAATTCTAAACATAAAAATGAAAACATGAAATAATATTACCAAAACATATTTTCGGGGATTGGATTCTAGTTTTATTGGATTTTCCTCGAACCTGGTCATTCAGAATCGAGTTTCATTCTAAACCCCAAACTTGACCCTAAACCCAAAAAAACCCGGTCAACCGGGTTTTGACAGGGCTCGGGTTCAGGAAACCCGTTGGGACAAGTTTAAATTGTTATCCCTACTTACAAGATGATGGAGACGGATGAATTTTAATTAAGAAAGAAGATTGTTGGTGCTTATATCAAGAAGGAAAGAGTTTTTACTACAACAAATTGAGAAGATTTGTTTTTTACTGTGATTGAGCATCAATTCCCTATTTGGTAGAGAATTATTCTCTTTCTTATTATGAATAGCATTATACTTTAGGCAAGTTTCTTTTTGATTTATAGTTTTAGCCTATCTTTTAGGAGCAAAATTCTTTTCTTTAAGTAAGACAACAAGAAGGAAAAGAAGATACGAACGCACAAAAACCTCCAAAAAATAAAACATATGTTTTCTTAGCCCTCTTAGGATTAGTAGCCTCTTCCAAGAAAATCAATAAGGAGCCACGTCATCTACTATAAGTGGCTAAACTTTTCTTTTCTGATTCAAGGGTTTTGATTTCAGCTGTTATCAATATGAGGTTTTGTTCTAAATCTATTTCTTACTTATAATTTAAGTATTCATTGATTCTTGATCTTATTTTCTATATGAATAATTGATGTTAGTTAATCTAAAAATTTAATTAACCATCTTTCTTTCTATTATTATCCATGAATTCAGTGATTTGTAATTAGGGTAAAAGACATTAGCGGTTATTAAACTTTTGAAATCGTATACTTTTAGTCACTCATCTAACAAAATTGCGCGAATAGTCATTTAATTCATAAATTTGGCAACCTATGGCCATTTTGTTACTTTCAGCTGTTAAAACCAATCGACAGTCAATTTTACCCTATTTTATAGGGCCAAAATGATCAATTTCGCATAGCAGCTCTCACCCTCAAATATAGGATTCTTCAATTAATTTTATATTAAAATATTTCAATATAAAATATTTTAAAATGTTGTACTCATTATCCCAAAAAAATGAAATGTATTAAAACAGTTACCCATATTTCAAAATACAAAAAATTAATTATTATATTATATTAGATTAGATTAAAAAGAAAATTTTTCTTCCTATTTAATATTTTAATATAAAATATGTACAATTTTTTTTATCAATCTCTACAATAAAATTGGCTGAAGAAACTTTTGGTTGATGGTGAGAGGTGTTATGCGAAATTGACCATTTTGTCCATGTAAAATAGGATAAAATTGATTGTCGCTTGGTTTTAATGGCTGAAAGCAACGAAATGGCCACAAGTTGCCAAATTTACAAGTGGAATGGCTATTCATGCAATTTCGTTAGATTAGTAGCCAAAAGTATACGATTTCAAAAGTTTAGTGCCCTCTAATGTATTTTACCCTTGTAATTATCATGAATGATTGGTACAAGTAGTAATTAGGTATTTATATTTATGAATCAAAGTATGCATGTTTAACTTGGAGAAATCAGTGGAACAAGATTAAATAATTGCAACTATTTTGGTTATTTAGTCATAATTTAACTATTTTTTACAAATCTTAATACTATCATTCAATTGATATGAAACACTATTGTGCCTAATGAATTCATGATAAGTTTTGATTTAAATGTTGGGTTTAGTCAACTATTTTAGAAAAATAAAAGATTTGTTAAAGCTATCCTAATAAATGTTCAGTTAAATATTTGACTTGCAAAATGAACATTTGTAAACTATGATAAGTGATACAATTGAATAAAATCACACCCTTGGATTAAAAGTCTAGTAATGTTAATTCTCTTCAATATTTTATATTATCTTATTTATTTTGATTGTTTGTTAGAATTTA
This sequence comes from Gynochthodes officinalis, assembly GCA_020080225.1. Taxonomy (NCBI): domain Eukaryota; kingdom Viridiplantae; phylum Streptophyta; class Magnoliopsida; order Gentianales; family Rubiaceae; genus Gynochthodes; species Gynochthodes officinalis. The sequence continues at coordinate 12,607,977 of CM034617.1, forward strand.
GTTTACTAGTTTAAGTATTAAAAACCCCCTATTTTAACTTTTATTATTTTCAAACTAAGAAATTAATTATTTAGTTCCATTCAGATTCGATCTGGCTTTACTATTTATGCAAAATTAGTATATAGTCACTAGAGGGTCAGTGACTAATTTTGAGGGTTTTGACAAACTTGCCAAAGTTGTTGAAGTTGGAACGTGGAAAGAGATTTGGAGATAGATCTACGATTCAAATTTGGGTGGGTCCATGGTTTTCTTGGTTGAGATCTTTCAAAATTAGCTCTCCACCAAAGATTATGCTTGGGAATGCAACTGTTAATATGCTTATTGGTCCTAATACTATGTTGTAGAATTTGAATTTAGTTAATGACATTTTTTAGAGCTAATGTCCAAAAAGGTCCCTCACATATTAACAAATGAGCTTTTTAGTCTCCTAATTCCAAAATGAGACAAAATCGTCCCTCACAAAATAAAAAGTGATAAGTCTGATTTATTGCTTTTTAGTCGGAATTTGGTTATGGCATTTATGAGGATCATATTTCGTTTTCACAAGCCATAAAAAGTGATAAGTCTGATAAATGGATTGATGCCATGAAAGATGAGTTGAACTCAATGGCACAAAATAAAGTTTGGGATCTCATTGGTTTGCCAGAAATATCTAAATGAGTCGGATGCAAATGGGTCTTTAAGACCAAACACGACTCGAATGGCAATATTGAACGATATAAAGCCAGACTTGTTGCCAAGGGTTATACTCAAATGGATGGCGTTGATTACAAAGAGACTTTTTCACCTATCTCCAAGAAAGATTCGTTGAGAATAATTATGGCATTAGTGGCTCAATATGATTTAGAGCTACATCAAATGGATGTGAAAACTACTTTTTTGAATGGAGATCTTGAGGAGGAAGTTTATATGGATCAACCTGAAGGTTTTTCCATAGAAGGAAAGGGTCACATGGTGTGTAAACTTAAGAAGTCAATATATGGATTTAAACAAACTTCCCGATAATGGTATATTAAGTTTAATGATACCATAACATCTTTTGGTTTTGAAGAAAACACTGTTGATCGGTGTATTTATCGAAAGATTAGTGGGAGTAAGTTTGTATTTCTAGTCCTATATGTTGATGATATTCTACTTGTTGCTAATGATTTAGGCATGTTACATAAGACTAAAGAATTTCTCTCTAAGAATTTTGAAATGAAAGATATGGGAGAGGCATCCTTTGTGATAGGAATTTCAATATTCCGAGATAGATCACAAGGACTAGTAGGATTGTCTCAGAAAGAATATATCGAAAGAATTCTTGAGAGATTTAATATGAACAAATGTTCTGCAGGAGTTGTCCCAATACAAAAGGGCGACAAATTTAGTCTTATGCAATGTCCAAAAAATGATGTGGAACATAAAGAAATGGAATCTATTCCATATGCTTCTGTTGTTGGCAGTTTGATGTATTTGCAAACATGCACAAGACCCGATATAAGTTCCGCGTTTGGAATGCTGGGCAGATATCAAAGTAATCCTGGTATGGATCATTGGAAAGCTGCAAAGAAAGTATTAAGATACCTTCAAGGAACAAAGGGATTATATGCTCATGTATAGAAGGTCTAATCCATTAGAGGTGATTGGATACTCGAATTCAAATTTTGCTGGATGCATTGACAGTAGAAAGTCAACGTTTGGTTATTTGTTTCTTCTAGCAAAAGGAGCAATTTCATGGAAAAGTGCCAAACATTATGTTATTGCTTCATCCACTATGGAAGCAGAATTTGTAGCTTGTTTTGAGGCTACAATCCATGCATTATGGTTGCGGAACTTTATTTCAGAGCTGAGGGTTGTCGACACCACTACCAAGCCGCTGAAAATTTATTGTGATAATTCTGCAGCAGTTTTCTTCTCCAAAAATGATAAGTACTCTAAAAGTGCTAAACATATGGAGTTGAAATATTTTGCCGTAAAGGAGGAAGTTCATAAACAAAAAGTGCGTGTTGAACATATTAGGACGGATCTTATGATTGCAGATCCATTAACGAAAGGCTTGCAACCAAAGGCATTTAAGGAACATGTTTAAAAAATGGGTCTTGGTTGTATTGATGACTGCTTATAATGATGTATTAACACTCTTGAGCTCAATAAAATGTTTCTGACATATTGACAAATGTTTTCTTGTTTATTATGATTGTGTACACATAATATTATTAAACAAGAAATAAATGTGTCTATAATACATTATTGTGGACCTTTATGATATTTATATATCACTTATGATACCTGACATGATAAATTACTAGTGTAGTGGTGTATGGAAGGGAGTATGCAATGTTAAAGTGTATGACCGCCATAACTCGCATTATGTAATTTATTATGTTGAGGTAAATTATGAAAATAATCAAGAGATTTATTTTTGTGCACTTAATGTTTACACTATTAAATTAAAGTTGAAGAATCAGGCCAAGTGGGAGAATGTTAGAATATGACCCGAATTGTTGGGCTTAATTACAGTTTCCTAATTGGTTTATACTACCTATTTAATAGTGGAACAAATCTCAACCGTTTATTTGGGTATTTGATGGATGTACCAGATTAAAGTTAGATTATATAAATTGGTCATTTCTCTGCCTATTAGGGTTACAGACACAGAAAAAAACAGAATACAAAACGTTCTCCATCAAAACAATATGTGACAGAAAGTAGGGTGAAGGGAGAGAAACCAATTTTTGACAACAAGCAGTGGTGTTTCTCAACCTGTTCTAAAGAATTATGTCTTCCGCATCAGGTGCACAATCCTTATGATTTAATAGTTTGTGATAAATTATTTATTCAAAGATCCTGCCTTTATATTTACATGATGAAGTTTAAGATTTAACAAGGAGCTCCACCCACCATTGCCTGAGGATATTAATGTTTCCCTATCAATTTATACATTTAGCCGTTTGATGATAATGGGAAAAAAGGTTGTAGTAATCCAGGAATCCAAAAGCTCAGAATTGCGACCCAAATTTATTCTGTATCATATTGTATGGAGCATTCCTAGTTTGAATTCATATAATACCAAAAAGGGAAATAATTAAAACGAGATTGAGACAATAATACAAATAGATTTGATTTAGACCCAAAAAGAAAAAGATATAAATGACACATTAATTGTGTCTTGGAGACAGTATTACTAATAGATTTTGTTTAGACCAAGAGGAAAAAGATGTTAATGATATATTGTACACACTAAGACACATTCAAAATTAAGGACAGTTTATGAGGATACTGACATTAACAAAAAAAAAAAAAAAACACGAAGCAGAAGAAGCAGCATACATTTCAAACTACCATGAACAGCATTTATGTGATGCCTATATAGATCATCTTATCATTTAAACAGTCCCCATGAAAAATTTCCTAAGAAAGGAAAAGGAGCGGATGGGGAGGGGTTATAGGAGGCTTGGGGACAATGGAGAATTATCATATGAGAATACAATGCCGTTTTATCAACTTTCTTCATCACTAGTCCCATCTTTGCTATTTTGTTCTTTAGTTCGCTCTTCTTCAACACTATTCTCTTTATTACTATACTCTTCTTCATCACTACTCACTTCTTCATCACAATTCTCTGTATCACTATACTCTTCTTCATCACTACTCTCTTCTTCCTCACTATTCTCTTCTTCATCGCTACTTTCTTCATCGCTACTCTCTTCTTCATCAGTATTCTCACCATCACTGCTCTCTGGTCCGGGATTAGGCGCAGTCAATTCTGCCAATAATTCCAAGGCTTTCTGGGCTTCTTTACGAGCCTTAGCAGCCTGTTCAGCCTTTATCTCTGCTCTTTGCTTGCACAAAGCAGCACCTTCCCTCACGGAGCGTTCAGAAATAAGTGATGCAGCCACCAATTGCACTGCTAAACGCATATCAATTGCTCCCAAGTCAGGTCTCTCGTCCTTTTGCCCATCAAAAAATTTGAATTTTGGATTAGAACAAGAAGGGCAAACATAATTAAAAGTAGGGTTAGAGCTGGAGCTTGAGCTTGAGGCCGAGGTTTGCATAACACAATCGAAATGGGCTATGGCAGGGCACAAAGAGCAATGGACTGGTCTTGGATCGGAATTGGAATTTTCATCTTTATAAACCTCGAAGCAAATCGGACAAAATGTTCCAGGATATAGTGCAAGCAAACAGGATGTGCAGAATTCTAAAACACTATTTTTGTAATAGATCTTGTGTAAAAATATACACTTCTTTAGCATACAATGCATGCACGGTCCCTCCTTCAACATTTGCAATCAAGTGCCTAAAAAAAAAATTTCAATTGATATCTGGTATTTATATATCACTCACCCTAAGACTCCTTTTTTCTAAAATTTCAAAAAGAAAGAAAATAGATTGTTATGGTGATCTTTATTTTTTTCTGCACAGAAGATCTTGTGATTTGGAAGATGAGGATGAAATGAAATATAAAAAGAGTGGTATTTATAGGTGAGAAAGGTGTATGAGTTGGAGTAGTGGTGGAGATGTATTTAAGAGTACATTGCGAAATTTTCGATAATAACGTTTGACATTAATTATTTCCTCATTTCAATAACTAAAAGTAAACATAGTGAATAATTGATGGTGATTTGTCAAAGGCAGAGATAGAAACTAATTGAATTTAGTAGGGAATTTTTTTTATTATAATATACTTGATTAATATGCCATTATTGTTCTTATGTCTTGTGATTTAATTTTTTTTTCTTTAATTTTCTATTGAAAATTTAAATTTTAGCATATCAATATACATGCATTAATCGTAAAGTAAAAAATATTTTCTTTTTTTAATCTTTAATTAAGAATATTTGCAATATAATTTGATGCGCAATATGACAAAATTTTTTTCTCATTATTGATATTTATGTTTATTTACAAGTTGCCAGTATAAATCAAAAAGAAATTTGAAACCTTTACAAATTTTTCAGTAGATCAAACCAAACATAGGGATTGTAGCAAAATTATGGTTCTTGATCAATTCCAATTTCAAGCAAGATTCGGTTTCTTGCTGGATTCGTTCATAATAAATTTCAGAATTTTCAACAGTTGGCTTCACACTTTGCAGCTCAATTTGATAACAAAAATTCAATAAGACGAACTCTTCTTACTCAATCAATATTCACAAGGATAGAAATAACATAGAACTGGCAGATACTTGGAGCATTGATAATGGGCTAGGTTAAGTTTTCCCTGAGATTTTTTTCTTAACAAGTCTCAAATTTTCCCAGTTGGTTTCTCAATTTATAACACCCTTTTGGCAACAAGATTCAGCAAGTCTAAATCTTTCTTAATCAAACAATATCCACAACCGAATTGAGAGAAAATAAAACCAGGTAGAATTCGATTTTTTTGTGAAAAATTTTCACGACCAAACCTCAAGAATTTCCAAGCAATGGTTTCTCAATTTTCCACACGCTCTTAGCAGCAACAATCAATAAACCAAAGTCTCTCTTATCAATCAATATTCACACAACAAGATAGAGCACAGAACTAGGGTTTTTAAAGAACAAAACAGGCGATGAAAATTGAGACAGAAAGTTCCCAACAATAGAAATAACAACCGGGCATCGACTTTCCTTTTTGGTTTTTAAGCACGGATTTAGCAAGATTGAAGAAGAATTATGGGGACAGAAAAAACAAAACAATACTTACAACACACAAGAGCAATAAGTTGGAAACAAAACAAATAACACAAAAAGATATGAACAACTAAAGGAGCAACCCAAAGGCAGCTCTGATACCAAACTGATACGAATTCTCTACCAAAGTATAAAATTCGAAACAAATACCAGAGTGTAGGTCCTAGTATCATCCTGCAGGTTGAACTGGTTCTTTCTTTAGCAAGACACCAACTTCAAGTTTGAAGAGGGACTTTACTTTTGTCCACTTGACACCCGAAGGATCAATCCAAAACTCGGTTGTGAATTGGATTGTTTCCTTGGAACCAAGAAGCACGCTCAAATTGTTGAGGGAAAGGGACTCAACAAGATAGCTTAAATTTAACCTAAAAGACTATTCTCAAAGACTCAAAATAAGTTCTGAAATTAGAACTCAAAGAAAAAAAAAAGTTCTCAAGTTTGTATTGAATAAAGTTGTGTTCCTTCATGAGGCTGATGGCTTTTATTTATAGAGTTACAATGCGTAGCTGAGAGGAAATCTATCCTCTAGAAAGATTAGAATTCCTTGCCTTTTAGGAAACTAATTACTAAAAGAACTAGTATTCTCTAAAAAAAAAAAAGGAAATACTTCTAAAATGGAATCTAAGCGCGGATTGGATTGATGAACTTGTGCTTCTCGGTTGATTAGAATTCCATTCCAACTTGGACTCGGTCACTTCTGTTTGGCTAAGCAGAATTCCATGCAGAATTGGACTACCTAACGTCTAGCTTATTCATGGAGCAAAACTAGCGGCATTTGATTCATCATTCACAATACTAAGTAAAATAACACATATGATGAACTTAGATCGGAAGTCCTCCTTGCTACCTTAGCTTCTTGAGCTTCAATTAACTCAGTTATAAGTGTTGCTAAAGCAACTTGCATTCTCTTAGTTTTTGACCTAGTCATAGGCTCTCCAATCCCTTGCAATGGATTATATTGTGAATGTTTATTTGTAGGTGAATTCGGCTGGATGGATGTCTTTGATATCTCGGATATCTCGACCCTTAGGTTTTCATCAAGAAAACTAAGCCCAAAAAAAAAATGAAAACATAAATGAGGAATTTGTACCTTTATGAGATGGTGTAAATATACATTCATTTGATTTGTAGCTTTATGTGTATAAATTTTCTCTTGCATATATACCTTTTAGTTACTTAGTTATGTGAATGTGACTATAATATAATCCATTTGTGTCTATTTTTATTTATTGAATTCCATAAGACCATTTTAATTTAATATTAATGATTTATGTGAAATTTTAACAAATTTCATAATAAATAGCAACATTACAAATGAAGAAAACCAATATCACTCGACCAAGTGCTCAACTGTCAACTCAACCAAGTGCTCGACTATCAACTCGACCACTCGACCAAGTGCTTGACCGTCAACTCGACCACTCGACCTATTACTCAATATATTACTTGACATGACGCTCGAGCTATGACTCGACCTAAGGCTCAACCAATTTCGTGTTCAAATCCAATTCAAATGTAAACGAAAACATCCAAAAACATCGTAGCCTTCCCACAGTGTGTGCCATTGGAACCGACAACAATAGGGTTTACTTGAAATGGGAAAACGAATGGGTGCTGATAAATTTGTGTTTGCGCTATGGATTGTAATAAGGAAATGAAGAAGAATGGTTTCCCTCTAAGGATTGCGCGCCATTTCTTTGGGTTTTAAAGGAGAGGGGCATTTTGGGTTTTAACTAGCCTTGACCTACTATGGTTGCAAACAAAAAAATGGAGATACTATATTTACAAAATCAACTCAAAAATGTGCTATATTTGCAAATTTCTCGGAGTTTTTGGCTGTCTCGACCCTAATGACCTTTCATTGTTACGCGTCGTATGCGTGCCTTTTCATTGTTTTCACCCCTAAAGTTCCTTATTATTTGTTTTTCTCCTTAAAAAAAGAGTTGACTTTCCAAATTTTTTCTTATAAAAAAAATAATAAAGCACAAAAGTGGGTTATGGCTGAAAATCAAACATATCCTCGAAGGAGCAATTTGCTAAACAAAACGATTTTATCAATAAAACCTTAAGGGCTTGTATCAACTTTGTATTTTGGTTGTATCTTTACAATTTTTTACTTTACAAGTGTAAAAATACAATCCATTAAGACTATACTTTTCTTCTATTTTAATGTTTATACATAGATTAATCGCTAATTGGCATTAGCACACTGCTAGCTAAGACTAATGATGAGTTGTTGCACATGCATAAGTCTAAAGGTGATCAAATGACATATCACAAGTAGCGATGATGTACCGAGTGAAAATTTTTAATAATTAAGGCCGTGTTTATCATGTAAAAATCACTAAACAACATTGGCATTATGAGAATTCATTAAAATTTTGAGTCAATTATTGGTGTGTATGGTTTACTATTTCAAAATGCATTTTTAACACCTTCTAAGATATTTTTGTATTTTTAATATATTTTTTATTTCATAATTATTATTTTAAAATATGTAAAAAAAATATTTTGAAATACAATAAGTACCTATTTTACATTTTTAAATTACATTTTGCTGGTGTGAGCAATATAGACCTTTGGACTTAGACAAATATCTAAATCAAGTATATACAGATTGCATTTGTATTTTTACGCTTGTTGAAATAATAATTATAAAATAAAAATATATTAATATATAAAAATGTATTAAAAGGGTAAAAATATATTTTAAAATATCAAAACATACGTACCATCAAAATTTGAGGTCTGGGATTCTTAAAAGAATCCCTTAAATGGCAAATTGTGTTGCCAAGGTGGATATTGGGTAATTCTCATTTACCCTCCTTGTGAATTTAATAGAGCCAACAACTTGACGTTTAGTTGAATACGTTTAAGGACCTGTTGGTCATAAGATATAATTTTGTTCTTCGTTGATTGACTGTTAGTATTGGTTAAGGGGAAAAAATGAGAAGTGCTCATCCCACATGGCATGGGATTCCTCCTTGATTTTTCACATTCTCCAAACTCCCCTTGTCAAAATCCTCACCCCTAAAACCTGTCACAGCTCGTAATCTCCGTACCTTCTCAAAATTTACCAACCCAAATAAAAAATTTTAACCTCCAACATTGTGTTACCAAATAACCATCAATTATAGACAGAGATGAGAATAGTAATATATATTACTGGTGATGGGTTTGCATTGCAATAACAGAACAGGTCTAAATCAATAATTTTTTTTTTTTGGAATCGATAGAATTGGATTTAATATAAAAAAATGTACAAACATTTCTCACTGGCAATTAGAGATTTAAAACTCATATGGAATTTAAGTGGTACAATATGGAGATTCCCATACCATATCCTAACTATAAAAGTTAAAAAAAAACCTAGCTAGTTGACATTTATGTAAGCATTACAAATGACATGTAGAGCTGCCGGATAAAAATTAAATACCAATCTTTACACTTCTAAAAATATCGAATGCTTAGCCACCCAAGCTTGGTTTAAAACACTTCGCATATGGAGAACAAAACCCTCATAAAGAGGGACTTATACCTTAAAAAACAAAATTGCAACTTTTCACACCTTGAATCGCCCATAGAGTAAGTTAGGGGAGAAACAAGCCTTCCGGCCTAGTTGGCCTAGAGGTATAAGTCTAAATCAATAATGAAAGGTGGCTTTTTGGCCTCTGATTATTACACCTACTTCAAGTCTCAGGTCCATCTTCACAAGATCCTTGTAAGTTCCTTTTTTTCTTATTTGTGTCTGTTAAAGATTTGATCTTTTGCCTATATATTGGTAGTTATGTAAATTTTAATCATGGGTTTTGGTGTTGACCTTTGTTTCAGGGATTTTAGTGGATTTTAGATTTATATGTCCTTATGTTAGCTTCGAGTTTATGTGATCACTGGTAGGGATGTGTAATTTTTGAATTAACTCAAATATCTAATCAAATTGAATTCAAAATTTTCAATTCAAATTTAGTTTTTCTATTTGACCCGAATTTCAAATTCGGTTTTTGAGTTGGTATTTTTAATTTGGTTTAAAACCAAATTTGATTTATAATTCCATAATATATAATGTATTTAAATATATATTATTTATATGTATAGCTTCATAATATTTATGGACAAAAATATATACTATATATAAAACTAGTGTTGAGTTCTCGTGAGGTGCCGAGTTTCCATTGTTTAGGTTTTTGTTTTTTGGTTGATCTTTTAATACGTTGTGGTGTTTCAAATTTTGATTATGAAATAGTTTTATATAAATAATAATAAGTAAGGGTATATATTGAGTATAATATGTTATTGTAATAATATCTTTTGGAATATTGACATATTTTGTGAAAAGATGTGTGGATTCTCCATTAAAATTTTGGGGTCTTTTTGCTTGTGAAAATTGTGAATAAAACTTTGGATTAAAAATTACATAGTTGATCCAACTGATCATGTTCATTAAAAAAATATGGGTGTAATAGATTATAATTTGGATTAAAAATTGCTAAACAGAAACTTGTAAATGTTGAAAATATTGAAGCCCTTAAAACTTGCATTAAAAAATTAGTGAAAATTGTGGAATATTGTTTGTAATATAAAAAATTATTAAAATTGTGAATAATATGAAGCAATTAAGTCTATTTTATTTATTAAAAAAAGGCTACATCCTAACTTTATAATTGAGAATTCTTAATTTAACAATAGCCTACATCCTAAATTTGCAATTCAAAATTCTTAATTTCTAAGTTCTACCTCGTTAGAACTAATAATAGTTACTTGTCCTAATTTCTAATAATAATAAGTTGTTTGACTATCCTAATTTTCTAGAACTAAAATAATTAAAGTTGTGTGTAACTTGAAAATAATAAATTAAAAATCTAACTTTATGAATTACCTAGATTATTAGACTTACAATTATAAATATTATTAAACATCTAATATTGATATAATTAATAGAGTTATTCGATAGTTTTTAGAAACTTTTTGATATAATAGTTTTTATTAACTATAACAATTCTATTAGAACTCAAATATTTTAATAGAGATATTTTAGAAAGTAAGTTTACTCCTATTAGAATTTGATTTTATCTATATATATATATATATATATATATCATTTGATCTAAAATGTTAAACCAATATAATCCTAATATTTTTGTATTTCTAAGAGTTATACAAAGAGTTTTAAAAGTAAGACAATACTTTGATATATAAAATTTCTTTAAAATATAAGATTACTTAAAAGACAGTTTAAATCATATCGATCATTCTAATTTTGTTGAAACTGACAATAAACTTTTCCCCTTTATATAATAGTGATATAAAAAAGATATTAGATTAGATTGGATGTATTATGTGTGTGTTTATGAAACTTTAAAAGTTAAAATAATTTGTAAAATTGTCAAGGTGTGGTTTTTAACTTTTTAATTTGAATTTTATTGTATACAACACATATTTATAAATTATATACAAATAATTTGCATATATATAATGTAATTATTTATTTGTTTGTAAAGCTATTTGGTTAACAAAAATATATATACACTAGACAAAATTGCTAATATTGTGATTTTAGCTTTATTCAATTGTTGAATAGGCTAAAAAAATTATATTTCATAAATCTAATTTAATAATTGCAATATAAATTATATAATGACATTAGTATAGTAATTGAAATATTAAAATTGTAAGAATGTCGTTAGTGTAGTAAATTGGAAAAGGTTAAAGGTAAATTTATTAAAAAAGTGTAAGGATTATGAAAAAAAAAAGATAAATAAATATGAAAAATAATGTATATAATATACAAATACAAGAGCACAATTCTCTTCCTTGTAGATTTTACTTGTAATTTTTTCTAATTACTAATAATTCAAAATTCCAAAGTTTGAAATATCAAAAATTGCCAAATTATCAATGTGTCGTTTTATTTACTTTTTAATTGACAATGTATTGTATAGAACACATATTTATTTTTAAATCATATACAACTATTTACATATTTATAGAACTATTTGGTTTATATATATAGGAATTAGCATATATTTGTGTGTGTGTGTGTATATAATTGTTGTGATTTTAGTTTTATTTAAATGTTAAATAAGTAAAAATTTTATAACTAATAAGTTTAATTTGATAATTACAATATAATGGCATTAGTGTAGTAATTGAGATATTAAAATCATAATAATGATATTAGTATATTAAATCAGGAATGGAAAAAACAAAAGAAATTTATTAAAAAATGTAAAAATTATTTAAAAAGTAAGATAGTTATTTGGAGAAAATAGAGTAAAGAACATGTATAGTATATGAGAGTGCAACTATCTTTTTTAATAACTCATCTTTATTTTATTTGAGTATATAACTTTATAAATAATCACAGCAAGTGATCAGTGAATATTAATTAGATACCAATTATTATTAACTTATAAGAGAGTGTTGAATGAATACCAATATTAACTTAATAACTTTAGTTCAATGGTAATTTGAATTTTAAAGTTTGATTTCGTAGATTTTTTACTACAAAATTAATAGGGGAAAAATTGATCATAATAAATTAACAATTATTAAATCTTTATTTAGAAATTTGAATTAATCATGACTATTTTACTAATTAATCATATTAATAAAAAATATTACTCCATCTGTCTCAACAAAAGACCCTACTTTCAAAATGTTTTCTTATCCCAAAAAAGAGTCAATTTTTAAATTAAATTTCTCAAATACCCTTACTAATAATAATTATATATATATTCATAATTAAAAAGTAAGGATAAAAATATAAAATTATATATTTAATTAGTAGATTAAGTATATTTTAGTTAATGACTAATAAAAAGTTTATCTAAATCAAAGTTGACTCTTTTTTTAAACTCGTGGAGTAAATTAAATGGCTAAATTTTATATTAAAATATTAAGGGTGTAATTGAAAGAAATAAATATATTTTGAGTATGGGATTGGATAAAGTAAAAATTATTGCATGATTAAAATGGAAATAGAAAACAACTATGGGCATTATTATAATAATAACTATTCTAATCGGGCCAAATTAATAAAGTTAATTTAGTTATACATACGATTTTCCAATTTGAAAAAAAGAGAACCTTAATTGCCAAATTAGTTTCCAATTGCAAATAGCCGCTCTTCCGCCGCCTCCGCTGCCCGCCTTCATTCATCCTTCAGTTCACGGTCTACCGTCTCTACCGCCGCCTTTATTGACAATCGTCTCTTCCGCCGGCCGTCACTATAGTTCTCTTTCTCAGCGTGAGCTCGTCTGTTCTCTTCCTTCAATCGCGGACCGCCGGCCTCCTCTGTTCTCTGTTCGGCCGCCGCCTCGAGTCTCGGCAGTCGACCGGCGAGGTATATCGAGAAGGCAACAACCTGTTTTTTTAGTGATATTTCTTTAGATGTACTGATTGGTTTCTAGCATCTTGTTTAGTGTACCAGCGCAAGAAGGCCTTGCGCCTAAACATGGCTGTAAATTGCTTGCTCAGTCTCCTAAACATCTCTTGAATTGAGGTTGAATTTCCCACAAAAGTAGATGCTATCTTAAGTCCAATAGGAGGAATATCACAAACATTAGACTTGACATTATAGGGATCCATTCCACAAAGTAGGAAGAATTCTTGTTCTGAACATTAATCATCTGTTCATCCACCTCTTTGGTGCTTATCTTCCCTGTGAACATAGCAGAGGCAGTTAGGTAGCACCCATGACGGGAATGATCAATAGGTTTTGCTGAAACTGAATTCAAGTTTTGATTTTTGAATCGAGAGTTCAACAAAGATGATTTTTACCTGCTGAAATGGCCTCAGTGTTGCTGGTGGAAGCGTCTAGACTACTAGGGGGTTAAGGACTTGGCCTTAGCAGGTTAGGGATTATGAATTCGGCCGACTTTAACTGAATTTGTAATTCTGTTAATTCGGTCGAATTCGAATTCAAACCGAAAACTGAATTTTTAATTCGGTCAGTTTGACCAAATTCGGTTAGTTTGAATTCGAATTCGACTGAATTTGGTTCAGTTTTTTAGTTTGGGTTCAAACTGAAAAACCGAACCGAATAAACCGAAAAACGATTAAACCGACTGATGCACACCCCTAATCACTGGATGAGGGCTCCTTTTCTTTTTTGTTTTTCAGTATTTGTTCGCTCAAAGATGGCATCTTTGGTTTCGTTTTCTGCATTTGTCTATCGCTGTGAATGTTGTTTTGTTCTCGGATTTGATGTATCTTTTGTTTTACAAATTATTATTTTGGTTAGTCCTTGCTATATGGATTCTGGTCTGTGTAATGTATGATTAAGATTTTGCTTTCTGGTAATAGATGAACCAAGTTGTGAGACAGCAAGCTATGAAGAGCATTTTGTATCAGATTAAGTGGTGCCTTGATCAAATCCTTATAGTTATCTTCCCTGGAGTGAATGAATACCTTTTGAGTCCTACAGATGCTTTACTGTTGAATTGACGACAATTAATGGAGCCCTAAGAGCATGAGCAAAAAAAAAATAAAAATAGAGGGCACTGTTTAAGTATTCTTAATATGTATGAAAAGGGACTGAAAATAAAACCAATTTAAGCTGTTGAAATTCTTAAACAGCTACAGGTGTGGAAATGCAAACTTTACAATGCTCTTAATTACTTTTTGAACATAGTGACCCGTAATCTATATTTTGATCACACTAGGATATTTTTGGATGAAAGAACTTAAGACCATTTTATTACAGGTTCAGAGCTAGTTGTGTGCAGTTATACCTCTAATACAAATTATTGAGATTCTTCATGTCTGTCGTAGATTGGCTCAAAGCATTGGCGATACTATGACTTTGGCCCTAGAGTGGTGCCTCCACTTATTTGCCTTCCTGGTATAGCTAGAACCGCCGATGTCTACTACAAACAGATTATGTCATTGTCAATGAAGGTAATGTTTTGTTGTTCACCCTCAATACATTGTTCCAACAGTTATCCTGAAGAATGACTCTAAAGCCAGTCTACTCATTCTCTGCCCTTAGTAACAAACGTTGGCTATTACGCCTGTATCTTGGACATGTCATGGATGGGAAATGTAATACAATTGAACAACTGTTTTAAAGGAAGGATAGGCAATTTATCTACCAATGTTTTTTCCTGTCAAACTTTTATCTTTGGTGATCTTTGTAAAGAAAATAATTTTCCTGGTTTAGCTGGTGAACACATTCTATAGCCAACAATTTTGTAAGCACCAGGAAGGCAATTGCTGAAGTAGATACTTAGATTTGCAGTTTTCTTCGCTCCAGGTGTGCCATACGTGTAAAAGACTACCATACTAGATTTGCAGAAAAAATTTGGCAAGGCAACTCTTTTCTGAAGGAGAAAAAACGAATAATAAGGAACTTTAGGGGTGATGAAAAAATGAAATGGCAAACATACGGCACGTGACAATGAAAGGCAGTTAGGGGTTGGGATGGCCAAAAACTACTCGCCCTCATTTAATCGGCTTGACGAGTGTAGCCAATTCATCACTGTGGTCTTTCATTTCCTCGTCGATTCCTCTCCGACCACTGTCAACATTCATCAAACACTGGCTTTTCAACCATTTTCCATTGGGTATTCGTTTTCTGTCTCTGCTTCTGTCTCTCCTTATAGCCCTGGGAGTTTAGTCTAATCTTCCTCTTCATTTTCATGCTGTTGAGGTAAATTTTGCTTTAATTTGTGATTGGAACTATCATTTAAGCAACGAGTATGGTGAACTTAATCAAAGTTGGCAGCTTTTTCACTGCAAGGGAGTCAAGTGGAGAACTTAAGAACCTTAACTCAATTATTGTTTTTTATAGACATTGCCATTCTGAATCGGTTGTGGAAATGGGTGCTAGTTTTTCTGGTATATCATCCAATCCAATGAAAAGGGTTACCAGGAATGTTGGGATTTTTTGGGATTTGGATAATAAGCCACCAAAATCATTCCCTCCTTATGACGCTGCAATTAGGCTTAAAAAGGCCATGATTGAATTTGGGTTTGTTAAATATTTGGTAGCTTATGCTAATAGGCATGCCTTTAGCTATGTGCCCCCAGAGGTGCTGACACATAGGAGAGAAAGGAAAGCATTGAACCAGTTGGAAAGAAAGGGTATTGTTAAGCCAAATGTGCCTTATATTTGTAGAGTTTGTGGAAGGAAGTTTTATACAAATGAGAAGCTTATTAATCATTTTAAACAAATTCATGAGAGTGAACAGAGGAAAAGGTTAAATATGATAGAGTCTGCTAGGGGAAAGAGGAGGCTGAACTTGGTTGCAAAGTTTTCAATGAAGATGGAAAAATATAGGAATGTTGCTAGGGATATTTTGACTCCAAAAGTTGGTTACGGTTTGGCAGATGAGTTGAAAAGGGCAGGATATTGGGTTAGGACTGTTTCTGATAAGCCTCAAGCTGCAGATATTGCATTGAGGAATCATATGGTGGATATAATGGATAAGAAACTAATTGATTGTGTGGTTCTGGTATCGGATGATTCATACTTTGTGGGGGTTTTGAAGGAGGCCAAATTGAGGTGTTTGAAGACAGTTGTTGTGGGTGATATCAATGATGGGACTCTCAAAAGAACTGCTGATGCTGCTTTTTCATGGCCGGAGATAATGAGGGGAAAGGCTAAGAAAGAAGCCGTATCAGTTGTTGAGCGGTGGAAGGACCGGGATATTTTGAAAAGATTAGAATGGACATATGACCCAGAAAATGAGAAAGAAGTGTGTTATTCAGATGTGGAAATTGAGGATTCTGATGTGGAAGATTTTTTTTCAGGTGATGATAATGGTCCTCTGCAAAAGGAAGATTCTACGCCCTGGTGGAAACTGGAACCTGATACTCAGGTATAAACAGCTTCTTACAGTTAGAGAAGAAATATTTTGTGGAGGAAACATTGCTATTGTCTAGGACTTCGAACCACCCTGACATAGCAGAAAATTTGATGTAGATACTTTCTGCTTTATCTTCTCACTGCAACTTAAAAGAACATACTCTGATGTTGCTGAACTTTGTTACTTCCAAATAAATGGGTCTCCAATATGCCTCTACTACTTAATTTAAGAGGTGAAAATCAAGAATTCCATGTCATGGATCACATTGGCATCACCAAGTTGTTCTCATGCCTTGTAAGATCTTGCATCTCAATGTAAGAAGTCCTCCCCTTTCGGAAGGTTAAGTTGATTGGGTTAATCCTCAGACTCATGGGAGCTTCACTAGCATATGGAATGAGGAAAATAGGTATAATAAGCTTACCATGTCGTATTGCTGGCCCATTCTTCTGTCTGTAGATTTGTTATCCTCCGAAGTATTACAACCCAATGGCATTCATTTTGGTCCTCTACATACTCATGGGACTTTTTGTTGAATGACTTTCCATTTCAATTTTATGCATCTTAATTGATTTTCGGTTGCAGCTTGTAACCTGGTAAAGCACACCTGCTATTGATTTAGTTGGTGTTTAGTTGGTGGGTTTAGGTGGGAATGGGATGAATATTATAATTAATAATTAATTAATCTCATTCATTAATATTAATTATTATAATTAATGTAGAATTAATATTAATTAATTAATAATTAATTAATTGATAATATTAATTAATTAATAACTTAAAATTAATTTAATCAATAATATTTTTAATAATTAATTAAGATTAATTTAATTAATTATTCATTTACTTAATATTATAATTAATAATTACTTAATCCCATTCATTAATATTAATTATTATAATTAATGTATAATTAATATTAATTAATTACTTAAATTAATTTAATTAATAATATTTTTATTAATAATTAATTAATCTAATATTATAATTAATAATTAACTAATAATAACTAAGCGGTTTTTTTCAAATTCATTCAATTACCAGAAATAATACTAAACACCATAATTACTATCATTTCATTCCAATCCAATTCAAACATTTTCTTCTATCAAATTTATTCCATTCTTAAACTCACAGATTATATCAAACGCCCATTTATTAACTGATTTGCTATATTTGCTTTACTTTTGCATATTCGCCTGCCATTGATTTATTTTAGATGTTGAACTAATTGTTTATATCTCCAATTTTATTTACAGATCTCTCCTTCAAACTATCCATTTGGCTTGGTGTTGTTCAGATGTTTACTGTAAGAGCCACAAAATGTGATAGGCAGGAGCAATGGATGCCCTTTCTCAAATATCCAAGGAATTCGAAGTGTTACATCTTTATCTTTATTGAAATTTCTGCAGGAGTGGAAAAATGTTAATATGAGAGCGATGAAATGGACCATTATGGTTGTTTTCTATTTAAGTTGATGAGTTCTTCCCCACTCTGTTTTGACAGTTTCCTACTGCTTTTCCGCCGGAACATTCATCTGTTTTATCTCTAAATTTGTGCTTGCTTCCCTACTCCTACCGAGAAAGAGCCTTGTTTAATTTCATCCTTAGTGAAAACTGAGAAGCCAATTCTTATTATTCTCACAAGTTGACGGTAGACTTTCCAAAATCACACGGAAGCAATGACGTTCCGAGAAACGAACGAGGAATGTCTTTTAGAACCTTGCGGAGAAAAGAAATAATCAAATGTGTATATGGATTGCATTTTAAAATATATATTTTTTTAATTTTTCAAAAAAAAAATAATAGTTACGAAATATAAAATATATTGAAAAGTATAAAAACGTATTAGATAGTGTTTTACAATACTAACTATACACATCCAAATCTTCTACGATGCAAAGTTCAAAGGATACCTTAGATATCTACGCATTGAGCCAATGACAAGAAGTGACTCGGTTTCTCCCAAATAATGATCAAACGTATGGACTCGGAAGGAGATTAGACAATTGAGGACTATCTTTTTAGAACATACGGAGTATAATATTCTGCTATTTGAAGAGGTATGTTTTGAAAAAGTGATAACTTTTTGAATTATACGTTGGATATTCAAGATGAAATTTTGTTGACAGACATTAAATCGTGATACAACCTCCACTCAGAATTAATTATTGTCTTTTAAGAATATATATTATATATTAATGAAACAGTATTATGGTTGTGTTGTTTGTATTTTGTTTTACTTTTCGTCCGCCAAAATTTGAATTGAGTTTTGAGTTAATAGATATATATAATGAAGACAAGGAAGAAAATGTTGGGAAAAGGAAAAACCTATTAAGTTTTCTAAACATGAAAATTACTTTAAGGTATCCAAAAATGCAAAATGTGACATTTTCATTGAAACGGATGGAATATTTTAGGGAAATTTGCATATATAGCAGTGTTGACCGTTGATTTGCAAATATAGTACCCTCTTTTTTTTCCTTACAAACATAACACTTCAGGGCTGAACAAAGACCAATATACCCTCATCTTCTCTTTTAAAACCTAAAGACACTGCACTTCATCAGTTCATCTTCATCTTCATCTTTATCGATTCAACAAAATTTGCTCTCATACCTCATTATTTGAACTTCTTATTATTCTCACACCCCATTGGATCATCATCTTCAAACAAGAAGACCGCGACCGTGGAGAAAAATCGCAATGGGGAGATATTAGTTGAAATTTGCACAAGTTGAACTGGGTTTGTGAACTTCAACGAAACTGGTCGAGTCCTAAGTCGAGTTTTAGGTCGAGCAAAACGTTAGGTCGAATACAAGATCGAGTCTAAGGTCGAACAATAAGTCTGAGTAGTAATTGGTTGAATATTAGATTGAGCTTGACCTAAACTCGACCTAATACTCGATCTACTACTAGGTCGAGTTAAATTTTTAAAAAAAAAAGAAAAAAATTTGAATTTTTTTTTTAAAAAAAAGTTTTAGGGTCAAACTTGACCTAAATTTTAAAAAAAAATTAAAAAAAGTTTTAAAAAAATTAAATTTTTTTTTGAATTCCAGAACCAATAATGGAATTATGTTTACATAAACTGAAACAACCATATCCAAACTTAAAAGTAAATCCACTTTCATCAAATTTTGAAACATAAATCAAGTTTCTAGAAATTGAAGGTACATAGAGAGTTTACATTAGATTCAAGTGGTGACCAGCATTTAACACTAAACGATAAAAACCTATGCCTTCAATTGGGACCTTCTTACGGTTTCCCATGAATAAAAAACTCTTTGTTAGATTTATGGTTTGGATTGTAATGAATCCCTTTCTTAAATTGGAAACATGAGTACTAGCACCAAAATCAAGCCACAAAGTATTTGAAGGAACTTTAGTTAAATTTAGTTCAGAACATATAAAAATATTAGATGTATTTTTCTTTTCAAACCAAACTTTACATTTTAGACAATCTTCTTAATAGTGTCATTCTTTCTTACAGAAATGACACTTATTTGTCTTTCGTTCATTTTTATCATCATCAATAATAATCTATGTTATTTTAGCAGATATTTTCTTCTTAAATTTATTGACATTTGACTTATAAATTTTACTAGCTCCTTGATCCATAAGATTAACAAAATAAACTCCTTAATAGATATTTTCTTCTTAAATTTATTGACATTTGACTTATAAATTTTACTAGCTCCTTGATCCATAAGATTAACAAAATAAACTCCTTAATTCTTTAGTCTCGTTTCCTCTTAAATTAATATACCGAACAATTCATTAATATCGCCCACAAGATCAGAGTTCAATTCTTGATCACGGAAATTTTTCGTAATTTTCCTACGGAAACTTTCTCTAGCCTACGCATGCATGCGGACTAGAGAGATTTTGGTAATAATTGCCTATGCATGCATGAGGGAAAATTTTCTCTAGCCTATGTGCATCAAAAGGCGTACAGCAACATTCGGGAAATTGGTTTTGTTTCCTGGCCATTCCGTGTCCCCACCATGCACGGCCCTCTGGTGAAAATTTCACCAGAGAGGTTTGCCGACCGTTCAACATCAGTTTTTTTTTAATCAAAATCCGTAGGAAATAAATAAAAACAAACCAAAGCAACAGCAATCAAAAAACATTAAAGCCACCAAACAGCAGCCACGAAACTTCATCAATTTTACTGTCATGAATCTCAATTAATTTTTTTCTTTAATCCGTACAGCCATAATATTTACAAATTAAAAAAAATCAAAATTAATATGCAAATTTATGACCAAAATTATTAATAGATAACTCACTCTAATATTACATGTTAAATCTTAAATTTCATGATGTAAATATAAAGGCAAAATTTCTTAATAAATAATTTATCATAAATTATTAAAACATAAGTCATAAAGATTGTGTACTTGATGTGAAAAACATAATTATTGATAACAAATTGGGAAACACCATTACTTATTGTAAAAATTAATTTCTCTCACTTTATTATTCTTTCTGTCACATACTATTTTAATAAAGAAAGTTTTGTGTTGTATGTCTGTAATCTTAATAGGCAGAGAAATAACTAATTTATATATTTTTAACTTTAATCTGATACGTCTATCAAGTATTCAAATAAATTATTAAATTTTATTTTACTACTAAATTGATGGTAAGAATTAATTAAAAAATTATAATTAAACCTAATAATTTGGGCACACATTCTAACAGTTTGGGGACGGAATGTGGGGCGGAGGGAAGGGGTGGGGTGAAAGTTTCTTGGCAGTAGTGGGGCTTACTGTCCCACATTCACTACAAGAAAATTATTTTATTCCGACGGCAAATTTCCGACGGAAAACCCACATTTCCGTCGGAAAAATTAAGAATTCTGACGGATTTCCGTCGGAACATTTCCCTCGGAATAACGTTCGTCGCAAAAAACTTTTCCGACGGTTAACCGTCGGAATTATAAAGTTTCCTACGGATTTTCCGACGGACAACGGGCAATGAAAAATTATCTTTTTCTGACGGAAATCCGTCGGAAAATATTTAATTTCCGACGGATATCCGTCGGAAATGTAATAAAATTTTTTAAAAAAATAAGTAATTTCCGACGGATGTCCGTCGGAAAGTATTAAAATTATTAAATAAATAAATATGTTCCGACGGATTTCCGTCGGAAATTAAATAAAATTTAAAAAGAAATAAATAATTTCCGACGGAATGCCGTCGGAAATTTAATAAAATTTTTTTTAAAAAAAAATTCCATTTTAAATTATTTTAAAAAAAATTATTTTATACACATAAATTTGACAAAAAATAATACTATCCTAATCTTTGTAAGGTAGTCAACACTAACCTGCAGGATGTATCATCCAAGAGTTCCATCACAAGAAACAGCAAAATGAGAGAAGTTATCACTTGGCGTACTTCATATTTGATGAATAAAAATGGGAGTTTGAAATGCCATTACTACAGAACTACACATACAACAGGCGGGATGAATAACCATACAAACATTACAACAACAATTTGTCAATCAAGTCAACCTAAAGTACTCGAAGATGGAAAAAGTATTACAACATTTGTGATGACATCAAATGTGTTGTCTTCAAATGGGAGTTTTGGGTTAACATTCAAGTCTTGCACAATATATTACGTGAGAACTGCGGTGAATGAAAGTGTTGCACTGAATCAAACTTGTTCCTCTAATAAACAACATTAATGAGCATGAAAGGAATCTAAGAACATAACATCTTTCAAACAAGTCGACCATCTCTATTTGGAATGGGACATTGTAATTGCAGACAACTTGCAATAGGTGAAGATTTCAGGTGCTGAAAAGAAACTATGAACGTTGGTTCATAGTTTACATGATCTTAAAGTGATCTTGGTGTACAAATCGCTTATTCCACATTACAATGGTTGATCTCATCTGATAATTTCCAAAATGATCCTCAAATGTGTTCAAAAATCTCAACATATTTTTAACTGTTTTTTTTCAAAACCAATCTACAATGCAAAAAATGCAAAAAAATACATTGCAGAAGTCCTCCCAAATTCCGAAAATGTTCATATGCAAATTGCAATCCAAAATGCAAAAAATGTACAAAAAAACCTAAAAATTAAGAGTCCAGAACAACATACAAAAATGTAGATAAATACTGAATGTTTATATGCAGTCCAAATCCAGATTCTGTTCCCAAAAATAAAGATAAGAGCTGAAAACTAGTCCAGAATACAAAAATGCATATAAATGCTAAAAAAATTCAGTAAAAAAGTCTACAAAAATTCAAACAAGTTAGAAGGAATAAATGCAGTAAATATCAAGAGGGCAAAAACACAGAACACAAAATTCCCATCAAACACAGAACACAGAACCACGTAACACGTAACACAAATCCGAACTTCCGCCACAAATCCGTACACGAACACAAATGCGAGCGAAACCAAAAACAAAACCAACAATCGTTTAACAGAACCATTCTCATCAATCAGAAGCCAAAAAACCAGAAAATTATACAGTAAAATAGGCCAATTACAAAATGCCACAAACCAAAACAGAACCGTTCGGCCGAGGACGAGCAACGGGGGCGGAGGTCGAGCAACGGGGCAGCGGAACTTCCAACGGCTCCCGATGGAGGAGCGGCTGAAGAGGGAAGACGATTGAGGACGATGCGATGCGGGAGAGAGGAAAGAGGGGGGATGCGATGCGGGAGGGGCGGGAGAGAGGAAAGAGGGGGGAAAAAAGGTAAGAAAATTTTTGGGGAGGCGGGTGGGAGCGGGAGGCGGGAGGGAGGGGGAAATGGGCGGGAGGGAGGGGGAAATGGAAAAGGGAAGGGTTTTTTTTTTATGTATTGTAACATTTCCGACGGATATCCGTCGGAAAAAGTAATTTTTTTTAATTTTTTCGAAGAACTTCCGACGGATTATCCGTCGGAATCGCTTTAAAATTTTTATTTGAATATTTTCGACGGATTATCCGTCGGAAAATTTATTTTTTTATTTTTTCCTATATTCCGACGGATTTTCCGTCGGAATTTTGTAATTTTTTAAATTCATGGCAAGAACTTCCGACGGAGATCCCGTCGGAAATGTTTTATTTTTTTATTTTGAATATTTCCGACGGAAATCCGTCGGAAGCTTACATTTATTCTATATTTTATATAATTCCGACCGCATGTCCGTCGGAAAAATTGAAAACTAAATTTTTTAATTGCTCTTCCGACGGATTATCCGTCGGAATTTTTTGGCGCGGGTGGCGCTATTGTGTTCCGACGGAATTTCCGTCGGAAATACGTCGGAATAATTTTTACCGACGGATATCCGTCGGAATGTTTGGGTGCAGCCCTGCCGTTCGCTTTTTCCGACGGATATCCGTCGAAAGTTTCCGACGGATTAAAATCCGTCGGAATAGGCCGTCGGAAAATAGCACTTTTCTTGTAGTGATTAGAGCATCTTATTCTCAATATGGCAGCTGCACTGCACAAATCCATTCGCCGAATTTGCCTGATGTATAATTCTAAAATTTCCTGATAGATGAGAATAACTTTTTAGAAAGTGCATGACCATCATATTATAATTATATGCTCCAATTATCAAATGGTACTCATCCAGAGCTTAGCCTTGACATGTATGCTTGGTTAAAGTTATTGTTCCCAAATTCGACCGAAAGGAATAAAGTGTACTTTTTTGTAAAGCAATCATATTTACGGGAATAAAAAGACTGCTCTACTTGCCATGAGCCAGACTTCACACACACACACTTCATTTTGAAGTAAATGGGTGCAGAGCCGTCAAAAGATGAGGTTTCACAGCCTACAGAAGAACAAGAAAACTTGAAACCACCACAGAGGAATGACACCGAGGCCCGGGAAATAAGGATCCCCACCCCCGAAGTGAAGCTTCCTCATAATCATAAAGAGATTCTGAAAGATGCGGATGCAGCCGTTGATAGAACATCAACTGAGAAGCTGTATGATCAGCTATACTCGGGAGTATTCTTGAACCAACATAAGAAGGCAAGTAATTTCGGTCCAAAGTGTTCCCAGAAGTGCAGTTTATGTTTTTGTCAACAGTATTATGGTTTATAGGTAAAGTATGAAACAATATACGTGACTGTTCCCACTGACGGCCTGTTTTTTGAGGCTGATGGTGAATAACTGAATGAGCTTCTAAATTGCAAATAGAACTACTTTGTGATTTCTTTATTTTCGTTTCCTATAAACCATCAAATTAAGTATATGTTCTTACAAGAGACTTTTACGTGATGCAGAAGTACTGGATTGATAAGAGGTTGAGGAACTGCTTCATGTTATATGCAAAAGATCTCTCCATAACCTGGGCCGAAAACAGTTTCATCTGGCATTGGCCCCTTATAAAAGAGTGCAGGTACTCGTTAAAAAAGTATTCACAAACTGCTAAAAGAGAGTGAAAATTGTTTGTTTTTGAAAATATATAATTTATATTTTTAATTTATCTTATTGTATTTATGAACTATAAGTTCTTTTTTAGTTAATTTAATACTAATTTATATAATTATATTGTTAGTTAGAGTATCATGTAACATGGTTTCTATTTTTTTTATTCTATTAATGGCATATAAAAATTTATTTAGTATGTGTAACTTTAAATAGTAGCTAGATATAAAGTTAATTCAATTAATTATTTAATTAACACTAACATATTAAAATTAAAATATATTACAACTTTAAATATATATAGCTATTTATTTATTATTACGATGTAAATTAGTTTATATAAAAGTATATTTAGTTAATTTCATAAGTAAAAATAATTGAAGGTAATAGTTATAAAATATTTAAATAAAGATATGTAAATGTAGAGTATGAATTGTTTTTTTTTTTGTAGATAAATATACCAATTATTTTTAATCATAGTGTTTACAATTTATTTAAATAATTATATATTATAATAAATTTAAATAATGTTTGAATTAGTATTGATATTTTTTTAGTCAAAGCATTTAAAATAATAAATGGGGATCAAGTTAAATTATTTTAAAATTTTATTTATATAATTTTTAATATATACTACTAACTAAAATTTTTTAATATTAGAATAAAACATTTAAGAATATATATAAAACAAATATATAAGTGTATGTGAGTTACAAAATTTATATGATAATTAAAATTGGAAAAAAAATCCCATGTACGATAGAAATTTTGATTAATTTTATATTACAACTAATTGTATTTGAAAATAAAATTTAAATTCACAATAAAAAATAAAATAATAAAAACTTTTAAACTAAATTAATATACAAAAAGTGCACAAAAATAGTATCAAAATTTCAACAAATTACACTTTTACCAAAGTGTAATATGCAACCTGGAGGAAACTTACAAACAGTAGGTAATCAGTAACTCTTCCTTTTAGAATATAGATTTACGATGAAGAAAATACAGCAGACCGTAGATTCATCATTCTGACAGACTAACGTTTCTGGAATATAGATTAATTTCTGACATGCTACTCATCATTTTTTCAGTGATGTATCTCTTGTTGCCGCAGAGCTGCTCAATGTTTGCTGGCTAGAAATTCATGGAAGGCTCAATACTATCAACCTTACACCAAAAACTCTGTATGAAGTTGTATTTGTCGTTATGTTGAAAGATCCTGCTTATGGATGGGAAATACCAATAAACCTCAGACTCATTCTAGCAAATGGAGGCAAACAAGAGCACAAAGAAAATATGTTGGAAAAGCCAAGAGGAAAATGGATAGAAATCCAAGCAGGAGAGTTTGAAACATCGCCCGAAAATATAGGGGAAATGGAAATCTCGCTGTATGAATATTATGGTGGAATCTGGAAGAAAGGGCTGGTCATAAAAGGAGTTCTAATTAGACCAAAACACTGAAGTTGTTAGCTAGATTAATGACACTCCATGGTCCCATTGGCAGTAACTGCGTACTAAAAGTTTAGTTTCAAGGAGGACGAGAAAAAACAATCCAGCTAGAGAAACGCGCGAGTGTAAGAATAGATATCTAAACAACCAAATAATGCATGTATAAATAAAATTCTTACACCCCTGAGCAGCTGGAAGTGTTGAGTAACAGATAGTAGAAACATGTAATCCAAGTAATCATGTTTCAAATATATGAAAGATGAATCACTATAGATAACAAAAATGCCAGCCAAACTGACGCGAACCTGGTGGTCATCTGTCACAGAACAAGGCTTTACAATTTCATTGGAAAGGCGTTCGTTCAAGTTGGAAAAAAAACGGTAGCGTTTTTGATAAAAAAGAATGAGTTGTAATCGTTAGTTAAAGGAAGTTAGTTGTGAATTGAAGTCAATTAGTAACTAAGTACCTGACTTCCTTCCGGAACTTGCAGACGGATTAGTACAGAGATAATGGAGCTCATATTGTAACAAGTAGGTTTTGGAATGTTGTTCTCTGTAATCTTCCCCCTAAATTTCTAAATCTTCTCCAATGCTAATTCCCTGCTTTCTGCTATATTATTTTTTTTTTTTTGGAAAGAATGGGTCTAAATAAAACTTCAAAAGATTGAAAGAAAATCCAACTTTACAAGAGTGAGCTAGCATATACTTCCTTATCATTTGTCAATTTGAATGATGTCTATTTTTTGAACTTATAAATGCTTCAAGAAATCATTTTGTATCTGTTAAATTAGCAAGTAATAAATAATTTTTAATTTAATTTTCATTTTCATTGGTTTATGGATGAATTATTGTTGATTCTTTGGCTATGGTGGTGAGATTATATATTGCCCAAATATGCTCTTTTTTATCGTACTTTTAAGGGACTTTATTATTACAATGCTAAACTTGTTAATGTGAAAGAGTATTTTTAATGTCAATTATACAGTAAAGAAATCAGCTTTTAAGTAATATTGTCCATAATGTGTTGCAATCAAGTGGTTTTATTTCAATAAGACTGTGCAATCTTTTGAACAAAGTTACCTTCTTTACACGAACAAAATAAAAAAAGTCTTCCTAAAATCAAGAAGAAATATAAATAAAAAATTAAGCTTTTTAAAATTAGTTTGTTACGTTAAAATAATAGACGTAACCGTTGCAGTTAATGATTTTCTCCACATATTCAATTATTCAATAATATTTATTGACTTTTAGATTTTCAATTTACTTTTTCACCTTAAATGGATGATAATACATCCCACCCAACATTAAGTCATTAATGTGTTTCGTGTATTGTAAATTTTTTTCCACTTATAGACATATGCACCTCTAAAAGCATCTCCTATGCACTCGCCCAACTCACTCCCTATTATTTTCTATAAATTCCAATTCCTTTCTCATTTCATATCATCCCTTTTTTTTTATTGAAAAAACCACAAAACTCACGAGAAGTTTTGAAGGAAAAAATCACTACACCAATCTGTTAACAATTTGGTTACAAAAAAAATGTCAAACAAGGGACCATGTATGCAATGTAAGATTGAGAAGCCTATATTTCTGCACTTTGTTTATTACAGAGGAAAAGCTCTACAATTCTGCACATCTTGTTTACTTGAATTGTTCCCAGGTGCCTTTTGTCCAATCTGCTTTCAAGTTTATGAAAATGAAGATTTAAACTCCTCTCCGAAACTATTCAACTGTTCTACGTGCCCCGCTCGAGCCCATTTTAGTTGTGTTTACTTCATTTCAGCCTCAACCTCAACCTCAGCCTCATCAAGCTCCATACCCCCGACTCATTACATTTGCCCATCTTGTTCCGATCCGAATTTCAAATATTTCAATTGTCAGAGGGATGAAATACCTCAGTTAGCCTGCATTGATAAGCACTTGGTATCGCAGTTGCTAGCTGCCTGTATTATTTCTCAACGCCGCATGGCAGAAGTTGCTTACTTGTGCAGGCTTCAAGTTGAGATAAGAGCTAAGGAAGCTGCCGAGGCATACAAAGCGGCGAAGAAGGCCTTGGAAAATTCGGCAGAATTGACTGTGGCTGCTAAACAACACAATCAAGATGACTGTCATGTAATTTCATCAGATAGTAGCAATGAAGAGAATGAGATTAATTAATAATGAAGGGACTAATAGGCGAAGAGAATCACACTGAAGAGAGCAGTGGTGATTGAAGTTAGCTTTGGAAAAATAATCGTGTCTGTTGACTTATGATAAACTTTGTGTTTTTGGTCCCGTAATTATCCTTCTGTGTTTTTTTTTTTTTTTTTGGTTGTTGTCATAGTTCCCCTTTTGTTTAATGAATTGTCAAAGTAGTGTGCTTTTATCATTTGTATCTTTTTTTTGTTTTCCGTTATCATCAATGTCTCAATTCATATTAATGTCGGTGTGCGCTTATCAATTGTATTTTTTTTTTCTTTCTTTATTTTGATCAAAGTTCATATTATTTTATAGCAAGATATAGTAAACAATAAGTCAATTTTAGATCCAACTTTCAATTTCTCTTTTCTTCCATGTTGTACAAATTCAAAATGTATATGTGCCTGCCAGCCCAGTTTGATGCTATATTAATTTCGGCCATCGCAGGCTGATTCGGAACTCAAACCTATTTTACTTAGAGAAGTATTTTATAAAGACAGAACATGTTGATTTTGGGCTGTACAAAAAGGTTTTGAGATGGATGTACCATTCAAATTTTAACGGAGGATTTTGCCTTTTTACACCACTGTTGATATGCTTGTTAATTCTAATACTAAGTAGTGAAATTTGAACTTAGTTACTGACATCTTATGTCCTAGTGAAGTGGATATATTTCTAGTATTCCTATGGGGAGGGTGAACCAAAAAGATAGATGGGTTTGACATTTTTCTGAAAATAAAATTTTTTACTCAAAAATGCTTATCATGTAGTTATCCAATTAAATTTGGAGTTTTTCTCCTAATTATTATGAATTTTAGAAAAATGGCACACTTCTAGGATATGCAGGGATCTAGTTCCAAGAGTATGGAATTTATGTTTGCAAAAATGAGAACACCCATTGGAATGTGAACTGGGGTGGTAATTTTTTTTTAAATAAACAAAAGTCTAAGTTCACATTTGTGAAATTCGAACTCAGATTCTTTTCCCCATATTTTGCACTTCAGCAATGAGCCAATGACAATTACAGACCATTTAAAAAAAAAAAAAACAAAAGAGTGTAGTGTCTCGTTTCTTTCTATGTGATATTAGCGTTCGTCGCAAAAGATCAACCATCACCAGCATCATTTTGGTACCAACCCCATCGGGTTTTGTTCTTCATCTCCATTGCTAGTCTGGTGAAAATCAGTCAGCGTATTTGTGCTGGGCTCAGAATCCACAGAACCCACAATAGAGTTGATACCTATACATCACCGGGATCACCCTCGTGCTGCAGAAACCATTGTCACTAATGTCCAGTCTGCCCTAGACTACTGGCGATACTACTGTACACAGGCTCTTATTGCGCCATCGGTATCTATTTCAATGTCTTCGCCTTGCTTCTGGAGCTGCCTCCGACCATTGTAATCGGAGCCATTTGGCATATATAGTGCAACCTCTGATTGCAGGGTATATAAGAGAATTAGAACATTTGATTTGATTTTTTTTTCCTATTACATTCAAATATGGACGATGTGTATAGGGGTAATATGTAGTTATTAATAGAGGGAAAAATTGAAATAATGATTTTCTCTTATTTTTTTACTAGTTTTTAGTACCCGCTCAAGGAGCGGTGAATACTTAGTTAAAAAATTTTAATAATTGTTAAATTTTTATAAATATATTATTACTATTATTTTAAATATTTTAATTTGTCTTTCTACTATATAGTTATTTTGATATAATAATGTAAAAGTGACACAAACTTTATACTCTTCCCGTCCCAAAAAAAAAAGTTCACATTTGTTAAGGTATAACTTGTTATTAGTTATTAGGTACAACTCATTTAATGTCCACTAAATGCATAATTTTACGTTTTTATCTTTATTTTTTAATTTTGAGTATACATGATTATTGTTAGTAAGGATATTTTAGAAATTTCATTTAAAAGTGGACTATTTTTTTGGGACAAGAAAAAGTTTTCAAAGTGGACTCTTTTTTTGAGACGAATGGAGTACTAATGATGCTAATTAAAATATTAGTAAGTTCTTTTTTGGAAAAAAAAAATTTACCAACGACTAATAAATAGAAAGATTAATATCACATAAGATTGTGACTTTTATTAGAACAACTGAATTTAATGTGATAGACTTTAAAATTCTAGTAATTAGATATATTCTTAGTTATTATATTTGCATGAATTTAAATGATATTGATAATACATTTTTAGTTATTTTTGCAATGATTAATAAAAATATTTGTCATTAATAATTCAAAAAAAAATTCTCTTGTAATATTTTTAACAATTAATGGTAAATGAAAACAAGTTAACTACATTTTAATATGACATTTTTATAGTGTTTTATTTTTGCATTAATATATAACATATTTACAAATAAAAATTTTAAATTGATAGGAATACTTATAAGAGAAATATGCAAGTGTATGTAGGTCATAAAATTTATATATTATTTTTAAAATTGAACTATCAATTGCATTTTTCATTTAAAGTTAATTAATAAAAAATACTATTTTTTACTTAAAATAATAAAAATAATAATTAAAGAATAAATTCAAAGAAGATTTAAAATAAATAGTCTAAACAATTAATGAAATTCACCTATAAGGATTTGTAGTAAGCTAATAGAATTAATAAAAAAATACAATAGAAGTTTTTAAAATAAATTAAAACTCAAATTGATTAATAAATATTTGTAAATATAAAATATAAATTTTTTTGGTATAAATAAATATTCCAATTGATATATTTGGATAAATAAACATTATAAATACCAAATGACAATTGAAATGATTTTATATAATATTTAGAAATAATACTGGTATTTTAAGTTAAAATGTTTAAAATGACAAATGAAAAATAATTTATATTATTTTTAATGTTTATAATCAATATTACATTTTAATTTATGATAACATAATTGTTTTTGAATATACATGTGTGTGTCCATGATTACCAAAAATTATATGATAATATAAATTAAAAAATGTGTCCCCATGCATAACAAAAAAAAAAAAAAGTTTGATGTATTTTACATTCTGACTATTGATTACACTTAAAAGAAAATTAGAAATAATTAATAATAATTGTATGTTAAAATAAAGAAAAAAAATACAAAAGCTTTTGAAACAAATTAAAACTCATAGAATTGTTGAAAAAATAATGGCAACACTTTACAAAATTACACTTATACCAAAGAGTTATTTGCAACTTGGAAAAAATCGGATGACAAAAGGTCACCATCAACTCTCTCTTTTATAATAATAGATACAGATATTAATCCACATTTATGATAGTTAAAGTTGGAAAACTTGTGGGTAAGGATGATTGTGCCATCGCGTATATTAATCTAGTTTGCTAAGAGATATGAATGTACATTAATTCACAAAATACATGTCACATGTCAAAATTATTTTGGTAAGTTTAGATATATAATTTAGCTTTAAAATGATGGATAGTATTATTCATCAATGGAAACGAAGGCGGATGATGGACCCTTTTTTGTTTTGTAGTTACTTTGGTTGACGAAACAAATTCACATATTTTAGTTTAGTTTAGAAGAGTACTTTGATTTTCTAGTGAAAGACGTAGTCACACACATTGTAATTGTCAAAGGATTGTTTCTGATATATCACCCTTTAAAAGTAACTAATATGAAATGACTTCACCCTTGTACTAAAAAATCTTGGACAAATTTAATGGTATGCATACTCCTGAAAAAACTCTAGTTTTTGGGCAGGGCAGCAACATATTTGAGGCTTATGAGAGAAACGTGTACCTTGCGCAGAGGTTCGTATCTATGACATGAAAATTATCAATCATTTTTTTTAACCTATTAGTCCTAATTTATTTGTTTTCCATTTTCAAACCATTTTTTTTAATGCAAATTGTGACTTAATTGTTTTGATGGACTGGGGTAGTGCATGAAATTGATTTCTTTGAATGTTTGAATGTTCTTTTCTAGGTAACTTCGTAATGGCATAATGTTCAAAATTGTGTAGTAACTAATGGAGTTTAATTATCTCATATAATTCTTAAACCATTAATTCTATATGTGACATTTGGAAATTGCACCATTTAGAGGTTTGCTTTCTACAAGTCCCGAATGAAATCCCACACCAAAATGAGGATCCTTGTGTGATCCAGAGTCCAGCCAAAATGTTCAAAAGATGCAAACAAGATGGTAGAAGGCGTGACATTGTACTCTATTGGAAGATATTGACCATGATACAGATATTAATAGGCCACCTGTAATACACAGAGTAACACGGAAATGGCAGTCTCATCTCGATTTTTCACACCCTTATCTGTCCTCTATTGATATTGCCTACAATTCCATTATCACTTGGTTATAATCAGATGATTTCTTTGTCATCTACTAGTTCATCTCCTTTTTTCAGACTTCTACAGTCTTATTCAAATGGCTCAAGGTTCAATGAATAAAGATGAATGTGGTATATGACACTAATGACATAGATCAGAAAATTCAATCTTATGACAAAGATTCACGTCTTACTCACAACATATACAGCTTATAACATTTACCCTAATTGATATGAATACTGGATTTTCCATACTAATATTATTAACATACATATTTTTTCTATAGAAATATTAAACATATTAAAACACTTTCTGTATATATAAAATATTTGAATTACTGTATCACACAATGATGCTTAGAGTACTATCATTCCCAACGTGTTTTAAAAATTTGCATAACGTTACCTCCATGTGCCATCACTAGTATTAAGTAGCCACATTTTCAATCACTAGGATTAATTATTGTTTATTCTTTCGTCACTGGGACATATTTTATCTTACAATAATATTTATTTTCACTTATGTAAGATTAACAAAAAAATTATGTGAAAGATTCAAACTAAGTGAAACATCTACATACATAGATATATCATTTTCCACTCGTAGTTGTCATTTTTCTATCATTATAAATTGCCATTAGAAGGATTTCTTTTGTAAAAAAAATCAATTGATAATAGCATTTGCTTCAGTTTCTATTGTTTTTAGCTTGCAAATTTATTAACTTAGACAGCTTAGTATTTGATGCATCAATTGAAAACAGAAAAGTGCATTTACTTCAATTTCTATATTTTTTACCTTACAAATCATTAACTTAGATAGCTTAGTATTTGATGCATCAATTAAAAAAAAACAAAAGAAAAACGAGCTAAAACACGAAGTAAGGAAAAAAAAATAGCTGAAATGTGAACATAGGGAAAAAAATTGTGTTCACATTCGTGAAGCACAAACACAAAATTTTATTTATCAAAAAGAAATGAATTGAGTTTGCATTTCACAAATGCAAGCTCAAATTTTTTTTATTAAAAATAAACAAGGTTGCATTAAGCAAACTTCCTGTAGGAGCAGGATCACTACATATCCTATTGGTAGCCATTTTTACAGAATTTACAATAATTAGGAAAAAATCCATCAAATTTGGTCAAATAGTGGAGGAGGTAGGCTGTAGCTCATTTAAAGCAAAACAAAAATTAAATAAGAATATGTGAAAATTAATTCTTT
The DNA here is from genome assembly GCA_020080225.1 of Gynochthodes officinalis. Classification (NCBI taxonomy): domain Eukaryota; kingdom Viridiplantae; phylum Streptophyta; class Magnoliopsida; order Gentianales; family Rubiaceae; genus Gynochthodes; species Gynochthodes officinalis. Next base: position 12,641,996 of record CM034617.1, read on the forward strand.
GCACGAATCTCCCATCTAATGGGATAAATATATCTTAGGAAGAAAGAATTAATGAGCAATTTAGTTGTTCATTTCACCAAGATGAGGTGGAAGACTTAGATCTTACCCTATTTAGTTGTCCATTTGCTATATAGGTTTGGACTTTGAGCTTTCTTGAAAAGAATACGTTATTTTCAGTATGCAATTTGTGTTCTTTAGGTAAGGAACTAATTCCTGGCTAATATTTCACGTGATATTCTCTCGAAATTTGTTATCCTCTCTTAGAGAATTAGGAAGAATAAAAATTAACCACTGTAACGAAATGGGTTCAAAGAATCTCTCTGAGTTATCAATACAAGTTTAAATTTAAATTTTCTTCAGAAGTTTAAAAGGCTTGCATTATAAGTGGTATTTTGAATCTTGGTATTACTTCTTCTGGATTTGGTTCTTGGCAACCTGTTGATTTTGGGCATTATGAAGTTAATTTTGATGAAACTGTTTTCCAGGGATGTAGAACTCAAGGTCTAGGAGTTGGACTCTGACATCATATTGGCAATTTCGTGGATGGGTTTATAAACCATTTCATTGATTGGTTGTTCCAAATGTAATTGAAATGATGGCAATAAAGGAAGCAGATCTTTTATACAAACAGATGTCTTGGAACAATTTTGTTTTAAAAAGAGATTCAATCAATACAATAAAAACCCTCACTTGCCAAGATGCTGTCTTGTTTGAAGTTGGTGTTTCAATTGATGAAATCAGAAGTATTTTGTCTCAACTTTCTATCAACAGAATAGTTTAGACCAAAAGAAACTATAATTGTGGTGCTCGCATTGTAGCTCAAGCAGCTAGATTTTGTAGTAATTATCAGATTTCTTGGAATATCCTACCATCCCGTATTTCTTCAGTTGTAATAACTAATTTAGTTCAGAAAAAAAGTTGTTTACCTTCTTTTTTATTAAAGGAAAAAGTTAAAAGTTCATTAAAATGTCTTTAATTTCTCACTTGAATAAAAAGTTTTCACCAAAAAAAGTAAGACTTTATGTTGACAAACAGCTTGAAAATGAATTGTATGGACACTTTTGCCTATTTTAAGCCATAAAAATCATAGATGAGCATTATTCTAAGTAACCACTTTGAAGAGTTAAATGGCCAAAAGTTTGTAAAACATAGTTTACATGATCTACATAGTCTAGTAGTTTCAAAGATGGTTTTTTTACCATTTCTTGAATAAAATTAATTTGTCACTTAATATTGTGCCTAACTAGATAATTATAATAACATGTTGTGTTCTTGACTTGAGATCAATCATGAATAAGATGAACATTGACAGTCCTTGTGAAAAAAGAAAAAAGAAAAGAGATCAACACTCATCATTCACGAGGGGTTTGTAGACTGATAAGATACTTATTCTAACTTTTAATCCTTTCGTACTTCTTTCTACAATTCTAATATAACTAAAGAAGGGCTACCATTGTGGAAGTGCAATATTAATCTCATCCCAATGTCATGTAATCAAGGTGGCAAATTGTTTGGGGACATCCTATGCTAGGAATATGCTTCCCATGAATAAAGACTACTTTCTTATTTGCTTGCTTGAACACCTCTCTTCATGCGGGATCTTACATCTAAAAGTTCACTAGTTAAAGTGCTGTTCTCCTAGCATCGGGATTGACAAACTTTCCTTCTGTTTTTTTTTTTTTTCCAACTTACAATTTAAAAAAACTCCCATGTCCGGCCACCCCTTTCGATATGAGGCGAAAAGTTGATTTAAATAACTAAAATATAAATTTTCTATAGATATATATCATTGGTATGATAAGTTTGATGAGAGTAATTTTATCTTGGTAACGTATTTAACTTGATTGTTGTATATTGTTTTTGTTTAAGAAACTACATGCCTATAACGTACATTGGTCCTCATAGCATGTTTTTCATGAATTTAGACATAATGCTTATATTGGTAATTAACCTTCTAATATCAATTAGTCTTGCTTTTGATATATATGAAGAATTTAACCATGTAGAAGCCCTTTTGAGCATTTGTCTTTTTAACCAAACTATAATTTTACAGACTAGAGGCCATGACATACCTCCTAGATAAATTTTAGAGCGATTGAGGAAAGTTACTTGTCTAATGGAAAAAGAGTCTCTGCAGAGCCAAGTGCAACTAGTGACAGCTTGCAAACAATTCAACTACATTTTGACACTCCTCAAACTAGGAAATGAATTATTTGTGTTGACTTTTAACCATTGTTTGAACACGTGGCCTGACTTTATTATCCTTATCCTAGTAGATAGTGCATAGGCGTATCGTGGATTTGTCATAGAGAGAAAATGCAAAAAGAAGACATTAATAAATAAGTTAAATTTTAACTGAAAATTAAAAATTCAAATTAATAAGTTTTGAATACTTTTATTTATTAAATGTTGTATACTTTTCTTTAAAACTAATATAAAACACTTTTACCAATGAATCTCAACAATCTCTCAAAAAGTATGCTTTGCCCATGTTCATTCCGTAAGAATAAAAAGTGGGTTTGTAATCTCTACGGGGTGGTTGAGCGGTAATGCGATGTTGCTTTCACGGGAAAGAATAAAGTTCGAACCTCTCGGTGCGCATCGACTCTGTTGTGAGATCTTATAGTACCCGTGAATTTATATACGACTGTAGGTTGGAGTCTACCCACAGAAGTCCCGGAGTTGGTACCTGACCAGGAGTTCCAAAAGGTTATTTGGTGCGAGAGTTTCCGAATCATGAAAAAAAAAAAAAGGTTTGTAAATAAGTACTAATAGTGGATTAAATACATCTAGATGTAAAAGGATTCAGCTAGAATTAAGTTTGTTATGTAGACTCTTTATAAAAATGGTGATTGTTAAAATTCTTTCTCAAAAGCAAACTTTATTTACGCAATAATAAAAATAAATTTCCCCAATTGAAAAAGATTAACTTATAAGCAATAGATGTAAGATAAAAGTGCTTTACATATAGAAAATTGCCTATTAACTTATATTTTAATTGGAATTCAACTTGACAAGTAGAGTATTCCTATATATTGATATAGGCTAGAGCGAGAAGACTAATTAATCACGTCATGACCTGAATAATCTGAATGTAGAAAAAAATTAATAGTATGTCAAGTCAAAATGTGAACGAACGTCACATTGGGACATGAGCAAACCGAGAACAAATGTTTGAAACATTTTCTCCTTAGGCCACAACGTGAAGTATAGTCACACTTTGGCCTGAGTAGGCAGAACGTATTCCATATTAGCCATGATGGACATGCATTCTATATCCATCTTTAATCATTATACACTAAACCTTGGAAAATATGGAGTTTGTTTCCTACAATAACTTATTACAACTAACCTTTAGAGTTGAACTACCATGTTGAATCAATTTGACCCGATCACAAGCTAATTCCTCATCTTCCTCAAAATCCATTATATAAGGGATAAAATATGAATGAAAAGTTTGTGTAGGAAAAATAATGCAGCCAACCCAACCTTGTCAAGACCACTTTGAGTAGGTGGATAAGATGGTGATTTTTTAACCAAAAATGGCCCGACATTGAAAAAAATAGAGGTAAACCCATCCACCAGTTACGAAATAGATGAAACAACCTCTCCAAAGGTTCTCTTAAACGGCTAGAGAGAAGGCAATTGTTAATCAAATATACTGCTAAAGTTGCATGAAAAATGTAGCAGCGTGCTTCTCAAAATATCATAAAAAACAATCTAATTGACAAAGATGCTTGCGAGAGCAACCCAAAGTTTTTGTTGAGATAAAACCATGTAAAGAACACACATGCTCAAATTAGAAAACTTTTAAGAAAAAAATTTTAATTGGATAAATAACTAATGGGGAGTACAATCTCTTAAACAGAAGCAAAAACAATTGATGCAACTAAAGACGTTTTGATTCAAGTCGAAGTTGGGTTAAAAGAAACGCAACTCATGGCACAAAGATTTAAAGAAAACCTAATTTCCTCTAAGTTAGGATGTAACAATTGACCCTACGTTTATATTCGATTTCCTATATAAACACTTGTAATGAGTCAATTTATTCAAACGATCAATAATATGTTTGGGACCAAGAGTTCTTTCTAGGGTTGGATTACTTCTCCCATTTGTGCGACCATTGTGTTTGTTTAGTTTTTGTAGAAACTAATCGCATGATGATTATGTTCCTAACTTTTCATTATCGTTTGTCGTATCATCCACCCTACTTACCTAATTCTCATCTTACAAGATTTGCATTGATTAAGCATACCTATCAATTACTAATTAAACATTAGTTAGAAAAAAAAGGTTGTAGTTAATTGGATCAATAAGGTCACTATCATCTTATGGCATTACTAGAAATAAAAAAAAATAAAGATTATACTATCAAAATTGTTTCATACCTACAACAAGGAAAAAGCTGAGATCAATATAAGATCGATTGTCTAATTAGTTCTTGCTCCGAAGTAGACTTTATTAACACAATAATAAAATAAATTTGATCTACATATTACCTCCACAAATTCAAAATGCTATCTTTGTTCATGAACAATGGGGTAATGACAAGATAATTGACATTAAAATATAAATAAAATTCCAAACTACCATCAACAATATTTATGAGATACACATCTCTATCATTTGAAATTTCTTAATTGACTTAATTCATCAAACAAACTCAAATTACAAAACAAATAAAAAGGAGAATTGTGAGGTAAGAGTAAAATGCTTTCTTCACCATTGTTCTTTTCACTATCATTTTCTTTACTATTACTCTCTTTCGAATCATTCTTTTCACTTTAATTTCTCTACCATAACTTTCTTCACTACTGATCGCTTTAATGCTATTGTCTGATAAAATTACGGTGTGATCATCCTCATCTAGTCTTTCTTTAAGAGCCATAGTTCATTTTGGCAGTTTTTCCAAAGCTTTCTTTGCTACTTTTCAGGCCTCAATAGCCTCCTTAGCCAATAACTTAACTCGCATCTTAAACGAAATGTGTAGCTTGTTTCAAGCAATAGCCAGAAATTAGAGATGTGGTTAACAACTCTTGTAACAAGTGCAGAATAATAACAAGCAAACTGATTTCCCTCATTTCTTTGGCAATTGAAATATTTCAAATTTGGATCGAAGCTGAATAAGGCAGATGTTGAGATTAAAGCTGAGATGAAATTGTTAGCACATAAATAGCATAAATCCTAGATCTTTCATATACATTACTAGAATATAAAGACAGAAGTAGAGAATCGTGTACCAATATTTTGATCCATAACTGTATACGGAATTAGGATTGATCTTGGCTAGATTCTTCTCTTCTATGACCCTCTATATGAACTGGCTTTTTAATGAGTGTGCCTTTTCCTCTCTTTAGACTTTATGAGTAGAAAGTGTGTTTTCAAGATTCGGGTTAGAGAAGGGAACCTAACTGATATTTAAAGTTAAACCCTAACCCCCTCATCATGGGCACTACAACCCACACTAGCTAGTCCCATATTAGACTAATTAATAGCTTTTATATCTAACTTTATTAAACCAAACTCAAAACAACATTAATTAATATAAACCCACATATAGAAAAACCTTACATTCTCCCACTTGGGCGAATATTAATTAAAGCTATACTTTATGTGCGCACCTTTATGTTGGTTTAGAGATTACTTTTAATTGTCAATCCTATCCCATAGAGCCTTCAATACCGAACCATGGCAGTAACTACATGTAATCACACAGAGCCATCCATGATCACAAATGCTGTTAACTCTACTGATATGGATTTAATGTGGAAGTGTGGCAAACCTGATAACACCTCATATAGAGTCAAGCTTTATGTGTTATCCATTTTGTCAGTTCCTATTCTCTCTCATTCAGTGTCACAAAATCTTTATGTGCCACTAGAGAATAACTTTATAGTTCCAATGAACTTCCATATGTCTTATTTTTATTGTTAATAGAAATTTATGTGTACAAGACATATATCTCAGACTAATAACTGTATGCCCTTTTAGTCGGTACTCAAAGTTTACACAATTCCTTGAAATTTTCACTTTATATACATGTATTCAGCATATAACTGTAAAATGCATTAAACTTTATTGAATTCAAATCCTAATACACATATAAAAAAAAATGTCACTGAATGTAACAAAGTACAGATGAAAAAAAACTTTATGAGCATAAATTGACTCCCACTAAACTACAGCATCTAATGATGCAACTAAGCCCATACTTTCGACATGTTTCTCTGACACACATGGGCGAAGTCCTTTTGTTAGTGGATCTGCAACCATATCATCTGTATAAATATGCTCCACTGCTATGTCAACATTCTATACTATTTCTTTAATGGTCAAAAACTTGATCTCCATATGTTTAGACCCATTGAGACCTTTATGATTATTAATAAATAATATTGTGGAATTATTGTCACAATACAGCTGTATGGGTCTATCTACAAAATCAAATGCAACTGACTCCTTTATGGGATTACGGAGCCAAACAGCTTGAGTAGCAGCTGTAAAGCATGCTATCAACTCTGTCTACATAGTGAAAGATGAAATTGTCTTCTGTTTCTCACTTTTCCAGGATATTGCACCACCTGCTAATTTGAAAACATAACCAGATGTCGATTTCTTGTCATCCTCATAGCCAGCAAAGTCTGCATTTGTATACCCTACGAGCTGAAGACTCTGAACGTGTCTATATGTCAGCATGTAGTCTTTTGTCCTCTTTAAGTACCTTAAAACCTTTTTGGCGGCTACCCAATGATCATGTCCTGGGTTTGCCTGATATCTGCCTAGAAGACCAATTGCGAAAGTAATGTCTGGTCTAGTACATACTTGAGCATACATAATGCTCCCAAGTGCACTAGTATGAGGTACATCTTTCCTTTGGGCTTTCTCAACATCTGTTTGAGGGCATTGGGACTTATTCAGTTTATCACCCTTAACGACGGGAGCAATTCCCGGCTTGCATTCATGCATACTGAATTGTTTCAAAACACGATCTATATAAGCCCTCTGAGATAAGCCCAACAAACAGCGAAAACGATCCCTATGGATATTTATGCCAAGGACAAATGACGCCTCACCAAGGTCTTTCATATCAAAACTATGTGACAATATTTGCTTAGTCTCATGTAACAAATTGAGATCATTACTAGCAAGTAAAATGTCATCTACATATAATATGAGAAGAATGAAATTCCTCCCACTAACCTTGTTATACACACACTGATCTACCTTATTTTCAACAAAACCTGATGATGTCACAACTCTATGAAATTTCAAATACCATTGTCTAGAAGCCTGTTTAAGTCCATAAATAGACTTTTTAAGTCTGCACACAAGCTCTTTAGAATCATCAACTGCAAAACCTTCAGGTTGAATCATATAGACCTCTTCATCAAGGTCTCCATTTAGAAAAGCTGTTTTAACATCCATCTGGTGTAGCTCCAAATCCAGATGAGCTACTAATGCCATGACCACTCTGAAAGAATTTTTAGAAGAAACCGGAGAAAATGTTGCTTCATAGTCTATCCTTCTCTCTGAGTGAATTCCTTGGCTACCAATCTGGCTTTAAACTTTTCTATTTTTCCTTTAGAGTCCTTTTTGGTCTTATATACCTATTTGCAGCCAATAGGCTTGTGTCCGTTAGGTAATTCAACAAGCTCTTAGACATTATTACTTTTCATAGACTGCATCTCATCCTTCATGGCATCCATCCACAGACTTGATTGAGGACAAGAAACAGCCTCTATATAAGTCACCAGATCTATCATGTAGCTTATATCATAATCATGCTCTCCAAGATAGACCATATAGTCTGGTGGTATAGCAGATCGCCTCTCCCTGGTGGACCTCCTGAGTGGAACTATCACAGCCTCATTCTGTTCCTGATGAGATTGAGGAGTATCATCAGGCATAGGCTCAATGACATTATCCTCAACTCTTACTGAATTAGGGTGTGATATAGAAGGATCCATAATAGTCTATACAGGTAGAGAATGTGATGCAATGGTCTCCACCACACTATCATCCTTAATGATTTGAGAACAAGTATTCTTTTTGGCTACATCTAGTTCCAAAAACTTAGCTGTTTGTGATTCTACAATTCTTGTACCTCCATTTGGCTTATAAAATTTGTATCCTTTTGAATGATCTGGATAGGATACAAAATAACATCTGGTTGTTTTAGATTCCAACTTACTTAATGTTGAATTATACAACCTTACCTCTACGAGATACCCCCATACCCTACGATGGTTTAAACTAGGTTTATGTCCCGTCCATAACTCAAATGGTGTTAATGGAACGGCTTTGGTAGGAACTCTATTCAGTATGTAAAGAGCCATTTTCAAGGCTTCTCCCCATAAAAACTCAGACAAATTACTCCTACTTATCATACTTCTCATAATTTCTATAAGGGTGCGATTTCGCCTTTCCGCCACACCATTTTGTTCAAGACTGCCAGGCAAGGTGAATTGAGCTATAATCCCAAAATCTTCTACGTATTTGGCAAATGGCCCTTTAAGCTGTCCAACATCGCCATGCCTACCATAATATTCACCACCCCTATCAGACTTGACGACTTTGATAACTTTTCCTAACTGTTTCTCGAATTCAGTCCGAAATATCTTGAATTTCTCAAGAGACTCAGACTTATCCTTAATCAAGTACAGATATCCATATCGGGAATAGTCATCAATAAAAGTGATGAAATAAAAATTTCTACACAAAGTCACTTTATATGGACGACTAATATCAGTATGAATGGTCTCTAAGAGATCGGAACTTCTGACTGCTGTCTTCTTCTTCGTTTTAGTCATTTTACCCCTACAGCAGTCTACACAATCCTCTAAGTTACCTTTAAGAGTAGGTAGGATGTCAGCCTTTATTAACCTTTCTACTCTTTTCTTAGAGATGTGGCCTAATCTTTTATGCCACAATGTATAAAACTGTTCCTTAGGTAGAGGTCCTTTGGAAACAACCTTTTCAGCTGTACAGGCAACGTATATATCATTTGGAGATAAACACAATCTATACAATCCATAAGACATAATGCCACTCCCAACTTTATTTGAATTAAAAAACATAAAAATCATATTGTTCTTTATTTCAAAATAATAGCCACATTTGTCCAAAGTTGAAACAGAAACTAAATTCTTTCTAAATGAAGGTACATAGAAAGTGTTTTTTAACATTAAATGATAACCAGAATCTAATATTAAAATAACATCTCCCACGAACTCAACGTCAACCTTTTCATTATTTCTGACTATCAATGTTGATTCCTCCTAATTTGGCTTCCTCCGATTTGTGAACCCCTGTATGGTCAACGCAACATGATTAGTTGCACCACTATCTAGCCACCACAAACTGGATGGGGCTTGAGATAAATTAGATTCACAAACCAATGCCGAAGAATCATTACCTTTAGACTCACGTTTGGCTAACCAAGCCTTGTATTTGTCACAGTTTTTCTTTATGTGACCTTTCTTTTTGCAGAAGAAACAACAATCAGATTTCTTAAAAGATGTCTTTTTTGGGCCTGTACTCTGAGTGCTGTCAATTGTTTCAGGAGTATCTTTATGGGTAGAAGTTTTGGATTTCTTACCCTTCTTACCACCAGCACTAGAAGCATACATGACTTGATGACCCTTTTCATCTCTCAACTTCCCTTCCTCTGCCACCACCCTAGATATAAGATCACTTATAGACCAGGTCTCATTTCGAGAATTGTAATTTGTCTTTATAATTCCAAAATCAGGTGGAAGGGTATTGAGAGTCTGATAGACAATCACTGTAGTAGGAATAACGATCTTATGTGCCTCAAGTTTACTCTATAAGTCTACCATCTTTAAGACATAATCTCTAACACCACTAGTACCATCATACCTCATGTTGAAAAGCGTTTGTAAAAAGTACCTATCTCAGCATTAGATAAAACCTGATACACTTATGATAGGTATTCCATCATCTGCTTAGTAGTGCAGTTGGCTGGCAAGCACCCTTTTAGGTGATCTTGAATAAATCGCTGCATAGACAACAAGCAAATTCGATTGCTCTTTTCCCAAGCTGCAAATTTCTCTTTTGCAGCATCAGTACTTTCTGCAGTGAGATCTGTAGGCTTGTTCTCATAAAGGGCATCGGCCATATCCGCCATAATCATTCCAAACATTACATCATCTTTTCATTTCTTAAAATTTGTACCAGTGAGAATCTCGATAGTGAGTGAGTTGACATTGACAGAAAAAGTGACTGCTAATAAGAAAAATATAAAATATGTAAGAACAGTGTAAGTTAATATAAACTGTATAAGTACACTCCACAAAAAGTCACAAGTATCATCATACAATCACCTTTGGGCAAAATGCATGACATACAATTGCAAACTTTCTACATGAACAACGGTCATGAAAACTTATTCCAATCCTCGTGAATTCATCATCTTTGGGTGTATGAACTACTAAAATCAGTCATTTCTCAAGCACATATTGTACATGTATCCCTCCACTAACTATTATCCAATCACCTCCTTTGAGAGTATGACTAGATATTAGAAAGTGAGAAATCCCCAACAATATAAGACCGATATTTCATAAAACCAAATGCGTGTGCCACTTTGGCGGTCACCGCCCAATTGAATTTATGAAACTCTCTCATACCAAGGATATGAAATTTTATTTCTTACATAAAACTTTATATGCAATTTTAAACCATATAAATGACAAGGGCAATACGTCATTTACTTGCATTTAATCATGTTCTACAAAACATAAACTGAATATTTGCATATTAACATGGTTGATTTAATTAAAAAATTCAAAATACAAGTGAAAATATATAAATTTTACACTCAAAGCATAAAATTATATTCAATCCAGATTTTCACAAGTATAACAGCATCAAAAAATATGCAAACCATATGTCAAAATGTAGATCATGAAAAACTAAATCCAATGATATCAAAATCGTCCAAAACGGACTCTAGATGAGTCTGAAAACAACCCATAAAGGATTATGGAAAAAGTAAAAATTGTGGGAACTGCGGCTGTAGCAAGCGCTAGATATTGCTCATGTAGAACCTGATGCTGACGTCATCGATGATGTCAGCCCTACTTTGCACGCCTTAAGCAAAATTTCGCCACCTTTTTTTTCTTTCTTTTCTTTTGAGCAGTCCCATGCTTAACAATTCCAAAGAAATTTTTTCATATTCACCGTAGGCACACAAAGATCAAATTTCAAAGAAATTTTTTTCCGGCAGTTCAAGACAAAATTTCATAGGCATGACAGAAAATCAAATATATTCTAATCATGATCTATGCCTATGCTCTGATACCACATGTTAGCACATAAATAGTATAAATTCAAGATATTTCATCTACATAACTAGAATATAAAGACAGAAGTAGAGAATTGTGTACCAGTATTTTGATCCATAATTGTATGTGGAATTAGGATTGATTCTAGCTAGATTCTTCTCCTCTATAACCCTCTGTATGAACTGGCTTTTTAATGAATGTGCCTCTTCCTCTCTTTAGACTTTATGAGTAGAAAGTGTTTTTTCAAGATTAGGGGTAGAGGGAACCTAACTGATATTTAAAGTTAAACCCTAGCCCCCTCATCATGGGCTAGGCTAACTGCAGTCCACACCAACCAGTCCCATATTAGACTAATTAAAAGCTTTTATATCTAATTTTATTAAACCAAGCCCAAAACAACATTAATTAATATAAGCCCACATATAGAAAAACCTTACATAAATAAACACAGCTAAAAAATGGCTACACCGGGGCACGTTGGGGCCTGATTGGCTTTGGAGTGGAGTTGAAATCCTCATTTTTTTAAACTAGGAAGAAGAGTGAACAAAAGGATCTTGGGAATGATGGGAGTAAACACGATGTACAGAACCATAGAGTAGCATTGTTGCAATATAAACTATAGAATAGGTTTCTCATTCTTACCTTGCCAACATGGTCCCTTTTTCCACATTTTTTGTGATCAAATTGCCAACATAATTGTGAATTTATGTCTGGTTAATTGTCAGATAGATCAACCATGTGTGCTTTTTAGTTTGTTGTTCTATCCTAAAGAACGGAAATAACTGGAGCAGTGATTTTTTTTCCTACTTCAATTTTTTTTTTTTTTGCATTTTGTGTGTTTTTCAAAGGGAGGAATTAAATGAAAAATGAAAATATTTGTATTTTCAAAGAGAGGGATGAAATGAAAAATAAAAGTTGGTATGTGTTTTCCATAAAGAAGAAAAAAATTTGTATTTAATGTTGCGTTAAATACGATATATTTTATAATTTTTTTAAAAAAATTGCACCCCACTATGGACTCTCTGCTTATGATCGAGGAAGTATAATACTTTAATATTTGAAAAGATACGTGTTGACAAAGTGATGGCTCTTCCAATTTTACATTGACTATTGAACCTGAAATTTTATTGATAGGCATTAAATCATGATACAACCTCAACTCAAAATCGATTATTGTGTTTTGAGATATATGTCATATTTAATGAAATGGTATTATGATTGTGTTGCTTGTATATATTTTGTGTTAGTTCTTGTCTGTAAAAATTTGAATTGAACTTTGAGTTAGTTGGACTGTAGTGTATACATACATACACACAAACACACACACATATATTGGGAAAAGAAAATATCTACTAAGTTTCTTAAACATGAAAAATACTTTAAGACATCCAAAAGAGCAAAAGTGACATTTTCATTTAAACGGATGGAATATTTTATGAGCATTTGATATTGAATGCTAACTTCTAGGTGAGGCGTTTCACACAACATCTCCCTAAATCATCCTACCCTACCAATTTCTGCTCTATGTTCTTTATGACCTCTCTATCTTATTGGAAGTTCTCAGTGATATGTCTGAGTCACTTATGTCATTTTTAATAGTCAAATTGTTTTCCTCTTTTCTTTTAGAATAGAAAAGGTTATATGAGCTTGAAGGAGGAAGAGGAGGGGGCGGGGGGGGGGGGGGGGGGGTTTGTTGGTTAAGGGAAACTAATCCTTTATTACCCAAAAAAAAAAAGTTTACTTTATTTACTACACTTTTTGTATAGAAAATTCTATTTATTTGTTACAAAACTGACCGTCAATCAATTAACGTACATTTTTGTTTGAGAGTGTTGATAAAACCCTAATTATGAGTTTCATGTTACTTTCTTTCCAAGAGAAGTGTTAGGGCCAAGGCATCCCAATTAATTAATTTCCTTCTTTTTTTTTTCGAAAACGATAGATTATATTGAAATAGCAAATGTTGCAATATTTACAAGACTTAACCAAAAAATATGCTAAATTTATTCTCTTGGTTTTGCAGCGTATAGCAGCCATAGAGCAACCCAATTAATTTACTCAGAATGACAATTTCTTATTATTCCATCCTAGCTGGTTTTTTCTTCTCTTTTCTTTTTCTTTTTCTTTTTCTTCAATGCTTGTGACCCCATATTTTCCTATAGAAAATTCACTTAATTATTACTTCCATGAGATTAAAGATTATTGCAAGAACCTGTCAATGAAAAATTTTATTGATGGATAGAGTGTGGTATAGAAAATAGCACTCAAGGTGACTCCAAGGATTAAAAAGAAAAAAAAACTTTCTGAGTAATTGAAAAGTTAATTAAATGGTCAAAGTATTACACACTCTTTTTAATAGCATTTGCCCTGGAGCATAACACAATAGAAATCATAGTAGGTAGAGTATCCATGGTAAGAAATCTAAACATTGACTCCATTAAAAGCAGTGATAACTAATTTTCTTCTCTATAAATTTTGATTATACATAATAACAAAGTTATTAAATATCACCAACCCAATATTTATGAGAGAAGACTAATTCCACATGTAAGATTGTGTAATCTGATTAAGAGAGGAAACTAAATAATAATATTTAATGTCAAATATACACTGAAGAATTTAACTTTTAAGTAATATTGTCCACAATTATGTTGCAATCAATTTTTTTCATTTCAATAAGATTGTGCAATCCATTGAACAAAGCTACCTTCTTTAAACACGTAAAAAGAAAAGGGAAAAAAAGTCTTCCTACAATCAAGAAGAAATATAAACAAAAAATTAATTTTTTAAAATTAGTTTGTTACGCTATAATAATAGACATAACCGTTACACTTAATAATTTTCTCAACACATTCAATTATTCAACAATATTTATTGGCTTTTAGATTTTCAATTTAACTTTTTACCTCAAATGGATGATAATATATCGCACGCATCATAAGTCATTAATGTGTTTCGTTTATTGTAAAGATTTTGCCATTTATAGACAAATGTACTTCTGGAACCATCTCGTATTATTCTCTATAAATACCAAGTTTTGAAGAAAAAAATCACTACACCAATCTGTTAGCAATTTAATCCCAAACAAAATGTCGAACAAGGGACCTTGTATGCAGTGTAAGATTGAGAAGCCTATATTTCTACACTATGTTTATCATAGAGGCAACGCTCTAGAATTCTGCACATCTTGTTTACTAGCACTGTTCCCAGGTGCCTTTTGTCCCATCTGCTTTCGAGTTTATGAAAATGAAGATTTAAACTCCTCTCTGAAGCCATTCAATTGTTCTATGTGCCCCGCTCGAGCCCATTTTAGTTGTGTTTATTTCATCTCAGCCTCAACCTCAACCTCGGCCTCATCAAGCTCCATTCCCCCAGCACATTACATTTGCCCATCTTGTTCCGATCCGAATTTCAAATATTTCAATTGTCAGAGGGATGAAATAACTCAGTCAGTCTGCATTGATAAGCACTTGGCATCGCAGTTGTTAGCTGCATCTATTATTTCTCAACGCTGCATGGCAGAAGCTGCTCACTTGTGTAGGCTTCAAGTTGAGATAAGAGCTAAGGAGGCAGCTGAGGCTCACAAAGCGGCAAAGAAGGCCTTGGAAAGATTGGCAGAATTGACTATGGCTGCTAAACAACAAAAAGAAGATGATAGTGTTGTAATTTCATCAGGCAGTAGCAATGAAGAGAGTGATGGTGAAGAAAATAGCGGTGAAGAAAATAGCGGCGAAGAGATTTATAATGAAGGGACTGATAGCGAAGAGATCAACAATGAAGGGATTTGTAGTGAAGAGAGCAGTGGTGAAGAAAGTGATTGAAGTTGGCTCTGGAAAGACAATCCTGTGTGCTGTCTTATGATAGTCTGAGCATTTTATCTTGGTCCCATAATTATCCTTCTGTTGTTGTGTTTTTTTCGTCATAATTTCCCTTTTGTTTAATGAATTGTCAAAGTTGAATGTTTAAATGGTTAAGATATTTAAATATGTCTTGAATGTTGTTAATGGTAACTTAAAATTTTGCTTATCTTTAAGTTTATTGTTAGTGTGTTTTTATCATTTGTATCTTTTTTGTTTTCCAGTTATCATTGTCTCAATTCATATTAATGTCAGCGTGCACTTATCAATTGTATCGTTTTTTTTTCTTTATTTGACCAAAGTTCATACTCCTTTGTCCTAAAACAATAGTCCGTTTCCGAAATTTTTACCTATCCCACGAAAAAAGTTTACTTTTAAATCAAAATTTTAAAATATTTTTATTAATAATAATTATATATATATACAATTAAAAAGTAAAAATATAAATATAAATTTATGAATTTATTTAGTGCATTAAATATGTTGTATCTAATAACTAAACCAAAATTATGTTTAAATTAAAGTGGACATTTTTGGGTTATGGGAGGAGTATTATTTTATAGCAAGATATACTAAACAGTAAGTCAGTTTTAGATCGAACTTTATAATTAGTCTCTCAACTTGAGTCCTTAGTTCAATTTGATTTTTCATATTCAAAAAGTTTTAATTTGATCTTTTAATTTATAATTTTGATTCTAATTAGTTTTTCAAAAAATATGAAGAATGAAATTAAACTAGCGTGTCAAATTGAAAGATAAATGACGCTATTTACTTCACTTTTTTTTTTCCATATATTGTACGTACAAAACCGAAAT
This sequence comes from Gynochthodes officinalis, assembly GCA_020080225.1. Classification (NCBI taxonomy): domain Eukaryota; kingdom Viridiplantae; phylum Streptophyta; class Magnoliopsida; order Gentianales; family Rubiaceae; genus Gynochthodes; species Gynochthodes officinalis. Next base: position 12,657,974 of record CM034617.1, read on the forward strand.
GGATATATATGCCTACCAGCCCAGTCTGATGCTATATTAATTTTGTTAAATCGCAGACTGATTGGGAACTCAAACATATTTTAGTTAGAGAAGTATTTTATAAAGACAAAACAAGTTGAATTTGAGATGGATGTACAATCAAATTTGAATGGATCCTTCGTCTTCTATGACGAGATGTTTCAAAATAAAATCAAATTTTCACCGAGGATTTTGCTTGTTGCATTACTGTTGATATGCTTGTTAGTTCTAATATTAAGTAGTGAAATTTGAATTTAGCCACTTATATTATTTCTAGTATTCCCATAGGAAGGGTGAATCTAAAAGATTGATAGGTTTCGCATTTTTTAAAAAATAAATTTTTTTTCAGTTAAAAGTGCTTATTATGTAGCTACCCAAATAAATTTGGAGTTTTTTTCCCCTAATTATTATGAATTTTGGAGAAGTGGCGCACTAGTAGGATATGTAGGGATCTAGTTCCAAGAGTATGGATTTTATATTTACAAAATGAGAACTCCCATTGGAATGTGAACTGGGTGGTAAATTTTTATAGATAAATAAAGTTAATTAGTTCACAACTGTGAAATTCGAACTCAGATTTTTTTTAGATAAATAAGTTCTTAGTTCAGCAGTGACAATAACCAATTAAGAAAACTGTAGTGTCTGTCTTCTTTCTATGTGATATTAGCGTTCGTCACATTATGCCTAAGCCACACAAAAAATCAACTATCATGCACTAGCATCATTTTGCCAGAACACCGGCGTATCCTTGGTGTTGATCTCCATCTCTATCACACTAATCAATTTCAGTGCCAATGGCATTGGCAGAAACCATTATCACTACTGTGTGAGGCTCTCATTGCGTTATCAAGTCCTCTCCTTGCTTCTGGGACTACCTCTGACCATTGTAATCTGGCATCATTTGGCATTGTGCCATCTCAATCTTCATTTTGTAGACACCATTTCCATTAGGAGGCGTCAATCTTTCTCCGATTGCTGGGAATATAAGAGGATCAGAACATTTGATTTTTCTTCCATTACATTCAAATATACAAGATGTGTATAGAAGTAATATGTTGTTATTAATAGAGGGAAAAATTGAAAGAATGATTTTCGCTTATCTTGTTCTATAGATATTAATCCACATTTATACAAGTTGGAAAATTTGTGGGTAAGAATGATCGTTCCATCATGTATATTAAACTAGTTTGCTAAGAGATATAAATGTACATTAATTCACATAATACACGTCACATGTCAAACTTATTTTGTTAAGTTTAGATATATTAATTTTAGCTTTCAAATGAATGATGGACCCTTTTTTTGTTTTGTAGTTACTTAGGTAGACGAAAAAAATTCCCATATTTTAGCTTAGTTTAGTAGAGGAGTACTTTGATTTACTTCTGAAAGACATAGTTACGCACATTGTAATGATCAAAGGATAGTTTCTAATATCTAACCGTTTAAAAGTAACTAATATGAAGTGACTTTACCCCCTTTTTTTTTTGTCCAAAAGAAACCGATTATATTAACGTGGAAAATCTCAAATTAATACAGTACAAAGAGAGACCGGAAAAGGCATAGCCTTCACCGGACAGGCCCTAACACAACTAACCTAAACCTAGTAGGGGTTGGTTAAGGCAAAATCTCGATTTAAACAGGACAGTACCTCTAGCTATTATGATGGGTGTCAAAACCACCAAAAATAATCCTTCTTTGGGCTAAGCTTTGTAGATAGCAGCGAGAGGGTCGAATCCACAGAGATTGGTTAGATTTATTCCTTGAACAAAATAACATAAAGAGGGGGGTTTTGTATTATGAAACTAAGCAAGAATTAATTAAGACAACTAAACAAATTAAATAACCAACTAAAAATATGAGGAAAAATTAATAAGAAGAAGCTTCCAATCAAGAATTAATTTCGGTATTGATTCCTCAAATTGATCATTGATTCAAAAGATAGGTTCTTTTATCTTGAATAAATTGGTTATAGTTGTTGAAGATCCGTCTTCTAACAACCAATCTTTTCTTACTTTTTCGATAACCTTCGGATCCGTCCTATGAGTTATTTCTCTAATTAACAAACACAACCTTCGGATCCGTCCTATGAGTTATGTCTATTAATTGCATTAAGATTCAAAAAGACCCAATTACTAACCTGTTTATTTAAGTTAGATTATATATTTTCATAACATACAATCTAAGGCGTTGATTACCTTTCGATGTTGTTATTTGTCACTTGAATTAGAACAATCAACAAAAGATTAATTATTCTAAATGACTATATATTGAATTCAACTATCAAACAATAGGCCTCTTGTCTAACAATTCAATTCAATAATATAATGAAGCATAGAAAATATATAAATACTCAAGAATAAAAGAAACAATAAAATTACCGGAACCTCACAATTGTTGGAATCAAACCTTAATTAAACTTGATTGGAAAATAAAAATTTAGCTAAACATAATTAAAAGAAAATACAAGAAAATCAAATGATTTTGTCCATCCGAGCTCACTCCATGAAAGGATGAATTGTGGCTTGAGAATTCATTCCTTCTTCTTCTTTCTCATCTCCAAACCTTGTTTTTCTCTATTGAACTAGGAAAGCCTAAAAATGGGATGCCTTGATTGTCTCCAAGCCTTGCCTATTTATAGGCAAGGATTCAAGACATTTGGTTGTGCTTTTCCTTAATTCAAGGCTTTTCTTTTCCTTAATTCAAGGCTTTTCTTTTCCTTAATTCAAGGCTTTGCTTTTCCTTAATTCAAGGCTTTGCTTTTCCTTAATTCAAGGCTTTTCTTTTCCTTAATTCAAGGCTTTGCTTTTCCTTAATTCAAGGCTTTTCTTTTATTTAACTCAAGGCTTTTCTTTAATGGCCAACATTTTGTTGTGGAATTTGGTGGCCTCAATTGTGTCTTTCTTGTGCCACTTGTCTTGTGAGGCTACATTTTTTAGGAAAAATGCTTCATCTAACCATTAATCACAAAAAGAATTAATATCCTCATAAACAAGCTTTTTAATCAATTAAAACACAAGAGAATTGATCCAATAAATATGCAATTATACACTCTATCAAATTCCCCCACACTTAAATCAAAGCTTGTCCTCAAGCTTGCATTAGATCAACATCTTCCTCTCTATTCCATACTCATTTTCAACCCATCCACAAATAACTCAAAGTCATTACACATTAAAGATCTAAATTGGAATAACAAATCAAAGAATAAGTATTCATAGCCTGATTTTTCAAAACAAAACATATGCATCTCATCAATCCCAATAATTTCATCAAAATCAAATGCAACAAAATTTGATAACCTCTCACAGGTTGCACTCTAATCACTCAAGTGTTTAGGGTTCATTCAACACTCAAATCAAACATAGCATGTCATTGCCATAGGCTTGCTTATATATCACATCTCCACCACTTATAATATGAACTCATACAAAAATCAAAGGGTCTTGAAAATGGTTGTAATGGGGCTTAGGTAAAGGTAGGTAAAAAGAAAGAAAAATATAGGTTACAGATATCAAGATATATAGGAATTTTCTTGCATGACTCAAAAGTAACAAATAGCATAGTAGAACCACTTTCTTTATTCCACATAACATGCATTCCTCTTTTTTTTTTTCTTTCTTTTTTTTTTTTTTTTTTACAACTTCACCATACAATTGGACCAATTTGTACACAATGAATTTACTTTGTCCAATACTTGTAGGGAATATTTTTCACTTCTTCTCTTTTTTTTTTTTTTTTTCAGTGGTTCTTTTTTTCGGAATCAACAGAAATTTTATCATGCAATTCATTCCCATATACTCTTGACCAAGGGTTCAACAATGGTAAACAAAGACAAAGGTTTAAGGCTAAACAATGTGGTGTTAAAATAAAGAAAGGCTAAGGCTCAAAATTGGCCGACTAGGGGTATATGTAATATAAGGTTAAGCTTTTTAGAAAGTTTAAAATGGGTTAATCCTAAATGCCCTTATCATTTTTCAGCATGAATCCACAATGTGATCTCAACATGTATAACAAAGCAAGTTCTAGAATGATTATACCATATTTGTCAATCTCAACAAAGAAATATGTGAGCATGAAAAAAAAAATGCTCTTAGGCTCAAATACTCACAATGGTTTCAATGTATCAAATATTGCACATTCTCATTCAATTCAATCATTAAAATTAACAAGATGCTTTAAAAATTTCCAAACAAAGCTAATCATACTCATCTCATTCATACATTCCAATCCAAATCACTAATGCATATAACTCAAAATTATTCTAAATGAGCATTAAAAGAGTGAGAAATTTCAAAGAAGATATCAGAATGTCAAACCTACTTGAAAAATTTAGAAATAATCAATGAAGCACAAGACACCCCCCCACACCTAAATCATATGTTGTCCTCAATGTATGGAAAATATGCACACGCGGACAAGATAGAAAATAAAATAAAGACAAGGGAACAAGACACTTGGTGAAGGTGAGGGACATCCTATATGAGTGAAGAGAGCATGAAGGATTAGACGATGTTATGGCTTGAGCATTGGTTGGTAGGGGAAACTGTAAAAAGAAAAATGAAAATAAAAAGGCCAAAACCAAAATAGAATTTCAAATCTTCCTTTTTTTTTTTTTTTTTTTTGCTACTTTGTAATAAAACAAAGTAGTAAACATAATAAGGTAACTAATCAAATTAAACTTAAATAACAAGAAAAAAAATAAATTAAAAATTTTGGGTTGCCTCCCAAAAGCGCCTTCATTTAACGTCTTTGGCTAGACATCTCCACTTCTCTTTAAGTTATTAAATTTTCACTAATTGTTTGGACCACACTTGCATTTTCTCACTACCTTCTCATTCACTTCTAATTGTGCATTCAATTCAACTTGACTAGAAGGTAAAAATGTTGTATCGGAACATCATACTTCGTCGATTTAAGTCTCTCTAGTTCAAAAACAAATTCCTGCAATTCATTATCAATCTCAAGTTCTAGATGGGCAACTTGAACTTCTCTATCGGTCAAGCTATGAGCAATTGCAACTTTAAGCTTATCCTCATGAGAAAAATCAAAAGTATTCTGAGCTAGAGTGTCAATAACATCAAATGCATAAATAGCACATACATCATTAGGAAATTTCATGGCATCATAAATATTGAATTTAATTATTTCACCATCAAATTCCATTGTTAATGTACCATCATGCATATCAATCTTTGTTCTAGATGTTTTCAGGAAAGGTCTCCCTAATAAAATTATACTTGAATTAGGAGAATGATCTTCCTTCATATCAAGTACATAAAAATCTGCAGGAAACACTAATCCATTTACTTGCACCAAAACATCTTCTAATACTCCCTCAGGATAAACATTAGATCTATCAGCAAGTTGAATGATTATGCCAGTATCTTTTAATGGTCCAGCATTCAAAGATTTATAAATAGATAAAGGCATAACATTAATTGATGCACCCAAATCACACATAGCTTTTCCAACATTTTTATTACCTATCTTACAAGGAATGATGAACATACCTGGATCCTTGCATTTTGAAGGTAACTTCTTTTGTAGTATCGCCGAAACATTCTCCCCCACACTTATTTTCTCATTACCATTCAACTTCCTTTTGTTTGTGCATAAATCTTTAAGAAATTTTGCATAACGAGGAATTTGATTTATAGCATCAAGCAAGGGAATATTTACCTCAACTTTACGAAATGTCTCAAGAATTCCTTTTTCTTCTTCAAGTTTCTTAGATTGAGACAATCGTGTGGGAAATGGGGGAGGCGTTACCTTTGGACTTACTGATGGTAGAGTGCGTGCAACTTCTTTTTCCTTTTCCTCATGAGGAACAGGTTCTTCCAATACCTTTCCACTTCTCAAGGTAATTGCACTCACATTTTCATTTGGATTTACCACTGTTTGTGAGGGCAATTTTCCTTGGTTCTCAAACTTGCTAAGTGAAGATGCAAGCTGACTAACTTGGTTTTCCAGATTTCGAATGCTCGACCTAGTTTCCTGTTGAAATTGAATAGAACTATTAGCTAGAGATTCAACTAATTGCTCAAGAGATTTACCTTGTTTAGGAGGTTGCTGAAATTGTTGACTTATCATGGTTGTGGTTGTGAATTATTTGGTCTAGGCCCATAGCTGAAATTTGGATGATCCCTCCACCCTTGATTGTATGTATTAGAATAGGGATCATATTTCCATTGTGGTGCCCCTACGAATCCACCAATTGCATTGGCTTGCTCAGTTGAATCCTCTTGAAGTGTCGGGCACATATTAGTAGTATGATCCAGTTGGGTACATATCCCACAAGCCTTCACCTGTTGAATGCCCCACCAATTTTTCGACAAGAGTAGTGAGATTATTTAATCGTTGGTCAATAGAAAACACATTTACCTCATTCACTCTTCTTGGTGGATCATCTCGTCGCACACCAAACTGTTGTGTATTGGCAGCCATATTTGAAATCAAGGTCCTAGCCTCAGTTGGGGTTTTATGTACTAAAGCACCTCCACTAGCAGCATCAACCATATTCCTATCCATGTTGGATAGCCCTTCATAGAAATATTGAATTAGTAGTTGGTCAGAATCGATGTTGAACCTCTATCATGGAGAGTTTCTCCATTATATTGTCGAATTCCACAAATGTCCTTCCGAATGTTAGCAGATGCAAAATTTCTCGAGGAATTGTCTTTGCATCTCATTCCACGTGGTCACAATCCTTCGCTTTATCAGCTAATGAAAACGGAAAGGCTCGCAACTTTACTTGCTCCTCAGCCACATTTTGTGGCTTTATTGTCGAACACACCACGTGAAACTCTTTTAAATGCTTGTGTGGATCCTCACCTGCAAGACCGTGAAATTTCGGGAGTAAGTGAATTAAACCGGATTTTAATTCAAAAGCCACTTCAAGAGCTGGGTATTCAATACATAATGGCTGTTGGTTCAAATTTGGCATGGCCAATTCTTTTAAAGTTTGTTCATTATTTCTAGCCATGTTTTCTTCTTCACTATTAAATAATTCAGACAAATTATATTCAAAAGATGAAGAAGATGATACTCCCTGAGGTCGTTGTTTGGTTTCTTTTCTAAGCCTACGTGCTGTCTTCTCTATCTCTGGATCGTATGTGAGTTGACCTGTGAGAGAAGAACGTGGCATAAAAGAACCAAACAATTATAAAGGTAAAAATAAAAATAAAAATAAAAATAAAAATAAAAATGTAAATAAATAAATAAAAGGAATAAATTCTAAAAAACCAATCCCCGGCAGCGGCGCCAAAATTTGATGGGTATCAAAACCACCAAAAATAATCCTTCTTTGGGCTAAGCTTTGTAGATAGCAGCGAGAGGGTCGAATCCACAGAGATTGGTTAGATTTATTCCTTGAACAAAATAACATAAAGAGGGGGGTTTTGTATTATGAAACTAAGCAAGAATTAATTAAGACAACTAAACAAATTAAATAACCAACTAAAAATATGAGGAAAAATTAATAAGAAGAAGCTTCCAATCAAGAATTAATTTCGGTATTGATTCCTCAAATTGATCATTGATTCAAAAGATAGGTTCTTTTATCTTGAATAAATTGGTTATAGTTGTTGAAGATCCGTCTTCTAACAACCAATCTTTTCTTACTTTTTCGATAACCTTCTGATCCGTCCTATGAGTTATTTCTCTAATTAACAAACACAACCTTGGATCCGTCCTATGAGTTATGTCTATTAATTGCATTAAGATTCAAAAAGACCCAATTACTAACCAAGATAAACGCCGTGTTTATTTAAGTTAGATTATATATTTTCATAACATACAATCTAAGGCGTTGATTACCTTTCGATGTTGTTATTTGTCACTTGAATTAGAACAATCAACAAAAGATTAATTATTCTAAATGACTATATATTGAATTCAACTATCAAACAATAGGCCTCTTGTCTAACAATTCAATTCAATAATATAATGAAGCATAGAAAATATATAAATACTCAAGAATAAAAGAAACAATAAAATTACCGGAACCTCACAATTGTTGGAATCAAACCTTAATTAAACTTGATTGGAAAATAAAAATTTAGCTAAACATAATTAAAAGAAAATACAAGAAAATCAAATGTTTGTCCATCCTAGCTCACTCCATGAAAGGATGAATTGTGGCTTGAGAATTCATTCCTTCTTCTTCTTTCTCATCTCCAAACCTTGTTTTTCTCTCTATTGAACTAGGAAAGCCTAAAAATGGGATGCCTTGATTGTCTCCTAGCCTTGCCTATTTATAGGCAAGGATTCAAGACATTTGGTTGTGCTTTTCCTTAATTCAAGGCTTTTCTTTTCCTTAATTCAAGGCTTTTCTTTTCCTTAATTCAAGGCTTTGCTTTTCCTTAATTCAAGGCTTTGCTTTTCCTTAATTCAAGGCTTTTCTTTTCCTTAATTCAAGGCTTTGCTTTTCCTTAATTCAAGGCTTTTCTTTTATTTAACTCAAGGCTTTTCTTTAATGGCCAACATTTTGTTGTGGAATTTGGTGGCCTCAATTGTGTCTTTCTTGTGCCACTTGTCTTGTGAGGCTACATTTTTTAGGAAAAATGCTTCATCTAACCATTAATCACAAAAAGAATTAATATCCTCATAAACAAGATTTTTAATCAATTAAAACACAAGAGAATTGATCCAATAAATATGCAATTATACACTCTATCATATTACCTAACTAAGAGATCAAAAGAATACCCTAACTTGTCAGCCTCTATGGACATAGCTCCCTTTAGTAGGAACAGAAGAAACGGACCGTAAAAATCCGTGACTTTACCCTTGCACTAAAAAATTTTGGACAAATTTAATAGTACTCCTAAAAAAGCTCTAGTTTTTGGGCAAAGCAGCAACATAATTGAGGTTTATGAGAGATGTACGTGTACGTGGCGTAGAGGTTGGTACCTATGACGTGAAAATTGTCAACTTTTTAAAACTATTAGGCTTAATTTATTTTTGTTTTCCATATTCAATCCATTTTGTTGTTTTATGCAAACGGTGACTCATTTAGACGGACTGGGGTAGCGCATCTAATTGATTTCTTTGAATGTTTGGATGCTCTTTTTTACGTAACTTCTTAACGGCATAATGTTCAAAACACTGTTGTAATTATAGAGTTTAATTAGCTAGTGTAATTCTTAAACCATTATTTCTATACGTGATGTTTGGGAATTGCACCATTTGGAGATTCGACTTCTACAAGTCCCTAAAGAAATCCCACACCAAAATATGGATCCTTGGGTGATCTAGAGACCAGCTCGCAATATTCAAAGAGGCAGACAAGATAGTAGAAGGCATTGACATTGTACTCTACTCGAAGATATTGACCAAGATACAGATATAAATATGTCACCTATTAATACGCAGAGTAACATGGAAAAGGCAATCTCATCTCACCCCTATCTATACTCTATTGATATTGCCTACAATTCCATTGTCACCTGGTTAGAATTAAATGATTTCCTTGCCATCTACTAGTTCATCTCCTTTCTTAGACTTCCACAGTCTCGTTCAAATGGCTCAAGTTCAATGAGTAAATATGAATTTTATAATTTTGTATATGACAATGATGACATAGATCAAGAAATTCAATGTTACGACATAGATCCACATCTTACACACCATTTTCAAAATGTAAATCTAAGATTACATGTTTCAAAGTGAACAATTAAACCTATCTTTTTTGAAACACGTTGAAAACTTCTAGATCATGAATAGTAATTAGAAGTTTATACACTTAGTTAAGATACTAATTTGTATTCATTGGTTGAGACTGGTTATATTGTTTTGTTAGCAATATATTTTCAGAAAATATTGAAATTTTCAATCATGTCTAATACTAATATAATTTCAGTATAATATTATCATATATGTGATCATTCAAATTCTTATAATTAAGATATACTATATAAGGAATGTATCAACTCATCAAACTTTCAAATGGTAGACTAATAATTCTTATCACATAAAATTTTGAGATCATAAGATATAATTTATTTACCTTTAAATGTAGAAATATATATTTAGAAATTTTAAGGCTTGTATATATATATTGTATAAATATGGTAGTAAACCATAACCATTGAACATATACAACTCATAACTTTTATCTTAATCGATATATATCATATCAGAATTATAGATCAATTATTACCATAGACATATTAAACATAATAAAACACTTTCTTTGTATATAGAAAAGTTATGTGAAAGATTTAAATTAAGTAAAACATCTACGCACACATATATATATCATTTTCCACTCGTAGTAGTCATTTTTTTTATCATTATAAATTGCCCATTAGAAGTAGTTATTTTTTTAAACAAAATTCAATGGATAGTAGCATTTGTTTCAGTTTCTATAAATATTTTTTTTAGAGCTTACAAATTATTAACTTAGATCGCTTAGTATTTGATGCATCAATTAAAAAACAAAAGAAAGAGCAGCTAAAACACAAAATAAAGAAAGAAAGAAAGAAAAATGAGAGAGAGAGAGAGTTGAAATGTGAACACAGGGAAAAAAAAATTTGTGTTCGCATTCATGAAGTGGGAACTTAAAATTTTATTTATCAAAAATAAAATGAACTAAGTTTGCATTTATAAAATGCAAACTCAAAATATTTTTATTAAATACATAAACGAGTTCACATTGTGCAAACTTTCTGCACTTGAAGCAGGATCACTACATATCCTATTGGTGGCCATATTTACAGAATTTAAAATAATTAGAGAAAATTTCATCAAATTTGGTCAAATAGTGGAGGAGGTAGGTTGTAGCTCATATAAGTCACAACAAAAATTAAATAAGAATATTTGAAAATTAATTGTTCCCATGAATATCCTACCTAATGGGATAAATCTTAGGAAGAGAAGAATTAATGAAGAATTTAGTTGTCCCTTTCACCATGATTTGGTGGAAAACTTAGATCTTACCCCATTTAGTTGTCCATGCTGCACAGGTTTGGACTTTGAGCTTTTATGAAAAGAATTTTAAGTCCTTTTTGGTTTGAAATGTGTGTTCTTCAAGTAAGGAACTAATTCTTAATATTTCATGTGATGTTTGTCAGAAATTTGTTATCTTCTCTTACAGAATTCGGCAGAATAAAAATTGACACATTGTAAGGCAATGGGTTCAAAGGTTCTCTCCATGTTATCAGTATATGTTTAAATTTTCTTGAGAAGTTTAAAAAGGCCTGCGTTACAAGTGGTATTTTGAATCATGGTGTTACTTCTTCTGGATTTGGTTCTTAGCAACCTCTTGATTTTCGGTATTATAAAGTTAATTTTGATGGAGCTGTTTTCACGGGATGTAAAACTCAAGGTTTAGGGGTTGGAATCTGATATCATATTGGCAATTACGCGGTTGGCTTTGTAAACCACTCTATTGATTTGTTTTTCTAGATGTAATTGAAATTATGGCAATAAAGGAAGCAGATCTTTTATGCAAACAAATGTCTTGGAACAATTGTGTTTTAGAAAGAGATTTAATCAATACAGTAAAAGCCCTTAGTTGTTTTTTTTTTTTTCCTGAAAATATTCCTTTGTATTGACTTTGTGGAAAACAAAGTAAAGTATTACATCAATGGTTTTTAAAATGAACCCTCCTTGACTCTATTTCTTGGTCAAGGCTAAGATTAACTCCTCTACCATCCTTGTACCTACTTTTCTACCCCCAAAATAAAACCATTTACTTATATATAATAATACTATTTGTTTGTTAGTTATTAATGTGTTTGTTGTAGCATAGTGGTAAGTGTCTTGACCACTTTCAATTCCTTGTAATAGCATTTTTAGTTTTTTCTTTGGGATTTTCATATCCCACATTGACTTTGGATGAAGGAAAGGAGGAAAACACAATTATAAGTAAGTTGTTAGTAGTTTGTTTAAATGAAGAGGCTATAATTATTTGTGGCCTTTTGAACAATTAGTGTAAAAATTATTTATTTATTATTAATTTAAAATTAATTTATTATTTTTAAAAAATTAATAATTTAAAGTTTTATTTTTAAAAAATTTCGTGTCAAAATAGGTCTTTTAAGTGTTAAATAGGTCTTTTTCAAATCAAAATAGGTTTTTTTTAAATTTGTTTTTTTTTTTTTTTTTTTTTAAGTAAATAGTCGTTTCTTTTAGGTGTGTAAATAAAAAAAAAAAAAAAATGTGTTCGTTTTTTATTTTTTTAATAGGATTAACCCTCCCGCTTTGTGGAAGGTATTAGCACCACTCAAAACCCTGATAGTTATCTTCCTCCTTCCTAGATAAACTCATATGAGTTACTATGATTCATGATATTTTCCTTAGTGTTTGTATTGATGAATTCCATCCATTCTTCCAAGGCAATGTCAACTATTGTCTTCTCTCATCCATTCTTGCCACCATTCGTCGAACTCCTCACTTCTTGTTCTCGATTATGCCATTGTTGCTCTTGGACAATTGAAAAGAACATGAACTAGACTCTCCTCTTCCACTTCACAAGATTGACATATCGGATCTATCATCATCTTTTGGTAGAATATCATGGTTGCATCTCCATATAAAGTGTTTGACTTTGTTTTTATGTCTAGCTTCCAACTAAAATCCCACATTTTTGTTCTTGAGCTTTGGATTGTATTGCCATGTTACAATTGGTATCCTCATGATTTTGTTCTTCAAATAAGCTCAGATTAGCTCTTCATTCCAACCTTGATAATCCTTCAATAAGAGCTCATTCACCCATTACTTTATGTTGTTTTGCTTCAACTTGTACCCTTTATTATCTGGAAACCATGGAGAATCCATATTTTAATTGACTTCCCATCTCCACCTTAAACATTGCCCTTTGCTCTATGGTATCTTGCTCCCAACCATCCTTTCCATAGAAATATTTTGCTTTGAGTATTTTACTCATAAGCAAATTAGAGCTTCATTGAATTTTTGTGAGATCTTTCCAAGCTTTCTAATGGATCTTGCTCTTGTTGTCCTCTTTTCTATTCTACTTATTTCTTTGCAAAACATCCTATAATATAAGTTGGTAAAGCATTTAAAACAAATTTGATCAAGACTTCCTTTGAGCTTAGGAATTGAGACTTCCAACTTTGAGTTCGTTGCAACACCCTTTGGATCACAAAGTTGAAGACTTCTCTTTTGATCTGCCTATATGCATTGGAGTCCTAGATATTTGGCTTTTCTTTGTTCCTTCACTCCAAATAATACTTGACGAATTGAGTTTCTCAAATTTGCGAGCACATTGTTCAAGAAAATAGCTTTTCCATGTTGATCATTTGTCTATATTTTTCAAGCTTTCATACTATGCACTGCTCCATGTTAGCTTCACAAAATAATAAAAAATGAGTGATCGATGGACCATTTTTACTTACTTTCATACCATTGTATTCCCCTCTTAGATTTGCTTGTTTTATTAAATTAGATAGAGCCTCAGTCACAATCAAAAACAGACTTGATGATAGTGGATCTCCTTGCCTAAAGCCCTTACTTGTCATGATGATATTTTGTTTGAAATTGGTGTCTCAGTTGATGAAATCAGAAATATTTTGTCTCAACTTTCTATCAACAAAATAGTTTAGACTAAAGGCAACTATAATTATGGTGCTCACATTGTAGCTCAACAAGCTAGATTTTGTAGTAATTCTTAGATTTGTTAGAATGTCCTACCATCTTGTATGTCCTCAGTTGTAATAACTAATTTGGTTATAGAAAAAAAAAAGTTGTTTATCTTCTTTTTTGTTAAAAAAAAAAACAACTAAAAGTTCATTAAAATATATTTCATTTCTCACTTGAATAAAAAGCTATAGGTTTTCCATTAACAAAATATTTGGAACAAAAAAGTAAGAATTTACATTGACGAATCGCCGCTTTGAAAATGAATTGTTTGGACACTTTTGCCGATTTTAAGTCATAAAAATCACAAATGAGCATTATTCCATCAATACCAAGGGGAAATTAATTAAATTGACTAGAAGTACCACTTTGAAGAGTTTTTTTTTTTTATTTGACAAGCCAAGAGGCAAAGTTTATTATTAGAAAATTAAAGCAAAGATTACAATGAAGAGGACTGTAGCTAAGAAATACATATCATATTCAGCAAGCTACTACAAAAACAGAAGATAGAAACTCGTATGTAGTAGAGACATACACTCATTTCTCGATAACCGCTAACAGGTTTTGCAATCTGAATACTCTTGACTTTGCCAACCTATCAGCCACATTATTCATGCTCCTTGGAATATGGTAACCCTCTCATTGCTTAATTTTCTCCTTCAGCTGGTCTAAATGATTTGAGGCATTTTTTAGGGGGCATTTCCTAGATTATTTAGCCAGCTGATTGCATTAACCGAGTCACTTTCAATAACAAGTACATGGGAACACTTCCAAAAAGATTCAGAAAAAAACCACAAAAGCCTCACGAATAGCGTGGAACTCGACTTGATTTGAATCCAAAATTCCAACATGCTTAGAGAACACGGCCTTTGATTTACCCATTTCATCTCTTAGAATTCCTCCAATCCCAGCCCTGCCTGGCTTCCCGATTGCTGAACCATCTACATTAAACTTCATTCTACCAGGTTGAGGCCGAAACCAGGTGACACTTTCCTTCCTGCATCCGAGTACCTGTCTCACTTCTGCACTATTCGGCTGTCGGAATATGTCTGAAATAGATGTTGGAGAAGATGGCCATCTTGCCTTAAATCAAGTTGCAAATCTGATAAAGATCAAGTCCATGAGTTGCGCGAAATCAAAGCTCTTATTATTGAACGTAACCTGATTCCTACACAGCCAGATAAACCAAGTAATGACATAAAATAGTAGACTCTAAGGTTGTCTTCCTTTAAACTCCGGGAAGGACTGCTACTAGCTGTTCAAGAATATGAAAGGATCTCCTGGGCAGACCCAGGTGATACCTCAAGTTTCCAAACACCTAGTCCACACCAACCAACTACACCAACAGTTGAAAAATAAGTGTTGGACCGATTCCAACTCAGAATTACACAACGGGCACACTGCAAGCTCTACTCTGATAATACCCTTCCTAAGTAGACAGCTTCTCATAGGAAGCTTTTGGTGGATTAGTTGCCAGACAAAGACTTCCACTTTAGGTGGACCATACCCATTCCACACTAGGTTCCAATTAACTTGCCCTTGCCCTTGTCTTTGAGGCAGTAACACAGATTTGTAAAAAGAAGAAGTGGAATACATACCATTCGGGACCGCTCGCCAAATGATCCGATCTTGGGAGTTTCGACTGGGATATTGCCCTTTCAGAGTATATAACAAATCTTCCCACTGCTGGTTTTCCCAATCGAGAGCATTCCTACAAAGATCAATTCGCCATTCCCATTGACTATTCCTCCATTTTCCAAAATCAGCCACATATCCACCCTTATTCACAGATAGAGCAAAAATGCAAGGAAAGCACAGTTTTAGTATCATACCTTCTATCCATTCATCAAGCCAGAAAACAATATTGTCTCCCTTCCCGAGCAACGCCCTCATTTCTGCTGAAACTACATCATAGAATTTGTTAGAGAGGGTGAGGGGGGCAGTAATAGCTTTCCATGAGTTAGAGGCAAATCTGTTATTACAAAAAGTGGGGAGGAGATGCTTCTTGTCAAGCCCGTATTTTCCACCATAAAAGTCCTCCATAGTGAATTCATCTCATTGCCAAACCTCCATAGCGTTTTTGATAACAAAGCCGAGTTTTTTAAATGGAAGTCAATCATACCCAATCCCCCAAGCCACTTTGGAGCATTTATAGTATGCCAATCCCCATAATGCATTTTACGTTGATGGTCCGAACTGCCCCAGAGAAATCTCCGTATCAATTTATCCATGTCGTTTTTGACTCCACAAGGTAGCTTAAAAATTGACAGGAAAAAGATCGGTAGGCTCGACAAGACAGAATTGATTAGAGTCACTCTACCACCCATTGAAAGGTACCTTGTTTGCCAGCCCGCGAGCTTTGATCTCATTTTATCCAGGATAGGCCTCCAAATGCATTGGACCACTGAGTTTACACCTAAAGGAAGACCAAGATATTTAACCAGGAAGGCTTCGACCTTGCAGGCAAGATACACAGACCAGCCATTCAATATGCCCTCATCCATCCCAATACCAATCAAACTGCTTTTGCTGAAGTTGGCCTTCAAACCAGACATTGCCTCAAAACATCTGAGAACTCTTTTCACATTCAAGACACTTTTAGATTCAGGTTTTATGAACACAAGAGTATCATCCGCATATTGTAAGTGAGCTAACCTGAAGTTTCCTCGACCTATGCTTACCCCCTCGAATAGCCCTGAAGACTCCCCTTTTTACATCAGAACACTGAACGCTTCCGCCATGATATTAAAGAGCATTGGGGAGAGGGGACAACCTTGACAAAGACCTTTTTTAATGCCGAACTGTTTAGTAGGAGAACCATTGATCAATGGCCAAAAGTTTGTAAAACATAGTTTACATGATTTACATCGTCTAGAAGTATCAGAGATTTTTTTACCCTTTCTTGAATAAAATTAATTTGTCACTTAACATTGTTCCTAACCAGATAATTATAATAACATGTTGTGTTTTTGACCTGAGATGGGTTCTTTGTGAAAAGTGAAAAAAGAAAAGAGACCAGTACTCATCATTCATGCGGGGTTTATAGGCTGATAAGGTCCTTATTCTAGTATTTTATCTTTTTGTACTTCTTTCTAGGAATTCTAATATAACTGAAGAAGGGTTGCAGCTGTAGAAGTGCAATATCAATCTCATCCCCATGTCATGTAATTTAGGTGGCTAATTTTCTGGGGACTTCCTATGCTAGGAATATGCTTCCCATGAACAAGGACTACTTTCTTATTTGCTTGCTTGCACCCCTCTCTTCATGTGGGATCTTACCTCTAAAAATTGACTACATAAGGTGATGTTCTGCTAATATAAGGATTGACAAACTAAACAAACATTTAGATATTTAAGCCAGACTTGCATTATTAGGATTGATGCTTATAAATTAAAAAAACTTTAGGAACTAAATCTACTTCCTTCCCACAATTAGAGAGAAGGATTTTGGACTAACTCAATCCAAAGCAATATTTTTAGTGAAAAACCACATTTAATTCTTTAGTGATTGATATGATTTTTACATATTAAAAGATTAATAAATATGCAGAGTGATTGCTATTTAGTAATTTATTTTATATAGACTCTATGTCAATCACTAAAATATTTTATTAAAATCTTTTACTATATATAACATTATTAGCTTTAATTAAACAAATTTAATAGGAATTAATATATTGATAAAGGAGGTTAGGAAAAGATTTCCCATTTTGACGTCATCCATAATCATAGATACAAATTTATTTTCCTCTAATAGGATGATTAACATGCATAATTTTTTTGAATATTTTCCTTTTATATTGATAAAATACTGACACCATCTCAAAACATGTTTTTGTATTTTTTGAGATAGTGATTATGAGATAAGAGATGTATTAAAAATTGAAAAAGTGTATTAGAAAGCACAGAAATGCGTTTTGAAAGGCCAATCATATAGGCCCTATACTACTTACTTGATTTTGACTATGTTTTTGTATTAGGTGCATTAAGTGAGAGTTTGGAGTTATTGGTGTTTAAAGAGCAATTTTGGCGTATGAAGAAAAAAATAATACATCCGTTTGTGTAAGACTTGGATGTATCTCTTCAACCTAAATAGAAGCTAAAACACCAGTAGATCAAGGTGTGTGCATAGTGTACTACCTAGTGACAAAAATTAGAAGTAAAATCTAGGAAAATATTATAAAAGTATGTTTTTACTATTGTTATTATTATTTAACAATAACAGGTAGCCATATTCTTATAGGGAACTATTATTTTTAGGAAAATATATCAGTTTAGAATTTGAATTTACTCCTTATTTTTAAAATACCTAATTTCATCAAACTACTCCTATAAATAAGAGTGTTTTTAGTCCCTCAGGGCAATACTTGTACACTATTGTTTTCTCTAATTTTGCTAGTGCAATTTTCCTTTCATGGCTAGTAGCTAAATTCTCTATTCTAGTTGAAGGATAATCAAGGCCTTGATTCTACATCAATCGTGAAGTCTAATTTGCTTTACTTGTATTTATTTCATTCATGGGTATTTATTTATTTTTTACACTTTATTGATTATGATTATTTTATTTGGTTAAATAATTGATAGTTGTTATTTGGTCAACTGAATAATCTATTTCCAATTAAAATCAAATCCACAATTGTTTGATTTTTTATTATTATTCGTAGCTAATCACATAATTTTATTCCTTGCAAAAGTCTAATCTATGTCATGGAAATAAATAGTCTAACTTACATGAAACCACTTGTGAGTTTGTTGGTTAGAATTGGCTCTTTTTCATTATTAATGCTATTAATAAATTAAATCCTACAATCATATCTGTAGCTATCTATTGATTAGAGAAATAATCAATGAGCGTCTTTTGGTTATTGACAAATTAAGGAAAGATTGGTTGTCATTGGTTGTTTGATAGTTATAACTTATTTGTTCATGAATGTATCAACTTATTTTTGCATCCATGATCAATTGAATGAGGCAAGGTTGAGATTCATCTTCATCCTCTGTCTGTAAGCTTTCCTCTCCTCAAGTTCCTTACATTTAATTGTCAATATTTTTAAATTTCTAGTTTTAATTGTTTTAGATTTATATCTCAAAACAAGACCCATTTTATTTACAGTTTTCTTTCATTAAAAATAAATCTACCAATCCCCATGAAAACGACCCTACTCATGGTTATACACTGAAATAATTTTGAGTAGAAAATTTTACTTTGCTGGATTTGACACCCATCATCCTATAAACGCATAGTTCTTCACATGGCTCAAGAGAAAATTTGGAAATAAAGTGCCTTATGTAGTTAAACAAATATTTATTAACACCTTCACCATCTTTATGTATAAAATCATCTTCATCGTCTTTTCCTAATGCATGCCTAAAGTTTACTAATTTTGATATCAATTTCCTTTTAGTCTCAAACAGTTCAAAGAGGAGTCTCAATGATAATGTTTCATCACTACTAATAAAATGAGTCACCATATTTTTGCACTAAATAACTAGCCCACCTGTTATGTGTCAACATTTATTAGTGGCTGGGACATTTACTCTCAACATAAAATAGTTTTAACTATATTGGCCAGAATATAAATAACTTCAGAAAAATGAGAAACAAAAGATCAAAACTATAAACCCTATGTTTTGATTGATAAACTTATTATCCACATAAAATATTGGTTCTAATATTACCAAATATCTGGTCACCCTTCTTGACATAAGGTGAAAAGTTAATTTAAATAACAAAAATATAAATTTTCTATAGATATATACCATTGGTCTGACAAGTTTGATGAAAGAATTTTATTTTGGTTGTGTTTGACCTAATTGTTGTATACTGTATTTGTTTAAGAAACCACATACCTATGGCATTGGTCCTTATACCATTCTTTTTCATGAATTTAGACATGATGCTTTTTTCATAATCAACCTTCTAATATCAATTAATCTTGCTTTCAATATGAAGGATTTAACCATGTACGTGCACTTTTAAGCTTTTTTCTTTTTAACTAAAACCATAACTTTTATTGTAGAGGCTATGAAATACCTCCTAAATAAATTTTAAAGCAATTGAGGTAAGTTAGGTTACTTGTCCAATGAAAAGAGTCTGTGTAGAGCCAAGTGAAAGTACTGAAGGTTTGCTAATTAGAATTCAATGTGTATTTTTCTTTTTTGACACTTGTCAAATTAGGAAATGAATTAATTTTGTTAACTTTCCAACCACATTTTGTTTGAACATGTGGATGCCGTTACTATCCTTATCTTAGTAGCCGGTGCCCAGGTATCGAGGATTTGTCATGGTGAGAAAATGCATAAAGAACCCACTATAGATATTAATAAGAAAGTTGAAATTTAAGGTGATGTGGGGAGAAATCCTCCTTCAAATCTCTTTTTCGTTGAAATATTGTCCTAGGGTTTTGGGATTTTCTCCAAATCAAAGAAAGTTGAAATTTAATTTAAAATTAAAAGTTTAAGCTAGTAAGTTTTTGGTACATTTTATTTATTAAGTGCTTTAAATCTTTTTCTAAAACCAATGTAAGACCAATCCGGCTACCAATGAACTTCAGCAGTTTCCTACTTCATAGATAGTTTATAAATTAAATCTATATTCCCACCATGTCTTTTTTACCTTTACGTCTATTTAGCCCGCTATTAGTATTTCTTTTACAAGTTTGCCACTTTTTCACACGAGACAAACATAGGCAAAATAGTCTTTTTGACCATACAGTTCCAATACTAAAAGGGAGTTTGTGCACACAATATTACGTCTTATATTAGACCCTTAAGTCAAAAAGTCTATTATACCTATGTTCGTTCTATATGAATAAGAGGTGGACTTGTAAATAAATACTAATAGTGAAATAAATAGGTTTAGATGTAAAAGGATCTTATTGGAATTTTGTTTGTTATGTGGACTACTAATGAAAGTGGACATGGTTAAAGTTCTCGCTAAAAAGTAGACTTTACTTATACAATATAAATTTCCCCAATTGAAAAAAATAATAACTTATAAACATTAGATGTAAGACAACAGTGCTTTACATATATAAAATTGACCTATTAACTTATATTTTCATCGTAATGCACCTTGACAAGACAAGTAGACCATTCCTATATATTGAGCTAGGCTATAATGTGAAGAATAATCTATCGTGGCCTGAATAATCTGAATATAATAAAAATTAGGAAAAATTATATCTACTATCCTTGTTGTTTGTAAAAATTACTAATTAAATTTTAAAATTTGAAAAATTACCAATACCCTCTTAAATTTGATAAATTCATAATATTTAACCCCTTTTAATCAACTAAATTCATAACATTTAACCCCCTTAAGGAGGTATTGATAGTTTTACCAAATTTTAGGGTTCAATTGGTAATTTACACCAACTACAGGAGTAGTAGATGTAATTTATCCTAAAAATTAATAATATGACAAGTTGCAATGTGATTCAAATTCACGATGGGACTTGAGAAAACTAAAAGCAAACATCCGAAACATTTTCTCCTTAATCATGGAATCAAGGTCTGAAACATTTCCTACATAGATTATTTTTACATGATTTGGGTTACTCATCTGGATACCTAATTCAATTGTATTGTGATAATAAAACTACACGTGACATTACTCATAATCCGTTTCAACATGATTGAACCAAACATGTTGACATAGATAAATTTTTTATAAAGGAGAAATTAGAAAGTAAAATCAGGGATAGGAATGGTAAGGGTAGCTACCACCCGTGAGTGCCCGCCTCATTTAACTCCCATGGGGCTTGGGTAGAGGGGTGATAGGACAAGTGGCCAAGGGAGTCAACTAAATGGGGCCCCATCTCGCCACTCGCGCCATTTACCCGCTTTAATTTATTACATATATAATATAGTTAAGAAATATGTTATTTGTGTATATTAATAAATATAATATTTTTATGATTATGTAAATTATGTTGCTAATATTAGTTACAATTTTGATTTATTATTAATGTTTCCTAATTATTATTACATTATATTTATATTAACATTATATTATTATCATATTTTAATATTTGTTACTACTTACTATTAGTTTACTATTATTTTTCTATTAATTATGAATTATTATTTATTCATTCTCATCTTTTTCATTATAACATATTATTAGTTCTACAAGTTTACTATTTAGTACTTATATTTATGAATTAATTTTAATTTGATATATATATAATATTATCCAAAATAAATAGTAAGGAAGTAAAGGAACCTTCATGTTACTTCTATAATTGAATTAAACAAAATTACAATTAAGGAAGTAAAGGAAACTTTTCATTATTGTACATTATTTGTTGTCAATAATCTACCTCAATCTACTTATTATTAGTAAGTAGATATATATTGTACATATTATACTTTGAATTTTTCATTTGAAATAATAAAAATTAAAATAATGAAGTAAAATGTTTATAATATTTTGAAATTTGTATTTGCAAAATAATGAAGTAAAATAAATTAATAAATCAACAATTTAGTTAAATTTTTATAATATTTTGAAATTTTTATTTGCTTTGTAGTGATTTTAAAAATACCTCAATCAGACCCTTTAATAATTTTAAATAATTCTTGTAATTATTTTTAATTATATTATAACACCTAAATAATAAGATTTTTTTGCCAAAAGAATGCAATAATTATACAAGTAGTATTAATTTAGGGATGCAATTGGAAGAAGTTATTACTTTTTAGATGAAAAGACAAAAAAAAAAATTGCAAGATACATATAATATTAAATACAATTATTGGTCAAATAATAATTATCAAAATTTACAAAATATAAATAATAGTTACAATTTGCAAATTGCAAAAATGAGTGTTTTGTCTCTAACTCTCTCAATCATCCCTAAAACCTTTATACCCTTTTGTTGCACCACCCCCTTCAACCCTAATACCCTTCCCTATGACCACTACCCTTACCGATCACCACTTGCCTTGCCCGTTGCTGTTGCGCTACCTGTCTTTGACCTTGGAAGGCCTGAACTCTCGAACTCCGATCCCTCAAACTCCCAAACTCCCCCTTGATTTCTCGAACCTTGATTCCATGATTATCTTGTCGTCTCTGCGATGCCGCTCTTGCCATTTTCTGTCTCTAACCTTGAAAAGCCCCTTGATTTCCTGAACTCCCCAAACTCTTGATTTCCTGAGGCCTCAAGTCTACTATTTTGATTTTCTTTCTTTTGTAAATTTTTCTTGGGTAATCTTATTTGTAGAGTGGGGTAAAGTGCCAATCCTCCATTGAACCTCGATGAGTTTTTGAATAATTGATATTATTGCAAGATATTACTCCTAGGAGACAAAAAAAATTTATGTACAATATATTGTGGTTCTGTGAATTGTTTTTAGTATTTTTTAAAAAAAATTGTGAAATTTATAGTTGGAATTAGGACATCAATGGAGGATTTTGATTCTTTTACTTGTTGAGAATTAAAGTTGTTTTAGTAATATGATTTTGTCAAAAATGGCACCCTGTTGGATAACTTGCAGGGGAAACGAGGTGGGTGGGGCAAGTGGCTAGTGGAAGGAAAACAGGTGGTGGGACGGGTGACAAGGAGAGAGTTCAATAAACGAGCCTTCCCGCCCCGTTGCTATCCCTAATCATGGAGTTACTTGTGATTCAATCAGAGAATCAATTGGCAATTATTCTTGCCAACTCAATTTTCAGTAAGGTGTGTCTAAAAGTGTTGGCAATTGGGCATATGTGACATCTATGCACCAACATAAGGCTGAGACTCGAGATATTATTTGATTGCGAATTATTTGGTAAGATATCATTTAACTATAACTGATTGGAAAGTTTTTCTTACTTTGGTATCATGATCTATATAATTAATGTATGCATTAATTTAGATTTGATTTGATTTCAATCAATTAGTGACTGATATAATTGATATCAATCAATTAGTGACTGATTCCATTAAATGTATAGATTTGATTGATTTTTTTCATTGTATAACTAATTTATTTAACTTATAAATAGGTTTCTTATTGTACAGATTAAGAGTGTAAGTGAAAGATCAACTTTTCTTTCTACCCTGTTTTGTTTCTTTAGATGTTAAGATATTATTTGATTGAGAATTATTTGGTAACATATTTTTAATTAAGACTAACTAGAATATTTAAGAGTTTTTTTATACTCAAATTTGGTTGATAAGGGGAAGTGGTGATCAATTATCTCCACTCATTTTATCGTAGTGGTTTTAATACCATCTAAAGCAATAAAAGAAAGTAAGAGAAAACTTATCTTCTATTCACACTCTTGATCAATATAATAAGAAGCCTATTTATCTATTAAATACATAAGTTATACAAGATAAAGAATCAATCAAATCTATAAATTCAATGACATCAATCACTAATTGATTAATATTAATTATAGTAATCACTAGATGATTGAAAACAAATTTAGTGTACAATTAATGTATACATTAATTACATATATCATAGTACCAAATCAAGAAGAATATTCTAATCAATCATAATTAAAAAGAGAATATCATTTATCTGGATCTTTCTGATAAATCCCTTGTCAGGCACCCAATAATATTGAGACACCTAGAATTTTTTTTAACTTCCATCTTAATTTCATTAGTTCTAACCACATAAGAATACTTCTAACAAAAATATTTCTAAATATAAATTCAAAAATTTCTCCAAAATAAATAAACCCAATTACCACAGTATTCTCCACCTGATCACCAATAAAATTTAAATTTTTATAAAGTTTTACAGGGAAAATCTGCATATATAACCAGACAAATACTCATTTCTTCACCTTAAGATGTAGAACTGCATATTCCACGGCAGCCCCTACTCCAAAATACCTTTCCTGTTACAATACAAGTACATACACAAATAGCAGCACCAAATTCAGAACCTGATAACCTGGCTGCCTTTTTCAAACACAAGCTTAGACACTACCTTTGTTTTGTAAGGCTTTACTTCCCAAATCAATTTGTCCTTCTATTGTAATTTTTTCATTTTGATTGATTGGCCTAGTTTTGATTCTCTTGGTCAACCCGACTTCCTTCCCATATTTTGGATTGTTTTAACATAATTTTGGTGTTTTTAGGTTTATTTATTTTGGAGAAATTTTTGGGTTTAGCTTTTAGAAATATTTTTGTTAGAAGTATTCCTATATGGTTAGGACTAATGAAATTAAGATGGAAGTTAACAAAAATTTTAGATGTATCTATATTATTGGGTGTCTGATAAGGGGTTTATCAGGATGTCATCTTGATAAATGATAAGGAACATATTTTGTAAATGATAGGGAACATCGTAATCCGATCGATGATTTTCGCTTTTCCTATGGCGCGAGGTTCGTCATATTAACAATTTTTTATTATTGCAAAAGTTTATCTATTTTGATACTTACATGATGAATATCCTTGCAGGTGGAGCAGACACTTTGACGTGTTCAAAGTGTCTATGCACATTTTGCTCGCATATTGAAATTTGTTGACCAGTCTTCGATTTGACCAAGTTCCATAAACTTACTTTCCCGAGCACATGGAATGTGATTTTATGAATGATCGTTTTTAATATCATTTTAAGTTTCATGATATTTTCATTTTTATTGTTGTAGTTCATATGGTTGCCCTATTCTGCAAGCGCTATAGCTGTATTGCAGAGCTGGTCAAGAAATTTGGCTGTCCGTAGTGTATCTTCTTTGTTAGAGCATTGTCGAACTCCATGTGTCGTATTATACCTTACGCTAGTTCAAAATGTTCCAGCCTATCCCTATACCAATACTACTGAATCACTTCACCGATATTCATAGTACAGGTCGCCGACGAATAACAGATACTATTGGGTGGCAACACATTGATTATATGTGGATACGTGGGCCAACCGACATGAGTTCGTCTAGGGAACAGATGTTGTGGATGACACATCATTTCCAACCCATGATCACCTATCATAGTACATGGCTCATACGGTCATCTATATTTCTGACTTGTCCTGCACTGAAGCAACACCGGAGGGCTTTTATAGCAGAGCTCTACATCATAGTTTTTGGTATGAGTTTTTTTTTTTTTTAAATTGTATGCTGATTATGTTACTTTCCTACAATGTCTAACAACTGTCTTATTTTTTTTCAAATGGATGTGATGTCCCGAATTTACCATATGTCTTTGGGAATATGTCACATTATGAGGCCTTAGATGCACATGGATTTGCTGTGATACGAGATTACGCTACCGAGTCAATACATATGGCTCACAAATTGGAGATTAGCCCACTACAAATAGGGGATTGAGCTATGCAACAGGTCATAGACCCTCGCGTAGTTGCTAAAGAGTCTAGAAATGTTCAGGACCGTAGACAAGGTGGTAAAGGCTCTTGACTCTATCGATGTGACATACCCGACCCTTTAAATGGTTCCACAGAGTCAGGTTCATTTCATCCTATTACATCTACACCGAAAACACAACATGTATTTCCTTCATCGGGAGTATTTGATACGATCAATCAGCCATCTTCTAGTGTCTTCCACTATCCAGAGATGCGCATCCCAGTACTTATGTCTGCACATTCAATGACTAAGAATGGTGGTCATCATGACTATGATGTAGATGAATATATAGATATTGGTAGTGGAGGCATTGATCCGATTGTGACTCAAAAAGAACAAATTGTACACTTACACAGATTTAAAAGAACTATTAAACCTACTACATATGGTACACATGAAAAACTTAGAGGACATAAATAAGTAAAAATTAGTTTAATACAATTTCAATATTCCGTAGTTCACTTGTTCATTCCGATCCTTTGTATATTTTTTCATGTCATTGTCGGTTAAAAACCCCTTCTAATCATCAAACTATCAATGTAAATGAAATTTTACTTACGTACTGACAATTTCAACATAACATTTGAAGGTTTAATTTTGTGGGTAAAACAACTGGGGAGGCTTAAATAAAATGGCATAAAACAACTGGAGAGACTTATATATTAATATTACACTGATATTGATATGATTCCCATCTAAGTTTCTGATCTTGATTCTCTGCTTTTTTTATTGATTACTTGAAATCTCATTAAATAAACAGTGCAATACATTGTAATACACTAAACCCTAAACCAAAAGGCTGAACCTTAATGGCCTCGTGCGGTACATTGTAATACAACAATTGTAATCCTATTATTAATATTATTATTATTATTATATATGTAAGTACGTGTCATACAATAATTTATACAATTATATTTATCCTTTAAATATAAATGAATAAAAAGTGCATTCAAAATCCAAAACTCTACATGTATTATCATTATATATGTAATAACTGTAATATTACAATAATTTATACTTACATATATATTTATCCTTCATATATAAATAAACAAAGAGAATCGTCAAAATCTTAAACCTGAATTGTATTAACCACCAATTTTAGTACTTAATAGTGTCATTAATATGATATTAACTTTTAATAATTATTACTTTGTTTCTATTATTCTTATCTCTTACTATTATTATTATTGTAATTATTAAATCTTATTATTAGTTATTATTATAATAAGTCCAATTGTTAGCTTTTATTATAACAAATATAATAACACAAATTATATTATTCATATTAATAAAATTATAATTATTTTTAATAATTATATTATAAAATTAGTATAATTATTATAATAATATTATTATAAAATAGTTATAATTATTATAATAATAATTTTAAAAAATAATGCAAATGTGTTTGCATGAAATGCGCCCATCTCCTGGGTGCATTTCGCAAATGCGCCCAGGCCCAAACTGCATTGTTCTCGGCCTGGGCAGCAAATGTGCCAAAAAAATATGGGTGCATTCGACCACAAAATTGAAACACAAATAATTTTCATCCAAGAATTGTCCATCCCATTTTTTTCTATCACAAAATTGAAAAAAACTCCCTTGATTTTCCCATTAATCAAAATGTTGTGGCTAATTATTAGCCTTTACATTGTTTCTTAAACACATGCTTAGTTGCAGAGCTTGCTTATATTGTGGAAGTGAATGAAAAGTGATGTTTGTAGCTTTGGAATACTAGCTCTTGAAGTTATCATGCAAAAGCATATGTGTGATTTCATATTATCTATGTTGTCAGCTTCATCATTATCTCAATCAACAACCCATAGCATACTTTTTTTTCTTTTCTTTTCTTTTTTTCTTTTTTTGTCGATACAGGGAAATTTTTAAAATTAAAAAATTTAAAATTAAAATTTTAAAAGAGTACACTAATAGATAATATTACTGGAATACTAATAATAACTCCTGCAATTACCCATTAATTACACTAATTGAAGTCCACAAACTAAAGAAGATCAAGTCAGTCCTTGGACAAAAACAGAACTAATTATCTTAACTTCACAGCAACTAATAGTACTAATAGAGCCAGACTAAAAGTAGCCTAAGATGGACACTTCATGCAAAGTCCATCCTGCATTGCTTAAAGTTACACACAAGATTTAGTCAAACTAAAAAAAAAAGGCACTAAATGTCCACTTGCTGAGAGGTCACTAGTTCCTGTTACCACCATTGCAAGATTACATGATTGAACAACTGCCTGTGTTCACATCATTGAACAATATCAGTAGGTGCAAAGTGATCACCATTAGGATTATTGGAAACTGGGCCAGTACTTGTACAAGCATAAGGAGGAACAACAGGGCCATAACTGTAGTAATAACTAGTGTTTGTGGGAATGAAAGGAGACCTATTGTACATCATCTGAGGTTGTTGCAAAGCATGCCTGTTTTGTCAGTTCATCAGCATTGATGAGAGGGGCTGGTTTTGCTGCTGCGGGTACCCACCATTCATATTCATCATCATGGATGAAGGATGATGGCCTGCGGCCATCCCACCATTTGGGAACCCTGCAGGAGAAGACCCCATGAATCCGTTAGGCTATAGTTGATGATGAACTCCTCCACCAGTACCATTACTAGAGTTGCCTCCCCGGACAGAAGGATAATTGTTAGCAGCATTTCCATGAAAACCAGCTAGATTCATCATTGAATTAATGTCATTTCCCATCTTTTTCCTCTCCTGGAATAACATTTACACCACCCCCAAATTGAGCAGTATTCATCTTGAGAGCTTGCATTGCTTTCTGATCAATCTCAACTGGATTTGCTTTCATCACCATATTCTGATTCGAAGGATGATTTCCTTTCTTTACGGCGCTCCCATTTCCTGCATTGTTATTCATTTTACCATTGTTTGAAGCTGTTGCTGCAGCCATGGCTGTCCCAAAACCTTTCTTTGCATTGTTTCCTTGCATAGCTGCAGCTTGTTGTCTGAGCAGATTTATCTGATTGGCTTTCTCCCTTAAAAACCTCAACTCATCGTCTTCATCGTCCTCTTCCTCATCATCATCAACATCGTACTCATTTTCTTCTAAGTTGAAGGGAAATTTCTGCTGGTTTTTGAGAGCTTCAAGGCCTTTAACTAGACCTTGCTTCTGACCCTTGTTACTTTTAACATCTTTTATGCAATTGGCCTTTTGCAAGCATAAAGTAGTGTCTAACCAAGACCTTTATGGCATACTATTGTAAGACATAATGGATCCAAGACTTCCATCTCCAAGCAATAAGTAGTAAAAGTAGCGTCAGCCGCAAAACTGGCATTATTATGTGCAGATCCCAATCCTCAACTGAGGCATATGATGCTACAAGTTCTATGTCACGCTCCAAAATTTAGGCATAACACGACCACAACTTTAGGGTTAACTCTTTAACTTGTGAAACTTTCTATAACCAGAACAAACTATTCCCCATAGATAACACTATCATTAAATATGATAGGTTCTATAATAATATTTAACCATGAAGTATTCCATAACAATCCAAATCCAAAATGAAATATCAAACATTCATTCTAAAAATTATTGAACACCAAACTACTAAAGTGAAACACAAAACTAGAGTAGTCCAAAACATAAACAAAAAAAAAATGTCTTGTACAACTTATATTTTATTTATTCAAGGAATTGACTAAAATCATTAAAAACTCTAACAATTTCCACTATCACCACGACCTTCCACATTCCTATCTTTGGCTGCAACAAAAATCAACAACAAAGTGTGAGCGAAACTTTCGCCCAATAAGTAACTGTAGTACTGCTGAGTAGGTTTGAGCATGTTACATGTAACTTTAAATAAAATCATAGTTAATGTAAAATTTCAGGAAAATTAATTAAATATGCTTAACCATTTCAAGTCATAAGTATATATTAAGTAGACGGCAAAACAAACCAATGAAATCCATCACTTAAAACAAAGAAACATTAAGCTTATGAATATTTCAATTCACATATTAGTCCGAATAACTGGTACCAGTCCTAACTATTTATCCCGCTAGGTAGGCCAAACATATGATCGAGGTCTAACTTTTGTCCTACTAGAAGGAAGTCAATTCATATAATGTGGAACATATTCCCCAATAGCCAATCAAGTATTCAAGAGTTGAAACAAATATTTAATCCAATAGTGCAAAATAACATATCACAACGCAATTTGCATTTAGAAAAATTCATTGCAATATACCAAACTCATCCCATTTAATGATAAAATAAATTTACTTTCATACAACTTTGTTTGAAGCATTTACCAAATTTTCTAAAGAGTACTAGAGCCACTTACCTCGATACCCTTCAAAAGATTAGTCTAACGTACGTATTTAAACAGCTCTTCATCTCGTGTCCAAAATAATTCCACATATTTATTCTTAACTCTAAGCACATATTTCTAAATATTTTAACTAATTTGACATTTAACCAAATTTAAAATAACTTAAGGACAATTTAATTTTTATAGAATTTACAAACGTATATCGAATTTTGTAATTCGTCACTAAAAATTTTATTATAATAAATATAAATCTTAGCTGCTGTTTTCCTTATGGAAGCCGAAGTTTCCTTTCCAATTCCCATATGCATGGCTGTCACCCAGCACACGGTCATGCACACACTACAATCTCCCCTTTTTAATTTCCATTTTCCGATTTTCCCTTTCCAATTTCATGCACACGGCCAGATTGTTTTCCTTTTTTTTCTTTTTTTTTTTCTGAAAACTGTATCAACCTTTCCATGGCTACTGCTTGCAGCCGTCCATCTCCACAATTCCCATAACACAATTTCCAGTTTCAATTAATTCATCTCCTAATCTAATTAATTATTTCATATTCATGAACTAGAACTCTAAAATCTTTCAAACCCTACATATTAAATTGGATGAGTAATATATATAGAAATAATTCATCATAGTTACCTATTTTCTATTTCTGTAAAGAAGATCTTCCTCATTTATTTCCCCTTTGATTTGTCTGCACTGTCTCTGTTCATTGACAAGTCAGAGTATCAGACAAGTGTGGAAGATATTTCTGTTCTAATAAAAAATATTAATTATTATTATTATTATAAATAGTCTTTATTAGTATGACATATTTAATATTTACTGTCACTAATTAAGTAAAATTAAGTGTGAGTATCACACTCTATCCAATTATCGAAGCAAAGACCATCAATGCAGAACTTGTTCTCCCATTATCGAAGCAAAGACCATCAATGCACAAGATATCATGTATATTGAGCTCAAATGGGATAGAGAGTGAGAAACCCGAAGAACGGCATGAGATTCCCTGTGGGAAATTCAATATATTGTGGAATGATGTTATAGCCCAACAGAAGAAGCGATAATAATAGTAATCTTAGTTTTTTCTGTGTTTTTTCTTTTCGCCCCTTGGTTGGAAGGGGATTGGGTGAAAGTTTCTTGGCAGCAGTTTTATTGTCCCACATTAGAGCATCTTATTCTACATATGGCAGTCTGCACTGCACAAATCCATTCAACAATTTGCCTGATGTATAATTCTAAAATTTCCTGATAGATGAGAATAACTTTTTAGAAAGTGCATGACCTTCATATTATGATTATATGCTCCAATTATCAAAGGGTATTCATCCAGAGCTTAGCCTTGACATGTATGATTGCTTAAAGTTATTGTTCCCAAATTCCAGCGAAAGGAATAAAGTCCACTTTTTTTGTAAAGCAATCATATTTACGGGAATAAAAAGACTGCTCTACTTGCATAATCCAGACTTCACGCACACACTTCATTTTGAAGTAAATGGGTCCAGAGTCGTCAAAAGATGAGGTTTCACAGCCTACCGAAGAACAAGGAAAGTTGAAACCACCACAGAGGAATGACACCGAGGCCGGGGAAATAAGGATCGCCACCACCGAAGTGAAGCTTCCTCATAATCACGAAGAGATTCTGAAAGATGCGGATGCAGCGGTTGATAGAACATCAACGAAGAAGCTGTATGATCAGCTGTACTCAGGAGTATTCTTGAACCAACAAAAGAAGGCAAGTAATTTCGTTCCAAAGTGTTCCCAGTAGTGCAGTTTATGTTTTTGTCAACAGTAAGTAATTGCTCCTAGTTCCTACTGAAGGCCTGTTTTTTGAGGTTGATGGTGAATAACAGAATGAGCTTCCAAATTCCAAATAGAACAACTTTGTGATTTTTTTTATTTTCGTTTCCTATAAACCATCAAATTAAGTGCACAAGAATACATGTTCTTACCAGAGACTTTTACGTGATGCAGAAGTACTGGGTTGATAAGAGCTCGAGGAACTGCTTCATGCTATATGCAAAAGATCTCTCCATAAGCTGGGCTGAAGACAGTTCCTACCGGCATTGGCCACAGGTATTTGTTAAAAAAGTATTCATAAACTGCAAAAGACGAAGAGTGAAAATTGGGGGGAGTTCCATTAATGAGCCTAAATTCCGAATTAGCTTTACCAAAGAACTGAACTGAAAGAGAAAAGTCCATCTAAATAGATTTGAGACCACGGGCTGACCATAAGAAGTTTTTTCGACCCGTTTGATAGCTAAGACCTCTCATCCTAACATCTTTACAAAAAGTCTGGGTTTCATTTTTTCCTAATTCAGATCCACACAATTTATTGCGCACTTCGGAATCTGGTATATGTGTATTAAGATTTAAGATGAAGAAGAGACAAGAGACCTGTGATACCAGTTTACTATTTACATGAGTACTAAATGGGTCCATGATGAAGAAATGAGTTTGCTGGAGTAAAAATTAGGCTTGTGGGGAAGTAGACTCTAATGTAGTAATGTATCTATAAAGGGAGATTTTTGTTGTGTTACTGTCTCACATTGAAAAATTAAAAAAAAATAGAGTACCTAATAAATGGCAAAGACTCAAAACCCACTAACTTAACCTTTTAAATTCAAGTAAATTCCTACTTCTTATTGAACAGCTCCCCATGTATAAAACCTCCACAACAAGACCACATATTCATATGTATAAAACCTCCACAACAAACCTCCACAACAAGACCATATATTCATCATTCTGTAGATTAATTCCTGACATGCTACTTATCATTTTTGCAGTGATGTGTCTCTTGTTGCTGCAGAGCTGCTCAATGTTTGCTGGCTAGAAATTCATGGAAGGTTCAATACTATCAACCTTACACCAAGAACTCTGTATGAAGTTGTCTTTGTTGTTATGTTGAAAGATCCTGCTTACGGATGGGAAATACCAATAAACCTCAAGACTCATTCTAGCAAATGGAGGCAGACAAGAACACAAAGAAAATATGTTGGAAAAGCGAAGAGGATGGATAGAAATCCAAGCAGGAGAGTTTGAAGCATTGCCGGAAAATATAGGGTAAATGGAAATCTCGCTATATGAATATTATGGTGGAATCTGGAAGAGAGCGCTGCTCATAAAAGGAGTTTTGATTAGACCAAAACACTGAAGTTGTTAGCTAGATTAATGACACTCCATGGTTCCATTGGCAGTAACTGCGTTGCTAAAGGTTTAGTTTCAAAGAGTACGAGAAAAAAATAATCCAGCTAGAGAAACGAGTGTAAGAATAAAAATCTAAACAACCAAATAATGCATATATGAATAAAATTCTTACACCCCTAAGCAGCTGGAAGTGTTAAGTGACAGATACATAGAAACATATAATCCAAGTAATCATGTTCCAAATATTTGAAGAGATAAATCACTATATAGAACAAAAATGCCAGCCGAACGGTGCTAACTGCAGTATGAGACACTCTCATGTGCTGTCTAACAGTAACTTGGATACTGCTCCAATGGGAAAAACAGGTAAAGTGCATGACACCAACGAAATTGGTGGAACATTGTCAGGAAGGCAACAGTCAGATGCCTATCAAACGACATCAAACGACACTCAGACCTTCAATCTTCTACAAAGTAACATGGCCTCATAAACTTATATCCTTGTATTCAATTGAGTATTTATTTCCATGTAAAAATCATTACATAGACGAATGGCAAAATAATTAGCAGAGGCCATGACGTAAAAAATTGCTCTTGCTTCTATCTAATTTCTTTAAAAGAGAAAGGGACAAGTTGCAGTTTTTATTAATTCTACATCAATGGCAAGAAACCCAAAGCCTCCAAACCCTGATTTCACAATGGATCTTCAAACACAGTCATTGAGGGAAAAGACCTGCGGGATGTCAAAGTTCAGTGTTGTAATTGTGTGGTTTGAACCACAATGTGAAGTCAACTCCTTTGCCCTTCAATCTCTCTGTTGCAGGACCAATTCTTTCCAAAAGCTGCATTGTTAGTAGGAATATTAGATTTAATTCTGTCTGGGGTTTACTCTGATGATGTAGCTACTCTAGAACGAAATTGAGTACTACTAGTTTGTCTTTCATTTTTTTTCC
Source organism: Gynochthodes officinalis (assembly GCA_020080225.1). Taxonomy (NCBI): domain Eukaryota; kingdom Viridiplantae; phylum Streptophyta; class Magnoliopsida; order Gentianales; family Rubiaceae; genus Gynochthodes; species Gynochthodes officinalis. The sequence continues at coordinate 12,692,332 of CM034617.1, forward strand.
CTGGTGATCAGTATGCTAAGAGCCAGGTTTGGAGGGTTCTTTTGTTATGTGATTCTCAAATCAAATAACAACTTCATTGACAAATCTCAATTATTCAAATAACCATAAAATCCAACAAATTTGAAAAACAGCCTTTTAAATAAAACTACTGACAAGAAGCACCACAATCCAACAGTATCCAGTTCATCTATACTAGATCTGAGCAGTCAGCCTCCAAATCCACTCAAAGCAAGCGTGCAGTGTCAAAGATTGAAATATTGCTTGTGCCAATGCAGTCATTAAAGAACAATGAGATTTAATCCCTGGCTTTTTTACATTTCTTTGTGGTTTTAATACCTATATGCATATATGATATTTTAACGGAGAAGCAAAATGAGATTTGTGCTTCCAAGATAAATAGTGAATCAAGTGCCACTGCTAACAGGAGCATTAATGCTAGATGCATTACAGGTAAGGTACATAACTAACCTTTGCATGCAACATACCATTCGACACCAAGACTGATCTGTCAAATACAGAAAACTTTCCACCATCCATGCAAGAAACTGACCCTCCCGCCTCTTCAACTATCTGCAATGAATTTGCGTCAAGTATACATATAATTAACTACAAAATAAATCAATAATAGCCAAAAACAACCCCCACAAGAAAAGGAAGTGGCATGTTAAGAGAGTGCCCTTAATACCCCCAATCTTGATCAAAAGTATTCATTTGTGGTTGTTAACTTATATTCATAGCAGTCATTGAAGCCTCAAATTATTACATATGGTTACGCTTGCAAATATTGCATAACTCTTAATTGGTGCAATCAAGCACATTATTCTACAGGATTTTGAATACAGAAGTTCAGCAATAATCTGTTGCAAGAGACCTGAAACATAGTTTAATTTGGATCAAGTTATTTTCTAGATTACATTTTTTAACCACTACAGAGAAAGCATTCTGTTCCTCAGAGACATTGCTCCTAAAAAATATCCCTTTATTCAGCTGAATCATCCTCACTGCAAGATAACAAGATTATGCAGACATAACCACTTTTCAAGCTGATGTCTAGATCCAGGTTCTTGATAAAGAGAGAACATAAACAGTCACCAAATCTGAAAGGGGAAAAAATCAAACTCGATAATTTTTCCATGAGTGAATTGTTTATAAAGTCGAAGTCTAATAACATTCAGAATCATCAATCAGTGTTTACTATTAAAAAACTTGGTCAACAAGCAGATAAAAAGACAAAAACCCAGTATATCAAGTTGCTGCAGATATAACCAGGGAAATGAATCATCTTAGTGAACTCAAAAATTGAAACACTAATTACCAACATACCAGCTACCATAGTATATCAAGGACTGCAGAGACAACCAGGAAAATAAATTTCACACTCATTTTTAGTAAAACTCTGAAAAAGTAATTACCAATACACCAGCTGCCATATCCCAGGGTTTTAGACGATATTCCCAGTAGGCTTCAACGATCCCAAGGGCAACATGGCACATGTCCACAGAAGCAGCTCCAAGCCTTCTAACACCCTGGCCAAGTATGTGCAAGAGAGAGATAGAGAGAGTTTTAATGGTAGATCCTTCACTTTGAAAGTGAAATGCGTACTGTTCTGGTTATTTACAATAAAAAATTACCAATAGAAACATGTAATAATGATTGCATATTTATACCCTGCTAATGTCTGTAAATTCCTTAAATAAATCAATGTTGGTAGCCCATGCATCATCATGTTCATAACCAAATCCAGTCACCAAAAGCGATTGTTCCACCTCAAAATCAAAAACATCTTGGAAACTGTTAGATCCATCAAAAAAATTTGAAATCCTATAAACAGAGATTAGCTAAATTTTGGCGGTAAAAAGCTTATTGCCAGTGTAAAACATTTACATTTGATAGATAGCTCAATAACAAGCAATATCAGACTCTCACCAGCAGCTTGAGAGAATATATTGCAAAAGCCAACAACCAGAACTATACAATTTGTTAAATCATAAATCAGCCCAAGACATGCACTCGCATTGCCATATGTCCTTGTCCAGTATGACATATTAACTTGGAATAAGTTACTTTGCTTTGTCATTAAACACCAGTAGAGGGACAGTCAGAATCTCCTTATCATGTCATCTGCATAAATAGAATTACTAACCTTATCTGTTTGACTGACATAGATCTTTTCACCATTAGCAAACGCACCTTCACCTAGAATGAGAACACCAATAATTACTCTAAGCAGTCACACATATATCCTTGATACAATTATTAAAGAGAAAGCTAAGTGGGGGAAATAGGCAAACCAAAAAAAACGAAATTAGATTTAAAGACTGTTTTCTTACCAGAAGCTGCAGAAAATGTTCGAGTATTCCAGCACATGGGCCCACCAACAAATTCTATCTACAAAAAGTAGAACTATATGGTCACCTTGAGTCAAAATAAATAAATTCTGTCATGTTTTCACAACAATAGCATCTCATTGATGAGGTAAATCCTTTAACTCTTGTGTGCTTGAGAATTAAAAATTTTATCAGCTCATTATCTTTAGAAGCCAATGCATACGTCTGTCCAAAAATTAGGAAAAACTAGGAGAAGAGTTTGTTTATAATGTGAAGAAGAGACATTTATTTTAAATCTGCTCAAAAGTAAAAGGTAAGTCAATCTCCTAAGGAAAGGAAATATTCCCTATTTGACTCAGAAGAACATCAGTAAATACTTCCTGAGGAATAATGTTGTGGACGTATTATAAGCCACAACAACCAAGCCCAAAATAAACCCCATTATTTAATTTATTCCCTTTCCTCTAGACACCAACTTCCATTCACAACAAAGTTATAATAGAACATATGTAGCATGCAGTCCATTAATTACCACGCTTGCAGCTGCGGGCTTCCCTCTGAACAAAACTCCAACAGAGACTGCAAAGCTAGGATAGCCATGAGCAAAGTTTGTGGTCCCATCTATACAATGAAAATAAGGAAAATGAGGAAAAAAATAAATTTATGTAGGCAAAGTGAATCTGTCTGAAAGTACTCCACGGAAGAACATTTGAAAATCCAATTAACCTCCTTGATGTGGGACATTTTTAAAAGAAAAAAACAGTGCTCGAGAAAAGATATCAGCAAGCAGTGCAGTAATTGGCACCAAGGCAGTTCACACTTGTCAAAAGTTAAAACACTAGAAAAGTTGATGACTTATGTAAATCAAGCTTCATGGTCTATAGGTTGAACTTCCTAGCAAATCCTAAAGATCCTTATCTGAAGAAATATTTCACCAGAATCTAGTTTTGTGCCAGTTTGAAATGGCTATAGATGTGATGTGGTTTTCAGTTTGATGACTCCCCATCTTCCTCAATCAAACACCCCCCTCCTTATAGGTTTGACATTCCCCATAAGCAACCATCTTTTCCATCTCTTTCTCCCAAATTCTAAACTCTACCAAAGTACATTACTCTTCACTTTTGACGTCTTAAAAAAGAAAAGCCACTTGTTCTCTCCAACTTTATAGTCGATCATATATCCTACAGGAAGCAGTACTGCGGCTGGTAGGATGGTAGTGTTGGAAATCTTTAAGGCAATTTCTGTGTAACCTTCTTGTTAGAATTTGAGACAATAACTTGCAGGCAGATATTACCCACTTTCCAGAAGCTACCCAAAGAAGTAATGCAGTTTCATCATCTGACTAGTTTCATCATATTCTTCAATATGAAAAAAATGCATTGGTGAAATAAAGCTAAAGTCAAGATATTCAAAATAAAAGCTTTGTTGAGGAGGACTAAGGCAACATAAACTTTCTATAAACCTGTGAATCTTGGAGCAATTCTATTTGATCATGTTTTCAAAAAAATTTAAATTTCCATGCTTCAAAAAGATAACCTTTCAGATCCAATACTTCTTGCATTTTCCTAGTCAAATACTCACAATCAAGGCTCTCTTCATGAAAGGGAAGATTTGAGAGTTGGAGATAAGGAAGCCACATTAAATATGGTACTAATGGTTAATGTCTAGCAAGTTTGTTTTTGCGAATTTAATAAACATAAAGGATGAATAAACATACATTATAGGAAAGTTGAGAAAATGGGGAATGATTCAGAAAAGAAATGCCACTGCATCATAAAAATGCCACCAAACTATCACATGATCCCATATCACTAATACAAATAGATGACTCTATATGGTAAAAGATCACACTCTCAATATAATAGCTAATCAATTAAAAACTGTTTTAAGGTAGCTTAACAAAGCCAGTTAAATTGTAAAAAATGACTTCTGTGGTAATTTTTTATCTTGATAAGTCCATAAATGTATGAGCCAACCTAAAGGATCAATGCACCAAAGATAATCAGAAGAAGAATCTCCAATAAGCCCTCCCTCCTCTCCGAGAATTAGGTGATCTTGGAAATTCTTCCTGACAATATCTAGGATAGCAGCCTCACTCATTTTATCTGTCCTGCATAATAATTCAATTATGTCAATCAAAATGCACAATAAGGTGGAGACAGTAGAAAAGAAATAGACAGAAAGAAAACAGCAAAGCATTATTGTAACAAACCGAAATGAGATAAACTCTAAATATGGGACAAAGGTTTACCAAGTACTTAAAGAAAAGCTCTTCTATACTTCAAACACAGTTTAACTCTCAGATGAAATTCAAAGAAAGAAGGGTAATGCAGCAGCTGCAAGGCTAAGAACATGAGTATAACAGCAGGATAAAACTTTGGACAAAAATGTACAGTACAGACAAGAAGATGCTATACCAGATAAAACATGACTTCAAGGAATGAGGCAAGCACAAAAATAAGATGTCTACTATCGCTTTAAATGGTAAAGAATTAATGATGCATGCACGACCCTGATGAACATATTTGTGCTATGAAGCAACAACATAGTAAGACACATATGGTCAAACAAATTCAATGTTCCTAAAAGAACAGAAAAATATAAAAATAAATTAGTTCAATAAACAGATGTAGATTTTACCATTGGCACCAGAGCCAGGTTCATGATGCTACTTTGGAAATCTATGAAGTGATCCACCAAAACCAATCAATAACGATGGACAAGGGATTTGTTTATAGATGTAACATGAAGGAAGAAATACAAGAGCTAAGATCATTTTTTTACAGATTTATAAACACAAGATATCAAAGTATCCAACAATTTTGAATACTGTTTCAATTTCTACAAGCCAAAAAAGCTTCTTCTCTTATTCCAGAACTAGGGCCTCACCAAGAATAGAAGTGAGGAATGGAAGATAGATATATCCTATAGACCACAAAATCAATTTCAAATATACATGAAAGATATCCTATTCCTGAATTGCAGTGTCAAGTCAACTAACAAAATTAAATTTTGTACCGAATAGTTAATTAAAAAAGTATGTATTTTCTCTGTGAATTGCAAGAGGGTGATTTAAACAAATTACTAGAAAGAGCCATCTTCAAGCAATATGAATACAAGGTCATGAAAGACTAAGGGGAAAATAAATAAATAAACAAAACAGCTATTTAAGCAGTTGGCTGAAGTGCCAAACTTGTACTTCTAGTTCTTGTTATACATACGAAGAGATAAAATGATCCAGTATACCTTAAAAATTATAATAAATAAATAAGAACAATTAGAAGAAAGATGGGTCATTTTTTTATTGTAAGATTGTGTTACAAAAGGATGGAACACTATCAACACAAAGAATCCTCAAGAAGAATTATCTCATGCCATGCATCAGTTGGTGTATATTTACATCAGTTAGTCAGTCAAGATTTAATTTGAGCACAAAGTTCCACGTCTAATAAATGTATCAAGAAACATGCCAAATAGGCCAAGTTGATATGGAATGGGATCAGAACTGTTATTTGTTCTGATACAATTGATGGCTTCTTAATATGGAAACACATTATTTTAGCACTTCTCAAATTTAGAAACATACTGGAAAACATCAGTTTGAAGAGGTAACTTAACAGACAAAAACAGTATCTAACCATGTGTAATTTGTCCATTAAAAGATGTCTAAAATACAAAATAAAGATAGCATATTTTTCTTACTCAGTCACCAGATCTGTAAGTCCTTTGTAGGTAATATTTCGAGGCTTATTCAGAGCATCCATCACAACCTAAAGTGCATAAAAAAATTCTTAGCGAGACAACTAGTAGGATATTGCATCTTGAGTTAAGAAATGGAATGTGGTATCAAGGAGTTGGGATAGAATACAGTCACAAGGATAAAATGGATTGTGCAAGAGGGGAAACAAGAATGGTTATCCAGATTAGAAATGCAAATATGAATGAAGATCCATAACTGGGTCCAAAGAAAAAGCTTTATCATTTCATTTGGCGGTACGAATCGTAGTATCCTAGTATCCAACAATTATTGAGATTCTCTCTGAAGGACAATACACAAACTGGTACATGCAAGATCAGAATACCAAGCAATAATTATGCCACAGTTCAGAATGTTGACAATATCTCAATCCAGGGGGTTCATCAATATTTACTCCAATTCTATGAGTCCAAAGAACAGAAAGAATTAATTCTTGAATTCTTTCAAAAACAATAAAACTAATTGCGGTGATTTCTTCTTTCCTCTATTTTTCTCTTTTGTTTACTTTTTGCCTCTTTGTGCATTCTCCATTATTGTAATAGCTCAATCCAGAATGGTATTTCAATCTGGGAAAGTTAGAATACTGGCTCCATTTGGAGTGTGATGTATTGGGGAAAAGTTGTATTGGAATGTGTGAAAATTTTGGTGGGTATTTTTTGATAGAAAAAGTATTTTAGAGGGAAAAATGAGAGGGAAAATTTTTTCAAATTATGTGAGAGGAATTTGAGTGCGAAACTTTAAATTTTAAATTTTGAAATAAAAGTTTGTTTGGAATGTGGTGTTTTTATTTCAGAAAAGTGCCTACTTTTTCTATTTGAAAATACAAATGCAATGTCCAACTGGAGCCTAAGATTTTAGTTCCCATAATGAGGCAGATAGAAAAAGATTGTAACTTCAGGAGCTCAAATTCTATGCATTTTATGCGCCTATATGGAAAGCATCTCAAAACGTGTTTTCGCATTTTTCGAGGTAGTGATTGTGAGATAAGAGATGTATTGGAAATCAAAAAAGTGTATTGGAAAACGCATAAATGCATTTTGAAAGGCCAACCATACAGGCCCTGAGACCAAATTTCATAGTAGAACCTCTAAATAGCTTAAGTAGTTAACAACTCAACAAGCATGGGAACCACCACTGAAGTTTTTGTTACTATTAGCAACTTTGCAGCCAAATATAAGAACCTTCTTTTGTACTTTTGCCTTTTCCATTTGACTTCAAAACTTATGTATATGGAATAGTTAAATAAACATTCAACCAAAATTTCCTCTTTAGACTTTATTCCAACCCAATAAAAAGTGTAAAATGTCTTTAGCCATCAAACAGCCCATAATTTCCTTCCATTAGCCAAGGGAGAGAGTGAGATTACATCTCTAATAGAAGAAGAGGGAAAGGATGAGATATCATTTATCAAGTTGCAATTCTAACCACTTGTATTACTTAAACAAGCAACTATGCCTTTTAAAACTTAGATACATCACCTAATGCCTCTTCTTTGTTGCCTTTTACTTAACAATTACATTATTTTAGTCTATATCTAGATAAGGAAATCATGGCATCCAATTATAACTACTTGTATTACTTCAACAAGTAAATACTGCCTTCTAGGACTCAGATAAATCCCCTTCCTCTGATTCTTTATAACTGTCAAGGTAACAATAACTAGACATTACTTTCAATTGAACTCTCTTTGTTAGTAACAACTAACAAAGTAATAATGAATACACAGCTAGCCCTTATATGTGCAAATGCATTCCAAATAAAGCTTGAATACTCTCTCTGTCCCAACAAAAGAGTCCAATTTCAAAAATTTTGTTTGTAACAAAAAAAAGAGTCCACTTTTAGTGTGAAATTTTTGTAGTATTCTTATTAATAATAATAATATATAACTTAAATTAAAAAAAATATGGAGAAAAATGTAAAAGCATAAATATAATGGTGCTTTAAGTGTATTGTACCTTGTAATTTTAAAAAAGTTATACCAAATTAAAAAAGCACTTTTTTGGGGGGACAGAGATAGTATATAATTTCTAAGACTATGTTTGGATTGTGTTGCATTTGAAAATTTTGTATTGTAATATGTAAATATTTTGGCGGGAATTTTTTATAAAAACATATAGTTTGGAGGAAAAATAAAAAAATAGATTTGAGAGAAAAAAATTTTGAAATAATGTGGAGAGAATTTTGAGAGAAATTTAAATTTTAAATTTGAATTTTGAAATAAAATAAAATAATTATTTAGATTTATTTTTTTTTTATTAAAAAAGTTAACCTTTTGCAAATACAAAGGCCATGTTTGAGTTTTATTCCAAATACAAAAAGTTATTTTTTCTCCAAAAACAAATAAAACATACAAACACATTTTTATCTAAAAATTTAAAATTCAAAATTTCCATCCTAAATCCCCCTCACATAGTTTAAAAAAAATTTCCTCCAATACAAATTTTTGTTCTCCCACCAAAATACTTTTTCTCACAAAAAAAAAATCCCACCAAAATTTTCACTCATTCCAATACAAAATTTCTCCAATTAATCACAATCCAAACATAGCCAAACCAAACACAGCCTAAGAAAAAGAAGTAGAAATATGGATACATAGACACAGTTACCGAATTCAATCTCCAATTCAACAAGAGAATCAAAAGCCACTCTATTGCAAATTCTCCTGGAATTGATAATCCCAGAAGAACTTTAAGAATTGCCCTAAATGATTACCAAAAATATAACAGCAAAGCACACCCTGTTCTTTCCATACAATGACACAATAAACTACATATTCATCTGAAGGAATAAACATTGAATGCACAAACACAGGAAAGAAAGAGGGGGACAAACCTGAGCACCAGTCTCAGCAGCAGTTTGAACAACTTGAAGAAGCTCTCTGGAAGGAATTGACCCAGAGGACTCAGCACCAACTTTAAAGAACTGTTTTTTATTTGGATTAGCTTCAGACAACACACACCTAGTGCATAATCTCCTTGCGGGCACTGCTTTGAAACAGGGAATCCCAATAAACCCACCTCCGAAACCCCTCAAAGAACCCAAAACCGCATTGAAACTCCTAAAGCCTGAGACTTTAGGGCAGCTATGAGGCAGAATTGAACCAGGTTTCGGACAAAATTTTAAGGGTGTCATCGTTGGTGATAGCAGACACCTTCCCGTTTCGGGAAAAAAAACGAGGATTGTCCCGAATTTCCGGATTCTCCGGCCTACTGCAGACTTTGCAGTCCTTATAGGGGACCGATTACCTCGTGTTGATTGCTACAATAAAAAGTGTAGCCTTTTGTAGTCTTCAGTTGCAGTACAGCACTAAAACTCGATTTGTAGCGTGCCTCACGTGTGTTTAACCGATACCCTTGTTAGTGTTTCAGATATCTATGGTGAATATTGTGGTGATATTTTATTCGGGCAGTCCAACCGGCCTGTGTAAGAGTTAACCATCATAGGAGCAACCTGGCGATGTGTTGGTCGTAGCGGCACTTTTGGTTTACATTTGCGACAACTAGTCCACAAGAAATTCACGCTTGCAACTAGTTTGATCCGAATAATTTTTTGTTTTTCAAGGATCAAAATCATTTACAGTATACGTTTAAGACACACAGGGAATGTCACTGTCAAAAACGGGTGAATTTCGGTTTGGCTCCCTAATATTTGCTCTAATGTTTGAAACAACCCTTACTCCTCCAAAATTAGGCAATCTGCTCATGGATTTCATTGATAGCCTTTTTCACTTCTGACATATATTGCTTTAGTAAATATGGCCCAAACCAGGCTAGAATCCTACCAAGTTACCAATTTTTTTTGTCTAAAAATATTTTTTTGAGATTTTTGCAAATGAAGAAGTGTATGGATTTGTCATAAATTTTGTTGTCTAGCTTTTTATATTTGTCAACTATCACATGTTATTCAAGTATCTCATTTGAAATTACCTTTTGTTGCAACCAAGAGCGAAGCAAAAAAAATTCATATTATTTCTAGTTGTAAAATAAGAGTAGCCAAAGAAAATTGAAGTTAATTCGTTAAGAAGCAAGTGGTCAAAAAATTTTGGAGAAAAAGATTAAAAGTAATATCTCATGTTAAATCATAGATTTATATTCTATATAGACGAGAAAGAGTTAAACTCATAACTGAACAATCGTAAGATCTTTTAAAAGCTTAAAATGAGACAAAGTTGAATATGCAATTCAATCTGCACTATCTTCGGGTTCAAATGTCATTTTGATAAGGAAGTTTTGGATTCATGACTCTATGGTTGGAATGTGGATTTCATAACTATATATTGATTAATGGATTATGAACCATTTTAAGTGGAGGTTCATATTTATGAATGTGCCATTGAACCAAAGTTCGTGGTACATCAATGAACCATGAATTATATAAGATAAGTTCACATTAAATGTTATATTCATGAATTCAAGTTAAATGTATCACATTAACCAATAAACCACATTAAATAATTGTAAATTCATCGGAATGTATCTAAAGGATGGGTTCATTGATGGGTAGAGTCAAGTATGTTTATAAATACATCCTTAGAGTTCCTTTCTCCAATCAATTGTTGTTGTAAACATCCCATCACTTGATACAACATTATTGAGAGTAAAAGAGAGAAAACTTTAAAGGTACTTGGAGAAAGAACGTTTCAAGTATATCAAGTTTCTTCAATCATCAAGATTTGCAATGGCTCAAAATACACATATTTCAACATTCTTAGTTTGTAATTTTCAAATCAAGATCCTGAATATTCGAACATCTATTGACTTAAAAACTACTGCCAAGATGAAACTTCTTATCATTCAACTTCGTGACAGAGTGCATCACATTCATAGGCCATTTGACAATAGCAATATTTTATTCAGAATACAGCAATAGATTTGTATCGAAATAGATAAGTTAATCAAGAGTATGTGGATTAAACTCAATGTTGAGCTTAGATTTTTCACTTTATTGGACTCTCACAATTTGTAAGCCATAGTCTGAACGCCACAGAGAGAAATATAGCAATTTTCGCTGAAGAAACCAAAATTGGAGTAACCATTGAATGCTTTTGTTTCATCATCATCAGTTTCGTACTTCTCTGATTATCACCTCATGGATTCTGAGTCCTCCTTTCCACTTCCCACTCCAAACTTCATACAAGCCAAAATATAGTTTTTCGGTTGAGTCTGGGTTTGACCTGATTGTCGAACATTTGTCAAATTTATTGCCACTTGAGTCAGTCAAGAAATGTTTCGTCCAAGCAAATTTTCCATTTTTTCCCCTCTTCGCCATAATGTATATAGGAGAGCCACCCCATCCAAAAGCATCAGGAGTTAAAGACAATCTAAAGCACACTTCATAACTCTTTCCAGGATCAGCGTCCACTGAACCAGTTACTTCAAGCCAACACACTTGTAGAAGTTCTGCAGGTTTGTCATTTCTGGAAAGAAAGCATAGTATTCGGACAAAGTTCAGAGCATTCAAGAAAATCATCGAATTGCCAAGTTTTTAACTAATGCACGTGCAACATGATTGTGAATGAACAATTGCATGTTAGCCTTAACCAAACAAAACTGAAGTGCATTCTAAACGAAGCATTTGTTAAATCTGCTGTAGGGATGATGAATCCTCTTTGTCTAGTTTAATTCAAAAAATTAGAAAATATATTCAGTCCCATACTTGCAAAATTTGCATTATAACTCAACATGTAGAAACTTTCCCCATGGGCTAAACCATTTAGCTATGGAGGAAATGAGGACAGTTGCCCATAATTGTCACTGATCTTTGTATCATGTTGCCTATTAATGGGAACTTTAAAAAAATGATTATCCTCAGAGAAAAGTGTCAATAAAATGTAGACAATCAAGAAGTGACGATAAAGCAAACCTATTTATTTTAGACAGATGTATTCATGTGCCAATTTGTCAGGTTACTTACGCTTTTAGATCAGGCACAGCCCAATAACGGTCATCCATGCCCCAAACAATGTTAAGACCTCTTGGCTTAACAGTTATTTCCTCCGGTCCATGCACCTGTCCATGTATATGCAATTCACTTGTTAGCAATTTGATGGTTTTGTTTAGGTTTAGTTCTGATTAAAACTTTGATTTGTTCATAACATCCTCAAAAAATAATATTTGATGGGATTTACATACATATGTAAATGCATGATATCCATACAGTATTGGAAAGAATATGGTCATAATGAATGCACAAAAATATATATCGGTCAACGAGAAGAGATGATTATGCAACCTACCTTCTTCTCAATAGCTTTAGGATCTGCTTCATAATGAGGATTGCGTGCCATTTTGAATCTAAAAGAATTCTTAAATTTGAGAGAGACGGATACAATTTGAGCCTCTTGGCAACCTTACCATCCCTATTTATAGGCTTATAGCCAAAGAAATATAACAGATGCATCTGAAGTACCCGCAAAGTAACTTGTCTACAGCAGCCATATTCTAGCTTCACTATGCAAAAAGAATGATGAGAAAAGGAATCAAGCAACCGATAAAAGCCGGAGGAAAGAAAAGAAAAGGTGGATTGGCTGTTTGTCAAATAATGGGCTACAGATGGTTCTAAAAAGAATGGCCCATCGTTTTCATATGTGCTCTCAACACGTAAAGAATATGTGCGGGCGTGGCAGGATAGTTTATTGGAGAAGCTTTTTGTTCGAAAGTGGGAAAGTTGTGACAAAAACTTTTTATTAAAACAAATGTCTTTGGTGAAAATAAAAAATGTGTTAGAAGGAAATTTTTAAAATAATGTAAGGAAAATTTTAGTTGGGAGTTTAGATTTTAACTTTGAATTTTAAAATAAAATAAAAAGTTTTTTGAATTTTCTTTTTTTTGGAAAAAAAATAATTATTTTTAGAATAGATGATTAACCAAACAGTAATTTGACTCGAGGAGAATATATGTTACAACTTACAAACTTAGTAACAAACTTAGTGCCCCTGTGTCGAGTAATTTTTTATTTTTTTTTTTATAAATTTTTTTTTTTTTTTTTTTATATTTTTTTTTTTTTCAGTTGATGTGAATTTTGAATATATAATATAGTGTTTTTTTTTTTTTTTTGAGGACTTTGATTTTTTTTTTTCATCTTAAAATCAAAAATCAAAAAAAAATTCTTCTAGACTTCATTATAAAAGGTTATTGTGTGTGTATATCAATATATCATCATTTTATTTTTTTATATACATATAATAAAAAAAAAAAATTAATGTAATGTATATATGATATATATTATTATTATTTTTATTTTAATTTATTATTACTCTATAGTCAAGGGAATGTTAAAGGATTTATCAAAATTATCCTCATAAATGTTGTTCTCTAATATAAATACTACAATAGTCTATATTTGCCGAGTTCAAATGGCCACTATGTTTTTTTCTTCCAATACTCTCCTTATAGAACTAGATTTTAAAGAAATCCTAATTCTCTAGTTCTTAAGAGTTCTCAAGATCGAGCATATCAGATTCTCTTAAATAAATAATATTCTAAAAAAAAAAAAAAAAAGAAAAAAAAAAATAAGTAAAATGTCCTTGATTCTATTTCTAAGAATATGATGTACCTTATTATATTTCTAAGAAGAAATGGAGGTCAAGAGCAACAACTTATTGCTCAAATTCCTTAAAACAGTTACGGAGTATGAACTTTCATAAACAATTGATGAAAACAAGGATCCTAAATTACCTATACAATAGCCTTACATGCAAAAGGGTCCTGTACTTATGATTCAAAAATTTCCTTAACAAGGTGCAAGAAATAAATTTACGGAAGTTCAAAAGAAAAATAATTATTTCTAACTGAAATAAGTTTGAAAGTTTTTTTTGTTCCTCCTACTGCGCATACCCTTAACCGTGTGTACAGCTTTGTTCCTTGGCTTGTGCATGACTTGATTTAATTGATTTAAAGTTGGAAGAACCATATCCTCATCTTTACTTTTTACACTTACACTCAAGGAAGACGTGTGCAATTCACACAAGAAATTGAGCAATTAATTAGTGTTTTAAACTTTGGATGGAAGAACTGAAATTGATGATTAGGCTATTGGGATACGTTTAGCATCAAAGACTTTTAACTAAGCTCCGCCACCCGTCAACATATTTAAATCTAACATCTTTAAGTAATAGTTTGCAAAAAAAAAAATTCCCCAGAACGCATTAAATTTTATCTTTTCATGAATCATATACATCATACCACATGTGAGTAAATATTCAATTATATTATGTGAGATGATTTTATTATTATTATTATTATTATTTTGGTAATTTAATGGCAAAATAAAACGATCAAAATTCTATTTTTTTTATTTCAAATTACTTTGTTGAAAAAAAAAAAAAAAGAAAGAAGCACAAAATATTTTAATTATCAAGAGTACACCACGAATCTTGAATAACTGAAAAGAGTGATGGTTGTGAAGTTCTCAACCAACCAACCACGAATCTTGAATCACAAGAAATATTTCCACATTTATTAATATTCAAATTTGGTTTTAACTCCCTACATTATTAATGGTTACAACATTTTTACCTATAATACTAACAATCAATGTGATTACAGAGTTTTGAATTCATAACTTACAATATAAAAAGTATTTTTGACTCTCTCATATGACAGCCAGCTATATGAGCGCCTGCTATAGCCGAGGGGCTAACCAACATAAATTGGTTGAGTTAGTGAATTTATGGGCTCGAATGCTCAAAACTCACAATTGTCATTTGTATTGATCATCGTACATATGTCACAAAAGGGTACAAACAAACCTGGTAAAAATCCAATAGTCTCATGATCAACATGATTTGAACCTGGTAAAAATCCAATAGTCTCATGATCAACATGATTTGAACGTGTGAAAGCTGAAAAGTAAAGACAGCTGCTTACAACCCCATCCCCTCAACGAATCCGCATCAAAAAAGTCCAAATCCCACCATGCCACCACGACTGGCCAATCCGATATCGCATATGTCCATTTCAAATCCGGCATAATATTCTTAAACCGTACAACTTAACAGTAGTCAGTATCCGGATGAATCGGCGTCGGCCACAGATGCGAACAATTGCCAAGGAGGGAAACACCTAGCATGAAGGGAATATATGTAAACCTACCTTAAACAAACCACAGATGCGATTGCCATGAAATGAAGGGAATATATGTAAACCTACCTTAAACAAATCACAATTGCGTTTCCACTTAATACCGAATCATCCCAGTTCATAACATGTTGATGTATTTACTTTCAAATTCACCACCTCTACCAAAAAGGGTGCCTAAAGCATCATTGACAAACACCTAGTATTGGAGGCAAATATTTATTAATGTCAATCATTGTGATCGTGGCAATACAACTGATTTTAGAATCTTTTCCCCTTACACCATATTATAAAAAATTCTTTTTTTATTTTTTTTGTTTTTGTTTTTGCAGCAAAATAAGTTAGGTCTTGAAGGGATGTCTTTATCACTCTATTTGGAGTTAAGTATAATAAAAGTTATAAGTATAAAATGCACTATTTTATACTGAATAGTAGTATATTAAACAATTGAAAACCTCATGCTCTTGAAACAATTCAATCAAATTTGTGCCCTGCTTAATAGTATTTGCCTTCAAATTGGCATTGACGCAAATTTTCCTAAAAAGACACGAGGAGGAGGAAACAAAATAAAATATTGATCCATACCATAGCTTGAAGCTAATTATGTCAACCGGACAAATGGCATCTTCTAAGATGTTATCAATAAATACTTTTCAACCCAAAATTGGTAAACCAAAAGGACTAGAAACTAACAAGACGCAATGCAATACATCATCCTCAACGCGCAAAGCACATTCTAGAACATATGTTTTTTCCAGCTTTCTTCGCCGGACTACATGAAGGGAACAAAATAATAGAAAACAGCTAACTGAACTTTGCATCAGATAGTGCGTAATGAATTCCATGATCTGTTTTCCTTGTTTTTAGTGGGCTTTCCAGCAGGAAGCCAACATGTAAAGATGGTGCGGCAATGAACAGAATATCCTGATATTTTAAATATATAGCAGATTAAAGTTGCAGTAGTGTCTCTTTTACCATGTCTAGAACCGAGCACTCAGATTCCAAGATGACAGTCATTGACGACAAACTCAGATTCCAAGATGACAGTCATTGTGATTATCTTCAGGTTCTAATTTAACAAGTTGACAGAATGGCCTTTTCAACCGCTCCTACCTTCTTCAGTCTAAGTCCACCACCTATAACACTTCTACCATAATCAAATGTCGTAATACAATTCCATACTCAATTTGAGAGTTCTGGAACAATCATCCTATTTCTTTAGCTAGATCCAGTTGGGAGTTGACAATATACTTTGACTGGAGTCTTATACTGTAATATGTTTCTTCAACAAACACCTGCATGAAACTTGATTAAGTTCATTGCGAGGGAGTATTACATGTAGTTAGGGAAAAGAATGGAACATTAGCAATGTAGGACTTGTACTCTGTGTGCTTTAATTTGTAATTACACTAAGTATACATTCTTACTTTATTGTCGGAGCAAGGTTTGATGTCATTGCTTAACCATTGTACTTTAAAATGATGATCAGTAGAATAAAAAAGATATATTCTTTACAACAGTTCTAACTTGTAAATGCGAGAAAGTTCTTTCCATTCCAAACTAAATGAAGTTATAAGTTAAATGCCTCAGAAAGAATAAAAATGGCAGAAGTGAAATTGATGCCTACAGTTTATAGGTTACTCCAGCTCCTGGCAAAAAGGTGTAGATTCCAGATCTTCACTGCTGGCAGGTTGATGCAACTGCATTCACACACAGACACTCAAACAGGATGACAAGTTAAAATAATTGATACCGAGGTCCTAACATGATTTAGTACTACTGAGCCAATATCTATAACCAATTAGCAATGATAAAATTGAGATAAATAGTTTATCAATCATAATATGACCTTCTTCCTTTCACCGAAAAGCTTTTAATGCTTATAATAATATACATCTTGCTTTCCGAAAACAAGCTTTTAATAATTTACACAAATGCTATCTCAAAACTTACCTGGAAAAACTAACAAATATATGATGCAAAACTGACAAATTAGTTGATCTCAACTACTATAAAAAATACATTCAATGATGTATATATTCTTCTTGTATACCAAAAATGAAACCTCAAAATTAGAAGTACAGCATCCAACCATATCAATATGCATGTATAATGCTCTACAATGAGCCTGATCATGATCAAGAATACTAAGAGAGAAGAAATTTACAGCTTTTGCAACAGCGAACAAGTGAAAGGCACGCAGGAAAGCATCATCCTGTGAAGGAAGACTATCATGATTCCATATTGTTATATTTTGAAATTTGGCATTCACCTCCCAGCAATTTGAATTTTCCTCGGTTTTTTTAGCTTTTTCAGCAGAATTTTTCTTTCCCAAGACAAGCCCTGTAAATTACAAGAACCAAGAATATAGGAGAAGTCAAACAGCAGAACTTTCTTCATTATGTCCGATACAGATTTCATTCTTCAATTACAGCAGCAGCACAAGCTTAAACTTTAAAAGATGTTATTTGTTCATCAGTTAGATTGATCAGATACGGATTGATTGCAAAAGTATTTCAATGTAATTTAATAGAAAGTGTTATTAGGTAGCAGAAACACATACACTAGCTGTACTAAGATATGTTCTCAAGGGAAAAAGTTATGAGGACAAATGAACTTCTAACAGAAAAAGGTGAAGGATTATCTCACCAGCATATACACTTTCTTTGCCTGTGATCCAAAGTTACGGAACAAAAAAACTCGGTGAACCATGAAATACGGTAAGGCAACAGGTATATCCTTACAGTGCAGAAGTTGCGTCACAAGTCACAATTGCATAGAATGAATCTTAAGTCGCCTGGGGATTCTATACTTCATCAAGGGGAAGTTTCTTCTATCTTCAACCCATTCTCATGAAAGTTTCTCTGTAACCCTTCTTATCTCTAAAACTGATGTAGAGCTTAATAAAGAAAGAGAATAAGTCGCATTTGCAATGCATCATAATGAAAGTGATGATAAGTGCTGCCTCTTCCGCGCTATCAGCCTCCTAAATTTTTTTTCCTTTTTAGTGCTTTATCATTCACTTCCTCATGCTGATTATTATTTTAATTCAGAGAAGCAACTAAAACAACTGAACTTGCCATTTCCAGTTCTGTTTTCCTATTATTATCACACTAATAGAACAGGTAAATTCGCAGCTCTGAATGCAGCTTGTATAACAGAAACAAGCGTAATGCTTTTTAACAGATGTTATATACTTCACTCTACTCTACTCTGGTTATTGTGAACTAAAATCCTATTTCTGCCCATGTCATAGTAATTATAGAAGACTTCTATACTGGCACTAACCTTTTTCATAGTCCTATGGGAAAAAATTAGGCTAGTTGGTAAAGTGCACAACTTAGCTATCAGTCACCCAGATTTTTTATTTGCAATTGGCCTCTCAACATTTGATATTATTTATGGTTTCTAAGCCAAATTTGACCAAAAGAGTTCCACAGTATCAACAAGGGACTAATGATCATCACCTTAAACCATATGGAGAATCCAATGTTTTTTTATTTCTTTTCATAATGACTTTGAAGCAAGTATAAATAACCCAACAATCAAAAGTCACTCTTTCAAGTTCTGAAGATTTATCTGGTCCTGGGTACAGTAGCTGCTTGTCATGATATTGGACGCGACTTGCAGGTTCATCAGACCACACTGCCTACAGCAGTCTGTGATAACAGAAATTCCATGTATCTTTCTCAGTATATAGAGCCTGTTCTGAAATTTACTTGTCATTACCAATTCACTTTCAAGAAGTTAAGTTTGACCATTTCAGGTCAAACACTCATTATTTAACCTGGTCAGTACACTGGAAAAATGCTCAAAATAAGTTTCCTGTCAACCTGAATGTTGGGTTACTGTAATTAAACTGAAATAACTTGTTTATGCCCATGCCCAGTTTGGCTAGTGGAGTCATTTGCCTGGCTACCATCCCCAAGTTCAACTCTTAGGTCCTTCCTTTAACCCCTCCCAACTTTATGGCTTCAAGTCCTCTCCGTCAAACACCAACCCTATCCCAACCACAAAAAGGGGAAAAAAACGAAAAAAGAAAAAGTGACTGACAGAAGTATGAAATGTCTTTATATGCACATTTCAAAGTTGATACTGCTCCACCAACTTTCATTGTGACCCAAAAAAAGCCCTCCTAAAATTTCTTACAATGTGATCATTGCATTTATCCGCAATGTCATAATATCCTGAAATTCTCATAATAAATCATAAAATCCTATATTCTGTCCAGGATTACTTAAAGGGAACCAAAAATTTTTAAAATTAAAAAAAAAAAAAACCAATATCCGAAACAGGAACTATGTTGGAAAATTACAGTCATTTAATTATGCTTTCCCCCCCCCCCCCCCCCCCCCCCCTTCATTTAATTAAACCTGTACAGCCTAAAAATGTAAACTTTCACATTACTCATAGGCAAAAATGAGTATAAACATGGAAATATAATTTAAAAAAAAAAAAGGGATAATACAAAGGTTGATAGCATTACCAGAATACCCTTCGGGAAGAGGAATAGTTGTGCCCTGTAATTTTCTTCCTCTGAAGTAAGCTTCCTCCACTCTCAACCTATCGATTTCTACCCCTACATCATTTTTTTCAATTAATCAGACATAATGATTACAAATTAAATTCAAATTCCACATTTTCATTTCATGGAAGAAAAATGAGCAGAAATAATCTTAAAAATAAAGAAAACTAATACAATACCACACCAGTGGGTTTGGGCTTGAAGTAGTGAGAAACAGAGGTAGGACCATCGTACTTGATACAGCATGGCAACTGATGGACTTTTCCGGTCAGGTCCAGCACCGATTCTCCGTTTCCGTTCAAATTAACGCTTCCAATGGCAGTTGATGGATTGCCGTCGATTCCTCCCTCCATCGATATAATTGATCAGAACGCAGAGGATGACCGGTGTTGGCGTCAAAGTCCTCTCTTATCAAAACCCCTAATTTCAGATTTTTTTCGCGCTTTTTTTCTTTTTCTGGGTGCAAAAAAAGGACATGTTGTTATTATTATTATTATTGTTATTTCTTTGCTGAACATCGTTATTTAATCCTATTCATAATTGAAATTCGAAAGAATCACTAAAAATATTGCTAATTGTTTTTTCTTTTTTTTCTTTTCATTTCTTTGCTAAACTAACTTCTGGTTATTTAACAGAAAGGAAAATTAACTCTCACTTTTACTTGACATTCCAAAGAAACAATTCAGTGCATTTCTTTTTAATTATGGCTATTTGTTTTGTAGTCCAACCCATCATTCTTTAAACATGGTTTGTTTTGTAGTTTAGCATATCCTTCCCTATTGATTCTCCATATAATTTTTTTTTCTATATGCACATTATATGCTCATTTCCATATGATTCTTTTTTCATATGTACATTATATAGTCATCACAAGATTTTTTACACTTCTTTTTTTTCTTATTACAATGTTTTGAAATAACGTGAAAAGAATTTTAGAGAGAATTTAAATTTTGAATTTTGAAATTAAATAAAAATTTATTTGAATTTTTTTTTTGTGTTGAGAAAAAACCAACTTTTCTTATTTGAATGTGAAAATGTTTTTTAGACAGAATTTACTCCAATCCAAATATACATTTCAAAACGTGTTTTTTGTGATTTTTAATATATTGCTTATCTCATAATTATTATTTTAAAAAATACAAAAATATATTTTAAAACACTGTCCATATAAACCCTAAAATTTTTCATAACTATGTGTCTCAATTCATGCACTTTCCCACTTTTATGCATCTAAAAATGTTTCAACATATCTTATTATATGTCAAACGCACCTTTGCAATTAGTATATATTTATTTTCAACATTACACTTAATCTATATGCTTTTTAATATGTAGGTTGGATAGGTTGTGCTATTACAAAACATTCCACTTTTAGGTATTACACCATAATTGGAGAAAATTTCATTTCATAGAGTACAAAATACAACATACTGTCTCAGGTCCAACACTAAAACTAAATATTGAGTCATGACCAACATTGTAGTTGAACTCACATGGTTGACATTTCTTTTAACAGACCTTCATATTCCACTTATTTCTCTTCCAACACTCTTCTACTGCAACAACTTTAGTGCCATTCATATTATAATTGATTCGGTATTTTATGCTTATCAAAAAATACACTGAGTTGGACTATCATTTGATGTGTAAGCATGTTGCCCTAGAACTTCTTGTCACTCAACACATCTCCACTAATAATTTAATTGTAGACCACTTCACCAAATTCATGTCAAAATTAAGTCAGATTCTTGTTAAGCTCATACCAAGCTCTAGCTTCAACCTCAACAGTGTTTGAAGGAGAGTATTATTAGCACAAATTGTGAGAATCAAAGATAAATAACGAGATTTGTTATGAAATGTATGAATAGATATTCATTATATTCATCCCTATCTAATATTTGTTCATATTCCTATCCAATGTGTATTCATCATATCTAATGAATGTACTTCTCTCTATCTAATGTAGGTACTTATCTCTATCTAATGTAGGTACTTATCTCTATCTAATATAGATACTTATCCCTATCTAATATAAACATTTATCCCTATCTAATATATGTATTTTATCCAAATATATTGATAGTGCATCATTGTTCTCCTATAAATAGGAGCATAGTTTGGTCATTAGGAGGTGTGGTGAAGAAAAGTGAAATAAGAATTTCTCCTCTGATTTTTCCTACCATCTCTGGTGTCTTTCTGCTTTCTCTATTATATACTTTCTCTCCATTCTGTTATATTATATATTTGTGATACAATATTCTATAACACGTTATCAGCACGAAGATCTACCAATTGAGTAAATAATCTTTGGAATGTAGGAGTTCTCTTGGTTTTCTTTAATCATACTCCATCTCCTTCTATCAATTCTTCAATTTTTTTTCTTGATCTTGAAATCAAATAATCCTTCAGCCCCTGAAGTGGCGGTGGATATTTTGGAA
This sequence comes from Gynochthodes officinalis, assembly GCA_020080225.1. NCBI lineage: Eukaryota > Viridiplantae > Streptophyta > Magnoliopsida > Gentianales > Rubiaceae > Gynochthodes > Gynochthodes officinalis. The sequence goes on from CM034617.1 coordinate 12,714,456, forward strand.
ATTCTTCTAAATTTTATGAATGAAAAATTCCGAGAAAAAGAAAGATGTTTGTATGCTTGATAGTGCAACAACACATATCATCTTTCGTAGTAAACACTTTTTCTCGAGTATGACATTGCGTAAAACACATGTCTATACAATATCAGGTCCCATTTCGATTATTGATGGTATCGGAAATGCCACAATTATTTTGCCAAATGGCACCATCCTCCATATTGAGGATGCGTTTCTAAGCAATAAATCAAAAAGGAATTTGCTTAGTTTCAAAGATGTACGCCGTAATGGATACCAGATTGAGACTATTCATGAGCAAAATAAGGAATATATCAGCATTATTTCTTATAAGATGGGCCTGAAGACTATCCATGACAAGCTGGAAGCTTCTTTTGTGAGTTTGTATTGTTTCATGATTAAGGTCATTGAAACCTACGCTACCATGTCTTGGAAATTGGTAAACCCTGACCAATTTGGATTGTGGCATGATCGCCTTGGTTACCCTGGCGCTTCAATGATGCGTAGAATAATTCAAAATACAAAAGGACATCCTTTAAATGATACAAATGTACTATTGTCCAAAAATTATAATTGTGAAATTTGTTCACAAAAAAAACTCATTATTAAACCTTCTATAACAAAGGTTAATCTTGACTCCCCTTTATTCTTGCAAAGAATTTAGGGTAATATTTGTGGACCAATACAACCACCAAGTGGACCGTTTCGATATTTTATGGTACTAGTGGACACATCCTATAGATAATCCCATGTTTGCCTATTATCTACGTGCACTGTCGCTTTTGCACGTTTACTTGCGCAGATTATAAAGTTTTGGGCTCAATTTCTTAATTATCCAATTAAAGGCATAATGATGAATAATGCTGGTGAATTTACATCAAAGAGTTTTGATGCATATTGTGCTTCACTCAGAATCGAGGTTGAGCACCCAGTCGCACATGTTCATACTCAAAATGGTTTGGCAGAATCTTTGATTAAACGTATCCAAATCATTGCCCGAACTCTATTATTGAGAACAAATCTCAATGATATAGCATGGGGTCATGCAGTTTTGCATGTGATAACCTTAATTAGATTATGCTCCACTGCTAGTCTCTTATCAAATAGTTCTTGGTTATAAACCTGATATTTCACATTTACGAACATTTGGTTGTGCCGTACAAGTACCTGTAGCATCACCGAAAAAACAAAAATGGGTTCCCAACGCCTGTTGGGCATTTATGTTGGGTTTAATTCACCATCCATTATTAGGTTCTTGGAATCAACTACTGGTGATCGTTTTACTGCTAGATTCGCAGATTGTCATTTTGATGAGATAGTGTTTCCATCAATTGGGACACCTACAACTTCCATGGCTGAAAAGAAACCAATTAAGGTTATCTCCTGGAATGAGAAAAATTTATCTCAATTAGACCCAAAAACTCCAGAATGTGAAAACGAGGTACATCGTATAATTCATTTACAAACTATGGCCAATAGATTTCCTGATGCATTTAATGATGCTGTTAAGGTAACGAAGTCTCATATTCCAACTGCAAATACTCCAGCTATGATACTTGTTCCCGAAGAACAAGCAAAAATGGATCAAAATCCCTCGCACTTAAAGCGTGGGAGACCAATGGGATCAAAAGATACTGTTCATTGAAAACAAAGGGGAAAGATTCAAGAATTAGCTTTTGAAGAGCCTAACAATTAGGAATCTACTCTAGAAGAACCTGATGTTGTGTTTGCTCCCAAAGAGCTTATTGTCCCTGAAAAGGCACAAACCCATGAAAATATCACTAACCCTGGGAACATTGAAAATTCCATTACATATTGTAATGAAATTTGGGATAGATATGCAATCATCAATGATGATATTTTTGCATTTTCAATTGCTCATAAAATTATAAATGATCATTGTGAGCCACAATCTATTATTGAATGCCGTCAAAGGCAAGATTGGCCTAAGTGGGAGGAAACAATTAAGGATGAATTAGCTTCCCTAGCCAAACGAGAAGTTTTTGGCCCTATAATCAGAATCCCTAATAATGTAAAGCCCGCTGGATATAAATGGGTATTTGTCCAGAAATGAAATGAGAAAAACGAGGTTATCAGGTATAACGCTCGACTCGTTGCCCAAGGTTTTTCTCAAAGACATGGGATTGATTATGATGAGACATATTCACCTGTGATGGATATGATTACATTTCATTTTCTAATTAGCCTAGTCGTCTTTGAAAGATTGGAAATACGTCTTATGGACGTTGTGATGGCATAGTTATATGGCTCATTAGACTTTGATATTTATATGAAAATTCCCGAGGGATTCAAAATGCCTGATGCATGCACTCCCCGCAACTTATTCTCAATAAAGTTGCAATGATCTTTATACGGGTTAAAGCAATCTGGCCGTATGTGGTATCAACGCCTACATGAGTACCTAATTAAGGAAGGGTACAAAAATGATCCCATCTGCCCATGCGTGTTTATTAAGAAATCAAAAATCGGATTTGCTATTATAGCTGTTTATGTCGACGATATGAATTTAATTGGAACTCCAGAAAAGTTAGCTAAACCTGTTGAATATTTGAAAAGGGAGTTTGAAGTTAAAGATTTGGGTAAAACCAAACTTTGTCTTGGTCTAGAGCTCGAGCATAAAGCAAATAGAATAATTGTCCATCAATTAGCATACATTGAAAGATTACTTAAACGTTTCAATGTGGACAAAGCTCACCCATTGAGCACTCATATGGTTGTAAGGTCTTTAGATCCCCAGAAAGATCAACTTTATCCTAGAGAATCTAATGAAGAGATACTTGGTCATGAAGTACCATATCTCAATGCAATTAGGGTTTTGGTGTACTTGGCACAATGTACGAGACCAAATATCGCTTTTGTAGTAAATTTATTAGTACGTTTTAATTTTGAACCAACTCGAAGACACTAGAATAGGGTTAAACATATTTTTCATTATCTCCAAGGAACCATAGATTTGGGATTATATTATTCCAAGAATTCCACTACCTCTAATTTAGTTGGATATGCTAATGCTGGATATAAATCTGATCCACATAAAGCTCACTCTCAAACCGGTTATTTATTTTGTTATAACGGTACCACCATTTCTTGGCGTTCTATCAAGTAATTACTAGTAGCTACATCTTCTAACCACTCTAAGATTATTACTTTATATGAAGTTGGAAGAGAGTGTGTTTGGTTAAGATCCGTTATAACACATATTCACAATTCTTGTTGTTAACACCGGTTACAAATTCTCCTACTGTAATTTATGAAGATAATGCTGCTTGTGTTGCACAAGTTAGGGGAGGATATATCAAAAGTGATAGGACCAAGCATATCTTGCCGAAAATTTTCTATACTCATGAACTCCAAGAAAATCGACAAATTGATGTCAAACAGATTCAATTCATAAAGAATCTTACAGATCTTTTTTACCAAATCATTGCCAATGTCAACTTTTGAGAAATTAGTATATAGCATTGGTATGCAGCTAGTTCACAAGATGCAAAATTGATTAGCCCCAACAGTGGCTATATAGCTCAATTGAGGGGGATATATTATGAACTATGCATTACACTCCTTTTCCCTTTGATCGGTTTTTTCCCACAGGGTTTTTTCAACTTAAGGTTCTTAACGAGGCAACTAATGCATACATAAAAGGGAGATATCATAAGATTTGTGTTCTGTACTCTTTTCTCTTTTTGTCCAGTTTTTGTCCTATTGGGTTTTTCCGGCTTAAGGTTTTTAATGAGGCAGTATCATGCACATTCATAAAATAATAAATACAATGAATATCCAAGGGGGAGTGTTATGAAATATATGAATGGATATTCATTATATTCATCCCTAGCTAATATTTGTTCATATCCCTATCCAATGTATATTCATCATATCTAATAAATGTACTTATCTCTATCTAATGTAGGTACTTATCCCTATCTAATGTAAACATTTATCCTTATCTAATGCATGTATTTATCCAAATACATTGATAGGTGCATTATTGTTCTTCTATAAATAGGAGCATAGTTTGGTCATTAGGAGGTGTGATGAAGAAAAGTGAAATAAGAGTTTTTCCTCTGATTTTCTCTACTATCTCTGGTGTCTTTTTGCTTTTTCTATTATATACTTTCTCTCCATTCTGCTATATTATATACTTGACGCAATATTCTACAACAAAATTCAAATTATTGGAGAGATGAGAATCATGATTCCCACAATACTACCAATATTAGTGGAAAATATTATGGGATAATTAAATTTCAAAGACAATATATTCAAATAGCTTATGTTTCATTTGATAAGGAATTAGTTTCAACTAGCATATCATTTTATCTTTGGGTAATTTTACAGAAAGTTAGTTATTATGATTTTTTTTTTCTAATGAGTGCAATAATCAGTAACATCTTTTTCTTTTACATAAACAATCTAATTAAAAAATGTTCAAATTATATTTTTGTCCCCTATTTTAGACTTGGAAAATTACAAACTTACTTCTAAACAAATGTGGCTTTTTATATTTGAGAAATTTTATTGAAAGTTGGTTATGATAAAAAAAAAAAAAAATTCTAACAAGTGCAATAATCAATAACATCTTTTTCTTTTTTTCACATAAATAATCTAATTAAAAAATATTCAAATTCTATTTTTGTCCCCAGTTTTGGACTTGGAAAATTAAAAACTTACTTCTGATCAAATGTGGCTTTTTACCTTTGATGCTATGAAAAGTAATTTGCCCAAGTGCTAACTGCTAAATAAATTAGTCTAATGCTATCTATAGGAATAACCATTTGAGGAGTTACCAATGTTAAATGTACTTATACATATTTAAATATTTTATGTATCTATATATTAAATATTTTTAATATAGCCAATTCCGAATTCAGATAAAAGGAAGGGCTTTGTTAGATCGATAACCAACATAAAACTGTCAAACCTAATAATATAGATAGTAGTTTAAATCATGTAAATGCTAGGAAGTTCCCACTTTAAAAAGCAAGTTGTAGAATCTAATTAGAGCATTTTGACAAAGACCGCTATAGCTCCATGAGTGTTCGAGTGTAGTGTAGAATATGCAAGAATTCTCATACACTAATGGGAGGGATAAGAAAAGAAAAATGAACAAAGAACAAGCCTATTAAAATTAATAGTTAGAATATTGAAACTTAATTTGATAGGTAAATCTATAGAGGTGGTGGATATTATGAGAAGGAGATACATAATTATTATGAATCTACAAGAAACAAAATATGTAGGTGAAAAAGATAAAATTTTAGATAATTCGGGTTATACACTTTGTTATTATGAAAAAGATAAAACTAGAAATGGAATAGGTATTGTTGTGGATTCAAACGAGGATAAAATTATAGTTTTTAAAATTATTGTAAAAGTGAACTTATAAATATTATTAACATATATCCACCTCAAATAGGGTTAGATTAATATATTAAAATTAAATTTTGGGAAGATCTAAAAGTTTTTAGTCTAGGCAATCCCTCAAAATAAAAAATTTGCTAGAGGTAGGAATTTAAATGGACACGTAGGGGAGTATGATAGGGTTCATAGGAGTTATTATTATAGGTTACAAAATAATGAAGGTAAAATGATTTTAGATTTTGTAGTAGCGTATGATTTAGTTATAATTAATACTTTGTTTGTATTTTTAGAAAAAAAAAAGTGGAGAGGAACACTTAATTAATTACATTTAAAATTGATTTAGTAAGTTACAAATTGATTATTTCTTATAGTGATTAAAAATTATGTAAAAATTGTAAAGTTATACCTGAAGAAAGTTTTACTACTCTAAGATAGGTTAATCATTTTTTATATAAGATTTAATAATAAATAAATTAAAAGGTAAGTTATCCAATACACTAAGGTTAAGTGGTGAGACCTAAAAAATAAGAGCAAAAGAAATATTTTTATAAAAAACTTTATTAGAAACCATTAATTAAAATATGGATTCAAAAGCAAAAAGTGATGAGATCCTGGGAGCTGTTCAACTTACTTGATGGGAATCCATGAGCCATGCAATCTACTCGCCAAGTATTTGATCAATTAAGGCATATCACGGGGCAGATGGCGAGAGTTAGGGCTACATAATTTCAAGAAACCATTAAGTGTTTAATTCATGACCTCCAAGCTCATCAAACATGCGGTCAAGACCTGCAAGTCATTACCTTATTGCAAGTCCGGTTTGAAGAACACTAGTTTTGCCTTGGTCGAATTCTAGTATGATAATAGGCTAAGTTATTTAATTAATTTTTATGGTTTTATTTTTAGGAATTTATTAATTCTTGAAGGGCCAAAACATGAATAGTGAATAGTGCTGTGAATAGTGCCATGAATAGGTAATTTTAGTAGCCAAATTTGTAAGTTTGAAAGAAACCTTAAAGGGCCAAACTTCCAAGTCCAATTGGTTTTAGGGTTTTTATTTTCTTTTTTTATTTAAAGAATCTTGGCTACCCTTTTTGGTTATAGAGTAGGATTAGGAATTAGTTGTTACATTTTCAAGACATCCTTGTACTCTATAAATAGGTCATTCAGCAAAGACATCAAATATAAATGAATTAGATGATTTTTGTGACATTACGTTTTTGAGAATTTGAGTGAATCAATCTCTTCGTTTTTGTAAAGAACAAAGGGCTTATCAAACTTGACCAGTTTGTGGCGCATTTGAGTCTTATCAATCTAGTAGAACCCTAGGTTATGGCGACGTTTTATCCATTCGGTCTCAATTCTACCGGTTCTAGAATTTCACAAGTTAAGTCTAGGGTCCTATTTCATTTGTTACGTATTGCTAGCTCCATAGAGCTGTGAGGAGCGCATAAAAAAATACATGAGAAAATGTAACTAATCAAATAAAAACAATTGTGAAAATAATATTAGTAGAGTCAAAAGGCCGTACATAAAATAAAAGATCATAGCTATGAAATCAAGAATTCAAGAAATTCAAGAAAAAAAAGTAAAAAGGACAAGTTACAAATTTTATATGCTTGCATAAATTATGAAAATATTGAAAGATACAAAATTGTTAAGAATGAGGTGAAAAAGTAATAAATGATCCAAAAACGAAGGCCTTTGAAAATTTGTATAAAAAATTAGCTAGTAAAGAAGAATGAGAAAAAAGATATAATCAAATAGGAAAAATTAAGCAAAAGAAAATAAGAGAATTAATACAAGTGCATAAAAGATAAAACTAAAATATTTTAACTGATGACAAACTAATAAAAGATCAATGGAAATGATACTTCAAACCCTATGTAATGAAGTCAATGGAGATGAAGTTACACTAGATTTGTTAGAACAATTTGAACTAAAAAAAAAAAATTTACATATAATCACAAAATTCAACCTTTAGAGATAAAAAAAAAACACTATAGGTAATGACAAATAGTAAAGTAGTCGGTCCTAACATTATTCCAATTGAGGTATAAAAATGTCTTGGAAAAGTTGGTATTACATGACTCATGAATTTATTCAATTTAATTATTAAAACTAAGAAAATGACTAATTAATAGAGAAAAAGTGTATTAGTACATTTATATAAGAATAAGGAAGATATATAAAATTGTACAAATTATAGGGGTATTAAATTAATGAGTCATACTACAAAATTATAGGAAAAAATAATAAAAAAAAGATTAAAAAATGAAACTAGTATATTAGAAAACTAATTTGGTTTTATGCTGGGAAAGTCTAAACTGGAAGCCATGTATCTAATAAAAAGATAATGTTCAAAGATTATGTCAACATTATAGGAGAGAAAATAAGATTTATATGTGGTATTTATTGATTTGAAAAGGCATATGATAAACTTAATTGTGATATAATGTAGTTTGTAGAAAAAAGAAGAGTTAGAGTAACTTATATAGAATTTATAAATGATATGTATAAAGACGTAACATATGCAAGGATGCCAATAGGAATATCATGTGAATTTTTAAATACTATAGATTTGCATAAGAGATTTTCTTTGGTTATGTTTGGATAATAGTTTATTTAAGAAATTTTTTATTGGAAATTGTGGAAGTTTTAGTGGAATTTTTTTTTAATAAAATAAAGTATTTTAGGGAAAAATGAAAGATGTGTTGGGAGGAATTTTTCTAAAAATAATGCGAAGAGAATTTTAGTAGAAAGTTTAAAATTTAAATTTGACTTTTGAAATAAAAAAAATTTGTTCGGATTTAAATTTTTTTTTTTAACTTTTCTTAAATAGATGATTAACCATACATAGCCTTTGAGTCTGTGTAGGTAACAATCATTGAATATATATTATTTGCAAACAATATAGTTCTAATTGATGAAATGAGAGAATGAGTAAATGCATGTAAAAATTTGGAGGGAGGCATTAGAATTGAAAAGTTTTAAAATAGGTGGAGGTAAAACTAAATATATTGAATGTTATTTTAATAATCATAACAGAAGAAATAAGGTAAATATAAAAATTCGTAGGCATGAATTACATATATCTAAAAGTTTTAAATATTTAAAGTCTATCTTCTAAAAAAATGGAGGAATTAATAAAAATATTACACATAAAATTCAAACAAATTGAAATGAATGCAAAAATATATCCTCTACACTCTATGATCATAAAATGTTGCTAAAACGGAAAGAAAAAAATTTATAAAACAACCATAAGACCAGTGATGTTTTAAAATCAGAGTATTAAAATATTAACTAACTACGAACATGAATATGATATGAGCGTAGTAGAAATAAAAATGTTACAATAGATGTGTGAACATATTAAATTAGATAACAATAAATAATAATTTCATCAGAAATAAAGTTGGGGATAAACTTAATAGATGAAAAAAAATAAGAGAAACACGTTTAAGGTAGTTTGAATATGTGCATAGAAGAATCTTATATATGCTAGTACAACGTTAAAAAACTAGAAAACTATTTCAAACTAAAAAGGGCATAGAAAAACCTAAAAACATTTGGAAAAAAAAACTATTAAAAAAACTTAAATTATCTAAATTTAAATAAAAATATGTATGTTAATAATAATAAAAAAAGATGGTAAGATATAATTTATATAACTAGTTCCATATGGTAGGATAAAGCTTAATTGTTATTGAATCATTCGAGAAGTTAATAACAAATAAAACATAAGATTCTTATTATTCTACGAAAAGTAATTTAAAAGATTCAAATAAAATACATAATATTAAAGGTTAGTAACTGAACAAAATATGTGTACCATATAAGAAGGTAAAATACAAGAGACATTGATCTTGAGTTCAAATAGCACAACTAGCTTTAAAATCCAAAGTAAATTTCATGCACTTTTTTTTTTTTTTTGGTGATTAAATTTCTAACATTTTGTATAACCTAATCGAACTTCCTTTTCCTGAGTAGGCTAAATGTTGGCTATGCAAATTTAAATCAATAGCTGATAACTCGTAGGATAAGGTGCTACAATGCCAAAATACTCAATAAAGAGCATATTCAAATGCATATTAGGAAAGATAAAGATCTTAAACTTCTAGTACTTGCACTTACAAAGCAGAACTTTATTAACATATATTATAAAAGTGTGAAGGTAAGATGGCAGTAGAGTCATGGTTTTACAGCACGTGAACACGATCATTTATTTTCCTTTTTTTTTTTGTTTTTTTAACTTTCTCTTTTTGCTTTTGTGTTTCTTTTATCACCATTCCCTTTTCTCTCCTTTTTTTTTCTTTGTTTGGTCCCCTTTTTGGCTTTGTGTTTCATTTTCCCTCTTCACTTCTTTTTCATGTGGATTAATGAAAGAAAAAACAAAAATTGACAATAAGAATATCATTGGTTTTTTCTATTGAAATTTCTCATCGTGATTTCTCTTTTTTTTTTCTTTTTTCTTTTTTCCTGGTACAAATAGCAAGTGCGGAAAAAGAGATGACCGCCCAAAACTAATCTTCTTCTTTCTTTTTTATTTTTTATCATTTGTATTGTCTTCTATCTCTCTGTTTTGCATAATTTCCTTTCTTTTTGTGCTACATTGTGAAATATAAATTTATAGTTTTTTTGACAATTGTCTTTAAGGTCTTTTTAGATTTACATATTGATTGGTTTTAGGTTTAGCCTCCTAAATGAACTTTTTTTGCAATTTTTACAAGTTGGCATACCTATTATCGATGCTTGCTATCTATGCGAGGGTGAGAGGGGGAGTGGGATGGACAATTTGTTCTTTTTTCAACTGCTTTTTATTAAAATTATCTTTAGTTTTGGAGATTATCTACATTCGGTTCTTTGATTTTGCAACCTAGTTTAAAGGGTTTTGAGGCTGCATGACTTTTTCCTTGTCATGCATAATGGAAAAAAAGATGTACAGACTTTAGAATTGATTAGTTAATCTTGTATAACAACATTCCTCTGGTCAGCCACTAATACCACTTCTAACATTGACACCATGAAGTCAGATCAGTTTAGAGCTTTCAAACCTATAAATAATATTCTTCAGTTCAACATGCTACCCATGGCAGCATCGATAAGATTTTCATTCGCTGGGCTCTAGGATGCAGTTACTCTTTACCGAGGTAGTCTCTACAATCATTTCAGATAAACCTAACAGCTTGAATAAATTAACTTTCAGGGTCAGAGAATACAGGGCTTTCTAGATCACCCATTTCTGCAGAAGCAAAGGTTTCGGAACTACCCACTGATGAAAGGGAAGATGGAGAAGCATCAGAGTCTGAGTTAACTTCGTCGTGTATGATGATATGTTCCTCATCAATGTCTGATGTATCTGATCCAGATGCCACGTGAAGAAATTTATTAATTGCATTTTTCGCAGTTTCCACAAACCATTCATCCTCGGGTAAAGCACTGTCAAGGAAAGAATTGTTAGGTCAGTATAAGAAAAGCTGATGTTGACATATCTTCAAAACATTTCAAAGAATAATACCTTTGTGGATCCACGCCTTTTGCAGAAAATGCCCTAATTGCCCGAGCATTTATGGCTGATGCCATCTGGTGTAAACTTCTGCATGGATAACCAGCGTAACGTGCAATCTCCACCGTGAAGTGCATGTCTAAAATCAACTGGCATACAGAAAGAGATATTTTCATACAATATTGACACTAAAATCATCTAATTGCTATGAACAAGTTGTTCCTGATGAGGCAACTGAAAAGAAAACAACAATCAGAGTTGAAACGATGATGAGCTCTATTTCTGCATCCTAATTTCTATCAGTTCCAGCTGCACTTCACTCTCTAGGAAATTTAGATTTGCCATGTGTTGTCAATGAACCAGATAATGGTATTGCTCATGTCAATTGTAAGCTCATCTTTCTACACAACTTAATGTCATCTCTCATATATTTAAACCAAAAGCTTACCTTTCACCTCTTTGCTTAATTCCGAGAAGGTATTCTCATGCACCTTCAAAAAAATTGTCTTTAAAAAAAAGACAACCAAGATGAAAAACTCAAAATGGATCAACCAAGATATGAAATTATCTTTCATGAGAAAAAGTAGGTCTGACTTCCAAATTTAATAGAAAAGTTACTCTCCCCCTTTTCAAATGGATGTCTCGGGGTACTGCTTTACATTTAATATTGTCCACCTTAACTAAATATCAATTTTGAAAGGATAACACAAACAGGTAGCACTAAAAGTCTACCCTGTCCCTTTAGATATAAGAATACAAGATTATATGGCTATTATTACCATACATTACAAACTGTTCCTCAACATCTCAGATGAAGTAAACAAGCATCACTTCCCAAAGCTTAAGGTTGATTAGTAGATAGAGGGTATACCTCATTATTTTGGCTTAATTTGGAGTTAAACACCCAATCCACAAAAACAAGTTATACTCATGGACGATAAATTAGTTAGCGAAACTTTTCTTTTACGTCATTAATTCAAGGCAAAAGCCACTAATACCTATAAAAAGGTGTTTATTCTTTATTTCATGCACCTGCATACACATTCCTCAGCAGAGGTGCATAAGAAACTATAGTACCAACAGATTTTCTGCTCTTAACCTTAGTACTTTCTATATCGATAAGGACACAAACAAAGACACCACAAAAGCTAGCAAATCTTCTTTCAGAGATTCCTTGTTTTTCTTGAAAGAATATTTTTATGTGATTTCAGTTGCACATTGAGATTTTTACAATACATTTTTGTCCATGAATCCATTATAAAAATTCTTCATTGCTTTATGTATTCCTGAGATCCCACCAAATTATGTTATCTGCGCAAGGAAAGGACATGTAACCAGGCAAGATTGAGAATGAGATCTATGAAAGCTGAGGAGCTGTTCTCATTTTCATCAGCATTTGCAAAGCTGTTTGGAAAGAAATTGTCTAAAAACATCTTAAAAAATTGGAAGCACATTTCTTCGTAACAGTTTCTTGGGGTTGGGGTGTGGTGGTAGGGAGAGAGCTCATTCTGAGATTGAATATCTAAAGTAAATTTTATAGATGAAAACTTGCACAAGTAAAAATAGGACTTGTGGAAGCTTGAACTTTCTGGGAAAAGAAGTAGGGGAAGACACAAATCATATTCTATTAAATTGTGGACCGACTCATAAACCCTGGGGAATGGTGTTAAATACTTTTGGATGTCACAGGATCTCAAAGCACCAGATTTTGTTTTTTGTGATTGTATTGAAGTAGGCAGATTAGTCCTACATACATACAGATACTTGGATGAAAGTTTTGTCTGGACAACATGTATAATGTATAGTTCTTGTAAACAGGAATTCCATTCTGTGAATGATACTTTTATTTTACTTATCAAAGAAACAAACCATACCCAATTGACTTTTCTCAAGCTTCAGTTAACCTAAAGTATTGACTAGACCAAACCAGAATGCATCAAAACAACTTTTAGCTTACAGAAAAGCTACAAGTCCAGGCCGTGCTACTGTAATAAGTTTTTATTAACTACTAATACTTGTTGCTTATGGGCTTGGTCAAGGAAATTGAACAACTTAATAGTACGATTAGAAAAGGAGAAGAGCATTTCTAACTAAGTGACCTTAGAAAAGATTGTATTCCAAGATTTATCTTTCAGCTCCATGAGCCACACCTATCTTTATTAAAAGACAACTCCATTGAAGGACAAGATTTGCCTAAACTGAATAAAAGTTTAGTAAGCGAATTTGGTTAGATAATTCATTTTATGCCAATAGGTAGACCAAAATTCATTATGGTCACCACCGTCAAATCTAACTGACACAAAAACTCCCATCAGTTCCGAAAGGAAACTGATGATCTTTTTACTTTTCCTTTGGTTATTCATATGTTTTCAAATGATGTAGTTGTTTCTAGTCAATGTCATCATATATTATCACTGTCTTCAAATGATTTAGTACCCTCATATAACTTCACTATTTTCAAAATTTTGAGAGTAAGAAAACAATTAAAATTCTAATACCTGCTGCAACCCCAAAGGCCTAAGAGGAGCTGAATCATCCTCTAGAATGCTCCAAAAGTCCTGCTCCTGTGATAACCACATAACCACCGTCTCTGTCAGCCTAGCTAGCAAAAGTTTCTGTACTTTTTCTCTTCCCAGTAGAACATCACCAGCTACAGTTGCTAATTGCTGCAGCTTTCCAAACAGTGCCTGCATACATAACAAACCAGAGGTCATTAATCCATAACAAATATGAATAAAGGAGTCTGACACAAGAATTTTCAATGTCATGAATTTGCAAATTAGGTGAGTTTAAAAAAACTGAGTAAGAGTCGTTAGTTTGCTGTGAGAATCATGCGCTTAACTGGAACTTAGAATCCACATTCTCTAAACTGAAGTATAGATGTGCTTCTGGTGGTTGAGGAAGCCAAAAATAAAAGTTGGCTTCACATGCTTTTCTTTCTTTATGAAATTACGCAGCAAGCTTCAAGATCAGGCGCTTGCCCTTGGTATTAATAGCTGCCTAAAGAATGTTGCTACTGGCTAAAGAAATGGATTTTAAAATTTATTAAAATTTTCTAAAAAAGATACTATTAATAATCCTGCAGGTACTGAAACCATTAAGGGTGAAGAACTCATTCTCCCACAATAACATTATGGCTAAGATGACCTCTAATCAGTTAAAAGGAATTAACATCTCAAAAACTATGAGTAAGTGGAGAAGAAAAATATCCAGAGATTCTTATCTGATTCCATTCCAATGGCTCAACCAGTAATCATATGGCACCTGCATTCCTCTGTAAGAAAGAATGACGTAAGGGGCCTTTAAAACGATAATTGAACTTCCACTGATTGCGTTTGATTCACTTTTCCAGTTGATCCAGGCGAGAAAGCTTGCTTTAAAAATGCTTAATGATACGATCCCATTTCAATCCACTATCTTTTTAAAGCAGATTTCGGAAAAGGGTATAATTTAGCCATAAGAATGAATAAGTTTCTGTTAATTGATTTCTAGATTTAATTGATACGTTATTGGTTTTAGTATCTATATTGGAGTGGGATGTAAGGCAGATCTGTTTCATTCATATACCCTCTAGGATAGAGCATTTATATGAAAAACTTGTTACATATGTATCCATAAAATCCTGAAATGGCTGCCATTATTGGTATGAAACCAATAGCTGTTCCTAAATTTTCTACTCTATAATTGTGCCAAAGAAAAAACTTTGAGTTAATTAATTCATTTTTATCTTCATCAAGATATTTCTCTTGGGTCAAGAATTAACTACAGTTGTTCTGAGTACAAAATACAAGTTATATCAACAACATTCCTACTTTCGGTCTTTGAATTGAGACAAATTAGAATTCTGAACTCCCTATGATGTCATGCTTAAAAATTATTTTTCAATGAGCACGGAAAACAGTGAACTTATGTTTCAATTGAGATAAAGTGTTCGAGAGGAAAAGAAAGAAATAAAGGAAGATTATTCTAGTAATAATTTCTCCTTTGGAATCATCACCAAAAGAAGGTAGCAAGAAGAACTACCATCAATTAAAAAAGCAAGTAAACCATAAAATACTGATGCAGAAAATATAGATAAGATGATAGATCAGAAAAAACAGGTAATGCGAATCATACCAAGAGAACTTAAGAAAGGTTTCTATTCTGATAAGACATAACCTGAAATGGCAATGATGGAAGTGGATCAGAGACCCAAAACAAATCTTCCTTTTCTCCCCGTAAATAATTCTTTGCGTCTAATCGGGTGTTGTCATCTCTGGAATAGATAAAACCAATAACATATTGTCGACAGAAATAGTTCTTGAGCTTGTCCAGGGAATGCTGAAGCTGACGCCTCCAATCTTTTAACTCCAATGTATTATTTGCAGAAGGCATGGAGCTTTCGGTAAGTCCAATTCCGGCTTCCTTGCTTTCATTCAAAACGTTCCATACCTTCGATACCACCATTGGCAAGAGTTCCTCAGCAATGGTAAAAGCAGCTCCTAACAATGCAAACTGCTGGGAATCTGTTTCAGCTTTAAACGGGACAGCATCCTTTAAATCTGTAAGATTGTCATCTTCAGAGGTGCTAGGTAAGGCTTTAATCAACATATCTACATATTTATCAAAAAGCTGTGATATTCTTGTCAATACATTTCCTCCAAAATGTAAAATGACCAAGTGAGTGAGCTGCTCAACTATTTCCTGTAATGGATAAGAAAAGCCAAGATTGTTAGACTTCTTTTCTCAACTCATCATTAGAAAACATGTAAGGTCCAAAAAAATGAGGCATACCAACCTTCAAAACAGAATGAAAAAAATTGCAAGACATATCAACTGCAAATGAATCATTTAGGAAGACATACAAGTTACTTGAACCATTTAGGCAGCCATTAAGAAAAGCCAACATAAAATGCAAAACTAAACAAAACTTGAAAAAGAGGATCAATGCAACTAATTTCCAAACCATCACATGAACAATATTCTACACCTTACGGTCGTGGAAAAAAGAAAAAAAATGCAAAATCCCCATATCCAGACATGTGGACAAACCCAAAAACACAAATTATAAAGATAAAAAAAAATAATAAACTGAAATTTTAACAACAAACCACCACTTTTTAGCTGCATCATACAATTGCCTTGAGGGGGAATTTAAAACAATTTCAGAAAGCACACCATAGCTTTAGTATGGAAATGCAAACAAAGAAATATACACATACATTTTAAAATTGAACTGTGACTTACTTTGATGACAAAAATAAACCTGATTCCACTTTGAACCAGCACACTTTCAGATGATGTCGCAAAAGTGGTCAGAGGAGATGCAAAGCGAGGAGATAATGGCACGCTCTCATCACTATCAGAAAAATCAAGAATTTGTTTTCTAGCCCTTCTAAAGTTCAACTCCAAAACCTCTTCAATATACGGTTGCAGAAGCACCAAAAGCAGCTTTGAGAACTTAAGTCCATGTGGTTCTAGGGCAGCACAATGGTTCAAGCTAGCCTGAACACAAACGCTAGCTGCATGCAAAGCAGAAGCAGTATCAGAAGCTGGAGCATGTTCTTCAGCCAACCTTACAAATGATTCAATCTCGCATTCAGCCCACTGAACAATTTTGTTAACATAAACCGGATCATCTCCGAAGAGCAATACAGATTCTTTTGTAGTCAACAAAATGGAAGAAAATACGAGGTTGGATAATGATGCTGAATATGTTTCAGGGTAACAGGGACATAATGGAAGAAAAGCCTCAATGCTTTTCTGAAGGCGTGATCCATATGACTTGAGAAGTAACTGATGTGCCAAGGAACCTTTTCCAAGTTTTAATAAGCCAGATAAGGCTTTCTTCAATTCACCAATACTAATTGAAGGTTGCTCAGCTATCTCAACAAGCTGGTTTTCAAGTATTGATTTTCTTTTCAACAAATCAGTCCTATAAGAAGATTGTTCAGTAGCTGATGTGTCTGATAGAGCTTTGAGCTCAGGATGACTTTTCTCTTCGGCATCTATAGCCTGTATTACCTCATCCATTTTGCGCTCAACCAAGAGAACATCAATGTTCTCCAAGAATATCATCCTGTGATCCACTTCTTCAGTTGGAAAGGAGTAGTCCAGCTGAATATTTTCAGACTTATCTTGCTCTGTGGCATCAACACCACAAATGTATTCTTCGAGTTCTTGAGAAACACCAGTCATCAAATCCTGGAGAAGAATTCTGTGGGCAGAAATATGCTTTTGTAGATCATTTAACTCATGCTCCACCTCCACAACTTCTTCACATAATCTACAATCATTACAGCAGTCAAATGGTGAGATTTTTTAATTTATTAATCAATGAGGAAACAAGAAAATTTTTAATAAAATGCAAGAAACTGAGCAATTATAGATAAGGCATAAAATAGCAATCAAAACATTCAACAACAAAAAGCACAGTGTTTAAAATGATGTATATCTGAAACAGGTATATCTAAGATAGCAATAAAACACGGCTGCTAAAGCCAGGAAAAGTAGAAAACTCAAAAACGACGAGTTTCAGCAATCAGCAATTGACTCAAGTGCAGAAGTTCTTAAGAACAAAGGTTAACACTCAATAAATTAAAAAAACATGCCCCCCTTTGTCTCTCAAATGTTTTCAGTTAGATCTTTTGCCTGATTTCTGGCTCAAGAAAAAACAGAAAAGAATTCACCTAAACCGTGTGAGAACTTCTGCATAGAAAACCTTTATAAGCCTCATCCTGTAAAATACTAGAAAAATTGTGCAGAATTCTTGAACTTAAAAATGTAGTATTATATTAGTGGAAGGACAACTCTGAAAAATGAACAGCACGAGAGAATCTTATCAACATGTCATGGTGGAATCTCTTATTTCTCCCATTCTCAAGTGTTTGCAAAAATTGAATATAATCTTTTTTCCAAGTGGAAGATCATCACAAGCTCAAACTGTTCTGAATTCCTCCATGAAAAATTATAACAGGGTACTCAAGAAGCCAATAAGTTTGCTTTTGCCTCAGCATACAGAATATGAGAGGGCAACAGACCCAAATTCCACTGATCAAACAAAATTCTGTACGATCACACTATCACAAACTGAGAGATGGTTAGTTGTGTTAGCAGGGATGAACAACTTCAATAATATTTTTCTTAGACTGTCCGAGGCATTACATAGTCCTTGCAAACTGGACGAAGTCTGTTAATTATATGTGCAATATAGTGCAATAAATGATGCCACGATTGCAACATATTGCAAGCTACTTACAGTTGAATAACAGAACGAAGACATTCCCAGGATTTTGCAAAATGTTTGTATCCCAAGGTTACGACATGATGATTTAAACACATTTTTAGTACAAGTGATTTTTTGACGAAGTACTACATTATACAACTCTACACTTTCTGTTTTCTGAAATAGTTTCTCACATGCTTCCACAATTATTATTTCTTTTAACAAGTTACCCAAGAGCCATTGGAAACAGTATTTTTTTCTTTTTTTAAACAAGAGGTACACAATCAAACATGTTCAGACAAAAAAAAAAATCCTTTGGGATTCTGACCATTGGGAATAATCTTCTTTCTTTTTTATGCGGGGATAATCTTCATGCTAAAAATGATGATTCAGTTTTACTCTCAAGAAGAACATTATTCTTTATTTTTTACACTAAAAAAGGGAAAATATGAAATAAGATGTGCAGATTTTAACAAGAGAAAAAAGGGAGATCATACCATTCTTTATTACACACATATCTCCTCTACAAGTTACAAACAACTGAAGATGGTGCCATTTATTACCTCAAAATAGCCGAGTATTTTGTTTGTGTATTACCACACAAGTTTTCCACAGCTTCCTTCAAATCCAGAAGCTCAAAGCATATCTTTCTGATTCCCTATATAGCATAAGAAAATTTAAATTATCAAATACAAAAGATATAAAGTTGTAGCTGGGAACAAGCTATCTCAGATGCAAAACCCCAATACAAGTAACCAATAAAACATTCAAATGATGTTCTTTATCTAATGATTTAGGACATTGATGCTCGAGCCCATTCTGGAATTATACTAATTAAACTTGCTGCTAACACACCTTTCCAGATTCACGCACATCACTTCCTTTTAAAAGGCTATACAAGGAGAAATGCAGATTGTTACAGTGGGCTCGGCAGAACAAAACCTATAACATAAAGTTACAGCTTTGATGCTGCAAAATTATCACAAAGCGCGAAGCGAATGAACAGATCATAAATTCAATGTAATTACTACATAAGTTCTCCCCTTTTCTTTCCTTTTATTTTGGGGAGAATGGAGTTGTGATAGAGAGACTCTCCATTTCTCTTTGTTATTTCTCCTTTTGTCTCCTCCTTCCTCTTGGGAGAAAATTGCTCAATCCAAATTTAGCAACACACAAACTACAAATTACTACTAACCTTTCTTTTCACACAAATCACTTGACTTTAAAATTTAAATAGGTTCAAATGCAAATTATTAAAGAATGAAGCAAAAAAACCCACATCAGGTGTTATATCCTTCCGCTAAAAAAATAATCGAAATCACGAAAGGGATTAATCCTAGAAACTGCACTGTTATACTTAATAAAGTACCGTTTTCTTTTTCCCTAAATTCCATGGATGGTAGAAACGAAATGGGGTTAAAATGAGCAAATATTTCAGGGAGTTTTCAGTTAAACCTTTTCAGTTTTAGATTGATAGACAGTATCGATCTTGGACTGCGGAGTCACACTCTCAATTGCGGGGAAATCATCTTCTTCTTCACTGCTTTCCATCCTCATTTTCTCGCCCTCCCTCACTGTTCTGTTCCCTTGAGTGGGTCGAGTTTGCGTGTTCTCAAGTCCCTGCAGAGCTACTACAGAGTGGGGACTATCGAATGTCGGTGATTATCAGATTTTAGTGTCATTTTGAGTGTCGCCGATGATAGATGTGCGAGTAGGGTGACCCACTTTGAATATATTTTCCCAGCAAATTCTCCTTTCTCACTTTCAGGTAGGTGCATTCGCTATTTCCACCAGGACCATCGCATAAGATATGTAATTAAATAATTATTATATGTCTTAGTCAGAAGACTCAGAACTTTTAGAGAAATTGATATTTTACAAGGCACAATAAGCAATTGATATTTCACAATAAGCAATTGATATTTCACAATCTGCGATGTAATACTCCTTGTAGTAACATCCTTCTATATCATATTAATGATTAAAATATGATCAAAAACAAAAATCTTTATTTGACAAGGTTTTTTCATATACTTATAAATTCCATTAGACCTAGAAATGATACATTGGAAGAATTCGTTGACTCTTCCACAAGGGCAGACACAGAAATATTATAAAATGGGATCACACTTATAAGAAAATTAAGTAATAAATGTGATAAATATAAAAATATATAAAAGTAATGTCATATATTGTAATCCAAAAAAAAGTAAAATTATACATTACAAAATCATTTTTCGAAACTTCATCTCTTAAAATAATTTCATAATGGCATCATTATCAATTATATCAAATACATTATTTTCTATTAAATTCACCATACAATTGCTCATCCAATCATCTCCCATCCGGTTACAAAGTGTAGTCTTTAAAATTTTCATTATCGAAAAAGCTCTTTCAACTGTTGCGGTTGTTACTGGCAAAACTAATGCTAACTTTATCAGCAAATAAACTAAAGGGTATGTCACGTCTTTTCCTTTTTCAATCATTTTTTGAGCAAGTTCGCTAATACTTTGCAAGTATGAAAAATTAGAGTTAGACCTCACATCATAAATATAATTCTCAAGTTGTTCTTTAAGATAAATAAGTTTGTTGGCATCAAACTCCGAATGATAAAATCTTGCAAATTCACATAATTTAAAATTATCATATGCTGAGAAAGAGTGACACGGGTCAATATATGCCATGGATGAAAGCAACTTTACATTAACATTATTGAAACGATCCCCTAATTCTTGAAGTTGACTATCTATCAATGCATAAAAAATTTCAACTTTAAAATGATGAAAATATGTCACACGCCCAACTCTACGCTCTTCTCTTCCTTGAACCTTAAGTTGGCTTTCCATATTCGGAATGTCCACATCATGTTTAACACAAAATTCACAAGTCTTTTCAAACAAAGTTTCCAACCCCTCATCTCTTAAATTTTGTAATCTCAATTTTGATATCTCCACTAGAACTATGGCATGTGGGAGATCTTGATCTTTTCTTTGCAATGCTTGTGACAAGTTATCTGTAATTCTCAACACTTTGGTCATAAGGTGCAAGAACAATATAAATTCAAAAGTTTACATAAGTGTGTAAATACCGAATGCTTCCAATCTCTTTTCTCGTATTGGATGTTCTACCTTTAGAATTCCTAATACATCAAGAATTGGGCCAAACAAAGTAGTTAAACTCAACAAGGTTCGATAATGAGAACCCCAACAGGTATCTCCTGGTCTTGTCAAAATTATTTCTTAATTTAAACCTCGACCACTTTGCATTTCACCACTCGTAGTACCTTCCACTACTTGTTCAAACTATTTGATTCTCAATAAGTCTTTCCTTTTGCAAGAAGCTCCAATTGCATTACGTATCAAAGAAACATGTTCAAAGAAGGAGTTAAGTAACTCAACTTTTCTTGCACAAGCAATTAAAGCTAATTGTAGTTGATGAGCGAAGCACAGAACATAGAAAGCACACTTATTTTCAGCCAAAATCAAGCTCTTAAGACTATTGAACTCACCTTGCATGTTGTTTGCTCCATCGTAACCTTGACCACGAACATTTGTTAAGCTCAAACCATGTTTGCTAAGCATTAACTCAATGGCCTCTTTGAGTGTTGTAGCTATAGTGTCTGGACACATGAACAATTCCAAGAAAACATTCAATGATGCACCATTTTTTATCTACATATAGCAAAGCAATAGCCCTTTGTTCCTTACTTGATACATCCCGAGCTTCATGAACTAATAATAAAAAGAAATCATCTCCAATACTTGCAACAATGGCTTGAGTGGTCAAATAAACTACAACATTAGCAATGTCTTTTTGAATTGAGGGTGCAATCATCTAATAATTTTTAAGATCATTATTTAAAGAGACTCGATTAATAACTTCATTTTGCTTGAAAATAAATTTTAATAGCTCAAGAAAACTTCCTTGATTCATGGAGGAATCTAACTCGTCATGTCCTCGAAAACCCAAGCCTTGATGCAAAAGAAATCTTATACAGTCAATGGATGCATTCAAACGGATGCGATAGTCAATTTTGACTTGCTCAGAAATAGCAGAAACTATAATATTTATGTGTTGCTTACGTTCATTAAATCTTGAGCAGCACTATAACATATATTATGAATACTCCTGACTTTTCCAACATGTTCACGCAATTTTTCTTTTTTCTTCCAATTTGTGAACCCCTCACGAACAAAGGTATCATAACCAGAACCCCTATCACCATACTCACAACTGAATAAATGGCAATATAAGCAAAATGCTACATCTCTGGATTTACTATATTCAATCCAACTGAATTCTGTCTACCAATGTTGATTAAATCTAAGCATTTTTCCTCTAATCAGTCTTTGAGAAAATTTATCAAGCATTGCTTGAGTAGGGCCGTTAATCAGGTATGCCCTTCACAAGTTTTCTATCTCTTTACTACTCTTAGTAGCACTAAAAATAAAAGGCCTTTTTTTGAGATCAATAATAAATAAATTGCTATCAAATCCCATTGTTTCATCCTTACATTGTAAGGATCCTGAGTGAGCACTTTCATTTTTATTTTTATTAGATAATTCTTTTTTGAAATCATATGAAGAAAGTTCCAATCGAGGACATTTAGATGCACTAGGCTTCTTTAAAAAAAAATCCAAATTCTTTTGCATCCTATTAAAAATTCATAATATATTTTTTACTAAAAATAATTAGAACAAAGAGACAAGAAAATTTCATGATTCATACTCAATAATTCGCTAAAAATCAACAATAATTACTCCTTAACTATTATCATAAACACACACCAATAAATAAGCACAAATAGAGAAGATTCTAAAAAATTGGAAACAATAAAAAAAGATCAAAGACATACCTTTAAGTAAAAAAATTGGAAAAGAATAGGAGTTGATTCTAGTGCTGCTGATTGCTGATCTAAATGATCAAAAGGAGAAAAACAGGAGTGTGTTTATGATTTAATTGAAGAAAGTGGGAAAGGTGAAAAGGAGAAAGGTGAGTGATTTAATTGAAGAAAGTGGAAAGGTGAAAAGGAGAAAAAGGAGATGGAGTGATGCTATGATGGATGCAGGGCTTGTGAAGGAGAAACAGGACTAAAGGAGGAAAGAAAGGAAAAATGAGAGAAAAATAATTAAAAAAACAGAAGAAAAGAAGGAAGGTTGTTTTAAAAAGGGGGTTTTTGTTTGAAAGCCAAAAGTTGTCTTCAAAAAAAATATATATATATTAATTTTTTTTAATTTTTAGAATTTTGATTAACTAAAATTCAAATAAATTTTCTTAAAATTTGTATATATCAATATATTTAATAAATAGATTTTTTTTTTCTAAACAAGTATAGGGGTAAGTTTTTAGAATATAAAGTGAAATTCTTTAAATTCAATTTTTAATACTACTATAAAAAAATTGACACATGGGGGGAGGTGGGGGGGGGGGGGGGGTGGGGTTCACTTGCCCCCCATGGACCCTGAAGAGATCTGCCTCTGGTTTTCCAACATCAATAGAGTGATTGTTTTGCACTTCTATCTTCCAAAAGGAAAAAAGATTTTTAAGGGTTGGTTTTTCAATTTGAAAGAGCGTATTTGTCGCCTAATAACTAAAAAGTATAGCATCTCTAAATCTAATTGGGTTTGCAGTGGTGGAGGAACTCGATCAGAAAATGAGGGATTCTAGTTGTAAGATATCTAACAAAATTGCCACTGGAATTGAGATCTTATTGAAAAAGAAAGATCTTAAATATCTGGAGTTTCTTTTTGTATATTATATAAATGATTCGGCCCGCAAGAACCATGATTGGAAATTATTTGATCTTATTTCGCTGAGGAAGAGACAAAATACAATCAACATGAATTTAGGACCGCTAATCAAAATCTTAAAGAAAAACTAGATTTATTATCTTATGTTTGCTTTTTGTGAAAAAAATACCAGTTAAAGTGAAAGGTTTCTTCAAACAAAAAGGGGCTAGGGTCAACTATTCAACCAAATTATATTGAGCATGTTTCCTTTCTCTTCTTGAGAAACAATTATGAGAATCAAATATTCATAAACTTAACTATGTGTTTTTCATTCTTTTGCACAGATTTCATTGAGATATGCTATGTTTATAAGAGAAATCACATTATACTTGTTGATTCTCATCTTTTGCTCTTTTTGTAGGAAAAAGGGGAGAAAATCAGCCATCTTTCGGAATTCATAACTCTTGATGCAAACGTCCAAATGAGATGGTTGAAGATGCTATAGAAAGCTGAGAAAGAGAGCAAAAACTTTCATGAAGAAAGTTTTCTCAAATTCAAGAAGTAAAGGGACCAAAACTGGATAAAAGCAGAACAAGGTGCGAACCAAAGAGAGAGTGGACAGAATTTCTGGACCGCCGTGGCGGTCAGCCTGCAACTGCAATGTGGAAGTAGATAGAAATTCTTGACCACCGCGGTGGTCTTCCACACCATCGCGGCGGTCGGCTTGCTGCTGAAAAATGTGGAGTTTGCAATTCGAGTCCCGCATGTTTTTGAAGCTTCACAATTGTTCCCCAATTTCCCTACTTGTATAAATACTCCATTTTGTGTAGAAAAAAGGGGGAATTAGAGAGTTAGGGTTAGTTTTAGAGATTTTTCATATTTTACCCAACTCAAGAACGTGAGTTCTTTGGGGGTTTAAGGTTTGGCTCTTATGGCTGAGAAACTTCAATCTTTGGAGCTAGCCTTGCTTTTTAAGTGTATGAATTGGTTGGAATCACCGTTCTCTTAATTAAGGGGAGTATTTCTTTCAATTCCTTGTGCTCTAAATGGTTATATCTCCTTGTAGTTGTTGTTTGCTTGAAGCCATGAGTGGCTAAATTGTCTTGGGTGATTCTTGGTGCTTGATGTAAAGATTAGGTTTATTTTGATTCCTTGTGAGTTGTAGAGTGATGGGCTTGCATTAATTAAAGTCTTCCTACTTGTATTAAATGAATGATACGCATTGAATGTGGCCACATTTAGTATGTGTTCTTGGTGTTTGTGTGTGTTTTAGGACATGTATGAATTTAGGCCAAAAGTAGAAAGAACTACCTAGCATTCATTAAATTTAGGTGTTTGAGACAAGAAATAACCACCACATGAGCTTAATTGTGCATTAAAATTGTGTGGAAGCCATAGGTTTTAGTGTGCACAAGGTAAAAGTGAGACCGAAAGGAGATCTTCTATCCTTTAATTCCATTGAGACCGAAAGGAGATATGGAGTGAAAAATAAGTGGCTTTCTTAGATTAAATACTTAAACTAGGCAATGTGAAGTTGTTGGCTAAAAAATTTAGGGCTAAAATTGTACATTAGAGTTGTGTGGAAGCCATAGGCGCTAATGTGCACTAGGTGGGGATGAGACCGAAAGGAGATTCCCCATTCTACAATTCTGATGAGACCGAAAAGAGATTCAGAGCAAACGAATGTAGTCACTTAGTTATGTTGCCCTAAACTCTAGCCTACTCTTGCATTGAGCCCAAGGATCACCCTCCTTTCTCAATTGTGTGTTTCTCTCCTTGTTTTAGTTGAGTTGTTTAACTTAGCATTTAGATTCTAGTATTCCCATTTATTTGCAAACTCTTCTTCATGCTTTTTAGTTAAATATCACTCTTTATGTCATTGCATTAGGTAACATAGATAGCATATGATTGATTGCACCTAAATTCTTATTTTGTCCCCTTCCCTGTGGAAAATGATCTCTAAACTTTACTACAATTGATTAAGTGAGGTTTAGGTGTAAATTTGTATGAGTTTGAGCTATATTTTGACACACTTTTGCACGCACCAAACCACTCACCAAACAAATGGGCTATTTCTTTGCAAAATTGTGCTCAATATCATATGTGATAATTCTGCCAAGATCTCTTCAATAGTTGGTGAACAAATCTACACGAATCAAATTTTTTGAGAAACATATCGAGAGAAAATTTAATTTGGTTAGACACTATGTGGTTGGTAGATAATGATCAGTTTTGTAACAAGGTATGAAATATATTGTCAAGTATTCAATATGATTTTACAAAATCTAGTTTCGCTCAAGTAACGGATTCTAACCAACTGAAAGGATCTTCTAATCAATCTAGAGATCATTTGAATTCCATTAGTAATGAGGATTTGGAGTATCATACATTGATCAATCAAAGAGAGATTCAACAACTAAAAGAAATATCGATTATATGGGATCCTTCCTTTCTTCAAACGCAATGAACAGAGATAGAATCAAACTGATTCCATAAATGCCTTCCTCAGCTATTCCTCAATGTCTTGACTATTCATGGAATGTGAGAAGTTTTCGGAAGAAATCAAAGAATTTCTTGGGAATCCTACATGATTCATTTGGTCTTTTTTCTCTGATAGATGGTTAGAACTTCATTTGGGTTTGAATCCTACTAAGAGTTCCACCAGAGATCCAAAATTGTTGAAAAAACAAACAAGATCTTTCTTTTGTCCCTTCCAAGCGATCGGAAAATGAAGAAATGGTTAATATATTCAAGATAATTGTGTATTACAAAATACTGTCTCAATTCATCCTATTTCATCAGATCTGGGATGTGATATGGTGATACGCACCTGAAAGTCAGCAAGGACCTCCTAATAAGACCAAGCTCCACATGCCCATTGGTGGAACCACAAGCAGAGTTTGATTGTGGCTAGCAACCTAGGTACAATTTATACCTAACCCTCTAAACTATAATCAATTGTACAATGTGGTAATTGATGGGGTAGAAGACGCCACAATTTGTTAGGATCAATTAACAAGTCGATAAGTCAAAGAGTACCACAATGTAAGCCTTGATAAGTTCAAAATTAAATTCAAGGACAAGAACTTAAGTGTGAAGAAAATCTCAGGAATTTTATTAATCTCTCAATGCCTAAAATTTAGCCATAGAAGGGCATATTTATAATAGTAATAGCAGCCCCTCTTGGTTTTACAATTGGACTAGAATTAGAGATTTGATGCCACAAGTATTTGACAATTAAACCCTAACATATTTGGACTAAAATTAAAAAACACAAATCATAACCCCCAAGATAATTTACTCTTGCCTGCATTTTAGCCATATAGGTGCCTAAATTTATTAAAATCCTATTAAAATTGTGACAAATAAAATACTAAAATAATTAAAATAAATTTAGGATTTTTGAGTGAGGATTAGGTGAAACCCTAAACCCTAGAAAACCCTAATATAAACTCTAGGGTGTTCCAAATCTTCTAATATAAAATACAACTATTAAATTTCATAGAATACTTCAATGTGGCCCATAATCGAAAAGATTCTCATTTGGCCTTGTGCACTTGAGTTCTCATAGTTTCCCCTCTTCTCAAAAGATTCGTCCTCAAATCTGAAATGTTTCTTGGATGCAATTTAGCTCTTCTTTGCACTAGAAGTCACTCCTTTCGCATATTCACCCAAACCCCATCTCCTAGTTCAAAGACAAGAATGCCTAATATAACACATGATCTCAAACGTTTTCGAATTTCTTCCCTTGCTGAAGGTTCATCAACATGCCTTTGAAACTCCTTCGTCTCCTGGGTTTAGCCTGATATGCAAGTCAATATAGAATTATAGTTTTGGGAATGAAGTTAATTGGAAGTTCTATCTCTCGAATGGGGTGGTAATCTATCTAATAGTCCATCAGGACAATCATCTTAATATTCCTACAAAAAGGCAGAAACAGCACTAGGAAGAGAAGGGTCAAGGTTGCTTGTCACTAAGCAAATCTCCTTACATGCAAGTATAATGAGAAACTTGCAATTGGAAATCACCCTATCTACATCTCTCAAGCTCACATAAAAGTTGCTTCCTACTCTCTTTTGCAATGCTTTTTCTTTTGAAACCTCTTGTCTTACCTTGGAAACTCTTTTGAGTCTCTCAGTTTCCTCTCCATTTTTATCACTCAAGCTCACGAGTTCACTCTTTTTTTGTCGTTCACTTTCTTTTGGCTTTTGGTCTTTCTTTTTTTGCCTTTTATCAAACTCACTCTTTATACTCTTTTGTTTGCTAAAAACTTCTTGTGGTGAAAGAAGAATAAGTACAATAGGTTTACTATTCATTATAAACAAGTACTTGTTTGTAAAGCCATCATGGATGACCGACTTGCATTGGAGCCACATCACAAAAAACTTCTTCCTTGTATTTGCTAATGGAGAATGGCATTCTTATTTGTCGATTCACTTTCACCTCCACATTGTCATTTAACCATTGTAGTTGGTAAGGTGAAGGGTGCTTGATCATGGGCAAGTTCAACCGTTCGACAAGATAAGCACTTGTAACATTTGTACAAAATCCTCCATCGATGATAAAGATGCACAGTCTATCATTCACCCGATATTTAGTGTGAAGGATGTTGCTCCTTTATTGCTCATCATCATCTTTAACTTGCATGTTTAAGGCCTCTAATAGTCAAAGCATTGTCAACCGGCTCGGGTTCTTGTTCAAGATCACTATCTTCTTCGATGAAGGCAATCATCCCCTCACAATTTGACTCTTCCTCGGTCTCATAGGTCCTATCATCTCGTAGGGTTATAACATTTTTATTAGGACACTAAGAGGCAATATGTCCCTTGCCAAGGCATTTGAAGCATGTGATGCCTCATCTTCTAATCGACTTTTGGTTCTCTTTAGGCTTTGGACCCTCAGAATTCTTAATATCACTTTTTTCCTCATTTTGACTTCCATTGGACTTCCAAGTTGATGAAGTGCTGGTCACATATCCTTTTGCCAATCATTTTCTTTTCAATTGCCTTTCCATCTTTTCAGGGGTATGTACCATTTCTTTAATGTCGAGATAATGTTGAAACTCCACCACATTGGCAATGTCTGGGTTTAGCCCTTGCAAGAATCAAGCCATTGTCTCTTTACGATCCTCTTCCACACTGGCTCTAATCATAGCTATCTCCATCTCTTTGTAGTATTCGTCTATGGATTTTGAGCCTCGTCGGGTCCCTTGTAACTTCCTATATAGTTCCTTATAGTAATGTGTGAGAATGAATCTTCTCTTCATCACACTCTTCATTCTTCCCATATGGTAATTGCTAGATCTCCATATCTCCTCCTTGATTGTGCAAGTTGATGTCACCGTACCAAGGCATAGTTGGCCAACTCTACATCTACCAAATTTACTTTCTTTTCTTTAGAGTAGTTGTAGTAGGTAAAGACATACTTGACTTTCTTTTCCCATTTAAGGTATGCATTGGGATCACTTTTCCCATCGAAGGATGGTATTTTCACTTTGATGTTTCCTAGGTCTTGGTCTTGGTTTTGAGTACCCCCTCTCCTTGGATTTGCCCTATTGAGGCATCTGACTCTTTTTCATCCTCTTCGAACATGGGGTTTTGGTTTGTTTGTTAAGATTGAGAAACTCCCTTCAAGTCTCCCTTGATGCTTGATTCTAAAGCAGTGAGTCTTTTATTGATTGATTCCATCATAAAACTCATTTGTGCTATATGTTCTCTTAAGGTTTTTTACTCAGGATTTTCCTTCGGTAGTTCCGCCATGATGGTTTAATTGAGGTAGTAAAAAGAAAGAGAAGACAAAATATGCTCACAGTTTCCCTTCCCCCAATATCCCAAACCTACTTTACTCTCACTAGTGTATCACTCAAAATTGGCTTTTTTCAATGTTCAATCTCACTCTTGCCTTTTTCCTCTTAGATTCACTAGCAAAACTTCTTATTTGAACTCAATTCAAGAGCTACAATTTGGTTAGATCGAATGATACTAATTAACTTATAGGATACCAAAGAAAATTAAGCACAAAAATTTATGTACAAGAGGTCAAAAAAAATAAAGAAAACTCAACAAGCACTTTCAGGAGTTAGAGTTTTTTCGGGATGGCAAAAATTTTCAAATTACAAGTAAGAAAATTCAAGTTAGAAAATTTTGGCCAATTATTTATTGTTTAATGGTTGAATTTTATGGCTATGGCTGCGGGAAAAATTAATTAGTTCCAATCCTTTTGTAATTTGGATTTAAGAAATCAATTGGAAACTAATTGGGATTCGGCTAGTACTAAGAACTTAATTGCAATTAAAGGTTGAATTAAAACCCAAATTATACTAGGAACATAGTTGTTAGGATCGCGATCTAGATCGTAGAATTGTACGATCCTATGATTTGGATCATCATAATCGATCCCAGATCGCAAGGGATTGTTTGTCCCATAGGATCGGCCATGGGATCGGGTGGGATCATGTGGGATCATACGATTCTACGATCCTACTGATCCTACGCGATCCTATTGAAATTATTATTTTTAGAGAAATTGGGCTATTTTTAAACATTGGTCCAATTATAAATTATTCAAAAAAAAAATGTCCCATGTATTATTTTGGTCATTTCAAGTTTTTTTCTAAATACTTCACAGTTAATTTATTTTTTTAACAAATTACCATTAACTACTCACTGTTCAATCTTTAAATCTCGCTGTTTATTTTCTTTTTAACTACAAAAAGAAAATCATGACACAATTGTCTTCCAATAAAAGATCCAAACCTAACCTATAGTTTTTAGGATCTTTTAGCTCATGAGACTTTATAAGTGAAGGTATTAACACCTACTGGCAATGAAGTGTTTGATTTTTTTTTCAAAATGTTGAAAAGGTGATAATTAAAAATATGATTAATTCCGTCACTAAATTAATTTTTAAACTATTAGTCTTTGATGATTATAAATAAGGAGATTTTGAAAAAATATGCATGACTCTAGCTTTAGATATAATCAATGCAATAAGCATGATATATACTTTGGTTTTATATTCATATTTTTAAATTTTGTATTGGACTTTATTTTCTTATGAAATTTAGTATTATTAATTGAGATTTTGACTATTTTATTTACTTTGCCTATTAAAGTGTCGAATTATTTATGTTATGGTAATTTAAATCATAAAAATGCACCTATACTTTATTTGGTAGTATTATTATTTAGTGTAGAGTGTTACTAAATATTAGATAAAATATTAAATGTTCACTATTAATTAGGTATTGACAAAATACTGAATGATTACATTTAATATTTTTTTTGTGATGTGGGACATATTATAATAGTTATAATAGTTTTAAATTTTAATAGATGTTCAATAAAATAAACCATTAGGGTTTTAGAATTGTAATAAATATGGTATTTTTTGGCCATTTAAGTTTGTTTTAAATTTAATAATTATTAGTATAATTAGATTCAAATTGCTTTAGGAAGATAGTTTTTATATAGGATCTAACTATCAAATTGTGGTTAGTTTTAATTAGTATGGGTTTCTATATAAAGGTTTTAATGTAATAGATTTTAGAGGGAGACTATTAATAATATTTTTACAACAAAGGTTTTGGTTGAAATTGGATTGGATTACCTTTCTCTATAAGTGCGCTCATAGTATTTTTCTAATTTCTATGAAACTAGATGGGTAAGGATCGTGTGTATTACCCTTCCGTTGTCTTCTGCTATGTCATTTTATAATGTTAATCATAATATAACACATGTACACAACTTATTTTTGTGAAAAAAAACTAATATATGTAATAAAATATCAATTATTATAGTTATTTTGGTCATTTTTTTTGTAAATTTTTACGATTTTACAATCCGATCTTACTATCCCAAATCGATCTTATGCAGAATCCCGATCTTACAAACTATGACTGGGAATACAATTTCTTTTTTTTGTAGAAAATAAGGTATTTTTTTTTAACAAACGATCAATATGATAAATACACAATCAAAATTCTTACATTTACAACATCGCCCATTGGCAATGTAAGCTTTAAATCTCGCATTGAGATTAAGTGTAATAGCTTGGAATATCCCAACATACGAGAGAACTTTACCACTAACAACAAAACTAGCTAAAATCTAAACCTAAAAGGCACAATAATATCTATCAAGGAATAACAAAAATAATTCCTTCACCTGATCCAATAACAATGTATAAAACTATAATGGCCTTAATATTGAGCAACCATTCTGGATGGATATTATTACCATTATAGCTATTGCCTCTGTAAACATTGTACTAGCTAAAAAAGAAATTAAGAGACCGCTGAACTCTATTAGTAGGACCTGGACTTAATCTTCAAACTGACCTCCGTTCGGGTGATTAACTTCCATAAATTCCAAGCATTCAGTGTGAGCCCGCTCCACAACTTCTTTTTCATCCAACCATTCATTTTGAAATATCCATAAATTCCTTGACTTCCAAAGCATTCATAAAATGTAAACTGACAATTCTACCCTATCTTTCCACAAAGTGTCCTTTTGCCCATTGCAAATGTGAAGCCACCATTGCTTAAAGCTAACTTCATCACCTTCCAAATCAGAACACTTGATTAAAGCAATTTTCCACACCAGTTTCGCCCTTGGGCAATGAAGTAAAACGTGATCAAGGTTTTCTACAGAATCTCCACACAAATTGCAAATGGGATCTTCATGAATACCTCTCCATAGTAACTAGTCCTTTGTAGGAAGAATCCCATGCCAACATCTCCAAATAAAGTGTTTGAGCTTCCCTTTGATGCGAAGATTCCAACTATGCTTCCAAACTACTTTCAGTGCTTCCCTAGAAGAGCTTGATTGTGCATTTTGAAACTTCTCCTTGTGGGATTTGAGGGCAAATTGGTGGGCAGACTGGACCATGTAGATGCCCTAATTTGATAGGAACCATACAAGTTTATCTCTAGAGTCACTTAGACTATTACGTGGACGAGGAATACTTACAATAGCATCAATATCTGATTTGTTAAAAATTTGCCGCACAAGGCCCTCATTTCAGCTTTCACCCGTATCTTTTAAAAGCTCACTAATCCATGTTGTCTTCTCACTCTAAATAAGAACCGTTGAAGGACAGTATAATGGTGTACCAGGAATCCAAGGGCTATCCCATATTCGGATAGATTTTCCATCCCTAACATGGAAAATGGCCTCCTCTCTAAAGGATATATCTTGCTCCTATTCAACACTTCCACATCCATGAAGCATTTGTTTTAATCGAGGCATGCATTAGACCCCGTCAGAAAATAAGGTATGGCGGCCAGAATTTTGTCCAATTCAAGAACAAGGACCAAAAAATTCCAAGACAATCAAGAAAGAATGGTCTAGGCAATACCCAACTAGAATACAATTACTCTAGCAGTGCACTTCTCTCTTCTTCTTTTTTTTTTTAAAATAAAATCTCGGCAGTACCAAAATAAAATTTGTACAAAATTAGAATTTCAGCAGAAAGTAATTTTGCACAACAAGAAGTAAGTCATCAGCAACAAATAATTCGAGCAGCAAAATTTTGGGGCAAGTGTAATTTATAGTTTCGGCTGGGGAAGAAAAATACTGACAACAATTTGATTATGCGGCCGGATTAATGGATTGGAGTAAAACAAACAAAAGTGGGCAAGTGTAATTTATAGTTTCGGCTACGAAAGAAAAATACTGACAACAATTTGATTATGCGGCCGGATTAATGGATTGGAGTAGAAAAAACAAAAGTCAGACACAAGCACAATTTGGCCAGAATGTATTGGAGAAAACTACAATGGCAATACCAAATTTCCAAAACAAAAAAAATTGGACGCAAGGATTATGTGTCAGCAGAAAATGTCCAAAGCAATATACTTGCGGCCAAATGAAATTTTGAGACCAGGAAGATCATTTAACTTTTTTTTGGCTAACACTTGTACAGTATTTATTCATGAAATGAAAAGACTGACATTTTAGCAAAAAAAAAAAGAAAATTTGAGAAGAATTTTAATGACAAGAACAATTGGTTTAGGTAGAAAGAATTAGAAGACAAAAGACTAATTTATGCTTCGACCAAGAAGAATGGGACCGAAAACAAACAAATTGAAAGAAGAACAGGCCTCAGCAATTGATGTAGGTAGGCTAATGCCACTTGCATCTTTCAAGCAGAACCAAAATTCCAAAAAAATTGAAGTTAGGCAGAAAGAAAATTGAACAAGATATTGAATTTTCTGGACAAAAAAATGTGCATGTCATCCAAGGATCAAAATTTGGATAAGAAATAAACTTCTAATCAATATGAATTCAGCAAAATCAATGTTGTATAGCAAGAAGCTTTTGGCCGAAACGAAAACTTGGACAAGCTTTGGCCAGCAGAATTTTTTCCTTTCCCTTTTTTTTCGAACAATAATAACTTATAGTAGAAAGGGCAAGAAAAATTTAAAGACTAGAATTTCAATTTCGACAGAAGGAAAAGACCCAGACAACCAATGAATTCGGGTAGAACAATTGGATTGATAGCTGATGATTTTGGCCAAGAATTGGAATTTGAGCAGAAAAATGATTTGATATTATTTAATGGAATAGATTTTATATTAAAATTATAATAAAAATAGTATTTTACATTATATAATATTTAACAAATTATATATTATTCTGAATCTTGGACAAATAGAATTCAGACAAGATAAAAAATTTTGGTAGGACCCTCAAGTGATTTCGGCCAGCAGTTGTAATTTGAGCAGTACCAAAATTCCAAAGAAATCCAAAGTTACACAAAACTAATTGTTGGCAGAAAATTTCTAGAACAACAACAAACTACTTTCAACCATAATTTGTTTGGAACAAGGAGTAATGTTTTTTTTTCTATCAATAAAGGGATAGACAAAAATCAAGAGAATTAAAGGACTATAATGCCCAACAAGAATTCAAGAACAAAAAGAACGCACAAGACAAGAATACGAACAAAAGAAAGAACGCAAATTTAAAAAGCAAGAAACAAAGAAAACAATGGAAAGATATGAACAGTTCAAGATAAATCAAATTGTTATGATGCCAAAAAACTGATATGCACTTGAAGGCCAGTAAGAATATCCTAATACGACCAAATTCCACAAGTTTAGAACTTACCAAAAATTGAATTGGACATAATTCGGTGGAACCACATGCATGGTTTGGTTAAGAGTAGCAAACTAGGCACAATTGTAGATACATAACCCTCTAAATTATAATCAATTGTACAAAGTGGTAATTGATGGGGTAGAAGATGCACAACTTGTTAGAATCAATTAACAAGTCGATATGTCAAAAAGTGCAACAAGGTGAATTTTGATAAGTTCAAAATTAAGCTCAAGAATAAGAACTTAAGTGTGAAGAATTTTATTAATCTCTCAATGTCTAAAATTTGGCAATGGAGGGGTGTATCAATAGTAGTAATAGTAGCCCCTCTTGGTCTTACAATTGGACTAGAATTAGTGGTATGATGCCATAAGGATTTGGTACCTAAACCTTAACATACTTGTACTAAAATGAAAAGAAACAAATCCTAACCCTAATATAATTTACTTTTGCCTAAAGTTTAGCCATATAGGAGTCTAAACTTATTAAAATCCTATTAAAATTGTGAAAAATAAAATACTAAAATATTAATATTAGTTAGAATTTTAATTTATCATTAATGTTTCTTAATTATTAGTACATAATGTTTATATTAATATTATA
This sequence comes from Gynochthodes officinalis, assembly GCA_020080225.1. Lineage (NCBI taxonomy): Eukaryota > Viridiplantae > Streptophyta > Magnoliopsida > Gentianales > Rubiaceae > Gynochthodes > Gynochthodes officinalis. Next base: position 12,749,994 of record CM034617.1, read on the forward strand.
TTAATTAAAATTTTAATTATCATATTTTAGTATTAGTTACTATTTACTATTAGTTTATTACTATTTCTCTATTAGTTATGAATTATTATATATTAATTCTCATCTTTTTTTTTATTATAACATATTATTAGTACACTAGTTTACTGTTTTAGTACTTATATTTATAAATTAGTATTAATTTTATATCTAGTATCCTATATATTTTAAATTTTATTATGCAAAAGAAATAATAAGGAAGTAAAGGAACTTCATGTTACTTCTATAATTGAATTAAATAAAATTACAATTAAGGAAGTACAGAAAATGATTTTGCAGAATGTGATGCATTATAGAGTTTTAAGAAAAAATTATGATTATGATTTGTTATTACAATCCAAACTATATTTGACATTTGTATCTTATAATGTTTTAGAACTTTTTGTTATATTTCATTTGTATGCTTAGATTTGGACTTTAAAATTTGTTAGTTGTTACATTGGAATTATGTTAATTTTTTACTTAGGTTTTGGATTGATTTTAATTATTATTGTATAATTTAAAATATTAAAATATTAATTTTTTTATTTTTTTATTTAAAACCAGACCTATTGAGCACATGCGTGGGAAACAGGCAGTGGCGGGAGCGAGTGGAGGGGGACGGGGGGTGGTTGGGTTGGGTGACACCAAACAGGGCAAGTGGTAGGTGTGGCTTCTCCCATCTCATACCTGCCCCGTTGTCATCCCTAATCAATTTCAAAGAATCTGAAGAAGGGAATGGTGGATTTAGGGTTATGTCCAAATGTTTCTATTTGAGGGGTGTACTTTTGTTCATATTCTACTGCTCTTTCTCAAGAGGCTTAATTTGGCACAGGTAAGGTTGCAACTTTACCTGTTTTCTTTCATAATTAAGATAAAATTTGGTCAAAAAGTTCCCACTTTGGTACTAGATTTCCTCTGTTGTGTCTTGTACTTGTTGATTTGCTCTCGTTGTTTTGATCCTTGGCCTTGCCATGTTCAATTTTGGTGGCTGTTTTAGATAATTACATATCTTGTTGTGATATAAGCTTCAACCAAAGTACTAGAATTTTGTTTCCATTTTCATGTGAAATTAGGGTTGAAAGGGAAATTTCTATTATGAAAATTCTGGTACTAATGATAACCATAATTTCTGGGCTTAAGATCCCATTATTGTATACAAACATAACCATGTACCCCTCTGTATCCACTGGATTAGGAAAAAATGCTCTTTTAAGCATTGAACATGTTCATTGATGATGCTATAGACATAATACCATGTGGATGCAATAGAATATTTAGGTAACAACTCATCAGATAGTAGAACTAGACATCAAAAAGGTAAGATGTACTAAAGCATAGTGCTAAATATGCCCTTCTTTTCATTTGAACGCTTCATGAGAAAAGTTAGATTGATCATTCTTCACTTCAGTTTATTTGAACTCTTTTTGTTTTTTCCGAAACGTTTAGCATAGATTGTAGCAACTGTGAATATAAATTCACAATCTATAACTACCCTTGTAGAAACTTTTGTCCCATATTTCTTAGGCAATCATTTTTTGTTATAAGACACTCATTCTACTTATATATTAAACGCATTTTAGTGAGGGTTTGTAATAATTTGCAAAAATTGGTATATATTGAGCAGCTACCACATTCATTGGTCCATCTCAATCACTTTCAAGTAGAGATGTGTTATCAAACTCTGATTTGAATGACTTAGACCTCTACTTCTTACATTCTAAAAAGGTAATGAATTTTTTGATATTAAAGGTGCTTTTCACATACACTCAATTATATAATTTTATGACATGCTATTTCTTTGTAGACCATGGCTGATAGAAGGTCTTGGGACGGTGAGATCACTATGGAATTTATCCAAATCATGTTAGAATACAAGGATGAACTTACCTCAAGGAACTTTAAGCACTCCACTTACAATAAGATCCAAGCCAAGCCGTACCAAAGGATTGGGAAGTCAAAGACAACACATCAACTGAGTGTGAAGTTCAATTGGTTGACAAGTAATTGGTGTAAGTACAAGTTTTTAAGAGGCTAGATTGATTTAATCATCTATCCTGCTTTCCGCGCTATAATAGCGACAGAGGAACAATGGCAAGCATTGGAAATAGTAAGTGATTCTTTACTAAAGTTTGGATTTTGTGTTCAATTTGTAAGAACCACCTGCGATATTGTGCAAATTATTCAGAATTTTGTAGAATTAAATAAAATTCAATAATTATTCATTAGATGAGTTAGTTCATGAACTTCTATTAATGAATGGATAGAATTGAATTCAAAAAACAATTAATAATAGGATAATAAATTGATATGATTGAATTCAATAAACTATTAATAATAGGGTAGTGAATGGATAGGATTACATTCAATGAATAATTGAGAATAAGTTATTAAATGGATAGAAATGAATTCAATTAAAATTTAATAGGTTAATGAATGATTAGTTAATTCAATGTATCAATTGAAGGATTTATGAAAATACATTGAACTAACAATAAATTTGGAAAAAGAGTTTAATGAAGCACATTAGTCAAAGCAAATTAGGATAAGAATGTGAAAGTAATTTTGAGTATAAATAGTAGAAGAATATGAGGAAAAGAACTAATGAGTTTACTCCAAAAATAATTACTGAAAGAGAGAAAAATGATTATTCTAGTTTTATATTTGGTTTCATCTTGAAAAGTTTAAAAAAAGGTGGGCAATTCTTATTCTAAATATATTATTGTGAAGTAATGTGTAAACAATTGATAGGTTTACTTTACCAAGTCAGTATGATGACGTGTATACAATAAATGTACTAAATATTATCTCCTTAAAGAGGACATAAAGGTTTTAAAATTCCTATTAAAGGTATTAAATAACATTTAATGAGTTAACTAATTTATTAATGACTTTAGTGTCTCTCTTTATATAAGCACAACAAATCCATTTTTTATCCTATTTATTTTCATCTATTTTATAATAAAAATCAATTTAATTCGATCTCAGTGCCTTTCATAAGCCTTAAAAAATTCTAAGAAAAAAGCTATCAAATTGTTTTTGTTTACAAGTCAATTTTTGCCCAAATTTAGGTCGCCACAGGGAAAGTGGGAAAAAGAAAATCTTAATATGCTGATTTTCGCAAGGGAAAGAAAGATCAAAAAAATAAATTAAAAAACATGATAAATATAGTCGCTACAATTTAGATTAGACACAAAGTAGTAAAAAGCAAACAAAAGCTTACATACATCAGCATAGCGGTGGTGGTGGTTAGAAAAAAGAGGGCTTTAATCAGGAAATAGATAAACAAAATAAATAGAAAATAGATTTGTTGTATTGACTTAAACAGTGGTAATAAAGTCATTAATAAATTAGTTAAATCAATAAATGTTAATCGACTCCCTTATTAAGAATTTTAAAATTTTTATGCATTTTTTAAGAATTTGAAAACCCAGCTCGCCCTTATCGGGAATTCTCCAAAAAAAAAAAAAAGAAAGAAAGAAAAAAGTATCAAATTGGCCCAAATTTTAAGAAAGATGAAGAGGGAATGGTGCTGATGACCATTTTAGGTGAGTGTGATTCAGTCCAATCCATGTTAAAATTTAAAATTATAACTTACCTAATCTATTTAGGTTGTATTATGTCTCTATTTATTAGAGATTATGACCCTAAATATTAGGGTTTTGTCCTTCAGTTTAGAAGCTTTTGTTACTAGTTTGGGAAGAGTAACTGAACAGCATAAAAAATGCATAAGTAGGAGTTAGGGACCAAAATCCAATGGCTCTTTTGAACAGCTTGCAATTTTAAGATGTTCAAAAGGGGAGATCTACAAACTAGGTTTTTTTCTTTTTCTGTATTAATTTGTATCAGTTTGCAATTATCTTAACCGATACACTGTGTTAAGGAGGGTCCATAATAGATGGATCATTTATATACCTGTTAACTTTTTTTGCCAAAGTTAATATAAATATTATCTTTTGAAAAAAAAACTACAAGAGAGATCTGCTCTTTCATATAACATGGCGATAGAAAAAATCACATTAGATTTAGAGATAATTAAATTCGAAAATTAAATGTTCAATAAGACTATTTCGATTGGGACCTAAGCATTAGAGTTGAAGAATTGCATCCTTTCAATTTTAATACTAATTGTGAAATTTGATCCAAGACTCATAATCCAGCAAAAGTATGTCAATTGAGTCCATGAATTTCTGTATCATGAATATTTTGTTTTGTCGATTTTTCATTTTGTATATACTTTCTTCAAAGAAATTGGACTTTTTTTTTTTTTAATCTTTATTGACGTATTTGGGAAGACCCATCATCTACAAGCAGATTAATCATACTCATTGTCTTGTTCTTTGCTTGAACTAGTACCCTAAAGGGAAAATTACATTTTTACTTCATAAAGTTTAGATATTCTACACTTTTAATTCTTAATATGCAGAAGTCGACACTTTTAGCCCTCAAAATTAGGAAAATACATTAATTTTGGTCTAATTAATGGAAATTAATAGAAAGTAACATTTGAACATTAGTATTTTATTTTATATTAATATTTTTACTCTCTTAAAGTTTGAATTATCAATGCTTTTAGTCTCTAATGTTTGAGAGTTGACACTTTTATGTCTAAAGTTACAAAAATAACTCAGTATCTGAACAATTAACAGAAAATAATGTCACACTATTTGGATTTGCTTATGTGATTATTAGTTTTATTATTAAATTAAATAAAAAAATCCTTTTTCAAATAAAATATACTTTTTTACTCTAATAAAATTAATTTGAATGATCATATCTAAAGTTTTTTTTTTTTTTGGTATCATAATACCATAATAACACTATAAACACTTAATTCAGGAAAAATAATATTATAAAATTGTAATATATATAATAATATTAGAAAAATAATATTTTGCTACTATAATAACATTTAATTAATTGAAATATATATATTTAAAGGCATTTCTTTGTAAACCCGAATTTTCTTTTTCATAATATTATTACAACATTATAAACACTTAATTTTAAAAAAAATACTATAATAACACAATTATAATACCTAATTAGGAAAAATTAATATAACACTCTAACAACAGCAAAAACATTAACAAAGCCTTTATCTCATTATGTGGAGTCAGCTACATATATAAAATACAAAAATAGTTTATAAAAAATTGTTTAGTATAATAATGAAAAAAAAAGTATATTATATTGCTTGTAGGATTCAATAGATTATTTGAAAAATATTGTACTTTTAAAACTGGAATTTTACTTCTCGATTAATTAATTAAAATATATAAAAGTGGACTCTCTTTTTTTTCTTTTTTTTTTAAATGAAGGGAGTATTTTTTTATTAGAAAAAAGTATTTTATTTCTCTAATTAAATAATACAACTAACAACCACATAAGTAAATTTTGATAGTGTGACATATATCATTTTTCATTAGTTTCCAAATACTGAGTTATTTTTGTAACTTTGGAACTAAAAGTCTCGACTCTCAAATATTAAGGACTAAAAATGTCGATAATTCAAACTTTAAAGAACTAAAAATATTAATATAAAATGAGATTCTAATGTTCAAACGTTACTTTCTATTAATTTCTGTTAATTGGATCAAAATTGATATATTTTCCTAACTTTGAAAACTAAAAGTGTTGAGTCTTCAGATTTTAAGAACTAAAAGTGCAATTTTTCCCATATTCTTATGATATATTTAATGATTACGTCGTTTGTTAGAATAGTACTTTATAGAGAACTTAGATTTATCACATTTGATCGAATTTTGAAAATTCTTATAATTAAAATAATCCTCCATTGAACTCCAAATTTTACTAAATTACTAGATTTTTACGGCTCAATTTTAATCTCACACAAATCTATGTGAATGTTTCAAATTTATTTGCTTTATTTCCGAAAATTTGAGCTTGATTGATTCTAGTGAATTAATTAACCGTCTTTCAAAGTCATTCAAATGTTTTACAGTTGCGCTCCCACATTCACCTTCAAATCTATAAAGTTCCAAATCATGACATCTTGTACGTACTTTCTAGTAATTTCTTCAAAGAAATAGGGGAATTTTTGTCTTTAAACTTTATTGTAAAGTTCGATTATCTATAAGCAAATTAATTATATCCAGTGTTTTCTTCTTTACCTGAACTGGTTGACATGTTCTTATTAACATATTTATTAGGTGCATACCATTCTAGAATAACTGCTTCGTTGTAGGTAACACTCCATTACACACAAAAAGAAAAAGAAAAAAGAAAAAAAACAGTCTGACATATGCATAGATTTAGCTTCATTACCCTTAATAGAATCATAAGATTTACATATTTGTTTGGGTTAATCCTCCGTTATACACTCCAATAATTCGATACGATATAATGAGCGGATGATTCAATTCGTTACTTTGTTCTTTTGCTTTAGGCTCGTAAAAATTGGTGGTTGCTAGGATTAAAATTTATATAAAATCTATGACTTTGTGTTTAAGTTTGATGAGTATGAGGGCCGAACTACCGGACTGGAAGTGCCTGGGTGATTTGCAAAATAGAAAGGGTCAAAATAAATTTGAGTTGAGGTATTGAAAAACAACTCTGACACTCAAATTAGTCTAATGTAATGATGGTAACATCTCAAAAGAGCGGGTTCAAAGTCTTTTACCATACCTGTATCATAAATACTTATACTGTTCTAGATCTCGATGTTTAATACACTTATCATTGATCATCTAATCATGGCCGCAGTCGTACATCACACTCTGATTTGTTATTAGCTTGTGTTGTCAGTGGCACAAACTTACTAACTTCCACGTTAGTATTTGTCTAGCAAGGCACGCAATCTGACACGAACATTCTCCATGAAGTTTAGGATTAGTCTGTCAATGCGGCAACAAACTTTACATGTTAGGTTACACGGCCACTAAATCATCACACTTGTGAATTTCTAATTGTTGGGTCAACGCAGTGGAAAGCCCATGTGTTAGCCACATCATCATAAAGTCCGCCACATCGGCGGGGGACACAGCATGCCATTTCATTTTGGATTTTCAATTTTCTAGTTGAAGAAATGGGATTTCTTATTGCATAGAATTTTAGAACTAGAAAAGCTGGTGAGATTTCTATTGAGTAATAAAAGGATTCCACAAGCACACCTACATTATTATGATAAAACTTAGCCAAGTTGTCGTTGTTTCTGGAGAGTAGAAGAAGAAGAAGTATGTGGATGTAGATTGTACTATTAGCAGAAAGATCTTTATTCTGTTTGTTAGATCAAATCTTGCTAACCTACTCTGAGGCTTTGCATTCGTTTGTTCAAAATGGAGGCTTGACTCAATTCGTATATGCGTTCATCCACTGCTTATTTTGATGCTAAATTTGTAGATAACGTGAAATCCCACATATTCCATCACAAAATAACTTGATTAGTTATATTAATTGATATTTCTTTGATTTGAAGAAAATCCCTCTTGCGAAAGCGAAACTCCTCTACCTATACCAGAGGCCCTTTAGTCATGCGGAGATATTTCTATTATATGCTTAGTTATATTGATGAGAAGATAAGAAGAAAAATTCAAATAAAAGAATTTGATTTCATAATTCCTTTCTAGAATTTATTTGTTTGGACGAAATTCTCCTTCATTTTATTTACTGTAATTACACATTCTTTTAAGATTAGCAGAACTTTTGATGGGAGTGACTACAAGTAGACAATTATATAAGTTTACGGATCTTTTTTGGGGGAAAAAATATATAATAACTGAGTTCTGAATTTTCAAAAAGCATAAGGATTATTTTTGCCATCCCCTTAATTCAATAACATTATCTAAGCACAGATAACCAAAAGATCTTTTAAGCACATAATTTGGATGTAGAAGAGAGGCAGCCAGTAAACCCTTATATTAAAAGAATAGTGTCATTATTAGAGTAATAAATAGCAATAGGAGCAAATTTTCTGTGAAACGACGAAATCGCTCTTTTTGGGCATCTCTAATTCTTTAATGGACGAAAATAAACTCTTAATTTTGTTGTTCTCTTCACTTATCATATATGAAGTAGACATTTGCTTTTCTGAACATACTCTATAAAGCCTTTGTTTCCTATAATCCTACCAAAAATTCATCTATACACACATACTAACTTTAACCACCTATATATATATATATATATACACACACACAAACTAACTTTAATTTAACAAGATGTTTAAAACCACGGATATTCGGATTTAAGTAATTGACTTAAGAATTGTGATAATTTAGAATCATTGTTTACATGAAAACTATCCTAAAGAAGGGAGTGATATTGAAATTGAATTCAAAACAAAGTTATTTTTAGTGGGTTGTTGAATTCTAACAGCATGGTTTGGACCTATCTTGAAAAAAGATTAAAACAATTGTAGACAATATTGAATAAATCAGAAATCCTACTTTCCCATAGTTGTACTCATCACATCTTATAACTATTGCAGCCATGTCTAAGGTTTTTTTTAACCTCAAAACAGCCCGGAGTTTTTTTTTTTTTTAAATCTCAATTTCATTACAAAAATCCTATTCTATTACAATTGTCCTACACTATTACAATGAGTAGGTCCTATTCTATGCCTCACTAGAAGGGTGAGACCCTCACCAAGAGGGAGGGTGATAAAAAGGAGGGGGAATGACATTGTGGGGGTTTAATCCCCTACCCTTCTTGGCCCCAAATGCATTTGCAGAGTTGATTTCCGGGAATTAGTTTACTCCCGCACCTGGCTACTCCCTTCCATCTTACGTGTGGGTTTATTGGAATTTATTAGGTGAGTGTGGGCGTACCATCTCTGCATACTAAAACTTGCGAGGTCAATACTGTGGAAATGATGTTGGTAAGCTGAACACAATGAGTTCTTATCTTTTTGGGTAAATTACGTACACTTCTCTAATTTGACTTTATTACTAATTATTTATTAAAATTTAAAAATATTACAATTTTCTTATATGACTATTTATAAATCAATCTTTCGTTCTATCATTCATTAAATAGCTAAAATAATATATACATATATATATATAAATAGCTAAAATAATATATACATATATATATATAAATAAATAAAAAGTATTTTCAAAAAATAATAATTATAAACATTTAGTTAAAAAATATATACAAAAAATAAAATTATGATACAAATTCAATATAAAGAAATAAATTAAACTTTATTTTTATTTATAATTTTAATCATTTCATAAATTATATAATGAAAAATTAACTTTTAAATTATTAAAACATACCATAATATTTTCAAATTTCAAGAGACAATTAGTAATAAAACTAAATTTCAAAAATAGCAATTATAATTTACCCTATCTTTTTCAAATCACAATCTCCTGTCATTCTCACGAACATAGATTTGAAAAATAAATAGTACAACTCTTTCAAAAATTTGTATCTCTTGTTGCGGATTGGGAAAATATATTTAGTGAAGCTCTTTTTCCATTATCGTAGTGGGTTTTGAAGGAGAAGATGCCGCAATGATGTCATTAAGGGTAATTTTGTCATCAGAAAAAAAAATTGTTTTAGCAACTATTTATTGGTCTGACAATAACACCACCCACATTAAAAGCTAAACGCATGAGCAAATATTTGAAACCAAAAATTTTGACAAATGCCTGAATAAACTGCTAATCACAACCTTAAGCCAGATGTTGACACAACGATGCGTCAAGGTACAACACGGCTTAACAAATGAAAGAAGCGCATGATCTTCAAGAATCAACTGTGTTGTAAGCAGCATCGGCTGAAGAGGTGTCCATATCATTGAGGCCCAACTCCTCATTTTGCTCCCATGACCTCTCGTATTCCACAACTGGTTTATCAAAGAAAAATGATATCAATTTTAGGTGATTTCATCACATAAAGAGATGTTTGATACAGTTCCCTCAATATGAACTGAAAACAAGTCTAGCACAAGTAACATCGCAATAATGTTCAGCATCCAAGTGAAAAGCCGGTCCTTTTGGATGCTTAAATTTGTCTACCTCATCACTAAATGCGGATGTAATCACTTTACTGAAGGAAGAAGATGTTTAAAAGCAAAGAACCTTTTCAAAAGCATTTCAAGTTTTACTGAGTAGAAAAGAATGAGTCAAAACACTGCTTTAGTTTTACGATACTCAGAAACACAAGTAATCTGGCCAAGCAAAGAGAAAAGCTGAAAATTTCGAGTAATATATAGTAAGAGAATGAAAATTCCATCTCATCCACTCACAAGCAAATTAAGATATACTCACAAGTTAATTGACGATCATCCCTGATATCATCGGTTGCAGGTGCCACAAAGGAGTTAGCCAAAGCATCATCAATAACCAAAGTCCAGGGCTCTTCCAAGCTCAAAATCTGTAGAGAACACAAGGTTCGCATCACAAGAAAGAGGAAAATATCTATGGCTATAGCCATAGCAGTGTGAACATCATGAATAATTTTTGCAGTAAAATTCCTCTATCTACATTGAGAAAATATTGAGAACAATCAATCAAGAGCTATATAGACTTCTAATTATGCATTTTCTAGGCAGGTTAGAACAAATGGAGAAGCGCATTCTTCATACTTTGTAATCGTAAAATACCACTAAAATTGAAAGGAAAATTTTCTACAACTGTCATAAGACTAGTAAGGCTTCATGGGGCACTAACTATGAATATGATCAGAAAATAAAAGTACCACAAATGAGAATGTTAAGATAGATGTGTAGACACACAAAATTAAATAGAGTAAGTAATGAATGCATTAGAAAGTAATAGTAGTTCTACTAGATGAAAAAATAAAAGAAACATGCTTAAGATGGCTTGGACATGTGTGTAGAATACCCTTAGATGCAACAGTATGATGTATAAAAAATGATAATTACTAATTCAAATTAAGAAAAAAGATCTAAAAAGACTTGAAAAGAAACTATTAAAAAAGACAAACTACCTAAATTTAAATGAATATATGTATTTTAATAGAACGCAATGGCGAGATATGATCCATTTATCTGGCTCCACATAGTGAGATAAAGGCTTAGTTGTTGTTGTTGTGTTGCAGCAATGAGAAACAAATACCCAAACACTTCTGCAGAAAAAGTAACCACAAAGAACCCAAATAGGCTAATGTTTAAGGTTCACCACTAGTGCCTCTTAATATGATCTTACCTTCTCCAAAAGAAAAGGTGAACCTTAAAGCCATTGAAAACAAGTTTGTATTGCAAGATATCACAGCATCTGAAAGATAGTTGAACAAACCAACTAAATGCAAAAAGTAGTTAAAAGTTGAAAGACATTTTGCTGTTACAACTTGCAGTATGTTGCAATATTTTCCAAGGCATCTCCCAATCCATAGCAGTTTGGGTAGCATTATTCCTGGTGATAGGCTAAATTGTACATAGTTGTGACAAGCAATATAGCATTGCAATATGTAGTTAACAAACCAACTAAATGCAAACAGTTATTAAAAGTTGGAAGATATATTGATGTTATAGCGTGGTGTGGCAATATATTCTTAGGCATCTTTTCAGTCCATATTAATTTGGGTAGAATTATTCCTTGTGACAGGCTAAAACATACATAGGAAGGAAACGCTTCCAACAGAGGAAAAGGATTGACTATTGGCATTTGCAACAAATAATATGACAAAGAAAAGACACCGTCACTTTCGCAAGGAAAATTTTCATATCACCTTGTTAAGCCTTGTCCTAAATTCTTGCCATTTGCTTCTTTTGTTGTCATCAAGACTATCTCCAAAAGTAAACCCATGTACTCTCTCAAGACCTGCGGCATCAAGAAAAATTCTCAGAGTCATTCATTCCTAATTACCGCAACATACAAAAGATACATTGTTGAATTTGCAAAAACCATAAACCACATTTTAAAAAAGGAACTAACACAAGGAGGCTCCATAAAGGACAACTTAAAAAGAAGAGAAAACAAATGGAAAATTCTAATCTTCCAAAATTTCCAAGCAAATTGAGCTTCAACCACACATTGCATCCTTGCTATTCTTCATAATCATCACTTTGAAGGAACAGTATACCCTTGAATACATTCAGCAAAACTTTCCCGTCAAGGGGCTGAAGGGGAAAGGAGTTTCCATTTATGATTTTACATCTTCCCTAGGTGACAAAACACTAGGAATTAAAGACTGTGACTTTTCAATGAGGTTTTGATGGATAAATGCTCAGCACAATTTGCACGTGAATGATATGAAAATTACATAGCAATAAAGAGAAGAATAAAGCTTAAATAAGGGTAGTAACTGACAAAGTGTCATTATCTTCGGAAGAATTATGCAAACAGCTAAGAGAATATTTGGGAGTCTTTTAGATGGAGTCTTAAAGTTATGAGCGTTATTCTAGTAGTTACCTAATTGCAATTGTATGTCCCTTTGGAAAGTTATAGAAAAGGGAACACTGTTCATAATAGGATTCCGTGTTTTAAGGAAATGTTTTAGGTTATAACTAGCTAGTAATTCTCTTGTATGTATATACAAGATTGATAAAAGAAAAACAATTCAGATTTGAATTATTTGTTTGTTCTTAGTGTTTTCCTTGGTATTATCCTCCATCATCCTAGTTTTCCATATATTACTTTAATCTTCCCGGTTGTACTGTTCATGTGTACTGTTTATAGACCCTTGGGAGCTAGTCTAAGCTCTCTAAGCCTTCCGCTTGAGTGTGTAAACAACAACCCCTCCTTGTTCCAACATCAAGCAGAGCAGATGAGGCAACATTTTGGGAAAGTGATTGCAAAGTTAAAAGTGGTGTTAGGCAGTTAGGCTCAACTGATTTCAGCCATGTGCTGCATTGCAGATAACAACCAGAAAGTGAGGTTCTCACTTCAATAACTGGTTCAGAACTACCAAAAGACAGGTTCCCTGTTAACAGCCAAATGACAAGTTCCCCATTGCCAGATAGATTTTCAGTAGAAAGCACACAGTCTGAGCCGATTTGTTGAAGGTGAGAAGTGAACTGTCACTGAAACTAAATATTCAGGAATGTAATTGATCTTTTTGCTGATACTGTTACCCAGGACTCATGAGGTCTCACTTTCTTGGGAAAGGAAGGAGGATAAGCAGAATGATGGACAACAGAAATTGGATAATCTGAAATTACTTCATTGTAGCCATTACATAAAACACCAAAGCTATGTTTGGATTAACACTTATGTAAGAAGAGTTGATTTTTTTCTCAGAAAAAAAAAATCCAAACTTTTATTTTATTTCAAAATTTAAATTCCCACCAAATTTCTTCTCACATTATTTCAAAAAAAAATTTCCTCTAATCTACTATTTCATTTTCCCTCCAAACCACTTTTTCTTACAAAAAAAAAATTCTCATCAAAACTTTCACATATTCCAATACAAAATTTTCAAATACAACACAATCCAAACATAAGCTAAGCTTCAATGTGGAAAACAATCTGGAGTCCTGTGGCACCAGAACGTTGATATCCCAGCGCTACAATCCACAATAAAAGCAAAGCAATCCGGAGAACTTAGAGGATTTTCCTCTTCTTCTTTTTTTTTTTTGGGGGGAGCGGTGGGGGAGGGGTTGGGGTGGGAAAGTGTTGCGAGGGGGGAGGAGGAGGGGGTTGCAAATGTAAATGAAGAAATACTCTCTCCTATGAAAAATTCAACAGCATTTTATGGTGCAAAGAAGAAAGAAAGGAAGTGGGTCGGTAAATACTCAACTCCAAATCCTTTTTTTCCCCCTCCGAAAAAGAAAACATAAAGGTATAGGAACAAGAACACTGAAATTAACACTATTTCTTTCAGAATCATTTGGCTATAGCTACAATCCTAACAAATACTAACATCAGTTTCTAAAAGTTGCAGTTGTAGTAGACAACTTTGGACAGGGTATGTTAATATCTAGTAAATTAAGTGTGGTGAATGCTTGAGAAGGCAATAATAATTTGCTTCCAAGTTGCCAACCTTTTTCAGTTCCAAGTGAATTGAAACTGTAACAATAAAAATGAGAAAAGAATTGCAGGACACTTACTTTCACTAATTTTCGTAATCAAACCTTCAATAGTTGTTACAACTCCACCCAAGGTGCCACTAGTCAGCTCCAACTCAAGCTCCGGAATTGTCACACCAGCAGTATCTGACTGACTTTGCCAAATTATCTTTCATCAGAAAATGTTTCAAATAAAGGAACAATGGCAACTCTATGAAAAGCAGTAAAACTTACACTAACTTAAAGAGGTGCCTTAAAAAGATCACCCAAATAGGCTAAATGAAATGAATTCCATTACAATATCAAAATAACTCAAGTAGATATTTCTTACAACAATATAACAGCGTGAATTGCAAAGGAAAAACTAGCACATAGAATTCATATACCAAAAGGTCTATGCTTTCCTTTAAACAATGCAGGTGAGAAATGGTACACCTGCAGTAAACATTATAGCATTGTTAAAACATAGAAACAAGCTAAAACTACCTACCTTTATCACATCTCGACTAAGATCCTTCACATTCTCTACATGAAAAGTAATTTTCTTTCCTCTAGGAGGAATGCTTCCCCCAGGTTTCAGCTGCAAGGGAAGTATGACACATCAGGACACCAAAGGAAGAGAAAAATAGAGCACCCAGTGCATTGATATTGTCATTACATAAAAGTACACTCAGAAAAACCAACCTCTGAGTTGCGGTAACCACAAGAATCACAAGAGGATGCCATAACTATTACTTCTTGAAAGTATGGAATATCTATACATGGTTAAGCTCAACAAAATAATTATAAATTCTTCACAACCTAGTAAAAGTCCACGCTCATGGCAAGTAGTTGCAAAACAATACAAGTGAAGCAGTACATAGACATGAGAAACTAAAACTGGTTGTTTATTTGAGGCAAATCAAGTGTTACTGCTCCAAAAAAATTTTTAAAAGAAATCATTTTTGACTTCTTATCATACAAAATATCACATTGTTCAATTGCAAGTTAAATCCAACTTCAAACAACAAACATGGCATGTACCTTTCTCTAATTCCCTTCATAAAAGGAGGCATATTTTTGAGAAATAACTAGCTATTAAGCCCTATGGTTGTCAAACAAACCAATCAATTCCCGAAAGTTGCCGATTTTCTCTCACAGTCTGCACATGGGAGTATAACTGAAATATGCCACATCCAAAGAGATTCTTAGGTTAAGAGAGCTAGGATGTTTCCAATAAATTGCTCAATACAACACAAGTCTATAACCACATTTAGTTTCAACATGTCTGGCCTCGATTTTTTCAATAGACTCTAACAATTGGAGAACATTTGAAACTTTGAGCTTGCATATAAATTTCAATCCACAGAAAAAAGTTCCCACGCCATCCAAAAGAACAAAGAACAATCCACCCCCCCCCCCCCCCAAACCCCAAAAAAAAAACAGACATCTTATCAATTACAGAACTGTATTAAGTCTTGGACGAAAATCTCATAATAGCAGATCTAGTCCAAAAGGTTATGCAAGCAATAGAATTGGTTTTGCCCCCATTTTGGAAGTATTTTATATAGTTAATATCATTTACCTCCCTCGAGGTTTTGACTTTTATCAAATCAAACCCCGTGGTTTGAAAAATAACAATTGGCCCCATTGACTAACAGTCAATCAACCCAAGTTACTTAACTGAAATTAGCAAAAAGACTCAAAACTTGTGCAAAAAAGACGAAAAAATAGCATGGTTTTGAGAACTTGTGCAAAATTTTTGTTGCACTTGTAAAGAACTTTGTTTTTTACTCCATTTTGTTTCTTAAACTCAGATTTTTTGAGGGCTTTTTCATCTTTTTGCCAATTTCAGTTAAGTAACTTTGATTGACTGTTAGTTATGAGGGCCAATCGTTATTTTTCAAACCATGGGGGTTCCATTTGATAAAGGTCAAAACCTCGAGGGAGGTAAATGATATTAACTAGATGTGAACATGCTTATTACAATTACGTAATGTCTTCTTCTCCAATGTAGCGAGTTTGGTAAACAAAAGGAAAAATCTGCCAGGTTTGTACCCACCAAGGAGAGTATACTTAAGAAGAAAGGATACTAGTAACAAACATCCGACACTCGCACTTGGCAGCACAGGCTCCACAGGTAGATGGAAAAGTCATCACCTATTTAGCATCCAGAAACATAATTCCAGCAAAATAAACAACCTGAATGAAATGAGTTTCACCATCTGCTAAGCTGTCTATAAAAGATAATGTACCTCTTCAGGCGCAGAATACCTAAACAATGCTTCTGCAATTTCTGCACTGTTACCTTGGGCAATAGCTCTACGGCCAGCTCTTGCTCCAACTGATCCATGTGGTTCACTTTGCATTTGATCCAGAGCATTATTGGCATCCAATGATGCCACATCTCCAGTTTCTCCTGTTTGTTCTGGATCAACAAGGTAGCCTAGAGATGCTTGCTGCTCAGGAGTTCTATCATAGAATTTGATAGTCAATGATGGATCTGGAGATGGAGCATATCTAAGGGAGATGAATATCAAGTCAGTCCAAAAGACTGGAATGAAGTAGTATTAGCAAAAAACAACAATTGTTTGATGTTGTGAAATTAATTACTTTCAAGACAGAACATCTTACAGATTCTCAATGAAGCTGTTACCCGAAGGATCATCAAGAATGAAGGTGAAGGATGATGCTCCTAATGCACAAGCTCTCAGCTTTATCAAGAATTGATCAATAGCATTAGCAGTTTGAGGGTCTACTTTCTGAGACAATTAACCCACAAGATAGAGCAATGTGAGTACCGGAAGAATAGTGGCTTCTGTTTTTGATAATCTGAAAACTATAATACACACACCTTTCTTTCTTCTTGAAGAGCCTCAAGTTCATCAGCAGCACGTATCAACACCCCTTCAACCTGAAAATGCAACACATATACAATTTCACGACAGGATTGGACTTAAAAAAATAATATACAATTTCACGACAGGATTGGACTTAAAAAAATAATAAAATAAAGAAAGCTAGTGTAGTACTGGAAAAAAAATTCAAAGTAACTAAATATATGCTTTTCCAGAAAAAACATCCATGTTTGTAGCATTTTCAACATGTGCTTCTTGAATTCAACATATCAAAGCATAAATCTGCCCACGAAAGAAACTTGACCTCAAATGCAATCTCAGAATCCAGAGACTTCATGTAAAACCAAAAAGCTTCAGGTGAAAACATTTCAGAATACTTTATCCAGTACCTTTGTACATATTTTGAATTACATAGTATAGAGATAGCGAAGAAATTGTTCATAACCATTTTTATCATAATTTATATGGATGGTATAAGCAGAAAGAGTGTGATAGTGGTATAAAGAGCATCATGGGGAAATGACAAGTGATACTCAAAGTACATAGTGCCTAATGCAGCACAGCTATTGACATATAGCACATCCAAACCAAAAAATTAAAAAATCGTGTCTCTGTGGTAGATAGAAACTATGCAATGCAATCACTAATATTTCAGCACTACTCACTGAAAGGCGATTAACAACAGACATTCAAAATGAGAGAACCAACATCACGAAAAGCAAGTCACAAACAAAAGTTCTAAGCATAAGAATACAGAAAAATAATTGTACATGAAAAAATATCAACTAGACGAATCATAGTCTTCTTAATGGCGAGAAATTTAGGTTACATAATGAATTGAAATGGGATGGTAGACCATAGAGATATATAGATGCATTAACCAGATAAAAAGGAATAATAAGCTAACGACAATATTCAAAAGAACATAAATCTATGTAATCATATTATGTTTAAGCTTTGCACCATGGACAATATCATATGAAGCACCCCACAGATAATTTGCTACCTGACTTAGCTGTAGAGCAGCAAGCTTTTTAATTGCTTGAAACTTGATACATGCCTAAGGGTGGTAAAAATTATGTATGTAAATTGCAAACTGAACTCAATCATTCTCATCTTGTTACAAGGAGTATGATGTCAGCTAACTCACCGTATTTAGACAGCACAAAAATTTTCGTACCCAGTCCTAATAACTTCCAGCAGAATTAGATCAGTCAAACAGTTCCAATAAGGCAACAGTAAGAATGCAAATAATTACACTTGCTCCTTATTTGTACCAATCAATAGGCACTCCAAACTAAGATATCATTATTCATAAACCATCCATTACTTAGCTTAAACTTCTAAAAAGTCAATTGCCACTTCAAAAAATTTCCATATCACAAAACATCAAACACCTCTTTCACTAGCTGGAAACTTACAAGCTTCCAAGTTTGAAAGTAAGACCACGTGAAGTACCCTAAAGTTAAGCATAAGGCTTCAACTCAAACTAGAAAAGCGTATGGATTAGAATCCCCAAACTACTGACAGAGAATCTCCAAATTACAATAAAGCTGAAAAGACATACTGTGGACAAGGACCCACGCTGAGCCTCGGGAGGGATCTCAAAATCTAGTTCGGGGATCTGCAAAAAAAAACAACAGAAGGAAACTAAAAAAATTATATGTTGACAATCCTTCATAATACACACAAAAGGAAGGCAATTGAGAAAGAAAAAAGCGAGGAACCAGCTAGGTCAAGATCAAAGAGTGATTTCTTTGGGAGATCAAGGTACTTCTTGGAAAGGGAGCCCCAGGGCACTGATAAAAGCTATGGCCATGTGACCATGAGATCACACATTCAAGTTGCAGAAACAACCAGACCTTAATGGGCCAACTCTTGCCTGGACCCTAGGAACTTCTATACAGCAGGCTGCCCATTTATCAAAGTACTTTTTGGATGAAAAGGAAAACTGGATTTTCAATCAAACTTGACAAAAATGTATGAGATCACTTTTTAGGTGTATTTTCAATCAAACTTGACAAAAATGTATGAGATCACTTTTTAGGTGTAAAAGACAGCATAAACAACAGAAATTTGCAAGTAAATACCTTAATAGTTGCTGTTTCAGATTTGACTACTTGACGATTGAGAATCTGCATCACAATGAAATTATTTTCATTCTTGTTGGAGGATAAAATCAGGTTACTAAATTGTAATGATGGAAGATTAGCTCAAATTATATGAATTCATCCTAAACAGAAAATAAGAAGAATCAAAGAAAATAAAACAAATCAAATATGTGACTGACAAGCTTCAGTTGAAAATACATTTGTATAAGATATCTGCAGTTAAAGGATTGGCAGAAGCTCGACGTTCATTAACTAACTAAAATGGCAACACAAAAGGAACTCTGGAAAAGCCATGAAATTCTTCTGCAAACGCACCTGACCTAAATCAGAAGGAATAACTAAGGCTGCGTTTGGACAAGGTTTTTATTTGCAAAAAGTGAACTTTTCTTATTCTCAAATAAAACACCCAAACACATTTTTATTTTAAAATTTAAAATTTAAATTTTCCCACTCAAATTCCTCTCGCATAATTTTAAAAAATTTTCCCTCCTATTTTCCCCCCCAAAATACTTTTTCTATAAAAAAATACTCACCAAAATTTTCACACATTCCAATACAACTTTTCTAAAATAAAACACAATCCAAACAAAGCCTTATTATTCAAAATAGATTAAAAATTTTTAAAAAATGAAAAATGGCTTATATTGAGGTAATATTTGTAACCACCACTGATTCATATGATTATGAGCATGAACCATGCAGTTAGTTGTCGTGTGATCAATTTGTTTAATAATTTGAAAGGCATACTAGATATATCTGGAGCCAAATGGCTCAATTATATCAAACGCAAGCAGCAGTTACCAACAAGCCAAATTATAATAAATTGACCCATTTTCTGGATCAAGTTCCGGTGATTATTAGTCCTCCTAAGAATAGTAAACCAGAATAGCCTCCAATCTAAGACGGAAAATAGAAGACAGAGGTTAAAAGACCAAACACCATAAAAACTTTGATGCCATTATTACTGTGCAAAATACTTTGTATCAACAAACATATTCTTCCGATCATTATGCATAAAGGTTCAGGTCATATTACAATTCTACGCAACAAGTTTGTGTAAAATAACAAATACTAGCTTGAAAGAAGACCCTGATGCAGGAAAAATATCCAGAATAGTATTCTTGCTTATCTCCTTGTTATCATTCTCTCACAAGCAAAATCAGCCTAAAACCAAATCTTTGCTTAGTTCAATGTTCTCATATGAAAAAAGTAAGTGCATTTGTAGTAAAACTAGAATATAGTTACTAGAGAACTTATCTTAATTTACACAACCTTGCGATCACCTGATGAGATCTCTAAACAATAGTTGCACCCTCGAGGCTGGAGTTCACCAGCAAACTGCACTTCATTGTTCCTTAAAGAACAAATATAAAAGAATAAGAAGCCTTCTGTCAAACCTACTATCTCATTCTATACAAACCTCTGATTTTAAAAAATGAAGTAAGAAGAAACTAATTACCTCTCACCACAATGTGGACACTCAAAAGCTGCCAATAATATCTGCAGGCAAAAAGAAATTTTTATTAAGATCAGCCAGCAATGTGGCTCACTCACACAAGGCAATGACAAATTACAAAAGCAAGAAATCAACATAATGTGGATTATTTGGTTCTAATGATATTAGACTTTATTGTAATAAGTTTCAACAACTAACCAAATTACATCTAAAGGTTTAAAGGAAATATGCAAGTAAAAAAATGAATTACCTTCCTAAAATGTGGAATCACAGTCAACAACAATCTTGTTAGCCCCTGCATTATTATAACAAAAAAATTCAAGTTAGCAGCAGATGAAAACCCTTTTCTCATTCTTTATTCAGTCTCAATAATCAAGTAACATACAATTTCATTTTCCCTTTATAACATACAATCTGGCCACACAAAATGACAAAAAATTATAAATTGGTTTTTCAAAAGCTCCTAAGAAATGCATAAATACATTTCAAAACTGAACCACAGGGGAGAAAATGAAAAAATAAGCCAGCTACAAATGCCTGACAACATTTAGCTTGTTGAAGAAAATAAGAAGGGGGCTTAATATTTTTTATTTTTGAAATAAGTAACAATCTATACATCTCATAAACTTTAGCAGCAATGACAATAATGAAAGAGAATTATTGTTTTCAGTGTTCAAAGAACAAAGGTTGAAAAAAAAATCAAAGAACTTTAAAATAGAACAAAGGAAACAATATTCATGATGCCTGACAAATCCTTGTAAAAACGGATAGAATACAGAGATCATTAGATCATCAATTTGCCACAAAGTATTAGCAAGAACACCGACAGTTATCATTGGGAATTTTTTTATGTTTATGTCTGAAGATGTTAAATTTGCCCTTCAGGGGGGCAGGGAACCTAAAAGGAACACCAAATACTATAATGAGGAAAGTAGGGAAAACATACTAAGGGCACTGTTATTTACTTCTTTCTGAAGAGAGAGAGGAGAGGAATAGAAGGATGCATGACAAAGGCTTTTTAAAAAACTTCATTCGTCTAATACAAGTCAGATCACTTCATTTCTTAAAAAATGGAAGTCTGGAATGTACTTCACTCACACCATAGATATTCTCGGTAAAATCAAACTTTTTATCATCAAAATGATCTAAAGTAATTCAAAGAAACAAGAAGCTTGTTTTTTTTTTTTTTTTGGCCGCAATTGAGATTTAGCAAGCATTATTAGTTTAGCTCACATTTCATGAAATATAACTGACATCCAGAGTACAACGAAGCAATGTTACGTAATACAATATTCATTTATTTATTTTCCTCTCCCAGAGAGTAATGTGGAAGTATATGAATCCTACCAAGGCGAAGAAATAACCAAAGACATAAACTTTATCAACTCACAATTCGAAAACTCCAATTATAATGAGAGAAAAAACAAAGGAAAAAAATCAAACCGAACTGTAAAGGAACCAACACAAAGAATTTCAGCAAATAATACTTATCCACCCATTCCTAAACATGTATTCAGAAATCCCACATACATCAAAATCATTCCATCACTAACTTTAAAGCTCCAATCTTTGTCTCTAAATTTCAGGCATTCCCTTTTTCAAAGCTCCAAACATCAATTCAAAGACAGACATTAGAATACAAAAGAAGGTGGAGAAAAGTTTTCACATTTTCGCCGCAACGCATACAGAGGCTTTCGACCTCATAGAGAGGAGTGTCGGTGACATCATCATCGGCGGAGGCGGAGACGGCTTCCGCCACTGACCTCACGTCCATTATTCGCGGCGGTTCTACTCCTTCTCCTCCACTCTTTGTTGCTGTAGATTCCATTGCTGCAAGCAATTTCACTCCAAATTTAGGATTTGGATTAGGAAGCAAGCTGCTAGGAATTTTTTTTCTTTTTTCTTTTAAAAGAAAAAACGGAATTTTGAGGGAAAATAGATTTTGAGCAGTGGCGCTCTCTGGAACTCACTTGAAGAAGCGAGGTTATTTGGAGGTTCGTAATGGTCCCCACGACAATTAGTTTAAACATTACTAGAAGTTAGTGACCTGAAAACACGTCAACGTGACAAGCCGTCTTAGCTCAGCCGGTAGAGCGCGTGGCTTTTAACCACGTGGTCGTGGGTTCGATTCCCACAGACGGCGAGTGAGAAATGTTTTTACTTTTAAATTATTCCCCATAATTGTATATTTTTTAAATATAACACATATTTGTAATTATAAATTGTTAATATGTTAATGCAATACCAAATATAAATTATACATTTTTATCTTTATTTTTAAAGTGTGTATATATATAATTATTAGTAGTAATAGGGGAATATATATTTTCTAAGATTTATTTTTTCATTTATAGAAACTCTTAGTGTGTATAGATTAAATTTTCAAAACATATTTTTATATTTTTTAATATATCTTTTATCTCACAATTTTTATCTCAAAAAATATAAAAACACATTTTGAAATGCAATTCATACACATGCTTAATAATTCCAATTCATTCTATGAGTTATAATTATTGAGAAAATCTATTAAATTCAAGCAAAATCCTACAAAACATGCCCTTAATTCCAATTCTTATTAAGAATCAAATAAACCAAAATATTTTTTTGTTGTGTAAATGGATAAAATGGTCACTATAAATTTAAAAATATTTCAATTTGATCACTACACTTTTTTGGTAAAACAGATCACTAATCTTTTAAAAGTGTTTTAACTAGATCAGTTCACTAACTTGTTCTATTAAAAAGGCTGAAAAAATGTTTTAAAAAACTATTACAATACTAATATTTTAAAAATTAAGAAAAATTCATTTTCTTCCTCATCCATCACCAACCACCACCACAACTTTATTACCATTTCTGTATGCAACTCTCCACATTTCTTATTAGTACACTTTACCCATTGTCCATTTCAAAATACGAGTAACCATGACTGACCCAAAAAAGTTGAGCAAATAGTGTTAATGAAGTTACAAATTTAAACTACAAAAACTATAAAATTTATTTTAATCTTTTGCCTTTCTCTTGATGTGTTGCTTTTTCACCTTATTCTAATCAACAATATGAGATTCAATTCCTTTATCTCAGAAATGAACCCAACAAAAAATGCAAAAAAAAAAAAAAGTACTAAAATCAAGCAATTTGATGAATAGCTTTGGGGTAAAGAAAAATATACTATTTTCTAGTGCCACTAGAATATCTTCAACCTCAAATTTCTTAAAAATTTATGTATTATTCAACTTTATACATGAAATAGCTTTAATTAGATTTTTTTTAAAAAAAAGAAATAAGTACAAAAATCAAGCAATTTGACGAATAACTTTTGAGCAAAGAAAAATATACCGTTTCCTAGTGCCACTAGAATATCTTCAACCCCATATTCTTAAAAATTCATGTATTATTCAACTTTATATATCAAATAGCTTCAATTAGATTTTCAAAATTTTTAATAGGAAAAAGGTATTTTAACATAAATTCTTGATGGTTTGAGCACCATCAACCACTCCAAATGCTTGAGATGGAAAAAGAAAGTGAGGAGAAAGAGGGAGTTGGACCCATTAAAATTGACGACATTGAAGGCTATAATGGCTATGGAATTGAACATTGCATCACGCAAAGCTTATCAAAGTTTTCAAAAAATGAATTAGAATACAAATCATGGTAAGAAGTGATAAAGAAAGAAGCCAACCATTGAGTTTTTGGCACACAAAGTGCTTAAGCATTCACTAAAGTGGGAACCTTAGTTGATGTAACTAAAAAAACTCACATGAAAAACAGCACCTATAGCCATTATAGCCTTAATGAAAACATTCTTGATTGCTATGGGCAACTAAGCACAAGAAGTGGAAGTTATTTTCGTAGAAAAGTGGAAAAAATTATACATATGACAGATGTATGAGAAAAAAAAGACATGGGGCAAAGGTGTGGAAGAATATGAAGTAGGAGGATGAGATATGTTTTTCACTTACAAATTAACAAAAATATCCTTACAAAAAGGTCTATCTACTAGTTTTTTTGTTTTTTCGTGGTAACAATATGACTGAATAACTTCAACTATTTATTTTTAAAAGTTCAATATCCATTTTCCCAAAAAAAGTACAGTGACTAAGTTGACGACGTTTTAAAAATGTAGTGACTATTTCATCCATTTAGTCTCTTTTCTTTTATAATTTGTACTATTCCTCATCTTTCCATGGCGAGAAGAATTTTTGTGCATTTTTCTAATAATTGAATAGGAAAGGTAAAGATATAGAAGTCAATGTTACTCAAATTGAAGAAAAAGTCACTAGTTCACTTGAATATTATTGAAACATATATCACGAAGTTTAGGATAGAGATGAAAGTGCAAAAGCACTCTTTAAATAAGCATTAAAATATGAGTTTCACATCATTTATTAAACTAAATAGATACTCTTTTGGTGTCTTCATGATTTTTGGGTAAAAAGACCCCATGAACAGAAAGAAGTCAGAAAAAAAAAAAAGAATAAATCTCAATAAAAGTCCAATTTGAATGTGCAAAAAAAGGCAATTGAGAAGCTAGATTCCAACAAGGTGTTTCTCCTCTTTTACATGACCAAGTGAGGAAACCTTGGACATTTTGGAAAGCTCTTTGAATGTGCTTTAATGTTGGAGTTTTAATTTCTCCCAAATCAACTAGCATCTAGGTCAAAATTGAAAATAAAGCAACAGTGTGATTCAACTAGCTAATGACTGGCGTATTTTAAAGGAGTAGCCATATTTGAAGCTACACAAGTCTAATTTCAATAATTATGAAACATTAAAAGGTTAAGAGGAAGAGCTATCACTATTTTGCTGATATTAATTTAGACCACTTAATTGGGGATAAATCATATTGATAATATTCTTTTAACCATCCCTTCAATTGATTGACTAAAGAAGTTGAAGCCTAATTTTAACATTAAAAACCCTAAAAATTGCTCGAAGGAAGCACTAGCGCATTGAACTAGGAGAAGGCAAAAGAGAGAAACTAAGGGGCTCAGTCATGCTAGAAGGTCATGTTGTTTGTGTGACTTAGCAGACCCCAACATAATAATTTGACAAAATTTGACCCTTTTGACCTCTTAAAACACTTTTATATTGATTTGAGGCACTTGTTATCATCCCACAAGGCTAGTTTTAGTAGAAACTTATTTTTAAGACACTTTTGGGATTTTCAGACCCCAACCTCTACAATTCTAATATTTTGTATAGAATTTTGTCCTTAAGTTAGGATTCTTGGTAGTTTTGAAGAGAACAAAATCTATTTTGAAGAAATTAGAACTTGTTTTGAAAATTATGTGTGAGCTAGAGTTCTTCTTGTAAAAAGAAGATTTTTACACTTTAAAATTTTAACTTTATATTTCATTTATTTAATTTGTGATTTTTTTCATAGTTATATGCTGCTAAATTCTTACAATCTTTAAGAGTTGATAATGGATTACTGATATTTATTTTTGTTGTAGTGATTTATGTTATGGGTAATGAATATTAATATTCAAAATCAAGTTTTTATTTCAGAATTATGCAATTTATGTAGGCCTAATGAGTTGTGTGAAATGATGCTTATATTTGACTATTTGATTTATACTAAAGTTAGACCTTTGTTATTGGAACTACAGTACTCCTAACATAGGAATGTGTAAGAGGAGTTGTAGATTTTAAATTGTTATTGTGGTTCATTTAATGGTATGGTAGATTAGGAATATGACCCATATTATTTTATTTTAGTAACTAAGAATAGAAATTAGAGTGAAAAAGATGATTGTCTGCTTAATTACATGACCCTATAGCTAAATTACACAATTAGGGAGAAATATATACAACTCTAAATAAATTTTAGGGATTAATCTATCGTTGTTGGTTTCCAATTCTAAGTTTAATTGAAAAGTTAAATTTTTTCACTGTTTTTCTATTATGTTGATTTTAGTCATTTTCTTTACTTTAATAGCATATAGTAACAATTATTAACTATTTAATATGTCTTAACTTTTAGGCAAGGACTTAACTTTCAAAATAACAAAATCCTCGAGGGGATTGACTTTATTTCTGTAAATACAAGAAGAAGAAGAAGAAGAAGAAGTAGTGTATATTTACATTTAACCGTGTGGATTAATATTTTTATTAACTGATATTTGTAGTTTTGTGTTACTTTTAAAATTTTAATCCCACACTATCAGTTAGTGATGAAAAAACTAAGTCCAAGTAGCTTGAGAGATCGTACAAGATAAATAGTAAATAAATAGATTTAGGACAAAGGATTTACCAATTAGATTTTTACATAATTTAGTTAAAATTAGCTGATTCTTAAACTAGTTTTCTCCGCACTATTATTGGAACTCCCTCTTTCTTTCCCTTTAATCAGATACTATTTTTTAAAACACCATCATAAGTGTAGTTTTCCATTGGTATTCTTATATAAACCACCATTTTTTGTTTCTTTTTTTTTTCCTATGATTTTCTATTTTTTGAAGCTTTTCTACCATGAGTAAGTCGATTTTTTTCTTTCTCACTTTCTAAAAAGTGAGATTTTTTTCGACTTGTATTTTATTCCTTTGTTATTATCTTAGATCTATTCAAATCTATAGATCTATTATCTATAGAAAATTAGTCAACTTAGATATGATTATATTTGTTCAAATCTAATTAGATTTGGACTTTTTTTCTAGTACATTCACATTGTCCGAGACTGGATTTAGATTTTGGTTTGGAACATGTTGTGGCTTATATTTGTTTAGATTTATATGGTGTAATCAATTTTATATCTATAATTATGTGCTTTTTTTTGACAAAATAAATATATGAAAATATTCAATAAGTGTATGTTATAATTAGTTGTAATCACTATTTCTTTTTTATTAATAAGATATTCCATGCATATCAAAAACTTAGAAATTTTTAACTACAAAGGTGCATGGATACTCTAATAACACACAACCCAAGCTTAATTTACGTATAAACTGATATTGAAGTTCAATTTTCATTCTTTCGTTTCATTTTTTAAACATGAAAGAGATGGCCAATTTAATTACAAGTAATTTTGAGATTAAAATGTAATAGGTTAATTATTGTGAGACTCTTTTCTTTTGGCTTTATTAATCATGCATATTACATAGTTTGGACATGTATGTAAAAACCCTTTACATGCACTAGTACAATAGGTAGAAAATAGAGAATTATTAACTCAAATTAAAAGGAGAAGGGTAAGCCTTAGGGGGTGTTTGGTATAAACCGTGGGTTTATTAATGGAATGGATTTAATAGAAGGAAATGTTTGGAATGGAATGGAATGATAGTAATTATGCTGTTTGGTATTATTTCTGGTAATGGAATGAATCTGAAAAACATTGTTTGGTTATAGAAGCGAATGGAATCAAAATTTTGTGTAAGAATTTGATATCTAATTTGATTAAAACTCGTTCCTTCTTTGTTTGTATAAGAATTTGATATCAAATTTGAAAACTCTAAACAAGCATATATAAAAATATAAATAACAAGAAAATTCTCATGTTCACCATTCCACCTCTAGAAGCAGCATAATAAGAAAATTCTCAACTCATATTCATGCCTATAAACATTCATTCTATTCATAAAACAAAAAACATGTAAAGTACACAAACATAACCACAACAAAAATACATCTAAAATGATACTATCTTCACAAAAAAAACAATTCAAGCAACCATCCCAATTAAACAATACTACTAATATCTAAGCATGCCAAAATGATATGAAGCAAAAGATGAGCAATCATCCATCACAAAATATGATGCCAATTTTCGAATTTTCACTAATATACAAGCATAGAAATTGACATGAACCAAAAGAATAACAAGTATTCATCACAAAATAAGTAGTTTAAAATAATAAACTCATGACATAATGACGACGCATCTCGGTCGGAAGGCCGTAAAACACTTCAATCTTCTCTTTGTCATTTCTTAGGATGTTGGCAGCATTAAAAATGTCACTACTAGGGAGCTGAAGTTTGTTGAGTTCAGGCACTATCTCTCTCGTTCTTGTAGACTTGGTAACAAGAACTTTGGACTCCTTAGCTATTGCATTGCTCAATTTTTCCAAGTTCTTATTAAACCCCTCAATGAATGCTTGAAATTGCATGTTTAGCTTATCAAATTGTAACTCCCTATCATCTCGTGTGGTAGACTTTCTTCGTTTGGCTTGCATCGATTTCTTCATCTTTGCGGACCTCTTTGAAGCATTGGTGTTTGTTGAGCTTGGGGTCGCAAGTGAAGTGGTGTTTTCTTCATTCACCACTTCATTGTCACTTGAACTTGATAAGCTCATTGCATTGATTGCTCCTCTATCATCTTGTGTTGGGGAGATCTCCATATTACTTATGGCATCTCCAAAGCTCTTTACTATAGCCCCCGTAGCCTGATCACATCCACAAACCAACTCTAGTTGGTTTATATATGGAAATCGAAAATTCCACATGCCCCGTACTTCTCTGTATGTTTACAATGAAATGACAAAATATATGAGGCAACATCATCGATTTTACATATTGTGAAAATCCACCAATGCTTGTAATTAAAATGAATTACCTGCTTATAATTATCAAACTATTGCCTTTCGCACTCAATCTTCTTCTCCACATCATTCCAAGTACATCCACTCTCCCTACACATATCGTTAATGGCATGGAATTTGGTTTTGAGCCATTTTATCTTAGACTCAATGTGAGAAGTAACTTGCTTTTGGAATTCCGAGAGACTAGCGACCATACGCCTATGCACCTCCACCATGTAGTTAGCTTTGAATCTCCTATCCGTCTTTCACTGGGGATCACATGCAAGTTCTTGGAGCGCTTAGATCAAGATTTGAACCTCTTCTCCGAACCAAAACACCTTGTTGTGTCCACGTCTCTTGAAAAAATGACAATGATAGAAAAAAGGCACTATTGCGGGGGATCGAACCTGGGTCGCTAGTGTGATAGGCAGGAATATTCACAAATATACTACAATGACTTGATGATAATGTATGTATCCAAAATCTTATAGAACATTTTTCTCTATCGAATTGTAAGAACAAAATTTGAAATATATTTTGACCAAAAAACAAGTTGCAAGCTTTGGTGTTTCCACTACTATATCCTTGTCATTATGGAAGGGGCACTGTATCTTTTCTTTCACAAAGACACAATGTATTAAAACAAAGTGAAAAAAAAACTTTTATTATTTACTGAAGAATACTAGATCTCAATTCAAAGTATAAAGCCCAAAAAATTAGGTAAATATTTTGTGAGTTATAATAATAATGGTGTTAGAAGTTACATAACTTTTGATAACTTATTATTTTTTTCAAAACCATGTTTATGTAATCTCGAATTTCAAATATTAATACATTTTAATTGTATTAAGTAAGAGAGAGAAATACTAATTCTTGTGTTTTGAACTCTATAACTCCAAAATTCTAATACTAAAGTACATGAGTATTTATTTTGAAAAAAATTTATAAATTTATCGTGCAAGCATAATGTTAATAATGAAATTTGGTTAAAATTTTTCTCGAAGCACGTGATGGATATTTGCTTCATCACTTACAAAGCAAAATAATAAATCTAGCAATTTTGATTTGACAAGTTTCAAATGCAAGGAAAGCGAGTAAATCAATCTCATCAACACAATTAACCATTGAAGGCTAGAGCCTTGTTAGATTTTCCCATTTCCGGAGGTCTTTCTCTCCACAACAATAAAGGGAGAGCAATCAAACAGCTTTAGTCTATAGAAACAAACCAGTCAGCAAATCTAGTTTTTATTTTAAGTAAATCACAAAAGAAGTCAACGGAATTGCTTGTAGTAAACAACAGATAAAACTTCAACAAAACAAAGATTCTAATTAACAAAGATAGACAACGATTTTATAAAAGACCACTTGTCAAATAATAGTTTGTCCTTTCAAGGCTCGGAATATTCACAAGAAATGAGGGACATTCCACAAGAAAGTAGGCTGAATAAGAATATCTACAGATCCTATAGGAAAGGACCAGTGTTGCAGATTTCAAATGAAGACATTGAAGAAAGTATCATCTATTACAGCAACTGCCTAGTGGGATATCTAATGGATTACAAGAGTTTTGGGTCTAATAGAATGTAGGATTATGTAAGGTAGTACTGGGGGAAAGAGATTTTTGTAATGGGAAGGGAAATAAACTTTTTCATATTCAAGCTCCCTAACATAAACCAAATGTATGCTGTACTGCACAATGTATAATATGCAGTTGCAGGGGCTTTACTGGTATTAAGGAGATGGGAGCCAAACATGATACTAAGTAGAATGAGAATTACACAAATTCTCATTTGGGTCAGAACATCAGGCATTCTAATCGAATGCTTTAGCTTGAGGGCGGCACGAAAGCTAGTTGGAATGGTAGGTGAGGTACATAAAGTCAGGGCAGGAGTTGTGCATGCAAGAAACACAGGGTTTTTAAGAGCCAAAGTGTGGATTGATGTAAACTTACCATTAATCCTTGGGTTTTATATCAGAATGGAAAATAGAAGTACTTCTTGGGTTGTATGTTCCTATGAGAGATTATTCAAGTTGTGTAGGCACTGTGGCTCCATTGAACACACTTTTAACAGATGCAAGGTGAGGGATGATGATATGTTGGAGATGTATTTGGATGATCATTTTGAGAGAATGGGGGGAAATAATTGGTATGCCAATATATGTAGATGACTAGTTTGAACTATATTTAGGGAATATAAGAGCATATAGACATATGCCACATAGGCGTTTCACAAGGATTCCTAAAGGATATATGCATGAATTGCATAGTTTCTTCCAACCAACTCACGAGAACTATCTCATTGATTGCTTTAGATAGCATAGCATTTTGGATAGTTACCCACAATCTAATGAACAACTAGTACCACTCAGCACAACCAATCAGATTTGGAGTAGGAGTAGAATAATGGGCAGAGGGAGCAAGAAACACAAATGAAACAGGAGGACAAGGCCATTGAGGTCTAGAGTCAACAAGAGCCTACATTGAGGCTAAATGATGAGGAAGCACAATTAGAAGATGAATATGATCATGTATAGAATGAAGTTCAAATACGGACCAACTAAGAACCAATGCAAGAGTTCCTTTGTCCAGATGATTTTGCGACATTGGGGCCTACTAGGACTGAACCTCAACGCAATCATCATACAATGACAAGGATTTTTGAATCGGTTGAGGGGAATATCAGTGAAGAGGAATATCAGATAGTGGGCAACCAAATTCAAGTCATTATTCTGATCACCGTGAAAAGGCCAGTAGAATGATGGTTTCACCCACTCCTCACAAACAAGATGGTGATAATGAATGCTGATTGTGACAGTGATGGATTGATTGATAGAAACAAGTTTGATTTCAATTTTATAGCAAAAATTATATTGAAGACTAGATGTGAAAGTGGTAGAGTTGATGCGGAAACAATTAAGATGTTTCAAATTTTATTAATAAGGAGTTTTGGGATTGGGCTAAGAAGAACTGGACAACCAGTGGAAGGGAAAAACTTAGAATTGGAAACATGGAAAATAGGCCCATTATCAAGGAATTTAATACATCAATGACATACTCGAAAACCAAGTGGAGCATGACTAGGACTCTTCATCTGGATTAGACTCAAATACACATTCGAACCATGGCCCAACAACAGAGAAAGAGAAAAAGAGAAGGAAAGAGATCAAGAGGGGAAAAAGAAATATAGGCCCAAGTCAAGAGGATAGCTCAAGGAAAAATAACAAAAAATCAAAAGAGCATAATTGAGCAAGAAGGTCTAAGATCCCTGGCCCACTCGTTAAGAACAAACCACAACCAAACCATCATTTTTACAATTAGTGGATTACAATTTGGCCAATCATTATCATTAGTCCTTTTAACACTTATGTATAATACTATTGTAATACTTCTTATAAAGATGTCATGTTTCTCTTGATTTAAAGTCCCTTTAATTAATTAAAAAATATGAACAATCATATTTAATGACTTTTTTTTTTAAAAAAAATCCCTTTTTATGTGAATTTTGATAATTTATCTTTTTAATAGTTTTCATCTCAACTTGTCCCTTATCTTTCCTTTACCTCTTTTATAACTACAATGTGGGATTTCAGAAGAATAAAATAGTGGGCTAAAAACAAAGACAAACAAACAATGGTAGATTCACAACCTTCATAATTGATACCTATTACCTTTTAAATTAAATTAACTTTTCATAAATATTAAATCAAAGCAAGAGAGTCAGGTGCCTTGGCCAACCATGGCTTTGTATTCACTATTTATTATATGCAGTTGGTTCTCTATCAACAAGAGTAACATTATTTTACAAATAATAGAATCTATGTCTTACTTACTGAAAAAAGGTTTGGATTTTTTAGAAATTTGAAGTTTAAACACAAGAATGAACTTTGAAACCAATGAAGGAGAAGGGGATGAATCGATAAAGTTGCAATACAAGTAAGAGTAGGTCATTTTGTTTCCTTATAACGTAGTTATCAATATTTTATTGATTAATATTGAATATATATTCTTTTCATAAATTAAACGACTCTAAATAGAGACACATGGCAACTTTATATGAAAGGCTAAAGTGTTGTACAGAAGCATTACAGAAAACTCAAAACCCAACATAATTATATTTGTATTTAATTTTGTTTGTATAATTCTATTGGTTATAATTTTATTTTTATTTTATCGGTTCATGATTTCACATATAGTTGTTGGGTTTAAAAATAAATAAATTCAAAATACTAAAATTATCTTGATGAAAATTGATGAAAACATTCTCCTCACGGTCGAACGGACTTTGTACGCACAAAATTGATTGAAGATTCTCCAAGGTTGTACGGATTTTTTGATGCCCAAAAAATTGATCAACAAGCTAGGCAAAACAATGGAAACCAAGAAGCCTTCAGCCAAAACAAAATCAATTTGAATGAATTGGTTTTGATAGGTAAAGCCGTGGCGATAGGCCTCACAAAACAAAGCAAAATTTGGGTCATTTGAATTCAAGAAGTTTGGCAGCCAAAATTTTGATACAAAACAAATATTTTGGAACAAGTCTTATGGCTGATTTGAACGAGTGGAGGCTTTTTTTTTTTTTAATTTCTCTACAAAACAAAATTCTTGATAATATATCATATTTATAGGATTCAACAAAACCCTAAATCTATTGGATTTAGTAACTATTAAACTCAAACCCAACATAACTACAAATTATAAATCTAATAGGATTAGAAAATCACAAACTCAATAGGAAATTTAGTTTAATTTTACTACATTGCTTCTCTTAAATTAAGTTTTCATAACTTATCATGCCTAGCATTTTATTTAACTTCATACACGAATCTATCTTTAATGTTTTTGTAAAAATATCAGCCACTTGATTTTCGATCTTACGATAATCGATCACAATTTCTTTTCGTTAAATCAGATCATGAAGAAAGTGAAATTTGATGTCGATATGCTTGTTTCGACTATGAAATACTAGATTCTTTGTTATATTTATTGCCGAAGTATTATCACACAAGATAGTAGTTGATCAATTTTGCTTGTGTTGAAGAAAATCTAGCGTTGAGTAGCACTACTAGCCGCTATAATGTATTCTGCATCTGTTGTAGATAATGCAATAACTAGTTGCTTCTTTGAACTCCACAAAAATATACTAGAACCAATGACGAATGCATACTTAGAAGTGCTTTTTCTCTTCACAGTGTCACTAACCCAATAATTATCAGGAATCTAAAAAGATCAATAGGATCACCCTTTGCATAAAAAATTCCATCACCTTGAGTATCTTTGATGTACCTCAACATTTTCTTAACTGCCTATAAGTGAGGCTGACGTGGATTCTCCATAAATTGACTAACTAAGCTGACACTAAAATTTATATAAGCTCTTGTAACTGTCAAATATCTCAAATCTCTATCAAACTTTTAAAATGAGTAGTGTTCACAAAAGTACTAGTTCCGTCTTTGGTCAAACACAACCGTTCTTCAACTGGAGTCAACATTGGTTTTGCACAATTCATCTTGAATTTTTTCAAAATATCTCCAACATGTTTCTTTTGGCAAATGAAAATCCCTTGATCAATCTGCTAAACCTCAATTCCAAGGAAGTATAATATAAGACCTATGTCTGTTATCTCGAATTGTCGAATCATAGCCTCCTTGAATTTTGCAATCATATTGGGATATTCCCATTAAAAATCAAAACATTCACATACAAGCATACGATGACGACCGCACCATGAGTAGATGACTTTACATATAAAGTATGATCAAAAGGAAAGCATTAAAAACCATTGTCAACGAAGAAAGAATCAAAACGGGTGTACCATGCTCTTGGAGTTTACTTTCAGCAGTAAAGGGCTATTTTCAAATGGTACACCTTATTTTCTTGACATTTTTTCACAAATCTTACAGGTTATTCAACATACACTTCTTCCTCAAGTATACCATTAAAAAATGTAGACTTTACATCTATTTGATGTATTTTTCAACCATTTTGGGTAGTTAAGGAAATAATTAAGCAAACAGTATCAAGTTGAACAATAGGTGCAAATACCTCAAAATAATCGATGCTAGGTTTTTGTTTATAATCTTTGGTAACAACCAATCCTTGAATCTGTCTATTCTTCCATCATGCTTGTACTTCCAAAAACGCAGATTTTACATCAATTTGATATATTTTCCAACCATTTTGGGCAATTAAGGAAATAATTAAGAAAATAGTATCAAGTTGAGTAATAGGCGCAAATACTTCAAAACAATCGATGCTAAGTTTTTGCTTGTAACCTTTGGCAATCAACCACTTTTGAATATGTCTACTCCTCCATTGGGCTTGTACTTCTTCTTGTAAAACCCACTTGAGACGAATGGTTTTTTGCCACTTGGAAAATTTGTGAGCTCTCAAGTATCATTTTTTTTCAATGGCATGAATTTCTTCAACTATTACTTTATTCTGGTGATTCTCGCGAATAGCATTTTCAAAAGTAATAGGGTCACAATTTGCAAAAGGAGCAAAGTTAACATCTTCGTCAAATAAATTTTGAGAATGACCATCAACAACATAATCCTACAAACAAGTTTGTAGATTCCTTTGTCTTTGTGGGCAACCAGACTCAGCAGGAGTAGGTTAAGTAAGAATTTGCTATTGTTCGGATACAATGGGTTGATTGACTTCATCATCGTCATCACTATCATCAAAACATGAAAAATGTGAAGAATGACTAACCGTTGTTTTTGACTCATTTTCTAACCAGTTCCAAGCACATTTCTCATCAAAGTTTACATATCTACTAATAATATATATATATATATATATATATATGCAAGTATAACAATTGTTCATATATAGGATTATAAACAATTATTCATTTGGAGATACGGGTTGCCAAATTTTTGGTAAAATTATTCAGAATTTTTTATAATTCTTTTGTATAATATTTACTACAATACTTCTTATAAAGATGTCATGTCTCATACACACACAAATCTCCATATGTACGTATATGCTAGTTTAACAATTGTTCATATATTGGATTATGATGAATAATTCATTTGGAGATAAAGGTTGCAAAATTTTTGGTAAAATTGTTTTGAATTTCCTATAACACTTTTGTAGGATACTCACTACAATACTTATAAAATTTTCATGTTTCTCTTAATTTAAAGTCCCTTTAATTAATTAAAAATATGAAAAATCTTTATAATGAAAAAGATTTTTAAAAAATCCCTTTTTATGTGAATTTCAATAATCTATCTTCTTGACATTTGTCATCTCAACTTGACCCTTATCATTCCCCTACCTCTTTACTACAAAGTGGGATTTGAGAAAAACAAAAAAGTGGGCCTAAAATAAAGACACATTCATAACGTCCATGCTTGTTACCTATTACCTTTTGAAATATATGTCATTTAGTTTTCTTGTAAAATAGTTATCAATATATTTTTTATTAATTAATATCAAATATATTTTTTTCATTAATTATAGGACTTTAAATAGAGAGACACACAACAACATTAGATGGGTTGGTTATAGCAAGGGGTTGCCTAGTTGGTGGATGGGAATGAGAAAGGTAATGGAAATGATAGTAGTGGAGAATGATAGTAGTCTTTTATTATAATTCTGTTGGTTGGTTTGTGCTGGGGAATGAAAATGATTACTAACAATGGTGGTTGGTTTGTGCTGGGGAATGGAAATGATTATAAATTAATTGTAATAATTAGTATTAATTAATTAGTTATTATGAGTTAATTATTTATTATAATATTAAATTAATTAATTATTAATAAAAATATTATTGATTAAATTAATCTTAAGTAATTAATTAATATTAATTGTAATAATTAATATTAGTAAATGAGATTAATTCACATTAATTATAAGTAAATGAATGATTAATTAAATTAATATTAATTAGTTAATTAATTATTACTTAATAATAATAAGTTAATAATAAATTAATTTATATTAATCATAATAATTAATATTAATTACTTAATTAGTATTAATTAATTAATTAGTATTAATTATAATAACTAATATGAATTAATTAATTAGTATTAGTTACTTAATTAGTTAGTAATAATTAGTAATTAATTAATATTATCAATTAAATATTTATAAATTAATTATAATAATTACTATTAATAAAATGAGATTAATTAATTAATAATATTAAGTAAATGAATGATTAATTAAATTAATCTTGATTAATTAATTTATTATTACTTTTAATACTAATAAGTTAATAATAAATAAATTTATATTAATTATAATAATTAATAATAATTAATTAATTAATTAAGTAGTATTAATTAGTTATTAAATTAATTAAAATAATTGTTAACAAACCCATATCCCTAACTTTCATACCTCCAAATATTGGGGGATATGAGCATTACCTCATATGAGGAAATGAAATGTCTTTTCAGGTGGGTCAAGAAATTCCATTCTCCTTCAACTAACCAGTTTTAATCACTATCAAACCCATATCCCCATTCCTATATCCCTTAGCCAAGCGCCCCCTAAGTGTTGTACAGAAATATTACAAAAGACCCAAAACCCAACAAATTACCTAAAATCATAAGGCGAAATATCAGTTATAATTTTATTTGTATTTAATTGGTTTATAATTTCATATATAGTGAAATGTCTATCTAGATAATATTGTAAAGCATAATTCATTTGAATGAAGATGTTGCTAATTTTTGAAGAAATTACCTAAAATGAAGGCTATAAAATATTGGTTACAATTTTATTTACGTTTAATTGGTTTCAAAGAATATATAATGTAACGTCTCCCCACATATGATTGTAAAACATGAGTCTTTTAAAGGAAAAAATCACTAGCTTTTAATCAATTTCCTAAAACCACGAGGCAAATAACTGAGTATGTTGTTATTTGCATTTAATTGCTTTAAATATATAATGTAAAGTTAGTCCAGATAAGATTGTAAAACATGATTCATTTAGAGAGAAAAGTCAAGATTTTTTGAAAAATTACCTAAAATCACGGGGACAAATTATCATTTATAATTATATCTGCATTTAATTGAATTTATTGCAATAAATATATTTATTTAGTCACCTTGTTTTATATTTAGTCATAACAACTAATTATTAATGTTGTCATATACATACGAATATCTTTCTTAAATACATCACCTCCAACTATAAATACTATCGCTTCTGCTTCTCATTTCATCCCTATCTTTCAAACCACAGAGAAAACCTCACTTTTTATTTCTTCACATAATATTAGAATAGTTAGCTTTATAGTCTCTAGGCATAAGCAAGTTCACAATTTTTTTAGCCAATTGATCACCATGTTGAATGAAGGACAATGCACACATTGTCGGGTAGAGAAACCTATATTTCTGCACAATATCTATTATAATAATAATGTTCTACAACTCTGCACATCCTGTTTACTTAAAATGTATCGTGGTGCATTTTGTCCGATTTGCTTCAAAGTTTATGAAAGTGAAGATTTTAACTCTGATCCAAAACTAGTCCATTGTAGTCTATGCCCTGCAATAGCCCATTTTAATTGTGTTACACACACAGCATCAACCTCAACCTCAAGCTCCACCCCATCCTCTGCTTACATTTGCCCTTCTTGTTCTAATGCAAATTTTAGATTTTTCAATTGCCAAAGGGATGAGAGAACTCAATCAGTGCGTATTAATAAGCATTTGGCTGATCAATTGTTGGCCGCATCAATCATTTCTCAAGACTCGATGAAGAAAGGTGTTATTTTGTGCAGGCAGCGAGTTGAGATAAGGGCTTTGGAGGCTGCTGAGGCTCGAAAAAAAGCCAAGATAGCTTTGGAAAGATTGGCGGAATTGACCACGTCAAAAGAAAGACAAAATGATGATGGAAGTGCAATTCCATCAAAGAGTAGTGGTGAAGAAAGTGGCTAACAGTGGACAAAAAGGGTAAAAATTAAGTTAGAGCGGTTGAGGAAAATATAATGTCAATATGTGGGAATATACCTTGTGTTCTTGTAATAAAATGGATGTCTCCAATCTCATGGATGTTTTTAACCCTTTTCTTTAAAGAATTTTGAAAAAACAAAAGATACTTTAAATCATGATTAAGATATTTTAGACAAAATTGTACAGGAAAAGAAAAGAGGAAAAATGTGCACAAAGAGGAAGCGGAAACTTTTGAGTAAAATAAAAAATACATATTAAATGAAAGTAAAAAATAATAATTAGATAAGGAAAAGTTTTGAGTGAAATTGGAAAAAGATAAGAAAGAGGGAAAAACAGAGAATAAAAACTGATTTTTTTTTGGCAATATTGATAAAAAATAAAAGAAAAAATAGAAACAATTTAAATCAATAAATAAATTATATAAATTACATATTAAATTAAAATTAACAATCAATTAAAATAAAATTTGAAATATAACATTAACTTAATAGAATTTAAGCGGGGAACTCGTAATGTGCTCCCCTTGGAAATTTTTTTGATATTTAAATGTGATCTCATTGGGACTAATCATTTTCCTTAATTTTTATTTCCAGCCAAATTTAAAGTTAATGGGTATTAGATTATTCATTCCTATTAAATTCATACTCACTTCACGCCATTCTCACCTAATTTCCACCCCTATGTACAGTTGTTGCTCAAGAACCTTTTTTCTATTTTTCTTAATCTCTAATTTAAGCTGATTAACCCATTTTCGGCATCTATATTCCTTATATGTTATTGAATAATGTTTCCTTTTTAAATTTTTTTTTTTTTGGCAATCCCCTACTTATGAAATGGAAAAAAAATTCATCACATTTAAAAAGTGCACAATACCAGTCCATCAATCTCTTAAGACCATAAATTGGACAAGCATGTTGCGCACTCATTTTCTAAGAGGTAAAATAAAGTATAATTCATTAATCCACATTAATATGTTTCTTCTTATTTTTCCCCTTTTTTCGTTGAGGATCATCTCCTTCTTCACCTACAATCTTAGTCTTTTTCTTAAATTAATTTTTTTTCTACTTTCGCAATTATTAAACCTTATATTATAATGTGCTATTTGACAAATCTTTTATTATATAGTACTTAATTATATTATGTTGTATATGGCTTTGTACATAGGCAAATTTAGGGTAGAGTTTTGAGGACACAAATCCCTGCTAATTTTAGAATATGATGTTACTATCTTTATAATTTTAAAAACTTTTTTTTTGCCTCTATTTATTCTTTGTTTAATCCCCACTAATTTGTAAAATATTTAAAAAGCCAAAAAATTTAATAAAATCATGTTATTGTATATATATTTTGAAAGTTTTAATTTCACGCCCCCTTATTTTAATTTTTACACTATTTATTTGTGAGATACCATAACTATTACATATTTTTAAA
This sequence comes from Gynochthodes officinalis, assembly GCA_020080225.1. Taxonomy (NCBI): domain Eukaryota; kingdom Viridiplantae; phylum Streptophyta; class Magnoliopsida; order Gentianales; family Rubiaceae; genus Gynochthodes; species Gynochthodes officinalis. Next base: position 12,790,235 of record CM034617.1, read on the forward strand.
AAATTTAAATTTTTATCCCCATTGACTTTTAACAAGTTACGGCTTATGGCGAACAATTGTAACATGTACATAATATACTTTTAAAAGAGTGTAATCACTTTCTTGTTTTATTCTACTTATTTAATATGCATTTCATGTTAATTTTAGTGTTCACAACAGGCGGATTCTGATTTTCACATGCGCTTTTACAGAGATTCTCAAGTTCATTAGAAGTGCAATGAATTTAGATATGATGGGTACATGCCCTTCAAGATTTACACGTCTATAGTTGGTTCAGTGCTAGCTTGTATGGGGTTCAGATTAAGATGAACCTCTGTTGTACTTATTCTGTTAATTCAATTAATACTTCATTTTTTGGAAAAAAAAATGTTTTAAACCGTATTATATGAGTTTAATCATTTTCTTGTTCTGATTTTTGCTTGTTAATTTTTTTTTATGCTATATTGTTTGAGTATGTATTAAAAATAAATTATGCTTATGTTATTACTGTGATCTATTCTTACAAAGCCAAACAAAAATTTCAAATTATTTGTGTCCCCATTAAAAAAAAAAATCTAACTTTGCCACCGAATCTATATAGATAACGGTTAAGCATGTGTTTGCGCTTAAATGTGCATGTTAACTAGCTCACAAACATGCAATTAGTTTGTGCTTTAGCATATGTTTTTGTTGTGTTATGTGTATTATCCCGTATTGGAAAAGTAAGAAGAACTAAAATATTTAATAAATTAGAAGGACATAAAGAACTATTACCTGGGTTCCTATTGTTTATTGAAGTATAATTAAGCTTTCTATCTATTCTCTCCGACAAATGGAAACTTGTAGACAAATAGGTTTATAATACTATTTTTTACTTTTACAAATACTAAATGGGTCAATGATAAAAAGATGTGCTGATACTAAATAACTCTATGGTAAAGAAATAGATTTGAAGGAGTAGGATTGAGTTTGTGGAGAATTAGGTTTGATGCCGTCGTGTATCATGAATGAAGATATTTGTTGTATCATGGATAGTTTCCCACTGAAAAAGCAAAAGTAACTAGAATGCCTAATAAGTTACTAGTTGGAAAGATTCAAAATCCATTGGTTTAACTTTTTGAGTTCAAATTTGGTTTCTATATATACTTATTTAACCGCTCTAATTAAGCTCCCTATAAGTATTCATCTCAACAATTTTGTATCTTATCGTTGATCGTGGAGTCATCCTCATCAGTAGAGATGATTACTGCTTTAGTTTGAATTAGAATGAAAATGACACCAAACGAAAACAAGTAGCTTGGATTCTTATGCAAAACCATGAATGACAATTCAAAGAATATACAACAGAACCATGAGAGACTGTTCGGTTCCAATTCATGATTTTTCAAGAACCAAAATTAGAATTGGAGGTTTGACTCCGATTCTGAATCATCAAAATAATGGGTAAATAAAGATTTAAAATTTATGTAGGCACACTATAATCTTTATACTTCTATATAATATTTTATTTAGTATTTCTATTAATTATCTTAATTCCTAACTATGCTCCTAATTATACTTATGTTATTATTAGTAAGTTTGTTTTAATTATAATTTCGATTCTTAACTTTTCTTCTTCCACAGTTTCAATTTTTCTACTCGGACATTAATGTTTTTTTTTTCTTGACTAAGGAACCCGCAGCCGCTACCAAGGGTGCGCATTGGGTAAATTCCGCCCTTGTGTAATAGCCCGCAAACCATATTAATGTAAATTGCACTAGATAGCGCGTGCAAGTGCAGCGCTACCAAGGGTGCGCATTGGGTAAATCCCGCTCTTGTGTAATAACGCGGGAAATGTAAACTGCACTAGGTAGCGCATGCGACACTCAACCAAGAAAGTGTCGTTAGGAGATTTGAACTCGTGACCTTACGGTTACGTGCTTACCCGCCATACCAACTTGGCTACCCCCTAGGGGGCTGGACATTAATGTTTTTAATTGTACATATGGTTGACAAACATTCCATAGCGTATAAATGTTCAATAGTATAAATTACTAACTATTGTTGAGGGAAAAATAATGGTCTTTGTCACATTATTACTTAACGATTCTAAACTCTTGTTGATATCACAAGTTAACTTTTCGCATTTGTTTGCATAATTTAATTTTGAAGTCAATTGAAAGAAAGGGGTTGTGATGAGGGATTAGAGTACGGAATAATTAGGGTAACCATAAGAAATATTGATTCAGTAGATAAATAGGTGGATGATTTCGTATCAAGCCAAAAATTCCAATGACATTCAAAAACATTAATAATTACATGATCGATTTAAGTGAAAATGGTCAATTTAACAACGTTGGTCTTGTCTATGTTGAACTCAATTTTGTTTGAAAATATCATTATGCTTGTCTATTTTAAGTCAATTTTCCCTATCACATTTTTTTGTAGTCAAGAAGTAAAAATCTTTACCTTCTTATTTGTACTACATAACTAGAATTATTAATTTGAAGAAAGTAAAACTAAAGTTGATTACGTAGATTCACCACCACACTTTATAGGTTAGATTGGTATCTTAATTGAGAGAAAAACTTATAATTTTGACCTTCTCATCCTTTTTATAACAATAGGATTAATTTTGAATATATCTAAAGAGCATAAACTTCCAAAAACAAAAAACGAAAAGGAAAGAAAAAACTCAATATATTTACTAGCGAGACGAAATATATAAAATGTAAGAATCTTTGCTGCACTTCCCCTTTGATCCTCCACCTTTGACAAAAATTTTGGGAAATTAATTGCAAATTAGTTAGACTTTCACACTATATTTTGCCACTAGGCAGCTAAGCCGTACGCTGCTCCTCTATGCCAATAGTTTTGCACACTTTCACTTGCTGAAGAGAAGTTTTATCTTCCATTTACAAACTAAAATCGCAAGAAAGAAGCAAAACAAAAAAGAAGAAAAACTTAAATGATTTACTATTAGAGCTATCACTGGAGAATTTTACAGGTCAACAATTGGTGATTTGTCAATATTTATACACAACACTACTGATTGACAAGATAGACTCTGATTCTTGCCAGTACATTAATTTACTAGCTAGAATACCATAATCAAAATGCCCAATTTAACAAATCGAAAAACCCAAAAGTAGTAATCTCAAATTTAATCCTAAATTTCTACCCAGATATCTCAATGGACTTAACATCACGTTTCTTCACCTCGTCCTTTGAAACAGGTGCTTAAGCACCTCGTTTTCCATGGCAGCTTTCACTTGATCAACCTTCGCATTCTCGGGAAGCTTGAAACTCCTCATGAATTTCCCATTGCTGCGCTCCACGCAGTGCCAAGTGTCATTCTTGTCTTCCTTCTCCATGTTCCTCTCCCCGCTGATTTGTAAAACGTGGCCGTCCTGAATCTCGACCTTCACTTCCTCTTTCTTTATCCCGGGAAAGTCTGCCCTAAACACGTGGGCCTCCGGAGTCTCCTTCTAGTCTATGCGTGTGTTCATGAATGACGACGTTTAGCCGAAGGAAGAGGGGAATCGGAAGTCCCTGTATGGATACCATAAGTCGAGAGAGAATGGATCGGTTCGGCTTGGAATTAGTCACATTTTTCCAAAACTAAAGCTGGTTGCTAACCGGAGAGAATTCAATTGAGAAATTCTAGGGAAGATTATGCTTCTGCTGTGCGTACAACGATTGATCTGAGACATAATAATGGGGATCTCTTGGGTATTTATAGTCTTGGTAAGAATTATTCAAGTATTTTCATGATAATTCTATTTGTTGCTCATTGCCTCGCACCGACTTATGGATGGAAAAATTCCAGTGGAACTTATGGGTTGCTTGGTTGGGGAATCTAACTCATCAATGGGGTTCATTCCATTATTTGAGATTTGGTTGGGGTAATGGAAATAGAATTGAATAATAATTGAGCAAAATTGGGAAATCGTTATTTACCTACATTTCCTTTCAATAATTGATTATTTTAAATTCAATAATTTCCAATTTTATCTTAAATATTAAACTACCATTGTACCTTTTTTCTATCTCTTTTCACCATTATTTTATTTTTCATCATTTTTATTATTCAACTTTTTCTCCCATCCCTATCTATATATTGTTATTTTTTCTCGTATTATTTTCTAATTCTACTCTCTCTCATATTATTTTCTCACTTCACTTTATCTCACATTATTTTTCTCACTCTACTTTTTTTTTCTTTTTTCACTCAATTCTCTTTTTCTCCCATCTCTTATCACTATTACTTTCTCTCTCATCATTTTTATCAGTTTAAAAATCTCAATGAATTTTATTGTAATTCTCATTGAAGAATTCGAACCAAGTGCTACTTAAGTACTTTCTAGACTTGTATATTACTTTCCGGTGACAAAAGACAAAAACGAGAAAAAAAAAAAGAAAAAGAATCAACCTAATTACTTGAATGAATTTCCTAGGCTTAAGCCCATATGTAGAATTTTGATTCCCCACTTATTTATTGGGCTGATTTACCAGTTTGGCCATTTTTAATTAAGATTTAAAAAATCATGCCTCTATGACAAATAGTGTGTAGCGAATACTATTGTGCAGCCTCAAAAGCAAGATTAAATTATATTTTTCTTCATTTACATTTATTTTAAAAATCTTTTTTATTCTTCGAATTTAGAAAAGATCATTTTAGTACCTCATAATTTTAAAATGGCCACTCTTAATCTAATAATTGGCAACAACTTATTTCCTCGATTAAAATAGACACACGAGGCATACACACAAATATCTGCAGGGATACATTCACAAATACAATTTTTAGTAGCTTAACTCCCAATTGAGAATCTACAAACAAGAACCCTAATTTGAGCCCTAATAGATTGAAATCAAATTTTATTCTAATTATCCATGACTACAAATCCCAATCAATTCGCTTGAAAAAGAGCTAAACAGAAGCTTTAGGAAACAACACCTGATGAAAGATATACAACAAAATAAAAGACGTGTTCTTTTCTTTTAACATATAGATCAACGCAGAAGGTAAAGAAGATGAATAGAACAAGCACATTTCTCTCTTTCGAGTTCTGGGACTATGTAGGATAATGGATGATGGAACGGACTGCAGTAGAAATTACTATGGAAGAATGGTTGGAATTCAATAAAGTAAGGACACTTGAGGGAAATGTGTAACTAGGACTGCGTAGGATACTTCGGTCAGTGGTTACATTAGAATTGAAAGTGGCATGTAGGTAGAGGATAGAGTGGATGGGTAACCTTCCTCAAACTAGGGAGGTTATTAAATCCACTAGCACTTTAGATAGATTTTCTGGTACAAAAAGCATATTAGACATATGGGAGAATGAGGGAAAGTTGAGTTTTGGCCAACCATTAGTGCCAAAGAGGGTTCAAAACATTAGGAACCATTGTTGTATCAATTCACTTTGTTTTATACAAAGTTAATATAAAGAATGCTTTTGAAAAAAAAAAGAAGAAAGTTCTGAGTCATTTATTTAATTCTTCGCAAACATAGCCCAATTTCCTTATTCACTCCCCGTACAAATAAGTAGTAGAAACAAATTTCATTTTGAACTTTATAAAGTCATAAAAAGGAGTGCAATGTGGTCCAATTCTCCAGTTTGTTTGGCAAACTTACCATTCACATACCGTCTATGGAATGAGACTTCAATTGAACCTTCAAAGTGTTGATCTCAAAACCCCCATCAAAATGCTACCTTTTTCAGAGAAACAAGCGTGCCAAAATTCAGGTCTTAGAGCAAGCAAGTTCAGAAGTTCGATAGTAATATAAGTCAGTTCCCAAAATGTCAACCAAAAAGTCATTTTTTATGGAAATCCCAACTGGGTTTTCACATCATTAACAAATGCCAATCAAATCTAAACTGAGATTTACCTTTACAACTCCACCATCCTCCTCTTCTTGAAAATCTTTTCACTAGATGACAACAACAAAAGGGCAGTATTTGCAAAAAGAGTACAAATACATAGAATAGGAAGATATTAATGAGAATGATAAATGTGATAATTAGTTGCAGGGTCATCAATTATAGAATACGAATAGAATAAAGGACGGAGTTATCAGTGGTAGGTAATGAGAAAAGCCTTAAAATTAGAAAAGGGAAGTAGGATTGATTGGGATTTCAATCGATTGAAATGCATTTCAATTGCTTTCACTTTATTTCAGAGGGTTGATTGATTTTTTGTTTGTAGATTTTAGATTGGTTATTAGAGTTATTTTGCATAATATATTTTTTTAAGAATTAAATAAATATTGATAATTTTGGGGGTGTGCTGATAATACTGAAGTCGATATCCACGATATCGACTTTAAAGTCGGTATCATGGATACCTGCGTGCACGAATAGACCAACATTTAATTGTATATTGCACATCTTCTTTGGTCCGAAATACCATGCCAATCTCTAACTCAGAAGACCGATCATCAACCCAAACTAGTTGTCTATAGTCATCGAACTGGTTTATCATTGAAAACTTTGCATCATCAATGTCCGAGTAAAAGGGAATGTCATTGGCATCGTTACCCATTGTAGCATTTGCCATTGGATTTGAAGTCCCTCCTTGCTGTTGGCCACCCTTTTCGGGGTCATCTTCTGCATCACTATCATCGGATGATTCATCACCATTGTCTACCCAATCGTCTATAGGACCACCGCGATTGCCCTTAATTGGACTACTGCTGCCAAGTGATGAGTTAGTCATTGTGTGACCACTTGAGCCCTCATTGAAATTGTGACCACTTGGTCCATTATTAAAATAACCACCACTTGGCCCCTCATTAAAATGCCCACCACTTGGTCCCTTAATTAAATTGTCCTCACTTGGCCCCCTGTGGAAGAAAGAAGGGTCTAATACAATCTTGACTCGTGGCAAACCAACATCATTTGATATGAAAGTACCATAAGCAAATCATTAATCATTAAGAAGCCCCTCTCCCCCCCTACTATGTAAAAGTTGTGTGAATGACCCAACACTTGTTTGAGGAACAAATGATATATTGTCCTTAGAACGAAAGACTTCTGAAACGGATTCTTGAATTATGTACAATTCAACGACATTAAGAGCAAGAAATGTCGTTGCAATGCATAAGGTATCCCTCAACGTATCATCATCCTCCACTGGAACATGCATGTAAGTTATTGAATGACCGGCAATGCTAATAGGATAACGACACATCAACTTTATCCTAACTCGACTTCCATCAATTCCAATGACCCGATGCAAAGTTCCCAACAGTTCTGCCAAACCAATGTTATGATCAACAAATATAAACCGTTTTGGACTAATACTGTATTGGGATCCGTTTGGGCCACTAATTATTTCTCCATCCCAATATAGCATAAGCCTCACTCGATCCTTCCTCATTCTATATTGTACATGACATTAATAATAACATAAAGTAGACATTAATATCGGCATCAAAGTTATTAAAGTAATGTGGATTTCAAAAGTTCATTGACTAACAAGTAATATTTCGCATAAGTACATAAATCAATCCTAATAGCATCAAGGCCATTGAGGCAAAGCTATAATGGTAATAATAATATCCATCCAAAATGAGTGCTGGATATTAAGGCCATTATAGTTTTATTTGTTGTTAGTGGATCAGGTGAAGGAATTTTTTGTTTCTTCCTTGATAGATATTATTGTGCCTCTTTGGTATAGATTCTAGCTAATTTTGTTGTTAGTGGTAGAGTTACGTCATATGCTGGGATATCCCTTGTTGTTTTACTTAGTTTCAATGCGAAATCTAAAGCTTTCATTGCCATTAAACGATGTTATAAATGTATCAATTTTGACTATCATATCGAACGTTTTGGATAAAAGACCGCCCCATCCCTATATGCAAGTCATTTTTTTGGAAGTTTGTGGGTCCATAAATCATAATTGTGTTGGAAGTTTGTACCTTATGTATGTAAGTCGTGTATGTATTGTTAGAAATAAATATATCAAATGCCTACGAAAAATAAAAATTGTGGTACACATCATTTTTTTTGCCTCCACCTTCCTAACGTATAACCTTTGTTTAGCTTATCTGGAGATTATATATATTATTGAATGATTTTTTTTATAATCCTTTACATACAAAATGATAAAAAGAAAAAAAAAAACCCATCACATTTAAAAATTACCACAATACTGGTCCATCAGTCTCTTTAGACAATGAATTGCACATGCATGTTATATAACACAATGAATTTTTTATCTCACTTTTATATATCACTTTTTATGCCACTCTCATAAATTGCCATTTGTCTCCATTCAATAATCCTAACATTATGCCTTTTATGTTGAAGTTTAGTTAAACAAAAATCACATAATTAGAAAAAAAATTACTGGATAAAATATAATTCTACCTTAAGATAAATCGTCCTCTTATTCTATTTTTTTAAAACCCTATCTCAAAAACCCTGGTCCAGATACAACTTTATTTTATCATTTAGGGTCACCACCAGTATCTTCTATAAATATTCTTTTGATACAATTGATATTTAGAATCCAATTTTTATTGCATAATTTTGGTAAAACTGCTAAGCTGATGATTCAATATCAAATTACAAGCCAACCTTTGGAATAAATTCTTTTGGCATAGATCAAAGTATCAAGTGGTTTGTCAAGAGACAAAAAATGAGTTTTTTAAAATTTAGATTTGAGAGATGTAAAATAGGCATAGAAAGGAGAACCATGCTCGGGTTTCAACCATGGATGAACTCACTTTTCCTTATACTAGGAACAGAATGAAAAATTTTCTAACATAAGTTTGGACAAATTGTAAAGACGTGTTATGTTTACAGAGAAAGGTATAAGAAATGATATCCAGAAATAAAAGAGAGGATCCAAAACCGTACTCATTTTCTAAAGATTAAAACAAAGATTATATTGGGTTAATCCACATTAATATTTTTATTCTCATTTTCCCCTTTTTTTCAATGAGCGTCTTATTTTCTTAGTCTTTTTTCTTACGTTAAAAACACTTTTACCTTTTCTACTTTTGCTATTTTTCAACCTTATACCTCATTTGCTAGGATTGAAGAGCTATTTGACGCATGTTTTTTTTATATATACTAATTAATTTTATTATGCTATATATGGCCTTCACCTAGGCGAATTTAGAGTAGGGTTTGAGGACAAAAAAACCCTTTATAAAAACTTCATATTGTAATTGTCTATGTATTTTGAAAGATTTATTTTTCACACAGGTGGCTGCTGATTTTCACACAGATTCAATGTACATTGGAGGCGCAACGAATATAGATAGTATGCGGACATGCTCCTTAAGATTTAAACATCTATAATATAAATAGCATAATTATGTTGCATTAGAGAAACAAATTCAAAAGAGGACAACGACTAAATCCTCCTGATGATGTTCATCAAGAAGATTAGGAAATAGACCAACTTGATTGACAACCTAAGGTGGGGAGTTGGGACGACGTACAACCTCTTTTATTTTTTTTATATTTTAGAGGTATTTTATTGGTGCTCCTAGGTACGTTTCAGCTGTTTCCCTGTTGAAGCCAATTGGAGAAGATTTGAAGGGTGTTCATGTCAGACCTGTAATGCTTCTGCGTGAACTCAAGAAACGTTGGCCATGTGAAGTCCGGACAAATTCTAGGGTTATTGGAATCCATCAATTCAGGTGGTGGGCTCACCACCTTATCCCGCTTCGGACACAGAAAAAATGCAAGTGATTTCCTAGGAGTTTTGTTGTTTACCACTGCCCTGTGTAGGCAACTTTTGAATCTTCCGTTGGAAAGAGCCTGAAAATAACGCACCATGCACAAACTTTTCAATTCTCACATCATCCAAACATACTACTATATAAGCTGTAATTTGATTAATCATCAAATTGACTAAATAAAGCATATGGTAATTAATTACCATAAATGTGTCGCCTATGTTGACAACAAAAGTGCCGGCGATGGGATTAATGGACCGCCATTCCTCATCTACAAACACTTGAAGGCCGCCAACGTCATCTTGATGGAGGATTGTTAGTGATGTTGGATCAGAGTGTGGTCCTGTTCCTAATGTGAGCTCTGGCTTTTGGCATGGTGGGTAATAGTTCAATCTCATCAGCGATTCATTTTCTTCAAAGAATTCCTTAAACCACTCTCGGCTTACTCCCAGGCTAATGCCAAACAGTTCCATGATCCCTAGCGAAAGTGTGCTCATTGCATTGCAATATTCTTGGTAAACTTTCCTATTTAAATTACCAGGGCCAGTCGGTAAGAATAACTGACAAATTAGTGTTCGACAAGCATTCACGAGATCATAATAATAATAATAATAATAATCTTGACCACTTACCCGAGCTTCAAGAATTCATCGCCCAGTGTGTTCTGAAAATACTCTTCAACGATGTGGGATGAGTTTTTCTCGGCCGAGAAGCCAAAAGAAAGTGTCTCTTTCCAGGGTAGATTAGAGGAGAAGCGGCCAGTGAAACTACCAGCATACCCAAAATTCTCTCCGATTTTCCTCTGAGCCTTCTGCTTCTGGGAAAGCGGCAGTAGGAAGAAGTGGTCCATGTACCGTTGAGCATCGGATATAAGACCAGTATCCACCATATGATTAACCACCAAAAAGAAACCGTGCTTTTGGCATGCTTCGCCAACCGCCCTGGACGCCTCCAAGGCTGCCGCGGGGTCTCCGGAGAGGAAGCCACCCAAATCCACGATAGGAACGAGAAGTTCTCGTGGATTCAGGGTTGGCTTTTCGTGGTCCGGCCAAACAAATTGCGCGGGTATCTTGGTTTGGTGTTGTAGTAGGGAGGCATCGAAAACGAGGGGCCTTTCCTCTTCCCCCGGGCATTCTTCTGGAGACATTTCGGGCACGTGAGTGGGTTTGTTCGTGACCATACAATCAATCGTCATTGCTTGAGACGAATAGAAAGACACCTCTTCGATGAAAAAACTGGAGACTGAAACACTGAAAGAAGACAGTTAATTGAGATAAGGAATAAATGGGGACAGAAAGATTGAAAGAGTAGTTTATGGTGTGGTGTAGATGGAAATAATAAACAAAGAAAGAATTATAAGAAGGTAGTAATGCTGATAATTAACAAGAAATGATGATGAAGTCTTGAGAGTTGTGATGAAGGAAAAGCCAAGGACGCTAAATGATGAAGTGGATTTGAAATGTCTTTTGCTGGGGAACTGGTCTCTCTTCTGTCTCTTGCTCTGCTTCTTTTCTTGCTTCTTTGTTCTTTGGTGACTCTCAACTGTTGGTACACACAAGAAAGTACACTACTATTTAAAGCCAACACTTACAACAAAAGGACCTCCTGAAAAATAATGTTTTAGGAAAGTGTATCCTGTATATTAATAGTTGGGAAAATGAATCAAATAAATGCATCGCATCACCCTCTCAAAATCGATCAAATTAATGCATTTCTTCCTTTTAGAAAGTCGTAACTGCTCGAAGTCGAAGAAAATCTAAGAATCCGATTCCTGTATCTTCAGCAATCAATATCTAATTAATATATATTTACGTTGAAATATACACTTTCAAATTCTAATTAAAATATATTTACTTTGAAAGATATACTTTCAATTACTAATTAATATATATTTACGTTGAAAGATATACTTTCCTAAACACATATGTGCAAATCTCCAAATTAAGGAATTAAAATGAATCAAACAAATGCATCCCCCATCAAATAACTGCTCCAAATCAAGCAAAACCTATCAAATTAATGCATTCCATTCAATTAGAAAGTCTTAAATGCTTGAAATCAAGGAAAATGAATGATTCGGGTTGTTTGCTATATTTTTGTTAGTCAATTACTAGCATATTTATGCTGAAAGATATCATAAAAATTTTCCCTCTTTTGTATTTGAATTGTTAATTTAATTAATCCTACATTTGTTAGGAGAAAACAAGAATATGTGTTTTATGCTATATTATATGAGCAATAATCATTTTTTTTGTTCTATTTCTACTTGTTTAACGTGTGTTTTATGTTATATTATACAAGTATCTGCATTAAAAATAGATTATACTTATATTATTATTGTGCTCTATTTTGCCCCGTAAAAAAAATATAACTTCACCACTGGATCTGTATAGATATTGGGTAAGCATATGTTTGCGCTTGAGTGTACATTTACTAGCTCACAGGCATGCAATTGGACCTTGAGTTTATTCTTTAGACTTTAATAGATGTTTTATGTATTATCATTAGTTGTGGAGTCATTCTGATTAGTAGAGATGATTATGATTTTAATTTCAACTAGAATCAAATCAGAACTGGACCAACAGTTATAGTTCTTAAGTAGAACCATAAGTGACAATTCAAAAAATAGACATTGGAACCATGAGAGACTATTCAGCTACAATATGATTTTCAGGAACCAAAATTAGAACCAGAAATTCAACTCTAATTTTGAACCGTCAAAATGATAATAAATAAATAAAATATTTAAAATAAATAAATATAGGCATGCTATAATCCTTATTCTTCTCTATATGTTTTTATTTACTCATTCTATTTATTATCATAATTTCCAAAAATCCTCCTAAATATATTTCCACAATCATCAGTTAGTTTCTTTTGTAATTCTCAATTCTCAATTCTCAAATTTTCTTCTTCTATAGTTTCAATTTTCTACTCTCACATTAATATTTTTAATTTTATATATCCTTAGTATACAAATATTCAATAGTATAAACTCATTCCTATTATTGAGGAGAAAATAACGGTATTTGTCGCAATATTACTTAAAGATTTCATACTTTTGGTGTTATCACGGGTTAGCTTTTCGCGCTTGTTCGCATAAGTTAACTTTGAAGTAATAATAATAATAATAATAAAAAAGGTTGTGATGACAGATTGGAGTGCTAAAGAGTCGGAGGGTGACAAGAATGATTCAAAAGATATATTTACGTTGAAAAATATTCTTTCAATTTCTAATTAATATATATTTACTTTGAAAGATATACTTTCACTTTCTAATTAATATATATTTACGTTGAAAGATATACATTCAATTTCTAATTAATATATATTTACGTTGAAAGATATACTTTCCTAAACACAAATGTGCAGATCTCCAAAGTATGCAAAATGAATCAAATAAATGCATCCCATCGAGTAACTGCTCAAAATCAAGCAAAATCTATCAAGTTCATGCATTCCATCCGATTAGAAAGTAGTAACTGTTGAAAATCTAGGAAAATGAATGAATTTAGGTTGTTTGCTATATTTTCAGTAGTCAATTGCTAGCATATTTATGCTGAACGATGTGATAAAAATTTGCTCTCTTTTGTATTTGTATTGTTAATTTAGTTAATCCCACATTTATTGGGAGAAAAAGAGAATATGTGTTTTATGCTAAATTATATGAGGAATATAATCATTTTCTTGTTCTATTTCTACTTGTTGAACGTGTGTTTTTATGTTATATTATACGAGTATATGCATTAAAAATAAATTATGCATACATTATTATTGTGCTCTATTTGGCCCCCATTAAAAAAATAACTTCACTACTGGATCTATATAGATATTGGGTATGTGTTTGCGCTTAAGCATACATTAACTGGCACACAAACACGCAATGGAACCTTAAGCTTATGCTTTAATAGATGTTTTATGTCTTATCATTGATTATGGAGTTCTAATCATGAGTAGAAGTGATTATGATTTTCATTTGAACTAGAACCAAATCGAAACTAGAACAATAGTTCTAGTTCTTAAACAGAACCATAAGTGGCAATTCAAATAATAGACATTGGAAGCATGCTCTAATATGATTTTTGGGAACCAAAATTAGAACAAGAGGTTCGGCTCAGATTTTAAATTGTCAAAAAGATAATAAATATATAAAGATTTAAAATAAATATATATAGCCACACTATAATCCTTATTCTTCTCTATACATTTTTATTTAGTCATTTTATTTATTATCTTAATTTCCAACAACTCTACTAATTATATTTCTGCAATTATTAGTTAGTTTCACTTATAATTCTCAATTCTCAAATTTTCTTCTCCTGTAGTTTCAATTTTCTACTCTGACATTAATATTTTTAATTATATATATCAATTGTTTCAAATACATAGTATATAATTGACAAATATTTTATATTTTTTAATCTGTAGTATATAAATATTCAATAGTATAAACCCCCAACTATTACTGATGAGAAAATGATGATATTTGTCATGATATTACTTAAGGATTTCATACTCTTGGTGATATCACAAATTAGCTTTTCTCGCTTGTTTGCATAAGTTAACTATGAAGTGATAAAAAATAAAGGGATTGTGATGATAGATTGGGGTGCTAAAGAGTCAGAGTGGCAACAAAAATGATTCAATAGAGAAATTCAATAACTTTAGAAACATGAATAATTAATTATGTGATTTGACTTCAATAGAGAAATTCAGTGACATCAGAAACATTAATTATTATGTGATATAATTAAAAATTGTTAATTATTTCTTTAACAAGATCATTATTCTTGTCTATGTTGAAGTCAATTTTCTTTAACAATATCATTACTCTTGTTTATATTGAAGTCAATTTAATTTCTCTATCACATTTCTTTTTCAAAAGTCAAAAAGTCAAAGTCGTTACTTTTTTATTTGTACCATGTAACTAAAATTATTAACTGGAAGAAAGTAGCACTAAAATTGATTATGTGGATTCACCACGATATTGGGTAGATTGGTATCTTATCTGAGAGAAGAAAGGGAAATTTGCAAAAATAGCACTTTTGGCAAAGTCATTTGCAAATATAGCATATCAACAATAATCCTTGCAAAAATAGCATTTTTGAGCACTACAGGACCTAAATACCCCTGTATGTGTAAATATAGCACTCCTAAAAGCAAGTCTTGATATGGGAAAGTATCAATTCATATACAAAAAGATTGTCCATGAATTTCTTCATTATGAAATTAGGTATTTTGGTGATTAATTTACCTTTTTCATACCCCAATTCCGTACCATTTCTCTACGTGCTTAAGAATTAGATTTTTTCCTCTGCTATTGATGCAAACGGATTACAGATTGTGCGAAATAGGATGTTAAATTAATGAAGGATGAAGAAGAATCAAGAAATTCAAATGGCAACGAGAGAGTGAAGTGAAATGATGAAGTGAAAAAGAATGTCATTTGAGTTTTTTCGCTTCAAAAAGTATTATATTTGTAAGGGTTTTGTTAGGACGGCTATTTTTGCAAACGTCTTTGCAAAAAGTGTTATTTTTGCAAATTTTCCGAGGAGAAATTACATATAATTTTGACTTGCTCCTCCTTTATTATGACCAACAGGATCAATATGGAATACATCCACGTAGCACAAACTTCCAAAAAACAGAAAGAAAAAAAAACTCAATATCTTGACTAGTGTGAGAATTTTGCCATCGGGCAGTTAAGTCCTATGCCGCTCCTATATGCCAATAGTTTTGCACACTTTCACTTGCTCAAGAAGATTTTCAGCTTCCATTTACAATCGTAAATGGCCATTTACAAACTCAAATTGCAAGAAATAAGTAAAACAAAACAAAAGGAAAACTCAAATAACTTACTATTAGAACGCCAATACATTAATTTACTTGTTAGAATTCTATAATCAAAATGCCCAATTCAATATATCAAAAATAGCCCAAAGTAGTGATCCCAATTTTTATCCTAAATTTCTACCCAGATATCTCAATTGACTTAACATTAGGTCTTTTCACTGTCTCATTTGGAATAGTTATGGTAAGCACCCCGTTTTCTGAACTGTCTAAAATGAAAAACGACAAATATAGGAAAAAGAGAATAAGAACATAAGACTTTTTAACGAGGTTCACCCAATAAAGGTTACGTCTCCGCGTAGAGACACTCTGTGAATTCACTATGATGAAAGAGAGAAAGAATGAGACATATGACTCACAAGTTCACAAGAATCACTCTCATTTTTACTCTCTTGTATGCTCTCTCACACACACCTCACACCACTACCCTTGTTTTTTTACACCCAAGACTCAAGCTTGTTCTCCAACCATGCCTCACACATTCCGCAGCTCTTCTGCCCTCACACCTTGTCTCATGCCCCCCTTCCCCCTCCTCCTTTTTATAGGTGGAGAAAGAGAGGGATGCTGTGTATGAGTAGATGTCTATTGATCAGCTTTTGTCACCAAGTTCCAAGAGGAGTGGATGTCTTTGATCTGCATTTTGTTGTCGAGTTCCAAGGTGAAGACCAAATCAACATCAACAAATTTTTATTATGTTCACACTTTACAATCTCCCACTTGAAGAAAATAAATTTGGTTGTGCTTCAAGGTTTTTTTTTTCCACAGCTTTGTGTCTCTGCAATGCTCCTCATCAATGTTCTGAAGCAACACCAATGGTAATAGTAAATAAAATATGCTTCTCTCTGTCTATCACCTTGGTAAACATATCTACAAGATTCTTCGAACCATCGATCTTCTACAATTTCAGCTCATTATCACTTAATGCTTTTCTAATAAAGTGATAACGTCTCTTGATATGTCTTGTTCTTGAGTGAAAAGCGGCATTCTTTGTGAAGTGTACTGCACTTTGACCGTCACTCCATAACATGCTGATTGATTGCTTCCTGTCCAATTCCTCCATATAGTTCTATAACCATATGATCTCCTTTGCTACTCTTATGATCGCCACATCTTCAGCTTCTGTAGAGGACAATGCAACTATCTTTTGTAGTTGGGATATCCAACTTATTGTTATACCACCAATAGTAAAGACATAACAGGTAGTACTCCTACAACTATCTCTATCACCCGAGTGATCGGCATCAACATAAGCCTGCATTAATAAAGAATTTCCTTTAAAGCATAGAGCATAGTCATGAGTACCTACAAGATACCGCAAAATCCACTTTATTGCATTCCAATGCTGTTTTCTTGGATTTTGCATGTAACGACTAACAGCTCCTACTGCTTGTGCAATGTCAAGTTTTGTGCTCACCATTGCATACATCAGGCTTCCCACAGCTAACACATATGGCATAGCTCTCATTTCATCCAACTGCTCTTGTGTTTGTGGACACATGTCTTTTGAGAGCTTAAAGTGATTTGCTAAAGGAGTAGAAACAAGCTTCGCATTTTCCATGTTGAATCTCTTCAGCACTTTCCTCACATAGTTTTCTTGAGACAACCACAACTTCTTGTTCTTCCTATCTTTGATAATTTTTATTCCAAGAATTCTCTTTGCTTCTCCCAAGTTCTTCATGTCGAACTGTGACGCTAAAATCTTCTTGACTTCTGTTATTTTCATACTGCGACTAGCAACAAGCATATCATCAACATATAAAGATAAATAGACAGTATCATTATTGTTATACCTGCGCATATAGACGAAATGATTTGAATCACAGTGAGTAAAGCCTATTTTCTTAATGAAGTTATCAAATTTCAAGTACCATTGTCTTGGGGCTTGTTTCAATCCATACAAGTTTTTTTTTAGGCGACAACCAATGTTTTCCTTGCCTTTAACTTTGAAGCCTTTAGGTTGCACCATGTAAAACTCCTTCTCTAAATCACCATGTAAAAAAGCTATTTTTACATCCAATTATTCAAGATGCATGTCTTCAGCAACAACTATGCTTAATAGCACACGGATCAATGTCATCTTCACTACTGGTGAAAAATCTCTATGTAGTCATTCCCATCTTTTTGAGAGAATCATTTTACTACAAGTCTCGCCTTGTCTTTGACTTTGCCATGTACTTCATTTTTAATCTTGTAAACCCACTTGTTTAATAAGGCTTTCTTACTTGCGGGTAACTTTGTCAATTCCCAAATTTTGTTCTATATTAGTGAGTTCATCTCCTCTTTCATGGTATGCTCTCACTTCATGTGAGCTGCATCTTTTTTTGCCTCATCATAGGTTTTCGGTTCGCCCAAATCTATATACAGAACATGATTCAACACACAATTAGCTGAAGGATCAAAGATTACTTTCGGATTTCTTACTCGTGTTGATCTCCTCAATGTGGGTACCAGGGTCTCACTTCTTGATTCCATCTTGGTCTCATTATTCTATTCAACTTCAATGTGCTCTTCTTGAATTTTCTCCTTGTCATCACTTTGTCATCATGAACCTCATTTTCCACTTGGACCTTCACAGGTTCTATGTCCAACTCAATGTATACAGGTTCAAAAACCAATTCCTTTTGCTCTGATTGACGATCTTTGTACAGCTTATCTTCATTGAATATCACATTCCTACTTTTGATGACTTTATTATTCTGATGATCCCAAAGTTTGTAGCCATATTCATCACCACAATAGCCAATGAAGATACATTTCTGGGACTCAACATCAAGCTTCTTTCTATCCTCCCTGTTAATCAAAACATATGCAATACAACCAAATACCCTTAGGAAAGAATAATTTACTTTCTTACTTGTCCATTTTTCTTCAGGTATTTCTCCATTTAGAGCACTTGCTAGATATCTGTTGATTAAATAAACTGTTGTGTCAACAGCAGCAGCCCACATAAGATAAGGTACCCCTGCATGTATTCTCATGCATCTAGCTATTTCCAAAATGGTCATGTTCATTCTCTCGGCCACACCATTCTCCTGCGATGTTTCGGAGACAACTTTATCCTTCTTATGCCTTCTCGGCTCAAATAGTCTTCAAATTCCTTACTTGAGTACTCACCACCATTGTTGGTTTTCAACGCCTTGATTCACTCTCATGTTTGGTTTTCCATCATGACCTTCCAAGTCTTGAAAATCCCAAACACTTCGGCTTTTTCCCTGCAAGCATAAACCCAAGTTTTTCTTGTTGCATCATCTATGAATGTGACAAAATACCTTTTCCCTCCATATGAAAGTTCTTGAGCTGGTCCCCAAACATCAGTGTGAACTAACTCTAACTTCTTGCTCTTGTTCTATCTCTCCTGCAACTGAAAACTAATAGCCTTCTGTTTACCGTAAACACAACTTTCACAGAAATCCATCTCAACCTTCTTTAAACCTGGAAATAGCTGTCTAGAATTCAACTTCTTGACACCTTTTTCACCAAGGTGCCCAAGCTTAAAGTGCCACAAGTTTGAATGGCTAACTGTTGACATCACTAAACAAACAAGATTAGCCATATTATCCGTTTTAAACAAATATAACGTACCTGTATGTTTTTTTTTTCGCCGCTACTCTAACTCCAGATGTAATCTTCCATTCTTCAAATTTGAGGGTTGTCACAAAACCTTTTTGATCTAGCTTGCTTGCTGAAATTAAATTGTTCTTTATCTCCGAGATATGTATAGTTTCATGCAAATCAATAAACCCACCACCTAGAACCTTAATTCTCACTCTTCCTTTTCCAACAATTACTAACTTCTGAACATTTCCAACAATCACATGCCCAAAGTCTCCACTAACATACTCTACAAAAATATTTCTATGTGAAATACAGTGAAAAGAAGCACCTAAATCCACAAACCACTCATTTGCAGCCATGACTGCTCCAGTTGTCAAAAATAGATTTTCCAATAGTTCATCGATGACTACATTTGCTCATTGACCTTCTTCTTGCAGTTTTTTCTTGTAGGCTTCACATTCATGCCTACGATGTCCTGTTTTCTTGCAAAACTAGCACTCGTAGTTTTTTGGCTCTCTTTTTCCTTTTGAAAAAGATCTACCACGGCTATTTTGCCTACCTTTGCTTTTTCTTCTTCCTCTATTTTCTACTACTAGTGCCGATGAGAAGGTTGATATATTTATATTTATTCTAACCGAAGCTTTTCTTCTCATCTCTTCATCTATAATTCTACTTACTACATCTTCATATGTAATCTCATATGTCGTAGAACTAAAGATATCTTGTACAGCAACATCATAATTATCAGAAAGTGAACATAATAAAAGTAAAGCTTGTACCTTTTTATCTAACTCTAATCTTGCAGACTCCATTTGATTTTGACTTGAGTAAAACTATTCGCGTGATCGGCCATAAAATCTGTCATGCTAACTTCATGTTGACAAGTCTCTTTAGCAGAAACATCTGATTTGGTAGTGAGGGTTTTTCAAACATATTAATCAAAATATCCATGGCCTCTTTCGCTGTTTTTGCCTCAATGTGATGGCCGGTTTTGTTTGTTAGCCCGAGACGAATTATGCCAAGGTACTTTCTATTAAGTAACTTTCATGATGCTGTTGCCTTTGGATCTATATCTACTGCCACGGGTATCTCACCCAGAAGGGGTTTATGCAAATCTTTTTGGTACAGATAGTCTTCCATCTTTACCTTCCACCATCCACAATCGGTTTCAACCCTTACCTTTTCTTCTGACATGTTTATTTATGTCTTTTTCTTCCATACAATGAGATCTGGTCTCCTAAGCATCAGATCTGACCTTAACTTTGGCAAAAGTCTCTTATTCTTTTGCAGCTAACCAATGGTTTTGGTGGTGTATTTCCAGATTTGGAGCGATAACAGTAGATCTAGTGATAGGACCCACAGATCTGGTTGTGAATGTCACAAATCTGAAGTGATGCCAACAAATCTAGTGATGGGACCCACAGATCTGGTTGCGAATGTCGTAGATCTGAATTTAAGATAGCTCCTCCAACCTGGAGCTCTGATACCAATTGTTACAAGTTTTGAACTGTCTAAAATGAAAAACAACAAATATAGGAAAAAGAATATGAACATAAGATTTTTTAATGTGATTCACCTAACAAAGGCTACGTCCCCACGCAGAGGCACTCTGCGAAATCACTATGATGAAAGGGAGAAAGAATGATACATATGACTCACAAGTTCACAAAAATCACTCTCATTTTTACTTCTTGTATGCTCTCTCACACACACCTCACAACACTACCCCTTTTTTGTTACACCCAAGCCTCAAGCTTATTCTCCAACCACGCCTCACACACTCCACAGCTCTTCTACCCTCACACCTCGTCTTATGCCCCCCCTCTCTCTCTCCTTTTTATAGGTGGAGAAAGAGAGGAATGCTGTGTACAAGTGGATGTCTATTGATCAACTTTTGTTGCCGAGTTCCAAGAGAAGTGGATGTCTTTGATCTGTATTTTGTTGCAGAGTTCCAAGGTGAAGACCAAATCAGCATCAACAAATTTTTAGTATATTCACACTTTACACTTGGAAGCCTTCACTTGATCAACCTTTGCACTTTCGGGAAGTGTAAAGCTTCTCATAAATTCCACTACTGCGCTCCAAGCAATGTCAGGTGTCATTCTTGTCTTTCTTCTCCACCTTCCTTTCCCGGCTGGTCTGCAAAATATTGCTATCCTGTAACACAGATTAATGATGGAACTTCTAAGGATAGTGATGTAAATGAGTCGCTCATTCAGGAAGTAGGCCAAGGTGATGCTATGGATCCACAGGAGCCGGTCATAGTAGGATTGCAAGAAGAGCAGCCAATTCCTTCTAATGTGAACTATCATGAGACACAAATCACACAACACAAAATGAGATAAGTGTAGTATGGAGTTGATCCACAACATGGCCCCATGCCCAAAAGTACAATCACATCCAAATTATGGTCTCAATTGTAGGCAATAACCAAATATGTTGCTCAAAGAGTGGTTTCAGGGAAAAAAGAAAAGGAAAACGGAATGAGATCATGAATTGTCATTTGGAACATGGAAGTATGTTCATGTGGATGGCAATGTGGTAATTTTGCAACTACCCCCGGAACTGAAGAAGCTGCTTGGAAAATGTATGAGCAACTGCCCTTGTTTTCTTCAGTTGATACAGCCAATGGTGGGAGAAAAGTTAGGAAATAATATATTACATCATTTGAGTGGACTTTTGTGTACTAATTTTTATGTTTTGCCCCACTAGAAATACTTGACATGCTAAATTTTTTTATTGTTAGCCAACTAGATGTTTGCCTTGACTGGTTATTTAGTTGACACCTTTTGTAATATTTTGCTTTTGGATGATCAATATGAACAAATTGCTATTGTCGATTATTGGATTCACTTTTGAAATAAAAGTCAGATTTTTTTTTATTTTGCATTTTGCTTTACCATATTCTAGTTTTGCCATTTTTCAATGAATGAGAGTTCTCATTTTCTCCAATGCTATCGTGTAGATTGAAGAATGTAATTTTTTTGCTTCAAAGATTTGCATGTTCCATGAACATTTTAATCACTATTTGAGATGCAAAATTCATAACAAACACTATAACATATTTCATTGCTTTTTTCTGTTAAACATTTTTTTTACACATTACACCTTAGCATACAGTTGCACATTGCATCACCATCCTTAAACCAAGAAATATAGGGGGGGAAAAGCCTGAGTGGTCAGGTCTATGTCTGCCTTTATTTTCAATCGGTCATATTTCTCAAAAAAAAAAAAGTTCAGCCTAATAAAGAATCTATTTAGTTCAATCATAATTTTTAGCTATAGAAATCCAATTATTATTACTCAATAGTGTATTTCAATAGTAAAAAATACAATGTGATTGAAGTAAAATTATATGGACAAATTCATAAATATTATGATGTCTTAGTACAATTATTAAAAATTAAAAGGCATAATATAAATCAGCTAAGCTATGTCTAGTTAATAAATTGTTTAACCCAATCATAATTATTGGTCCAAGAAGGCCAATTGCTATTAGTCAATAGTGTATTTTAACACTAAATGATTATGTGCTTGAGGTAAAATTATGTAGCAAATATATAAATATTAGGGTGTCAATGTATAATTAATGAAATTAAGTGTCATAATATAAATTAGCTGAGTTTGACCCAATGAAAAAATTGTTTAGCCCAATCCTTATTTCTTACAATATAAGCCCAATTAATATAAAGTTAGACCCAATCAATTTGACCCAATTAACATTTATATAATCTAAGGCAAATCATACTAATTTATATACAATATATATGTATATGAAATTTTTCTAAACCAAAGCAAGCCCAATCATAGGCCCATTTGTTAGCCCAATCATAACAATTTAGTAACTACAAAACATTTTCACTAAAAGTTATAAATTTAGTGACGACTTTTTTTGTCACGAAAACACATTTTGTAATTTTTTCATCACAAGTGGAGTCATCGTCACCAATACTTGTCATTAAATGTGGTTAACTTTTGGTGGTCTTTTTCGCACTATAACAATTAGTGACAATCTGGTGACAATTTACGTTTTCTGGTTATTAAATGATATCATTTAGTGACCACCTTTTCACGTCGTCAACAATGAATACATTTGTGACCAACTCCTTGTGACTACATTTTCCTCGTTAATAAATGCTATTTTTGGTGACGAGAAACGCTGTTGTCACTGCCTTTTTGGTCATTAAAGGTCATTTTTCTTGTAGTGGAGTAAATAAGATTAATTTTGAAAATAGTACTAAAAAAATATAGAACATGTAAGTTTAATATCTGTAATTAAATAAATTTTTTTTTTGGAATTGACCTATTGAGTTGATTGGATTTAACCCAACCCAAATATGACCTTTGAGTTAATGAGTTAGGTTAAGTCATGACCCATTAAATTGTAAGTCATCAATGATCCAACTCATAAGTAATCCAACCTACTAATTAGACACCCCCATTTCCTGCTTAGTTGTTTGAAACACCATATTCTTCAATAAACCATACAGGAATGGTCCATTTGTAGGGTTGTAAACTAGCCGAACATAAATGAACAAACATTTGTTTCGAGATCGGCTCGTGTTCATTTAAGTTTTCATATTTGTGTTCGAGATCGTTTATGTTCATTTATTAGTGTTCAATAAGTATTCGTGAACGTGTTCATTAACACATTAAACGAAAATAAGCATGTTCACAAACAACTCGTTAATATGTTCGCGAACGATTAAATGAACATGTTCATAAACAATTAAACAAAATAATCGCCATTCACCATTGCCATTTGAGGGGATCGAACCCAAGTCTCCTGGGTGAAAGAGGTAATATTTACCACTATACCACAATGAAGTTGTTTGTATATAATGAACGAACAATATTATTATATATATTATATTATATTATATTATAAATGAACATTAAATGAACTTGTTCATGAACACTAAACGAGCTTGTTCGTGAACATAAGCAAACCAAACACATGTCTATTCGTGTTCGTATTTGTTTATTAAACGAACACTAAAATATATTCGTTTATTGTTCGTTTAACCTAACAAACGAATATAACCGAATTTGTTCACTTACTATTTAGCAAACATACTAGTTCATTTACATCCCTATCCATTTGGCCAAGCATTTAGGATCCCTGTCCTATTTTTTATAGAGAGAGGATTTACTTGCTTCCTAATCCCATAATCTACCGTCAGAGAGTGAATAACTTCTTAAAATTCTCTCTCAGTAACTCTACTCAGGAAAAAAAAAAAAAGAAGAAGGAAAAGAGTGAATATATTTCCATAACTAAAAGCCCCCATGAATTTAATTTTATGCATGTTCACCCAACATGAATGACTTCTCTGGCATGTGCTCTCTGTTTATTGCGCCTAAATATTTACTTGTATGCTCAATTATCCAAGTCTCAAAAATCCAAGATCTAAAGATCAAGTGAAAGAAAATATTAAACATAAAAAACTCATAATGATCATATGCCCAAAACATAACTCTTAATGACTGTTTCTATTATTTCTAATTAAATAAACCCACTAGTATGAACTTTACCTGATTTCTAGCAGATAAAATTAATCTAATAACTATGAGACAGTTGTCTCAAAGTATCTTTCTCTAGTTTATCATACTAAAGCTACTTAGCTATAACGATTTGTATATATTAAATTTTTATTTTGTATTTTTACGTTTAATAGGTGAATATTGTGAGACACAAATTCTATTAAAAATGTAAAAAGTTATTTGGAAAAACGCATTTCCAAACTCAATTGATATAGCGCCCTAGTTTCAAAAAAAAAAAAAAAAAACCACCTTAATGTGATGTAATTTTGGAATTGAATTTGCCTTAATACAATTAAATAAGTGTTTGATATTATTAAGTGTGTTGTAATTAAAAACTAATTTATTTTTAATTTAAAGTGAAATTTTTTTTTTGGAACGGATAGAATATATCACTGTTGACAAATTGGAATCCTACTTCACGAGTTAAAAAGCCAATGTAATCCTCAAACTAACTGATAACTATTACCCAATTTGTGACTTACCAAATTACAATTTCTACAAGGCCTACTCGTCTTGAATTGAACAAACACACACATGTAAACTCAGGCCGAACTAATAATATCTGCAGAAGACTTATTTTTGGTAATAGATAAAAATTATCATATGCAAATTTAGGTGCATCATACACGTGTTCATGAATCATAATAGATTCATGTCTTGGTGTGATTGCAATTCTAGTGGAACATGATGCTTTATGGGGTTTAATTCGTTGATTAATTCAAAGTGTACAAAGTTAAATTAAGATAGCACAGTCGAAGATTTTGGGTCACCACTGGTTGTTTGATTTAATTAGATAAAAATTTTCATGTTTGACAAGGAAAAATGGGATGGGCGGGCATGGGAAGCTGAGGACTTGTTGCGTGGAATGACCCATAGGTACGATTCCGAGATAGAGAAGGGGATTAAACAATTTAAGTTGGCTAAATATAGGATGGGATCACATTACTACTTTATTCAGCCAGAATAGTGTAATTAGAATTTATGTTTAAATTGGCGTGAAACATTTTAATTAGAATATTTATTAATATATTATATATTAATTAGTGAAGTAAATTATTTATTGATATGTTCATGTTAAAAAAAATGGAATAAAACACGTGGTACGTCTATATGTCAAATTTCTACCTTGTGCTTAGCTCTGGCAATTTTATCTATAAAAGAATATTTGAGTTATTTAACTATTTTATCTGACAATAATTACCTTGACATCAAACGAGTGAAAAAATTAAACCGAATAAAAAGTTGATGAAATCTAATTTTGAAAAAGCATACAAAAAAGAAAAGAAAGTGAGACATGTCAATGAAAGAAAGTAGACTTAAGAACAATGAGTAAATGAAAATAAGAGTTCACTCTTGGATCAAATTCCTATATTTTACTTACAAATAATGATTATGTATGGCCAATACTTAAAAATAAAGATAAAATGAAAATGTATTAAATGTATTTTACTTTATAAAAAAATTATATTCTATACAAAGTGGACTCTTTTATTAGGTCAGAAAAAAGTAATTTTTAAAATGTGTCAATAATAATAATAATAATAATAATACTGATGCATAATGATCAAGTAAATATTGACTATAGTGGGGAATCGAGAACGGTTAAGGGACTGATATTAAATATCTTTTGGACTCTTCGATTATGAGTTTTACTCGTATAAAATGAATGTAATTTGTGTGTGGATATTGTATCTAATCTATATATATAAAAGAAAGAGTTGGTGTAACACTTTATCAACGGGTTTTTTATAAGTTGTAGGTTATACTTTGGTACAATCGTAATTTTATTAAATTTTGAAATTATTTTGTATCACTTTGAACATACTAATTTACTTTAAAAGTTTTTGTTATTGTATTTTATTATCATCAATATAAATTTTATTTTCAAGTACAATTAGTTGTAATCTAAAATTAATCAAAATTTTGCCAGACATAGAATTTTTTTTTTCAATGTTTATTACCATATAAATTTTGTGACTTACCTACACTTACATCTTTCTTTTATATATATTCTTAATTTTTTTTATTTTTCATATTAAAAAATTTACTTAGTAATATGTATTACAAAATTATAGAAATAAATATTTAAAATAATTTACTTGATCCCCATTTATTATTTTAAATATTTTGACTAAAAAAAATATCAATACTAATTAAAAACATTATTTAAAATTATTATAATGTATAATTATTTAAGAAATTATCAATACTTTGATTACAAATAATTGGCCTGTCTATCTACATAAAAGAAAAATTCATACTCTACATTTACATATTTTGATTCAAATATTTTATAACTAATCCCTCCCAAGTTGGGCCTCCATCCCCCCATAAAAAAGCCCAACTTGCAAATTTTTCTTTGTCCCTGAAAAAAAAAAATTCACTTATAAGCTGAAATTCTTGTATTATCCTTACTAATGATAATAATATATAATTAAATTAAAAATTAAAAATAAACATGTAAAATTATATATTTAATTATACATTAAATGTGTTGTATATTGTAACTTAAAAATAGTTATACAAAATCAAAGGTAAACTCTTTTTTTGGGACGGAGGGTGTATTACCTTCAATTATTTCTGATTATTAAATTAACTAAATATGCTTATATATAAATTAATTTACGTCATAATAATAAATAAATAGTTATATATATTTAATGTCATAATTTTTTTAATTTCAATATTAATTTATTAAATAAAAAATTAATCAAATTAACTTTGTACATGCTATTTAAAGTTACACATATTAAAAAAAAATTTATATTCCCTTAATACAATATTTTTTAAAAAAAAATAGGAAAAGAAAGCATGATACGTTAACTAGCAATATAATCATATAAAATAGTATTAAATTAACTAAAAAAATTTTATAGTTCATAAATATAATAAAATAAATTAAAAATATAAATTATATATTTCAAAATTCAAACAAGTTTTTTGAAAAAATAATACTTATTAAATTTTAAATTATTATTAGGCACACCCCACGCCTTGAATGGGGCTAAAAAACTTGTATTACTTAAAGCTTAAGGGTGAAATGTTGGTTATAATTCTATTTGTATTCAATTGGTTTATAATTTCATATATAGTAAAATGTCTATCTAGGTAAGACTGCAAAGCATAACGACGATTTCGCTAATTTTTCAATGTATATTACCATATAAATTTTGTGACTTACCTACACTTACATCTTTCTTTTATATATATATTCTTAAATTTTTTATTTTTCATATTAAAAAATTTACTTAGTAATATGTATTACAAAATTATAGAAATAAAAATTTAAAATAATTTACTTGATCCCCATTTATTATTTTAAATATTTTGACTAAAAAAATATCAATACTAATTAAAAACATTATTTAAAATTATTATAATGTATAATTATTTAAGAAATTATCAATACTTTGATTACAAATAATTGGCATGTCTATCTACATAAAAGAAAAATTCATACTCTACATTTACATATTTTGATTCAAATATTTTATAACTAATCCCTCCCAAGTTGGGCCTCCATCCCCCATAAAAAAGCCCAACTTGCAAATTTTTCTTTGTCCTTGAAAAAAAAAAATTCACTTATAAGCTGAAATTATTGTATTATCCTTACTAATGATAATAATATATAAATTAAATTAAAAATTAAGAATAAACATGTAAAATTATATATTTAATTATACATTAAATGTGTTGTATATTGTAACTTAAAAATAGTTATACAAAATCAAAGGTAAACTCTTTGTTTGAGACGGAGGGTGTATTACCTTCAATTATTTCTGATTATTAAATTAACTAAATATGCTTATATATAAATTAATTTACGTCATAATAATAAATAAATAGTTATATATATTTAATGTCATAATTTTTTAAATTTCAATATTAATTTATTAAATAAAAAATTAATCAAATTAACTTTGTACATGCTATTTAAAGTTACACATATTAAACAAATTTTTATATTCCCTTAATAAAATATTTAAAAAAAAAGGAAAAGAAAGCATGATACTTTAACTAGCAATATAATTATATAAAATAGTATTAAATTAACTAAAAAAACTTTATAGTTCATAAATATAATAAAATAAATTAAAAATATAAATTATATATTTCAAAATTCAAACAAGTTTTTTCAAAAAATAATACTTATTAAATTTTAAATTATTATTGGGCACACCCCACGCCTTGAATGGGGCTAAAAAACTTGTATTACTTAAAGCTTAAGGGTGAAATGTTGGTTATAATTCTATTTGTATTCAATTGGTTTATAATTTCATATATAGTAAAATGTCTATCTAGGTAAGACTGCAAAGCATAACGACGATTTCGCTAATTTTTCAAGAAATTGCCTAAAAATCAAGGCGATTAAATATCGGTTACGATTCGTATTCAATTGGTTTAAAAATCTATATTGTAACGTCTGTCCACATATGAATGTAAATCATATGTTCTTTAAAGGAAAAGGTCACTAATTTTTAATAAATTACCTAGAATCACGAGGCGAGATACCGGTTATGCTACTATTTGCATTTAATTGCTTTAAATGTATGGTACAAAGTCTGTCCAGATAGAATTGTAAAGCATGATTCATTTAGAGAGAAAAGTCAGTAATATTTTGAGAAATTACCTAAATCACAGGGGCAAATTATCGGTTACAATTTTATTTGTATTTAATAGGTTCTGTTGCAATAAATATAAAAGATTTACTCTCTAGATCTTACATTTAGTCATAATAACTAATTATTAATGTTGACACGTATATAATAATATCTTTTTTAAATACGTCACATCCCCTCCTCCGCCCCAACTATAAATACTCTCACTTTTGCTTCTCATTTCATCCCTATTCTTCAAAACACAAAGAAAGTCACAACTTTTCATTTCTTCACCTAATATTAGATAGTTGTTTTCATAGGATCTAGGCATAATTGAGTTCACAATGGTTTCAGCCATTTGATCATCATGTTCAATGAAGGACAATGCACGCACTGTAGGCTAGAGAAGCCTATATTTTTGCACAATGTCTATTATAATAACAATGTTTTACAACTCTGCACAGCCTGTTTACTCAAAATGTATCGTGATGCATTTTGTTCAATCTGCTTCAAAGTTTATGAAAGTGAAGATTTTAACTCAGATCCAAAACTAGTCCATTGTAGTATGTGCCTTGCAACAGCCCATTTCAATTGTGTTGCGCATGCAGCATCAACCTCAAGCTCAACTCCAACTTCTCCTTACATTTGCCCTTCTTGTTCTGATTCAAATTTTAGATTTTTCAATTGTAAAAGGGATGAGAGAACTCACTCAGTGTGTATTAATAAGCATTTGGCTGATCAACTGTTGGCTGCATCAATAATTTCTCAGGACTCCATGAACAAAGGTGTTATTTTGTGCAAGCAACAAGTCGAGATAAAGGCTGCAGAGGCTGCTGACGCTCGAAAAAAAGCTAAGGTAGCTTTAGAAAGATTGGCAGAATTAACTATGTTCAGAGGAAGACAAAATGATGATAGCGGTGCAATTCCACCAAAGGGTAGTGGTGAAGAAAGTGGCTAAAAGTGGACAAAAGGGTCAAAAGTTATAGCAATTAAGGAAAATTATAATGTAGACAAGCAACGATATGGCTTGTGTACTTGTAATAAAATGAATTTCTTCAATCTCATGGATGTTTTTCCCCTTTTCTTTAAAGAATTTTGAGAAAAAAAAAAGATAGTCTAAATGATAAAGATATTTAGTCGAAATTGTATGAAAAAAAAGGTGCAAAAACAAAAACAAAAATGAGAAATTTTTGAGAAAAATCAAAACTACATATTAAAATAAGGTGAAAATATAAAAGGATTAAATAAGGAAAGTTTAGAGCAAAATTGGAAAAAGATTAAAAAACAAAAGAGCAAAAAAAAGAATAAAAATTGAATTTTTTTAGCAATATTGAGAAAAAGAAGAAAAGATTTAAATAAATAATGCAAATATTATAATAAATTAAAAGTAATAATCAATTAAAATAAAATTTTACTTGTGACATTAACGTATTGGAATTTATTTGGGGTGGCAATTTCGGGTTCGCGGGTTACAAATTACTCTTTAAATGGGTTAAATAGGTCGATCTGTCAACCCGTCAGGTCGACCCGAATTCGACCCGTTTATTTTTTGAGTTAATTGTATTCGACTTGATTTCAACTCGAATTTGTTAATTTAGTATTTTCGTGTCGTGTCAATTTCGTGTTAAATTCGTGTCGTGTCGACCATTGCCGCCCCTAGAATTTAAGCAGGGAACACCTAATGGGTCCCCTACGGAATTTATTAGTGATTTAATTATGATCCTATTGGGACTAATGCTTCCTATTAACTTCTATTTTCATAGAATATTTAACCTTGATGGATATTA
Organism: Gynochthodes officinalis; assembly: GCA_020080225.1. Taxonomy (NCBI): domain Eukaryota; kingdom Viridiplantae; phylum Streptophyta; class Magnoliopsida; order Gentianales; family Rubiaceae; genus Gynochthodes; species Gynochthodes officinalis. The sequence goes on from CM034617.1 coordinate 12,821,224, forward strand.
GATTATCCATTCCTATTTAATTCTCACTTAATTGCCGCCCGACCCAGTCGTTGCAGAAGAGATTTTTTAAATTTTTTCAAATTCTAATTTAGGTTGATTTACCTCTTTTCAACATTTATATTCCTGATATATTATTGAATGATTTTTTTCTTTTTTTTCCTACAATCCCTCACACATGAAATGGAAAAAAGTCCTTCACATTTAAAAGGTACAATATTGGTCCATCAATCTCTTAAGTCCACAAATTGGACATGCTGGTCGCATACTCATTTTCTAGAGGTAAAGCACATATTATATTTCATTAATCTACATTAATATTTTTCTTCTCATTTTTTCCCTCTTTTCATTGAGAAGCATCTTATTCTTCAACTAAAATATTTCATTTTCTTAATCTTTTTCTTAAGTACAAAATTTTTTTGCCATTTCTACTTTTGCAGTTATTGAACTTTATTCTTCATTTGCCACGGTTGAAGAGCTATTTGACATATCTTTTATTATACAATCCAGCCGTCCCAAAAAAAAAAAAAAAAAGAAGTTCACTTTCAAAAAAATTTCTTGTCCCAAAAAAAGAGTTAGTTTCAAACCAAATTATTAACATATAATAATTGTGTATACTCATAATTAAAAAGTAAGGGTAAAAAGGAAAAATTATAAATATAGTTAGTGCATTAAGTATGTTATATCTAATAACTAATAAAAAGTTATATTTAAACTAAAATGAACTCTTTTTTTGAGACAGAGGGAGTAGTACTTATATTAAACTATGTATGTCTTTGAACATGAAAAAATTTAGAGTAGGGTTCTAAGGACAAAAAGTCCCTAATAATTGTAAAATATCACATTAATACCCTTATAATTTTAAAAGCTTTTGTTTTTGCCTCTATTTATTCTCTGTTCTATCCTCACTAATTTGTAATACACTTAAAAAGACCAAAAAAACCTTAATACAATCATGTCATTGTCTATATTTTTTTGAAAGTTTTAAATTTCACGGCAGGTGATTGCTGATTTTCACACTTTTTTAGAGATTCCTATGAACATATATTAGAGACACAATGAATTTAGATATAATGGTACATGCTCTTTAAGCCTTACACAGTTACACGTTTATAGTTGTTTTTTGGGCTGGTTTGTATTCGCTTCAGATTAAGATGAGCCCTCTTTTGTACTTATTTTGTTAATTCATTTAGTCCTACATTTATCGGGGAAAAATGAAAATGTGTTTTATACAATATTATATGAGGAATATAATCATTTTCTTGTTCTATTTCTGCCTATTAAATGTGTATTTTATGCTATGAACATTAGAGACACAATGAATTTAGATATAATGGTACATGCTCTTTAAGCTTTCTTTCAAGTTATTTGAAAACAATGCCTCGTGCACATTCCTTTGTATAATGTCCCAAATTCTATTTAACACCTATAAACGCTTGCCCAAGTTCAAAGCAAGCTTAACTCAATGCCCACAAATGCTTTTTGACCAGTAGAAGGCCAAATCTCACACTTTCTGAAAATTCATTAAGCATTGACACCTCAATCCTTTATTTAAGTGTTGGAGGAAAAATCAGAAGTGATCGGTGTAGAGAAACTTTTCTTCTAAAAGTGTAAATAAGGGTTAGTAACCCTTAACTCTTCCAAAACTACTCGAAATCTGTCCAAATTCCCTTAAAATATCAACGGATACTACATGAAGTTCAACCGGTACTTAAGCATTTATAAAACTTTTGACTAACAAATTATCTCATTTGCCCAACCCGACATCCCAATTAATAATTTGACGTTAATCGTCAGTTAGTAACCTAAGTTAGTCGAAAATAACGTAGGGATCTAACAAGGATCTTGTAGGTATGTATAGTCTTGGTAAGAACCCATTAATTCGCGCTTACTTATGTATGAAAAAATTCCAAAAGGAACAAGTACTTTCTAGACTTGCCTAATACTTTGTGGGCCGATTAACCATTTTTTTTTCATTTTTCTGCTCATTTTCCATGTTTATGTCTTCAATACAATCTTCTTATAAAACATGTAGATTTTTCCCTTTGTTTACACTATATCTTAAAGTGATTTCACTCGTATAATATTACATCACATCATATCATACTAGTACCTTAATAGAAATATAATAATTCTTTGAAAAGGTAAATATAAATTACTCTTTAAAAAATGACATAAACATTAATGACAATATTGGTAAAATATAAAATATCACACATTTTATGATATGCAGTGTTGGTGTTTTGGTACAGTGAGTACAAGTATTTTTTGAACTATAATGTGGAGTAGAAAGTCACAAATCTATTATATATATATAAAACAATATTCCTTCAACCTATTCATGACACGTATGCATTTTTATTTAATATCGTCAAGCCACCTGTCACATTATAATTAGACATAATTTAGGTAATTAAATAAATATGGTGACTAAATGTAATACACTTGATACACGTAATATTTATCTAATTAAATGTAATACTTATCACATTAAAATTCAAATTACATACTATCTTTTATAAAAATTTAATTTAAATAAATATTTCATTCACACTAATCTACTACTATTTGACTAAATCTTATCATCTCTTTCACATTAGAGCTCAAAATATATATATATATATCTTATACACGTTTAATTTAACTAAATATTTGATTCACACTAATATTTCTACACAATGTATTAGATAATATTTAGTTAAATTATCTAATATAAATATTTAGACATGTATTGACTCTATATTCTAAATATTAATAATTATTTGGTTGATAACGTCGTATTAAACGAATATGTAAGTTTTTCATTGTTTATCAATGTAACTGAAATGATTACATGATCACTTCAGTTCATCTTTCATTTTTTAGTTTTGAAAAAAAAAATTAGAAAAAACATAACACCAAAAACATTCTTCATTTTTATATTCAAAGCAGCATATGAAAGGCCATTCATTTGAGGTTTGTTTTATTTTTTATTTTTATTTTTTTGAGTTCTGCTAATGACTCTTGGTTCATATTTTGGTTTTGTAAACATTGGTTCAAATTTCGGTTTAGTAATGTTGGCACTTTGTTTTTCTGCTTCCTTTGATATGGTATGATTCTTGAAATTTTCATCTAATTGAATTATTGAAATTTCCATTAAGTAAGTTACTATTGAATTACATTTATATTTATATTTGTATTCATATTTTAATTTAGATTCATAATTTAGTTAGATTAATTTTAAGCCTTTATTGTGAAGAGTAAAATATAAAATTTATTATTTTCAATTAATGTCAAAATTATGATTTTATTATTATATTTATATAATAGATAGATATGACAATGGAGAGTATCATAATAAAATATCAAGATTATTTTTTAATTACTAAATTATTTTTATTGTTTCAGTTCTTCGAGAAGTGATCAAGTAGAACCATGCAATCAATTTCCAATAACTAATTTATTATATTGAATAACATTCGTATTTGTATATATATTTTTTTACGTGAAATTTAAATAAAAGTTTGAAATTAATAAAAGGTGTAGGACAATGTTAATTGCTTCCCACACTCTATTACATATTCTGTTAAAAAAAAAAAGTGTACATAACAGCCAAATGACCTAAAAATCTCTTGAAGATATTCTTTATTTGATATATCATTAGTTGTAATTCTTTTTTTATTTGCAAGTAAGCAATTATATTAAACTTTTAGAATTTTTGGTTATACTTTTCATGAATTTGAATTTCACATTTGTATTCTTATGTGTTGTCACTTTAAATTTTTAATTTAATTTAAAATTTAACATTATCCATCCACCATTCAAATTTTCAATATATTATTTAAATAAAACTCAAATTTTCAATATACGTCATCATTTCTTTAATTTAACATAAAATAATTATGTTTTTTCAATAAAAAAATAATAAATTATATTTTTATTTTTTTAATCATAATATAATACTATATTTTTTCAATAATAACATACTCCCGTGCTAATGCACGGGAAGAAGTCTAGTATATTTAAGATTCGATAGCATTTTAAGAAGAATATAATAGATCGTGCAAAGTGTTAAAACTAATGTTGATATTCTTCTATAATATGACCACTAAAGACTTCTCTATAAAAAGTTAATTATTATGTTTATTTCTTTAATTTAACATAAAATAATTATGTTTATCAATATACATCATCATTTTTTGAAACTTCTCTATAAAAAGTTAATTATTATGTTTATTTCTTTAATTTAACATAAAATAATTATATTTTTCAATAAAAAATAATAAATTACAATTTTATTTTTTTAATTATAATATAATACTATATTTTTTTTCAGTAATAACATAATGCACGAAAAGAAGTCTGGTATATTTAAGATTCAATAGCATTTTAAAAAGAATACAACAGAGCGTGAAAAGTGTTAAACTAATGTTGATATTCTTTTATAATAGAGATAACTCCCTAAAATGGTCCCTCACATATTGGTCAATAATCTTTTTAGTCCCTTATATTTAAAACGGGAATAAATAGTCCTTCACATTTCATGAATGTACCCTGTTGATCTTCTATTACTATTCCGTTTGTTTTTTTTGTCAGAATAGTGACAGAATAATATCAGAATAGTGACATAATAGTGATAAAATAATGATGGAATAGTAACGGATGACCAAAATGGTACATTTATGAAATGTGAGGAATCATTTGTTCCCATTTTAAAAGTGAATAATTAAAAAGATTATTAACCAATATGTGAGGGACCATTTTGAAGGTTATCTCTTTATAATATAACCACTAAAGACTAAACTATATTTGTATTTTTTTTTTTTTTTTGATATGCTTGGATTCTATGTGACTATGAGTGGCTGACAAACAGGTAATTGCGTGAGTTTTAACTCCGTTTTGAACGAATTTTGCAAGAATATGTAAATACTCTAGACTTTAGACTTATGAATCCTAAGATTAGTAAAAACAATGACAAGGGCAAATGAATCTTGATATAAAATTTCTTTTCTTTGTTACTTTTATTTATTATTTTTGAATATAAAGGTCACATAAGCAATGATCAAATAGATACAAGAAACCATCAACAATCAACAGTGAACCAGAACTTTGTAAAATTCGGCTAGCACCTATATGGCTTGTATTTTTTCTAAAAAGGATACTAAATCTACGATATATAATTAGACTAATTTAATAAAATTTCTGAACTGGTCTCTGTCTAATAAAATCAATCCTCCTTTTCCCTCATAAGCACAATTTAATCGCATAATCCCATCTAAATTTAGGGCACAAGCGGAAAATAAGATTTAAAAATTTTGCCACCTTTAATTTACACTTCATATGTTGTAGCTCTCTCTTGAGTTAGCTTTCTTCCTAGCTTTTTTTTTTTTTTTTGGTTGGATTATTATTCTTATGAGTTGAGGGAAGTGTGTGCTCTTTTCTTGGGCAATTTTTACTTGCCAAAATTTAACTGTGCATGAAATTTTTATTTTAGAAAAAAGGGAAATGACACTTTTGCTCCCTAAAATTTAGAGGGTTAACATTTTTGATCTCTAATGTTTAAAAGTCTACACTTTTAGTCTCTAAGGTAGAAAAAATATATGAATTTCAACCCAACTAACACAAATTGTTTCAAATTAATGTTTGACTATTGGGGTTTAATTTTATATTGGCATTTTTTAACCTCAAACTTTGAAACATCGACACTTTTAGTTATTAATATTTAGGAGTAGACACTTTTAGCTTTCAAACTTATGAAATGAGTAAATAGCATCATTTGCCACTTAGTTTAGGACATTTGTCCAATTTCATCCTTCATATTTAAAATGTTTCAATTTAATCCTTTAATTTATAAAGTTGGTTATAATTGGTCCCTTTAACAGAATCAAACCAAACAAGATTCAATAAAATCAATCACTAATTTTATATTGGCATTTTATATCCCCCAAACTTTGAAAGGTTGACACTTTTAGTCTTTAATATTCGGAGTAAACATATTTAGCCTTCAAAATTACGAAAAGAGTAAATAGCGTTATTTGTTCAATTTTATTCCTCATGTTAAAAAGGTTTAAATTTGGTCTCTTAACTTACAAATTTATTTTTAATTAGTCCTTCTAACATATCAAACCAAAAAAGATTTAATACATTTCACTGACTTGTACAATTTAAATATTTTATTTAAATTGTATTTCTAATTATTTAAATCACTTCCAATTTTTGCATTTTGCAATTTAGATAGTTTAAGGTACTTGATTTGGGGAAATTTTTCTTAAAGGTGGTCAAAGTTGTCAATAAATAAAAAGGGGGTAACTTTTTCTTAATTCCTCAAAAGGGCAAAACAATTTTCCTTTCCAAACAAAATTTTGTTATTTTCAAATAAAATACATTTTCTACGCCTAAACTTAGTTAAATATATAACTTTAAAACATAAATATGACATTAAATGATCATAGTTCATGAATCCAAACATAAAAAATGTTAAGAAGTTAAGACGATTTAAATAGAAAATCATACTTTAATAGCCAGTAGTTAAAAATTTTAAGTTTAAATACTTTTCTTTCTTATTCTCTAAGCTTGAATGTTAAAATATGTAAAAAAAAAAACCAAAATAATTACATAATTTAAAAATTAGTAAAATAACTCAAAGTTTTGATATTTCATTTTTTTTTGTCTGTTTTAATGTTAATAAAAGTAAAATTCACAAAATTCTTTACAAAATTATTTGTATAACTTTCTTAATATTTAATAGTGTTGAATTTTTTGACATCAACAGAAGATTGCTAACATTTAGTTTTGTGTGACTATTTTGTCATATAATTAGATATCAACAGAAGATTCCCACAATATAATTAAATTAGTATTTGCCCGGAGGCATAGCGCGAAGTTTGTGCCTCTGTGATGATGTGAAAGATCAGAACAAACAAACTTGAACACTTCGCGGCAGATTTTTTTTTCAAAATATTATTGGAGTCATGTCCTGTTTTTTTTGGCTCATCCTCTCTCCCTCCTCCTCTGCCCGCCAGTGCACATCCTCGATTCTGGCCTGCGCTGCTAACAAGGCTACTGCAGTGAGTGAGGGGGTTAAGCGCCCGTAATCTTTCTTTCTCAAGATATCTAATTATCGTTAAAAGTAAGAGTTTTTATTTTACTTAGTTATATAAAGTTCTACTTGGAAAGCCAAACAACTTTACCCTCATTGGAAATTAATGGAAAATTATACCTTTTATATTAATTTGATAACTTTCACTTACTTTTTTCAAAAGTTTTTCCATTTTCTCTATTCTTGATATATTTTTTACAACTAATAAAAATATATTGATATTGTGAAAATTATAAATACAGAAGTGACAAAGTGCAAAATAAAACTTGTAAGAAGTATTTTGCAAATGAATAAAAGTTTGGAGTGAATGTTATAATTTAGGGTCTATTTGATAAAAATGAATATTTAAATATGAATGTTGAAGTAATTAAGTTGTTGAAATCTATGTTTGGATTGTGTTGTATTTGAGAATTTTGTATTGGAATGTGAGAAAATTTTGATAGGAATTTTTTATAAGAAAAAGTAATATGAAAAAGTAGATTAGAGGTTTTTTTTTAAATAATGGTTGAAGAATTTTGGCAGGAATTTAAATTTTAAATTTTGAGATAAAATGTTGTTTAAACTTTTTATTTTTATGGTTGAAAAAGGTTAACTTTTTGCAAATAAAATACGAACCAAACATAGCCTTAAGTGTTTAAAATTTAATTTTGAATATCTAAATCATAATGCTGAACCAATTAGTACTGTTTTGATCTGAATGTTGAATTATACAAATTACCATTTTATCCTTCTGTTGATTTTTTTTATTTATATGTACAAATATTATTTTTTAAACTAAGCATCAAATATTATTCATGAAAACATGTAAAAGATACAATTTATCAAAATTAATATTTAAGAAAATAAATCAAATAAAAAATAAATTAATTGAAATTTATTTAACCATTTTATAAAACATAGAAAAATACTTTTGAAAATATGTGCTATGAAAAAAAGAATAAAAGGAAAGAAAGTCACATAAAAATGGTTATTTATAGTTAAAGGAAAAACAAGTTTGTTTGTTAAGTAATTTAATAAAAGAGGATAAATTTGGAAAAATTTGTTAAAAAGTTTTCCTAATAATATTAAGTGATAAGTATTAAAGTAACTTTTATTTTTTAAATTTTCCTACCAAGATTAAGCAGTGCTTAAATAATTAAATGGAGTAAAATTTTGTTATCAAACAATCTAAATTTTAAAATCTCTTAATCTATAAATTTTAAACAATAAATGATATTAAACAGACTCTTACTTTTTTCCATAATGGTTTCTTTCATTACCCTTTACTCTTATGTAAGTTATATGATTGATTGAAAGCACTAAATTCCGTTGGACTTTATTCCGTTAAAAGTACCAATTAAAATCAAAATTGTAAGTAAAAAGACCAAGTTAAAACAGTTTAAACATGAGAGACCATCAAACTAATGTTCCAAGTTGAGAGACTAATTATGCCATTTACCTTTATGAAAACAACTCAAATATTGGGATAACTGACAGAAAATGATATCAAACTATTAGGATTTTTTGTGTGTAGATATTAATTATATTATTTAAATACGGAAAAAATAAAATTTTACTATAAAATAAAGGACAGTAAAAAAGAAGATCTGTATAAAAAGTTTTTTTTCCTAATTAAGTGTTATTATATTATTACTATACTATTTTTCTCTAATTAACTCTAGTATTATTATTATAGCGTTATGGACGAAAACAATTAGGTTCACATAAAAAAATTCATTTAAATATAATCATTCTAATTAACTACGTGTTGTTATAGTGAAAAGAAAATTTTTTATTGAAAAAAAAATATTTTTCCTTAATTAAATAATATAATTACTATTTATATAAACAAATTTTGATAGTAATGTTACTTTTCATTACGTTTCACAATAGTTATTTTTGTAACTTTAACATGTAAAAATATCGACTCTCAAAAATTAAGCATTAAAAGTGTAGCCTTTAAAATTGGGGAAATTTTTTGGGAAATTTGCAAATATAGCACTTTTGACCATTGACTTTGCAAATATAACACCTCACTTTTTTTTCTTTGCTATTATAGCACAAGGTTAGATCGAGTTTGAAGTCGAGCGTTAGGTCGAATTTGAAGTCAAGCATGAGGTCGAGTTTGAAATCGAATTTGAAGTCAAATTTTAGATCGAATATTAGGTCGAGCACTAAGTTAGATCGAATACAATGTCAAGTTTTAAATCGAACACTAGATTATACTCGACTAATTTCTTGTTCAAATAAATGACTAAAATACCCTTATCTTAAATATTTTATTACTAAGTAAGAAGAAAATGATGAGAGAGAAAAAATGATGAGAGAGAGTAGAGAGAGAAAAAAAATGATGAGAGAAGAGAGAGAAAGAAAAAGATGAGAGAGAGAGAAAAAAAAATGAAAAAGAGAGAAGAGAAAGTAGAAGAGAGAGAAAAAGAAGAGAGAGAAGAAAAAGAGAAAAAGAGAAAAAAAAAAATGAAAAAAATGAGAGAGAAAAGAAATGAGAAAAAGAAAGAGAGAGAAGAGAGAAAAAATGAGAAAAAATAGAGAGAAAAATTGAGAAGAAAGAGAGAAAGAAAAAAGATGAAGAAAAGTGAGAAAAGTAAAAAAGAGAGAAATGAAGAAAGAGAGAATGAGAGAATGAAATTAAAGAAGAAGTGAGAAAAATGATGAGAGAGAAGAAGAATTGAAAAAATAAGAAGATGCTCTAGTTCAAATGTAAATAAGAGTGAAGTGCTATGTCTTTGTATTTTAGAAGCTAATATGAGGAGCATTTTTGTCTTTATATAACCTTGAAATGTTAAAACAAAAACAACAACAAAAAGTGATGTGTTATATTTTCAAAATCAACAGTCAAATGTGTTATATTTATAAAATTTTCAAATTTTTTTAATATAAAATTAGACCCAACGGTCAAATATTAGTCAACTCGATTTCTATTAAATGAACGAAAATTTATATATTTACTCAATTTTTGGCACTGAAACCGGGCACTTCAAATAGGATAGACTGATAAGAGTGTCTGTCAACCCCAAACTTTGGACTCAGAGTGCCATTTTTCCTGAAAAAAAAAAAAAAATACAGACTAGGCTAGTAGCTTCTGGCTGTTTTGGCCTTTGAACAACTAACAGGCCATGGTGATGGCACAGGGTGTAGCAAGTGCCCCATTGACATCCGCCTTTATCATTCCAATTAATTATCGGTTACTGCCCATTTCTTTTCCAATCTCAGGGCCGCAATCTCTTAGAATCTCTGCAACTGCTGCTTCACCATCATCAGTAACAAGAACAACAGCAACCAGAAGAGCTTTATCTTTATTTGCACTCACTTCTTTCTCTGTCTTCACACAATTCTCAATTGGCCCCCTTACTTGTTGGTCCCAACCAGCAGGAAAAGAAGACTTTGTAGAGCTACCAAATTCTGGAGGGGTCAAGGCCTTGGACCTTCGAATTGGAGATGGAGATATCCCAGTTGATGGTGATAAGGTAAGCTCAAGTGGGCTTTGGTCTTTTTCATTTCTAGACTATTTGTTTCTTTTCTTTTCTTTTCTTTTTTTCCTGCTTTATAGAAATATTGTAGAGAAATCCCTTTTATTGCTTCATTTGCTTCATAGCTTTAAGGATTCAAGAATGATAGAAACTGAGGAAAGGTGCTATGTGTAGGCTGTGATATGAATTTGTTTGTTGAGGGGCTGAATCAAGCTCAAAAGTAAATGTAATTATGATAATATTAATGTGTTCTAAATTTCTATGTTGAGACTTTTAGACAGCCCAAGTTCAGTTTTTATTTTTTCTTTTCCATAAAAAATTTAGAAATGGTGTGGAAGTTCCACTATAAATACCCAAATTTATTTGCTTACCATTTAGTGTTTGTTGGATTGTTTGATTCTTCTGAGTAGATTTCCTGGAGAAGTATTATTAGATAAATTTTTCCTCTGTATTTTAAGCAATACCATATTAAACGCAAGAGTGATTTTTGCTTTTTTGCATTATACTACTAGCATGCATGGCATCATATTTGATTAATCTCACTCTCCTTTTTGTTAATAAATTGAGATTCAAACTTTCTTGTTCTGACCCATAAAAACTCTCACTTAAATGTTTAGACAGTATATCAACTCTTCAAACTATTTGCTGCACAATTGAAGCATTTGTAAGAATTATCTTTGGGTTATTATTTGCCCTTTCCTGTGGGTATGATGAATTATAACACGATTATCCCATAATTAAGATTTGTGCTTGACTTGAATAATTACAATTTGTTATTGATATAGCAGTAGAATTACATTTAGCTATTTCATGGTTCTTTGGATCCTGTAGAAAATATAGTCTTTTCTTAATGTAATGGTTCTTGCCTTGATCTGCATTGATAAAATAATGCAGTTTAGATGATCTCTAGTGGTTATGACTGAGTAAAAATTGTCGATTGTTTTTCTTTCATTAGCGTTGATAAAGTTATCTAATGTGTAGTGTCCAATAGTTGCAAGTGCATATATGTTGTTTTTGCTTAGTTCTTTGTCAGGATTCTATGGTTTGCTGCATTTGGCTATTAAATGTATATGAAGCTGAGATGCACATTTATAGAACACTACATGTTCATGTAATCGTCACTCCTCACATTCATATGTATGCTGTCTTTGAACTTAAACTACTCCAAACAATCAAAGTAAATAAACTATGCTACTTGCACTTTTGGTTGAAAAAGGTTGCAATTCATTACTATGGAAGGTTGGCTGCAAAACAAGGCTGGCGTTTTGATTCCACATATGATCACAAAGATGCAACTGGTGAATCCATTCCTTTCGAATTCATCCTTGGTTCAGGAAAAGTAAGTTTTGAAAGGTCAGCTGCGTTACATGTATTAGGGCTGAAATTGTTTCTGAGTTATAAATATCTCCAATTTTTGGTCATATATTGAAAAGGTTAGCTGCATTTTCTGTTTCTGTACACTAAATAGTTTTTTCTAGCACACAAGACCAAACTTTATTTTTTACGGTGTCGGTAGTTGATTTCCATGTAAAGTGGATACATACTAGACTTGATAGATTGTTTCCTGTTTAGTTTTCTGAAACGCAAACTAATTGAGGACCATATTCTTCAATAAATCACATATGGTCTATTCGGCCCAGTGTTTAGGATCCTATTTTCATAGATCACAAAAACCTCTAAAAAAAAAAAGGAAAAAAGTAAAAGCATTCTTACATTGATTAAAAAAGGCTTATCATTGATGCTAATCCTTATAACTTAATTCCATAATATTATTATTTTGGTCCTTGTTTGTGAGTAATCTCTATTCCTTGTCAGAAAAATAACATTGGTTCTGTTTACATTTTAAAGCAACAGATTTTTATCGAATCTTTTAGGTCATATCTGGAATTGATTCATCTGTCAGATCCATGAAAGTAGGCGGTATTCGTCGTATCATTGTTCCACCTTCTGAAGGATATAAGAGTACATCTCAAGAACCTATTCCACCTAATGTATGTATTTCCTTTGAAAAGTCATACTTGCCTTTGATGTTTGCAAACTTTCAGTTTGACTAATTTAACTTGCAGTACATCTGATATTTTGATTAAATCTATTTTTATTACTTTTCCTCATTGTACCACCATGCATTAAAATGTTTGCTTACTTCATTGTGTCAAACTTTTACCTTAAATCTGGCTCCATCCTGGTCCACAGTTTTTTGACCGTCAGAGACTGTTTACAACCATTTTCAATCCAACCCGTCTTGCAAATGGAGAAGGATCAACACTGGGGACACTTATATTTGATATTGAGTTGGTCAGCTTGAGGCACTGGTAATCTTATGATTCAGATGCTATTTGGTCTTCTCTCTCGTAAATAGTAACCCATTATGGTGAAATGTATGTGGCTTATGGGATAGGTAGCCTCTTCTCTAAGTAAGCCCTCCTCATTTCATAGATTTTAAGTTGCAATAAATATTCAGGAAATTAAAAGATATCATTTCTGGTTACTGGGCAAGGTGATCCATGCTTTGCCTTGTTTAAATTAATAATGATAATGGTCATTTGAGCCTAAAATTTTCATCTAAAACTAAAAGATAAATGAAGGGAACATATTGTTGATTTCTGGTTCATTGATTGATGAGTGGCACTATTTATATTTCTTGTGAGCATTATGATTGGCATTGTTTAGTAATCGGCAATGGTTACAACCAATTGATTTATGAGTATGATATGACTGCATGGAGGAACGAGCACAAAGCTCATCTTTCTGCACTAATGTGATATATGCCATTGCTGTTATATTTGCATCAAAGCATGTCTACTGTCTATTGGAGCTATTCTCATCTCTGTTCTATATATGCGAAATTTTGCACTAAATCATTTACAAATATCCATCCATTTACTCCATGTTTTCAGTAAAAGCTTGTAATGCAGCTAACGTACCTCAAATGGAACCTTCCAACTTCTCTGCAGCTGTTTATTGTTACAAATTTTGCCCAAATATTGTGGGTTGAGATTATTGTCCTAACAAAATTTGATACTATGCTGACTGCAAGGCAATGATATTAGTTCAAATTCATAAAAAAAGAACTAATGTGGAGAGAGGAGTTGACAATGCAGATTGAGCTTGACATTCCTCAGCAGCTCCATAGCAAGCATTAATCTCATTGATAGCTTGAAGCCTTCACATCACTGGGACAACTACCCTCTGGAAAGGTTTGGTTTAGAGGAACTTGCATCAGAAGTATGAGATTTTAACGCTAGAAATCGGTGTTATGCTGGTTGCATGTGATAGTTACCCTGAGCCACAAGGCAATTTCCGACCCTGCATTTCCATGTCTCCTTTTATGTTTATGTTAAAATTTTAAAATTCAAACAAATTAATGGAATTTCAATATCTTTTTTCCCCACGAAATACAACACGTGGTAGCCCCTCGGGTTGGTTCAATTGGTTCGCTTGTGGAGATTAAGTTCTGATAAAGCAAAAGGTTCAGAGATTAATTCTCATAACTACTTGTCAATAGTTTTAGGGGCATGAGCGGTTGTCCGGGAAAATTAGTCTCATGCTTAGGTTTGTGGTCTGTGTTTGCAGTTAGTCTCACGCGTGAGCTTGTGGGTGTGTTTGCAAGTTCTATAACCCAATAATGGGAGTGTGGGATGTAAGCGAGTTACATAAATTCAATAAATGTGGAGATACTTCTCTTGAAAAAAAAATGGAATGTCTATAAGTCAAATTTCTACCTTGTGCATAGGACGGGCAATTTTATCTATCAATTAATATTTGAATTATTTAATTATTTTATCTGAAAATAGTCACTATGACATCAAATAAGTTAAGAAAAAAATCAAAAGAATAAAAATTTGATAAAATCTAATTTTGGAAAAAAATACAAAAAAGAAAAGAAAGTGATTAATTACAAATTAAATATATTAACTTGACATTTGTTATGTCTAAGTTAAAAATATTAATTAATATATTTAATTATTTATCCAAAAAAAACGTTGAGGAATGAAATGAAAGATTATTACTATATTGACAATAAAAACATTACTCTTTTTGACTCAAAAAAAGAGTTTAGTTTTCCTTAGCTATAATTTTTTTTATTAATTATTAGATATAACACATTTAATGCACTAATTAAATGTATAATTTTACATTTTTATTTTTATTTTTTTAATTATGGGTAAAGTTGGCAATATTTATATAGTCCCAATGAGAACCCAATAGAATGGGAGTTATTAGATTTTTCATATTAATTGGAAATAAATGAGAGGGATGTTATTAGGATGGGAATTTTCTGGGTGGGTTATGAGATATCCATGAGTCCTAATGGGAATGGTTAAATGGATAATTATTATGTAATATTGAATAATTAATTATTAGTGATAATTTAAAAAAAAAATATTAACATAATGGGATTTAATTAGAAACATGTAGTTATTTTTATTGGAAATTTATTGGCTAATTAAATAGAATCTCATTGTGATCTAATAATATCATCTAATTGGGATTCCAATGGGTAATGTGGTTATCCATTCTCATTGTCTATCAATCCCACTCAATATTTAAAATTAATGGGTATTTAATTACGTATTCCCATTAATTTCCCATCAATTAAATTCTCACCCAATTCTCACCCTTTTCCATCCAACCATCCAACTGCCACCCATAATTATGAGTATACACAATTAGTAGTAGTAAAGATATTTTCATATTTTAGTTTGAAAGTGGATTTTTTTTTTTTTTGAAAATGGACTCTGTTTTTTAAACAGAGGGAGTAGTTAGATTATTTATTATAATGTTTGATAAGTATCATTTAAGTGGGGTTTGATTTGTCACTAAGAAACATAAAAAGATAATAAGACTGATAGTATTTTGACAAAATAATAAGTATATTAGATGAATATTATTATTAATACTAACTATTAGTCTGTTTTTTTTTAAACTAAAAGTAACTAATTGTATTAACTGTTGAAATTACAAAGTTAATATAATATAGGAGAGGGTCATTTAAGACCTCGTCCTAAGACAACTAACCTAATTTAGTAGATCGTGGTTAAGACATGACACCCTGATAAAACGAGACTGCATCTCCTAGTTAACCTAGCTAAGAGCAACAAAATCCTTAGCTTGTTGGCCTCTACTTAGCAACAATCGAAGCAACAACGGACCAGGCAGATTTACCCTGTGCGGCACTAGTTGGCCATAACTCCTGTTCCTGCGCGGACTTATGTTGCGTATCATCGTGTGCTTGTCACTCCTCCCAAACTAGTACCCTAAAACCCTCAATAGGAAAGTCTTGCCGGTACCTGCATAAAATGACCACTAATTTCGAAGTTCAGCTTGATGGCTTTCATGAGACTGCTCAACTCTAACTCCGGAACACAATCCTAATGACCTAGGGTACAGAAAGACCACCATACCAACATAAAAACCAAAAAAAAAAAAAACTGAGAAAATTAATAATTTATTTTTATTTATTGAAATATTAATACGTAAGACAACACATCATGTCTACGTACCATTGTTCGAAAATGTCCACGCTGGCATCATTTTATTATGTTAGTGTAGATATAAATGAGATTAGGTAGTGGTAAAATTAGCTGCATGATAAGTCTTAAAACTAATCTTATTCGGAGTTGGTCTTGATATTAAGTCACAATCCTAGTATGAAAATCTAGGGATGTCATACGCATCATTCATCTCATATTTAGAGACATCCTTAAAGGTTCCATTAGGATTAGGACATTATTTCCTTAATTTGATACATTCAATTACTCACTTTTTGCTCTTTTTATTTTTTATTTTTCATTTAAGTTAACCATACATTTGTACATCAAAGTCAATTAGTTTGGACTTTGGAATATCTTGAGCTGCTAACACCAGTTAAGAAGGATAATTGGATATCTAATTTTGAGAAAAATGTAGACGAGGTTTGTTTCTTAATCTCATTTATGCATACAACCAAGAATCAAGATCTATGACACTAGGAAAAGTCTAAAACTCTATGTTATAGGAGTTTTTTCCCAAAATATTAACTAAATAAATATAAATTAAATAAATATTGGTGTTTAAAAAAGTGTTCAATTTCTACTGAAATTGACATCTGAAATATCGACTTTGAAATCGATACCGTGAATGTCGACTTTAAAGTCGACACCGCGAATATTGACTTTGAAATCAACATCTTAGATGTCGACTTCAAATAATTTTTTTTAAAAGAATAACTAGCCCTACTTTCACAATTTCTCATTCTTCTCCCATTTGTTTTTGCTGCCCTCCTTCCCCCTCTCAATTTCTCCTCTCCCAACCCTTGCAATTCCAGCTCCAGCCCTTCAATTTTTTTTTCTCCTCTCCCCCGCTGCACCCCACCTTCTTATCCCCTTCCCAATCTCCCTTCCCCTTGCTACGCCAATCCCCTCCCCTTCGGAGCCCCCCTCCAATTCCGTTGCACCTCTTTCCCCTCTTCCCCTGCAAGCTGCCGCACCCACTACTGTCCCCCTTCCCCCCAAATGTTTTTTTGCTTTTTTATTCCCACCCCTCATCCCATCCATCCCTCCCTCCCTCCCTTGGCCAAACCCCACTGTTGCCCCCCTTCCTCCCTACTCTCTCCCATCCTCGCCTCACCCCTGCCCACCCCTCCCTTCTCTCCCCGCACTCCCACTCCCTAGGCAGAAAAATTTGTTTGTTTGTTTGTTTTTTTTTTTTTTGTAGAAGAATGTGATGGAAAAAGAATAATAAATCCCGAACATATATTATGGAACAAGAAGACTATGTACTGTTATGTGGAATCCATTTTTAATCAAATTTTTACCCTTGAACATAGTTGGTATCTTGGAACAGAGAAGATGATTACTGGTGTGGGTGGGGCACTAGGAATTGAGAAAGAGAAGAGTCAATAATGGTCCCCATACTCTCTTGTTGGTGATCAGGGAATGATGATTGTGTGAATTAGATACCAAAGGGATAGGAAGCGATGATTGTGTGAAACCTTTGTAGCAAGGAAAAGGAGGAAGGGCGGGATGAGAATTTTTTTTTTTTTTTAATTTTGCTTGAAGTCGAAATCTTAGATGTCCATTTTGGAGAAATTGACTTTGAAGTTGATTTCTCTAAAATTGACTTTGGCATTTTTTGAATCATATTTAAAATAATAATATTTAAATTAAAAAAAAAGAAATATTTGCTTATTTGACTCATGTTATAGTTAATCAAGATCAAATTTTGACACCAATTTAAAATTCAAGAATGGAAAACAAATGTATGTCAGTGGGTATTTAAAATTTTAAACAAAAACAAAGTTTCGATTTATTTTGAAAGTTATATGCTTAAAATATTTGAAATGCATACAGACTCACGCGTTTAGAATTCTTGTAAAATCACAGCCCCATGAATACATAGAAAAAAAATGGAGACATTGTGCAATAATATACGAAGAAAGAAATAAACTATAGAATAATGCGCTAAAGTTGTAACTAAAATTCCTCTCCCAAAAATTAATCTCTTTATATAAGGAAACAAAAATTCATTTTTCACCTTTTTCCTTGTCTCCAAATTTTAGTCATGTTTTCAATAAAATTTCCATAATATGTTTAATTAATAATGACTTTGTACAGCCCCAGAATCAAAAAATAATAACACAAGTCTAAAATTATAGATCTAATAAATATTTACTCCATCTTAAAATAATAGTTTACTTTTAGTTTGGTAAGTTTTTTTAATTTACAAATTAAAATATATTTAATGTACTATTAAATATATAATTTTTTAATTTTAAGTCATATATTGTTGTTATTAATAAGGATAATATAGAAAAAAAGGTTTTAAAAGTGAATTCGTTTTTTTTAAACAAAAAAATTTAAAAGTAAACTATTTTTGGAGACATAAATAGTAAATCTTTTTAGTTTGTTATTATATAATAATCATTAAAATAAATATTAGTTACTTATAAATAAAAAAACTATGACTATTATTATTTATAATAAGTTTAATCTAAGTAAAAATTCTATTTCAGGAAAATAAATTGCAGATTTATAAAGTTTGGAATACATAATTATAAAAAGAAAATAAGTGCAAGACTTATATTTTGTTACCAGCTAGATGGCAATAAACTAAATGTGTTACTTCCTATATTTTAAAAAAATACTCCACTTTTGACCGCTTTAAAGTCATGCTTTTAAATTATAAACTCTTTTTTATGGGGAAGAAAAAGTGTCCGTTATTAATGCCAAATTATTAGTATGGTTAAATATAAATTAACAAAATGACGCAACATAGTACTCCCTCCATTAAAAAAAACAAAAAAAAAAAGGGTTTTACTTTCAAAAATTTTCTTTGTCCTTAAAAAGAAATTTACTTTTAGAGCAAATTCTTATAATATCTTCACTAATAATGATTATGTATGATCTACTTTTAAAAAGTAAGAATAAAATAGAAAATTATGTATTTAATAATGAATTAAATGAAAATTTATGCTTTACCCAAAATAAGCTTTTTTTTTTAGCTCAAAGAGAGTAGTATATATATAAAATGTATCTTCTTCTAACACCTCTCGATCTGCATGAATCCTTATAATAATAATAATAATAATAATAATAATATCTATTATATTAAAGAAAAAAGTTTATCAGTCGACTTCAATGTAATTATTATGATTTTTAAAAATATGCTTGTCTTTTACCTCTTTAATTAATTAAAAATATTAGTAATACTAGAGTTCTATTAAACATTGGATAGTAATATAAAAATTCTATTAAAATTCTATCTAATTTTAATTTATATATAAATATATTTATAGTTATTATCTCTATTTAAAATGAATGGTTATCTATTAATATATAATCCTAATATAACTTTAATATTTCGTGATTAATCAAATTTTACTCTAAGTTCAAAAATTGATCAATAAATTTTATTGTTATGAATACTAACCATGCAAAAGTTTTTAATAGGTGTAGGTAACAAAATTAGATTTGAGAAAAAAGTCCCAATACTCTATAATAATTTTTTATGAATATTCTTATTTTTTTAATATTTCTTTAAATATTTATATTTCAAGGTCATCTCAAATAGCCTCATTGAAAGTTGCAATAATAGTTTCCTCAGTAACATTATCGTGAATCTTGCATTGGAGCTAATCCCTCTACGTTAATCAATAATCAATTCCCTTTCCTAGAACCTCTGGAAGATCTTGGAAATTCGATGACTTTCATAAGGCCGCTTGGAAGAATGAATTCCTTTATTGCGCCTAAACGAGTTTCACGGATAAAGATAAATCAATTATTTAAAGAGAAATTGTTCATCATTGGACCTTTAAGCCTCGTGTGTATAGTATTGGCAATGGACATCAAAACGCAATGAACATTGTTTATGGAGAAAAAATAGGTGGAAAGCACTTTGGTTTGAGAAAGAAATTTTAATACCGTGCAATAATTTTTGATGTTTTTTAATAATTAAAAAAATAATAATTATGTTTTACTTATATTTTTTTTAAATTAAAATTTTGAGGTTGCTTATATTGTTCTTGTGAATATTTTGAATGGACTCGAATTCTTTAATCTCTTTTATTTTAAAAAATAAATTGAAGAAAATTGGTTTAAATTTAGATTAAAAATTAATAATTTTTTAATATATTTATTCGTTCATTCTATTTTGATTTCCATATTTTCAATATATTTCTTTTTTTTTTCTATTTTTTCTTATCTATTCAGTTGCGTAAGTTATTTATTATTTTTTTTACATTTAATTTCTTGATGAAAATTAAGGTAATTCTTAAAACTAATTACAACAATAAAAAATAATAATTTCATGGCTTCAATGACAAGTTTAATTAATATTTTTAAATTTGTAGTTGTATATTTAACAATATACTTTAAATTATATTAAATTTAAATTTAAATTTTTAAAAGGATAAAACTAATTATTTTAATTTTATATATACATACACATATATATATATATATATATTAAGACACCCATGCATTGTGTGAATTACTAGAAACTAGTAATAATAGTGATGCATAATGATTAAATAAATATTGATTGTAGTGGGGAATCGTAAACTGTCAAGGGAATGATATTAAATATCTTTTGACCCTTCGATTCTAGGAGTGGCAAAAATCAATCTAACACAAAAAAATCAACTTACAATCCGTTATTTTAACTTATTAGGTTGGGTGTTACTTGAGTCACAAGTCATATGGGTCATACAACTTAGTGGAAATTTTGTCAGTCGACGGTGGTGGGTGTAAACGAATTAGTACATTCGGTGAACAGTTCATGAACAAGCTCAATTTCGTTCGTTTATGTTCGTTTGTTAAACTAAATGAACAATAAACGATCAGATTTTACTGTTTGTTTGATAAATGAACCGAATATGAACAAATATGTGTTTGGTTCGTTTATGTTCACGAACAAACTTGTTTACTCTTCATTAATAAGCTCATTTAATGTTCATATAAAGTTCGTTTATTGTTCGTTTATATTAAAATAATAATATAATATAATATAATATAATATATATAATAATATTAGTATTGTTCGTTTAATCGTTCATGAACATATTAACAAGCTGTTCATGAACATGTTCGTTTAATGTGTTAATAAACATATTCACGAACACTTATCGAACACTAATAAACGAATATAAACATGCTTGAACACAAATATGAAAATTTAAACGAACATGAACCGATCTCGAAGAGTCTTAAAAATGAACGAACAATTCACGAACGATGTTTGTTCGTTTATGTTCAACTTGTTTACACCCCTATCCATAAGTGTTTTTGGCTTCACCCTTCCGGCAAGCTTGCCCCAACATTGCTGCATGTTGATCCCCAAGACATCCAGCTAAGGGATCCCAGTACCAGGCCATCCCTTAGCAATATTGCCAATTTTCTTAGAGTTACTAATTATTTTTGGCAACGTACTAATAGAAATCCCAAGTGTTTCCAGGGTAGGCTTATCCCAATCAAGAGTTTTCAGGTTCATCAACATAGTTCTTGGGGCATTGGAGATATCAGTTACATGTAAACCGTCTTTAACCCCCCCTCCTGTCATGTTCCAAATTAGCCAAGTGTCTATAGTACCAAAGAGGGCATCCCCTGTTTTCACAGCATCCTTAACAGCATCCATGTTTTCTAACAACCACAACAGCTTCGGGACAATGAAATAAGTGCTTATCGGCAAGCCACATGTATCAACACAATGGTTTCAGCCCCCAGATAACTCCTCCTCCAATTTTCTAAGAATAGAAAATAGTTCTTCCGAAAGTCAAAACAATAGAAAGATTTCTTGAAATACGCATCACTCCAAGATTAAAATCAACAAAAGAACCATATATGAGAATTAAATCAGTTTCAATCATAAAAAACGCTGAAACAACATTAGACTTATACTCATTATTAGACTCGATCATTAATTCTTGATCTGCTCAGCAATAATAGAATTCCCAATAACAATTCTAGAAATTCAAGATACAGATAACATATAATAAGCCTACCTATTTAGAATTCGACGAAAAGGTTTTAGAGAACGTAAAACTATAAACAAACAAATAAATAAATCTCTGTTACCCGCAAATGGAGCTCGTGCGAACATCCATCCAAACAATTGCCTTGTACAGAGGTTTGCCCATGGATTTGCTCCAAACCACAGTGATTTCTCTTTGATTGGTCAGACCAATGGCTTTCAATCCACTGTCAACATTATGCCCATCAGCGGTGGCCTTATCAATAGCCTTGGATATACAAACTCTTAACACTTTCAAGAATCTCCATTGGATCATCCTCAACCCATCTGCAAAACCCAGAACATAATACACAATCCATCAAAAAGGGTCACCAAGACTCAAAACTCCAATAAACCCGAAAGAACAAAGATTCAAAATTTTTCCCAATCCAAAAACAAACATATGGTAATTTACCTTGCTTGTGGGTAGAACTGGGTGAACTCCACTTGGTGAGATCCAATGGGGTTGGCAGCGCGGTCATCCATGATGAATCTCGTGCTGGTTGTGCCTTGATCAGTCGACCCAATGAAGACTTCTTCTTGAACCATTCTCTTTGTTTTGTTGAAAAACAGAGGAGAAACAGAGAGGGAGGATTCTGCGCTTGACTGCTGAAGTAAAAAACAGAATAAGAAAATGCATTAAATGAGAATGAGCCGGTTTAAAATATCTATGTTTATTTAAAAAAAAAAAAAGCTGTTTATTGGGAAAAAAGGTTTTGACTTGTGTTATATAATAAAATATTTATTATAATACTATGTTTATTTTATACATTGTTTATATGATAAATGCAATACTTGCACCAATTCAAAGAAAAAAAAAACAAGCATTGGCCATTTAAGATTTTTATTTTAACATTTTTTTTGGGTTCGGGGGAACTTGGGACAGGTGGAGCCCTATTGCCAACGGTTCCGTGCTATTGATGTTTTGGGTGGTAGTTCTTGTTCTTGAGCTGGTTTCTGCTGTTTCAAAATCAGGGTTAGCTCCGAGTGCAAAGGACATGCTGTCGAAATTTTTTGAGGGGTAGGTTCGTTAGCTAGAATCATAAGAAAGATCAGTGGTTAATGTCTTTATCGCTGGAGGAACACGATATGGAGGAAATAGATACCCTACTAGGAAGGATTCCTTTCACTCTTAGTAGGATCTTTATTTCTTTTATGGTGTATTTTTGTGGGATGGTGGGTTGCATTCTGACATGTTGTCATTTCGTCTTAGCCAACACTAGAGTTAGTAAAAGCCCGATTTTGGGGGACATTAGATTGTAAATGTTCATTGCTACAAAGTGAATACAATTATCGACCGTTTGTTAAAAAAAAAAGTATTGGACGAGAACTTATTTTAAATAAAAAATATTAAATATTAAATATTAATATTTTAAATTATAAAAATAATAAAATTTTTAATATTTATATAATAATTTAAAAAATAATACTAATAAATTAATATTCTAATTAATTTTAATGACATAATATATAATAATATAAATAATATATTTATTAAAATTTAAATATATGTATATTATATATCACTATTATATCAAATAAAAAAAATTTGTTTATTGATTTTAATATAATTATTATAAATATTAAAAATTAAATTATCTTGTTATTATCATATAATTAACAAAACAATAACTAAAAATCTGAAGTCATGCACCATGCTAAAAAATTGTTTGAATGGCTTTAAAACATTCCTGAAGATAAAACATACTTTCGTGCTTTTTAACAAAAGTGGGCAGTAGTTCGGCGGCGGTGCTATTTCAACGTCTGCAGTTCGGCTTTCACGAAGCGGCATGAGGTGATAGTTAGAGATTAAGTTCTAGTTTCTTTCACCACAGGCCATTTGTAGTGAGCCAATTGAGATGTGTAGTATCATTTTTGTATAGTATTAGTGACCCGATATAACCGGGTTTTTGTACTTTTGGTTGATCCTAGGTTGTCTAGCTTTTCAACCTGTGCCGCTTTGCGACTTTTGTCCCGTTCTGCGGGTGGCTTTGCCCCTTGAGGGCTTTTTGCCCCTTTGAGGGCTTTTGTTTTCATGAATTATAGCACTGTTCTCAGTAGCGACACCACGAAACTCTCTAAGCCCTTGCGGCTCTGTATATTGGTCATTATGCCCTTTTATCAATCTACTATCATTTCAGTCAAAAAAAAAAAAAAACAAAAGCGGGCAAGTACAACAGGAAAACAAAATGACCGGTAAAGGATATTCTCTCATGATTATCACCAACATTAAACTCAAAGACACCAACATCCACTTTAAACACTAAAACTGCTACTAATTCCTTGTAGATAAGGGGTAAAATGCAATTACCGAAACAATTTACATGACACGAAGCCGTGAAATAGCCTCTTGCCACTATTTTGGTTAGAAAAGCATATTTTTTGGGTTAATTACATCCCGCCCCCTGTGGTTTGTGTATATTACGAATCGAACCCTTTCCTTTGGGAAATCTACACAAAACCCCATTGACTAACTGAACTGCTAAGTCAAAAGCCTAAATCGGTGAAAGGACAAAAAAACCAAGGGAGAAGATGTGCGGGCAATGGAAAAAAAATAAGAAAAGGTAGGAAATGTGAAAAGACAAAAACCCACCTTATCTGAAATTGACCAAAACAAAATTCAACTTTTGGTCCCCCACAATCAGACGAAAAGCTTTCGAATTGAGTAGAAACTCAACCCATTTTGAGAGTGTGTGGTAAATTTGTAGAGATTTCACCGATTAACCGTCAAATCCTGTATGCCTGCATGAATCGAAGGAGCGTGAAGTGAAAGAAGGAAGGTATTTCAGATTGAGGTTGAGTGCAGAAGACTGATGAAATGGTATGACCCCGTGGTTTTTTTCATAGCTTGCATGGCAATATTGCTGTCAATTTTTAGTGCGAGTGATGTAGTAAAACCTAGATATCCTATCGCTACGTGGTTTTTGTGAGCGTGGATTGTGGATCTGAAATCTGGCAGAATTGCATATGTTGGTGTGTTTTTCATTATTTACATTTTGGAAGATATGACAGTGAAAATAAGAAATTGAGGGGTGATACAACATGTTTTTTAAGTTATAGTGTATATGATTGCATATAATTATGAATGAGTGCTTATTGTTAAACCCTAGGGTTTATTAGTTGGATTTTTTTGGCATGAAAAACCTTAAATACTTTTTTATTTATCAATAATAAGCCTTGTGATAAGTTTAAATCTTGCGTTATGTTATTGGTTTGCTTTTTTGATTATAAAAGGTGTGTATAAAAATTTGAAATATTCAATCAAACTGGTTCTTGCAGGATCACATAGCGTATACAATTGAATTTCAATTCGGAAATGGTAAATTTGCTATAACTAATGTTGATCCTGACAGATATTCATATATTGTTTTGCTTTCGGATATTACTGAAAAGGTTTTCAATGACCTTAACAAATGGAAGACCATAAATCTTTTCATTGCCTGTAATGTGCCTGGTAGTAAAGATAGGAAGATCATATCTTCAAAAAATGATGTTATTGAAATGTTCAATCTGGCTGATGACAATGGGTTGATTAGGTTATATGTTAGTGATACAAATAGTTCTGTTGTTGTTGTTGAAAGTGAAGTTGGCAATGAACCCCATATTCCTTCTAGTAGTTGTCCACTAGGGAAGAAAAAGAAAAAGATGCCCCAAAAAATGTAGTCTAAAACCATTCGTACTGTAAGAAGAAGCAAAAGACTATGTGTGGTGAAAGAACCTAATTTCGTAGATAAAGGTAAGGCACCTGTGAGCTCTAAAGAGGATATTGGTAGTGAAGGTGGTTTGTATGCAATTAGTGACGATGAGGAAATGATCCCAGATGTTGATGATGAATTGTTTACCAATTTTGTGTATGATGAACATGCCAATAGCTTTGGCAACACTGGTGATGCCCTATCTGATTATGAGTCCGATGATGAAGTTGAGGCCTGTAACGATTCAGATAGTCAGCTTGAGAATGATATACGTGGTTTATACTTAAATGCCAATGAGTTCAAGGTTGTCAAGGGTGAGAAGTTCAAACTGATGGCTGGAATGGTCTTTGAGGATGTGTCCAGTTTTAGGAAAGCATTGTATGAATATTTCATCCTATGGGGGTTCACATTAGTTAGGGTGAAAAATGAGAAAGCCAGGATTACTGCTGTATGTGGTGATGACCATTGTGAGTGGAGAGTCCATGCCTCGGTGCTTGCAGATGGTACGACCTTCAAAATTAAGACATGCAATCCTGAACATTCGTGCAATGCCCTTAAGAGAGTAACGGCCTCTGTCGACTGGATGGCCAAAAAAATAGAGGGACTTGTGAGAGCAGATAGGCATGTCAAGCCTGAAGTGATCCGAGAGGAACTGTTGAAATTTGGGGTTCATCCAACCAAGATGCAAGAGTGGAGGGCCAAGACAAAAGCACTTGAAATGGTTGATGGAAACCATGGAGATTCATATAGGCTACTTCCGAAATACTAGTTGATGGTCCTTAAAACCAATCTTGAGAGTATAGCCAAGATTCATTATCACACGTCCATTAGTCGTGCAGTTCCCTCTATTCGGAGGTTCTTCCAAGGACTAAATGTGCTAAAAAAAGGGTTCCTAGATGGCTATCTACCCTATATAGGGTTTGATGGTTGCCATTTGAAGGGACCTTATGGAGGTGTTTTGTTATCGGCCATTGGGATGGATGGAAACAATGGTTTATTCCCTATTGCCTTTGCAGTAGTTGAGAGTGAAAACAAAGATAGTTGGATCTTCTTTTTTGAATGGCTATCTGAAATGCTTGATGGGTTTCCTGCCAATAGAAGATGGACTTTCATGACGGATCGACAGAAGGTAAAGAAGATAAATTACATTGATGTGTGATATTTTGTACTTGTCTAATGAATTTCTTGTGTGTCTTATATATTTCCAGGGGTTGATAGAGGCCATTAACTTTAAAGTACCTCATGCAATCCACCGAAAGTGTTGCAGACATATTTTTTCCAACTTCAGAACCAGATTCCCTCCTTTAGTACTTGGGAAACAATTTTGGGTGGCTACTAGATCATACACTAAGCAGGGTTTCAACCAAGCCATGGATAGGATAAGACAGCTAAACCCTCAAGCCCATGCATGGTTAGATAACATAGGAGTTGAAATGTGGGCAAGACACACTTTTCCCCACGATATGAAAAACAACCATATCACTAACAATGCTACTGAATCTTTTAACAGCTGGGTGGGGGATTTGAGGGAGAAGCCCATTTGAGTTTGATGAAGGGTTTGCGAACTAGGTTAATGGGTAAAATTCAGAAGAGGTATGCTGCAGGGTATCAGTGGGGAAATAATATGGTGCCTAGGGTGATAGAACAGCTAGGATTGCTGTCCAGAAGTGTAGAACCTTGTCATTTGTATTTGGCAGTGGAACTACTTATCAAGTGAAGAAAGGAAATATATCTTACATTGTCAATACCCAAGAAAGGTCATATGACTGCATGGTGTGGAACTTGACTGGCATTCTATGCATACATGCCACGGTTGTGCTACTTGACCGGAGGCAACAGCTAGAGGACTATTGTGATATGGGTTTGTCTAAGGAAATGTACTTGAGAGCATACGCAACCCTGCTAAATCCCATCCTATACGTCACTTTTTGGCCCAATTTGCAGAGAACGAAGTTTCGGAGGTGTTGCCTCCTGAAAATAGAAGAAGATGTGGGAGACCGAAAGTAAATAAAAGACGTGAGGAAGGAGAATCTGCAGCTGTTGGTCAGAGAAGATCAACAACTTTAAAGTGCGGGAGATGCATGCAGTATGGACATAATAAGCGGACTTGTGCAAGTGGACCCACAAAGAGACAAAAGCGTAAAGTTCAAGTGAATGTCAGTTGGCTTCTACTGGTTGTCATTTGTTTACTATGTTATCAATATATTCCCTTGGTTGCAGGTGAAGATGGCTGCACATCAGGTGAACACTGGCAATGGTGGGGGAGAATATCAACAAACGTCGCCTAATGTGGGGCAGCAAAGTCAACCCGAAGCTAGTTCGAATGCACAAAATTCCCAGGTAAAATGTTGTGTTACATTTTACCTTTGCTAATTGTAAATCTGAGATAATTTCATTTTTCCTTCCCCATATGCATCAGGGAAATTCCTCCCAAGTTGCTGCAAGGAAAGCCAAGGTTGATCAAGTTTTGCATAATGAAGATGCACTAATGTCTTCCCTCAATTCTGCTGAGCATGGGCAAGACGCTGTACCTGGCAATGATTCACGTCAGATCACACCATCCAAGAACAAAGAATTTTTCAAATTCATTTGCCATGGCCTAGACCTTTATGACAAGGACATATGGAATCTGGATTGGTGAAGGTAGTATGGCTTTGCTTTGCCACTTCAAACCTAGACTCTGGATTGGTGAAGTGTCTTTTGACTGCTTGTATATTTGGTTTTGTATTTAGTTGGTACTGCTTGCAAGGATAAAAGTAGATCACTTCTGGTTTTGTATTTTGTATTTGGTAGGAAATATTGGAAATATTTTGGGGTTCTCTTTTGCTAGCTATGCATGGACATACAGTCTTTTGGTTGTATATGTGGCTATTGTTGGTTGGAAGAATATGGGATTATTTGGAATCCTCTTTTGCTTGTTTTGTAAACGGAATATGGTTTGTGATGTGGATTGTCTTTGTTGAATCTTGGATATCCCCTCATTATAACAAATATGGATTTTTCCCTTGTGGAATGCAATTTCCTCTACCAATTCAGAGACTTCTATGTCCATGTTCTTACCTGTGCAGTCCATCATCACTGAAAATGCGTTCAAAAAACACCAACATACAATTCCAGTTGCCAAAATACACAAACATCCAATTCCAGTTCCCAACATACACAAACATCCAATTCTAGTTGCCAAAATACACAAACATCCATTCAACATCCATTAATGTACTGCAACCAGCGCATACTACAAGTTCACATAAAAAAAATAAAACAAAGAAAGAATGCCAATTCCAATTTTCAGTTATCCTTTAATTAGTTGAATAAGTAAACTCAAAATATATGCAACCAATAGCAGCAAATTCAAATTAACTAATGCCCACATTATGCCATTGCAAGTTAGTTGTGGGTTTCTATTTCTGTTACTGGTACTGGGAAATAGTGGCTCATGTTCAGGTTGCCTAAACCTCTTGCAATTTCTGCATTTTGCCGACACCCATTTCAACCAACCATGATCGATGCAAGAGTAGTATAATCTGCCAGGATTTTTTGCTGACCTAGACACCATCACGCAGGCTCGCCTTCCACACTGACCACAATTTATGCTTTCCGTCCATACATTATTAAATGCACAGCTGTTGCAAGAGGATGAAGCTATCCCTGTGCAGATCAGCAAAAGCAGAATTTGTACAACAAATCCAGTCAAAGCAGAGCATATGATGTTGCTACAGGAAGAACCCAACACTTCTATTAAGTTTGTCAAGTATGTTTACCTTCTTTCTAAGGCCAGGAAGAACGCTACACTGCAGCTGCCATCCTGAACCCTTGAAAAATGAAGCCGTCGGTCTTGGCTGAATTTTGCTTCTCCCACCCATCAGATACCAACTTGTCAAGTTGGATTTTATGTTTTTGACAGAAGGTTATTTTCGTCTCCCAAAAATGGAGATGGTTAATAAGATAATTGAAAGGGTACAACAGGAAGTTCAAGATTTTTTTCCCATGGATCCCAGCCAAGGACGTCAATATTCTGGTCGTTAAGGGAGTTCATGTCCTAGTTCAGTTAGTCAAGAGGGTTCTGTGTAGATTTCCCAAAAGGAAGGGTTAGATTCGTAATATACACAAACCACAGGGGGCAGGATGTAATCAACCCTATCTTTTTTATTCATTGAACTATTGGGCTTTCTATTCATTTAATGGCCCATTCACCACATGATTCGACCATTCGGCTTACCTGGGCCAGACAGCCAGAGGCCTTGGATTTCACTCAAGCAAACGAATGTAACTGGAACAATTAATTTTCTACTCAACAAACGAAATTGAGAAAATTTAGTCCACTTGTAATGAAAATCAAAAAACCATAAAGAAGAGAGATCATATCTGCCTATTAGTTTTGAGTCTTTTTTCAGAGTAAATCACTTTCATGCTCTTTTTAAAAAGAGCATCTATTTAGTATCTATTAATTTTTAAAAATTTGAACATATTAAAATTTTTATTCCTTTGAATAATTTAATTTTTATTGGTTTGTTTTTTAAAATTAATTACTTTTTTTTTTACTTTTTTTGTAATAATTATAAAAAACTTTAACAGTAATATTTTTATCCTCAATATATATATTATTATCTACTTTTTTCTTTTACTCTTTTTTTTATGACCTTATTTACTTCCCCACCTCCCCCCAATTTGACTTCTTTTTTTTTTTTTTTAATTTTGAGTCATAGTAAATTGTACTTTTGTAGGATCATTTCACATTTATTTATAAGAATTTTAGTTTTTTATTTTATGATTTTTTATTTATAGGGATTAATCATTCACTTTATCTATATATAAAATTTCAAAAGATTGTAGTGAAATATATAACATAGAATTATGATAAAAGTCAAAATTACAATTAGTTTTATGATTTATATATAAAGAGTTTATAATTTCGAGTTTATAATTTATAATATTTTCTAAAATTATAATTATTATTTAGCAGTTTTATTTTAAAATACTTTTCTTACCACAATCTATGAATTCATATACTTTTATTCAAGAAATATTATTTCATACTTTCATTAATTTTAATTACTTGAGAATTTCTCTTTAATATATTTTAATATTTACTTTCTTTAAACTTTTAGTAATATGTATTTAATAAATTATTAACAAAATTATGAATATTTCATACCTTGTATGAGAATTTTATACTAATAAATAAATTTAAAGGGATAAACGTGACGATGACAAAAGTGGGGTTCTTTTCCCAGTTAGATGTGAGGGAGAAAAACTCACCCATCACTCACTCCAAAGCCCCCACACCCACAGGGATTAAATGGGACAATACTTATAGATAGCAGGTATCCTTATCATCTCTAGTCTGGCGGTGGGATTAAATGGGACAATACAATGGGAAAATGGTCCTTCTACAACTTGGAACGACCCAATAAGAAGTTATAATACTACAAAGTATTTTGGTAGACACGCTCGTTTAGGACAAAATTGGGTCAACACTTAAAGATCTGTTTGGACAGATATTTCTCATTTGCAAATAAGTTCTTAAATAAAAATAAATTATTTAAATATATTTTTATTTTGAAATTTAAAATTCAAAATTTTTCATTCAAATTCCTCTCACATAATTTTAAAAAAAAATTATTTTTATTTTTCTATCAAAAAATACCTATCAAAATTTTCACACACTCTAATATAACTTTTTCCAAATACATCGCACTCCAAACAAACCCTAAATACCTATGTTTCGGGGACTATAAGCCCAACCAAGTAAGTGATAAAAATTCATGATTTTGGATTATTAGTGATTTTGTTGACCAAAGATGGGCTTGGTGTAATCCAAGACTTTAGAAAAATGGGCCTTCACCTACCTTTGTCGAGAAACCCAACAAAATCCAACGTCATTCACAATAAATTGGGGAAAAAAAATGATCCAATTGCATCGGGAGACAATTGGCATTTTTTGGTATAAATAATTGCATACAAATCGAAGAAGGTAATTTATTGTGGATTTTTAATTTCAGGAATGAAATTTAATTGTTGATGGAAAGGAAAAGAAAAGAAGCACATAAACTTTTTGAACATTTTTTGGCTTAGGTTAGAAAATCATACATAGGTTAAGTAAGAAGAAAAGAAACTCAACCGAGCTAAAAATTACACAAAAGGAAATGATCAACTTTTATTACAGAACAATTGAAGAGTTGCAGTCATGGAAAACAGGAAGATGAATCAAGAAGAAGAAAGTTATCAATTGTCTAACCGACTTAACAACCAACTTAACTACTTTTAACTACAAGAAGGTTTTGGAAAGTTTTGGAAATTGTTCTAATAAAAATAGTTGCACAGTTTCTAAATTGATCACACTTTCATATTTTTTTTATTGATAATCCATGCCTCTTGTCTCCTTGTGATTATTTTGGTTGGTGATGTATCAACATTCAAAACCACATTAGGTATGAACCTTTGAGTAATTTTCAAGAGTGTTAAATAGATAGGTTGAGTCACTCAAGAGTTATGCTATCCGTGAATTGTAATTTTACGAATCATTATCTAATTCAATTTATATAATTACAGGTCAAATTTGAATTGGGTTATTTTTGAATTTGGTTGAACCTTTATGATTTAATAGGTTAAAATTTTTAATTAAAAAAATTATAAAGGTGGCAAGCTGGCCTGTTGCTACTAGCTAGAATTAGCTAAATTGTCAAAATTTGGTCGGAATCTAGCCAACCAAATTTGGTCCGTTAATCAAGGCGGCCATGACCTATTAGTCTAACTCAATAAGTGGCTTTACACTATTACAAGGGGAAGGGGAAATACCTATACTATTACAAAGTGGAGATTTGAACCTGCATCCTCTCGCATGGGCACCTTAAAATTTAACTGCTGTGCCACTGGCTCTTTCCCTAACTCAATAAGTCAAAGTAATAAATGAATTAGATTGAATTTTTGAGTTAAAAGACCATGTGGGCAAGTCCCTTTTATCTTGCTAATCATGGATGCTCTTCTGATCGTTCCCTCTCTCCGTCTTAATTTACAAGTCTTATTGGTTGAATAGTCAAACAAATGGTCTTGTTACATTTATTGTTTAGTGTTTAGTTTATATTTATTTACATGGTACCGCAATTAGGATGTAAGAGTTCTTTAATATCAGAGAATGAACTCAAATGTTTTTTAATTAATTTGAAGAAGTAATAATCAAGATGAAGACTAAAAAAAATATTTAATGAACACAAGTATAACTATTCACGAGCTTCTATTAAATGTGATTTAAACGAAATCAAACTTCACTAATAGTTGATGTGTGAAGAACATTACAAATTGGCGATATATACTCTGTCCATCCCCCAATTAAAAAAAAATCTAATTTGAAAAAATTTTGTCCCAAAAAAAAGTTCACTTTTGAGATAAAATTTTTATATTATTCTTATTAATGATAACAATGTATAACCTAAATTAAAAAGTAAGAATAAAAATATAAAATTTTATGTTTAATTATGTATTAAATGTGTTGTACCTTGTTATTTAAAAGAAGTTATATCACATCAAAAGTAAACTTTTTTTTAGGACAAAGGAAGTATTTAGATTTTTAAAAATTTTAATACTATGTTTATTCTGTACTTTGTGTTTTATAGATACTAAATGCAATGGTTTCAGGGAAAAAAAAAAGGGTAGAGAAAAGTTGGTCAGTAAAATGTTTCTATTTGGCTACAGTAGTCAAGGGAAATGATCCTTCTATAACTTGTATAGCCCACTAACCAAGGGATAGAATTACAAAGTATTTTGGTCCACAACAATTTTTTCAAAAAAAATTCTATTCAATTGTAATGGGAAATAATTGAAATTTTTTGGTAAAAATAATTACTACATAGTAAACCCCCAGAAAAAGGGGGCCAGTTAATAGCAAAACATGCATAAAAACTTTTGTTTGAGGTAAGAGTAATGAATATTTGGTTGTTGATGAAAAATAAAAAGAGAATTCAAACTTTTGAATATTCAACAATCAACGCCACAAACAGCAGTTGTTGAGTAATTTCTAAAGTCCCTTTCATTTTGCTGTCATGAGAGTTTAGTCAAGTCGTCTTTATCTTGACTACCAAGTCTTCCTACTCGGAGCATCAAACGGGCTTGCATTTTTTTCTAATTTCATCCTTTTCTACACAATTTGGATAAGACAATTCATAAATGATCGATCTCCATATTTTATATATATATATGATCGATATTGCAATATCCTCTTCATGACACTTTGTTTTCATTCATATATATTTATATACATACACATAGAGAAGTATATATTGATGATAAAGTACTGCCATTTTATACTTTTTTGTGGGGTCTAATTAGTGTGTCTTATACAGATTTGTTCAAGTTGTTTTCCAAAAGAAAGGCAGGCTCTCTTGGACTTCAAAGTTTTCATAAATGAGACGCACCATCCGGATCTTATCCTACCCTCATGGATTGATCATGATCATGAAGAAGAAGGATATAATAATGATGATCCAATTACTACTACTGAATGCTGCAACTGGGAAGGGATCAACTGCTGTGATGCCAGTGGAAAAATTGTTAAACTCCATCTTAGTCATCTTGCAGAAAATATTTTTGAGAATTATGGTTATAATAATGATGATCCGAACTGGTTTTTAAACTTAAGTATTTTACTCCCTCTTGAGAACTAGCAAGCTCTAGACTTGAGTTATAATTATTTCAGAAACTCTAGGCTGGGTGTGGTGCCCCTCTTTCATTAATTAGTCCTTGCATTGATCAAAGAAAACAAGATTTCTAACCGACGGCAAGTTATATATATATATATATATATAGCTAGTTATCCAAATCATCAAATTACATTTATCTAGTTAGGACTACAAGTGTACAAACTTTATGTACTGTGCCTTATTCTAAAAAGTAAAATGATCGATCTGTACCCCAGTTATATGGATTGCATTAGCATACAGCTTAAAAGAATTTTGTAAATGTATATTAGATAGAATTGCAAGTTGACGAGGTTGAACTTTCAAGTTTTAATCACTTAACCCTTATTACTCCTGAGCTTCATTACTTTGCGTGTTGTAACAATTGCAATGCATTCAAATGCCAAAAATTGATAATGACAAAAAAAAAAAAAAACAGAAGAAGTTAAAATTTTCTATTACCACAACATTATTTCTGTGGGTATTTCAGTTAATTTTGTTCCTCCATATTAAGAATGAAAAACGCCATTACAAAGGGAATCTCAACGGAATTCTTAGGTAACGGGTGCTGGAGGGTACTTCACAGTTTCACAAAGAGTCCGGAGGATATAAAATTCAAGGGATAGTTAGGTTGAATTTTTTTAACTATAAATTATAATAATATTGAATATATAGTTTTTAATTTTATTCTTACTTTTTAATTTTAAGTTGTAAAGATAATAAATGAAAAAAAAATAATATTAGACTTTCTTAAGGACAAAAATATTTTTAAAGTGAACTTTTTTTAGATGAAAGTAGTGAAGTAGTATTATAGAGCATCATTTCTTAAAATTTTAAATCATTCTTTTTAAAACTAAAGGTTAAATTAAACTACCCCCCCCCCCCCCCCTTTTTTTCTGAAACTATTTTTCTATTGTGATGTGCATTTATTCTTATAGTCATAATTTGTTAATGGTAGCTGGGCATGAGCTTGATGAAGAGTCACCACGAATAAATCGTGAAACAAAAATTTATGTAATTCATGAATGGAAAAATAATTGGCATTTTGGTACAAATGATTACATATTAACCAAAAGCAGCCGAATTGTGGAATTCGCATTGCTCGCAAATGATTGTGCAATTTGATTTGAGACAGAAATGAATTTTCCGCAACATGATCACTAACTATTTCTTTTGAAGCATAAACATGCCCCAATGGAGAGCAAAACACAATAACCATCCACAACGAACACTCAATAATAAAAGTGCCTTGTAGACGACGCTACGATTCAATGCTTCATTAAGAGATAGAGGGATGGACATAGAAGTGACCAAGGTTTCGGTTTAAACCGAAACCGTGGATAACGGTTTCAAAGATAGTAACTAGAATAAGATCTAGCAATTCGGTGTCAGTTCTTCAAAACGTGGAATCAGAACTAGAACCAGAACCAGAACCAGAACCAGAATTGGCTGATCGGTTTTGGTTCTGAACCATGTAATTTTTTTGAAAAAAATTAAATATATAAATAAAATATAAATATAAACTCTTTTTTTTCCTCCATTATTAATTTTAAATAAAAATTTTATTTTTTTCTAAATCTAAATTACATTTCTTTTACGAATTTTAAGTTTAAATTATATTTTTTAAGAAACAAAGTACAATCTTCAAAATATAAGTAAAATATACTTTTTTGTCACTTTAATTTTTAATTGTAAGTGCAAATTATATATATTTTTTCTAAATCTAAGTAATATTTTATTTATAACTTTTAAATCCAATTTATATTCTTTTTACAACAAAATTTACAACTTTCAAAAAATATAAATAAATATACTCTTTCCTCACTTTCATTTTTAATTTGATGTGTAAGTCATATATATAATTTTTTAAGTCTAAGTTGTATTTTTTATAGAGCTTAAAATATATATATTTCTTGTTAATATTTCCTTAATATTAATTTGAATTTTAAGAGAAATTATTTGGTTTTGATATACTTTTTGTTTTAAGTATGAAAAATGGTGAATTGGAAGAAAAGTTGATAAAAGGCAACAATTAAAGCGGAAAAAGAAAAATCCAGAAAATTTCCTATTCCTTGACATTGTTCATTGGCCTTGGAACACAAAAGAAGCTGCAAGAAGAAAAAAAACAAAGACAAAAAGGAAATCAATTCATTCGGCAATAGGAAATAAAAAGAAGGTGCAGCTGCCTAAAGAATTCATTCAGGAATTGAAAACAAAAGAAAAGAAAAGGCAGCCGCAGAAGACTACAAGAAAATACAGCTGCAATGGGGATCAAAAATTCATGCAACCTTCCTTTTCTTGCAACACACGTTCCATGTCAATTTACCTGAAAAGGAAACAAAAAAAAATGTGCAGAATTATTTAGAAGGCAGCCGCCACTCCTTGCAACACAAGTTCCTTTTGGTTTCTTTTTTTCTTAGTTTAGCCAAGAAAAGGACATTTGGAAGTCTATAAAAAGAGAGCAACCAGCGTCCTTCACTTGCATCTTTTGTTTTCTTTTCATTAGTTTAGTTTAGGCGTTTGTTTTGTTCTCTGGACTTCACGTCCTTGCCCTCATTTTCTTTTTTTCTTCTTTCTTTTAGTTTAGCAATATTCATAGAAGTTTCAGCAATCATATATGTCACTATGAATATATGTCACTATGAATGGCTAAATTCTCTTTTCTAGTTCAAGGGAATGATTGATTTTAATTGCAATTACCGTGAGGTTTATTCTTAATTTTATATTCTTGCTTTTTATTCAAGTACTTATTAATTCTAGATTTAATTATATGAATAATTGATGATTGGTTAATCTGACAAATTAATTCTTCATTATTTATTTTATTGCTATCTATGAATTCAGTGATCCGTAATTGTCATGAATAAGTGGACCAAGTAGAAACTAGGTTAATTATGTTTATGATTTGAAATATGCATGTTTAGCCTAGGGGAATTAACGGGACAAGATTAATTTACTACAGCTATCTCGATTATTTAGTTTTGGTTTAACTGTTTTCATAAATCTTAATGCTATCATTAAATTGATATGGAATGCTATCGTACCTAATCAATTGATGGTAAGTTTTGATTTGGGTGCTGAGTTCGGTCAATTATATTAGGAAAACGGAGATTTATTATGGCTATCATAATAAGTTTTAAGTTAAATATTTGAGTTTGTAAGATTATTTTTCGTGACCTGTGATCAGTGATGCAATTAAATGATATCAACTCTTGGATTGGGAACTCTGTAAATTAGGTAATTTTTGTTATTTTCTATTTTTACTGCTTTAATAATTATTTTTATTAATTTTTAGAATTCAGTAGTTTATTCAAAAAACCCCCTTGTTTTATTTATTGTTATCTTATTGTTCAAAACTTGAAACTATACTTCGGTTCTCTTGGGATTCGACTTGGTCCGCTACTGCTGCAAAATTTGTTTTACAATCACATAAGGATCAGTGATTAATTTTGTGGGGTTCGACAAACCCACCAATTTTCTGTACAACTTTTAAATTTAAATTATTTTTTTAATAATTAAAAGTGGAACCATAATTGGAATTGGAATCGAACCATTAATAGAGCTTAAAATGTATATATTACTTATTAATAGTTTACCAATATTAACTTGATTATAAGGTAGAATTTTTTGGTTTTGATATACTTTGTGTTTTTGATGTGGAAATTAGAGACTAGGAGGAAAAAAAAGATAAAGGGGTGAAATTGAAACAAAAAGAAAAAAAATCCAAAAAACTACTGGTTATTAAGCGTGACCGTGCCTAAGCCAATGTCGGGCTAGATGAATGGGTGAAAATTCCATCAAGAAAAAAGAAAATTATGAGCTGTCAAGTTGAAGAAAGAAAGGGGATATTGCAACAAGTATTTTATTGTAGTTCAAAGTATTTTTCCTTATGTTTCCTTTTCAGAGTAGAATTAGTTTTATTTAATAGTTATCATTACTATATTTGAGGAACCAGCTTTTGTTATAAAAGGATAACCCCAGAAGCCTCAAAGCGTGCAAAAATTTAAAAGAGCAGCTGCCCTCTTCTTTTCTCCAGGAAACTCGTCTTCATCTTGTCTTTCTTTAGGTTTAGTTTTTCTCTTAGAAATTTTTAGCAGCCATGTATGGCACCATGAGTGGCTAAACTTTATTTTCTAATTCAAGGGAATGATTGATTTTAATTGCAATGACTGTGAGGTTTTATTCTTTATATTCTTGCTTTTAATTCAAATACTTGTTAATTCTTGATTTAATTCCTATGAATTTATAATTGATGATTGGTTAATCTGACAAATTAATTCTTCATTATTTATTCTATTGTTATCCATGAGTTCAGTGATCCATAACTGTCATGAATAAGTGGTCCAAGTAGCAACTAGGTTAATTATGTTTATAACTTGAAATATGCATGCTTAGTCTAGAGGAATTAACGGGACAAGATTAATTTACTGCAGGTATCTTAGTTCTTTAATTTTGGTTTAACTGTTTTAATAGATTTTAATGCTATCATTAATTTATTATTTAAGACTTGGAACTATACTTCGGTTACCTTGGGATTTGACCTAGTTCGCTATTGTTGCAAATTTAATTTGTAATTACTTAAGGATCAGTGATTAATTTTGTGGCTTTCTACAAACATGTCAACCATAAACCGGCAATTCTAGAACCGAATCAGAACCGATACCTCTAAAGTTTGGTTCTAATTCCTCTAAAGAAGGAATCGAAAACCAACAATTTTAGAACCATGGTCGGGTCTAGATGAAGAGGGTAGTAAGGTTGATGGATTTTCCATTGGTGTCATTTTCAAAGAGTGATCGTCCATTGGGCATTGGACGACTAGTCTTCTGGTCGTCTCTATCTTGACTTGGAAGTTTTCTTGCCATTTGGTTTAACCCACGGCCTTGTTACGTTTGTGGCTTAATTTCCATTTAGTATGTGAGAGTTTGGTATACACGTATTTAGGGAATAAATCTAAGTGTTATTTTAATTGATTTACTCAAAAAATAACATTAATAAAGACGTATTTCCAATATGTGAGAGTTCGTTATAAACATATTTAGGGAACAAACTGAAGTGTCATTTTAATTAATTTACTCAAGAAGATAATATTAATAAAGACAAACCAAAAATTAGGAAGACCAAATCAAATTTCACTAATATTTATATTAGAAGAAATTCACGGTTTAATTTGTTCCTCAATGGATTTATTGCACTCAAGTCATTCTTTAAAACTTTTATTTATCGAAAGAGTAATGACACAAATAATAAAAAATTACCGTGATATTTTTTAAATGATTAACTTAGTATTTATATGGGAAGAGTCATTAAATAATAATCAGTTTGATAAATGGTCACCTTAATTACTGTAAAAATTTTCACAGTAAATATAATTACTTTTATGAGAAATTTGTTAAGCAATAGGCCAAGTGTGGGTCTTCTCTATTTATCATGAATGGACTAGTTTTTCGGGTGGGAAATATATGATAAATGCAATGATTTCAGGAAAAAACACAAAAATAAATAAATAAATATTGGTTAGTAAAATCTTGACATTTTTCATGTGAAAACTCACTAAATCACACAATGATACAAATTGCCTTAGTAATGTTGTCTATAAATCAAAGTTGGGCTTGAATTTAATCAAACGGATGATTTGGGAAAATATTTTTTCCAATTTTATTGGGAGACAAATGGAATTTTTGATGTGATACATATGATACAATTAATAGCAGAGTATGAATTACTCGCAATTTGTTGTGGATTTTGATATAAGAACAATGAATTACTCACAATTTATTGTGGATTTTGATATAAGAACAATGAATTTTTGTTGCTAATGAAAAGCTTTTTTTTTTTTTTTTTTTTTAAACGAGAACAAAAACTTTTGAATATTCAACGCCATATATGGTAGTTGAAGAGTAACTTTCAAAGACCAAGACTGCAAGTCCATTTCGTTTTGCTGTCATGAGAGTTTAGTCAGGTCTACCAAGTCTTCCTGCTCGGAGTGTCATACGGGCTTGCATTTTTTTATAAGTTCACCCTTTTCCACACAATTTGGATAAGGAAATTCATTAATGATCGATCTCCAAATTATATAGTAATTTGTTTTGGGCTGCCTCGTTTACAACATAGCATTATTATTCCTTCAACATTTTGATCGATATTGCAATATCCTCTTCATCACATTTGTTTTAATTAGAAATTATAATAATATTAAATATATATATTTTTATTTTAAGTTGTGCAGATAATAAATGAAAAAAAAAAATTGGACTTTCTTAGGAAGAAAAATGTTTTTAAAGTGAAATTTTCTTTAGACGAAAGTGGTAAAATATTATTGTATAGCATTATTTTCTTAAATTTTTAAGTCATTCTTTTAAAACTAAAGGTTAAATTAAACCAACCCCCCTTTTTTTTTCCTGAAAGGGTTTTTCTATTGTGATGTGCATTTATCCTTATAGTTATAAGTTGTTAATGGTAGCTGGGCATGAGTTTAATGAAAATCCACCAAGATGCATCGTGAAAGATTATGTAATTCATGAATGGAGAAATAATTGGCATTTTGGTATAAATGATTACTTAATAACCAAGAGCAGATGAATTGTAGAATATGCGTTGCTCCAAAATAAACAATTTAGCTGCGGACGATTTTAGGTGCGACCGTTGCACTGTAGCTACTGTAGATACAGTACAACGGTCATAAATTTGATTTTTTTTTTCTTTTAGATATATGCTATGACTTTGATGGCGTGTCTTCTTTCTAGTAGGCGGCAGTAGTTTGGATCCAGCCATACAACGCCTCACCGCGATAGTAGTTTTGGGTTCAAGTTATTCAACGACTGTAATTTTCTAGAAGCTACACAAATGGCATAGGATGAAAGTTAGGGACACTGGTGTTCGGTTTCATTCATCTAGTGTAGTTTGGAGGTTTCCATTGAAGACAACACTTTAGTTTCGTAGTCTGTTGTATTTTTGGTTGATCCTAAATCGTCTAGGTTTCAACATGTGTGTCACTAGTCAACTTTTGTCCCGCTAGTCGGTTTTTTTGCCCTTTGTGGACCTTATTGCCCCTTTGTGGTCCTTTGTTTTCGTGGATTATAGCGTTGTATCTAATAGCAACATCACGAAACCCATTTAGCCCTTGTGGTTATGTACTTTGGCCACTGTACCACTTTGTTAATATACTATCGTTTTTAGTTAAACAAAAAAAAAAGATTGGATAGAGAAATCAATTTTTGCCAACATGATCACTAACAAATGAATTAAATATATAGTTTTTTATTTTATTTTTACTTTCTAATTTTAAGCCGTAAAGAAAATAAATGAAAAAATAAAATAAAATTGGACTTTCTTAAGGGAAAAAACTATTTTTAAAGTAATTTTTTTAATGAAAGTAATAAGATATTATTATATAGCATCATTAATTTTCTTAAATTTTTAAGTCATTCATTTAAAACTAAAGGTTAACTTACACCAATCTGCACCCCCCCCCCTTTTTTTTTGAAACAATTTTTCTATTGTGATGTGTATTTATTCTTATATTTATAATTTATTAATAGTAGCTCGACATGAGTTTAATGAAGATAGAAAAGGAATGAATCGTGAAAGAAATAATTTATGTAATTCATGAATGAGAAATGATTGGCATTTTGGTATTAATGATTACATATTAACCCAAAGCAAATGAATTTAATATTCATTGTGTGCAAATGATTGTGCAATTTGATTCGAGTGAGAAATCAATTTTCGGCAACATGATCACCAACTGTTTCTTTTTAAGCATAAATATGCCCCAATGGAGAGCAAAACACAATAATCATCCACAGCGATAGGGGTGTTCAAAATTAATGATCCAACTTGAATTCGATCCAATCTGCATTTTGAGCAAATCGCGATCCTTTCGATCTGAATATTTCGGATCGGATCGGATCATATAGGTTTTTTATCCAATTTGCTCCATTTCTTTTTTCTTGTTATTTGTTTTGATATTGCTTTCCTTTTCATATATAATGTTAGGGGATTTAACTTAACTTTGAAATTAATAGTTTCATGTTAAAAATTATCTATTTTTATATAAAGATAATAAATAAATTTTATATAAATATTTTAATTTGTGTATTTTTCATGTAAATTAATTTTTGTATTTTCATATAAATATTTTAATTTATTTTGTCACAATTGACTAATTTAATTAAAGAATTATTTGAATTATTAAAGAATAGTAATTTATATTTTACAACTAATGTTAACTATTTTTGAAAGAAAAAATTATAAAAAAAATTTTCATTTAGATCAAAACGGATCGAATCGGAAAGATGCATTGATCCGATCCAATCTGATTCGCTGATCAAAATGAATACCCATACATTTTGACGTGACAAAGAAATCAATTTTCGATAACATGATCACTAACTATTTTTTTTTAAGCATAA
This sequence comes from Gynochthodes officinalis, assembly GCA_020080225.1. Taxonomy (NCBI): domain Eukaryota; kingdom Viridiplantae; phylum Streptophyta; class Magnoliopsida; order Gentianales; family Rubiaceae; genus Gynochthodes; species Gynochthodes officinalis. The sequence continues at coordinate 12,864,031 of CM034617.1, forward strand.
ACATGCCTGCCCCAATGAAGAGCAAAACACAACAACCATCCACAACGATCGAACACTCAATCAAAGATTGATTGACGGCAACATTTAAAATTTATTCAATCATGAAGATTGAAGAAAGATGCAGTTGATGGCGCGTATGCTTAATTTCAAGAACTGCTCAATCGAGCAATATTTCCTTCCCTTTGATATGTTCCTCTGTGTTTTATTTTGTGTTTGTTCCTGGTAATTTATGGGATGATTACGTACAGATTTTGCATTCATAATGGATTAAAACTAAACAGTACTCAATATATCTTAGATTGCATGTGTTAAATAAAAAAAATATAAAACCAGTAAAAAACTGTTTATTTCTATAGTCTCAGAACTTGCTATCCCCTTGGCTTGATATTGAAAGGGAACCGTGAGGAACACTCGATCATAAAAGTCTCTTCTAGATGATGGTATAACTTCATATTAGATTATTTTGCTTAACAATTTATGGACTGGAAAATATAGTTAACGAAATTTGACACGCAACTTTAATGCTGTATGAAAACAACCAAAATTATTGACAAGTGGAAATGGTCAAACAGCAGCGTTTTATGTGCTGCGAGCCTCCGTTTAATAGCAAAGAAAGAAATCTTGCCTGTTCGATTTGCTCTCAAATTATATGCATTTCATGAACAATTAAATTATTGGTATGAGTAATCTTTTGAATTAAATAAGTGCGATTGTCCATTTGAGTAATTTTCAAAGACCAATAGTGCAAGTGCATCCGTCAAGAGAGTCTAGAGTCTTCTCTGGGACCATGCATGACTTTAAGAGTCTTCTTGCCACGGTGGTCAAAACAGGCGGCTATGCTAAGTTTCTCCCTTTCCACAAAATATATTTAGGGAACAAACTCACGTGTCATTTTAATTAATTTACTTAGGAAAACAATATTAATAAAGGCAAACCAAAAAATAGGAAGACCAAATCAAATTTCACTAATATTTATATTAGAAGAAATTCACGGTTTGATTTGTTCGTCAATGGATTTATTGCATTTAAGTCATCCACATGTCATTAATGTTGGGATAACTCACTTGAAAAATTAACTTGAAAAGTAAAAAGAAGAATATAAAATTATAGAAATTGTATATGAAAATCTTATACATTTCATGTGAAAACTCATTAAATTACACAATAATACAAACTACTTTATTAACGTTGTCTATAAATCAAAGTTGGGCTTGAGTTTAATCAAAGGGATGATTTGGGAAAATATTTTTTCCAACTTTATTGGGAGACAATTGGAATTTTTTTGATTTGATACATATGATACAATTAATAGCAGAGTATGAATTACTAGCAAGTTATTGTAGGTTTTGATATAAGAGTAATGAATTTTGGTTGTTGATGGAAAGTTAACCCAAAAAAAAAAAAAAAGAACAAAAACTTTTGAATATTCAACCCCACATATGGTAGTTGAAGAGTAATTTTCAAAGACCAAGGGTGCAAGTCCCTTTCATCTTGCGGTGATGGGAGTTCAGTCAAGTCGTCTTCATCTTAATTACCAAGTCTTCCTGCTCGGTGTGTCAAACGGGCTTGGCTTGCAATTCCTTAATCATCTCCTACATATATAATCTGTTATGGGCTGCCTGGTTTACAGCATAACATTATTTTTCCTTCAACATTTTGATCGATATTGCAATCTCCCTTCATTACAGTTTTTTTTTATAGTATATATTGACGATGAAATACTGCCATTTCATCCTTGTGTTGTGGGCTCTAACTAATGTGTCAATTATACAGATTTGTTCAAGTTGCTTTCCAGAAGAAAGGCAGGCTCTGTTCGACTTCAAAACTTCCATGAATGAGACGCACCATCCTGATCTCATCCTTCCTTCATGGATTGATGATCATTATGATCCCATCACTACTAACTGCTGCAACTGGGAAGGGGTCAACTGCAGTGATGCCACTGCTGGAAGAATTGTTGAACTCCATCTTAGTGATCTTGCAGAAAATATTCATAAAAATTATGGTTATGGTAGCTATGATCTGCACTGGTTTCTAAATTTAAGCATTTTACTTCCTCTTGAGAACCTGCAAGCTCTGGACTTGAGTCAAAATTATTTTGGAAGCTCCGGACTTGGTGTGTTACCCTTGTTTGATTCAACATTTTTATTTCTTCTCCATAGTTTAATGTTACCACTCTCAAAAACTTAGCTACGCTTAATTTTGAAATAATTCACGTCAACGAGCACATTGAGATTTGCATAAAATTTCATATTCATTAGAAATCTCTATCAATAGTTGTTGGTAAGAAAAGTTATTGTCTAACTATATCTTTTGGTTAAAATTTGTGTTTTCAGCACATTGTGAACGATTAGCTGATTTTAAAAATTTGGAATCCTTAAATTTGGATGGGAACAAGTTGGGTAACACATTTCAATGCTTATCAGCAATTTCTTCCCTGAAATATCTGTCTCTTGCTGACAATGGCATGTCTTCTTTAGAAGGTAAATTTACCTTTGTTTTTGTTTTATTTATTTTAAAGTTAAAGCAGCATGTTTATAATATAATGAGAAAATATTTATAGACTAGTTCTCAATGTAGCTATCATCACTCAAAAATTTAACTGCACTATTAATTTTTGAGCAATTCATGTAATCTAGCACCTTGGTATATATTTGTCAAAAAAATTTACATTTGTTAGAAATCTCTATCAATGTTTGTTGGCAAAAAAAAAAAAGAAAAAAGGTTATTGACTAACAATATCTTTCGCTTAAAATTTGTGTGTTCAGCACCTTGTGAACGATTAGCTAATTTCAAAAATCTCGAATCCTTAAATTTGGATGGGAATCTCTTGGACAACACTACGCTTCAATGCTTAACAACAATTTCTTCTCTGAAAACTCTGTCCCTTGCTCGCAGTGGGATGTTTTCATTAGAAGGTAAATTTACTTTTGTTTTTGTTTTGATTTCTTTTTTTTTTTTTACGTTAAAGCATTATGTTTATAATATAATCAGAAAAATATTTCCACTCTAGTTTTAATCGTAGATTGTCAACGCATTTTAATAATTTTAAAACAAAATGTTTTTTCTGAAGACTCAAAAAAAGAGAAATTTTATTGAGATGTAAAAATATAGTATGTAAACTCTTCACTTGAGCTCCTTATGAGAATTTCACTCATTAGTATTATATAAAATCTTATAATTTAAATTTCATTCTGTCACAAGATCCTAATTTCTCTAATGTTGAAGCAAAAGAGTTTTTTTGCCTTCAATAATAAATTAAGTTTTTCAATTATATAATTTTTTTTTTACAAATTTTATTGCATACTAGTTCAGATTTTGCCTTAAATTTTCTTGAATTGAAGATTTTTTTTTAATTTTATGATTATTCAACTGATCTGAGTCGTTTTTTTAATTTTTAAGACTTTTTTTTTTTTTTTTACTTTCTTGAACTCAAGATGAGAGTTTTATTTTTTCAAAACATAAAAATAAAATGCAACAAACGTACCCTTCCCCCAAATCATTGAACTATTACGAGTACAAATTTCTGATATTGGGAAATCTGAAATGAAGAACATATTAAATAATAAACCATACATTTAATCTAAATATGTTAACTACTTTGTTTGCTATGTATATAAACAAAATGATTTTTTCCTTTTATCTCTGTGTGTTTTTTTTTCTACTTCAATAGAAAGAAAAGGTACTGGCTTATTGCCTCATTTTATTTATATTTTTGAGTTTTGCAGGTTGTGAACGATTAGCTAGTTTCAAAAGTCTAAAATCCTTAAATTTGGATGCCAACGATCTCGACGAGTGGACAATTGAATGTATAACAACAATTTCTTCATTAAAAAGTCTGTCTCTTGCTTGGAATGACATGCAGGGGTTATTTCCTCTCAAAGGTAAATTTATTCTTTTATTTTTAATGTTAGAAACAACAAAGTACTTGCAAATTCACATGGCTCCTATGAGTCTATGACTAATCTCTCACTTCTTCAACATTTGGGCCTCCTTTTCATTCTAAATCTGTAGAATCACAATATTTAGGCTCCGTTTGAAGTGTGATGTATTTGAGAAAAATTGTATTGGAATATGTGAAAATTTTGGTGGATATTTTTTTCATAAAAAAAGTATTTTGGAAGAAAAAATATGAAGGAAAAATTTTAAAAATTATGTGAGAGAAATTTGAGTGGAAAATTTTGAATTTTAAATTTTGAACTAAAAATGTATTTGGATAATTATTTTTGTTTGAGAAAAGTTAAAATTTAAAATGGCTTGTCTAAGTATTTTTTTTCTTAATCTTGTTAATGCAGAAATTAATCGTCTGAAGCAATTGGAGTATCTTGACTTGAATCATAATTTCTTTCAAGGTTCTCTGTCTTTCAAAGGTAAATTTGGGTAAACATTATTACAAAGCCACAAATTTGTATCTTGATTTGATATCTTTTAGTATTCATGTTTGTTTATAAAGTGAATTGAAATAATACTAGAAAAACGAGTTCAAAGCAAACCTGTGAAATAGCATGCTAGTATCACTGTATCAGTATATTTAAACTGTACCACGTACGGCCATTTAATAATTATGCATCATTTCCTAGATTCCACAAAAAAACAAGTATACTAGGAGATAAATATAATTTTTTATTATTTATTAGATATAATAAATTTTTTATTTTTATTTTTATTTTTATTTTTCAATTGAGTGAAAGACATTGCATTTTGAGAGTGATATTCAATTATTTTGTATCACGGTGACTAGTACTAATTAGTTGGTTTAATTAGTCATTTGGATGAGTTCCTTACAACAAACATTATATAGAATTGTTACTTTTCTTTCTAACATCATTATACTATCAACATTAAACTCGTGATAATAGTTTTGAATATTCTTTGCTACAGATTTGAAGCTACCAAATTTACAGGTACTCAATCTTCACTATACGAAACCGCTAAAGCTGTCATCAATTGAAGTCATGACTTCTCTCAAAGACTTGACACTGAGTTATAATGACATTAATGATTTGTCAATTCTTCAAGGTAATCTAACATTAATCAACACACATACACACACACTCTCGCTTCTTTGCACTAAATTGCAGTTTACTTTTCATTGTTCATCCCAAAAAAAAAAAAAGTGAAAGTGAAGAAATGAGGTCCTGTTTCTCATTTATTAATGATAGCGTAGCATAGGTTTGCTCAACCAAATAAAATATTATATATGGAGATATTATTAAGAAAATCATTAATCTAGTGGATGATAATTGCAGCTATATCACTTAGATCACATAAATTTTATGCAAGCATAATTTGCAAGAAAAGTTTTCCTCAGCTAGATTATTTTATTTTTTAGCAGGAATTTGCAGCTTGAAGAATCTCCTTCAACTTGATATAAGTTCTAATCTTTTCAGTGGTAATATTCCATTGTGTCTCATCAACTTGACATCTCTCCGCCGCCTTGATATCTCAGACAATAATTTTAGCGGCAACATACCCTCTTTTTTCATCAATAACCTCCTACATCTCGAATACCTCTCTCTTTCCCACAACCATTTTGAAGGTTCATTTTCATTGAGTTCTTTTTTTGCAAACCATTTAAAGCTTCAAGTATTCAAGCTTACATCTCTAGGCAGTAACTTATATGTTAAAATTGAAGGTCTAGCTCTCTCCCCTTCCTTCCAATTAAGATATCTCCGTTTGTCCGGATGCAATTTGAACAACGATACTCGACAGGTCCTAAATCTTTTGTTCTATCAAAAAGAACTAAGAGTTCTTGACCTTTCCTCCAATAATTTAGTTGGGAAGTCTCCAAATTGGCTGCTAGAAAACAACACACTCTTAGAATTGCTTACATTGAGGAATAACTCATTTACAGGCCCATTTCTATCGAATGCCACACCCAAACTACAACATCTCCAAAAGTTAGACATCTCAAACAATGAGATTGATGGTCAAGTTCCTCAAGATATCGGTTTATTCTTCCCAAGTTTGGCATTCTTGAATTTTTCAAGAAATAATTTTGAAGGAAGCATACCCGAATCCCTTGGCAACTTGAAAGGAGCAATTACCATTGATCTGTCACACAACAATTTTTCTGGAGAAGTTCCGGATCGAATTGGAACTGGGTGTGTCAATCTTTACGCTTTGGGGTTATCCAATAATAGTTTGCGAGGCTATTTCCCCACAAGTTCGACAAACTTAACTTCTCTGACATCCCTCTACATGGATGACAATCATTTCTCCGGAAGCATTTCACATGGGTTATCTCGTAGTCTAGGTCTACTCTTCTTAGATATATCCAATAATGAGTTTCAAGGGGAAATTCCGAGGTGGATTGGAAACTTCTCATCATTGAATTTTCTTGACCTGTCAGGGAACCAACTAGAAGGTACCATACCAGATGATATTTGCAAGCTTTCGGATCTTCAATTTTTAGGCCTATCTAAAAATCGCTTAAATGGATCCATACCTTCATGCTCTGGTTTTCCATCATTGAAATTCATCCACCTGCAGGGGAATCAAATCACAGGATCCATACCGAATGCACTATTGGAAAATTCCACATTTTTGAAGGCTCTGGATTTAAGGTATAATCATATTTCTGGTGGCATTCCACGTGATATTAGAACACTTGCACAACTTAGAGTTCTCCTGTTGGGAGGAAATAATTTGCAAGGCCAGATTACTGCATCCATATGCCAGTTGAAGGAACTGAACATTTTGGATCTTTCTCAGAATAATTTTTCTGGGCAAATTCCTTCATGCCTAAGTAACATGTCTTTTGGAGCAGATTTTATTAGTGACACCTGGAATTATGAATCACCATCACTCATGGGTTTCAGTACTTCGTATCCTCCTCCTTCGTCCGTTTACATAGATGTCGTGGAATTTTTAGATTTTCAAATGAATGAAATAGTGCAATTCAGGACAAAAAGCATGACCTATTCCTATGCTGGTAACATTCTAAATAATATGTCTGGACTTGATTTATCAGAAAACCAATTGACCGGACAAGTACCAACAGAATTGGGTAATCTAAGTGATATTCGGGCACTGAACTTATCCCACAATTACTTGGAAGGATCTATTCCATCAGAACTCTCCATGTTGAAGAATATAGAGAGTTTGGACCTTTCATACAATAATCTCAGTGGCCAAGTACCTTTTGAACTCACAAATTTGAACTTCTTATCCAAGTTCAATGTATCATATAATAATTTGTCAGGTAGAATACCTGATAAAGGACAGTTTGCAAATTTTGATGAGAGCAATTACAAAGGAAACCTAGGTCTTTGTGGACCATTGCTCCAAAGACATTGCGAAAGCATTACAGGTACAGTTGATCCGGCGCATGGTGTTGGTGGTGAAGATAATGATGGTGCAGATTATGTGGTAGATTTCTTTTTGAGCTTTTTGGTGTCGTTTGTGGTTGTCTTAGTGACCTTAGCTCTCACTCTTTATCTCAGCCCTCAGTATCGTAGAGCATGGTCTAATGTCATAGACACCTGGATTCTATCAAAATTCTACCGGAGGTTCAAATCTCGTTCCAAGTGATTACAGCAATTGGTTGGTTGGGCATCCAAAGTTCGTGCCTTTCTTTTGATGGTAGTCTCTATTTTTTTTCACATTTGTGTCCCTTTGTTAATGTTGTGAATGTTGTTGTTATTACCGTAAAATATTTTTGTTTTCTAAATAAGTATTATTATAGTATTTTTCTAAATTAAGTCTTCATGGTGTTATAATAATATTATGAAAACAAAATAAAATACCTATAAATATATGTATTCTAATTAATTAAGTGTTATTATAGTAGAAAACTATTTTAAAAATTTTTCTAATATTATTTTTCCTTAATTAAATGTTTTTAGTGTTATCATGGTATTATAATTAAAAAAAATCAAGTCCACATAAAAAAAAATTAAATATGAGCATTCAAATTAAATAAATGTTATTATGGTAAAAAAGGATATTTTATATGAAAATAGATTTTTGTCATCTAATTAAATAATACAATTAACAACCACATTGACTGGTTTGTCGAAACCCGCAAAATTAATCACTGGTCATCGAGTGATTTTAAAATAAATTTTGTATCAATAGTGGATCAGGTCGAATCTCATGGGAACCGAAATATAGCTCCAAACCTTGAACAATCAAATAAAAATAAAAAAGGGGGATTTTTGAATAAATAACTAAATTACTAAAATTATAAAAATTAATAAAAATAAATATTAAAGCAGTAAAAATAGAAAATATACAGAGTTTCCAATCCAATGGTCGATATCATTCAATTGCATCACTGATCATAGGTCACGAAAAGTAATCGTTCAAATTCAAATATTTAACTTGAAACTTATTAGAATAACCGTAATAAATTTCCGTTTTCCTAATATAATTGACCAAGCCCATCACCCAAATCAAAACTTACCATCAATTGACTGGCACAATAGCATTCCATATCAATTTAATGATAGCATTAAAATCTATGAAAACAGTTAAACCAAAATTAAAGAACTGAAATAGTTGTAGCAATTTAATCTTATCCCGTTAATTCCCTTAAACTAAGCATGTATATTTCAAGTCATAAACATACTTAACCTAGTTTCTACTTGGTCCACTTATTAATGACAATTACGGATCACTGAATTCATGGATAGCAATAAATAAATAATGAAGAATTAATTTGTCAAATTAACTAATTATCAATTATTCATAGGAATTAAATAAAAAATTAACAAGTACTTGAATTAAAAAGCAAGAAAATAAATTAAGATCAAAACCTAATAGTGATTACAACTGAAATCAATCCTTCCCTTGAATTAGAAAAGAGAGTTTAAATTTTCTAAAACAACAAAAACTAAAGAAAAGGAAAAACAAGAGGAGCGTTAGTTCCAAGAAAAAAGAAGAGAAACGTGAGTTCTTTTAGAGGGGATGGCTGCCCTCTTAAAAATTTTGCACATTTTTAGGGCCTCCTAGGTTGACCTATTTATAACAAAAGTTAGCCCTAAAATATAGAAATAATAATTATTACTAAAAACTAATTCTACTCTAAAAAAAGAAACATAAGAAGAATAGAAAATATAATCCTAACTAAAATAAAATGCTTATTTCCTAAAAGTTTGCTGCAATATTTCCTTTCCTTTTCTTCAATTTGACAGCTTCCAATTTCCTTTTCTTGCTGGAACTCTCCATCAATTCTTCTTGCTTCAATTTTTGCTCTTTTTTTTTTTTTTTTACTCTTTTTCTCCAATTCTCTATTTTTCCTACCTAAACAAGAAGTATATCAATTTCAAACAATTTCACTTTGTAATCAAGTTAATATGGAGAAAATATTAACAAAAAATATGCACAATTTAAGCTCTATCACACATAAGTAAATTTTAATAGTATCATATTATTTTCTCTTGATTGTCCAAATATTAAGTTATTTTTATAACTTTGGAGTTAAAAGTGTTAACTTTCAAATATTAGAAACTAAAAGCATTGATGATTCATATTTTCAGATACTAAAATGTTAATATAAATTAAACTCTAACATTCAAACGCTACTTTCTATTAATTTTAGTTAATTAAACCAAAATTGATGTATTTTCCTAACTTTGTGAACTAAAAATGTCGATTTTTAAAAATTAAAAACTAAAAGTGTTGAACATCAAAACTCTAGAGTCTAAAAGTACAAATTTTCCATTGGAAATTCATAATTCTCCATTCGGAAGTTAAAACCTTCAAAGGCAGTAGTCAAAAATAATAACTGTTGACGCACACGGTGACCTACTTCACTCGCGCCCAGGCTTGAATGATAAACAATAGCCAAAAATATTCAAATTCCAAAACCATGTTGCACCAGGACTAATTCAAAACTTTTGAAAATGATGCCATCAGTCATCCTGCGACTTCAATTCCTCTCACACCATAGTGTAAGAGTATCACATTTTGGAGTTACTGACATAAAGCCCCGTTGGGTCGTGACTTTATATTACGTTGAAACATGACTTTTTTTATTTTCATATATTGAAATTTTGAAACATATTGACAGTGTTAGCAAAGAGTAAGAAGTAAAAAAGTTATCTCTTGAGAGTAGCCAAATTGGTGTGGCGGTGAGCGCGTAACCGTAAGATCACGAGTTCAAATTCCCCTGCTGACACTTTCTTGGTTAAGCCCGTCGCACAGTGCTTGCCTAGTGCGGGTGCGGTTTACTTTTCCTACGAGGGTTTGCTGGCTATTCCACCAGAACGGGTTGCCTAGTGCGGTTTACTTCTCTTACGAGGGTTGCCTAGTGCGGTTTACTTCTCCTACGAGGGTACGAGGGTTTGCTGGCTATTCCACAAGAGCGGGTTGCCTAATGCGATTTACTTCTCCTACGAGGGTTTGTTGGCTATTCCACGGGAGCGGGGTTTACCCAATACGTACTCTTCGGTAGCGGTTGCGGGTTCCCTTGTCAACAAAAGAAGTAAAAAAGTTCAAAATACTGAAATAAATTTTTAACAAAATTTTTAGAACAGTTTTTTTATTAATAAGGAATACCCACGAGTACGAATAGATAATAGTTATAAAGAAAAGTCAGTTGAATTAAAAGTTCGTGAAACCGCTTTACTCTAAGACTCCACCTTTTTCTTTCTCAATTCTTCATCTAAAATTGGATGGAACATCGAAGATCTAATTTAGCACATTTTAGTGTTTAAATTTTATAAAAATGTATAAAATAAAAAGTATAAAAAATTAGAATATAAAAATGTATAAAAACGTAGTATAAAAATGTATAAAAATATATAAAAAATTATAAAAACGCATTTTGTTTTACGGTCATCTCTCGATCTGCTGGACTCACTATTGATTACGCAGCAAGTCCGCATGCAAATGATATTAACAGAATCTCTTGATTATGAGATTTACATGGCAGCAAGATGAAAAATAATTTTTCCAAGGATAAACACCCAAGAAAGGAGAGTAGAACACTATGAAATCCACAGGGAACCCTCATTCTTTTGCAAAAGTATCAACCATTGAACAAGTTAGAAAACTTGCAATAGAGACCACACACCACAAAAAGTGTTTTCTTACGAGTAATATGTGGAGAAATAATAATTAATCTTCAAAAAAGATAAGGTATCCAGCAAATGAAATATTCCTTCCGTCCCAAAAATAAAGTTCAGTTTTAGAAATTATCTTTATTCTCAAAAAAGTCCACTGTTAATATGAAATTCTTCTTTACCCTCATTAATAATGAAAAGACATAATTTAAATTAAAAAGTAAAGATAAAAATGTAAAATTATACATTAGATGTGTTGTATGTTATAATTTTAAAAAAAAAGTTATATTAAATCAAAAGTATATATATATATTTGAAACGAAGGGAGTAATAAAATAAGAAAGACTAACAAAGTTCCTTTCTATCCAGACAGCTATGCCCCCTGTAGATTAATATTTCTACAATTATGACACCTGATAATTAATTAGTCCATGCATGTGTGCATGCATTGATCAAAGAAAGCAAGATCTCAACAATTTCTGTATGAGCTTCATAGAGGACAGGAGATTTCTAACTGACGGCAAGTTATGTAGATATACAGCAAGTTATCCAAATCATCAAATTACATTTATTTAGATAGGACAATAAGTCTACAAATTTTATGTAGTGTCACTTATTTTAAGATGACAGACGATCCATGCTTCAGTTATATGAATTGCATTAGCAGACAGCTTTGAAAAATTCTGTAGAGGCATATTATATAGAATTGCAAGTTGGGGAGGTTGAGCTCTCAAGTTTTGATCACTTAACCCATTATCACTTCTGAACTTACATTACTTTGCGGGGTATAAGAAATGGAATGCATTCAAATGCCAAAAATTGATAATGACAAAAAAAAAAATGGTAAGTTAAAATTTTCTATTACCACAACATTATTTATGTGGCTATTTCAGTTAATTTTGTTCCTCCATATTAAGAATGAAAAACGCAGTTACAAAGGGAATCCCAAGGAGTTCTTAGATGAGGGATGCTTTGAAAGTTCGGAGGGTATAAAATTCAAAGTAAACTCTTAATTTTGCATTTATCTAGGACTATAAAGGTACAAATTTTGCACTCGTATTGGATTGGAGCCAAACAATATTCAACGTACCGATCAAACTATGACATGATTCACGTGCTTCGGTCTTGCCTGTTTCGAGTCTTTAGACATATATGATATATATTAATGCGCAATCCTCCTCTTTGGATGGGAGACTTTCATACTGAGTGTTACTCCATTTCTCTGTTATACTTAAAAAACTAATTAGGGTAAATTACATCTACTACCCTTGTGGTTCATGTAAATTATCAATCGAATCCCGAAATTTGATAAAACTACCAACACCCCTTTAAATTTAATAAATTCATAATATTTAACCCCTTCAATCAACTAAATTCATAACATTTAACCCCCTTAAATTCATAACATTTAGTCCCCTTAAGGTAGTATTGGTAGTTTTACCGAATCTCAGGGTTCGATTGGTAATTTACACCAATCACAAAGGTAGTAGATGTAGTTTACCCAACTAATTAATCTCTTGTTATAGGGGTAGCTCATTGTAGAGATGTATCAATACTATCATTTCTTGAATTCGGCCTCCAATTCAACCAAGAAGGAGAAGAAAGAATTACTAGGAACACTAGATTGTGGCTCTGGTAAGAAAAAACTTTGATTGCTATGCGACCCTCCTCTTCTTTTCACCTTTGTTTGCGTTGGGAAAAAGAAGCTTGACAAGGGGGAAAAGACAGCGGCGCCCGACCTCCTTTCAGTTCATTGTGCATTGCTTTGGCTTTTCTTTGTTTGTTTGTTTGTTTGCAGTTTGCATGCACTGTATTTTCTTTGTTTCTTTCTCCCACTTTAATGAAAATTGGATGAATCACATTTATCAAACATTTCTTTCATTTTATGTTTATGAAGTAAAAAAAAGAATGTTTTGCCATTATGACTTACTTTTTCGGTCTCAAAAAAAGAGTCAACTTTGGTTAAGGTACAACTTTTTATTAATTACAACTCATTTAATTAATGTACCACTAAATACATAATTTTATATTTTTATCTTTACTTTTTAATTTTAAATATACATAATTATTATTAGTAAGGATATTTTAATAATTTGATTTAAAAGTAAACTTTTTTTTAAGACAAAAAAATTTTCAATGAACTTTTTTTTTGGAACAGATGCCGTATTTATTATCCTTCTAGCAATTAAACCTTTTTATTTCAGCATTTATTTATTTATTTTGGATTACAGTGAACGAAGTTAATGGTTTTTCTTTAACTTCAAATAGCCCAATAAGAAGTTTTTTATTCTAGGGATAATATCAAACACCTCCTTAAGGTTTTATTAAATATCAAATCGAGTCTTAAGGTTTAAAAAATATCAAATACCCCCTTCACTGAAAAGAAAAATATCAAATACCCCCGATTATAAGTTAATTAATGCAATTTAAGGTTTAAAAAATATCAAATACCCCATTCACTGAAAAGAAAAATATCAAATACCCCCTGATTATAAGTTAATTAATGAAATTTATTTGCAACAGTAATTTTTTTTTTAGACTAAACTGCCCCCTTAAAAAGGTGGAAACTGAAGAAATACTGAACAAACATAAATACATTTGAGAGTACGTCTCCGTTTAGTGCTTTGCCTTTACAGCTGGTGCCTCACCACGAAGCTGCTGGCGGTGAAGCCTCTGGTCAAATGGAGCGGGCTTTTTTCATGTCCGGTCCTATCAAGCGCGGAGCACTCTCGGGGCCGCTGGATAGTGCTGGAGCTTCTGATGGGGGCAGTGGAGTTCCGTTTTCTCCTCCATTAGGTGGTATGCATGTGAAAAAGAAGAAAAAGAAGGACATTTTCGGATTTCGGAAGGCATTTTATCGGAACTTCCTGGAGAAAAAGCGGCCCTGGGTCGTGCCTGTGCGAAAATTTGTTGGCCGACGGAAAGATGTTCTCGGTGGTGGCGCCGGCGAGCCGGAGACGCCGAGTCAGAGTAATGTGTAGTGGGCTTTGGGGAAAACGGGCGAGGATCGGGTACATGTGGTTATTTCGGAGGAGCTCGGGTGGTTATTTGTGGGGATTTATGACGATTTTAAATCTAATGCTTGTTGGGAGTTTAATGTCATGAAGTTTGTTTTGGGGAAATTGTTGTTTTCATCATTCTATCGAAGATGTGGGTTTACATTCTTGTGGACTTATTGGCAAAATTTCTGATTCATCTTGCCTGCATTCTTGTGGACTTATTGGCAAAATTTCTGATTCATCTTGCCTGCCCTGATTCATCTTGTGGACATACGCCTGATTCTTCTTGCCTGCCCTGAATTTCATCCCTCTCCAGCATTTCATCAAACACCTGTTGCGCCATTTCCAGGTCCCCAGATTTCACGTAACCAGATAGCAAAGAATTCCATAATCAAGCAATTTCAATTCAAAACCGCACATAACAAAGTTTTGCAGTCAGCATTTCTCTGAATTTCGCATTACCAAAACGCACAAAACAAAGTTGACAATGAACTTCTATCCATATTCTCTACTTTTGAACTACGGGATTACCAAGCAAATGTACCTTGTGTGAGAGTCTTGAGATTGCTCATGTCTGGACAAAGTGAATCAGAAAGAAGTGTTATAGATATGAGATCCAGCCTCCTCTAATTTCTCTAAGTGTTGAATTTTGTTGTGGATTCTCACAGGATTTCTTCTGCTTTTTGGGAAGAGCTCTGATTTTGGTTTAATGTTTCTAAGACAAGGGACTGCACTTTGTTCATGAGATGGTGTTGAGAGCAATGTCAAGGGCTCTTGAAGTGACTGAGCTTGGATATTTAAACATGACTGATAAAGTTCTTGATCGGTATCCAGAGCTTGCACTGATGGGTTCTTGTTTATTGGTTGCTTTGATAAGGGATGAGGATGTTTATGTGATGAATGTTTGGAGGACTTTTTTAAATTTCAGGTTAGATTTGATATTTAATAAAATCTGAAGGGAGGTATTTGATATTATTCCTTTATTCTACTATGGACAAGCTCGTTTTCTTCTACTATGGAGCCACTAGGCCCACCAAGACATGACTGGGCTTCGGTTTTATTTTTTTAAATGTAAATTATATTTCTTTTACCATTTTTAAGTTTAAATTATATTTTTTAAAAAACAAAATACAATTCTCAAAATAAAAGTAAAATATATTTTTTTTGTTACTTTAATTTTTAATTATAAGTACGGATTATATTTTTTTTCTAAATCTAAGTTATATTTTATTTATAATTTTTAAATTCAATTTATATTCTTTTTACAACAAAATTTACACCTTTCAAAAAATATAAATAAATATATTCTTTTTTCACTTTCATTTTTAATTTTATGTGTAAGTCATATATATCATTTTTTAAGTCTAAGTTACATTTTCTATACAATTTTTAAATTTAAATTATTTTTTTGATAATTAAAAATGAAATTATAATTGAAATCGAAATAAAATTGAAACTAAACTATAAACCGGCGGTTCTAGAACCGGATCGGAACCAACACCTCTAAAGTTCAGTTTTGATTTCTCTAAAGGAGGAATAAGAAACTAACGGTTTTAGAAGCATGGTTGGGTCTAGATGAAGAGGGTGGTAAGGTTGATGGATTTTCCATTGGTGTCATTTTCAAAAAATGATCGTCCATTGGGTATTGGACAACTAGTCTTCTGGTCGTCTCCATCTTGATTTGGAAGTTTTCTTGCCATATTGGTATAACCGACGGCCTTGTTACGCTTATGACTTAATTTCCGTTTTAGTATGTGAGAGTTCATTATATACGTTTTTGGAGGATAAACCTAAGTGTCATTTCAATTGATTTACTCAAAAAAATAATGTTAATAAATATGTATTTCCAATTTTATTATGTGAGAGTTCGTTATAAATATATTTAGGAAACAAATCCTAGTGTTATTTTAATTACTTTACTCAGAAAATAATATTAATAAAGACAAACCAAAAAATAGGAAGACCAAATTGAATTGCACTAATATTTACATTAGAAGAAATTTACGGTTTAATTTGTTCCTCAATGGATTTATTGCACTTAAGTCATTTTGTAAAACGTTTATTCATCTAAAGAGTAATTATACGAATAATGAAAAATTATAAATGATTAACTTAGCATTTATATAGGAAGAGTCATTAAATAATAATCAGTTTGATAAATGATCACCTCAATTACCATGAAAATTTCAGCGGTAAACATAATTACATTTATGAGAAGCTCGTTAAGCAATAGGTTCCATTCTTGTAAATTAGGAGAAAATGTGGTCAAGCTTCCTCTTTGTTATCACCCATCTTCAGTGGCTCGCCTAAATACCAAGCCTTCTTATTTGTTAAGCATGCTACTTGCTGTCAAATTAAAACACTAACCAGAAAGGCTGGTATTCAATTAATAGCAATGGCACATCACTCATCTCCAGGGCTCACTTTGGTTTTATAATCATTGTGATGAATTTAAAATGATGGTTGGAATACATAACTGTATATGACAATAATACTCATTTGTATATATCAGATCTTATTACATATAGTTTTTGTCAATTCTAAAATTCCCTATTGTAATTGAATATGTTTCTTGATTATACAAATATCCCAAATTTTAGTAATTTTTTATATTTTTATAAATATATAATTAGTATTACTTTAAATATTTTAAATTTATCTTTCTACTATATAATTATTTTGTTAAAATAATTTAAAAGTAACACAAATTTTATACTAATGGTGCTAATTGAAATATTGATAAGTTCTTTTTTGAAAAAAAAATTATTGCTAATGACTAATATATATAAAAATTAATATTGCATAAGAGTGTGACTTTTATTAAAACAACTGAATTTAATATAATAAACTATAAAATTCTAATAATTATATATGTTATTAGTTATTATATTTGCATGATAAATAGAAAAAATCTCTTGTAATATTTTTAACAATTAATAATAAATGAAAGCAAGTTAACTAAAATTTAATATTATGTTTTTATAGCGTTTTATTTATACATTAATATATAAAATATCCGCAAATAAAAAATTAAATTGATAGGAATACTTATAAGAGAAATATGCAAGTGTATGTAGGCCATAAAAATATATACATATTATTTTTAAAATTGAACTATCAATTGTATTTTTAATTAAAAGTTAAATAATAAAAAATAATATTTTTTATTTGAAGTAATAAAAATAGTGATTTTTTAAAGAATAAATTCAAATAATATTTAAAATAAATAGTTTAAAAAATAATGAAATTGACCTATAAGGACTTCTAATAAATCAATATAATTAATAAAAAAACACAACCAAATTTTTTTAAAAAAAATTAATACTTAAATTGCTTAATAAATATTTGTAAATATAAAATATGTATTTTTTGGAATAAATAAATATACCAACTGATATGGTTGGTTAAATATATGTTATAAATACCAAATATCAATTAAAATAATTTTATACAATATTTATAAATAGTACTGTTATTTTAAGTTAAAATGCTTAAATTAATAAATAAAAAATCAATTTACATTATTTTAATGTTTATGATCAAAATTACATTTTAATTTATAATAAAACAATTTTTTAATATACATATGTGTGTGTCCAAAATTACCAAAAATTATATGATAATATAAATTAAAAAATAAATATCCATGCATAACAAAAAAAATGTTTGATTTATTTTACATTGAGATTATCGATTACATTTGAAAGTAAAATTTAAATAAATATTAATAATTTTTATGTTAAAATAAAGAAAATAATATAAAAGCTTTTAAAACAAATTAAAACTCATAAACTTGTTGAAAAAATAGTTATGAAACTTTACAAAATTACACTTATACCGAGAGTAACATGAAACTTGGAAAAAACCTACTGATAGTAGGTCACTACTAAAGTCTTCCTTTCAAAGTATAAATATTACTTATTTTTCAATTTTGAAATTCCATTAGTAACCAATAGTCAACTTTCTTTTCCCTTTCATTTTGTTCTTATATTTCTCTGAAGTTTAAAACTACACAGAAATATTAATTTATACTAATCAAATTTAAGCGATATATAATACAAGAGCAACCATTGATCTACGATGTCTCACCTTTCTATGAGTCTTTTTAATTTATTTTAATCGTGAACTACATAAACACTTCCTATGTAGAGGCTGAGGGAGCAGGGTTTAAGGGTGCAACGCCCCTTAAAAAACAGTTTAGACGGCATGTAAATTTTAGTTAAAAAATAAAAATAATATAAATTTCTCCCCACAAATTGTAAAATTTGATAGCATATATGTATATTTTGGTGGACTACTCCAACATAAAATCTATAAGAATGCAAAATAAATTCAGCATAAAATTAGAAAGTTGGCTTAAATTGTTTTAAATATTATTATTATTATGAAATGACCCAAAATATTCACTCAACCTCGAAAAAGGAAAAACTATTAAGTACCAAATCACAACACAACAGCCATTTCCAAGGCTCAGGTCCCAAACCAGGGGCTCAAAGTTTTTTCAAACTTCATCACTATTTACTCTTTTTTTTTTTTTTTGAATTTTTGTTGTGGATCTTCATCTCTGCAAGGAATTTACTATATTTTTCATAAGTTTTAAATTGTTATTTTCCTATATAAACAAAATTTGTAAGTGTTGTTTCCATGCATGTGTTTAGATATATGTTTATGAGAAATTCAAATTTATGCTATAGTTTAGAATTTTTAAAATTTTATTGATGTACTTAGTTAAATAACTACATTTATAGAGTGATTAATGATTCTTTTCTTGTTTTATAGATTATATTAGTGATTTTTTTTTTTTGGCTTGTATGTGTTTATTGTGGTGTTCTTTTTCATATAATTACTTGAACGCGTTTGTTCTTGTTTTGTAGTCTATGTCGTGCACATTATTTTTTAATGCCTTACGCATATATGGTTGAAATTTTGACATAAAAATGGCATAAAACTTACAATTAATTGTATAATATTTTCAGGGCATTTATTTATTTTTTTTTAATGATGAATAAAAAAAGTTGATACATATTTTAAGAAAAGGCCTTTCGAAACTAATTCTGTGCCATGTAATGATGTAGATTCTAGTTTCAAAGTTGATCAAAATATCAATGACCAGGTTTTAATTTATTTGATATGATTTTCTTTTCATGTATAAAGAATAATGTTATGAGTAATTTTTTTAATACTTGATATGTTTTTAATATTTGGTATGCTTAATATGTTTTTCAATGTTATCCCCCTAGGTGAAATTCCTGGATCAGCCACCATATGACTAGATTTGCGCCTTTTTTTTTTTTTTTTCCCCGTGTAAACCATAATTTTGTAATTCTGTTGTATCATAAATTAAGATAAACTTAGTGACATTTGCAACTTTTTAGGGAGATGAATATACTCACTCCTTCCCAAGTTTAATTTCAAAAAATATTTTTGTTCTAAAAATAGAGTCTTATATTATCTTGAGGTAATAATTACACTGCATAATTTAAATTAAAAAATAAAGATAAAAATATAAAAATATTATACATTAAATGTGTTATTTTTTCAACTTAAAAAATTATATTAAATAAACAATGAAATTTTTTGGGGCGATAACAAAATCCACAATTTTCTAATTAAGCCTTGTCATAAAATAAAATAAAAAAAAAAAGGAAAATTGAATTGAAGTGCTCAACTCCTATTCCGGCCCACCAACGTTTTCTACCCCATGCCCTTATCCCCCCAAAGCCTAAAATTACTCTCCCTCGAAACTGCTAAACCCCTTCCTTGAGTTGACATCTCGGCCCCTGAAATCTCCTCCTCAACCGCCGTGCTCCTTCGTCATCATTGCAGCAGACATCTCATTCTAAGGTGAACTTTCAATCTTTACTTACACGTAGTTAATTGTGCTAAGGCCATTTAATGAAGTTAGAATATGTTTCTTAACTATGGTGTTTTCTTAGTGAGCAGATTTTTTTTTTTTGTTTAATTAAATTTCTGCTAAAATCCTGTATAGAAAGAGCCGGGTAGGTTGCATATGTACTTGTTGCTTAATATTATCATAGGAATCCCAATTTCTGGTTATTTATCTCAATTCCCAAGTGAACTGCTATAAATGAATTGTCGTTTATTTCTTTATTTATATAACATCATTACAGATAGCATGAAATCAGTTTCTGGGTAAGTTGCGTTATGTTATCCAATTCTAAAAACTAAGCCTCATATCTGGATAAATTACTCTGTAGAATCAAAAGTGCCAATGCCAGTGCCAGTGCCAGTGTCAATGTAAATGTAGCATTCTGTTTGAAGTGTCAAGTATAGTGAGGCTATTGTATTTTCTTTGCATTCGGGTCCTCTTGAAGGTTAATTAAGATGTTTGCAGCATATTTTTCTGGTAAATGGTCTGAAATTCTCTTCCTCTGCTCCAGGAGGAAGGAAGGGGGCGAGGAGTATGGATCAATCTGTTGGTAAAATGGGTGAAGCTGCTCCTAGTTCTGATCCTCAAAAGAACAAACAGAAGAGGAAGATACCAAGCCCGAGAGAGCTTGTGTCCCACTATGAGTCCCGGGGCATGGACGCCCAAGCAGCCTCCTTGAAGGTTATTGGGGATCTGCAGAATGCGCTATTCAGGACAATGCTCTCTAACCGAAGCAACAAAAAAACTCCTCCTGGGCAGTCCTCTGATCTCTCGAGGAAGCTTGATGTGATCAATGGGCGCCTTCTTCAACTTGAAATGAAGGTTGAATCTAAACCTGGCTACCCACAAATGCTGGCCATTGGGGTGGCCTCTGGTGCCATTATTGGTGCCTTTTCCTCAGCCACCACCGAGATTTGGGCTGCTGTGCGACGAGCTACTAACCCAACCAATTGATCAACTAATCAACTCCAGATAACCAAAACTAGGTGATGTAGTACTAGAACTCCCTGCTCATTTGAAAACATCTGATGTCTTTATATAGGAGCATTTCTTCATTTCTCATGTAGTTTACATTTCTTTTTGTTAAACTTGTAATTAATTCCCTATCAGTCTAACTCATGTTTTGTTGAGATCTTAATTTATTGGTAATATTTTTTGTTTTTTCCCCCTGAATTTTCAGTGGATCAGTCCAATCTTTTGTGTATGAACATTTTTATAGGGAGGGATCTTGATAGTTGCACAGACGTGGCAAGAGGATCATTTCACTTTCATTTGAGAGTTATTCTGAGATTCAAATTTGAAATTAGGTCAAAAAGATGAATAGTGTTCCCAGTCTCATCATGTGAATCCTTATTCTTGTTTTTCACTTGTTCATTCAATCAATTTTAATTACTAGAGAAGACTTTATTTCTGGTAGTTCCTTTCTTGCAAAGCATTTGTGGATTTATTAGGATCATAAGTTGCTCAGAATCAGAATGGCACTTATGTATCAATAGTCTGATTGACAAATAGAAGCAGTAGCCTCTTCTTTCTTGTATGTTCCAGAGTTAAGCTGAGGACGTGGTCCAGTAAAGCTTTAATGAGTAAAACTAGCTTGATGTTTGCTTGAGCCATCTGATGATGAAACTTTATTCTTCATTTCCCAAGTAGGAACAATCGAAATACAGGAGATTAGGTTGATAGGGTTTAAGACTTTCATAGCTGTCGTAATGGGTGATATTTTATGCAGACTGGTCAGATGGGGCCTTACCACGGAGGACAAGGATATTATCCGAAACAGGACGCGTCATTGGAGTGGTTATGGTGCTTAGATTTTTCGGCCTTATATGCTTCTTTTTCAAATCGCGTTTTGTTTTTCTTATATATCACCGACATGCTCGTTTACCCTATTCCAGATAATGGTCAAAATTCGAAAACACCATTACTTGCTCAGTTTTTGCTTACTAAATCTTGTTGTTCGAAGGACTTTCTGCAATGTTCTCCTGCCACAAATTGTTCTTGGAAATGAAAGGTATCTTTCGAAGTACAGACCTTGTAAAATCACTTTAGAGGGAAAATGTGCTTTAACAAATACGTTATGATCAGTGGGGACTGGAAACCTGGTTTGCGGAATGCGTTTTAGACTAAATATTGGTTATGCAATTCTTGTCCTTGTATGATGGGGGACTTAGTTAGTGCTCAAAGAATTGGGGTTTGCCACTGTGAAGAGCATTCTTTTTGAGAATAAATTTAAGATTCAATCTGTTCAACCTCTGGAAATAAATCAAAGATGAGGAAGACTCGGTATACTGAAACCTCGGAAGAATGAAATTTGTTCTGTTAAGGTTTAACATTGTCTGAAAGATGTTTTGCTCTTTCTTCACTCTATTGCAGGTGTAAGGATCAAGTCATTCAAAAATGGTACGGAGATTAAACTTTGACATTGGATTACAATTTGGTCCCAAGGTACACGAGGAAAAGATTGTATTCTGATTTCGTTGTTTTTTATGATGGAAAATGTGGATTTCTAAAAGCAACTTGGTGGGGCAGGATTGATTTATTTGCTCATTCTAAGTGCTTAGTATTATCCATCTTATATTTCACATAGCTAAACGAAATCTTTGATGTCAAAGAATGTGAACCAAAATTCTTTGCCAACATGGGAGTTAAGTAATTAATTTGTTTGTTTGTTTGTTTGTTTGTGAACTGTGAAGTGAAAGATCTGTCTTGTTGTAGAATGAGCTTTTTTTCTCCTTGCTGTGTAGACTGTAGAGTCCTTTGAGGGATTGGTTTCTATTGAGTATTGGAAACTATCCTGACCTGGCTTTTGGATGAGGAAAGTGGATTTGATTTGAGTAATGATATGTTATTGATTTGTTAGAGCAAAATAAGGTGGTTCAAATAGTAAAATACTATTATTACGCATCTGAACTTTTTATAAAGAGAGATGAAAGAGTACATCATTTGTTTTTTATTGATTAAAGAATCCGTAGCCGCTACCAAGGGTGCGCTGCACATTAGGTAAACTCCGTCCCTATGTAATAATCCGCAAATCGCATAGGAGATGTATTACATAATTTGTTCTTAGAATAGTTAGTTTTACATTTTCTAAACTGATTTTATAAAGTACACAAATTCTAAATTATTACCAAATCCATAATTCATACTCCGCTAATTTACTAGCAAAGCTAGTGAACAAACTTACATTACTTCTATAATGTCCTCATAATTCGTGGTATATTGATAGAATAATGATCATAACAAATGTTTTTGGGTTACACAAATTTTGTAAGGTAAAAGTAAATCCAAGGCTATATTTGATTTAAAGCTTTTTTAAGAAAACGTTAATTTTTTGTTAGGAAAAAAATAAAATATTTAAATATTAAATAACGTGAAAAGTTTAGTAAGAATTTGTTTTGTAAAAAAAAAAAATTGTGTAAAGTAAAAAAAATTCCAAAAAAAGTTACATTCCAAAATTTTAAACTGAGCTTCAGTGACAATAAAATAAAATAACAACGCACCCGCCCACTTCATTTAAGTGAACCCGATATCGAAGATTCAAATGCCACCGCAACACCCAAAATCTCACGGCCGCCGTTTTAAAACCCTTCCCTAGTTAGAGACGCATTTTGCTCAATAACTCCATCAGTCCATTCTCCGCTTTCTCTATCTACAAAAAAAATTCTAGAGAGAGAAACTGTCTTCTTTGATTAATCGCTAAGCAATCCCAAATCCTTCACTAGAAAGAAAATAATAATAATACTTTAGAGCTACCACCGACGGTTGATTGGATCGAGTTGTGTTTTTGCAGTGATTGATTAAATGGCAGGGCAGAAGCCGAAGTCGTCGTTGATCTACACTTTCGTCGCCCGAGGATCGGTGGTTTTGGCGGAGCATACCGATTTCAGCGGCAACTTTAATTCGATTGCGTATCAGTGTCTCCAGAAGCTTCCCACCAACAGCAATAATAACAAGTTCACCTTTAATTGTGATGGGCACACTTTTAATTACCTTGTTGACAATGGCTTCGGTAAGATTTTTTTGTTCCCTTCTTGGCGGCGCTTCTTTCACTGATTTGATCGAGTTTAATTTTTTGATTTTGGGAAACGTTATGAGTTTAAAATATCATAAATTTTGATGTTTTTGGAAATTAATTTGCGCTGTGGGAATGTTAGCGAATGAAATGGATTACTGAATGAAGGGGCAAATTTTAGTTAAATGTGAAATGGTATATTTGAGCTTTTGATTTGTTTAAAGCGATGCGAAATTATGTTGTCTGGAGACTTGTTTGGCCTCATTTTACTTTTATTGACTTTGAGAATACCTTTTGCAAATATTATCATAATGGTGGCGACGTATATTGACTTAGATGTTGGATGCTTGATTTGTTGTGACTATTGTTGATATTGCTAGAATTGAGATATGTTATTATTTGTTGGCTTGAATTGCTGGTTAAGTTGTTTGGGATTGAGCTTGAAATGGACGACATTAAAATTGAGGTGAGCTTGGACAGACAAAGTATCCAGCAATTTGCAAGCAATTTGTTTTATTTTTAGCTCTAGTTTTTAAGCATTAGTCTCTTGGGCTTTGTAAACAAAGTGATTTGAAATTCAGCTTGTGTAGAACTAAGATATTAACTGGTAAAGGGTTAATATATAGTTGAAATTATGTGGAAAGCTATCAGAAAGTGCCATATCAGGTGTAAATGGAACCAAGTCCGCATAACTCAGAAAGTACCCATAAATTGTCATCTTGAATATAATGTGCTTGCAGTTTTCGTATATCTGTTTGGTTCTCTTTCTGTGCAGAAGTGCATGTAGTGTTGCATATAGTGAAACATGTTCTTCTATTAGTAAAAAATTTCATTTGTATCCCAGTTCTTTGACTTTTCCTTGAGCTTCAAAATCTGGTTTTGGGCTTTCTTTTTTGGTTAAATCTTATTCATGTGAATGTGATTTATAAGAAATTTGCCAAAAATTTGTTACCTTTGGTCAAAGTTCTTAGAATACTCATCATGGGTAGTTCATTGTCGTGATATCTACTTGTGTTGTTAAAATCTACTGGTTAGAATTGAGGCGATGGCTGATAAGACTCTTTGGATGCGTGGATCTAGAAAGTATTATCAAGACTTGTATTGGTTCAGTGTTTCATAGTCAGCTGAACATGCTATATTTCTCATAATCCGTCCAATTTTTCTGTCTCTGACTTTTTGTTATGTGCTCTTTGAATGTTCCCTTCCCCCTTTGGCTCACCCCCAATCTGTATCAAAGTTCTAATTATCACTCTGTTTTCTTTTCTTTTACTGCTTCCCCCTTGTTTTTACTGAAAATGATACCATATGTGGTCCAAAGTAATATCTAAACATGGCTAAAGTATTATGTGGGAACCTTTTTCATTTAACGATGTGAGATTAATGAAATCTCAATTTGTTCTTGTTACTTGAATGGGTGAGTATCTACAGATTATGCTAAGGAATAAAACTAAATGGTTAAAGTATTTCAATGCTGTTATGGCTATCTTTTTATATCAATCTGGGTAGGATCTGTCATGAATTCAATTGCTTAAAATTTCATAACAGTTTTTATTCTGATAGCCAGTAAATATTAGGAGAGAGGAAACTTTCTCTTTGAAGTTCTCTTTGATTTTAGTTTCTTCAGAAATTCCGAGGTTTCCACCCTAGAAACCTGTGATGATGAAATATAAATTACTTTTATTTTTCTTTCACAGCATATTGTGTGGTGGCTGAAGAATCAGTTGGAAGACAGGTTCCAATAGCTTTTCTGGAGCGTATTAAGGATGACTTTGTTTCAAAGTATGGTGGTGGAAAGGCTGCAACAACTCCAGCAAATGGACTTAACAGAGAATTTGGGTACTTTATCTGATTGTGTTCACTGCTCATAGTAGAAACTTGGGGTGGATATGAACTGATTGGAAAATATGATTGTTTGCAGTCCAAAGTTGAAGGAACATATGCGGTATTGCGTTGATAATCCTGAGGAAATAAGCAAACTTGCAAAAGTCAAAGCTCAAGTTTCAGAAGTCAAAGGTGTTATGATGGAAAATATTGAGAAGGTATTGAACATGTATTTAACATATTAGTCTGTGCTGCTTGTGTTATTTTACCTGTATTGGTTCATTATCATCCTTGATTTGCATTTCTATATCATTATTCCCCCCTATGAAGTTATTAGGCCTTTGAATAAGGCATATGAACATGGATTAATTATAAGAAAGGATAACAATTTAACAAGTTAAAAAAAGAAAGTCATCAGACTTTGTCATTCAATATCAAGCAGAATTTCTAAGGTTTTGACGGCTTTATGGAGGTTCTTGATTTCATGTAGATATTCAAGGTCAAATCTCTAAAAACTTTTCTTTCTCTGCCTGATGAACTTCTGTTGACTGAGGAGCTCATGATTCGTCTATTGTTTTGACTTGTAGATGTTACCTTATTTGCATGTTATGAGAATGATACTTAAGATCTAAACATAAAAATGCTTTATCTTTTTTGGGGATAGCAATCAGAAAGTTGTTTAAAATTGAAGGCATGTAGTTTCCATGAAATTTCCGTCATATTTAACTCTATGCTTTAGGCATTTTTGAAGTGTTTCTTTATGCAAAATTCAACAATAGATGAATTGTCATATTTGGTGTGATTTTATGACTAGAAAAAAGACTAACTGATAGAAGATGAAAGACATGACCAATTTGTTGTAGCCTTCAATCAGTAATTGAGGTGCTTGCTAAGAATCTGTCTCTGTTTTGATGCCTTTCTTCTTTTCCATCATCATAGAATATGTTGTTGGACTAAATTTCTGTTTTCATATTTGTGCTGACTAACTTTTGCACATATATGTGACTTGCTCTGAGATACTTTTCCACACTTTTCCTTCGCGATGAAATTGATGAAGACAACTTTAGATATAAAAGCATTTTTCATTTTGGGTGTGAAGAGAAGGTTGTGTTTCCCCTGCAGGAACAACTTGGGGTAATAAGGGACCTTAATTTTTTGAAAGCAGCATGTTCAAAGTTCACCTTAACTATATGACGATGTTTTGGTGGTTTGTCTTTAATATCTATACCCCTCTATTGTACAAGTTGATTTAACCCTTTTTTTCAAATATGATAGCAATGTAATTTGGATGGTTGATTTTTTAAAGCAGTATTTACTGCTATCTTCCGGATGAGTTCATATACTGCTAACAGTATCTAAATTTTTTACTTTATTATGTGGTAAATAGAAATGTGCTTCCCTTCTATTCCACTTTCCTTTTTCATTTCATGTTCTCTGTTGGGGAGCTACTTGTTTTGGATAAAGGACCCTTTATACTTTCATGATGTTTAACTTTCCTTCCCAAGTCTGCCTTTCATTGGTGATAAACTTTTCATGCTGACTTTGTTCATTGTTGTAGGTTCTAGATCGTGGTGAAAAGATAGAACTTCTGGTAGACAAGACTGAGAACCTTCATCAGCAGGTCTCTCTCTCTCTCTCTCTCTCTCTCTCTATTTTTAAGATATTCTCTTCTTTTTTTTTTCTTTTTTTTTTTTTGGGGGGGGGGGGGGGGGGGGGGGGGGGAAAGTTCTGGATTTCTCTAATGTAGACCTTAGCTACAACAGAATACTAGAAAATCTTGTGAGTTATTGTAAATACTGCTCTAATGGAGAACTGAATATTCATCAAGAGAATGAAATATTTTCCTCCACTGAGGAAGTGAAAGTGGATTGCGGCTCTTTTTAATTTTGAGACTGCAAGAAACTTTTCTGGTTACACCAGTTTCTTATGTGGAATTTTTTTCCCCCTAAAATTTTGTGGCTTGAGCATATAGAGAAGCTTCTTGCTGCCAATGTTAATGGATTTAATTGATCTGATACCATTTGGGAGAGGTGAGATGTGAAAGAGGGAATTAATCGCAGCAAATAGAAGTGAGGAAAGATGGTAGATAATAGAGGGAGAGGAAACATGAGAATAGTTTTTGCTGAGTGATTAAGAAAGTGGCAGGGATTTAAAATGTGGTTGTATGAAAAGAGCAACATAGGAGCAAAGAAATTTGCTGGGTATTTTTTGGCCTTGGTTTGTTCTAGATTATCTTTGCCCATATCAGAGTTGAGGGGCTTACATGAAGAAGAAAATATAGCTAAACTTCTAAAAATGAATGGAGGCTCAATGGGTTCTGGAGACGTTGAGCTTAAGACTATTGAGATTAAACTTGGATTGGTTTGTTACTCTTATTACTCATTCTTGATCAGTCGAGCGGCCTTTCTTTTTTAACCATGAAGTTGATCACCAAAGGCCAAGACCTAGGACTAGATATTCTCTATGTGAAATAATGAATCCATTGGAAGAGTTCAACAGATATAATAGGATTAAGTAGGGATGACAGTTTTAATTGCAGCGATGTGTTTTGTTGCGTTGAGGTCTTGGTCTTTTGGATAGCTATTTATTCACGAGACTGATGCCATGTATTTGCTAATTATTTCTGACTTCTCATTGAATATCACTTATAAATCTTGCCCTGTTTTGTTTTCTTCCTTATTTAGCATTAGTCTAGATCTAAATAAAACTTTTATGAATCTAAATGATTTATTTATTTGTTTATTTATTTATTTTGGGTGTTGATTGCGGTGGCTGATTAAAGGATTTCTGTGATTAAACCTTAGAGTGTACATCATCTGCTTTTTTGTTTCTTGGAACAGGCTGCGGATTTCAGAAACACAGGAACCAAGATGAGGAGAAAAATGTGGCTTCAGAACATGAAGGTCAAATTGATCGTGTTAGGTATCATAATAGCGTTGATTCTCATCATAGTCCTCTCTGTTTGCCATGGATTCAAATGTGGAAAGTGAGTACATCTGAGTTGTGTTGTCAATTTGTAGAAGCAGCTCTCTGTGCTGTTTTTCTTAGCAAGGGCTTGGAATGCCACATTTTAAAATATGTGTGATTATATGTATCTATAAAGAAGGAACAACATCCGGACGCCGAATAGATAAACTACTTGTTATAAAGAAAATCTGCTTTGTCGCAAAAATGATGGTATCTCTACTTTTATACATGCATCGGCTTTTTATTTAACTCGTGGTGACATCTGTAATTCATTATGCGTCTCTTTTATTTATCCTATTTTTCATTTTTATTTCTCATATGTTATGGCCTTATGAGGTTATATGGTCCATACGATTTGCCGCTGCTGTTTGTCAAGCCTTAGCAAATTAAATTCATAAAAACTCAAACAGAACCAGGAAAAAGAAAGATAACTATATTTCTCCACTGAACTCTGTACATTCTGAAATGAAGAAAGGAGGCAAGGGGGGGGGGGGGGGGGGGGGGGGGCGGGGGCGGGAACAACGAGATAGAGAGAGAAGCAGGAAGTGGGAGGGAGAATATGCGGAGTAGGGACACAAAAATGAGGGGGAAGTTATTCAAGAAAATTTTTCACATACAAGCTGCTCATTGCCAGCCACACTTCTCTTATTTATATTGCATGGCTGAGTTTAATTAACTAAATTGACTGTTAAAAGCTAAACGACATAGTTTAGGCTTAAATTAGGAAATAAATAGCAATTAGGACTGCTGGAAATTAATCCCCAATTTCCTGAAATCCTTAGAATCAAAGCGGTGTCGTTCCACTTAACTTCCATTCTCCAAACGACGCCGTTAGCTGCATGCTGATTTTGGTTATAAAAATAAGTAGGACGACGTCGTCCTAACATTCCCTCCTTGTTATAAGCTGTAGTCTTGTCCTCAAGCATGGAATGATGGGAACTGATGTTTCACAAAAGAGTAGTCCTCCCAAGAAGAGTCCTCTTGATCCATGCCCTTCCACTTGATCAGCCATTAAACTACTTCCTGTTGATTCCTCTTGATGACCCTCCTTTGCAAGAGTGCCTCCGGCCCCAATGGGCACACATCTACTATATTAAATTCTGATAGTTCACTTATAATAGTAGGTGCCTCTCCCAATTCCCAAATACTTCTTGAGTAATGAGACATGGAACACAGGATGTATCTTG
Organism: Gynochthodes officinalis; assembly: GCA_020080225.1. Taxonomy (NCBI): domain Eukaryota; kingdom Viridiplantae; phylum Streptophyta; class Magnoliopsida; order Gentianales; family Rubiaceae; genus Gynochthodes; species Gynochthodes officinalis. The sequence goes on from CM034617.1 coordinate 12,893,916, forward strand.
GAGTGATTTGGTAACCTGAGCTTATAAGCCACTGCCCCAATCCTTTCCAGCACCTTAAATGGACCATAGAACCTGGATACAAGCTCAAGACAAGACCGAATAGCCACTGATTGCTGCTCATATGGCTGAAGTTTAAAGTATACCCAATGTCTAACCTCAAATTGTCTTTCAGTCCTTCTCATGTCTGCAAATTGTTTCATTCTACTTCTTGCCTTGGTCAAGTGCCCTTTCAGCAATTGCATAACCTCCCTCCTTTATTGAATTGCATCTAGTGCAGCTGGAATAACCACTTTAGCTAATGTTCCCAAGGGAAAATGAGTAGATTTAACCTTATAGAGAGCTTCATAGGGTCTCATAGCAATGCTGGTGTGGAAATTTGTATTATACCACCATTCGGCCAGGGATAACCACTTCTTCCAACTAAATGGCTTATCCTTAGTGAAGCATCTAAGGTAAGTCTCTCGGCATTGAATCTGCCTCTCACTTTGGCCATCACTTTGGGGATGGTATGCAAAGCTTAGCTGCAATTGTACTCCCAGTAGCTTGAATATTGCTTGCCAAAAGCTGCTAGTGAAAATTCGATTCCTGTTACTCACTATGGCATGGGGTAGTCCATGCAGTTTGAAAATCTAATCAAGGAAAATTTGAGCTAGTCCTTGTGCTGAAAAAGGGTGAGTGAGGGCAATGAAATGTGCATACTTGATCAACCTATCCACCACTACCATGATTGTGTCATAACCTTCTAATCTTGGTTGTTTCTTCAAAAAATCCATTGAAATTTGCTTCCAAGCCTGGTCTAGTGTAGGCAAAGGCTAAAGAAGACCTGGAAATGGTACATGTTCATCCTTGCTTCTTTGACAAACCGGACACTTTCTTATCCATTGATTGATCTCCTTCTGTATATTAGGCCAATAAAAAAGAAGTTACATCCTCTGAAAGCAAACCCTTTGCCTCAAAATAGTAGCTTAATCCTAAGGGATGAGAATGCATAGACTGAGAATAGCAGCTTCCTGATCCCAGCAGATTTGCCTACATAAAATTTTCCTTTCCTCTTCAAAAGTCCCTACACATAATCAAAGTTAGAGTTAGCATTGCAATCTAGCAAGATTTTGGTAATAAGGTCTTTGCACCCCTCATCATCTTCATAGCTCCTTTCTATTTGCTGAATTCAAGCCGGCTTAAGGACCATCACCAAGTTCAGAACATGATCTCCCTCCATTCTCTCTTCAAGCTCTTTCTTCTCTTGTTTGATCACGATATTAGGTAGATCGCCCTCTTCCATTCTTCGAGACAAAGCATTTGCCATTTTATTTTTTGCGCTTTTTTTATATTGGATTTCGTAGTCTAACTTCAGCAGTTTAGCCAGCCACTTGTATTGTAGACTGGTGTTCAATCTTTGCTCCAACAAGTATTTGAGGGATTGTTGATCTGTCCTTATGATGAAATAGTGCCCCAACAAGTAATGCCTCCACTTATCCACAGTTAACACCAATACAAGTAATTCTTTCTGATACACTGACATCCCTATATTCTTAGCATTAAAAGACTTGCTCAAAAATGCTATTGGTTGCCCTTCTTGCATGAGTACAGCCCCCATACCTACCCCACTAGCATAAGTCTCTATAATGAATGGTTGTGAAAATTTTGGCATCCTTAGCACTAGTGCAGTTGTTATAGCTTTTTTTAGATTTTCAAAAGCTTTAGTAGCTACACCATCCCACTTGAAAACATCTTTCTTCAAAAGATTGGTCAGGTATTTGCTAATAATCCTATACCCTTTTATGAACCTCCTATAGTATCCAGTTAATCCTAGAAAATCTCTCAATAACTTAAGGGAATTAGGAGTAGGCCACTTCAGAATGCACTCAACCTTGTCTCTATCCATATTAACTCCATTTTTAGAAATGATATGCCTTAAATATTCTACCGATGATTGGGCAAAAACACTTGGTTAGTTTAACAAATAGCTAATGCTTTTCAAGGGTCTCAAGAACACATTCTAGATGTTTTGCATTGCTATTAAGATCAAGACTATAAACTAGGATGTCATAAAAGAGAATAAAACAAATTTCCTCATATAAGGCTTGAAAATTTGGTTCATAAGGGATTGAAAAGTTGTAAGGGCATTAGTCAAGCCAGAAGGCATGACTACAACCTCAAAATGGCCATGGTGTGTTTGTGAAGTTGTCTTATGGATATCTTGGGTTTTAACACGAATTTGGTGGTAGCCTAATCTTAGATTAAGCTTATAAAAGTATTTGGCACTATACAATTCATCCAACAATTCATCTATGTTAGGGATAAGAAACTTGTCTTTGTAGTGATGGAGTTTAGTTGCCTATAGTCAGCACAAACCTCCAAGTGCTATATTTTTTTTAACCAACAGCACTGGGGAGGGAAAAGGGCTATTACTAGGCTGTACAATTCCAGATTCAAGCATTTTAGTTACTTGCTTTTCTATTTCAGACTTCTGTGAATGAGAATATCTATAACGTTTAAGTTTAAAACGTTGGGCTCATGTTTTAAGGGAATTTGATGGTTAATTTCTCTGGGGGGTGGTAGTTATTTTGGGGTAGCAAACACATTAGAATAGTGAGCTAAGACCTTAGAAATGACAGCGACATAGGATTACCAACTATGTTTGAATTCTTCTTTTCTGTCTCCTTAAGGGATTGCAACTGGCAAAGCTGACGTTGTGTTTTCAAGCTACTGGACTTTGGTTCATTCTTCTTATCAATGTGTATGGTAAGCAGATGAACACACCCATGCAGCAAACGTTTCCCATTTTCCTGTTCCATTTGGATGTAAAGCTGCCTAAAATCAAAAGTTATAGGGCTGTACTAGCTCATCCAATCAATCCCCAATATCATGTCCTATCCTCCCAAATCTATAAACCTCAAATCAAATGTAAAGTGATAGCCATGTACTTCCCATTTTGCCTGTGAGCAATAAGCAAAACTAACAACCTGAGTGCCATAAGCAATAGTTACAGGAAAAGGCCTGGATTTCTACATTTTCAATCCCAACTGTTTAACCTTGTAGACATTTAGATAACTATCTATAATACCAGCATCTATCAAAATATTCATCTCATGGCCTTTAATCTTTCCCAGTAACATGATAGAATTGTTTTTCAACTCAAAAGACAAGGTATACAAAGACTGGTCGATCTGAACTCTTGAAACATTATGGGAAATCTATAAGTCCTCTGGGATCTGGTCATCATATTCTTCCTCTCCTTCCTCAGCCAACATAAAATGAATGTGCTTTATTTTGCACTGGTGTCCTAGTCCAAACCACTTCCCACATTTGAAACAAAGATTGTTGTTTCTCCTGTATTGAAGCTCTTGTGAGGAAATCCTCTTAAAATTGTCTGTTGTAACATTCTGCCCCAACTTCCTTATAGGTTCTGGTACCTTATAATGCCCAGTTCCCTAGTTAGTCTTAAGGGTGCTCCCAAAGGCGAAAAAATAAATTTCTTATGCCAATTCAACCAATTTACGAACATGAGAAAATAGATCCCATATTACCTCTCATAAATTGAAAATCCATAATCCGGAAGCAGTTATAGACACTATAACAAAATTTCGTAAGAAGATTTCTCGAGAAATCTACAAAGATAGAATTAGGAGGTTTGCCTAGAAGTAGCCACCCTTGAAAGAATGTGTAATAGCTCATTGATTGATAGTACGTTCACAAGAATGAAACTCAAAAGAATTGACTTATTCCTATCTTGACAGTTTTCATTTCACGATTCTGAAACGGAGAGTTTGAAAATTGAACGTTGCTAGATCATTTATATAAAATTTAGTGAAGAATGAACCAATAGCCTTTGAATTGTAGGATCGAAGCCCCCCACATTGCCAGTGACTATCTTGACTGACAATTTATATGCCAAGAACTTGTTGAGCAGGTAGAGGGAATACAAGTTGAATCTAAACCTTTTGTGAAAAGAGACCCGTTGTCAGCCACCATTAGATTCATTGTTTCACCTTTCTACACTTGCGGATTTAGCGACTTTGCTTGTTTATACTTTTTCTACTAGAACTAGATGAGATGTAGATGCTGGGATCATTTTGTCATGAGAGGTAATTAGAAGAATTAATCGAATGGATTGTTGCCTATGCCTAGATCGAAACATCCAAAGCATAACTGCACACTCACATGATCTTTGCTAAGGGATGGGAATTCAGTATCCTGTTACATGAATTCAATAATTTTCTTGCATTGTATTATTTGGTCTATATATTGGAACGGATAACAACTCGGCCATCTCTCCTATATAATGATTATTACCTCGGAAAGAAAGAAGACCTCTTTATAATAGGCAAGATGATTTCTTATCGATTTTTATCAAAAAGGAGGACTTACTGATTCCATTTGTAGAGTTTTTGGTCAACATCTTGTTCTTTTTAACTAACAAATCTAGAGATTTCTCCTACAGCTGTGCTATCTCACTAGCTTCTAGCAAGGTTTTTGACTTAAGCATCTTGACCATAAGCATTAACTCTTCTTTCAGTCCACTAATGAAACTTGAAACAAAATAAGATTCAAATAATCGGGGGGTCCTTGTACAACAAAAGAGTTTTCAGTTCCTCAAACTTTTCCTGATAATCCAGGACTGAATCCGTCTGTACTAACTTATTAAACACCTCTATTTCATCCTGGCCTCTCTTATCCCCAAATCTCTTGATTCGATTCTCAGTAAATTCATTCTATGACACAGTACCCTTAACTAGTTTAAGGCTTTGGTACCACACATCTACTTTGCCTTCCAGATAAAGTTCTATCATCTCTATTTTCTGAACCTCAGACAATTGGTGTAAAGCAAAAAACTTGTTACATTTCTTTATCCAGTCTTTGGGGTTATCCCCTTCAAACACAAGCAACTAAAATTTGGGGCATTAGGGATATATAGCTTACCATTTCTGTTACGGCCTAGCATTCTAGAGTTATCTTTATACCAGTTTGTTCTCAGGGGCAGTGCTGGTGTAGGAAGAAGGGGTGGGTTATCAGTATGTCCTTCCTCTTTTGGACTTTCTTGTTTCTCCTCATTGTTACTTTTCAAAATCCCTATGAGTTTGGCATCCATGGCAACCATGTAAGCATCTAGTCTGAGGGATAGTTGATCAATCTTTACATTTGTGTCCGCCTGATGCTACTGAGTTTGTTGCATCTACTTCATAATCCCCTTTGAAAACTCTTGCAGTTTTTGCTCTTTCTTCTTAACTTGCTCCATAATAGACTTCAACCTTGTGCCTTCTGCCATGGCTTCTAACTGAGGATTGAACTGCTCTGATACCAATTTGTCAAGCCTTAGCAAATTAAATTCATAAAACCTCAAACAGAACCAGGAAAAAGAAGATAACTATATTTTGCCACTGAACTCTATACATTTCAAGAATGAAGAAGAAAGGAGGACAGAGGGAGGAGACAACAAGAAAGAGGAGGACAACCAGATAAAGACAGGATCAAGAAGTGGGAAGGAGAATATGCAGAGCAAGGACAGAAAAATGTGAGGGGGGGGGGGAAGCTACTCAAAAAATTCTTCACATAAAAGCTGCTCATTGCCAATCACGCTTCTCCTATTTATACTACATGGCTGAGCTTAAGTAAATAAATTGACTGTTAAAAGCTAAACGGCATAGTTTAGGCTTAAATTAAGAAATATATAGCAATTAGGGCTGTTGGAAATCAGTCCCCAATTTGCTAATATCCCTAGAGCTAAAGTGACGTCGTTCCACTTAACTTTCTTTCTCCAAACGTTGTCGTTAGCTGCATGTTGATTTTAGTTATAAAAATAAGTAGGACGACATCGTCCTAACACTGTTCCATTCTGTATCATAATTCTATACTATTGGAGAAGAGAGTACACCGATATATGGGGTTATAAGGTCCGTATGTTCTACCTTTATGGGATTATACTATCCATACGATTCTGGTTTTTGCTTTATTTTTGAGTCTTGAGCCTGAAATATAAAACGGAGTACATATAAACGTTTGGGGACAAATTATTTACCTAAATAGTAAGCTTTGAAATCAAGCAACGAAACATATTGAATAATTGTTGTGATTCTGAGAATTGTGATCATCATTGTAGAATTGTATTTTACACAATTTCATTAAAAGTGGTTTTTTTTAAAAGAAAATTGGATTATTTTTAAATAGTGACCCAACTATAATTTATTTAAAAAAGAGTCCATACAATATTTTGGTTGTTTCAAGTTTTTTTTAAAAATATTTTGTAACAAATTTACCTTTTTAACAAGATTACCATTGGCATCTTACTTCTAATTTTCGAAACTCTCTATTTCCATTTTTCCCTATAAAAAGGGGATTAAGGCACAATTGTTTGCCAAAAAGAGATTTGAATCTACCCAAGTTATGATTTTTGAAATCTTTTATGTCATGAAAGTCTGTAAAGGAAGGTATTAGAGACTATTAGCGATGAAGTTTATTTGCTTATAAATAATAAAATCATACTCCAAAACATTTAAGATAGAGTGTGAATGTACTTTGCGTTAAAACCGAAAAAGGATGTGGAGTTAAGTTTAAAGGGATCCTTCAATAGTGAATGTGTGTTGTTGTTCTACTAAAATACTTTAGACTAGGAGTGATGGAATATGGCATGTGATTTAAAGCTAAGTAAGAAAGCCTGCTAAATATCTGTTCCCTTTTTGGGCGCATTTGGCTTGCAACCATAGCCTATTTATTCGAGGGAGCGAGGTCGCATTTTCCAAATGCGAACTTACTATTTTTTATTCAATTTTTTAATTATCCTAATATTTTCCATCATGCTTGTAGAGTGATAGAAACTGGAAATGCTCACCTTTCATTTGCTAGTCAGTTATGCAATTGTTACATTACAGGATGGATAGGTGTTGAAGAGTATGTATGCAAGTCATTGGCACTGACAGTTAGCAAAGTCCTTATCAGTGAATTGGCCTGTGTCACAATTTGTTAAGATTCAGTCCGCCACATTAAGCTATTAGGGATGTAGATTTAATGTAATTTGTTAGAATTTGGCATTGAATAGTGAATACCCTTACTAGATGATGCTAACAAGCTTTCTTAGGTTTTTTTTCTAAAACTTCGTTCGTTCTGTGGGCACATTGGGCGGGGCTTTGAAATTCAGGCCTATTGAGTTCACATTTGGCAAATGCGACCCAAGGACTGAAGTCCCATTTGCCAAATGCGAATTCACTACTTTTGTACACAATTTTTTGATCATCTAATTGTTTTCCACTTTTTTAAAAATCATAATAAATTGGTGAAAAACTTCTAGAAACATAAAGTGGTTAAGATTTGAATTTTTTTTTCTCAAGTTGTTAAGAAGGAGATAATTGAAAATAGGATGAATTTATTTACTAAATTAAATTTTAAACTCTTGGCATATGAACTTCCATGATTATTGATTAGGAGAATCCGATAAAAATATGTATGACTTGGCTTTAGAGATGATGAATAGGATGAGCAAGATATTTAATGTGGTTTTATATTCATATTTTTAAAATTTGCATTGGACTTTATTTTATTATGAAATTTAATGTTATTAATTGAGATTTTGACTATTTTATTTACTTTGGTAATTTAAATGGTACATTGAATACTTTTTTTGATAGTATTATTATTTGGTGTAGACTGTTGCACAATGTTGCATGTTTCCATTTAAACAAGAGTTGACAAGGTATTGAATCATTGAATGTGTAAACATGATACCTTTTATAACAATGATTTTTATAATTTAGCACATATACATAATTTAGTTTTGTGAAAAAAAAAAACTTTTATGGATAATAAAATATTAATTATTATAATTATTTTAATAATTTTTACATAGGATGTTATGATTGTACAATCCGATTTCCCGTATCTGATTTTACTACTTCAAATCCTGTCCTAAATGGAATCCTCATCCTACAAGCTATGAATTGAATTTTACAAACTTTCTAATTCTGTTGTTTTATATAAATCTATTCCGATCAGGAGAGGAAAAATAGGTCGGTGTGCAAATAGTAATAGGTTTGCGATTCTCATTAGGAAAAGGAAAACGTCATATAATCAAATATATATAATCCCATTGAGACTCCGGAGAAGGGTTACAATTGGACGAGAACAACCTAGGTTTTGGATAGGTAATAAGGCGCGAGAGAAGGAAAATAGGCCGATCGGATCCTCTCTAGGGGCTGTAATTAAGTATTCAAAACCGCAAAGAATTTTAGTTTGCAGATGAAAAGATCGTCACGGGATAATCAAACTTTGGATGTGAGGAAGATGAAGTTAAACAGAGTATGGGATGCTGACTGTGTTGATACTGGAGTCATGTATGACGAATTGACATTGAAGATGAAGAGGGCGTCGCTGGACGATCAAGATAATGATCAGTGGCGGAGGAAGTTGAAGAAAATGAAAACAGAGACTGTCAGCTGTGTTGATAACGAAAGTAAATATGACAAGATATTGATTGCGGAGATGAACAGAGTATCACTTGAGGATCAAGTAGCCAATGAGGTGAAGAGGAAGATTTTTAAGAGTAAGAGATGGATTGCGGATGATGGATCGATGACGGAGCTACCCGATGACATGGTGTTTGAATTGCTCACATGGCTTCCCGTAAAGGATCTCCACCAATGCAAGTGTGTATCAAAGCATTGGTGCTCAATCATCAGTAGTCAGCGATTCATGGACGCCTACCAGAATCGCCACGGCATGACTTTCTCATCTCTGTCTCGTAAAGTATAGCCACGGGAGCGAGTCTTTTGGTTCATGAACTCGAACTGGTTTTTTCTACCGATCTCAACTTCCCATGTCCAATAACTATCTGGGAATCACAAACTTGGTTAATGGGCTGGTTTGTGTCAATTCACTTCTTTTGATTATTTCCACCACAAAGGGAAAATATACAAGTTGCTGACACGCCTTCTTGGTGAATCAAGGTTCCATTTAGAGATTGTCTCAATGAGAGGGGATTCTGGGCTTCCCAAAGAGCTTAGGTCGATGTTGTCTCAATACTGATTTATACTTATGATCATTACCTGAAGCGTTTTTTTTGTATATATATCATTTGCTCTTTTTTTTTTTCCCTTCCATGAATGAATGATGGAGATGAATGAAAAAAAGTTAATCGCTGCAGGAAATCTATAATCTTTAAGATTATTACCCACAAAAATTTTAAATAAAAGAAGAAATTGAAAAGCTTTTGAGAGGGTGTTGCTCAATGGTAAAAAAGAAAAAACAAAACAAAATATAATAAAAGGTCCACAGACTCGTGAGAAACTGTTCTAATAAACGGAGTTGGTCATGGAAGCCGGAGAACGTGTTTGAACAAATAGAGTTAATTACTGTAGCCATGAATATTGTGGCTAGTCGAATAAAGTAATAGTGGAGCTATATATGCCAATTAAAAAAACGAAAAAAATCTGGTTTTTTATGTTAGAACTAAGCTAGTATTCCCAATAAATAAATGAGTAAAAATTAATATTTCGAGTTTTAAATTACGAAGTTTTTAATTGCTTACACAGACCCAAACTTTTACAAGGGGGAGAGAATAAAATATAACTATAAAATTTGGCAATTCCAAATAATAAAAAAAAAATTATTGCTCTTTAGAGCAAAAGGAGGTAAGAAGAAAAAATTAAAAAAACTGTATTTTTAGCTTTTAAAGTTTGAATAGTTAAAATTTTTAATTATCAAAATTTGGGACCCAAAACGGTATCCAAACTTTAGGAAATGCATCAGTTTTGGTTCGACTGTGCAAGTGAAGATATCGGTGTGGCAGTAGCCTAAATTTTTCATTGAGAAAAATGATTGAAAAATTAACATTTTTAATCTATAATATTTTCAATGATATACTTTTAGTTAAAAAGAAAATTGTAAATTGTTGATCTAAACTTTATAAATTGTTGATAGAGTTTACAAATTTTAAGAATTAAAATTGTTGATCTAAAATTATTAAGAGATTAAAAGTATAGATCCTTTAAACTTTAAAAACTAATAATACTGTTCTTTCAGTTTTTAATATAAATTCAGTACTATTATCACACTAAAATTGTTGATTCATTTTCTTCTGATTTTACCCTTGAAAAAATAATGTGAATATCATGTGTATTGGATGGATTGAATTAATTTTGACTAAATGTTTCAATTGAATTCAACTAAGTCAATAATTGAATCTTTTTTAATATTAGAGACGAAATTGAAATTTAGTCTAAAATTGAGAAACAAATAGCGTGATTTTCCCTAAACCTAAAATAATAAACCAACTGATTTCTTCATCTCTCTTAATTAAAGCTTTAGTTTCTTCCCGGTTTTTTATTTTTATATATACACATTAATGTACTCTCGTAATTAGGTGCATTCTATCCAGAATTAGCTAAATTGGAGCAATTTATTGTCACCCAAATCATAATTAATTACTTACAATCTTGTAGTAAGTGATAGCCTGCTTAAATACTTGATATGCACATAGAAATGAAATAATTCAAATAATTAAGAACAGTCGTGTTCATTTTTAATGGTTTCACCAATTATTGCCTCCTGGGTGTTGTTTGAATAAATATTTATCACCCAAATCTATGTTGTTCATACTGAAATAATTTTTATACCTATTATTCCCTCGGCAGGGTCTACCTAAGAATAGCTTTAATGGAGTATTTCTTTGGTCCCTCATATTTTATTGTAATTCTTGATCAATCCCATAAAAGGAAGAGGAATTCGGAACAAAGCTAATGGGTGATAATGGTGGAGACAAATTACGAAATAGTGGTAATGATGGCGAAGAGGAATTAGAACTTTAATTAAGAAAGTGACAAGAAAGGGCAAGAAAACAATTTATTTGATATTAAATATACCGTATTTGTTTTGAGGGATAATCTTGTTATTCACAAATTATTTAAATGTTGTTAAATGTCATGCCCTTAATAAGAATTTTGAGAGGTAAATTTAGAAATATTAAGAATTTTACGTTCCAAACCTTATCAAATTCTTACTTTTATTTTTACCAAATAAGAAAGTAAAAAAATCATTGTCACCACCGAGTAGCGGCCAAACAGAAAAGGAAATCAAAGATCGCATATTGTTCCACATAATAGTCAGCATCATGGCTTATTTTTGAATTTCAATTTTGAAGCAGCCTTTGGAGGGTGAAATAGTTCGCCCTCTTCGGCCATGGCAAAATTAGTTTTTGCTTAAACCTTCCAAAGGGCTTTCTTTATTAGGGGAATTTGAGGAACCACATTTGCCTTTACTATAATCTATAATCAATTGGCTTGATCATTTCGAGTTTTTGGGATTTTTGCTTCGGTCTACTGGGCCAACGATTGCTTGTATCAAGCGGTAATTCAATGAATTTCCTGTCCTGGATCTTGCCACGCAAGGTTTTTCTTCTGCATTGAAATTGTTGTATGCGAATAAGAAAGTAAGCAAACCTGATAATTTGCACAGCATTAGAAACCTGGTAAAGGTCAAATCCTTGTAGTGCGGGCAGATGCTAGGGAGAGACAACAAATGTCAGGAAAAGTAACATCAACCAGGTCGAGTAGTGAGCAATTGGACAAACCGTTAGAATGGTGTCGTTCAAGAGCCAATAAGAATGGAGGGTTGTGATTGACTGTTAAAATTTTGTTAGAAATCAATGGCTTTAGGTTGCCTCATGACAGTGATAAAATGGAGGCAAGAAAAAAGTTGTAAAACAGTTTTGGAGTAATGAAGATACTGATTACTGCCAGCTTCCTTTCCACTATTTTCTTGCTGTTTCTGATTTCTGTCTCCCTAATCCCCTTCATCCTTATTTCGATTTTCTAATAATTCACCATTTTTACTTGCATTCATAACAAACTTGGTATCAGAGCTATCTTTCCTTGGACTGAGAAGATAAACAATGGCCAAATCAACTAGGTTCAGGACTCTAGAGGATCAACTCAAGCACCAAGAAGCTAGCCAGAACAAAATTGAAGAATTGTTAGAAGGCTTGGTGAAGTCTGAACAATCTTTGGATTCCAGATTGAAGGCCAACGAGAAGATGACGGATGAAGAGATTGCAGCTGTGGATAATAAGTTTCTAATGTTTGTGAAAGCCATGATAAGTCAAGAAAAGAAACTAACTGGAGAAGATTCTACCCAAACTTGGGATCGAACCCTATTGTTTCCAACTCCAGTCATGAAACAGAAGGATGATGCAGAGGGGATTGTCCACACCACTAACAAATTCACAAGAAATTGGTGGTATAATGGCCGCAAAGTAGAACTCCCAATCTTCCAAGGAGATGCCCCTTGAGAATGGATTAGAAAGTGCCAAAAGTACTTCTTAACTCACCATATTACTGATGGGTGCAGAATGCACATGGTGGAAATGCATTTAGAAGGAAAAACTGATACCTGGTGTCGCAGTACAAAGATGGCTAAAGGGCAATTGAGTTGGGAAGAATTCCGTGAAGGCTTGAATAGGAGGTTTGGAGATAAGGGACTGCAAAATGAAATTGAGAAGTTTAATAAACTGCAACAAGTTAGGACAATTAGGGAGTACCAAGAACGTTTTGAAGAACTAAGATTTGGAATGTTGTTAATGCTGGGAAAAACGGCCAATATTCAGAAAACGGATGAGCACACTTGAGTCGTGCAAAATATGCACTGACCTAAAGAAACAATTTCTATGAATTAGAAATTTTTCCCCAAGATAAAACAAGGCTTCCTCTATTGTTTGAGGGCGGCAGGAGCAGCAAGAAGACTTAAAACCAGCAGAACAAGATTTGAGTGGGGAAGAGTATTTCTGGACAGTGAGGAAGGGTTTTTAGCAGAGTAAGCAATATGTATTTGCACTGAACTTTGAGGCTCGGGAGCAGCAGTATATATAACACTGCAGTCAACAAAGTCTGAGAAAAATTTGATGCACGTTGAGGTCGTTGAAGCAAATCCAGCAAGACGTGGTCAACAACCCAGCATGCGGAAGGCTTCAGAACCGGTAAACCCATGACTACTCGGTCAAATGAAGGATTGGGTTTTGACTAAGTAAAATGGGTAATTGTTATTGGTAAAACCGAGTTAAGAAAAAATGCAGTTTACCGGTCAAATGAAGGATTGGGTTTTGACTAAGTAAAATGGGTAATTGTTATTGGTAAAACCAAGTTAAGAAAAAATGCAGTTTACAGATAAGCTGCAAAAATAAAAGCTCAAAATGAGAGGAAAAAATAAAGGCTCAAAATGAGAGGAAGTAAAACTTGGACTGGACCGTGTGTAACCCACGCGCAGGGGGGGCAAATCTATCGTTTTGGACTGCATTGGCCCAATTTGTCCCATTCTCATGCGCACGAGCCTACCACTCTTTCTCTTGGTCACAAGCCCACTCAAAGGCAAATCAATATAAAGTGCTATTATATTGTTGTAAACTTCCAATGTGGGATTGCCTTTTGAAATATACAACAATCCCCCACATATTTCAAAAAATAAAACTGAGATAAAACTGTTCTGCTGGAATGTCTGGGTGCAAATGCATTTAATTTGGTGTCTTTTGGACTATGAACCAAACTTAGATTGATAAAATATATCTTACTAATTTATTGGTGAAATGTAAAATTTCTATGAACCGATAAATCATTGTTGTAAGATAGAGATTTTATCAATCACAATGCTACCCCCACTATCTTACTGTTCGACGCGTTTTTGTGCTAATAAGCCATGCGCATGCCTGGTTTATTCATGAGAGTTCTAAAGACTTTAGCTAAAATATTATAGGAGCGGCATCACTCCACTCTCATATAGGTGAATTCATCAAATGTATACTGCTTTAAATACCCCATCCGTAAGGAATATGAATTCATTAAGAGTTAGAAATTCAACCTCATATTTAGTAACAGTTATAACACACACACCATAGAAGGGACAATGTTATAAGTGTTTCATTGCCAATGTCGATTTGTTATTACCCATATGAACCTATTTCCTGGGATCGCCAATCACATAGGTTGGGTTACCATCTCTATTGACAGCTTATTGGCTTAAGTCCCAATTCTCTCGATGTTTGAAGAATTAATTTTCTTCCCAAGGGTTTAGTCAGAGGATCAGCCAAATTCACTTCTGACTTCACATAATCAATGGAAATTATTCCATCTCTTAGTAGTTGCTTTACGACATCACGTCTCAATTTCATGTGTCGATTTTTGCAATTATATAATTTGTTTTTCGCTATGGCGATTGCGGCTTGGCAATCGCAATGCATAGAAACTGGGGGCATTAACCCCTTGGTTATAGGAATTCCTGCTAAGAAGTTCCTTAACCAATCAGCCTCCAAACCAACTAAATTGAGAGCTATAAACTCTGAATCTATAGTCGATCTAGCAATAATAGTTTGTCTGGCTGATTTCCATGCTATTGTACCACCACCAAATGTGAATACATAGCCACTAGTAGATTTAGTCTCATCTGAATCAGAGATCTAGTTAGCATCACTGTATCCTTCTAATACAGTGGGAAATCCACTATATAGGATACCATAATCAATGGTTCCTCTCAAATATTTCATTAGTCTGACTAAAGCAGACCAATGCTCACGATTGGGATTATGAGTATATCTACTCAGTCTACATACTGCGTAGGCTATATCAGGCCTCGTAAAATTCATTAAATGCAACAGGCTCCCAATAATCTGAGCATATTTAGACTGAGCAATAGGGTCACCACGATTCTTTTTCAATTGGGAGTTAGCATCATAAGGAGTGCTCACCGGTGTCACATCATAGTTTTCAAACTTCCTAAAAAGTTTGTCAGTATAATGATTTTGTGACAACATAATTCCATCGCTTCTCCTTATGATTTTAACACCCAATATAACGTTGGCTTCACCCAAATCTTTCATATCAAAGTTTGAGGATAAGAAACATTTAGTACTATTTATAACGTTCAAACTAGTACCAAATATGAGTATGTCATCTACATACAAAGAAAGAATCACATAATCACTATTTATAGTTTTTGTATATACACAATTGTCCACTTCAATTGATGAAAAACCATCACTTAATAATATTTGATCAAATTTCTCATGCCACTATTTAGGAACTTGTTTTAGGCCATAGAGTGATTTTAGTAACTTACAAACTTTATTTTCTTGTCCAGAAACAGCACAACCCTCAGGTTGTGTCATGTAAATTTCTTCTTCTAAATCTCCATTCAAAAATTTTGTTTTAACATCCATTTGATGAATAAAAAGTTTGTGAATAGAAGTTAAAGCAAATAAAACTCTAATAGATGAAATCCTTGATACTAGTGCAAAAGTATCAAAGTAATCAATATTTTGTTTTTGAGAAAAACCTTTTACTACTAACCGAGCTTTATATTTGTCAATTGTGCCATCAGGATGATATTTTCTTTTGAAAATCCATTTACAACCAATAGGTTTTGCACCAGTAGGTAAATCAACTAAAATCCAAGTTTTATTTTTCAAAATTGAGTTCATTTCATCATTAATTGCTTCTTTTCAAAATTTTGAATCAGAAGAAGAAATCGCTTCGTCAAAAGTTGACGGATCATTATCAATAAGATAAGTATAAAAATCATTTCCATAAGAGGATTCCTTTCTAGGCCTTTTGCTCCTTTTCAATTCCTCATCAGAATTGATTTCTCTGTTATTTTTAATAGGTGCATGAGAAATTTCTCGAGAAAGTGGAAAAATGTGTTCAAAGAATTCAGCATTCTTTGTTTCCATTATAGTGTTACAATCAAGCACATCACTTTTTAACACAAGAAATCTATATGTAGCACTATGTTCAGCATATCCAATAAACATACAATCAGATATTTTTGAACCTATTTTTCTTTTCTTTGGTTCAGGCAGCATAACTTTAGCTAAACACCCCCACACTTTTAAATATTTTAAGTTAGGTGCATGACCTTTCCACAACTCATATGATGTTTTTCCAGTTCTTTTATGTGGAATTCTATTTTGCAAGTGACATGCTGATAAAATAGTTTCACCCCACAGATTTTGAGGTGCATTAGAACTAATTAACATAGAGTTCATCATTTATTTAAGTGTTCTATTTTTCCTTTCAGCTACACCATTAGATTCAGGTGAATAAGGGGGAGTTACTTCATGAATTATCCCCTTTTTTCACAATATTCATTTAGTAATAGATATTCACTCCCTTTATCCGATCTAATTCTTTTAATTTTTCTACTAAGTTGATTTTCTACTTCAGTTTTATAAGAAATAAAGGCCTCATATGCATCATCTTTATTTCTAAGTAAATATAACTTAGTGAATCTAGAGAAATCATCAATAAAAGTAACATAGTATCTTTTACCACCTCTAGTCATAGTTTGTTTTAAATCACCTAAATCAGTGTGTATTAAAGCCAATAAGTCAGTTTCTCTATCAACAGAAATACAAGTCTTTTTAGTGATTTTTGCTTCAGCACAAATTTCACATTTATCTATGTTGGTTGAACTCAAGCCAGAAATTAAGCCAAGTGATTGCATTTTCTTAATATAGCTAAAATTAGTATGTCCTAATCTTGCATGCCATAAAGAAAATGATTCAATCATATAAACAGAAGAAGCAGATGCATTTTCATTGATAACATTGGAAATAGAAAGTACATATAAATCCTGATTACTATAGCCCTTGCCTACAAACATGTTATTTCTAGTCATAACAATTTTTCCGGATTCAAAGAAAATTTTTATTCCAGCTTTGTCAAGTAATCGCACAGACACCAAATTAGCTCTAATAGTTGGAACATGCAACACGTTGTTAAGAGCCAATGTCTTTCCCGATGAGAGTTTGAGAAGGACTTTGCCATTGCCATGCACTTTTGCAGTGGTAGAGTCTCCAAGGTAGATTACTTGATTTTCATCCCCTACCGAAGTGTAGGAGGAAAAAGCCTCTCGATTACCACAAACGTGTCGAGTGGCCCCTGAATCTACCACCCACTCATTGGCATTGACTACCATGTTCACTTGAGAGACAAATGCAACTATAACTTCATCTCCTTCGGCTAAATTAGCCTTAGAAGGATTTTCATTTTTCATTCTCTTGCGACATTGAGGAGCATGGTGACCTGGCTTACCACACACAAAACAAGAGCCTTTCTTTTTCTTACATTTAGTACTCTTAGGCTTGAAATCTTTAGATTTAGAGTTAGACTTCGTACCTTTATTAGAGCTATTCCCTTGCACCAAATTTGCCTTCAATGCTAATTCTTTAGTTTTGGTAGATTTTGTTTCCTTTCTGTTGGTATCTTCAATGAGAATGTGGGTGACTAAATCCTCAATGGTGAAAGACTTTTGTTTGTGCTTGAGACTATTTTTGTAGTCGCTCCAGGAGTCGGGCAGCTTTTCAATCAATAAGCCGGCTGAAAATTTTTCTGGAAGGATGATGTCTTCGGCCTTCAAGTCTTCGAGAAGCTTTTGATACTCATTGATCTAACTTTTGATTTCCTTTTCTTCTACCATTTGCCATTGATAAAATTTTCCCAACGACAAACTTCTGCTTGGTGGCATCTTCAGCGGTGAACCTTTTAGTTAAGGCTTTCCATATTGCCTTAGCTTCTTTGTACGGACAGAACACATCGAAGAGTTCGTTGGATAGAGTCTGCAAAATTGTGTGACGACATACTTTGTTTGCATGTTGCTATGATTGTTGAACGTTGTCTGGAGCGGTTGAGGTAGGTTTGGATTCTAGTAAGGCATGTGCAACACCATGGACATCAAGTAAGGAGAAAATCCTTTCTTGCCAACGTTTGAAGTTTTCACTGGCAAAGATCTCAATGTTTGAGACATCTGGGAATGGTTTGGCATAGGGTAGATGGACAGGCATGGTTTGTGTGATCTGAACTTCAGGTTGGCTAGTTTGATTGCCGGTTGTGGGGTTTGTAGGATTTGTACCGGAAGCAGGATTGATAGTTGCGGAGTTTGTAGCATTTGCGGTGGAATAAGGGTTGGCAACGTCTGCATTGGTAACAGAAGTAGCCATATTGTTTCTTTAGATTGCTGGGAAAAACAGCTAATATTTAGAAAACGGATGAGCACACTTGAGTCATGCAAAATATGCACTGACCTAAAGAAACAATTTCTATGGATTAGAAATTTTTCCCCAGGATAAAACAAGGCTTCCTCTATTGTTTGAGGGCGGCAGGAGCGGCAGGAGCAGCAAGAAGACTTAAAACCAGCAAAACAAGGTTTGAGTGGGGAAGAGTATTTCTGGACAGCGAGGAAGGGTTTTTAGCAGAGTAAGCAATATGTATTTGCACTGAACTTTGAGGCTCAGGAGCAGCAGTATATATAACGCTGCAGTCAACAAAGTCCGAGAAAAATTTGATGCACGTTGAGGTCGTTGAAGTAAATCCAGCAAGACGTGGTCAACAACCCAGCATGCGGAAGGCTTCAGAACCGGTAAACCCACGAGCTACTCGGTCAAATGAAGGATTGGGTTTTGACTAAGTAAAATGGGTAATTGTTATTGGTAAAACCGAGTTAAGAAAAAATGCAGTTTATAGATAAGCTGCAAAAATAAAGGCTCAAAATGAGAGGAAGTAAAACTTGGACTGGACCGTGTGTAACCCACGCGCAGGGGGAGGGCAAATCTATCATTTTGGACTGCATTGGCCCAATTTGTCCCATTCTCATGCGCACGAGCCTACCACTCTTTCTCTTGGTCACAAGCCCACGCAAAGGCAAATCAATATAAAGTGCTACTATATTGTTATAAACTTCCAATGTGGGATTGCCTTTTGAAATATACAACCATTAATGACCCCCCAAATTCACTAAATCATATTTCATATCATGTTTCATAAGTGGGGCTAACGATGAGATTAAACCTATGCTCAGACTTATGAAACTAACCACATTGTTGAAGGCTTTTGAGATTGCTGTGATATAGAAGCAGTCTATGAAAATTCTGCAAAAGAAGAATAGTAGTGGGGGCAAGATGTGGTTTGAGAACTCCAGGAATGTGGGAATAACTATGGACAAAAATAAGCCGGGGAGAGGTTTTGGAGGTTCTAGAGAAAGAGGAGAAGGTCATAATCAAGAAGAATTCAAGAAGAATTTCCCTCAAGAAATACAATACAGAAAGAATAATCACCTATACTTCAAATGTGGATATAAATTCTTACCAGGCCACCAGTGCAAATTTGGGAATCTGCACTTCATCTTGAGTAGGGAAGATGATGAATTTGAGGATGCATTGGGTGAACAAGATGAGTATATAGGAAATCCTAGCCAAACTATGGAAGGTTCCATCCATAGTTTGGCTATACAAAGGAAAACCATTTCCTTGCAGGAAAAGATAAAAGGAATAGTGGTTTCTATCTTAGTGGATACTGGTAGTTCTCATTCCTTTGTAACCCCTAGACTTGTTGCCAAACTGAACCTTCATATGCAAAGAACTGTTGTTAGATCATCAGTCATGCCATTTGTAAGGAAGTAAAATGGGAAATACATCAGTATAAGTTCTCTTCTGATTTGAGAGTCATAAGCAAGGGAGGATGGGATGTGATCTTAGGAGTGGATTGGATGTACCAGTACAATCCCATCTCATCTGACTTTAAGGAATTCAAAATATGTCTATCCACTGAGGAGGGAACAATGGTTTTGGAAGGCGACATGAAGTATCCAACACTGAAGTTGATGAATGTAGAAGATGTAAAAACTATTAAATCAGAAGAAAGGGCTAGTAGAGTTGTATGGAAAGTAACCTCACTTTCCAATTAGTCAAACACATTACCTGATGAAATCTCTGAATTACTATTACAATTTTCTGATGTTTTGAGACCCCTCAAACATTTCCGCCTATCAGAAAACTAGAGCGTGCAATAACCCTCAAAAATGATTCACAACCATTTAAAATCAAACCTTATAGGTATGCAGTATGCACATTCTCAGAATACTGAAATAGAAAACCAAGTCACTGAAATGCAAGGCATTGTCCAACACAGTACAAGTCCGTTTGCATCAACAGTGTCGTTGGTAAAGAAAAAAGACAACACATGGCGCATTTGTATTGACTATAGACAGTTTAATGTTATGACCATTAAAGATAAATACCTCATCCCACATATTGAGGAACTGCTCGTTGAACTTTTTGGATCTAAATTCTATAGCAAGATAAACTTGAGATCTGGTTATCACCAGATTAGACTCAAGCCTCAAGACATCCGTAAAACTACCTTCCAAACTCACCATGGTCATTTTGAGTTCCTAGTCATGCCTCTTGAACTCACAAATGTACCTTCAACCTTTCAAACCCTTATGAATCAACTTTTTCAGCCTTACTCAAGGAAGTATGTCCTTGTTTTCTTTGATGATACCCTAGTTTACAATCCTAACCTAGACAGCCACAAAGAACATCTAAAAATTGTGTTAGGAATTCTAAGAGATCATCAACTTTTTCCTAAAATATCCAAATATGTTTTTGCTCAACAGAATGTGGAGTATCTTGCCCATATAATTTCAGCCAATGGGGGGAGAAATGGATTCTATTAAAGTGCAAGATATGTTGAGTTGGCCTACCCCTAAAGATGTAATATCACTTAGGGGATTCTTAGGCCTCACTAGATTATAGAAGGTTTATCAAGGGATACGAGATCATTGCTAAACCACTGACTGAACTTTTAAGAAATGAGGCATTTCAGTGGAATGTGCATGCTGAATTGGCATTTAATAACCTCCAATCCAAAATGACCACTAGTCTAGTCTTGAGAATGCTTGATTTTTCCAAAACCTTTATAGTGGAAACTGCTGCATCTAGCAAGAGAATTGGGGCAGTGTTGATACAAGAAAGACAGCGTATTTGAGTAAAGCTATGAGCTCAAAAAACTTGAGACTGTCCATCTATGAAAAGGAACCTTTAACAATTGTAATGACAGTTGTCAAGTGGAAGCACTACTTACTTGGATATCATTTCATAATCAGGACAAACCATTAAAGCCTCAAGTTTCTTCTTGACTAGAAACTAACTACTACCTTGCAGCACAAATGTCATGCTAAATTGTTTGGGCTAGACTGTAGGGGACTGAAAATTTGCTGGTAGATGCTCTATTAAGGAGAACTTGACCACAGGAAACAGATGCTCAAATCACACCAATATGAAGTGCACAACCTCTTTGGGTGGATGATATCATCAGAAGTTATGAGCAAGATAAAGTCTGTCAAGACTTAATAGCCACATTAGCTCTACAACCTGGCAGCAACTTGATTATTAATATGTAAGGGGTATAATTAGGTCATCATCATCACCTTTATCCCAAACTAGTTAGGGTTGGCGGTCGATGAACCCAAGAACATAAATCTATAAAATATAATAAAAAATAGATAAAATAAATAAATAAAAATGCTAAAACATTGCATGCCTCAGCATTGGGAGGGCATTCAGCTGAATTTGGAAACATGAGAAGGTTTGATTCAGTATTTTGTTGACCACAAATGAGAAATGATATCATACAACTTGAAAAGACTAAGTATAAGAACTTACCATACCTAGGATTATTATAACCCTTGCCTATACCTGAAAGACCATGGTTGCACATAAATATGGATTTTATGGGTGGATTGCCATTTTTTGAGAATTGTGATATCTTAGTAGTAGTGAATAGACTCACTAAAATGGGCACATCCTTGCATTGGGTCATCCCTTTTCAGCCAAAGATGTAGCTCAACTCTTCCTATATTAGATTTGCAAACTACATGGAGCTCCAACCACCATTGTTTCAGATAGAGACAGGGTTTTCACTAGCTTATTTTGAAAAGAACTCTTTAAGCTTATAGGCACTAATTTGCATTTTAGTACAGCATATTATCCCCAAACCGAGGACTAGAGTGAAAGATTGGTCCAATGCCTTGAGGCTTATCTCAGAGAGATGTGTGTAGATAAACCATCAAGTTGGAAGAAGTGGCTCCCAATTACTACACTGGGATTAAGATGACTTCATTCAAAACCTGTTATGGATACGAGCCATCACAGATTCCATTAGGAATATTGTGTAATGCAGTAGTTCTAGTAGCTAGCAGTATGTTACAAGATAGGCAATCTTTGATAAGATTGCTCCATAACCACCTGAACCAAGCTCAGAATAAGATGAAACAAAATGCCAACCAGCACAGCACTAAGAGAGTATTCCAAGTAGGAGATTGGGTATATGTTAAGCTCCAAACCTACCAGCAACAATTAGTGGAATTTAGAAAACAATTGAAGCTATCCTCTAAGTTCTTTTGAGCATACAAGATACTGGAAAAAATTGGTGAAGTAGCCTACAAACTGCAACTTCCTGAAAGCTCCCGACCACATCCTATTTTTCATGTGTCCCATTTAAAGAATCATGCAAGAGCACTACAAGAAGTGATGACAGAGCTGCCAGTGGTAAGCAAAGAAGAGGAAATCATAGCCGAACTAGAACAAGTACTCCAATTCAAAACCATTGCCAGAAAAGGTTAGAAAGTCCTACAATTCTAATCAAATGGATTAATCTACAGCTTGAGAATGCTACTTGGGAGGGAGTGCTGGGGAGGTTTTAACATAAGGAGCCTAACTAGAATGGCCCAATAAGCAGTAGGATCCTAATTGAGTCCAAAACCTTAAACTAGTAGGTCTTAGATCCTTGCCACTTATTGGGTACTCTAAGTTTTTTTTAATTTTTCAATGTAAGATAGTATTCATAAATACAACGAACCTCTCCCTTCATGGATACACTACCATATTAAAACACACTCCCCCACAAGCCCAATCCCCACTCCAGCAAACCCATCTATTCACCATTGACACATTTAGTACCCGTGTAAGTAGCAAAATAGTATTTAGAAGAGGAATCACTTGTTTCCTCGAGTAGTCCATGAGTCCCCCACTAAGCCAGGTCCAACCAGAAGATGAAGCAAAGCTCGGTCTAACTAGAAGAGGAACCATTTGCTTTTCCAAGTAGTCCAACATTTCGGTTTTGATACCACTTGTTGAGGAGGTTTTAACATGGGGAGTCAACTAGAGTGGCCGAATAAACAATAGAAACCCACTTAAATCTAAAAACTTAAGTTAGTGGGTTTTTGGTCCTTGTCACTTATTAGGTGCTCTAGTTTTTTTTTAAATTTTTTAATGTGTGATAGTATTTATGAACACAATAGGGAGGATGTAAGTGTCATTAAAGCGCAATTCCCTCACTTCTATATTCCTAGTTGAAGAAGCATCATGATGTAGCTAAAGTTTCAGATCCTTGAGGACAAGGATCATTTTCAACGAAAGGCATTTGTCAGGAAAGTAATATCAATCGGGTCAGGTGGTGAGCAATTGGACAGACCATTTGAAGTGCTAAGTAGAACGATGTCGTTCAAGAGCCAGTAAGAATGGAGGGCTGTTATTAAGTGTTAAAATTCTGTTAAAAATCACTGGTTCTAATTGCTCCATGATAGTTTTAAAATGGAGGCAAGAAACAAGTTGTAAATCCACTATTTTCTTCCTATTTCTAATTTCTTTCTCCCCGATACCCTACATCCTTATTCTGATTCTCTAATAATTCACCATTTTTACGTGCATTCATAACAACAAACTCTAGTGGCAATAGCTTGGGATCTGCCCAACTCATCAACAAGGACAGACAAAAATTGTTATATATGTTGAAGTTAGGGAAATTATAGATAACATACAAAGGAAACCAGTTGCTCTAGGATTATCTACAATTGCTAAAGACATCAATTTGTTTCCCTAGTTGTTTGATGATTGGAAGATAAATTTTAAACCTAAGAATCATTATGGTATTGAAGCCATAGTCACAGAATTTGCATTGGAATCTTCCAGTAATAGTGCATGAAATTCCAATTTTCCACTTTGGCTTACTTAGCCTTGATGGAAAGTCTAGATTGGTCTATGTACCTAAATTATCATTTCTGTCTTAATAAGAATTTAATGTTTCCGGAAAACGAGAAAAAGGGCTATTATGAGAAAGATCCAAAGACTAATCTTTGAAGGCCATTTAACCTCTTTAGCAAGATGCTAGAGAATAAATTGGATGAAACATCAATATATGTGGTGTTTTCAATACGGGTGACAATTGGAAGTAAATGAGTGGGAATTGGGTTAGATTTAAATGAGTAGAAAATTATTAGAAATGAAATATATAATTCCTATTAAGTGTTGGGGTAGGCTTGGGAATGGGATTTAATAAATTGAAATTTCTCAATTTCTATTGGAATCCCATTAAATTTCCTATTGGAGATTAAATGGTGGCTGTTGGTGGTCAAACCAGCACGGGAACATGGTCACTAGCCACAAGCAAGCCGAAATATGGCATGATCGTTGGAATTCGGCCGAAATCCGATCAACCTGCAATCCGATCATGGTCCGGCCAAAAATTAAAAATATGTAAATATATTAAAGAAATAAAATACTTAAAATTATCATCACTTATTAATTATCTAGCATTATTTAATAATTACTCATTTAACTTTTCCCAACTCATGGATATTTTATAACCCATCTAATAAAATTCTATTCTAATAATATCTCTCCTATTTATTTTTATATGGGTATTTTTAATGAATATTAGAAACTCAATAGTTCTCATCCTATTAGATATTCATTAGAACTATAAAAATTTTCATTAGAACTATAAAAATTTTCCATCCCTAGTTTCCAAGTAGCCCTACTTGTGCTGGTAAATAATTTAAAAGATTACTGTTCAAAGAGATAAGTTGATCCGGCTTGTCTGCCAGGTTGCGTACGCCTATACCGTTCTCTTTTTTATTTTCCTGTTGATAAGTAATGGATCTCTAAAATAAAGAATTTGGTACTGATGTAGTAAGGATAGGAAGGCAATTTACAAAATAATTAAAACATTAAATATAGTTTTAGGCTCTTAATAAAAATTATGTACGCTCTATTTAAAAACTTGAAATCTTTCCTGCCCTTAGAGACAATTTTCACTAGAATCAAACCATAACCTAATCTAATAGAAAATTAAGGAATAGAGATTGAAGATGAAGAGGACAGCACCATGCGGTGATGAAACTTTAGATGAGAGGAAGACGAAGATGAAGAAAGGAAGGGTTGATGCAGAAATTATTTGCAAGATGGAGGTAGTGTCGCTTGGTGATCATCAAGAAAACATAGGTGCGGAAGACAAACTGAGTTTGATGATGAAAGGAGCATCGCTTGGTGACCAACAAACAGTCATAGCGGATGATGGGAAGAAAAACACTAGAAAGAGGAAGAGAGAAGAATCAGTTGTGGGCTACCTATCAATCAAACAGCAGCAGCGGCTACCTGATGACTTGGTTTTCGAGTTGCTTCTGAGGCTGCCCCTCAAGAATCTTCACAAATTCAAGTGTGTATCAAAGGATTGGTACTCAATTATCCATAGCAGGCCATTCGCTTTGGCTTACTGGAGTCATCAGTTACGGTAACCTTGACCCTTCAGTGATGCAGCTGGACATAACAATCATAGTTATATTGACCAATTTGATTGTTCACAATCTTTCTCTTAAGCCGAGCTCCTGGTTGAGTATTATTCTTGTCCAGAGAACAATATACCACCAAAAATCCAAGATTAGTAAAAAATTTTGCTTGGGATGTAGTATTAGCAATATTCAGGATTCTTGTTCTGATTTCCTCCCGAGAATCAGTTAAAAGAGTTTTGATAGCGTATAAGATCGGGCCTGTGTGTATCATTGCTTCAAGCGCTGGTTGCGGGCGTTCTTGGCAGGAGATGTGAAGGGAGAATGCCCATCAAAGTCTTACGCCAATGTAATGATATTGTAATATAGCTAACTTTCAAGTGTGCTAAATCATGTTGCCAGTGCCAGTGCTTTCTGTTGAATGCTTTGTGTTTTACACCCTTTAAAAAAAAACTCATTTTGATGAAGTATGACTTTTTTTAGTTATAAAGTATAATATAATTAATTCATCAAAAAATATATAATTTGTATTTTTGTTTTTGCTTTTTAATTTTGAGTCCTACATTATCATTAGTAATATGAATAAAAATAAAAATGAGTAATTTGCTATGTTACACAGAATGAACAGAAACAAGTGAATCGTACTTGATGAAGCAGATCAAAACCAAAGGCAAAACATGGAAAACCCCAGTTAAAGGACAAAATATGGGAAGGAGCATATACAACCTGATTTGCTGTGGGAAAGAACTTAATAACTATCAGCACGCATGATACAGATTCCACCACAGTATATCCCCTAATCCAAAAGTGATTCAGTGGTCTAAATCTGCGTGTGATTCAGCATATCTTTGCACAATTGAGGAACAAACCCAACAGCAACAACAACATAATCTGGTGGCTTTCATGAAGGAGACAATTTGTTGGTCATGCTCTTCTGGCTCCCGATTTTCGCTTGGTTTTTTGGAAGTCATTTGATGGAAGCAGTTGAGAGCCATGGTAAATTTGCTGAAAACATTCATCTAAATTACAGGCTCAGGTGATCAGATAAAGATGAATGGCCATAGGGCTTGAGTTAGTTCGACCATTCTGTTCAAGTAAAGCATATGTTCATATCAACCAAAAGGCAGGTAGCTCAATCTTGGGAAAGAACCCAACAATTTATAATTATTAACTAAGTAATCGATTCTTAATCTCCCAGTTCAAACTCAGGGAAACAAAAACAATCTTTAAATTACACAATAAAAGAGAAAATACGGAACAGCAGCACATGAGCACCAATCAGTTATAAACTTGATATTGCTTGGTAAAGAGCAAAAGGCATGATCTATTTAGATTGCTGCTCGCCAGGGGCAATTGCTGGCTCATCCTTTTTTGAGCGTGAAACAGCATCCTCTAAGGTGTTGGTAGAAATAGCTTCCAAGGACTTATAGAATTCCTCAGGAAGAGGACCAGGTCGATGAAGCGGTATATGCTTAGGGACTGGAGCATCATTTTCAATTACTTCACACTCATAGTCATCAGGGACACCCCATGGTTTCCACTCTGCACTTGACAAAGATAACCAACCCATCAAAAACTCAACTGACAAATATCTAACAGAAGATTCCTCAAGCATTAGGCCACTCCATGTTTTCCAAGAAAATATGAAGTTCAAGAAAGTTGAATTTGGCATCGGAGAAAATGTAAAACCAAGAACTAAAATGTAATAGTTGGAAACAACATGCCACCACTCTCAAAAACTAGGTTATTTATACAGAGGGATGGAGATATTGCTGAAAATCAAACCATTATACAATAATTCAGAGGTTGGCAAATCTGGTAATGAAAATAAGAATTGCGGGAGAAACCAAGCAACTGGCTCATACAATTGCAATAAAAACATTGAAACAAGATCTGTAAGACTAGTAATTGACTTCACATTCAGCTTAAATGTGTTGCAATTCCATCATCCAATTCTGTCACCACTTAAATTTAAAAGGAAAGTAAAAGAAATTCTAAGAGAGCTTTAAGTTGTAATTTCAACCGGTTCAGTCACTCACAACACTATACTGTTTTTCTTTCTGAATTGTCTTTATACTCTAATGCTAGGCAACACCTGAATTCTAACAAATCAAAAGAAGCAAGCTTGACAAGTTTTCAGACAAACACATGAAAAAGCCAAATATTAATACAAATTTTCATGACATAACATAGTAAATGATACAACACATTGGTAAGTACAAGAGCAATCACAAAATCACAAGACAATCATCCATCTATCTTATCCTCATTCAGTACTCTCATTGGTAAAAAGCAGCTTGGCAGTTGGCACTAAGACATTCCATCTTTCTATCAAGAAAATAAAATTACTACAAAATGTAAACTTGGTATGCATAAGAAGCTAAAGAATTTTCGGTAGCTTCATTGTCCTTCGTCCAAATTCTGTTTAAGTTTTAAATGAAAAGGTATGAAGCCTCAACATCCAGTTTATTCTTATTATAGGTCTTCCAAACAACTTTATACCACAGAGTATTGAAAACTTCAGTTGTTTAAAAGAATGACACATCATCTTCTCAAAATCTCCTTTTATCCTTTAAATAATACTAAGATACAGTTATACTCACCACAGACTAAGCAAAATGCCTTCACGCACTATGTGGCAACAATGTTTTCCGTGCAAAAGTAATAAAAATTAGGGCGGTTTTCCAGTTTTGGGTTTCTTACTATCGTATTACATTCGTAAAATTGTGCAATCCTTATTAAAGATGCACAATTTTCAGCGAATTACTATGAATGTTATCCCATGTACAATTTTGAGTATAGAAAATACACTTTATCTATAAAAATGTACACAACAAAGTGCTTGATGATAATTCACATTCTTGTTTCTCCAAGCACCCTTACACAAACATCATAATACTAAAAAGCAGTGATAAGGTCGCAATGTACCATATATTTCTAAATTTCACTCAAGAGCATCCAATCCGACACCTTTGCAACACCGATAACTTTACCAATCCCACGTCAACTCCCAGAAAGCCCCACATTATGAAAAAGCCAAATTTAGATAAATGAATTTGTTTCTTAAAAAATCAGTCTTTTACTCAATTCCACAGTTCCAAAAAAAAAGTTGATAATGGTAGAATGTGAAAATGGTTACTGTTTTATGTACCGATCATGTGGCCAATGAGCTTGAGCTCATCCTTAGCTTCTTCAATGAGCTCTTCGACCTGGCCGCAACCGAGGCGTTTCTCGATAGCCTCCCAGTCCTCTTCCTCCTGGCAGACCTCGAGGCGTTGGCGAGTGAAGCTTTCAACAGCCTTGCGATAGCCTTCGTCTTCGGGGACCGCTGTGATCTCGTTTAGGGTTTTAGTATACAGATTGATTAAAACCTCCCTCGCATTCGGCACCACATCCAGCCCTACGATGCCCGTCGTCTCCTTTACCTTCGCCATCATAATCAATGGCCGAGCCATCCTCCGCAGAAACATTTTGACAGGCTTCGATCCCGCCTCACTGACTCACACTCGCTGAATTGACTCGGTTGTGGCTCGCTTGCTCACTCAGTGGCGGAATGCAGCCGAAATGGATTTGCTCAGTTCATCCTCCTTGCAAAGGAAAGACATCCCGAATTATTTCATGGGCCAGACACCAATGTTTATCCCATGTTGGATATAGGTCCAATTAGTAGATTACGAAAATGGGCTCAAGTTTTTAATTGATTTAGGTCTTTTTTTCTGAAATGAACACGGGCCCCCTTCTATTTAAGTCCCAACAAAGACATTTGGAGTTTCTTTTCAAGCCTCTTGTCGACGAGTCCAACACTCTGAGCTCAATGCAAGAGAACAACTTTGATGACCCTTTGTATTTCTTTTAAGTCCAAATAATTTCTGCGGAAACCTGATTTTTTAAAATGGATAATATAATACTCAATCTTTAAAAAAATAAATAAATCTTCATACTCATATAGTATTAGTTTGGTTATCTATCTTGCTTATAAATTTCAGTACAAGTTTCTGAAAATAAGTACATTCCATAAAATTCCAGCACACGAAACTTTTGATTATAAC
Source organism: Gynochthodes officinalis (assembly GCA_020080225.1). Classification (NCBI taxonomy): domain Eukaryota; kingdom Viridiplantae; phylum Streptophyta; class Magnoliopsida; order Gentianales; family Rubiaceae; genus Gynochthodes; species Gynochthodes officinalis. Next base: position 12,923,333 of record CM034617.1, read on the forward strand.
TTGAGGGTGAGACTCTAACGCTGGGACGTGATTCTTGGTGCCTGAAGCTGCATCTTCCTGATTCGTTTGTGAATTTTCAAACTCAAAGCCTAGTAATCAATGGGATCCTACATGGGATTATCGGCAAATGGTGGCCTGAACTGTCTTAGTTGCAACTTGCTAAACAGCCTTGGGATATGCACTTTTTGTGCGCATCACCCGCAGGGAGACTTGTCGAACTCAAGCCACTAGTATATATTGTCGGAAGAAACTGAGTATTGAGTAAATTCTGGAGCAGTCATGCTATCCATTCCCCCCTCCCCCCGCCCGAATATGGAGGTGTTGCAAGACTGCAACTAATTTTACCATCCACGTTATGAAACTCCCCAGTGGATAGATTTCGTTGACAAATTTGAAGTTTAAGCAATAGCTTATGAGGGGCTTGGGCTGCTATTTGTCCACACCGATTTATTCCTATGATCGTGAAAGAAATAATTTTGACAGGCTTCTGTTCTGGTGGGAGTGTTGCCGATGTTGCTGGCAAGTACCAAGTTTTGTTTGAGTTATTCTTGTCAAAAGGAGTTCCTTGATTCGTTTAGTTAGGGTGAGAAAATCAGCAGCAGTGTTCGGAGGCTTAGGATATCATGCCTTGAATGCAAAATCGTTACCCTTCTCTGAGAAAAAAAAAGATCACGAGAGTAATTGGAAAATTCTGACTCATCCATCCGAACAACAACCAAATTAGGAGAAACAGGGAGCAGCCAATGAAGATTAGGGAAATAATGAGAAGGTGGAAGGTAAAATTGTGGTTTGCCATCAAGGAAATACAATTCTGACTCTATGCATAAGGGGATTCCCTTCCCCTTCCCCTTCCCAACCAACAAAAATGCTTCCCCAAAACTTCTTAAAGCACCCGGAGAACACTTCATAGGCCAAAATAATCATATAAATTATGTAGTATGTGACCCAAAAAACATTAGATTATACTGATATATTATCTCTAAAGAGATTTATCATCATCATCAGTAGTGAATATTCTTATCACCCTCTTCCTTTTCCAATCGTTATTCATTCCTCGTTCCCATCACCATCACTCCAGCCCTGGCACAGAATTCTCTTCCCACTTCCACTTCTACTAAAAACCCCATTATTCCTCATCTCCATTCCAATCCCAAAACCCCTAACATTCCCCACCCCACCTCCCAAAGCCACTCCTAACCTTCCCATTCCCATTTTAAACTTCACCTTTCCCCTCTTTTCAGGCAATTCAAATCCAATTCCTTTCTCATTTGCAACGTTTGGCAACATTCTTTCCTCCTCAACTAAAACCACTCCAGGTTTTTCTTCCCCATTCCCCTCGATTCCCTTGCCCATCGCAATTCCGCTCATCACGGGCATTTCCGGTAACCATCTTGGAACATGCCTTAAACCCATTTCATTCCCACTTTTCTTCCATCCCGGGCAAATTTTTTTGGGTATTGGCTGAGCAAACGGAATTTCATCTTTCCGACGTACAAATTTAATGATTTCCTTTAGCACAGAAGAGGAAATGAAACAATGTGATTCCTCCAATTTATGTGCCCCAATAAACCCTTGTACGGAGCTCAAGTCCTCAAGGGCAACGGCGATATCGACTAGGTTGCACTCAGTTCGACCGCCGGAGTTGGCAGAAGCAGCGGCGGAATTAGCAATTGCCCGGACATACCGGCCGGCGATGTCGCTGAGGGCTTCTAAAGCGCAGGTTTGGGCTGCTTTATACCCCACTGATCGGCAAATCTGTGCCACGGCAACTCTCGTGATGGTGGAATAAAACTCTGATTCTGATGATGGAGAGTTCATGATGGGCGGCGGAGGCGGTGGTTGAGGGTGATTTTGGGGCGGGTGGCTTGCATTTCGTTGGGGAAAGGGTTTTGTAAATGAAAGCTATCTTATGGGCTAAAAGTTTATTTAAGTGCAAATGAATTGCACTTTAAGACTTTTTTCTTTTTCTTTTTTTTGCTTTTTTTAAGACAATGTTATATTTATCAAATAATTTTGATTTTACAACCTTTAATTCGAAAGTTTAAAAATACTTTTTAAAAAGCAATTTAGACACACTCATACTTTTAAACTTCTATTTCACAACCTTTACTTTGAAAAAGTAATAACACATTTTAAAATATAATACATATGCACTCTTATTTTTATTGAAATTAAAATTTGTGTAATTATGAATTAAACTATACTTTTTCTCACAATGTATCCTTATTAGGATAGTATAATTAGCTATCCTAATAATTTTCACTTAAAATGCAAAATTACCCACCTCATGAATCAAACTAAAATCCTTCTACAACCTCTCTTCCTTCACCAACTCCGCAAATCAAACTGAAATATTTTTGTTCTCTCTCCTCCTTTCCAATCACTCTCCTTACGAATAGCGTCATTAACGATTTTCTTTTCTTGCATAAACTATCAATAAAGGATACCATTCATATAACTTTCTAATTTAGAAAAATAAAAAAGCAATTTTTGTTTTTTAAAAAATGTAAAGGTAATAAATATTGTCCATTCTCTTCATCCCAAACAAGAAAATCAACCAAAACATGTTCGATGAAGAACCAAATTTTTTTTCTAAAAATGATGAAAATAATAAAATTACTCATTTTCTTCATCCTATGGATGAAAATAAATCAAAGCACGCCTGATTATGTGAGTAGAACTATAGATGTGAAGCTTATACGTTACATAATTTGGGATGTTGGATTAAACAAAGATGTAATTGTCAATGTATATAATAAAGAAAATAAGTGATGGAATTTTAAAAGATTAGTTTTAAATTGTGAATTAGATTAATTTTTTTAAACTAAATTTACCTACCATAGTATGCAATGAATCAAAGCCAATATTCCTTTAGGATATGATCAGATTTGGTTGAATATATTTATGCACTAAATATTTCAACTCATCAAAAACAGGAAAAGGTTGTGCAACATTTTCTAAATTTTAATAGATTATTTTTAACTTTACATCTCTCACTAACTGTGGGACCAGTAGATAAAAGACTTTTCAGAGTTGGGGTTCAATCTTTTAAAAGATTATTTTCTACAACAAATAGGATTCTAACTAGCTCTTTTATAATGTTTGGTTATTGAATTTGAAATGTTGCAACTTCAAAGAAAATAGAGAATTGCAATTTTTGTAATTCTAACATTCAAGTTGGTTGTAAGTTCTAAGGGCAGCAATTTGCGACACGACACGAACCTAACACATATTTAATAGGTACAAGTACATCCCTTGGTGGGTTTGGGTAGAAATCAGGTCAAATCCGTATAACACGCAAAATAAATTAGTGGTGTTCGGGGTCGACCTATTTAACCCATTTATTAATTTGAAGAATTATGTTGAGGTAATTTTGTAAAATTGAAAGAAACTATACTAACCCTAATTGAGATTTGGTTTGTAATTCTGACATTTTATTTAATGCTAATACTTGGATTGTAATTTGGAAAATATTTTTATAACTTTTTAGTTGGAAATATTTTTCAAATGTAATTAGCGGTATTTTTAGATTTTTTGGTGTGTTAATCTTTCACAAGCAAGTATTTTCATGTTAAATAGGTAATCAATTTCGTGTTAAATAGGTCATTATCGTGTTAAATATGTTATTTAGATGTTTAGGTTTTTTCGTGTTAAATAGGTCTTTTCATGTTGTGTCGTGTTACCCAAAAAATAAACAAGTCGGTTTTAAGTTACGTTTTCTGACACATATAATCAAACGAGTCGTATTCGGGTTCGTGTAAAACCTGTAATACCTTGTCAAAACACGACCCACAAACCCAAAACACGACCTAATTACCACCCTTAGTTATAACTTGTATAACTCCAAAATAGTTAGAGTTGTAACACCAAAAAAATTAAAGCGTTATACCTTTTCAACTAAAGGTTGCATTTTCTAGGATTTTTGAAAACTTTCAGCAATCCCTCACTATTTTCCAAATTTTGAAAATGCAATACAAAAATCATAAAAAAATTCTAATAATCATATACATAAATAATAGTGTCTTTTGATTCAACCATTATTTTAGTAAAAGTTGTTTATGAAAAATCAATACACTATGGTAGACAAAATTTGAACTATTTGTGTAATCAACAAGTTACTAAATATATCATACATAAATTCAGTAACTTTTAAAATGCTATAGATCGAGTATCTTTACTTTTTTCATGAATATTTCTAAAGTTAACTCCAAAGTTTTGTGGGAAATTTGCAAATATAGCACCTTTGACCGTTGACTTTGCAAATATAGCACTTCACTTTTTTTCTTTGCTGTTATAGCACTTCAAGAATGCATAAAGACCAAAATACCCCTCATATTCTCTTTTAAAACACAAAGACATAGCACTTCACTCTCATCTTCTTGTGTTTTTTCTCAGAACCCATTAGTCTCATGTTTCATCGATTCAACAAAATTTATTCTCACACCCCATTATTTGCACACCCCATTGTTTGCACACCCTATTAGACCATCATCTTTAAGCAGGAAAGCCACGATCGTGGAGAAGAAATCACATCAGCAAGATATTAGTTGAAATTTGCACTAGTTGAACTAGGTTTGTGAATTTGAACGAGAAACTGGTCGAGCTCTAAATCGAGTTTTAGGCCAAGCACAAAGTTAAATCAAGTTTTAGGTCAAGTTTTAGGTCGAGCACTAAGTTAGATCGAGTAGGTTGAATTTAGGTCGAGCTTGACCTAATACTAGGTCAAGTTATTATTTTTTTTAAAAAAATTTTGTTAAAAAACAAAATTCACTCGACCTAGTACTAAGTTGAGTGAATTTTAAATTATTTTTTTTAAAAAAAAATAACTTGGTTGAGTATTAGGTCGAGCTCAACCTAAATTTAACCAATTATTATTGCTCGACCTAGTACTTGATTTAGTACTCGACCTAGTACTTGACCTATTGCTCGACTTAGGGCTCAACCTATTTGTTAATTTTTTTTAATTTTTTGACCTATGTTTAACGAATTTCTCATTCAAACCAGTTCAAATGTAAACAAAAAAACATTGCAACTTTCCATTAAAGCATACAACAATGGGGTGGAATGTGTGAAATGAAATATTGAGTTGATAGAGAAGAAAGACCAATGTAAAATAAGTAAAGTTTGCAAACAAAAAAGCAAAGGTATTATATTTGAGAAGTTTGCCATTAGGGAAGAGGGGCATTTTGGTCTTTATACAGCCTTGAAGTGCTACGGTTGCAAAGAAAAAAATAGAGGTGCTATTGTTGCAAAGTCAACGGTCAAATGTGCTATATTTGCAAATTCCCCAAGTTTTGTAGATACTTGAAATCTTATATTTACATATGTACACTCTTAGTACTCCTACCATTTGTAGCATTAACCAGATCTATTAAGAAACTCAACATTCTCTTGTCTAACATTTATATTTATACTATCACACTTCAAATAATATTTAACATACTACATTGGCCACTATAATAATGTGCTTTTATTGATTGAATTCAAAACAAAACATCGCATCTAGCATTGAACTAAATTTTCACAATTGGTAATCACTGATGTTTGGCATTAGTCCCATCTCGTGATGTTTTGTACACCAAATTTCTAACCAATTCTTATGTGAAAGGATTACCAAAATATTCATTTGACCTTATAAAGTCAATTGTAATTACTCTCTTTGAAATCAATACTCTTACAAAACTGTTTCAACCCAACATGCCTTAATTTTTCATTATACACTTGACATTGCAACTTTTGCAAAAGTTGCAATGCTATTACAATACATAAAATAGGTAATATAGGTTTAGACTATATAAGAATATAATGTAACAAGTTACAAAACCATTCAACTTCTTTATTTGGATAATGCAAGAATTACAAACTTTAATATCATAATAGAGTCAATTATATAAGTTTATTTCTTAGAACCCTGGTAAACTGCTCCTCCATCAAATATAAAATTCTAACCACTTGTCAATGAACTGTAATTTTTATTTTTTATCCAACTAAGATTCGAATATCCTTCCAAAACTAAAAGGTAATTATTATAGCAAATGTCATAGTTTTTGGTAACCTTTAATACCCCAAAGTCCTTGTCACACTTACATAATTTGTCTTATTTGGATTGCTTGTGTAGCTACTCATTATACCAATAGCATAAGTTATGTTCAAATGAGTACACGTCATAGCATATATTAAGTATCTAATTACTTTGACAAATTTCAATTGAGACATTAGATTCCTAATATTTTTAAGAAAATCAACTTTGGAATCTAAAGGTATATAAGCTGGTTTATGTTTTAACTCAATGAACTTTTTAAAAAATTTCTCACTTTAGTGAGATTGAAATAACATAATGTTATTGTTTTCTTGTTCTTATTTTTAGGGTAATATTTGTCTTTGCTATGTCTTTCATATCAAATTTATTTAATAGCAACTTTTTAGTTTCAAATACTTGTTCTAAGTATGTTCCAAAAATCAACATGTCGGTCACATAAAAGCATATAATGACACATTTCCTACCTTTATACTTACAAAAAGTGCATCTATATGGATCCATTGGTTTTGAATCCACTACCAAGTATCACTAGATCAAACTTTTAGTGTTTACTTGGATCTTTATTTTAATCTATATAAGAATTTTACAAATTTACACACTTTATGCTCCCAGGTACTATAATCCTTGTTTTAATCCAAATAAGAATTTTACAAGTTTACACACTTTATGCTTCCAATTACTACAAAACTTGTATGTTGTTTTATGAATGTCTCTTCATCCAAATCACTATTTAAGAATACCATTTTGAAATCTATTTGATGAATCACCTAATTTCAAATTGAAACAAAAGTAAATACACTACAAGAATTTTTAACATTTGCGAGGGCCGCGTTCTTTGCAAAAAACGAAAATTCCCTTGCAAATTATTTTTTGTGATGGAAAAAATCCTCGCAAATGCCCTTTCCATTTCTTAATTCACAAATAATAATTCACTCACAATTGCACATTTGCCCTCGCAAATGTAATCATTTGCGAGGACAAAATCCTCGCAAATAATTATTGCGAGGGTTTATTTGTGAGGAAATGTCACTCACATTTGGTTTTTTATAGCAAGGGCAGAGGCACTCACAAATAATATAGTGGCCCTTGCAACTTTTTTTTTTTGTGAACATTGTGGCCCTCATAAATAAATGAAAAGCCCTTGCAACTGTGTTTAAGTGCGAGAACTTTGCCCTCGCAATTGAGGGGTAATGCCCTCACTTAAAATATTATTTGTGAGGACTATTGTCCTCGCAAGGGAAGTCACTACCCTCACATTCTTTGATTTTGCAAGGGCTTCTATCCTCACAAAAAAATATTTAGCCCTCACAAAAATAGTCAGTCATGTCATTATTTTCAACTAAATGTGAAGGAATTAGCCCTCTCAAATACATAGGCCCTCGCAAAAAATTATGTTTTTATAATAATCATATTCTTGATTGATTCAAAAGTAACATTTTAAAATACCTGCTAGCTAATAAAATAAAACCAATAAAACAATCTACATATTCAAATTGAAAATATCAAATTGATTAAGTTCAAAGATCCAACAAAAACCAATAATATTTACAAAATGTTCTAAATATTTAATAAAACAACCAAAAGTCTAATCAATAATTGTTGCTAAATATGAAAAAGATCCTAATATCCATAAAATGAAACAAAATCAAAATGCAACAATAGCAAATATTCCAATAATGTGATTAAAAGGCTAAAATATCATCAATACTAATTATTTAGGACTTTCTATTACGGCTCTCTAAACCCGAATAAGGACCATCTGGAAACTTCTCCATGAAATTTTCAACATAGAAAATCACCTTTTGGTTACTCAAATACTAATATAAGCCATCAGTTGAGAGCACCAAAAATTGATCTCTGGGATAGAGCTTCTGGTGACGAAGAGAAGGTGAATAAGAGATGTAAGGGGCGGTACCAATGTAGTCATTCCGAAACATTTCCAGCATTGCATCATTCCACTTAGTGTACCAACACATGTCAAAATCAATAGCCATACTACCAAAGCATATGAAACCAACATGTAAGATTGTAAGACAAATTTTAATGATTGAAATTTGACCATAATAAATCACCATAACCTTCAAGTTCAACTGATACTACGGGGAAGGAAATAAGAACAACGAGATTCAATTCATAAGGACAAAGATAAGGACAAATTACAATATGAGATATTCAAAATGCTTCAAATGTCAAGTAAATGCACCTTTTTGAACACAAAATTAAAAGGTTACAATTTAAAGTATGCGGTGGTCATCATGTTTAAGGGATGATGATAATGTTTTGAAAAAGACAATGATAGAATGTTTAATTGCATATTTATTAGGTCAATTCCCTTGTGTTTTAGTTGATTAAAATGCTTATTTGTATAAATATCAATTGTTTTTATGATTGATGGCTAGTGTGGAGCATTTTCAGATGGCAACATGCAGCTGATAAGCTTGACGAGGATCTATTCATTAGAGTCATCATACAACCCGTAAATGCTACAAATCAAAAAAGAAAGAGGACGATACAACCTACATACAAGGCTTTATATCTCGAAAGAGCTAATAAACTCCTACAAGTGATGAAGGAAAGCTTTCCTCAAGTGGGACTAACACAAAAAGATTGTACTGAAATGAGTTGGATTGAATCAATGATGTATATGGTCAACTTCCCAAGAGATACAAAGCCTGAATTTTTGCTTCAAGGGAAATCATCGTACAACAAGACCTACTTTAAAGCTAAGTCTGACTATGTAAAAGAGCCAATTCCAAAATATGCGCTGGAAGGACTATGGAAAAGGATATTGGTTTGAGACCAGCCGCACCTTTTTTATTTCTTGGAAAATAGCCGCACAATTGGAAGACAAAAAGAAGAACTCAGCCGCACAACAAAAGACAAAGAAGACTTCTTCAGCCACAAGAAAACAAAAGCCGTGTTACACAATAAGGAAATAAAAGTCAGTAGCAATTAGGAAACAAAAGACAGCTACAATTTAGAATACTACAAGTCGAGTACAAGAAGGAAATAGAATATGGCTGAAATTTGGAAATAGAGGAAGACTGAAATTGAAAGACGTGTGCAAGTAGTACTCTCGGACAATTGAAAGACAAAATAAGGCAGTGCGCTTGAAAAATTATAAAAATCCAACCGAAAAAGACAAAGATGGTGCAGAATTTTAAACAGAAGTAGCCGTCCTTTCTTTTATTAGTTTAGAGAACAGTCGCCAGTTTTAGTTTTTTTCTTCTTGGAACACACATTCCTTTGTTTTCTTTTTCATTAGTTTAGTAGAATTACTTGAGGGAATTAGTCTTCAGCCGTCTTTGGAACAAAGAAACAGCCGCACCAAAGAGCAAAAATTCATTCGAGGAAAGAAAATAGCCAGTCGCTATTTTGTTTGTCTTTTGGACTTCACAGGTTTTTCTTTTCTTGTTTTTGTTTAGTTTAATTTAGCAATTTTAGCAATTTGATTTCAATTACCAAATACTTTATAGTTTTATGTTTATTGAATATTGTTTACTTTAATTCTAAGAATTTATTTTAATTTTAGTTATGTCTACTTTTATTCTTATTGTTATTATAAATTTTATTATATTCTAATTCACTTTTGTTAAAACTTAGATGGATCTTAATCATGAATAATTGATTCTCAAGATTTGTTCATGCATTCCATATTTCAATTTTGAGTTTAATATCATGCTCTTAATGCTTTTAGGTGATTGGCTACTACCAATTTATTTTTAATGCTTGTTTGATACTATGTGGAGATGACATGCACGTGCTCATGTGATATTAAACCGTGAATTCAATTTAGACGGTAATAATCGAGGTTGTTCATGTGGTTTCGGTAGTAGAACTAAGTCGTGGCTACTTAGATTGAATTCGGAAATTTCCATAGTTCCTAATGCATTTAAAAATTTAAATTCACCTAGACCAAGTGTGAGTTGATTTTAATCTAAATAGAGTTATTAGACCAATGTCGACTATTAATCTACATTAAGGAAATTTCACTGTCATAAATTGGAAATTAAATTATTTGCGTGACAAGTCAAGAGAGTTAATTAGGATTGATTAAGTGAAATCAAAAGGCTCTAACATCTTAATTGATTTGGTAAATTTTTAGTATTTTTCATTGTTATAAATTTTTTCTTCTTTGTTAGTTTATTTACCATAAAACAATTTGATTGGTTAGTTTTGTTTTTTAATTAATCACATTGGTAAGTAATTGGTTAGATTTGATTCAATCCTCGTGGGAACGATACTCTACTTACCTCTTTAATACTTGTTCATATTGTACACTTTCAATTCACTGAATAGACAGAAAGACAAGAAACCTACTGAATTAGTGCATCACTATGTTTCCAACCAATAAGATACACTGTTCATTAAATAAGTTGCATTCACATCAAACATGATCTTGAGTTTGTTCTTAGTTAACAAACACTCTCAAAGTACCACTCCCAATGGAGTGAACATTATAGTGGTGACCATAAGCTGAACAAGTACAAAAGTTATGACCAACTTGTTTAAGAAAACCAGCCCCAAATGCACAAGTAACTCTTAATTGCCCTTTAACTCTATCATTGACAATGCAATTGCTGTCATCGGGATGTTCATTTTTTATTTTGATAATTTCCTAGTAAAAGTCAGAAGGGAAAAAAACTAATTTAAGAACCCAATTGAATTATTTCCCAATAATATATACAATGTATTTTACCACATTCTAGAGGTAATGTGTCTTAAGAGCCCAAGGAGCAAGTGCTATAAGTGATGATCATAAAGATCATTAATGGTAGTAAACAGAGATTGGAAATAGATTTAAACACCCAACGATGCAAATGAATTGAACCACATTCTACCACCTTATGCCACACAGAGGAGAATAAAGTTAAAGAATAATTGTTAATAATTTGCTCATCCAATAAAAGTGAGCAGTATGCAAGAGGATGGTGAGATGATAGCCTCAAGTCCACTAATATAGTTCCATTATTCAAACATAGCATTTCAAGAACAAAATGGAAGAGTTGTCATACAGCAAACAAAATGCAAAACAATTGCACAAATTCCTAACCGACCCATTCAATTTCTTTTTGCTAGATTTCCATTTTTAGTTGTCCTATAAATATTGTCCATTATCAGAATTCAAAACTAGTTAGAGAGTTCCATAAGATAGCCCTCATTAAAACCTAAGATTCTAAGTGATCTGAACACAAACAGGAAGGCTAGATAGAATTTGGCAAAAACTAATCACTCTCATTAAAAAGGAAACTAAGAGTGGTCATATGGAGTACTATTTCCCTTTTCTACAAAAGCATGAACCCTAAAAACAATTATTGAGAATTTTTGCAAACATCAAGCTCCAATAGAGGTGTTGTTTACACCATTTCCTTTCTAATTTAAGCTTTAGTTTTCTCTTAGGACTTTTTGCAAACAATTTATAGGCAATAATGAGTTTGAAGAATTCCTGAACAATGGATCACGTGAAATCAAGCCCAAAAGCAAGCCTTGGCCAACATTACACAACCAGAATCAGTATATTGTAAAGCCATTTCAACTAATCCTATATCAATACTCAATCAAATGGTAATACAATTAGTTATTAACTAATAAAAATCTCAAAAAATACTATAATTTTTCAAACATAAAGCCATCGAAAGTGCGTAATATCATAAATTGGTACCAAAAAACAATTCAAAATGTTACCTTTAGAGATGGAAAGTTCTTTGCTTGCCTTGCTGTAATACTCCCTTATTGACACCAATGTCTTCCCTCTAAACTCCATTAAAGTCACTCTTCTACTCTTGGACAACTACACAAAATAGGGGAGAAAAATCCCACATAAATAACAGCCTAGAAAATTAAATTGAACAAACACAAATCACCTGAAAAGCCTGTAAAAATCAACAAAAACAGAACCCACTCTACAAATAATGAGATCACCCTCATCTTCATACTCTTTATCCCCGCTTTTTCTCTACTTCTTATAATAATCATCATCATCATCATCCTCCTCCTCCTCCTCGCCTTCCTCCTTCGCTGCCTCTCCTTCTCTCTCTACTTGATGGGCTTTCTGTTCTCCGCCTCTAGAGTTTTGTTCATTAAGGAACGAATTCACGACTTGATGGACAAACTTCTTTCGGGTGGGCTCAAAGAAGAGCTTTTCATAAGCGGATTTCCGGACCATGAATTCGGCTTGGGAAAGCACCTAAACTTTTAGGTTTTTGCCCACAAAGATTTTGTTTTAATTTTCATAAATTGTATTTGGATAAAAAAAAAATCCAAGTATTTGAATAAAAATATGAATAACCAAAAAAAAAGAGTAATATTAATTTCAATTGAACAAAATCAGAAGACCATATCATGAAATTGATTTTAAATTAATTTATATCTTAACTAATATAGATCTTAATTTAATTAATTAAGATTGATCTCAATTAAATTGATTGATCTAATGCAATTAACTAATATTGATCTTAATTAAATTAAATTGAATTTATTTGAATTAAAATTGATAAATATTAATTGGATGGAGATCTTAATTCATAGGTATATTTTTTCTAAAATTAATAATTTGTAGTGCTTCACGTTTATTCCTTGACATATTTTAAAGAAAAATTATCTTCATTTAATTAAGTAAGATTGATCTTAAATTGAATTATTTTATTTTAACTCAATTGAATTCAAAATTATCTTAATTAAATTATAAATTAAGATTGATTTTAATTTAATTAAATGATATTGATCTTAAATTGAATAGGTGTTAGTGTGAAAGCTATTGCTTTAGCCAAATTTTTTTATACTTAAGTTTATTTCAATAGTTGAGGCAGGTGTCTCACTTTACTATTAAAAATAAATTTAAGTAACACTTATCATACAAGATTTTGGTTGACACTTAGAAACTTTTTTGGATTATTGATAAAATTCTCTGACTCTTTTATATGCTTTTTAAAATTCAAATAAGATGCAATTTAATATTTACATTTTCTAGCATTTTTATAGTTGAAAGCTTTAATTTAGCAAAAAAGTGTAATTTCACCTCAAAAGTTAATGATCTAACTCATGCATAAGAACCTATTATGGAATAAATTATATTTCATTTGAAATCAACATAAAAATAACAAGAATACATTTTTCTTGAGAAAAAACATTAAATTTCAATAATAGAATTGTCCCAAGAATATGACTTTAAAAATTAAATTATACTTAACAAATACTGAAATTAAAAAGAGACTATTTTCACTTACATAAGCTTTTCGTTGGATAGTTAAAGCCTTGTCAACAGAAATAAGCTTTTTTTTAGAAAACCATTATTGTTTGCTTTCGTAAGGGCTTAGCACTTGCAAATAAGCCCTCATGAACAAGTTAATTTAGCGAGTAAATTGCACTCATGAATAAAATATATTATCCCTTGCCTATAACAAAAACAAAGGCATGCCGCGAATTTTCATTCCCCCCTTAAGTTGCGAGAGACATAAATGTTATTGCGATTGCTACAACCCTTGCAAATAATAATTTTATGTATTTATTATTAATTGAAATTTTCTTATGATGCATTTGCGAGAAAACACTTCCTCACAAATAATGGGAGAAAAAGTCAATGTTGACCGTTTTTTGTGAGGGTGTAACACTTGCATATATTCCCTCGCAAAATAATTCTTATTGCGAAAACCACGTCCCTCGCATAAAATAATAGAAGCCCTTGCACATAACAGATAAAAAAGGTGAGAGCCATCAGTGCTTTTGCGAGGGCTCAATCCCTTGCAACTAATAAATTTATTTATTTATTTTTAATTGAAATTTTATTGGGAGGGATGTTTTTGCGAGTAAATTATCCCTCGCAAATAATGGGAGATAAAGTCAATGTTGACAACTTTTTATGAGGGCATCACACTCACACATATGCCCTCACAAAATAGTTTTTATTGCAAGTGACACGGTCTCGCAAATAATGATATAAGCCCTCGCAACTAATAGAGAAAAATTGCACCAACCACTTCTCATTCCCGCCATACCTAGCGAGGGCCATCAGTGCTTTAGCGAGGGCTATATCTCTCGCAAATAATAATTTTATTATTTTATTTTTAAATAAAATTCATTTGCGAGGGACTTTATTTGCGAAGTGGTTTGCCTCACAAATATTAGTTTTAGGCGAGGTCTTGCTGGCCCTTGCAAATATTCAAAATTCTAGTAATGATAGTACTCTAATGATGGTTATTCTTGCCACTAGAGAATATGTATGCGCAAATCATTTAGAAACTAACCTAGCTTTGAACATATCAATTGTTTCATCAACTTTCAGTTTCTTTTCGAAAACTCACTTGCATTCAATAGATCTGAAACTAAATGCGATGTCAACAAACTCTCAAGATTTGTTGGTTGTGATTGAATTCATTTCATCATTACTTCCTTTCAAAGCAAAGCCACTTATGATTTCATTGCTTCTTCATAGGTTTTGGGATCTGCCTCGCTATTGAAGTAATAAGGAATTTCATTATTTATTATTTCTCTTGTTCCTTCCACAAGATATGTAATGAAATTTGAGTCATAAGATTTTACTTTTTCATCTTTCCTATTGCTTCTTACCTCAATGATTTAGTCATTGATATTATCATTACTAGTTTTGTTTAATTTTGTTTTAGAGTATTGTCAACTTCTTTAGAAATAGATGTGAATCTAATTTCATTAAAAATAACATCTTTTAATTCAATTATCATGCTAATCGATATTGAATTATTAAACTCTATTACTATAAATCTATAGATTTTGTTATTATGTGCATATCCTAAAAATATGCATTTAACACCTCTTTTTCTCAATTTCTTTGCTTAGGTTATGGGAGTTTGACAATAAGTCTTTAATCCAAACTCTCAAATAGTTGAAGTTAGACTTTTGTTTATTTCCAAATTCATAACAGGTAATCGAATTCTCTTTATTAGGAACTCTATTCAATATGCGTCAAATAGTTAGTGCTACTTCACCCCAAAAACATTAGCTTAAATCTAAGTTATATAATATTATTGTAATACCCTAGTCCCATATTGAAAAATTAATAAATGAAAGAAATGTATATAAAACCCTACCTAATAGAACCAAGAAAACAAAAACAAACAAACAAACTTGCACAAATGAATTGGGAGCAAAAAACCAAAAAGTTAAAAAAGAGAACTATATTAAAATTGTGGAAATGAAAATAGAAGGAATGAAAAACTATATTAAAAAATTAATAATTTTTTAGTCTAAATTTAAGTCAATTGTCTTCAAAAAAATTTTTAAATAAAATAGAACAAAAAATTCAAATCCATTTAAAATATTCACAAGACCAAATGGAAGCATTTTCAAAATTAAAAATATATATATATAAGTAAAACACAATTATATTCTATTTTAAATACTAAAAAACCTAAGAAAATTCATATGCCTATTAAAGACTTTTATACAATTAATATTCCTAACAATCAAATTTATTGATTAATTTTGGAACTTAGAGTAAAATTTGATAAAATAATTAATATTTTATAATCAGGAAATGTTATAACTATATTAGGATTATATGTAAATAGATAATTATTCATTTTAAATAGAGATAATAATTATAAATATATTTATATATGACTTAAAATTGGATAAAAGTTTAATAGAACTCTCATATTACTATCTAATGTTTAATAGAATTCTTACATTATTCATTTTTATGGTGATTATTTTTCATATCACTCTTGTATTACTAATATTTCTAATTAATTAAAAAGATTTAAAAAAAACAACAATATCCCTAAAATTATTATAATTACATTGAAATTGAGTAACAAACTTTTCCTTTTAATAATAGAGATAAATTTTGATTGATAATAAAATCAAACCTTGGGAAAGGGAGATGTAATCTATTCTATGATTTTCTAAAAACAAATTTAATTCCTTAAAATAATGTTGAAAGAAAATCATTTTGGGACACAATGTTGATATTAGGGGTTAGCACTTAGCATCCGCGTTGTGATCAATGAGAGTATTACTTCCATTTGGATTTTGGGAACCCAAATCCAAAGAAAGATTGAGGCCTCACCCAAGTGGAAAGAAACTTTGCGGGCTCACCAGGTGAATAGCCCATAAATTCACACCGTCTTTCATATCATTTTCTTTAGGCTTTCTTGGATTTCTGGGTCTACACGGGGGAGCAAGCTTTATATAAGTTAGTGTGTCTACTGTCTACATTATAGTTGTGAATTTATGGTTATGGTTTAATCAGTTACTCAAAAAGTTAATTGATGATTAAAAATTGGTAAATTAATACTCCTTTCAAATTGAATTAATAAAAAATTATGAATATTCTAATTCTTAATTATAATTAGTATAAAATTATTTATTTATAAATAAATAATATACAAGTATAAATAATAAATTGAGGCACCCATTTTATGATAATTTTCGGCTTTTCTTTTATTTTTGTGCCTTTAGTAAGCCTAGCATTCCTAACAATTATAATGGTTTTTTTTATCTCTTCATGTTAAAAAAAATAAAGTGATTTAGATATGGTAATGCCTAATTCTTTCATCCAAAAAAATTTTACTTTTGTCCCTAAAAAACTATTTTACTTTTACATCAAATTATTATATTACCATTACTAATAATAAAAATCTATAACCCACTATTAAAATGAACTTTTTATTTTTTGAAACATAGAAAGTATTAAGGATTTGAGTTGATCACTCTCCCCACCAATCCCCCCCACCCCAAACACTCCACCAATAACTTCCTAGTCCAACAGACTATCCTAAAATGATTTAATCAAGTTATTAGTAGTTTATCAAATAGGGTCTTATATACATTTCTTTTATTCATTAACTTTCCGACATATGAAAAGGTATTACATTCTTCCCCCCTTAAAACCTTTGCATCATCGCAAGGCCCAACCCATTATTTTTTCAGTCCAGTCTCCCTTGGAACGAGACTCTAATGGTGGCTTCTGTGCGTAGTACTTTGTCATGCTCGTGGCTTCAAAAGGTGGTTCTCGCACATAGCACTTAGGTCCCTGACTAGATCAATTCTGATACCAATTGTAACGCCTCAATCCAACAGAATAACCTAATAACTTTTTGGATTTTGTCCTCACTAACTCAAAATGTTTAAACCAAGTTATTAGTAGTCTATTAAGTAGGGTCGTATATATATTCTTTTCATTCATTAACTTTCCAATATGGGATCAGAGTATTACATTCTTCCTCCCTTAAAGCTTTTGCGTCCTTGTAAGACCTAACCCATTACTTTCTTGTGCCCAATTTCTTGTGGAATGGAACTCTAGAGATGGCTTCTATGCATAGCAGTTTGTCTTGCTCGCTAGTTCAAGGGGCAGTTCCCACACGTAGCACTTAGCTCTTGAACCAGGTTAGTTCTGACACTAATCGTAACATCTCAGTCCAACGGATTGGCCCAATAACCTTTTAGATTTTGTCCTCACTTGCCCAAAATGCTTAAGGCAAGTTATTAGTAGTCTATTAAGTAAGGTTTTATATACATTCCCTAGAAAATAATGAATTAGAAGGAGCAAGTACTAAGACGAAAGACTATATCTTATGTCAAAGTACCATGGTCGAATCATATCCCTAGGGAAGCAACTTGGGAGTTGGAAGAAGAAATGAGAAACAAATATCCACATTTGTTCAAAGTACAAGATACGTTAAGTTTCGAGGATGAAACTTATTCTAAGGGGGGTAGAATGTAATACCCATACTTAATTTTACTTAATTAGTGGGGGTAAATATTAAGTATGTCATACTAATAAGGACTACTTGTGAAAATAATATTAATAATTTATATTTTTAGTTAGAGTAGAAATATCGTAAATACCTGTCTGACGCTCTGAGTTATCAACAAATAGAGACAGTACAAACACATCAAAGGAGAAACGAAATAGGAAGATCTTCTCTAAACTGCGCTAAACTAATTTTGTTGAGAACTCAAGTGTTTGAATAGAAAGAGAATAGCAGTCTAAATACCTACACTAAACTAATCTTTTGAAGGGTATTGAGGTAAGTGACTCTAATGCTCTTTAGAAATTTTTAGTAAATGGTTCAAACAAAGTTTTTTGAAAGTAAATTTATTTTATTATATAAATAGGATAAACATGGTGTATTGCGAAGGATTTTTTTGATATGCAAATTATATTGTAATAAATTATTGTGTTATTGAATAAAATATTTTATTTGAACTCTTGGATGCCTGATTGGCTATTGGGGGAATATGTTCCACATAGTTATGAATTAACTTCCTACTAGCAGGACAAAAGTTAGATTTCTATGATATGTTTGACCTACCTAACGGGATAAATAGCTAGGATGGTACTAGTTATTCATACCAATATGTGAATTCAGATATTCATGAGTTTAATGTTCCTTTGTTTTAAGTGATGAATTTTGTTAGTTCATTTTGCCGTCAACTTAATATATATGTATGTTTTGAAATGGTTTTGCATATTTAATGGATTTAATTGAAAATTTATGTTAACTTCGATTTTATTTAAAGTCATACATAACATGCTCAAACCAAATAAGAAGCACTACAGTTACTTATTGGACGAAAGTTTCACTCACACTTTGTTGTTAATTTTTGTTGTAGCCAAAGGTAGGAATGTGGAAGATCATGGTGATAGAGGAAATTGTTAAAGTTTTTAACGATTTTAATCAATTCCTTGAATAAATAGAATATAAGATGTATGAGACTTTTTTTTTTTTTTATTGTGTTCTGGACTATGCTTTGTATTTCACTTTAGTCATTTGGTATTCAATAATTTTTAGCATGAAAGTTAGACTTTTCATTTTGGATTTGAATTATTATGAAATATTTTACGATTGAATACTAGTACAAAACATATCATATTTAATGATAGCATTAACCGTGGGAAATAGTTTGCTCTGATTATAAAAGGTTTTGCAACTTTAGAAAGTTAATTTTAAAGTTGTAGCCGTGTCATACTATTTAGTAAAAAAATTACCCACCTTCTATTTCATAAAAAAAATTGATACTATTTCTAAAAAAAATATTAATACTATTTCCAAAAAAAAAATAGCAGAATTCCTTTTAGAAATGTACATTGAACTGATGCTGCAATCATAATCTATATTTGAAAGAATAAGTGGTCACTCATCTATAGTTTTGTCAGATGCTATGATTCACTCATCTTGTTTTTTTCCCTCTGTTTTTATGAAGAGGCTAATCTAAATGTCCCTTTAATTTAAATACTCTTTCGGTCTAAAAAAGGTAGAATTTTAAAAAATTTATTTATTCTAAAAAATAAGTACTTTTTTTATATGAAAATTTTATACTATCCTTACTAATAATATTAATGTATAATTCAAATTAAAAAAATAAAGATAAAAATATATAAATTTAATAGTGTATTAAGTATATTATATTTTATAATTTAAAAAATATATATATTAATTAAAAAGTGGACTCTTTTTTTCAAAACGGAGGTAGTATTATTTTTTGGTTAAACATCTCAGTAATTAATGGAAATATCTCATGGCATACTCATTTCTAATTAATTTCTGAGCACAAAATTGATTCGCCTACAAAAACAGAAAACTATTGGTTTGCTTTAAACTTTTTATTGGATTTAATTTGATGCAAATGCTTTGAATTTATGCACTTGATTTGAGACCTCATTCCAAGTAATAACTTGTCATTTCACCAATTTTTCTGTACATTAATACACATGGGAATAATTAATTAAGGTGCCATATTTCCATTTACATTTTAAGTTGGAATAAAATGGAAATGGAAATTGTTTCCTCTTACATTTTGAAATTGGGATAAAATGGAAATTCGTGTTACTAGTATAAACTGAATTTGATAATTTACACTGTACGAAATTCCCATGAGTACTCTTTTTTCTTTTTTTGGATAAACAAATGAAATTTTCATTCATTTTTAAAATTTAATAACCCTTTTTAGTTAAATCAAGCTTCTCCAACATCTTAATAAAATTAAAATAATCCCTTTATATGTAGTGTTGCAATTAAGAACCTAAGGTAGCAATCAGGTCGTGTTTCGAGTTCGTGTGTGGTGTTAAGACGTAGGTATTATATATTTTACACGAATTCAAACATGACGCGTTTAATTATATATGTCAAATAATATAATTTGAACACGACCTATTTATTTTACAAGTAGCATGATACGATAAGAAAACGACACAAAAATACCTATATACATATAAAATTTAGAAAAATTCAATTATCTATTTATTTCATGGGTAACACAGCATAAAAAACATACTTATATACTTATGAAAAATTAAAACATCAAAAATACCTAAAAGTATCTCTTATACAATGTATTTCGATTTTTATAAAATTATTATTAGATAATTTTTAAAATTATTTTAAATATGTTAAATGGATTGACCCACTAGTTGACTTGATTAGACCTATTTATTTTTCATGTTATACAGATTTGACCTGATTTTGAGTTGAACCTGCAAAAAGGCATATCTATACTTAATAAATACGTATTAAATTTGTATCATATCACAAATTATCACCCCTGAAAGAACCTAGCTTAGGTGCTAAAGTGTAGCGAAAATTGAAGTTGTCTATACAAACCACCTTTATGAATGCCTCATTGTGAAGATCGTTGAAATTAGAAACTTACATATGATGAAGCCCTTTGCTTGATCAATTTTGACAAATCAAATCTTAGTTTGAAGATGGCTTGTGGTAGTTTTCCTACGAGGACGTAAAAGATAATCCTTCGTAGTTAGAGTGTTAGTTGGAATCTCATGCTAACACCCTGATAATAAAAAAATAACCATTATGCACGAAATTAAATAATAATAAAAATAATAAGAATAATTCCTTAGGAAAAAAAAAGTCATTTTCACTCTATGATATGACACGGAATATGATGAAGTTTCTGACACATTTCTTTATTTGTGAGTTTGTGATTCTTGGTAGACAAAAGGGCATATTTCTTCCACAAAAATTTCTTCCATGAACCGGAATATATCTTTTCCTTTAATTATTCTTTTCTTCTTTTTCCATCACACTTGCTTGCTCATTTCTTCTTTAATTAACTACCAGTATTTTTTTACAGACTCCACTCTTATCGATTGTGTCATTCTAATTTTTAAATTTCAGATCATAATGGGCAATTTCAACTTTTGTGGTAAACTAACATAATCTACCTTGATGGTGATTAAGATAATAACTTGCCGGCCACTTAATGAACAAATTTTAGTTGCCCTTTCCTTTATCACTTGAATAATTTCGGAGAAAGAACGCATTCATTTCTTGTAGACTTAGTCAAAAAGGAAGGCTTTTTTTATAAACATCTTTGTTCAAGCACTCTAATATTAGCATCCCATGATCGTCAATGAAAATGACTGGGGAATCCTTACCACTGTCTTTCATCTCGGATTACCTAATAACAATAAAATAAAATTCTTGATTTAATGTCTTATCTAACTCAAAATAGATATCTTGGTTGTCCCTTTTTTCCACAGACAATTCTAGGTTGAAAAAACGACTAGAACAAGATTATTAGTTATACAAGAAAATCAGATGATTTGAAGCTTCTTGATTGATTGGCCCACCATTAATTAAATCAGTAATGATATTTATATGAAGAATAGATGAGTAGTCATGTTAAATTAGCAACCTCTAGATAATTTTTATCATCTTGGAAATGATGGGTGCTATCACAATCAACTTTCGGTCTTTTCTTTAGTGATCAAGTCATAGGAAACTTGGACATTAATCACTTGAATCTGAGTTTTGTCACTTAGCTTGTGGTGATTATCCGTTTAGAAATTGATTCCTATTTTATATGGCTCAACTTAAATTTGAGCACAAATTTTCAGCTTTATCTGCGTAATTTTTGTCAAGAACCGGAAAGTGATTGACGTTGGATACAGTGAACAATGACTTGAAATGAGATTTCGTGTGAACAACAAATTATATTTATTATAAGAGCAAAATTGAGAAATTGATAACATACAGGTCGTCACACGTTTTCAAGAGGCAACTCTAAGGTTTGAGGTGCAAAAAACTTCAAAAAAAAAAAAAAAAGGCAATGCAAAGCTAAGCGAAAGGGCTGTAACTTTCATACACAAGGGGCTAATAGGGAAAAATATAAAATAAAATATAAAAACAAGTCGATTATCGAAAACTTTTTGTAGTAATTTGGAAAAGTTACCGACTAATACTTTTGATAATCTCAAAAGTTATGAAAAATCCCATGAATCATTGGGTGAAAGATCAATTAGCAAACTTGTGACAATTGGCAACCTTCAATATGCAAATCATGATCATATTTTGCATTAATGATTATTCCCATTTACACTGTCTTTTGATAGTTAACAATTATTTCAGTTGAAATGGCAACCAACTAATAAACCATGCAAGGAAACCTTACCTCATTTCCCTCATAAGTTTTAAGTCACCTGGGGTTAAAACTTAAAAGTATTCACGTTCATAATCCTTGACGTGCCTCCATCCCCATTTTTATGCCAATTGGCATTTATCGATCAAATCAATTTCAGATTCCTTGTTATTTTTGTCTACTTTGCTGTTAATTCGCTAGATTGTTCTTGTCCACAAATGTGATCGTTTAGCCTATCAATTCTCTCTATACGTGGATTTGATTGCTTGATGTGTCTTCTTTTGGAGTCATATGGAAATCTCAAATGCATGCATATATATCAAGTTTTTGCTTGCTTCATGTAACTCCACGTGTTTAATTATACGTTGATATAATTAAATTTTAAATTAATTAATTCTATGCATTTAATGCAACCAAGTCCAAAATTATATATGTTTTGTAGATCACAAAATCTCATAAAACTGCATTAGAAGTCATATGGCAAGAGGGTATGGTTTTCATTTAAAAGTAAAAAGGATAATTAAAAAACCTAATATGGTTTTAGTGTGTTTCCACAATTCTCATTTGACATTTAAGAAGCTATATTTTTTTTATCCCTATATTTTGGGATAATTAATTTGAACAATCGTAACTTCAAGAATTACATATACCTTTTAAAAAGTGGGTTCATGAGCAACATTTTGCTATATATTCTTGTTCCTTGGTTTTGCCAAACACTTGTATCCACGCACTTGTAAATTAGTAATTGTTTTGTGTTGTTAACAATTTGCATCACCATCAAGAAGTTAATAAAATTAATAGTAATGTTTTAAACGGTAAATTATCAATAACTTGATTCAAGCCATTTGTCAAATGAGAAAATTATTAATTGTTTTGTGGTTGTAACAATTTGCATGTCCCCATCAAAAGGCTAATAAGAAATTGACATTTTAATAATTTTTTAAAGGGCAGATTATTATAAATAGCTTGATTTAAATTTTGTCAAATGAGAAAATAAACATAATATGTACCATAGCTCAACATCTACGTGCCAAAGCCGCATTAAACTTTGTATAAACCGCAATTTTGTCATAATATGGAGAAAATAAATAAAAAGTATACAGTAATCACTAATAAATAAAGTAAAATTTATCTTAAAATCAAAATTTTAATTTAATAAATTTTGATTTCATCTTATTTATTAAATATTTTATATCTTTATCTAAAATCAAGATGAGACTGTGCATCTAATATCAACCTCAACACCTACACAACAAAGTATAGGTTGTGGCATGGACTTTGGGTCTTGCAACGACTAAAGACTAAGGAAATAAATGCGAAGCCTGCATTTGACAAGGCCACATGGGAAGCAAAGCCTTAAGGAGGGGAGAGCGTCAAAAATGATTCTTGTATTTCACACAAGAAATTTGATCTATTAATGATGGATATCCTAAATTTTGAATTACTTATAATTTAATTTAAATATTTTAATATGCTACGCAGATAAGTTTTTAAATAAACCCACTATCCAAGGCACGTATTACAGTTAATATAAGAGTAATTATATGGTGTAGGATGAGATCATGACGGTGGACATTAAGTCATGCACCTTTAAAAACCACAACTCATGAGAATGGGGTTGAAAAATTTGCGAATAGGATAGGTTAAGATTATCATAGAAAATTGAGAATTTGTTTTGAAAAGAATAATGCTTTTTCCAGGACCTATCTAAGGGAGTTAAAGAATTAATTCAGCATAACAGGTTAGACCAGCCGTGTCAAATGTATTAAAGAGGAAGAAGTGAATGATGTTGAAAGGATTTGATTTTGAAGAGTCCAACTGAAGAAAAGAAGAGTATGACCTCTTATTTATTACACAAAGAAATAGTATTTGGATTATAATCTTAGCATTCTAATCTCTAACATCGTTAACTGTGATGCTAAAAATTTGGTCTGAAGTTAAGCAATGTAAATAAAATAAGACAACGACGCATATACAGAAGCATGCGTGGAGCACTCGGTACAAAGTTTTCCATGCCAGAATTTCTTGTCCCATGAAGGGACCATTCTCTAATTGAATTGTTCCCTAAGTTTTAATTGAAAAGGACACATGCATTGTTTCTTTCTTTTGTCAGCAAAGCCAAATCACAAAAGAAAAAGAAGTCATTGGAATCATTCAAGATTGCATAATGGCCCTTTTAAATTTCAATTTTCAACAAGGAAAAATTAATAAAAAACAAACAAACAAACAGTGATTATTCCAAAAGCATCATAAATGGATGATAGACCTAAATCTGAAAAGTTGGTCCCATGATATGTTAGTCATAACGTGGTTGAAGTGCCTGACTATGACCACACTGAATTCTTGTTCATTGATTCCACAAATTATTAAAAATTATTTGTAAGCGCTGCCGTATTTGTTCAATTATAGCCCCCCAAAAGAGAAAATTCCAAAGTC
This sequence comes from Gynochthodes officinalis, assembly GCA_020080225.1. NCBI lineage: Eukaryota > Viridiplantae > Streptophyta > Magnoliopsida > Gentianales > Rubiaceae > Gynochthodes > Gynochthodes officinalis. Next base: position 12,948,165 of record CM034617.1, read on the forward strand.
ACGACAAAACTCCATCACTATCATTTCGGTTCCCATTTGAATGTCTGTGTAAACATCATCCAGAACTTTGTTTCCTTTTACTCGCAAAAAATTTTGTTGTTTTGTCAACTTTATATGTTTATATGCATGTATGATTTTATTATTGCTTTCTGACAGGACATTTGGGCTGTATCCCTGCTGCTAGATGTCAAAGTTTATGCTTAATAAAGAAGAAAAGGAAAGATAAAGATAGAAAAAGATACGGTGGTGATGTATCATTTTTATTTTGATTTAGTAGTGTGATGATGGGGTTGAGAAAGTTGGCAGATTCTTAAAATTTGTGTTGCCTACTTGGCTCAGACTGCCCAGGGTACATCTGGAAGATACTCAAATCAAAGGGATAATTGATTTGAGTCTGTATGATGGAAAATTCTTTGTCAATTTGTTTTATATATATATATATATATATATATATATATATATATATATATATGACCTCTTCTTTCATGAAATATAAACTGCAGATGATGTAATTAATTACTTGTGCAAGTTGTATTCTTGTGGTTAACTACTCACTTATATATTGGGTGAATAGCATTTGTAAATTTTCATATATAACTGGATTTTTAGCATTATAAGGATCTACCCACATTATTACTGTTATAATAAAAGTCAAGGTGGAACCACATTCAAATATTGGTGTGCAAGAGTTGAAGAAGTACATTTTGGCTCATAAAATTTTGTGAGTTTGAAAATTGTTATCATAATTGCGTCCCCACTTCCCCATTTGTGAGATTCTTTTTCTTCTTGCATTGTCCTCGGATAAAAAGGTATTTATAATTAGTTCCCATCAGAAAAAGTGTTGGACAATTAGAAACTAAAATATAAATACTACTGTATAAATAAAAACAATTCCAAAGAGTTTAAAATTGTAAGATTGTGTATAACACTTAATATTATTTGTTTTAAAAAATATGGGTTAGGTGCATTTGTTATTACATTTTTTGTGTCATGTAAGATTGTGTAGTTAAAAATAATTGGGCATGATAGTATTACAATTTAGAGGGACGGTCTATTTACATAATATGATAATGAAAATAGAAAATTATATAATTGATTTAATACACTAAAAATAAGGATATAGCATATATATGAAATGTTTTTTCATTGTCTTAACATCTTCTTAATGGAATGGACATTTCATTATTATTCTTATGATTTGCCTGTTTGGTATATTTAATTAATATTATTAGAGGAATAGTATATGTTTACCTAATTTATAAGATTCTCACTAATGAAAATTATCAAAACGACACTTAACATGTGATAAATTTATATTCCCATGAAGTATGTTCATTCATAATTAAAATTTTACTGTTTAAACAAAATAAACGAACCAAGCTAAGTCCAAGAAAGATAATTAAAAACTCTTTTGATTAGTTATTTATTATCTAGATATGAAACGTCCAATGTTTTATTACTCTTTTCATTTAAAAAAATAGTTTACTTTGATTAAAATATAATTTTTTATTAATTATTGAGTATAACTCATTTAATGCACTATTATATATATAATTTTACATTTTTATCTTTACTTTTAAATTTTGAATATATGTAATTTTTATTAGTAAGAATATTTTAAAATTTTGGTTTAAAATTAAACTTTTCTTTTAGATAGAGGAAGTAATATTTACACCTAACAAACACACTTTTGACATTTTGCATACTTCAACAAACATTAATGTCCTGGCTCCGCCCTAATATCTAGATATTTATCATCTAGATATGAAACGTATAATGTTTTATTACTCTTTTCGTTTTGAAAAAAGAGCTTACTTTGATTAAAATATATTTTTTTTATTAATTATTAAATACAACTCATTTAATGCATTACAAAATGTATAATTTTATATTTTTATTTTTACTTTTTAATTTTGAATATATATAATTTTTTAAAATTTTAGTTAAAAAGTAAAATTTTAGTTAAAAAAGTAAAAAAATAATTTGGATAGAGGAAGTAATATTTATATCTAACAAACACACTTTTGACATTTTGCATACTTCAACAAACATTAATGTCCTAGCTCCGCCCTAATACAAATGTGTGAAACCTATACAATCCATTGTCACTTAAAGAAGTATTGGGTACATATTAGTCTCTCATGTTTGGAAAAAGTATTGAGTTTAGTTGGCGCACATATCACGTTTGTTTTTGCATAGCCAATCAATCATAAACATGTAATAAAAATATTAATTTTTTTTGTTTTTTGGCTCTTATTGAAGTAATTTACCTAAAACTTCGAGGAAATTTCCCCTCATTATTTCAAGCTGCTTAAATTGGTCTGATGCAGATCTTCCACCCATATATTTTCTACTCACTACTCGGGGGATATCAGCACACTTTACACCCAAAAGTAATTCAGGCCTGTCTCCAATTTAGAATTCAATAATTGCGTTATCTTTCTGCCAGAAAGTACAATAACTTTATACAGTCATCCATTTTACTATACGTGAGTTGTCCTTTTTTTTTTTTTCCCTCTTTTGTTCTCTTTTATCTTATCAAATTATGGTCCATACTTTTCTTTCCCCTTTAGCATTTCGCTCTTTCGCCTAATTTCCGGTACTTCCTAGAACCACATGCATGGTTCAGGACGCAATTTAACCAGAGTTTCTTCACATATAATAAATTAGTTTAGTGTTTGAGAAACAATCAACATATTTCAAAATAATTTCAAGTTTTTTTTTTTTTGAATGATTGGAAACTTCTTTTACATATGATCGCGTTGGGTACTTTGAAGTTTACTTCTCCTACATTGTCCTGTAAGTTCTAATTTATAAAACTTGCAATCGAATTAATCCTATAGTAAATGAGGAGTACACTTTAGATTAGTATATAAGCCTAAATAACTTAATTATTTGATGTTGCATTGATGTATAATGTTATTTGTCATAAATACATATGTATATGTACATGGCTTCTTTGTAAGGACTTAAATTAAAAATTAAAATAGTTCACTATACTAATTTGTTCTACACCTTGTTCATGTTTTTATATACATTTACTATTCTATAAAGCTTTGAAAAAGAAAATCTTCACCAAATCAGTCTAGTGATTCTCGAACTCATTTGCTCTGCATTTGAAATGCAATGTGGAATGTTTATTCTTTTACCTTTATTGATACATTACAAAGATCATGAAAAATTACTTTTAACACTCGATACGCATCCAAAATTGAGCAATTATGGTTGGATTCGTCAGAGCGCATTTATGCTGATTATCAATTCAATTTGTTGTACAAGCTTCAAAGGAACCAGTCACTCTCAAAAGTGCTGTCAATTATTTGATGCAATTAGAAATGATACGATCAATAATTGAGTCAAATTAAATGAATGAAGATAGCCTCCAATGCACGATGAAAAACCTTTTTTAATGCAGAGCAAAGCAGCCGCGAACGCATTTTCTTTCATGGACATGTCCATATAACCAAATAATAAGTAATTAATCAACCTTGAGCAAACGCAATTATATATACATCAATTTATAACTTTTTCATAAAATATTACTTTGGTCAACTTTGAATATATTAATTAAAACTTGTTCATTGATGGGGCATGAAAGTACAAATATATGATATTAATTTCTTGTTTCTTTTTATTCTTTAGGACAGTACATGGATCTTTAGTGTTTGCCAAATTCCAAATGGTTTATTTTCATAATATGCTTTTATATTTTTGTGGTTTTTGGATCTACAATGAAAAATGTCTCATTCGAGCAAGTTGTCACAAATGGACATATCCTGTTAGAGTAGTTTAGCTTGATAACGCAATAGCATGTGCTAAATTAACAACGATCTTGGAAGCTAATGCAAAAAATATGCTACATGAGAGATTTACTTATTGTACGAGAAAGATGTTAATGTGATGACACACGAAAGCTACTAACACTTACATTTCGTTTTTCAAGTTTTGTTTTGTCTTATCTTCTGTCATTGTTTAATGCTTATGCGCACTCAGTAAATAATGCCATGATATTTGCTGTGACCTAACTATTTGACAGTGAGATGGGGTTTGGTGAACTTAATTTGAGGTGTGATATCATATTCAATACTAAGTTTTAGTTTAAAAAAAAATGAACTTATTAATTAACGGAAATAGATATAGGAATCTTGTGATATTGTGCCAAAAGTGTGTCTACTTATCCTAAATTTTACACTTTGTGAGCGATAGCCTCCATTTATGAGGGCCAAAGTTCTGATTTGATCCACCACCTGAATATTTTTCTTCGTTACTACTAATAATAAAGAGAAGAAATAAGTTCTTTAGAGTGATTTGTGAAAAAAATAAAATAAAAGATCAATTTAAATGGGTTAAATAAAAAATTTGTTAATATTAGGCTTTAAGTTTTAGGTGGTATTATTGTTCTTTAAATCAATAATAAAGTATTCTAGATTTTCACTTAATTTGTTTTGCAAATTGAATTTTGTTGTCCTCTTTTTTGGCTTCCAAATGTTAATAAACTCTAGAATTGTTAATTTCTAATATCTTATTTGGCTTACAATTACAAATGTTGACATTGTTTTTAACAGATGAAATATGAAATACAAGAAAGGTTTATCATTATACTTACTATGTAGAGAACGCAACAGCTGTGCCCCTTTTAAGAGATTTGTTATAATTTATCTTCTTCTTTATTTTATTTTCTTCATATTATTTTGCTGAGAGAATTGGATAATATTAGAAGAAATGAAATGGACCTAAGAAAGAAAATTATGCACGTGTGATTAATTCAAGATTTCTTTTTAACTCTTTCTTTGTTTTTCTTATTTCCCAATGGGCAATATATTTATCTTACTTTTACCCGTTCAAAAGAAAGAAAACCCCCACTCAACGAAAAAAGGGTTAAAAGATCAACGACTAAATCTGCCAGTTTTGACGTATTTACTAAATTTTCAAACCGCCAGTTAAAAGATTTCACCAACGTCAATTTTGCAGAAAAGGATGACACGAACAGCCGAGCCCAACAAAAGACGGCATTAATTTTCGGAATTTCACAAACGCACAGAACTCAATTTTAGGTTTCGTCCAAAAGGAAGACAACATGAAATGAATTAGTCAGTTGATTGCGCTGTCTCCTTTTAACAGCACTGAAGACGAAAAAAAAAAAAAAAGATGCCGTGACGAAGCTAAATTTGCTGCCATGCATTGTACACCAAATTGAAGTTTCCACGAAAATATATATATATATATAATTAAGCAACAAAGTTGCAGCAGTACTGAAAAATACTATTATAATTCCATGCAGGAAGGAAAACGATCAATTTCACTATTTCTCAGAAAAGTCCAACCATGCAAAGATAAGGAAACAACGTAATTTGTTTTAACTTGTTCATAAGCGGGTGTGATTGATTGTATACTTAGAATTGTCAGAGTTTACGTGCGTCCATGTGCTTCATACCAATGGTAATGCAAACCCTGGAATCCCGGCTCGAAAGCAAAACTTTCAAAATTGGAATTTGGACAAAAGGTTTAGATTATTTTAGTACAATTGAGAATGAGGAAATGAAAGTAGCAGATATTTTGCAGGCTTCTAGCCCTTTAGATTTGATGTGTAACAATTTTAGCGTGTTCGCTTGCGACGCTTTATATATACATACACACACATATTTGCATTCCCTTTTTAAATGAATTTTCAAATAGTATTAACCTTTAAGTATATCGAATATAATTTCCTTTACGCCTTTATATGTTAAATGGAAAAAAGAAAAAATGGGATAACTAGGTATTTAGGAAACTGCCAAGAAAATTCCTTGCACATATTAATCTCAAACCAAACATAAAAAACTTTGAAATGTAGAATTAATTTTTAGTTGAGAAACGTTTCATATCAGTCTCTTCCCAAAATAATTATTTCATTGACTTTTGAAATAAGTTTGGAATTGGGATGCTAATATCAAATATAGTTAGGCACAGATTCGACAGTAGTGGTTATTATAGACAGCCAAAAGAAAAGGGTGCTTTTGTAGCATTACATGAATTTTTTTTTTTTTTTTTTTTGGCGGGGGGGTGTAGTGGAGGAGGAGGGGTTTTCTCAGTCAAGGCAAAAGTTCCAAGATGGAGTACCAACAATTTAGATTTGGACGACTAAACCTTTTGAAGATGAATGCAAATCGCAGTTGGAGACTTTATTTAATTTAGTTTTGGTGTTTGTCTATAATTGTTGTGACTTTATGTCAATCATCCCATGTTACGCATCACGAATTATTTAAGATTCCCGACTCACCGATGACATTATTCTAAAAAATGTTTAGTCAAATGCAAATTATCTGTCTTTGATACGTCAATAAATGTATGAACACTGATGTTGACCCTTTTGAATTATTCGAAATATGCCTAGGAATGGCTAAGTTTGAAGTTGAATTAGTTAAACAACTTGCATGGGACGGAGTCCAATTGAAAGTTTGTTAGGTGCATGAATTTCAAACACATACAGAGATTTAGGGTTTTTTTTTTTTCTTTCTTTCTTTCTTGAAAAAAGAAAAAAGTGTAAAACTCCTCGTGCAAGTAGAAACTTCATGTATAATGCGTTTTAAAAATTTAGGTCTAACCATTCTTGAATCTTGAGAATTTGGTTTCCTTTAATTGGTCCAAAATCCCTTGGTTTATGCTTTAATCTCACTGCTGTTTAATTTCTTCATTAAAAATTTGTTTCCAGCATGAATAATGCTTCACGCAAGCATGTTTGAGTTCATATGTTATTGGAAGTGTTTTCTCTAGGTGTTTGTCAGAGTTTGAATCCACTTTTGCTTGTAAACCTTATAACATAAACAATACGTTGTCAACCATTTTCAGAAGCTATCGGTTTTTTTTTAAAGAAAAAAAAAAGAAAATCAATTCTTATTAATTTATAATTTAATAATTTATAAAACTATACGGACTCAAACTCAAACTGTAGATCTTTTTAGTGAAAGAGATTGAAATTTTTATTATTAAAATCATTTCAACTGTTTCAAAGACCTAATTGGTTTTTTTTTTCATTGATTTATTCATTAATCGATGAAAATATGAGCTAGTCCATTTTTTTTCTTTTGATAGAAAAATGTCTTTTATTTCTATTATTCTTTTAACTTCTTAATTCTCATCCTTCCCCTATTAAAGAAAAGTCAAAAAATTATGAGTAATGATATCTATAATAACTTTCCAGTGAAAAATAATAGTGGCTGATATGGGAAGCATTAAAAGATAAAATCATCCCTTACTATTTTACATATTTAAAAAGTGTGATAATTGAATTTTGACTTTTTATATTTGCCGCATCAATCGTTATGAAAAATCATTATAAAAAGTCACTATATTTATCATTATTTAAAAATTATACATTAACTTTGACAACTTTCTTTTGTTAACTTACTCATTACAATTCTTTTTATATAAAATTTATTTAGATTACTTGTATGCATCTCAATATGTTATCTCACGCATGACAGTATCACACGAGGAGGACTATTGACTGAGTCGATTCTGCCAAGCTGAATATCTTATATTTAAACCTTTTCCTCAATCTTAAGGCTCGGGATTTGCTGTTTGTATTTCAAGTTATTTAACCTTGTAGGGAAAAACCAAAGTAAAACATGATACTCCCTCAGTATGAAAAAAAAAAATTCATTTTCAAAACTTTTTTTTATCCCAAAAAAAAAATTCACGTTCAAAGTAAATTTCTAAAATATGCTTACTAATAATAATTATGTATATTTAAAATTAAAAAGCAATGATTAAAATATAAAATTATACATTTATTAGTGCATTAAATGAATTGTACTTAACAACTAATAAAAAATTATATTTTAATCAAAGTGAATTTTTTTTTGGGATAGAAGGAGTATTATAATCACAGAATTTTAAATAAGTTAGTTTTAGCTTCGGGCATTTTACGGAAATTAATTTTGTACATAATCAATTAATTAATTAACCTCTAATTAATTAATTAATTATAGCTTCGGGCATTTTACAGAAATTATTAATCATGTATATAATTAATTAATTAACCTCAAATAATACAAGCCGTTTTATTGAACCTATTAAACAAAAAAATTCCTAATTAATTATCCTCAAATAATACAAGCCGTTTTATTGAACCTATTAAACAAAAAAATTCCTACAAATCAAAGATGTAGAATTTTTCACCCTTTTTCCTTTTTTTTTTTATAGTCTATGTTTCCTCTAAATTTTGAATTTGAATCTTCATATAATTAGATATCTCATCTCCTCGTACCTTTAAGGAAACCTCATATTAGTACCGAAAATAAATTTTTTAGTCGACTTCTTAAAATTCGACCTTCCTTTTTTTTTTTTTTGTATATTCTGATCTTTTTTTGGCTGTATTTGATAATGGAGTAATCTCCACATGGTCCCAAAACTTTTTGCTCAGTGTAACTTTGGTCCCTAAATTTTTATTTGTAACTATGAAGTTTCTCAACTTTTCGTCATTTGTCTTAAAATGGTCCATATCCCTAATTTAGGTTACAAAATTTTCAACTTTCGCACCCATGAATTAATGTTTTAATAATTTCAATCCCCTCCATCATTTTTAATGCAAGGCATGTTTGAGTGTTAATTTTGCTCTTATATTATAGGCTAGTGATAGAGTTCACCTAAGGTATCAAATCTAAATAAAAACTAATAACATAATTTAGAATTTAAAAACTACAAGGCAATAAACGCATAAGCATAACAATTTTAAAAAAGCATATTTAAATAACTGAAAAATGTGTACTTATTTTGGTGTTTCTCACTAACTCCTTATAAAGTCTATTCTATTTTTAAATTTGAGTTTTAAAACATATTGAGGAGATAAAAGAAAAACAAATAGTTATTTTACTAGTGGACTTTCAAAAACATTTTTCAAATTTTTTTTGCGTCTGGATTTGGCTTTCCCCAACATGGATAAGAAAAACATTTCAAAAACAACTAATTTGAAAATTCTAGTACTCCCTTTATTTCAAAAAACTATGCACTTTCAAAACTTTTTCTTCTGTAACTTTTGAACAAAAATTTTAAAATATTCTTAATAAAATAATTATAATCCAAAATAAACGTTTTCAAGACGCATGGAGTATTAGAATAGATTGATTGAAACATTCATTGAATAGATATTATTAAGTGTAACATCACTCTTTTTTCAAATGAAATACCTTTCACAAATACCAAATCATTTACATTCAAAATGTAGCATTGGAGAATTGACACCATCGAGTAGTATACGATTAACATCCAATTTTAACTTGATGCTGATCTTCGTTGAACATTCTTAATCAGTGAGTGCCAAGTTGGACTTTTCAGTTGGGTTCTAAAAGTTGATTAATTAAAAGCAAGCCTAGATTTAAAGTAAATAAAATAAACGAAGAGAGCGGGTGAAAAGATTCAGAGGAAATTAATTTTATGGTGGAGCGTAGGAGCAGAAGATCAGAGCTCATGTATTGTTGTCCGTACAGGCCGAGGCACATCATCCCACAATCCCTCCCCACATTACATTAATCCCATATGGCCTAGTTAAGGAATGGGGACAAGGTAGCAAAACAGGGAAACCGCACATGAAGAAACAGAAAAACAAAACACCCCACCCCCAACTAGGTCCCACACCGACGTGGCAAACAAACAAACAAAAAGCAAAATCTGAAAAATCTGGAAAAGAAAACATAAAAACTCAAAAATAAAAAATTTTGGGGAACGGGTAAGTTTTCAAAGAGATTTTGTCCAGATCTGGACAACCTCAACACGTGCGACACAAGGGGTCCCACAATGCCTATACCAGCAAGTACTCTTGTTTTATTTTTATTTTTTATATTTTACTAAAACGTTAACCAGGTTATGACGTGGCGTCCGTTAAGCTAACCTTCAAAGTCTAAATACTTAACCCCACCCACCCGGCCTCCCACGGCCGAGATGAAAATAGACAGAGACCCGCAATGTCAGTTACCGCATCGAAACTCACAGCCACGTAAACACGTCATCCCCAACTTTCTCTCTCTCCCTCCACAACCTCACGAAGAATAAGAAAACCATCTTAGAAATAGAGTTTGGATTAGGTCCTTGTTTGGGGAGTTGGGAAAATAAACGGACAAAAATTTAATGCATATCCAACAAGATTCTGTTTATTTGAATTTATTTATTTTTCCATTTTGGAAATTTCTCCGCCCTCAATTATTCTAACCGTAAAAAAAAAAAAAAAAAAAATCTGCACCCTTTCAATTTACTGATTCCAAAGCACAAATCTCTCATAGAATAATTAATTCTTTTTTCACATTGAAATTCTCACTCTTGAGTCTTTAGCCTTTAGTCTTCCTTCCCTCTCTAGAATCCATTGACTTTCTCTTCTTTCCCAAAAAAAATAAAAAGAAAAATAAATTTCCAAAGGCTTAAATACAATCCGAATGGCCGAATCCATATCATTCATCCTCACCACTCGACACCTCTTCTCTATTCATACACTTCTCGTTTTCTCCTCTCCCTTTATTTCCTCTCCAACAACAACAACACCAGCAGCAGCAACAAAAACCTTTGAGGACTAATACAAAAAAGGGGAGAACAAATCTCAAAGAAGCAAAGTATAGCACAACAATTAGCATCCATTTTCTTTTCATGGCAGTTGATGCGAGTCATCTCAATCTTCTTCCTCCTCAACTGATTCATCCAAACAGGTACAAGTTGTTCTGGATTGATGTTCCCAAAATTTTTCCCTGATTTTTGTGTCTTACTATTTTGGGGTTCGTTCTAAATGATTGTGCGGTTGCAGGGATTTTGCATTTTCCAACCAAGGGAATGTCTTGGCCGCATACAACAATGCTCACATAGGGTCGAATCCGGGGATCCCTTTAGTTCCGGCAATGGTGGATGGCCTATTACCTCCTCTGCATCAATCTCTCGTTTGTGATTCGGTTCAACCAAAAACATCTATGAATACTGATAGTGGACTCACTCATAACATGTCCGCTCCGAGGAAACGGCCGAGGGATTCATTCGACCAGTTTAGTAATGTCCCTGCAAATTTCTTTGCTCCTTCACAGAAGAATAACAACGATGTTTCTCAATTCCCGTCGTTGGTCGGAGATAATATTTTGCCTTACATCCAACAATATCAATTGGATATCGATGCCATCATTTCTCAACATGTAAGTTGATGTTTAGGTTCAATCTGTTTTTTTAATACCCTCCGGCCAACCCTTCCAAGGCCTGTTGTTGTTTTTGTTTTTTTTTTCTCACTTGTTAATAACAGTACTGATGAGATTTAAATTTTGGTGATTTCCAGACTAAAAAGATAAGATTGGAATTGGAGGAGAGACAAAAGCAACATGCCAGGATATTAATGTCGGCAATTGGAGAAGGGGTGATGAAGAGACTGAAGGAAAAGGACGAGCAAATTCAGAGGTTGGGGAAATTAAATTTAGCACTTCAAGAAAGAGTGAAAAGCCTTTACGTGGAGAATCAATTATGGCGGGATTTAGCACAAACCAATGAGGCCACAGCCAACTCTTTACGTACTAATCTCGAACAAGTCCTTGCTCACGTCAGCGACGAGCGCCTCTGCGCCGCCTTGGTCGCCGGAGGAGCGCCGGCGGAGGATGACGCCGAGTCCTGCTGCGGGAGCAATGATCACGGAAACGAAAGGGATCAGGCCGAGGAAGAACATCAGCGCAGTTTATCAGGGCATGCTCATGGTAGGTTAGCAATTGAGGCCAATGGGGAGGCTAACTTCACCGGCAACAATAGTAGCAGTAACGGCCCCGGCAGCCGGATGTGCAAGGTGTGTGGGGAGAGGGAATCGTGTGTGTTGCTGCTGCCATGTAGGCATCTGTGCCTATGTACACACTGTGGGTCCACCCTCCTCCATACTTGCCCTGTATGTAATTCTAACATGAATGCCACAGTGCATGTTAACTTGTCATCTTGATCGTGAACAAAAATAGCGGGAGATGAAAAAAAAATGGAAAATAGAGTTCTTTAGTGAAAGAGAAAAGAAAATCATTAGGAATACATTTTGATGATGAAATTAATGTAGACTATTGTAAATTTCTTTTACCTTGAGTAAATATAATGTTCATTCTTTAATTCCTTTAGTTTTAATGATATCAAGGTTTTCTTTTCTTTTTTTTTCCTTTTTCCTTTTCGCAAAAAGGGGATATTGTTGATTTTTATGAATAATCTAGGGACAAAGAGCAGAGGTATGTAAAATTATTTCTCAAAAAAAAAAAAAATGCTTTGAATTCCTTTACATTTAACATGGAATAGGACTACAAACATTTCCTCCTGTTCCCTTTGATTTTTGGAAAAAGGAATTGAAACTAAAGGTGGAAATTAGTTTCAAGTATTGTCTTTGAGGTAAAAGGCCTTAAAATGAATGTTGCAACATTCATTCGTCCTTTCAAGCTATGCTTCCTTTTCTTGAAGATGTGAAGAAAGGTTGGTTGGTGGTGCCTTGTGGTAAATTTCCCTTTAATTTGTTTTTTTTCCAGATATCAGTTAGGACTTAGGATAGGGAACCTCAATGCTTGCCGCCTTTTACAGCCATTATTTCTTATTTTCTTTATAACGTACGAAAAGAAAAATAAGAAAATTGAGAGGTCATAAATGTCCAATAAAGTTAGTGTAGATATGCCCAACTTTCGCAAAGAATCCTACTTTTCCAAAATTTCTTTGTACCTATTTGGTTAAGTGGTCCTTTTTTGCATTTTAAAATTAGTTGCCCGGAGCCTTATTGGATTGGCATTGATGATTACCTCCATTATGCTCACGGCATGTGGTGTTTCAGCTCGTATTTATATTTGTTCACCTAAATAGAAAATTGAGGGGCACAGGAATTTTGTACTTTGTTTGCTTGCAAATATCAAAACAAACACTGTGGATGGCCACATTCATGGTTGGAGGCCCTACAATTGATGGGGCTAGTACAACTTGATGATAACAATACATCTGCTAGTTGGGATGTCAAGAAATTATGCTCATCAACAATAGTACGACTGATTTTGGTATACCATATCCTCTTACTTCTAAAATTGGTTGTTTAATTCCAACACAGCTAATCAAAGTGCCCCAAAAGCAAATTCCTTCCTAACTTCTCCGGCATGTACAGTGTTGTGAAAGCAACAATTTTTGGTGTACTAGTTCAGTAGTAAAATTGTATTCAAAGTCATGCATGCCCCAGCAGCCCTCCCCCCCTGTCTATTGTCTCTATTAAACAAATCTAGCTAGGCTCCCCATTTTTTGTCCCCCTCTATTTAAGCCACTAAAGTAGGTATGAGTTAATGAATTTTGGGATGCATAATCAATTTTTTTTCAATCTACAAGTATTTCGTTATATGATTCACACAAATATCTAGAAGTTTAATCAAATTGCACTCTTTGACATTCAACGCATATCTATGTTATTACCTCTCATTGAATTCAACCATTTTCTTTCACTCAACGTTTTTTCAAACAAATTACTTGTGGATCTTAAGTTTGAAACTCAAAATCTAAAATTCAAAATGAAATTAAGTAATTTCTCTTTGTTAAAAATTTCATTCCCATAAATAACATATCATATAAGAATTTGAAAGTGCTAGTATTACTCTAATATTCGATCCAATGTAGATGTAAAGTGAATTTTAAAGAAGTTTTGTAAAAAATGAACAATAATATAGAATATCCATAGAGAATTAATTAATGCATTATCTATAATTATTGCAAGGTAAATCAAATATTTGAGATTGAATAAAAACATTTAATAACGTAATTAAGAACGAACAAAAGCTACTTATTCAATTCAGATAAATTAGCAAGCGTGACAGCGGTTACAAGTTTCTTTCGGGCAAATGTAATGCATACAAACTCCCACATAATTATGACAAGAAATTAAAGGGGCAATTGTTTCCAAGAATCTTCCCATTGCGAGACAATGTAGATCCCACGAGGGCAAAACCAACGTGAGTGGGAAATGGGGCAGCTTCACATTTCCTTCAATAATGACGGCTCACATTGATGGATTTTCAATGACATGATGGCCAAACGAAATCAATGCTCACCCAAACTTCCGAGAACTTCCCCTCTTTTCCTTTCAAAAACAGTAATTGGAGTGACCTTTTTTTGTGCCCTTTTTCTTTCAGTTCTCATTTTGGCACATATAAATAGGAGAGATATTCGTTACGTTTTTTTTTTCGTTGGAAGTGATGAGTATACACATTGGTGATAAGATCTGTGGCTATTCCCACTTAGAAAAGCATATAAATTATGGACTTGAACCATCCCCCTCTTGCTCTTGTCTTGCCCTTTTGAGAGAGAGAGGTGATTATTTTAAGTATATTGATAGTCACAATCATGTGTTTGAATATGGTCTAATTTGTCACTCTTTTAATAAAGCACCATACATAAAGTGAAATGATGAACACCCACTCTTCTTGGTTTACGTTTTGCCTTTTTTTTTCACCTTTCTCCAAAATGAAAACAATCAAAACATGCAAAAAAGATTCCTTGTTTCGTTCCTCATACAATGTACTAAACAATGTGAAAAATGCCAGATAGTGCAGATATAAGTTTCATTCAAAATACCAGTTTCACCAACCAATTTATGATGCTAGAAATGCATGATTCCCTGAACAAAATTACAAGGATAATTTGTGTATATATTGTATTTTAAAATATATTTTTATATTTTTTAAAATAAAAATTGTAAAACTAATACTATTCCAAAAATATAAAACTTGATATTGAAAAGCATAACAAAATATTTTGAAATGTTATTCAAATAATAATGATCATATATTATTACTACAATGCTCACAAACAAAATAAATGCAATTTACAAAAACATTATAAATTCTCAATCAGTGAAATTGATGTCAAAAAACCCTTTATAATATGATAAGCTAATCAATAGCGGGAATATATTATTACTGAATCATGACTAGTACCCAATCTTTGATTGTTTTTCTCTCTTTGTTTTTCTTTTCTATATTATTAGAACTATTTCTTTATAAGTCTATGTGACAAGGTATTCCTAATTTATTAAATAGGTGTTCTTATCTATGTCTCACCCATTTATAAGAATATTCTTAATTTATTACATGGATTTTACAAAGGGTATTCTTAATTTATTACACATATGTCCCTATCTATGTTCCATAAAGAGGGAGGGAAAATGGATATCCCTATTTATGTCCCACCCCTTTATAATGATATCCCTAATCTATTACACAGTCATGACCAATGGCCAACTTCTTTGATTGTTTTTCTCCTTTTTTCTCTTTTTTATACTATTAGAATTGTTCCTTTACAAAGGTATCCCACAAGAATATTTCAAATCTATCATACGAGTATCCCTATTTATTATGAGTATTCTTTTTTACTTTTATATCTTAATTTATTACATAAATGTCTCTATTTATATCTCACCAAGAAGAAAGAAAAACAAAGAGTAAGAAAATAATAAATTGAGAGTTAAAATCTCTGTACGCTTAACCCCAACTTACCTTTGATGTGGTTAGGTAGTCGTTGTAACAAGGCGGCGGTTTACTTTTATTGATGTAAACTTTCCAATACACACAAAGTTTTCAAAGTGTGATGAACATGCCGTGCACGCGGCTCACGACATGAATTTGAATGTAATACAAATAATAATGGCTCCGCAGAAGTCAGTCTCATTATCATTATGGACCAAGAAATGTCATTAACCTAATATGAGGACAACCATATAACATCAATCAATTCTGACATTTAGAAATGGTAAAATAGACTAGAGTGCTATAATCTTTTCTTACAGAAACTTTAAAGGGGCTTTAGGGTATGCTTACATGAATAATTAATTTACTTTAGTCATATTTTATTAGTTTTGGGGAAAGATAACAAATAATTCATTAGTAATTAACAAAATTAAATGATTTAATTGACACGTTAGGAAAGGGAATTTTCTTCCCCTCTTACCGTGTTTTTATTTCGGTCACGAAATTAAATGTTTTATGCCTTCAACATTGAAATATGCATAACCAAAAAAAAAAAAAAAGGAGACTAACAACATTTTTGCTAACAATTAAATTGCGTCTAGATTATGTAAAAATCATTAAGTATGTGTTCTTCCAAACATGCACAAAGCTATTTTGAAGATGATAAGAACGTGTTTTAAAATGTATTTATCTTTATTATGGGTATTCTTTTTTACTTTTGTATCTTAATTTATTACATAAATGTCTCTATTTATATCTCACCAAGAAGAAAGAAAAACAAAGAGTAAGAAAATAATAAATTGAGAGTTAAAATCTCTGTACGCTTAACCCCAACTTACCTTTGATGTGGTTAGGTAGTCGTTGTAACAAGGCGGCGGTTTACTTTTATTGATGTAAACTTTCCAATACACACAAAGTTTTCAAAGTGTGATGAACATGCCGTGCACGCGGCTCACGACATGAATTTGAATGTAATACAAATAATAATGGCTCCGCAGAAGTCAGTCTCATTATCATTATGGACCAAGAAATGTCATTAACCTAATATGAGGACAACCATATAACATCAATCAATTCTGACATTAAGAAATAGTAAAATAGACTAGAGTGCTATAATCTTTTCTTACAGTAACTTTAAAGGGGCTTTAGGGTATGCTTACATGAATAATTAATTCACTTTAGTCATATTTTATTAGTTTTGGGGAAAGATAACAAATAATTCATAGTAATTAACAAAATTAAATGATTTAATTGACACGTTAGGAAAGGGAATTTTCTTTCCCCTCTTACCGTGTTTTTATTTCGGTCACGAAATTAAAGGTTTTATGCCTTCAACATTGAAATATGCATAACCAAAAAAAAAAAAAAAGGAGACTAACAACACTTTTGCTAACAATTAAATTGCGTCTAGATTATGTAAAAATCATTAAATATGTGTTCTTCCAAACATGCACAAAGCTATTTTGAAGATGATAAGAACGTGTTTTAAAATGTATTTATAATTTCAATTGTTTTTCACATTAATAAGAGAAAAATAGAATTATTATTTTGGTTTCTGTAAACAAAAAGCTAACATATTAGCACTTCAATTTTTTACTGTTGATATTTATTATTTATCATTAATCTTTCTAATTTCCCCCATGCTTTTTCTTTTTTAAAAAAAAATGAGTCTGTTCAATATGTGCTATTTTCTTTTTTAAAAAAAAGGGAAAAAATAGCCCAACCAAGATTATTATATTTGATTTTTTTCTTTTCAAGTACTTAAAATCTCACATTAGCTTGTGCAATTCCAATATCCAATATCAAAAAAATAAAAGAAAAAAAACTTATTAAGGAAAAAAAAATAACAATAACCAGCCAAGCGTTCATTGTCCATATTGAATTCAAGACGTTGATATGAGTGTCAGAAAGTACCCAGAAATTGATATAGCTCATCCCGTGTGTCAAGTGGCAGTCAAGATCTAACACGTCAGACTCCGAACAGACATACATGATTACATTGATTAATTATTCGGACCCACCACATGTGAACTCGGTTGCATGGGATTCTACCTCCTCTCACACGTCTCAGGAGTCAGGACCATTCCACAATAAAACCAAAAGTTCAAATTAGGATAAAAGGAAAAAAAATCGAGACAAGTTAGGATTTAATTTTTGTCAAATTAGTATATATCATTGCAGTTTGTACCTTCTATGTTTGCCTCCAAAATTTATAATTTTTACTCTCGTTGTCTCTACAGAATGGTCATTTTTTTAATTAATTGTTCTAATATGTTGTCACTCTTAAATATTTTCTTTAATGTTTTTTCAAAAATTAATTAATGCCATATTTTAATACACCTTGAATCAATGAATAGTTATTAAAAAAAAATTGTACATTCATTACCAATAACCAATTTACACACAATAATTACAGCTCGTGTATCAACAAGTGGCAATCAATTCGGACGGAGGAAGCATATATTTAGTCATTTATGACACAAAAAATAGAAAGATAGACAAAAAGAATGGCAAAATTTTCAATCGTTTTGGTAATGAGGTCAATTAAAAATGGCTACTTTTTTATTCCATAATTAACTTTGGTGGATAAATGATTAAAAGTAAGACCCATTGAAATGAATTAGGAATCATAGAAGACTACAATGGCTACTAGGTTAGTATTCTGGAGACAACATGTGGAGGCCGTACTTTGACCCATTGAAATGATTAAAATTTTGTTTGTTGTAAAAAAAATTTACTCTCGAATAAAATGTTCAAAGAATTCTTATTAATAATAATTATATATAATTCATAATTAAAAATAAAAATTATATATTTAATAATATATTAATTGTATTTTATTTTTTAATTAAAAATTATACTAAGATAAAAGTATATTTTTTTTAAGATGAAGAGAGTACAAAAATATTACAATAAAATATGTAAAGTAATACGTAATACATTAAGTCAGAATGAATTATTTTAAGAAAATAAAAGAGAATTAGGATTTAATAATGAAGAAATTACTTGAACGTTTTCATTAAACTACAGAAATCTCGGAAGCGCCTGCTACGCCTACGCACTACAAAGTACAAGTATTATTGTAAAAGTTAAAAAACTGGAAAGTAGGGTTGAAATAAACAAAGGAAAACAACAGCGTAGGTAGCACTAGGACTACAGCGTAGGTAATACATTAAACAACAACAACAACAAAAGAAATCCACTTGTCAGAAGTTTGACGCTGACGATGGTGACTCAATAGGAACACCCAATGTGGAGGCCGTACATTGAACCACCAAACGGACTTTTGGGTTTTGGATGGATCATGCTGCCAACCAACAACGCCAACTTAAAAAGCAGAGAGTGAGAGAGACTTACCAAAAAGAAGCCAAAATAAATTAATACCACTCTCTAATATCTCCTTTCTTTTCTGTTTTTCATAAAAAAAAAAGGTTTATTTTTTAAAAAAAATTCTTAAAAATCTATTTTAAAAATTAATTTTTAAAATATTTTTACTAATTATAATTATGTATATTTAGTAAATAAATTGTTTTGAATAACTAAGAAATTATATTTAATTTTTTTGTGATGAAAAAGGAAGAAATGCTATTGCTAGTGCTATTATATTAAATTAATAAAAAAATTATTAGCCCTTAAAAATCGCCGGTACCTATACGTTGGTGGTGGGCTCGGGGAAGTTGTGTCAGGTCAGGTCAGGTCAGATGGACGTGAAACTGGGGTTGATCCCGCTAGTGATGTTGTTGGGCTGTTGGAGATGATGATGATAATGATGATAATGATGCTACATTGCTACTCCCTCATCTTTGGCAGGACCGCACCAGATCTTGCACAAGTCGCTGAGTTCAATGCCGACGAAATTGGGTAAAATTATCAACTTGGATTACTACTCAATTATTTCATTTTCTCATCCATATATATTAACCCCCATACTAATTATTTGAAAGTTAAAATATAGCACATTCGTATTTCAATTGCAATCAAACCCCATTTGACCAAATCTATATTCTTTTACTTATTTATTTATTTATGTTTCTGAATTAAAAAAGTGTTAATGAGTTGAGAGAATACGTTGAGAGGGGTGAAAAACACGAGGGATGGCAAGAAAAGAACAAATTAAGACGCGGGTGAAAAAAGAAAATAAAATGAGAAAATTAAAAAAAAGAGAGAAGAGGGTGACAAAAACCGAACAAACGTAAAGAAAACGAATGAATCCAACTTTGAAGTTTTTGTCGGAACATAGAGGACCACAGATGCGTTGGAGATACTGATCCTAATATTAAAACCATGTCCATCGCATGTAGGCTGGTGTCCGCGCTCCGCGATGCGTGAGTTTAGTTAATCAGTGGCCACAACCACAATACATGAATATATATATATCCCATAAGATGCCACCGGTGACTCCCTCCTCAGTCCCCTCCTTAATTAATGCCACCACATACAGCATACACTATTGATCAATTGTTCCCCACCCAACCCCTCCTGACATTTGACTCTTCCTCATCTTCCACGTAAACTTCCAAAATGATATTTATCATTTTCACGTGAATTGTACCAACCTTTCAATTCCCGAGCACGATTTCTACGACGCCTATTTTAATTACTTGTTTATTCGTAGATGTAGACATGAATCTTCATCTCAGCTTATGCATTGTATTTCTTTCTTCTTCTTTTTTTCCAAACTTTATTTGAGCATCGTAATGTAAAATTGAGTTTTGATATGCATAGCATAAAATAATTCCGAATAATTGGATTTTATCAAATTATTTATTTCCAACTTAGAGTTCAATTGGGATCCTAAGAATAGACTTTGAATGGAATTAAAACATATTAAGAACACATATAAATAGCGTTTTAAAACGTATTTTATAATTTAAAAAATATTTTTATATTTTTTAAAATAGTAATTATAAAATAAAAAATAAATTTAAAATAAAAATAAATTTTAAAATACAAAACAAGCAAACTCTAAGTATATTTTAATATCACTTTATTGTTTTGAGCACAGGACACTTATTTAAACATCAAAGGTTTATATTACATGGGATACTTTTCTCGATGTCGTAGGTAGCGGCAAATCAAATTGAATTAGAAGAAAAAGGGTAAAAGGGGGAAAACTCCTCTCATCAATGATGTACAATTCATGCACTTCTTTGTTTGGATTGAAAGAGTAAAAGGGGGAAAAAAAAGAAAAGAAAAAGTTAGTAAAAAAAGTAGCCCAAACTTCAACAATAAAGGAAGAGCCTAAGAGCCTAACCAAGGATGAAATTGAAGTTATTATAATGGTATTTCTTTACCTAATCAAAAGCAACCCTCGTGCATGCATTCCACAATTACATAAGCCATCATTTTGATTTCTATCGTTTTTGTTTCTTTCCAATATTTGTGTTCAGATAGGAACAGGAAATAAAAGATAAAAACGGGGAGGAAAAGTAAAAGTAAAGTCAGTGGGGAAAGTGGTGAAAACAAAGAAATAAGGGGAAAAGTCATAAAACGGCCATAATAGTGGGAATTTAAGGACCATGACGAAAGATAAAAAAGTTTTTCAACCATTAGAATTACCCTCTATGCAGTTCTTTGTGTAATGTCTTTGGCATGTAGAAAATCAATCACATTATTATCAATTGTTGGATAGCCAACTAAATTTACATATAAAATAAGAATAATAATACTCTTAATAAATTTATTTAATAAAATCTTTTCACAAACAATGTGTTATTGATTAAAGATATTGATAATTTTATCTTTTTCCTCGTTGTTATATTATTTTTTATTTTTTAAATCATGACTTTTTACCCATTTAAGGGGGAAAAAAATCAAATTTCTTAAAGAAAAAGTAATAAACAAAAAAAAAATACAGCTAAAATTATTAAAGCTATGATTGATTGTTTGATATCTTTTCTGTGTTCTAGGGGCGTCCCCAACGCTCCTCATAGTTGGTTTCCTGTCAATGTAAAATGCCCGGGGGTCCACGTTAAAAGATGAGAGAATAATAAGATGCCAGAAACACCATCGTAATAGTAATATACTACTACTAACAATTATTATTTATTATTCTTTTGATAAAAGTTGAAGATTACTAAATGATGGGGCACATGAAAGCAACATCTGATTATGCAGACTTAATGGGGGATCCTGGGAAGAAAGTGGGTCCCAAAACAAGATTGGGACTCTTTTGTCCCCTCCATTTATGGACAAAAGCCTTCCCCCAATCCAAAGGAAAAAAAAAAAAAAGAACTGAATTTACCAAATATATATATATATTTTTTACAATTATATTGTTTTGCATGTTAGTACAATTATCAAATTAATCACATCTGAAAATATTCCCTTCAAGGGAAGAAAACTCCACAATGATTCTTTCTAAGAGATGCACGTTTTGAGGAGAGAAATACTAGAATGGGCTACATTTGTTTATTGGTAAATTAAATCGTATCTAAGATTAATATAGTATTGAACATTAATATTTTAACCAGTTCAAGGTCTTTGTGTTTGTTTTTACTATGACCACTTTTACTAATTAATAGCAATAGATTAGGTTTTGTCTAATTTAGTATATCATCATCTTACTAGTATTGCTTCTTTTTTTTTTCCTTTTTTTGTTTTTTTGTTTTTTACTTTTTGGCTTATCATTTTTGATGGTGTAATGAGGGTGGGCATGTGGGTTTGGTGGCCTAATTACTTTGACTACATCTCTTGCACGTACATATGCACAGATCTTCTCCATGTGTAGTATCCATCTGCTTATGTTTTTATAATTAACCAATAAAAAGGTAAGTAATTGGAAAGAATACAAAATGAGTCTATATTGCATAATCAAATGGTGAAATAAGAATTTAAATATTTTTATTTTGATTTTAGTTTTGCTGGTTGGTGATGTCAAAGGTAAATAATTTTAATTTTTCTTAAAACAAATTGCACAACCAAATCGTGAAGTATTATTGTTTTGATTTGATTTGATTTTTCTTCATGAACATTAACCTTGTAATAAATTATATACAATTCGATTTTTTAAAATACTTATTATTTTTTTGAGGGGAAAAATTAGATTAATGGAGGGTCCTCCTTGGATTTACATCTATCTTTTCTTGTCTTTATTGTTTTTCTTGACTAGTTCAATTTTTTCTCAAGTGAGACTCATTAATGCAATTGAGTCCAATTATAAAGTGTAGAATGAAAGTACATTGATGATTTTACTATGTGTATACCTAAAGATGTGAAGTAATTATGCACGGAATCTTAATTAATTGCATGATTTTGGGCGATAATTACTTAAGGAGAACATTTCGATGTGTTTTTGTTTCTTCTAAGCAAATGAAAATGACAACCGAGAATGGGTTGTTGTCGTTGTTGGGTGATGTCAAATTCTTTGGGCAGGCATGCGTCTTGTCGCCATTTTTATTTTTGTAATGATGCTTGTCAACCTACATTAATTTCACTCTTCACTATCAATTTTCTTTTAGTCGAGTAAGAATATGCAACGTAAAACAAACACTTTTAGTTTTACACGTATTTTTCAAACCATATTCCCAAAGCAATTTGATGAGTGTGTGGCTCCGGCCCACTAGGCCTTCTTATTGGAGAATTTTGTTGCTTTTGTAAGTCTTTTTGGTATGGAATTTTTTTTTTCCAAAAAAATAAAATAATGGATACTCTTTTTATTATCGGACCGTACAACCATTCAAGTAGGAATATATAATGGTTGTCCATAGTTAAGGTTATGCAATATTAATCGACAATTACATACGGTGAAAATCCTGCATATTAACTTGACTTGGTAGTGTTTTTTTGAAAACGATTTCTAGATCTATTTTGTAAAAAAAATTAAAACAATAAGTGGAGTTTGATGTTCGAGTTATAAATGTATAGCTGATCTCGGCTTCATCATCAAAATTGAAGTTGATTTTTATAGTTAAGTATATGGATTATTTGGCTGGATTTTGCAATAGTGACTAACCTTTAAACGACCAAATAAATCAGTTAGCATTTACACTGTTAAAAGTTGGCAATAATCATGCATCTCCAGAATCATCATCACTGGCAAGTACTAGGGTACTAAGTTTGACGAATAGTTTTCTTGATTAATGAATGTTATAATTGGCTTATACTTATAGTTTCCCCCTAATAATTAAAAATGGTGGTCACAAACGCTGTGCATTGGCACCCATTCTGCCGCCCCATGGGCACATATTGACATATAATATATAGAGTCTAGTCAACATGGGGCAGCCCATCCTATGCCATCATACATGTTTGGTTTTTCGGAGAAAGATATGATTCCCCTCTTGCAATAATTCCCAAGTTGGAATATATTTTAGGGGTTTTGGGCTTGGGGTTTAGAGTTTAATAAATGGAATTAAAGGGGGATGTTGATTGCTTTAGTGCGTGTACGATGGGTGTAATCTTCATTATTAACCATTAGTTTTTTTCTGTTATCGTTTGTGTAAAGGAACCATGCGTCTTACATAATCAAGAGAGAGGAATATTTATTTACTTATTCAGTGGACAAAGTCTGCGTTACCTTTGCTTTGAACTCATCGCATGCATGACAAATGCCAAATGAATTGGTGCATTCAAGGATCAAATTTGACATTGAATACTCCTTGATTCCCCTCTCTGCTTCATCATGCATTTAATTAGTGGGGTCAATTTATAACAAAAGTTCAAGGCTATCAAGTTCTTCAACTCATGCCTGCTGATGAAGAGATCAGAACAGATGTTTATATTTATTTAAAAGAGTGGGGCAATGCTATTTTTGCTAAAAAAAAAAAAAACCACAAATTGAAAGAAAAGGGTAACAAGCAACCACCTACAAAATCTATAGTTTAAAAGACTTGCATAGAAAACAACAAAGTTAATTAATGTTTCACTATATCCTCATTGGAACAACAAGTATACTAATGTTTATTCTCAAAATTTCATAATACCCTGTCTTAGCATCTAAAGCCCTTTTTGTAGGATTAATTTTTGATGTCTATTCATTTCAAATTCAAGGTTGCAGGTGGCAAGATGAAAGTCCAAATAAATGATAATGATGTGTAGATTAAAGTTGAAATCAGTGATGTGTTCCTAACTCCAAAGAGGAACATATTTTAGCAAAGTGATAGGAGATTCCTCAATAGAGAATTGGAGGAGGGATGAGACCTTCACACCTGGAGGGCATCAAAATTATACGATTGCCACAAGAGAAGACTTGTATTTTACAAATTGCAAATTGTAACCAACAACCATATTTGTTTTTCTGGCAATTAATATACTTTTTGAAATGGTTTTGATTCATCTTAAAAACAATAATAATTTAAAATTCAGTCAATTCAACAACAATAATAGCAATAGTAACAAACAAATTTTTTATACAACAGCATGTCAAGGGTGGCTGGCTGGATGAGAATGATGATGATCACACTTAAAAATTCATTTATTGCATTTTTCTTCTTTTTCCAATACATGGGCCCCAGCTGACCCAACGAGTGGATCACATTGCCTAGCCAGTAGCCCATGTTTCTGTCGTCAATATTTGCTGAAAGTCTTGGGGCCCAACAAATGAAAAGGAATGGAAAGGTGTGTCACAAAAGTTGTCCACTTTTGTAGATTTTATCCTTTATTCCCCATTCAAAGGAAGTGGGGTCAAAAAGTAGGGCTAAGGCAACAAAAATATGCATTAAAAGTGTTGGATCCGATCAAAAAGATTATGGGGCCCAAGATGGTGAAGGCTAACTAGCCCTGTTGTGGCAGTGTGGTTGGGGGGCACATATCTACTCTTGGAATTGCCTTTGGAAATGATGTTGCTTCCTTTGTTCTCCTACAATACATATGCCTTCTTTGAATGAATTTAGGGACCACATTTAGAACTCTCTCCCAACTTGTGAGTTGAGATTATACTTCCATCATAATCTCTCCCCACTTTTCATGAAATTAATGGGAATGTTTGAAAAAAAATAAAAATATATGTTGATTCCATGAATTAGATTGGCAAATGGGGCCAATGTATTGACTCCACAGCCTTTTTTTTGGACAATTTTAATGGGACTTGTGTGAAATAATAGTACTTCAACCTCCAAAGTTGAAACCAGAATGGCAAAATTGAGTTGGCCACTTGGGCCAGAGGTTAGACTCTTGGTTCTGCCAAAAAAATCAAATATTAAGAATATAGTAGTAATTAAAAGTTTTATAATAACCTAACGATTATATTTTAAATGTGCATTCAAAATTTTTTTTTTTTGAAAAATATTGAATTCTACTTCATCTCGTTCTTGGTTATCAGCATATTAGATTATGTGTTATATTTTTTAATATCAATTTTTGTTACACATTTTAATTATATAACGATTATATTTTAATTGAATATTTCCAAACCATTTTTTAAATCTTTCACGATTAAAAAAAAAGGACATTTCAATTATGTAGGCACACACGCCTATTGGTCGCAAGCAAAATGGCGATACGAGAAAAAGAGACGAAGGGGTTGTTTGAGTTAGAAAGTATTTTAGATCATTATTGATAATAATGGTGGAGCTTAATTAATTAAATAATTGATGAGTTTGAGAAAGATCAAATTAAGTGGAACTACTAAGGAAACGTCAGGTGTCACATTTCCACCATTTTGGTGGTTAGCAATAAGCCAACCACTAGTTAGATTCGCCTGCCATTTTTTCAGGTAGGGTTTAATCACGTGAAAAAGAAGATGGGGAAAAGGATGCAGATAAAAGAATAGGAGAACCATCAAGTCAAGGGGAAAAAAATAGAAATTAAAAAAAAAAGAAAGAAAAGGGAATCTGAGGAAATTCAATTGAAAAGAATAATCAAAGTTTAGTGTGTAGAATAAATTGAAAACAGAATATAATTCAGTTGATCTGGTCTTTTATTTATTTATTCTGGCAAGAGAAGAGAAGAAAAGAAATCAATACTATTGCAACTCTGATTAAATAATTTCCAATATCTCATAAAGAGGGAGAGAGAAGGATTGTGGTTTTATGCCACACATCTAGAATGATGATGACCTTCCAAATTGCACTTTCCTTACATAGGAGTTATGATGAGGTTGTTCACTTTTGTTAGATCTTTGGTTGTATAATGTTGGAGTGGAGGTAAAGTTAGTGATTCTTTAGATGTTTGTAATCTGATAAGTTGAATCAAACCCCAATAAAAAAGATAAACAATGAGAGACAGCAAGACTTGAAAAGTAAATCAAATGGAATGAGAGCACAATTCACACTTCTCTTTCCGAAGGCATGTTTGGTTGATGGACACATCATTTTATGCCACTACCAGTATCTCTCTACATCTCCCCATTTGCTAAGCTTCCAAGATTTGTATTGCATGATATTTAACCGTTGTTGTAGATTTGCACTATCATCACCACTTAGTGCAAACCAACTCTTATCTTAGATAGCATAATTTTTATGCTTTCCTTTTTAGACTTTTTAAAAAGAGGAAACACCCAAAATCGTCATTCGCATTTCAACGAATAATCTTTTTCATCATTTACTTTTAAAACGGGAACAAATAGTCTCTCAAATTTTATAAATTGAAACTTTTGGTACTATTTGTGAAATAAGCGAGAACTTTTAGTCCTTCAAATTTCATAAATGGGAACATTTAGTCCTGAAATTTTCCTTCAAATTTTGATCCTGGAAATTTGAAAGACTATTTATTCCCGTTTTAAAAGTAAAAAATGAAAAAAATTATTTGTTGAAAATGTGAATAACGATTTTAGGTGTTTTCTCTTTTAAAAAACATTAACTTTGTACGACAATAAATCCACCACAAGTCAATTTCTTACTTAACATGAAAAGCATCATTTTAGTGGATAAAACAAAATTCCCTTCATTGGTTAGCAAAGTGTGAGAGAGGGAAAAAGTTCCAATAACAAGTATAGTGGACAGCAACATCTTGAGTAAAATAGACTAATTCCATACACATTTTTACAACATCAACTACGGTTCAAGATGATGGGAAACAAGCATCTCCTTTTTTCTCTTGGGGGAAACCTCTCTTTTCTTTCCCTCCCTTTTTTCAAGAAGCATATTGTTTAAAGATTATGGCTTGAAAGTGACATGTGTCACTTGTTTCCCTTAGTGACACAGACGACTTTGTAATTATTTTGGACCCAAAACAACTAAAGACTCGTGCTATAGAATATGCAACAAAAGAAAAAGGAAAAGCAAAAGTGTGTGGGAGAGAGAATATAGCAACTGAGGTTCATATCTTGAGGGAAACAATCAACAATAGATTAATTGCCGAAAGATATTGGGAGGTTTTGGTAAAGGGATAGGCCTAAAAGTTCCCCAAGATTCTTCTTTCCTACGCTACAAAAATCTAAACCATAAATATAAGCATTTTTTTTTAATTTATCCTTGTTCTGTTTACCATGATCATTAGGCCATACTCCATGGCCATTTCGATGCTTGCCTTTTTACAGTTACATAAAGTGATCAAGTGATTGCTTTGGCTGGAGTGCACTTTAGTCCATTCTCCATACCACAAAATGCGCCCTATCTGAAAAGTCCAGTCAAGTATTGTTTACCAAGTACCAAACCCAAAAAGAAAAGAACAATACAATCTTACCATCTTGATTTTTGTTGCTTTTGTTTTTTTGATAAAGACCACGCATGCATCTTTGTTAAACACACGGAACTGAGGATAAATTGGTTGGTAAGGATTGAATTTTCATTTTACCTTTTTATATTTATAAAATAAAGTTGTCAAATAAAAATTATTTTAAAAAAATATAAAATATTATTGAAATGACACACAAGAATATATTTTCAAAAGTAATTTACTCGTATGTTATTTACACTTTTAATTATGCTTGACCAAATTAAGGAGGAGGAAAAACTTGGATACCCTTGGAGTCAAGAACAGGACACGGATTCGAATTCGAGATTCAAAGTGTGTGACGTCCTATGTGCAGATAATTTCTGGACGGGGCTGGAAGAAAAGACCTCATTGCTAAATGGTAGTTTTCACATCATGGAAAATCATTTCCTTGGATTCGCTAAATGGTAGTTTCTATAGTATGTTTAAACGCGTTTTATACATTTTAAAATAATTCTTCATACTGCGAAATAATTATTATTTTGAAAAATATAAAAATAAATTTTGAATTGTAGTTCATATGCACCGATTTTTTTTCTAAAACTTAATACATTTACTTATCAATTTTACAATTTTTTTGCTATTACCTAATTCAGATTTCGACATTAACACAAATACAATTGCTTAAATTATAGTGGGACGGTATTTGTGTTTAGTCTACATGCGTGAATTTTAAACCCATGTTCTGAAATGTTTCACTACTACTTGTGTCTTTCAATCATGAAAGGAACTAACCTTATGAACGCAAATACAAACACAAACACAAACACGTTATGAGCTTGAGGAGTCAAGTCACAAAAGGCTTCTTTTTCTGTGTAAACCGTGTGCCAAGAATATGACTGAATGCCGTACGATGCCAAAATTGGGGCTGCATTGGAAGATATAAAATGCAGTATACTGCTGATTAGGAATTGCATGATTGAACATGTCTGCCTCTGGTTTTCATTCTTAACCTAACTTGCACGCTACGCGGATGGAAAAGCCATGTTATATGGGAGAAAACACATTTAAAGGTAAAATCATTATATTTTTAAATATAGGAAATCTTTCATAATTTTTTTTTTTAAAAATTTCGTTGAGACTCAATAATAATATGTACAAAAGTTTTCATATGGTTGAGAAAAGCCAAAATGTGAACATTCAATTTGTAAAGGGAAAAAAATAGCTCTAACTTCAACTTTTGGTGATTTATGCACAAGATAATAAGATGGAAAGGATAGAACATGAGCAACTATGATGATAATTGAGTTGTATTGTTCTTCTTGTTGTATAAGATCTCTTCTTGTCATTTAAGCCTAATTTTTTTCCCCCAAATACACATAGGAGATCAATTAATTAATTTCCAAACCGCAATATCAAGACCATCATATCACTGGCATTATTTCAATTTTCTATTATAAAAGGGGATTACGCTCTAGGAAATTTGGTGTCTATATCTATGTACTTATCAACTCAACTTATGATTTAAAGAGTCATACTAAAGTTTTATGATAATTTGAAGCGTATTCTATTTTCACTAATTGTTATATTATCTTCATTTTTTAAAAATAAATTCGCCTTTTCCTATTTTCTTGGAAGGTAGGAGACAACTGAACTGCTAAATGTCATGATGGATTTCACAAATTCGTATTCAACATAGCCATGAAGCCCATTATATGAAAACCAAAGCCCAAATGAGGACTAGTAAAAAATTTAAATAATACTAGAATTTGGGTTGAAGTTCAACATGGATTCTTGACATGGACTTGAAACATACCCGGAAAGATCATTAGGGAGTGGGCTTTTTAAAGTCGGACACAACTTTACTGAAATTGTATTTCTCTTGTAAAATGTATTTGTTCATTTGTATCACTTAAGGACATACATTAGTGGGTTATTTGGCTAGTTATGGGAAAGAAATATATGGTCCACAAATTCCGAGTAACTTTTTTTTGTCCCTTATATATATATATATATATATATATATATATATATATATATATATATATAAAACTTTCTAATCCCTTACATTTGAAAAAGTACTTTTTTTTTAGTCCTCTTACTTAATTAGACTTTTGCCACAGAATTTATCAGTAGACATCACGCACACGTTAAATAGTCTACAAATTAAAAGGGTAGAAAAAACAAGTACGTAATTAAGTCCTTCAATCAAACAATAAATTTAACTCCGTTTAGTGACTGCAGTCAAAAAACATTTTAAATTTTTTAAAAACATTTTTCACTCTTTTGACAAATAAAAAATATAAAAATATTTAAATTTCACTAACATTGACATAAAAAATAAAAAAAATTAAAATTAAAATCACCAACCATTATTACTACCACTACCTTGACTACATCCACAACAACTACATCACTACCCACTAGAAACCACTGCCTCATCAATCAAATAAATAACTATATAATTAAATAAAAAGAAGATAAAGAAAGAGTGGGGGAGAACGAAATATGGCTTGGGGAAGGGCCAAGTAGAGGATTAGAGGGAGAAAAGGAGGGAGGAGGAAAAAATTCTGAAACGAGTGCATGTGAGTTGGGTGGGGAGGAAGGGCAAGGATGAAGGTAGAGTGGCAGAAGCTTAGATTTCCGGTGGTGATGGTGTGGATTCATTGGAACAATTTGACGGATTGTCAAAACTCGCAAAATTAATCACTAGTTTTCGAATAGTTACAAATAAATTTGTAGCAATAGTGGACCAGGTCGAATTCCAAAGAAGCTGAAATATAGTTCTAAGTTTTAAACAATAAATTAAAAATAAATAAAACAAATTCGGGGTTTTTGGAATTATTAACCATTTGACTATAATAAAAATAAATGTTCAAACAAAAAAATTAAAGAAAGAAATACCAATCTTACCAAACTTTCGATCCAAGGGTTGATTGCATTTAATTGCACCATTGATCATGGGTCACTAATAATCATCTTGCAAATTCAAGTATTTAACTCAAAAACTTATTGGGATAGTTATAATAAATTTTTAGTTTTCTTAAAATAATTAACCTAGCTCAGCACTCAAATTAAAACTTACCAGTAATTGATTGGCACAATAGCGTTTCATATTAAATTAATGATAGTATTAAAGTCGGTGAAAATAGTTAAACCAAAATTGTATAATTGAGATTGCTACAATTATACAATCTTGTTTTGTTGATTCCCCTAGACTAATTATGTACAGCATAATCAATCTAGTTGCTACTGGGTTCACTCATCCATGATAATTACGAATCATTGGACTCATGGATAGCAATATATTGAAGAGTGTTAAATCAAATTGTCAAATTGATCAACACAATTCATCCATAGAAAAAAAACAAGATTCAACAAATACTTAAATTGAAAGCAAGAAAAAAAAGAATTAAATTCAAGACCTCATAATGATAGCAATTGAAGTAATTTATTCCCTTGAATCAGAAAGAAATTCTTTAGCCACTCATGGTGGACAACATACACCACTTCCGACATTTTACTAACTTACTCTAGTCTCCACTCTTGTTGTCTTGAAAGACAAGGGTTGTTATATAGTGTAGTTGATAAGGTCTAGATAAGGCTTAGATAAGATAAGATAAAATAACAACAAATGTTTAACTTCAGTTTCAATCCTAAAGTAAAGATAATATAATCCATCTAAAGCTAAAAACTCACTTTCTTAGATTTTTGAACAAAACTGTCTTGATCCAACTTGCAGCAACTTTCTCTTTAAAATTCAAAATCGTCTACTTCAGCAATTGACAAGATATAGCCATGCTTTACTCAAGGAAGCCTTCAAGTCTTGGTTCCACTCTATAGGACGCGCTCACACCTAGCAGTTTGAAGTCTTCTGGTTGCATTTCTTACAGAAATCTTGCTTTTAATCCCTTTTTCTCCAATTTTCCATTTTCCATACCTAAAACAAAAAATACATCAAAATCAAATAATTTCACCTTATAATCAATTTAATATTGGGAAAATACGGACAAGAAATATGTACATTTTAAGTTCCATCACAATTGAAGACAAATTGCAAAAATAAAAAACTAGAAAAGGGAGATGATCCTATAATAGAAGGGAAAAATGTTTGAACAATATTTTAAAATGTATTTTTATGCTTTCTAAAATAATTTTTATATTTCAATACAATTTCTTTCTCATAACCTTTATTTCAAAAAGTGCAAAAAAAGTTTTGAAATGCAATCTATATTCATTTTCCTTTTCAAGTACTGGTTTGAACAATTAGAGTTCTAGCGACTTAAGATCTAGTGTAGATTGGCCTGAAAATTCTAGGGGGTTACAACTGGTAGGGAATAACTAGGATTGAGATGTGCATGTGTTGTGATGATCTTGTTGTTTCTTAGGAGATTTAATATTTGTTTTTTTTTTGTTATATTTGATGGTGATTTATAATAATATTACTAGTGATAGTAGTGAGAATGACGGTAATGACAACGACAGTGGCAATGAGAGTGATTATCCTATTTTGACGACTCTTTTTGATTTGTCATTATTATTATTATTAGAGTACATCGTATATTTGGTCCCTTAAAAATAGGCCTCTAACTTTTTCAATCCCATAAATTTAAAAATAACCTTGTTAATCCCTTACATTCTAAAAATGTTGGTTTTGGTCCATTATCTGTTATCTCCGATGCAATCCATCAAGAATTTACGTGTGCACGTCGCACGACATTTTATTGAAGGATAAAATAGACCTATGACATTTTAGTATGAAAAATGCCACAAAAATTAGCCCTCAAATTGTATCTAATTCCTAATTATCCCTAATTCATATTATCCACTACCATTGATGCGATCGATGCAAACCTAAGATCAAGAAGTTCCAAGTTGGAGTAAATTGAAGCAATTGATGCAATAGATGCATTAGTTATTTCTGAACTAAGTACAAGAGAAAGCATTCATAATCTCCTCAGGTTTGGATAAGTGAGTATGCACTACATAGTGGGAAAGTCAAAGTGATGCAATGCGAATGTTTTGTAGCCTTGGGTAGGTTCTTCCTAAACCATCCATCAAGGTAGTGAGATCTGTGCTATCATTCACTTGTCTTGAAAAATCTAGTGAAATCTCCATTAGATTAGGATAGTTGAAACAGCTTTAGAAAGGCAGTGAAGATCTAAAAGCCACAGGGTTGATAGAGTGGTTGAACAAAGAAAGAGACCCCCAAAATTAGGGCACCCTTGTAGCTTGAGACTGGTTAGGAATCTTTTATCAACAAACCAACCAAACTCATCCCCAGTAATTTGGTTGATTAAAGTATCCGATGTAAAGATCTCCAAGCTTTCCAAATTGGGGCACGAAAATGTGACGAAAGCAAAAACTGTGGCATCCACATCACTTTCCATTCTAAGTGAGAGTCTAATAAGTCCAAGGCACTTTTGCAAGGCCGATCCGACGAGTCCAACTTGGGCTTTAGTTGGAACCCTAAGCCTTAGTTCCTCAGTTGCCCTCCAAATCCTCTTTGTCATTTCTTTTCACCCTTTACAAACCCTAGTCACCAACAACAAGGACAGCGGAGGAAGCCTCCTTAGCACCTCCCATAGGCAACTCATTGGCAGCTTCCCGGACCCATCAAGATCTAGTTCCACCTCCAACTTCTCTTCCTCATCCTCATCAAGTGATTCCTTGACATCAATGTCGTCAAACGAGAGAGCCCATTGGAGGTTGGGAAAGGGCTGGCTTGACATCAATGTCATCAAACGACTCTTCTTCTTGGCTAGATTAAAAATACATTTTAATCTCGAATAGGGCTTTTCTACTTTGTGATATATTATTAAGGAATTAAGGATTTAATATGAATTAGAGATAAGTAGGGATTAGATACGATTGGAGGGCTAATTTTTGGGGCAGTTTTCGTATTAAAATGTCATAGGACTATTTTACCCTTTAATAAAATGCTGCATAGATTTTTGATGGGTTCTGTCGAAGATAACAGATAAATGACCAAAACCAACATTTTTAAAATGTAAGGGATCAAAAAGGTTATTTTTAAATTTGTGAGATTGAAAAAATTAGATACCTATCTTTAAAGGACCAAATATACGATTTACTATTATTGTTATTATTATTATTATGGATTCTTTTATATTAATTAATTTTAATTTTTTACCTATACAAGTAATAGCTTATATTATGTTATTCATGGAAAAAGTAAAAGGGTGTTCAATCAAGATGGCAAGATTCATGTTAGGTCTTTTTTTACCCTTTAATTAGTAAATCATGTGACATGCATGTGATGTTTACATGACGGATTCCATAACAGAAACCAAGCAAAACCCAAAAATATTACATTTGGATTAAAAAAAATTATTTTTAACGTGTAGGATTTCAAAAAATTATATGACGATAAATAACAGACTAAAAATAAAATTTAGTCCCTCCATCCCTAAAAAAGAGTTAACTTTTGATTTGATATAACATTTTTTAATTTATATGGTACAATACATTTAATGTACAATTAAAATATATACTTTTATATTTTTATCCTTACTTTTTAATTTGAGTTATTCATTGTTATTATTAGTAAAGGTAATATAAGAATTTCATATTAAAAATAGACTCCTTTTTTTTGGACAATTTTTTTTTTTAAAATTAGATTTTTTTTTCAGGAATGGAAGTAGTATTATTTTTTTTCTTCTTGGGGAGGGGAGGGGAGTGGGGAGAAATGGGAGAGGTTAATTACTCTCTACCTATAGAAGCTTTTAATAAGTTTTATAGGTATTTTAAAAGTATATATCACTTTATATAGACAGGGATTTCATTTTATATTTTAGAAAATTTATAATTTTTTTACATAATTTTTGTCTAAGAAACAAGATTTTCATGTTAATTAAATAAAAGCCAATGGTTAAAATTTATGAACATTTACACATTAAAAAACTTTGTTAGTAATTGTGGGCTTTTTTTTGTGAATTAAAATGCTGTCCCGAAGAACTAATTTTCCCCCTTTCCTCTTTTCATGTTAAAATATTCCTCCCCCCCCTCCCCCCCCCACCCCAAATTTTCCTCTTTTCTTGGAAGGTATGAGATTACGAAACAACAAAGAGTAATGATATTTTTAATAACTTTTTATATTATAATAATTGATATGTTATATTGAAAAAGAAAAAATCATCCATTATTATTTTGTACTTTTAAAGAGTAAGATAAGTGACTTTGTCTTTTTATCATTACCACATTAATTATTATAATAAAAAATTACTAAAAATATCATTACATAAAAAAAAATTATAATAGATTTCAAGAATGCATATCTTAAAAAGTATATTTAAAGAGACAAATTACCCATGAAGCCCAAAACATGAAAACCGTAGCCCAAAAGAGGACTACAAAGAAATTCAAAAAATACTCGAATTTAGGTTGAAGTTCAACTTGAATTCTTGACATGGGCTTGAAACAACCCGGAAAGATCATCAGGGAATGGGCTAAATCATATTTAATTAAGGCCATACGTTATTGAGGTATTGGGCCAGTTACCTATTTCGTATGTGTCAAGATCTTCACAGAAAATCCCCAGGAATCTGAAATTAAAAAATAATCTGTTTGTTTATTTTAAATTTTAGTGTTTGTTTCGGTTGGAAAAGTAATTTATTTCTTTTTTTTTATTTGTTTCAGTTTTAATTTTTTTAGAAAAGTAATTAAATTCCTAAAAACAAGAAAAATAAGTGTAACATTCCAAAATTTTGAATCCTTGCTAAAAGTTGATATTTTTATTATTTTTTTTAGAATTTTAGGTTAAATAAATACATTGTTGACTTTTTAATCTTATTTTATCTATTCTTTCTGTTTTAACACTCAACATATCTTATTTTTAAAGTATTACTCATGTTATCTTCTACTTTAATCATTAATAGTTTTAATTTTAATTTTAATTTTAATTTTTTTTATTTAGAACTTTTTCTATTCAAATTTATAATTTTTTTAAATTAAAAATTATTTAATTTTATTTTTCTCATTAATTTTTTTAAATAAGAGTTTGATTTCATCCTAAATGAAGGTGTGTGTTTATGTATATATATAGTGTGTGTATACATATAGGCTTCAATTTTATTACAAAATTATTAACATCATCATTGATCCTTTTTTTTTTTTTTTTATAAAAATATAAGTTTCTTTGTACCTTTGTCATTGAAACCACCTTCTTCATATTTTTCTTCCTATTTACATTTCTTTAATTTTCTTTAATTTAAAAATTTTTATTACAATAATTCCTTATATTTTGTTCATTTTTTTATTTCCTTGATTTTACATATCCTTTTTAATTTTGATTATTTATTAGTATAGGCACTTTATTGTGGTAGTACTAATAAATGAACTCTTTATTAACTACAAAAATATGTTTTGTCCTAGAATTATTATAAAACTAGTATTCTTTCTTTTGAATTTAAATATTGTGATACATTACAATTGACAACATTAAGAAATATTAAATTATATTTTGATTAAAAGATTGAAAAGAGTTGTCTCCATCATTAGTTTTGTAGAATATTGCGTCATAAGTATACAATAGAACAGAATGGAGAGAAAATATATAATAGAGAAAGCAGAAAAACACCAGGTATAGTAGGAAAATTAGAGGAGAAATTCTTATTTTACTTTTCTTCACCACACCTCCTACTAACGAAACTATGCTCCTATTTATAGGAGAACAATGATACACCTATCAATGTATTTGGATAAATACATACATTAGATAGAGATAAATGTTTACATTAGATAGGGATAAGTATTTATAATATATAGGGATAAGTATTTATATTAGATAGAGATAAGTACATTCATTAGATAGGATGAATATAAATTGGATAGGAATATGAACAAATATTAGACATGGATGAATATCATGAATATCCATTTATGTATTTCATAACACTCCCCCTTGAATATTCATTGTATTCATTATTTTACGAATGTGCATGATATTGCCTCATTAAAACCCTTAAGTTGGAAAAACCCAGTGAGACAAAAAAAAATTGGACAAAAGGGAAAAAGAGTACAGATCACAAATCTTATGATCTCTCCCTTTTATGAATGCATTAATTGCCTCGTTAAAAACCTTAAGTCGAAAAAATCTTGTGGGAAAAAACCAATTAGAAGGAAAAAAGGAGTGCAATGCATAGTTCATAATATCTCCCTCATCAATTGAGCTATATAGCCACTGCCGGGGCTAGTCAATCTTGAATCTTGTGAACTCACCACATACTAATGCCATATACTAATTTCTCAAAAGTTGATGCTGGCAATGATTTGGTAAAAAGACTTGTAAGATTCTTTATGGATTGAATCTGTTTAACATTAATTTGTTGACTTTCTTGGAGTTCATGAGTATAGAAAAATTTCGGCGAGATATGTTTGGTCCTATCACTTTTGATATATCCTCCCCTAACTTGTGCAACACAAGCAGTATTATCTTCATAAATTACAATGGGAGAATTTGTAACCGATGTTAAACAATAAGAATTGTGAATATGTGTTATAACGGATCTTAACCAAACACACTCTCTTCCAGTTTCATATAAAGCAATAATCTCAAAGTGGTTAGAAGATGTAACTACTAGCGATTGCTTCGTAGAACGCTAAGAAATGGTGGTGCCGTTATAACAAAATAAATAACCGGTTTGAGAGTAAGCTTTATGTGGATCAGATTTATATCTAGCATCAGCATATCCAACTAAACCAGAGGTAGTGAAATTTTTGGAATAATATAATCCCAAGTCATGGTTCTTCAGAGATAACAGAAAATATGTTTAGCTCCATTCTAGTGTCTTCGAATTGGTTCAGAACTATAACATGCCAATAAATTTACCGCAAAAGCAATATCTGGTCTCGTACATTGTGCCTATTACATCAAAGCCCCAATTGCATTGAGATGATACTTTAGTACCAAGTGTCTCTTCATCAGATTCTCCAGGATGAAACTAATCTTTTTGGAGATCTAGATACCTTACAACCATAGAGGTGCTCAATGAGTGAGCTTTGTCCATGTATGCTGATTGATGGACAATTATTCCATTTGCTTTATGCTCAAGCTCTAGACCAAGATAAAGTTTGGTTTTATCCAAATGTTTAACTTCAAACTCTCTTTTCAAATATTCATCAGTTTTAACTAATTTTTCCAGAATTCCAATTAAATTCATATTGTCGACATAAACTGCTACAATAGCAAATCCGATTTTTGATTTCTTAATAAACACGCATGGGCAGATGGGATCATTCTTGTACCCTTCATTAATTAGGTGCTCATGTAGGCATTGATTCCACATGCGGTTGGATTGCTTTAACCCGTATAAAGATTTTTGCAACTTTATTGAGAATAAGTTGCGGGGAGTGCATGCATCAGGCATTTTGAATACCTCGGAAATTTTCATATAAATATCAGAGTTTAATGAGCCATATAGGTATGTCGTAACAACGTCCAAAAGACGTATTTCCAATCTTTCAGAGACAACTAGACTAATTAGAAAACGAAATATAATCATATCTATAACAGGTGAATATGTCTCATCATAATCAATCCCGAATCTTTGAAAAAAACCTTGAGCAACGAGATGGGCTTTATACCAGATAACCTTGTTTTTCTCATTTCGTTTCCAAACAAATATTCATTTATATTCAACAAGCTTTACATTATCAAGGATTCAGGTTATGGGGCCGAAAACCTCTCATTTGGTTAGAGAAGCCAATTTAACCTTAATTGCTTCCTCCCACTTAGGTCAATCTTGCCTTTGATGACATTCAATAATAGATTGTGGCTCACAATCATCATCTATAATTTTATGAGCAACTGAAAATGCAAAAACATCATCAATGATGATTTCATGGAGTATCCCAAATTTCATTACAATATGTAATGGAATTTTCAATATTTTCAGGATTAGTGATCTTTTCATAGACTTGTGCCTCATCGGGGCAATAAGCTCTTTGGGAGCAAACACAACATCAGGTGCTTCTAGAGTAGATTCCTGATTATTAAGTTCTTCTTGAGCTAATTCCTGAATCTTTCCCCTTCGTTTTCGAGGAATAGTATCTTTTAATTCCATTGGTCTTCCATACTTCAAGTGCGAGGGATTTTGATCCATTTTAGCTTGTTCTTCGGGAACAGATATCCTAGTTGGAGCATTTACGGCTGGAATATGAGACTTCGTTATCTTAATAGCATCATTAAATGCATCAGGAAGTCTATTGGCCCTAACTTGTAAATGGATTATACGTTATACCTTATTTTCACATTCTGAAATTTTTGGGTCTAATTGAGATAAATTTTTTCTCATTCCAAGAAATAATCTTAATTGGTTTCTGCTTTGCAACCATTGAAGTTGTAGGTATCCCAATTGATAGAAACACTATCTCATCAAAATGACAATTTGTGAATCTAGCAGTAAAA
The DNA here is from genome assembly GCA_020080225.1 of Gynochthodes officinalis. Classification (NCBI taxonomy): domain Eukaryota; kingdom Viridiplantae; phylum Streptophyta; class Magnoliopsida; order Gentianales; family Rubiaceae; genus Gynochthodes; species Gynochthodes officinalis. The sequence goes on from CM034617.1 coordinate 12,987,573, forward strand.
AGATCACCAGTAGTTAATTCTAAGAACCTAATAATGGATGGTGAATTAAACGCAACATAAATGCCCAAATGGCGTTGGGGATCCATTTTTGTTCTTTTTGGTGGTGCTACAGGCACTTGTAGTGTACAACCAAAACTGCATAAATGTGAAATATCAATTTCATAACCAAAAACCATTTGAAGGGGAGATTGTAAAAGACTAGCAGTGGATTGCAATCTAATTAAGGCTGCCGCATGCAAAACTACATGATCCCATACTGTGTCATTAAGATTTGTTCTCAATAATAGAGTTCGGGCAATGATTTGGATACATTTAATCAAGGATTTTGCCAATCCATTTTGAGTATGAATATGTGCAACTGGGTGTTCAACTTCGATTCCGAGTGGAGCACAATACGCATCAAAACTTTTTGATGTAAATTCACCAGCATTATCTATCCTTATACTTTTAATTGGATAATTAGGGAATTGTGCCCGAAGTTTTATAATCTACTCAAGTAAACATACAAAGGCAACATTGTGCGTAGATAATAGACAAACATGGGACCATCTACAAGATGCATCCACTAGTACCATAAATATCTAAATGGTCCAATTGATGGTTGTATTGGCCCACAAATATCACCCTGAATTCTTTGCAAGAATAAAGGGGATTCAACATTAACCTTTGTTATAGAGTGTTTAATAATGAGTTTTCCTTGTGAACAAGTTTCACAATTATTATTTTTGGAAAGCAGTACATTTGTATCATTTAAAGGGTGTCATTTTGTATTTTGAATTATTTTATGCATCATTAAAGCACCAGGGTGACCAAGGTGATCATGCCACAATCCAAATTGATCAGGGTTTACCAATTTCCAGGACAGGGTAGTGTAGGTTTCAACAGCCTTAATCATGACACAATACAAACCCATAGAAGAAGCTTTCAGCTTCTCATGGATGGTCTTCAGGTCCATCTTATAAGAAATAATGTCGATATATTCTTTATTTTGCTCATAAATAGTCTCAATATGGTTCCCATTACGGCATACATCTTTGAAACTGAGCAAATTTCTTTTTGATCTATTACTTAAAAATGCATCCTCAATATGGAGGATGGTGCCATTTGGCAAAATAATTATAGCATTCCCGATACCATTAATAATCGGAATAGGACCTGATATTGTATGAATATGTGTCTTACGCAATGTCATACTCGAGCAAAAGTGTCTACTATGAAACATGATATGTGTTGTTGCACTATCAAGCAAACAAACATCTTCCCTTTTTTTCGGAATTTTCCATTTGCACTTACTTTGACAACTTCAGGTGTCAAGTATCATAAAATTAGAAGGATTTCCAAAATATCCACTGCCACTTCAGGAGCAGGATAAATTGATTTGAATGTCAAGAAAAAGAAAAATGAAGAATTGATAGAAGGAGATGGAGTATGATTAAAGAAAACTAAGAGAACTCTTTACTTTGCAAAAATTATTTACTCAATTGGTAGATCTTCGTGCTGATAGCGTGTTGTATAATATAGCGTGTTGTATAATAAAACAAAATGGAGAGAAAGTATATAATAGAGAAAACAGAAAGACGCCAAAAATAGTAGGGAAATTAGAAGAGAAATTCTTATTTCACTTTTCTTTACCACACCTCCTAATGACCAAACTATGCTCCTATTTATAGGAGAACCACTAAGGAGGGAATTTGGCAGATATTGTTTTTGGGCTTTGTGCCCTGTTAGTTCACATTATGTGAATGTGAAGTAAGGGATTTTTTTGGCAAACCAAGCCTAAATTCATTTGGGTTGTCCGTTTTTATTTTTATTTTTTTACATTTTTATGGACTTGATGCATTCTCTATTCCCATACCCTAAATTCTGCAAAGGCATAATATACAAAAATAGCCTGAACTTTGACTCTTGTAACAATTTTAGTCCGACCTTTCAATGTTAACAATACAGTACCTGAACTTTTTAATTTGTAACAATTATGGCCTCGGTCAAAATTGATGACGTGGGTCAATCCAGTCAACCATTAAAGTTGGAAAAAAGACAAAAAAGCCTTCCGATATAAAGCATATAGTTAAAAATTGTAAAATAAATTTTTAAAAAGACAAAAAAGACAAAATTTAAAGACAAAAATTTAATAAAATTATTTACACTATATAATAAATTTTTTTAAACAAAAAAAATAAAATTTAAAGATTAAAATTTAATAAAATTTAGAGACAAAAATGACAAAAAATTTTGAGGTTAAAAAACAAAGTATCTATAAAAAAAAAATTGAAGTTAAAAATCAAAGTATCATATAATAATTTTTTGTCTGTTTGCATTAAAATTTTTAACAAAATTTTATATAATTTTATTAAATTTTTTCCTTTAAAAAGTTAATAAAAAAATTTAAACTATATCAATTTTGTGTCAATTTTGTCTTTAAATTTTACTAAATTTTCATCTTTAATTTTTTTTAGTTATCAATTTTTTATTATATAGTGTAAATAATTTTATTAAATTTTTGTCTTTAAATTTTGTCTTTTTTGTCTTTTTTAAAAATTTATTTTAGAATTTTAAACTATATGCTTTATATTGGAGGGCTTTTTTGTCTTTTTTTCAACTTTAATGGTTGACTGGGTTGATCTATGTCATCAATTTTGACCGAGGCTATAATTGTTACAAATTGAAAAGTTCAGGTACTGTATTGTTAAAATTGAAAGGTCGGGCTAAAATTGTTACAAGAACCAAAGTTCAGGCCATTTTTGTATATTATCCCTTCTGCAAATGCGGGTCTGGATTATTTGCATTTAACAATTGCGATTCGAAAATTATATTATTTTTAAATTTAATTTTTTTTACCTCACAAATTTCTCTTTTATTAAAAATTGTAACAAAATTAGAAAAAATCCCTGTCAATGAGTTATTGAGGGGGTGCTTGTTTCAGGGCATGAGGGAGAGGAATGAGAATGAAATCCAGTGGAGGTGATTGGTTAGGGGGAATGGTTTAGAGGAACAGTAAAATTATTTCCCCAAGGGTATCCTCATACCCCCAATATTGGGGGTACGAAAGCTATTACCCAAAAATACTTTCTTCTTTCTCTATAATAATTAATTAGTTTAATATTATAATTAATAATTAACCAATATTAATTAATTATTATAATTAATATAACTTAATTTACTGAATATTATAATTAATAATTAATTAAACTACTTCATTGATATTAATTATTATAATTAATATTAATTAATTTATAAATAATTAATTACTTAAGATTAATTTAGTTAATAATATTTTTATTAATAATTAATGAATTTATTATTATAATAAATAATTAACTAATACTAACCAATTAATTAATACTAATTATTACAATTAATTTAAAATTAATATAACATAATTTATAATTAACTTATTATTATTTTTATTAAATATCATAATTAGTAATTATTAACTAAATTTCCAATTATAAAGATTTAGAAAAACAACTATCATTATTTGTAATTATAATCATTCCCCAATACAAATCAACTAACAAAATTATAATAATACAACACACTATCATTTCCCACTTGAGATTTTTTACATATATATACTTTTCAAAAAGTGTGGTGGTAATTAATTACTTTTACTCTCCCTGCCACATGTATTACCTAATTGGTGTGGTGAATATGATGACTCCTACGTAAAAATCCTCCAAATCAAAATTACACCAACACAGTCAGTGAAGGCGCATGGTAAAACTATGGTCTCACTCAACGGCCTCGGACACTACTGTTACTCTGCGGTGTCCAAAACGAGGGGACACACAAACAACACGGGCTAGGCGCAAGCCACTGGTAAAATTACAGAAAGCCCTTGTTATTCACAATATTTACACAATAAATACAGTTGAAAATGCAAAGATAAGAAAATCCATAGGGGTTAAATTTGGTATTCTAAATGAAACTTTCCCAGTTTCCAAATCTTTTCTCGTTACCCAGCAAAATCAAATCCATAAATACGTACTCACATTTCACTAACGTCACACACAAAAAAAAAAATAAATAAAAAAATGGCAAAACCCAACCAATTTCTTGCAATCTCTTTGCGTCTAGTTCTCCTTTGTTCGTTTGCATTTCCAATCTTTGGTGCATCCAACTCTGGGGCAGCCGGTGTTCCTACGGCGGCATGTGGCTTTGAGCATGGCGGGGAATGCCACAACAAAGTAGAGGCGTTGAAGCTCAAGCTCATTGCCTTTTTTGCCATACTAATGACTAGCATCATTGGAGTTTGTCTGCCGATTTTTTCTCGTTCAGTTCCGGCCCTTAAACCTGATAAAGATTTGTTTGATTTGGTCAAGGCATTTGCATCTGGGGTAATTTTAGCAACAGGGTACATGCATGTTATGCCTGACTCCTTTGATGACTTAAGATCACCATGCTTGCCTGAAAACCCTTGGAGAAAATTTCCCTTCACTACTTTTGTTGCCATGCTTTCGGCCCTGGTTACGCTAATGATTGATTCATTCGCAATGAGTATTCATAAGAAACATGGTATGCAAATTGTTAATTCATGCAAGCATGTCGAGATTCAAATGGTGGAATCACAAGATTTTGGGCAGGAAGGACGGGTAACTGGTAGTGATGAGGTTGTAGGTAATGATATGCCTTCCCAATTAGTACGGTACCGTGTTGTTGCTCAGGTACGAACAAAAATAATTTGCCCAAATTTTAGCTAATTTTTTTTTTAAAACACCAACTCATCAAACATGAATTAATTTGTGCATGCAAATTTCAGAAATGTTATAACAACAGGCCCACAATTTTTTTGGGCTTGTTGGTGTATAAATGTTCAGGTTGCTGTTAAATGTTCTTTAATATGGTATAAAATTAAGAGAAAAAAATGTCAACGCGATATTTTGCACGTTTAGTTTTATGTACTGCCACTCGATTTTGATTTGTTTGAACTGCGTATTTTGTAATGCCAGGTTCTGGAACTAGGTATAATTGTGCACTCGGTTGTAATAGGGTTGTCATTGGGAACATCCGAAAATCCATGCACAATCAGACCACTAGTGGCTGCTCTTTGTTTTCATCAAATGTTTGAGGGAATGGGTCTAGGCGGCTGTATATTGCAGGTAATCAATTAATACTCTCCAATACACATTATAGAAATCCAGTAATTTTATTGTGAAAAAAAATTAATCAGCAATGTTTTTTCTTTTGTAAAATTATTAGGCTGAATATGGTGCAAAAATGAAAATCATCATGGTGTTCTTTTTCTCCTGCACAACTCCATTGGGGATTGCGCTTGGAATTGGTTTGTCCAAAGTGTATAGTCCAAATAGCCCCACTGCTCTTATTGTTGTGGGATTACTCAATGCATCTTCTGCTGGATTGCTGAATTACATGGCATTGGTGGATCTGTTGGCATCTGATTTTATGGGGGCAAAGTTACAAAATAGCATGAAGCTTCAATTTTGGGCGTATATAGCCGTTTTGTTAGGTGCTGGAGGCATGTCAGTAATGGCATTGTGGGCATAGAATTTGAATTTTTTTTGGTCACTCCATCTTTCATTTTATTGTTGTTGTTGCTAGGTAATGGACTACCATGGTTTCTCATATATGCAGGATTTAATTTTAATCTCCATAGAAATTAATATTAATTATAAATTACAAATTTAGTTCTCATCATAGACCAAAAGCTATCTTAACATGATTTATTCTTTCATTTGATGTTAATTCACATACTATTTTTGTGCCAAAACTAAATTATTTGCTAATTCCATCTCAAAACTTAATCAGAAATGAATTATCCAATTCCAATTACTCATTTAATTTCTACCTAATTTCTATTGATTCTCTTTCAATTTCTAACCCTGACCGCATAATGATCAGGGAAATACTAGTAGAGAAATAATCAAAATTTTAACCATAGGGATATTTTGCCCATAAAAAAGAATATTAAAATAGTAGTCTGAAAATGTGAGATCCATTTTAAGTTTACCAAAAAAAAAAAAAAACTTGTATATCGTCTCTTACTTTCTTCGTATAATTGTCGTCCTTTGGGAAGGGCCCTTTGGATAGATACAATGTTAAATGCGAGACATGTAGAAGTCAACTAGATTGAACGAGTCCTGAGATTCGTACGGTGAAGCAGCTCGAAGAAGTACTTGTCCAGTACGGACAAAAGTTGCTGGTTGACATTGTTTTTAAGCTGATGTAACTGATGTTAGGCTTCACGTCTCATTATGGGCCTCTTCTTGCTTATCTACCATTATTATAATTACCATTGTGAAATTCTTGGGTTTTACATTTAGTCAAAATAAAACCAATTAAACAAATACCTAGAATCAACTTGAGCCCATAATAAATTAGAAGTGGAAGATGAAAAACTTCCACGTGCACGAAACAGCTCATCAAATTGTTGTCTGACGTCTCCGAATTTTGGCCCGGATAATCACGTCCTTGTATTCACTATTTATTATATGCAATTGGTCAATAACTTGGAGTAGTATTAGTTTACAAAAATTGATATCTATGTCTTATTTAAATAAAAAAGTTGAGATTTTTTTTTTCACTTACACCAAGTTGGAATTGTGCGGGACTATATTTTCACGTCATTGCTGTTAGACGTGAAAGACATTTTCAAAAATGACAAGATTTTCACCTTTGTAACCGGATTAAAACCTTGGGTGAAAGTTGAGATAGGCCGCAACAATGTGGTAGACTTAGTTCAAGTGTTGCAAGTGGCCAATCGGTTGATTGAGTTGCACGATAGTGAGAATGCCAAAAATTTCGTACGAAAGAAGGGAGCCAATGGAGAAGCGTTGGGCAAAAATCTCCCATAACAAATGGTATATTATTATCTTTTTAACTAATTAATATTGGCAATTTGAGTTGTAGATGGTGGCTGGTGCATTGGTTACCCCAAAATGCATGACTTTAAACTAATAGGCATCATATCTTATCACACAAGTTGTTTTGTGCTCATTCTCTTCCTTGTTGCGAATCTATCGATATCCAGAGCATAGGTCGATCTTTGTGTAATACTTGGCTTGATATAGCTGATCAAAACAACCAGCAATGAGTGGTATTGGATATTTTTTCTTCACCATAATCTTGTTGAGGCGCAAGATAATCCACACAAAATAGCAAGGAGCCATCTTTTTTCTTTCTTTTTTTATTCTTGAAATAGAGGGCTCCATAAGGTGACTTTGCTGGAACGATAGTGCCATCGTCAAGTATCTTCGTCAGTTGCTTGTGAAGTTCTGTGAGCTCCAATCCTTCTCTACGGTGCCCTCTAAGACATTGCACCGAAAAGAGAGCGCGCCTATTGCATCATATTCTCCGATAGATCCTTCTCGCTATTTTCATTGGAAGACAATTTTCCATGGTTTGGATCAATATCGTTTACCAGCAATACATTGAGCAATTTCTTTTTGGTGTACCTTGCCATCTGATGTGGCCTGTTGCATATAAAGCATCCCTTATTTTGGAGGAATTCCGAGGGTAAGGGTTAGGGTTTTTCCCATTGGTTTAGCTATCTTATTTATAGTTGCTCGTAAAAAAGGTGCGGTCTCTATGATTTCTCCCACCTTTTCCCACATTAGGTCTGCCGAACTTGTTGTTCCTACTCTTTGGAGGGTTATTATTGCTCGTGAGCCTAGTTTCTTGATGTAGTTCAAATTGATAATCCACCAAACTTTCACCTTGTACAATCACTATGTCTAAATCCTTGACTCTGGCTCGTTGCAACTGCTGTCTTGCCCATGACTTGAACTTGTCCCTGAAGGAAAAAAGCTTATTTCTCTCCAACATGTCTGTTACGCTCAATAGGCAAGCCTAGAACTATTGCACATAATCACGAATAGAGCCTATCTGCATCAAGGCACATAAGACACGACGAGCTTGTTCCTCGACATTCTGAGGGAAGAATTACCACTTAACTCATTACTTTAACTCTTTCCAAGTGTTTATGGTCAAATGTCTCGCCTAGATATTGGCTTTCTATGAATGCCACCACACATTGATGTCTTCCAAAAGATACATGACAGTAGTTGTGATCTTTGTTGTATCATCCACAATGTTCTTTACTTTGAAGTACTACTCTATGTTGAAAAAGAAGTTCTCTAATTCCTTTGCATCTCATGCCTTCTTAAACACCTTTGGTTTAAGGACCTTAAGCCTATTGAATGCCTTTCAAGCAATGCCATCCCCTCTGTCATTGGGGTGATTGGCCATATCTATCTAGAGAATTCTCATTTCAGCACGGAACTCTCCCATATTGACTTGCAACTCTGCTAGCTCTCTAGTGTTTCTCGCCAACATAGCTTCGAAGGTTTGGGTTTCTTTGTTAAACCGCTGCAAAGTGCCTTGTTCCCTCTCAAGGTCTGCACTAAGGCGAGCAAGGCTAATCTCCGCTTAAACTACTCGTATATATCAAGTGAGATAGCTTTTTGCTTATTGCCAAAACATAAAGCATTGAGACGGTCGACAAGTGCCTCCAAAGCAGTTATCTAACTCTTTGTGATCCTGCTATCTTCAAAATGACTATTAGCACCACACTAGGCTCTTAGCTCACAGTAAGGATCATCCCCTTTTCCTCGCAAGACATCCTTACCACACACCAACAAAGCTTTGTCCCAAATCTCGTAACTTGAAGGTCTAATACCAACTACCACAGATCATGATTTTAGATAGATTTGAAAATGATTCGTGAGATAAACAATATATTGGATGTTACTTTTGCCAAAACTCTCTTGGGCATCGCAAATCAATACGCAGCAAAGAAATACACACAGTGCTTTTGGAGGAAAGAAAAGTTCAAGGCTAACTTAATGCACCAAAAAAAGTACGCGATGGAAGGTTGTGCGAAGAAAGCATTGTTCTCATTAAATAAAAGTCAAATGTACAAAGAGTAAGTAAAGCGCGTTAGGGGATAGGTAGACTTTTTCACTTGCTTGTTTGATTACATATGCCTACCAAGTATGTCTTGGTTAAAAAATTAGAAGTGACAATTATAATGACATCTTTTCTTACGAAATTGAAAACCACAATTTTTTACAAAGATCGTAATTTCTCACTACTCCTATCTCTATAACTACTAAACAATTATAGTTTTATACAAAGACAATGGTTTCTATCTTATCAAACTAGAAAATTGCCTTAAACTACAACTCGTATTTACATAACCAAGATAAAAGTCTATCTATTACATTCAAGAATTTTATGGTTTAAGGGTCTTCACTTGTGGCTTTCTTTGTTGAGCGGCATAGGCCATGGCATAGTTATTGCAAAGTTATGGGGCAACGAGGAGAGGTTGGCCTGTAAAATAATGACTAGCATCCAATCTACATACATACATACCCCTCACAATACCTCTAAATCTTGTAATTTAATTGTCACTTCGCCTACGGGTAGATTAAAAATATGCTTCTCCGATCTTCATCTTTGTACAAGTTTGATGATAAGCGTGTGGTCACTTTTAACGTGACCACACTGGCAACCGTATACAAAGTAGTACCTAGTCTGGCATTGGCATATGTCTCCAAACCACCATTACATCTTCGTATATGAAATTGCAAATCCGGTATGTGGCCTCCAAATAAAGCAGTAGTTCTGTGTTGATTATGTAAAAACAGCAAATCCAGGATGTATATCTGTCGATAAATATTCAGGATCGATTTGTAAAATTTGCATTTTATAACATAGAGAAATAGATTTTCTCTAATGTACATGCCATAAGGATTTGGGGAAAAAAAACACTAGCAATACAAGAGCAGTTATTGTAATTTATTATGATACAAGCTTTGTATTTGGAAAAAAAATGGACAGGATTTCCCCTATTGGGTCTCACACCATTCGTGTCCACAATATGTTACATACCATCCTCAGCACAAAACAATATCACACCAATAACATAAGAGTAGTAATTACTACTTACACCAGCAAAACACATAATAATACACACAACAATGAATAATAGTTCAACAATGTGGTAATGTCATTGTACATTGTAAAAATTTAATATGTTTACAACTAAAACAATACACATAAATATCAAATTCTAGGTTGGGCATTTGGTCAATTTTTTTTATTATTATGACCAGTTTGATAGTAATTTCTGCATCTATGAGGCTCATTAGGATGCAAGATATCTATTTTATTAGGTATTCAAGTCACATGCACACAACCAACATGTTGAGAAATGAACATATCCTTGTCTGGTTGTAGCCTTCAACCTGAAGATGGCCAGTAGTCAGAGTGTGATAAGGGAGTGAATTTGTCAGAATACTGCTGAATGTATATATCAAATGTGTACACTTCATTCAACAGTAAATACGGATTATCCATTTGTAACCTATACATAGCTAGTGCACGCAAACACATAAATCTATACATTTGCCATTTTCCACACGTGCAATGGTGATTTGGCAATCTTTGCCTTTACAATCAATGTGTTGTGCTGTAATGACTTTGTAAACACCGACATTATAATCAAACTCGGACACTTGACGTCATAGTGCTGCCAAGTCTACCTTTTAAGAATCTCCCATATATTGCTTGAAAGATCATAGCGATAATGATGTGCCTCTAAAACCCTTCATCTAAATAACTCTACAATCCGATGGAAGGTAATATCTACACATGCTTTAATTGGCAAGTGCTTAATTATGTGAAACACATTATTATAACTCTCTGAAATGTTGGTGCTAGAATGTCCCAACAATAGTTTTCATCATATGTTAAACACTATTGTGTCCTATCAATCACAAACAATTACTCTTATTTTTTTACACTAATAGTCTGAATCTTATTCCAAAATAGTTTTCATTTTCGCTTCTGTCGAGCTCTAATTCATGTATGTCATCATGTGTACTAGACCCGTGCCTATCAGACACCACAAAGAGTGGGTGCTTATCGAATGCAACATGTAGTCTGATATGTTGAATGAACCAACTCCAATTATTCATTATCTTCTCATCCACAATGACAAATGCCAACAATAGTATGGTATTATTAGCATTTTATGTAATTGCAACCAACAATTTGCCTTTATATGTATCACGTAGGTGAGTGTCATTAGGGGTGGCAATCAGACCATGTTTCAGGTTCGTGGGTTGTGTTTTGACATGGGTATTACAGATTTTACACCGACCCGAACACGACCCGTGAACCTGTTCGTGTCAGAAAACGTAATCTGAACATGACCTGTTTATTTTTCGAATAACATGACATGACACGAAAAGACCTATTTAACATGAATTTTTTTTTAAAACTAATAAATAAAATTTAAATTATTACGAATTTTTTAAAAAATAAGAAATTAATTTTAAATTAATAATAAATAAATAATTTTTAAACTAATTGTTCAAAAGCCACAAATAATCATAACCTCTTCATTTAAACAAACTACTATCAATTCTCCCATCCCCTATTTATAATTGTGTTTTTCCTTCCTTCCTTTCTCCAAAGTCAATGTGAGATATGAAAATCCCAAAGGAAAAGCTAAAAAATGCCATTACAAGAAATTGAACCCTGGTCTCCAAGGTAAGTGGTCAAGACACTTACCACTATGCTATAACACACACATTGATAATTAACAAACAAATAATATTATTATATACAAGTTAAACGTGTTAACAGGTCGACCCACAAGTTGAACAGGTTAACCTGAACACGACCAATTTATTTTGCGTGTTATTCGTGTCCGACCTGATTTCGACCCGAACCTATTAAGGGGTGGACCTGTACATGTTAATTACGTGTTAGGTTCGTGTCGTATCGCGAATTGCCACCCCTAAGTGTCATTAACACTTACCACCGGTTTGCATTTGTGAAATGTTTCAATTATCGGACCAAACACCCAAATGATGTATCTGAAGGTCAATACACCTCAATTGCTAACTGCATGAGTTGTCACTCGATAATGGTTCCCAAATTTGATTGTCTAAGTGCTTCTATATATCTTGTCAATTCAGCAAACAAGTTTTCCCAATCCCCATACACAAATCTGATTGTCTTTTGGCAGTCATACCAAACCTTCTTATATGATATTTCCACTTGCAGAACTTTTTTAATATTGTCTTGTAAACTATTAACAGCGTAATAGGGATCCAACTCAACGACATGACTAATATGGCTAGTGATCATGGATGAAGTCAAATTTATGTGATGACTTCCCTGATTTGAATTGAGACAATTGTGCTCAACAACAACTTTGTGATTTGCTAAATTGCATGAGTATTTTTATGTACTGCATGGACACTCCACAAATAAATTGCCTTCAAATGAAGGGCATCTTTTGTGAATTCATTAGCGAGCTGCACCTTGCACTTTGCTACCCAAGTACAGACTTTGCTTTCAACTACCTTAAACTCTCTATTGTGACTGATAGACCATAATGTAATTTCCTGTTTCAATTGATTTTTATATTCCTATTGCATTTCCTAATAAATTTGATTATTTGCTTCATTCAGTACATATATGCTTTATGTTTCTGTTTCACTACGCTTCAAGGGATCACTAACCTCTGAATTCCTAACATCATTAAAAAAACACCAATTCTCTCTGAGTGTACTTCTTTTGGGATATTAGGAGGCATTCATTACCATCCACATGAGGAATGCCATCATCACCACTATGATTATAATTATTTGAGGAATCATCATCTGACCCCACTTTTTCATATCTAACACTTTCCTCTTCACTGGGTTGTAACTCGGCAAATGGATTTGTTAGATAAAATTCATCAACGAACTCATTGTTTGTAGAATCATCATCTCTTCCCACTGTATCCTAGAATTGAGAACGAAATGATAGCCCACAAATTTGCTTCTTAGTGCCAGCTATATTGGGAGAAGTTACATCACGATGTGAATTCAGAATTGGAGACGAAGAAGAGGGCTCTAGCATTTGCACAGGTACACTTGGCTGCCTTAAAGATATTACTGACCTTGATAGTGAATGAGCGCCGTTGACACTAAGGGACTGGACATTAGTAGTGACATGCCAATGTTGGATTAAGGAATGGAATAGTAAATATTTTGTGGCAAGTTTTTAAATGTACCATGACTTGTGCCAATGGCACCAGTATGCAATTGTAATGTTACACCTATGACCTCAGTCACAATGTAAATTTCAGCACAAAAGGATTCAATATCTTGAACCAACGGTACATAAGTTCCACTCCAAAATCATTTACAAGGCCGATGGCATCACTACAAGAAAACACTGAATTTCCGACGGAATCTTCCGACGGCCATTAATCCGTCAGAAATTTCTGACGGATTTCCGTCGGAAAAAAAGAACTACAGACCGCGGCCAAATTTCCGACGGAAATCCGTCGGAAAAAATATTTCCATTGGAAAATTTTTAAAAAAATTTTTTTAAAAAATTTTCCGACGGAGTATCCGTCGGAATATTTAACAAAATAAAAAAATTTAAGGAAAATATTCAAAATAAAGTAATAAAAAAACTTCCGACGGAAAAGCCGTCGGAAGTTCTTGCCAAAATTTAAAAAAATTATAAATTTCCGACTGATATCCGTCGAAATTTGGAGGAAAATAAAAAATATTTAACTCTCCGACGGATTTCCATCGGAAGTATTCAAAATAAAAATTTAAAACATTTCCGACGGATAATCCGTCGGAAATTGTGTAAAAAAGTAAAAAAAAATTTACTTTTTCCCACGGATATCCGTCGAAAATGTGACAGTACTTAAAAAAAAAAAACCCTCCTTTTACCCCTCCCTCCCATTTCCCCCTCCCTCTCTTTTCCCCCTCCCTCTCTTTTTCCCTTCCCGCCGCCCCTCCCCCACATCCCAGATCTCCCTCCCTGTCGGCAGCCCCCATCTCCTCCAATAGTTTGGTTCTCTCGGCCTCTCCATCTCCTCTCAACAGATACTCCTTTTCTGCTAAATTTTGTAACTTTTCTTTATCTCCTCTAACTTTGATTTTGGGGGTTTTGTAGGCTGTTTCATATTTTTAAATGGGTTTTGAATTTATCTTTGTTGACATGTCAATTTTGGTATATTTGTTGCCATTTCTTTTCGGTTTTGTTAAATGCAGGTGGGACTTTTGTAGATTTAGTGTAATATTGGGGAGTTTTAATTGTTGCGGCAAGAAGGTGCGGCTATGGGTAGTTTAACGCCGGTGGCTCAATACAACCCATTGGATGAGCCTAGTCCGTTGGGATCGCGCGAGGAAAAGTCCGTTGGAGTGCGAAGAATAACATTGAAATTCAGTGGTCTGACATAATGGGTTTGAAGGCCAATTACCCAGATGATTGCTAGGGCAATCTCCGCTACTCTCACTGTACTCTTCGTAATGGGTAATTGAATCATTAGAAACCCTTTTATCTGTGTTTTGTTTGTTTCCCTTTGTTTAATTTTCTCGGAAATTTGAGTTTCAGGGGAGAAGTTATAAGCATGTCCTTATGAAATTTTATGGTTGTTTGATAGTACTTGCTGTAATTGCACTCAATGGAATTTCTCGAGTTTTTGGGCATTTAGTTTCTTGGGATACATTTGCTGTTTCATTTCTTCTTTAAGTCTTGGTGTTCTATGCAATAAAAATATAATAATAAAGATTTAATCTTTGAAGAAGCGACCACTTTAGTATGTTACAAATCGGCCGTATTTAAAATTGGTGTTTGGTTTTGACATGTTTCTTTGTAAATGTGCCCTTGATTGTTCTTAGTTGATGATATGATTATAGCAAGATTATTCTGTCTTTGGCCTTCATGCAATTAATATTGCCGCAAAGAGCTAAATACTAATGCAACTTGTGTTTCATAACTTTTAGTATTTCACTGGTGTGGGTTTGCTTTTGCATTGCTATAAAGTTTTCCTCTTTGGGTAAAATGCACATCCAGTACAGCTAGCTTGCGGCAATGACTTTTGAATTTTTTCTTCGTAATGGTTCGGTTGGTGGCCTTTCTGGCGACAAGAGAAGCGCCTGGAGAAGCATTTGTTCTCTTTTTTTGTTTTTAAATTCTTGTTAAAATGGAATTTTTTTTTAAAATTTTTTTATTAAATTTCCGACGGATTTCCGTCGGAAATTATTTATTTCTTTTTAAAATTTTATTTCATTTCCGACGGATATCCGTCGAAAAATATTTATTTTTTAAAAAATTTTAAATAATTTCCGACGGAAATCCGTCGGTAATTACTTATTTTTCAAAAAAAAATTAAATACTTTACTACGGCTAATTTCCGACGGAAATCCGTCGGAAAAATATTTTTCCGACGGATAACCGCCGGAAAAGTTTTTTGTGACGAACATTATTCCGACGGATTTTTTCCGACGGTTTTCCGTCGGAAATCTCAAATTTTCCGACAGAACAGTGGGTTTGCCGTCGGAAATTGTCCGTCGGAAAAAATTAATTTTCTTGTAGTGCATTGTAGATGACGTGATTATCAGCATAGCAAGGTCAAAGAAGAAACATTTTTAATTTATACACATTTCTATCGATTACAATACACTGGTATAACAAGTTTTCTAAATCAGAGAAGGAGATTCTTGAATTTATCATGATAGTGTGATTAGTATATAGAGGAAAATATAACATGCCTATGGATGACTGTACAATTTCACCACCTCAAAACAACTCTAATAGAACTGGATGAGAAATAGACATCTCACTGAAACTTATTTCTATAATGGCGCGGATGTTAATAATATTATATAGTGAATAACATTTCCACATGTCAACTTGTAAATCAGAGTATAAAACGTTATCTCACCATAATCAAATTTCACGCTACATGATAGATATTTAATTCTCAATCAAAAATTATCGTGGGTATTTCATTCCGAGACAAAGTGATCATTTGAATGCTAATTAAATTTCATAATTTCAATTAATCAGGGCCGATTGCACGTGACTTAATAGAAGAAACATTAGCTTGGGCTATAATGTAATGAAATAGAAACAAATTATCTCATAATATATCAATATCAAAACAAATGATAATTCAATTTCAAATCAAATTCATGGTCGCTATTCTATTCCCAATCTAAATCAAAGTGGCCATACACATTGAGGATAGATTATTTATGCTTATTCAATTGTCAATCAATGCAAATAATTCTATTTCAGTTATCATACTCCTTAAAACATGTAACATAATAAGTGATAATTTTGTTTTTTTATATTTGCCACATTAGTTACTATTATCTTTCACTATGAAAAATTACTATGAATATCATTACTCAATTTTTAATATGAATATCATAACTCAATCAACATATATGCCATGCACAACGAGCTAACACAATGAGAGGGTGGTATAGATTTAGTGAGACGGGAGAACTATTGGAAGGGTTATGGTGAAGCATGGTGTGGAAACTTAGGAGGGAAGTAGGAGAAGATGGGGACACCTTTATTTTGAAGGTGTGAAGAAAATGATTTTTATTTAACAAAATTTTCTCCATTACCTCCATTTCTAAGGTCTTCCATATACCAAGAAACAAAAAATTATTGAATCGAACCGGTTAATTTAAGGTTAAAAAAGTTTAAATTAAGATTGAATAATATTATTATGATGTCTTCCATATACCAAGAAACAAAAAATTATTGAATCGAACCGGTTAATTTAAGGTTAAAAAAGTTTAAATTAAGATTGAATAATATTATTATGATGTCTTCCATATACCAAGAAACAAAAAATTATTGAATCGAACCGGTTAATTTAAGGTTAAAAAAGTTTAAATTAAGATTGAATAATATTATTATGATGTCTTATGAAGTTAAGAATAAATATTAGTCTCTTTGGTTCAAAAAAAGAATTTTTAGTTAGAGTAATAAAATACAGTACATTGAATGTAACTATTAAGTGAATAATTTTATACTTTTATCTTTATTTTTTAATGATGGTCATAGATATCCTATTAACAAGAATATTTTTAAATTTTTATTTAAGAGTGGATTAATTTTTTTTTTAAAGGAAGAAAATTTAACTGACAGAGCATTATATAATTTACATTTATAGCTAGAAAAATAAATTACACATATTTTCAATCTATAACAAGTTATATAAAAATTAGAACAACAGTTATATAATATTTTAACTCTGTGTGAAAAATTCCATCACTCCAAAGTTTCTATTGAATTAAAAGAAACAAAAAAACCCAAAAGTCTGTCTTGAATTTAAAAGATTAAAAACCAAAGGCAAAAACAAAATTTAAGGGCACTTCATGAAGTAGTAATTCCAAAGCTTAAAAGAAATATTTATTGATCCAAATTTCTTCTTATAGCAAACTAATTAGGAATCCAGGTTTGCATTGGACATTAGGCAAACACGCTCCACCTCGATCATACAACTCTCTAAATCCCATTCAACGTCCATTAACACACTTACTGTGAACTTTTTGCTCGTGCATTAATTTTTTAAGCAAAGATTGGAGCCACATTGGCCTACTAGAGCATCTTTGCCGAATATAGAACTTGAAATGTAGGGCCATTTAATGCCGTAATATCGTTAAATGGTTGACTTTAACATCCTAAGCTATTTTTCAATTCGTGCTGTATTTCTCGTTAGCTTGATTGCATGACATTTAATATATAAAGGAATCTTTTTCTTTTCTCACTAGGAGTAATTTTGACTGTAAAGTAATAGGTCACGAAATAATTATACACATAATATTCAAGGCTTAAAATTCGAGTATTAATACTCTTATTTACTTTTTTTATAGTGAAAATTATAATGATTGACATGACATATTGAAAGAGACAAAATTATTTATCACACTCATTAAAATAATAAAAAATAATTTTATCTTTTTAAGTATAATACATCAATCGCTATAATTTTTTAATATAAAAAATAACTAAAAATATTATTATTTTTAAAATTCATACAGCTTGTTTATCATAAAAATTGGAATAATATATTCCTTAAGCAAAGATTATTCTAATCAACTTTTTGAGATACATTTTCAAGCGTGGATAATTTTTATAAGAGATTCTTTGATGAATAATAGGTAAATTCTATAAACTATTCCATCCCCAATTTTGATTATGCCGTTTTTAATTTGACAAAGTAAATCAGAAAAATGATTTTACCAATTAGGAAAATGATAGTTAATTTTTCTCGAATGTGTTAGATTGTACAACGCCACTACGATAATACTTGTATTTTGTCGGTTTTTGTATTTAAACAGTCTCCCTGCTAGTGCAAAATTTCAAATTAGTTCCCAATTTCGGGTAGGTCAAGACTTAATTACCAGCGCAAAATCCCAAGCCCCTTGTTAAGCAAATTCTATCGGGTACTAGTAATAAAACTATCTTTTCAAGATAGAAATAGAATTACAAAATTTAGAAGCAGCTAAATTTTGTTTTTCAAAAAATAATTAAATTCATGAATACTCCCACATAAGTGGCTGAAAAAGGAGAACGCAGATGTCATATCATTAAATCGGGTCGATCCTATTTGATTTTTGGGTTAAAAAGGAAATTTTATACCCTACTTATTTAGGGGAAGAACGGAGTAAAATATTGTTAAATTCATGAAATCCACATACTAAATTATTGTTAAATAATTCGATTTGCTTAAACACAATTCAATAATTTGAGAGGTTTTAGAAAAAATTTTCACATTTATTTTGGGATTCTGCAAATAGCTGTTCTCGGGGAGATTGGTCAAATGCAGAAACTGACAAAACACAAGTAGGCATTATTTTCTTAATTGGTTCTGTCGCCGAAAAAATATCTTTCTAATTGAGAGGAGTTAAGCCGAAATGACAACATGTTCATAGGTACAAAATTAATATAATTATTAATTTTTTAATAAAAAAATAAAAATTTAAAAAGAGTTTGAGAGACACCTGTCAATAAATGTGAAAATACTTTCAAGTAAAAAAAATGTATTGACTCAATATACAATTAATATACGAATATAATAATGTAAGTCTTATTTTTTTAATTCATCCAATTTACACACCACTCTACTCTATAAGCTATGCCTCCCATAAATGCCAAGTACAAGCGTACAACAATTAAAGCAATAAATCTAATTTCCCAAAATCAAAAAGACAGTCAATGGCAACTACACTTCCCAAGAAGCTGATCTCCATCTGCATCATCCTCCTCACTTTCTCAACAACCCAAGTGCTTTCAGTATCCTCGGGATGTGAGGCAGAAGCGGAAGATTCTTGCAACAATAAACGCAAGGCGTTGCCCCTCAAAATCATAGCCATCGTCTCCATTCTTGTCACTAGCATTATAGGAGTGTGCTTACCCCTCGTCACACGATCAGTCCCCGCTCTGAGCCCTGATCGAAACACTTTCGTGATTGTAAAATGTTTTGCTGCTGGAATCATTCTCGCAACTGGGTTCATGCATGTTCTGCCAGATTCATTCGACATGTTGAGTTCCAGTTGCTTGGAGGATAATCCGTGGCACAAATTCCCCTTTTCTGGATTTGTTGCAATGCTTTCGGCTGTTTTGACACTCATGGTGGACTCAATGGCCACTAGTCTTTACACTAAGAAAAATGCAACAGGGGCCGTGATTCCTGAGGCTGCTGGAGTTGGTCATGGTGGGAATATTGACCAAGAGATGGCTGTGGTGAATGTAAATCCCGGAGATCTCCATTGTCATCACCATGGTTCGATCGTGAAGGGTGATATAGCAGGATCCCAGCTTTTGCGTTATCGAGTGATTGCCATGGTCAGTATTTTCAGTTCATTAAGCAATTAATTTTTTTTCTCATGTTATTTTTGGCTGCCTGTTTTGG
This sequence comes from Gynochthodes officinalis, assembly GCA_020080225.1. Lineage (NCBI taxonomy): Eukaryota > Viridiplantae > Streptophyta > Magnoliopsida > Gentianales > Rubiaceae > Gynochthodes > Gynochthodes officinalis. Next base: position 13,007,275 of record CM034617.1, read on the forward strand.
TTGCATATGAGATCTGGAATTATCTTTGGCAAGGATTTGTTTTATTTGGCTCAAGTTCTATTTATAGAAAACAAAGGTTCAATTTCAAATAGGACAAATTAAGTGTCAGAACTTCTGTTTGCCAGATATATGCGATTTTGCTTTGGAAATATTTTGCTATCACTATGCATAAAAATGCAAGATTAAACATGTTAAAAACGCTTAATGTGAAATTAGATAAAAGTTGGTGGATATTTGACAATAATTATTCATACTTGTGTGTTGGAATTCATAAATTTCATTTCCATTAAATTCTATTTCCATCTAATCCAAAAACTTAATCGGAAATGAATTATTCAATCCCAATTATTTCCTACCAATTTAACTCTCACCAACCCCTTCCTAATTGTTACCCCTGATATTTAGCATCCATATATTAGATGACCAAGTAGTGATAAAGGAAATGCTAGTACTTAGTAGAGAAACGCTCAAGCACTAAACCTAGGGATATTTTACGCATAAAAAAGCATAATAAAATAGTAGTCTGAAAATGCGTGATTTAGTTTTAAGTTAAAAAAAAAAAAAACTTGTAAATCGTCTCTTTACTTTCTTCGTGTTATACTGTCCTTTCGGAGGTGTCATCGGATAGAAATAATGTTGAAAGCGACATACGTACAAGTACAAGTCAACTAGGTTGAACAGGTCTTGAGATCGTACTTGAAGCAGGTAGATGAGGTACCTGCCTAGTACGGACAGAAGATGGTTGTTGAGCATTTTTTGCTGATGATAGGCTTCACGTCTTATTATGATTCGCCTCTTGTTTATTTATCATCATCATCATTATTATTATGAAATTCTTGGGTTTTAGTCAAAATAAAAACAATTGAAAAAAAAAAACCCCTACCTAGATCAACTTCAGCCCATAATATATTACAAGTGGAAGCTGAAAAAACTTTCACTTGCCGTGCACGAAACAGCTCATCAAATTGTTATCTGACGTCTCTGAATTTCGACTACTAGAGGGTTCGGGGGTTTCACTTTTTGTTTTTCTCTCATTTTTTTATTTTAAATTTTTTAGGTAATCAATTTCGCATCAACATTTAAATTCACAATGATTTCGCCGTGATTTATGTTTTTCTGCTCCATACAAAACTGTGTTCAACTCTGTGGAAAATTTTGGCAGGTCTTGGAGCTTGGAATCGTTGTTCATTCTGTGGTGATTGGGCTGTCTCTCGGAGCCTCAAATAATACTTGCACAATCAAAGGATTAGTGGCCGCTCTCTGCTTCCATCAAATGTTCGAAGGCATGGGACTTGGCGGATGTATTCTTCAGGTAACTAAACCACTGATTGTGTGATGCGCATAAATGAGTTTGACAGTTCAATGAAGATGGAAAAAAGAAAAAAAATATATTTTCTGATTTGTCATAATTAAAGCTTAATTTGAGAATTGAAAGTCGTAAGATTATAATAATATTCGATGCTATATATTGTGCAGGCAGAGTACAACCTTCTGAAGAAGTCCATTATGGTATTCTTTTTTTCGGTGACAACTCCATTTGGAATTGCACTTGGACTGGCTCTATCCAGCACATACAAAGAGAACAGCCCTCGCGCTTTAATCACTGTTGGATTGCTCAATGCCTCGTCAGCTGGTCTTTTGATTTACATGGCATTGGTGGATTTGCTTGCATCTGATTTCATGGGTCCAAAGTTGCAAGGCAGCATCAAACTCCAGATCAAGTCTTATATTGCCGTGCTTTTGGGCGCCGGAGGAATGTCTCTCATGGCTAAATGGGCTTGAGATTGGACACAATTCAAATGGAATCCTTAATTATTTGGCAATGAAAGATGGACTTGTCTATGTTTTGTTGTTGAAATGCTTTTTCATGATCTCAAAGTTTCAATACTTGGCTGCGTATGTTAATTTTCAATGTGTCCATGTTGTTGTGGGTTTTCATTTAAATAAAAAAAAATATTAATTTTGTGAATCAACTCTTGAAGTGTTTTTTTTTAATTTATTTAATTTATTAGTACTATTTTTTTTAAATTTTAACTACGAGGCATATAGCACGCTCGACGAGGTGTTTCTTCATATCTGCATGGCATCATTATCTCCGACTCCAGCAATGTAATTTACTTTGAAAAAGGACCAAAAAAGGGTACTTTTTGAAATATTTTGGTTGGTAGCTTTGGTTAATGAAATTATAAATTTACCCCTATTGAATCTAAATTGTTGAAAATTGTATCATCTACAGTATTGCGGTTCAATATTTAATCATTATATATCTCCAAACTACCTCATTAATAATAGTATAAATACCATGATTTTGTATCATATTTCTCTTAGCAAGTGCATCTTTCAAACGAAATACCTGTTGTATATTTCAATAGAAAAAAGGCAATCCCACATTGGAAGTGTATAACAACATAGAAGCACTTTATATTGATTTTTCTTTGAGTGGACTTGTGACCAAGAGAAATAGTGGTGGGCTCGCGCGCATGAAAGTGGGACAAATTGGACCAAAGCAGTCCAAAACGATGGATTTCCCCCCCCCCCCCCCCCCCCAGCCCAAGTTTTACTTTCTCTTGTAAGCTTTTATTTTTGCAGCCTATCTGTAAACCCAAGTTTTACTTAACTAGGTTTTACCAATAACTATTACCCAATTTTACTTAGTCAAAACCCTATCTTAATTTGACCGAGTACCGGTTGTGGGATTGTTGACCACGTTGTGCTCCAACGACCTCAACGTGCATCTGAGTTTTCTCAGACTTTGTTGCATGCAGTATTATAAATACTGCCAATCCCGAGCCTCAAAGCACACTGAAAAAATTATTGCTTCCCCTCCTTCCATACTCTTCCCCTCTAAAAACTTGTTCTTAGTTTTCTTGCTGCTCCTGCCGCCCTCAAAAACAAAGAGGAAGGCTTGTTTTATCCTGGGGAAAAATTCCTCAACTATCAGGAATTGTTTCTTTAGGTCAGTGCATATTTGCACGACTCAAGTGTCCCCATCTATTTTCTGCATATTAGCCATCTTTTCCTACAATACCCACATTCATAATTGTCTAACATCAACAAAAAAAAATATTTTGTTTTTTTTGTTTTAATCTGAATCAAGGGGATTCCAGAGAATACGAAGGAGAACGAAACGAGGGAGGATTTCTTAATCGGTCCAAATGTCACAAGTTTTCACAGCTATATATGATCTATATGACGTATAGTGTCTAATTCTATTTCTAATTCAACAAATTAGATCACAATAATATAGAAAATACTAGAGCACCGAAAAATCCAAGTAAATGCTAAGTACAAAATACAAACAAATTAGACAAATCAGATAACAAAAATATAGAAGTTAACACTAAAGCACATTCCTGGGCAAAACCAGAAATTTAATTCAGTGGCGGAAAATTTTTGATCATACGATATTTGAACTACTCATTGTACGCTGTTCTTCTTTCCATATCTCATGATCTTTTAGTAGTTTTTAAGTAAAAATATTTGTATCATTGCATAAAATGTGATATTTTATTATTAACATTTGTCTTGTTTTGTAGGTAATTTTCAAGTGTTTCAATGCTCAAAAATTTATTTATAAGTTCTAGAATTGATAATTAAGATATAAGGCAAACATCAATTCACTTGCATTTTAATTTACAATTTATTATTGCTTCTAGTCTGGTTAAATTTGAATTAGTATAACATTAACAGTTTTTACTGGTGTGATGTAGTATCTTTTTCTTTTTTTTTTTTTAATTTACTTGTGTTCAATAAATAAAGCTTATAAAATTCTGTGAGTAATTATTTATGAGAATATATTGACTAAATTAAAATTTTTATGTGATTCCTAATTATTAACTTACGTTTTTATTCGATTACTATTCATATGAAAAAAGATATTTACTACAATTTTATACAAATTTTTTTGGGGGGGGGGGGGGGAATTTAAAGAATTAATTATATCCATCCTTTCGAACAAGTAAATGAACACGTTCATTAACGAGTAAACGAACACATGTCTGTTTTGACAATGAATAATGAATGGCCAAAATTTCATACAAAACAATGTCATTTTGATAAATATATATAATATATTATATTATATAAACGAACAATAAACAAACTTTAAATGCACTTGTTCATAAATGCTAAACAAACTTGTTCGTAAACATAAACGAACCGAACACATGTCTATTCATATTTGTGTTCGTTTATTAAACAAACGGTAAAACATGTTCGTTTATTGTTCGTTTACCTTAACAAACGAATGTAACCGAATTTGTTCACAAACTGTTCACCGAACCTACTAGTTCATTTACACCCTTTCTATGGAACAAATCCATTAAACATGCGGGGAGTAATATCGTCCTATTTTAATTGAGAACAACTCTTTCAAATTAAATAAAACAAAAGTTGAAATAAATGTCACCTTCTTGTTTATCAAAACGCGTATCTCAACCCATTTTACAGAAGAATCTTTCACCCATTTCCATATTTTAGCAAGAAATATTATGCACTTTTGCATCTAAATTTTGAAGGGCTGTATTCTCCCCTTTCAAACTATCCATGACCAACAGAGCCGAAAAATAAAGTTAATTATATTCTAATCACTTCATCATCTCATGTATGTTGCATAAATATAAACTGAAAATATTTGATTATGAGAGTAAGAAAAGATAAAGTTCGTATTCTGAAGAAATATAATTTTAGAAAGAGTAACATCCACCTCTCTTGAAATTTAACAACAACAATAATAACTAAACCCTTACCCATTAAGTAAAACCAACTATATAGATCATATATCGTCTTTGCTTTCTATTAAAATGTAAATTTTTGTTTAAATTTAGATAATTCAAGTCTTTTTCAATAGTACATTTCTTAGTCGTTTTAAATCTTTTCCTTCCTCTTTTAGTTTAAATTAATAATTCTCTAGTCTATAAATGTCATACTGGTGCATTTAAAGATTTTCTACACACATGTCTAAACTATGTTACACATGTATATCTCATTTTTTCAATTATTGGTGCTACTCTTTTTTTATTTCTAATATATTAATTACTCGTTCTATCTACCCTAATATGTCTACATATCCATCTTCACATCCTTATATCTGCTATCCTCATTTTTTTTATTTATGCTCATAGTTAGTACCCTAACATTCTAATTGATAAAGCATCTTTGGCCTTGTGATTGTTTTATAACATTTTCCTTTCAATAACACTTCTCCATTTATTTCAATCTACCCTAAATTTTATGTGTAACATCTTTATCAATTTTCCAATTTTCTTGAAGGATAGATTCTAAATATTTAAAACTTTTAAATATATTTAATTCATGTCCACCAATTTTTACACTTACTCCATTGCTTCTCCTATGATTACTAAAGTGACAATTTTTGTATTTAGTTCTACATCTATTTATTTTAAAACCTTTTGATTCTAATGTCTCTTTTCAAGTTTTTAATTTAGTGTTCATTCCTTCTCTTATCTTATATATCAAAATTATATCGTTTCCAAATAACATATATTCAGAGATTGTTGTATTCATATATTTAGTAAACCCATCTATTCCTAAAGCAAAAAGGAATTTTGTTATTTGAGAAAACTAATAATAATAATAATAATAATCTATTCCTAAACATATATATTTTGTTTATAAAAGATTCACAAGAGTACATTTTTGTTTAATACATCTACACTATTAACAACCAGATAGAACTAATTAACTCTTTTATAAAAGATTCACATAATAACATTTTTTCAGTACACCTAAACTGTTACACAAATGCAAATATTTGTACTCCCTCGTATCGAACTTGCAACTTCTCACGTGAGAGCATATAGCTGAGATAATATTTAAGAGGCTGGTAATACAGTAACCATCACTTTCCTTGGTGACATTCTTGTAATCATCACTTTCATCGAGTTCATTAATTTGCTTGCTTTGAAACTTCCGACTTTCATTAAACCAAATAATGTTGTATAGTCTACCATTTATTGCCACAAGTGGGATCACATTAATTCTACGCAAAAGGTGCCGTAGCTCCAAGAAATCCTAAGCAAAACGATTGAAACCAAACGGCTAAAAGCTCTGTACTATCAAAATAATAGATTGAAATGGCAACTTATAAACTTGCTTTTGTCTTCTTCATCCTCCTCTCTTTCTCAACAACACAAGTACTTTCGGTGTCACCAGGTTGCGAGGAAGAATTACAGAACTCATGCAACAATAAACACAAAGCATTGCCACTCAAAATCATTGCCATAGCCGCAATTCTCGCCACGAGCATGATCGGAGTATGCTTGCCCCTTGTTACTCGTTCAATCCCTGCTCTGAGCCCTGATCGAGACGTCTTTGTAATTGCAAAGTGTTTTGCAGCTGGGATTATTCTCGCAACAGGATTCATGCATGTTTTGCCAGATTCATTTGGCATGTTGAGTTCCAGTTGCTTGAGTGATAAGCCTTGGCACAAATTCCCCTTCACGGGATTTCTAGCAATGCTTTCGTCTATTTTGACTCTTATGGTGGACTCTTTGGCTACTAGTCTTTATACCAAGAAAAATAATCCTGGGTTCGTGATTCCTGACGCTGTAGTTGCTCAAGGCCACCAAGAGATGGTCAATTTTCATTCTCATGATCATCGCCATGGATCTCTCACGAAAGCTCAAACTAAAGGCTCACAACTTTTGCGTTATCGAGTGATTGCTATGGTTAGTTTTCAAGTTCTTTAAAATATGATATAATTGCTTATCAATTATGTTTGGAAATTAAGGTTTACTCTGCATTGTCTTTGACATTTGTTTCGTCAAGTTAAAAAACTTGTAGATCCTCCGTAATTTCTCTAAATTTTTCTTCATAAATTTGGTTCATAAGTTTTTTTATGTTAAAAAAATCAAAGGTAAATAGCATAATTTGTGGCTTAACTTGGAACTTTGATTTGATTTGGTTATGTATGTTCAAAAATTTTTAATTTTGTTTCTTAACTTACACTTTCAGTTATTAGTCATTTTAATGGAATTAAACCAAAGAGAGTTAATGCAATCAATTACATGTCTTACACATACTTAAAAAATAAAAATAAATAAATTATAAATAATAAGTTTAAATTTTTATTCTTTTACAAAATACTCTTTAAAAATCAAATCATGAGAGATAAAGAACTCAGTTCCGTTAAGGAATCCGAAATGTGGTCACAATTATAAAAGTGCAATACACTTATACACATACTTTTCAAAAATTTTGTGTTAATCGAAAATTTTGATTTTGATATTAACACGAAACGAGGGTTTTATAAATCTAGTTATGAATTCTGTTCAAGACTTCAAATTTGATACTTTGATCGGTATCTGTGTTTTAACACGAAAAAATAGTTTTAAAATTCTACATAGGTTCAAGACTTTAAGTTTGACTGCATTAACATACAACAAGAATATTCTCGTTACGAATTCGGTTCAAGTGATGGGAGAAAAAGCAAAAAGTTGATCTGTCCAAATTCCAAAGTCAGTTTGACTAAGGCACATATCATTAGACCTTGACAAGATAGTTCATAATAACCAACCAGAGAAGTTGCTGAATTGACTGGTTTATCATTTAATAGCCGTGGTCTAAGAATGGCCATACAGTTATAGTGGCACCAACTGGAGTACGTCCATCATGCAGGAATTTAAGGACCAGTTTATGTTCTGCCACATGAATTCCTTGTTTGCTCCTAGCTAAAAGTCAATTTTCGCATGCCACTGTACTTTGAAGACAAAAAAGAACAGCCCGAATTTAATGCAATAACGTGTAACAATATTGTGATAGGTATATGTTCATATGTTCACATGTTCATTGATATGTTAAAGAAATAGCAGTGTGATAGCACCACAGGATGTTGATCACAACTAATGGATTAATTAAGAGCTTTCCATATTAATCTCTTATACATATGATAGTAAAGTGTCCAAATTAACCAATGAATTCAATAAGCACCACTTAGTTTATACTAAAGAAAAATCCACAGTGAGTATTCATTTGTTGGACATGTAATAACCATCTATCAATTGCCTGCAATATATTGGGGTATAATAAAACCAAAAATTAAAAAAAAAATCCATAATAAAAAAAAAAGTGTGTGTATTGGCATCATCAAAGTTTTGTGAGATTGATTCATTGTAATACAGCTTCATTACGTAGAATAGTTAGGGCATATATAAATTGCATTTTAAAATACATTTCAAGTTTTTTAACACAAAATGTATAACTAAAAAAAAGAAAAAAAGAAGAGTGCATATTGGCAATATCAAAGGTTTCGTGAGATGGATTAGTTGTAATACAGCTCTCTTACTTAGAGCATTTAGAATGTGTATAACTTATATTTTAAAATACATTTTTAAGCTTTTCAAAATAATTTTATAGATTCTTGACACAACTTCTATCTTATAACTATTATTTCAATAAGTGTAAAAATATATTTTAACATGTAATCCATAACCATCCTTAGTTTGAATAAGTATTAATAAATATAAACAAATTAGTAAAATAGCTCATTATGTAACATTTTAAAGGAATTTTCTAGTACAAAATCTAAAAAAAAATTCTCCATTTTTTTGGCAGGTTTTAGAGCTCGGAATTATTGTTCATTCAGTTGTAATTGGGCTTTCTCTTGGAGCCTCAAATAACACTTGCACAATAAAAGGATTAGTGGCCGCTTTGTGCTTCCATCAAATGTTCGAAGGCATGGGACTTGGTGGTTGCATACTCCAGGTAAGACTCCACCATAAGGAAATGACCTATCAACAATTATCATGATGCCTGCAAATCAATTTCACTTTATTGGAAATGGAAAACTAAATTCATTCCGAGGAACAAAACTAGAGGGAAAAAAAATCTATGCATTAATTAATTGTAGAAGTTCGCAATTCTTTAATGAATTAATTTGATGCTTATGAATTTTTTGTGGTAAATTAAAATAAATTCTGCTGTACTCTTAATTCAAAAGTTATAAAGTCAAGGGTTCCTATTTTCTCACAGGAAGGACCACGAGGACCACATATAGGACCATAATAACAAAAATTAGTGGGTTAAGCTTTCTACGTTATTTGACACCCTTATTCTTGTAACATATGAAGAATGGGTCAAACCTATTGGACATGATTAGATTTTTATGTAGGTTTAAAATTCTGTTATTATCAACTTCTTGGTGAAAATAGGATTTCATTTTTGTCAAATTGCCGGCATAGTGTTGATATATTACTTTACCTTTTCTTGTTATCGTCAAAGTTGTTATGGATTAGATGTTTGTATTATATTATGCGATTTTCCAGTTTTGACGGTAAAGTTAATTATCTAAAAATCACATCAAATCCTACTACTTTACATTAATTCTTAAGGATATGCAAAATTAGGGCTACCTATAGATTGTCTTTCAAAATCTATCTTTACTTTTTTTAAAATAACTGTTTATATTTCAAAACAATTTCTATTACATAAACTTTATGTTTAAAAGTATAAAAACATATTTTGAAATGTAATTTATAAGCATTCTAAAACAATAATGAGGACATACGACTCAAATTGGTGTAAGCAACTATGTTATCTAGTAAAAATGGGATATTAATAGGTCAACTTGATTGTAATTAGTAAATTCTTTTGAGTAGTTGTGTTACCTAGTATCATTCACGCTCCTTACAAAAGATGTCTAACAAGAAAAAATTGAAAGGCTAAAGATATCAAGTGTTGAGAATTGGTCCTGTTATTGTTGACCTTATGTTATGTTAATAGATCTGCTACAATAGATAATAAATTTCGTTTTGGAAAAACCACGAAGTTGATCAAACTTCAAGCCTTAAAAAAGACGATCAATTCTATTTTTAAAAGAAAGAAATTAAAAAATGAACGACAAATATTATAGCTCATAAATTTTGCCATTAATTTTATAGTTCATATATTAAATTCAGAAGATTGTAAAAACAAGTGATTATGACATTAGTAAAATTAACTTTTCGCAGGCCGAGTTCAGCATTTTGAAGAAGACCCTCATGGCATTCTTTTTTGCTGTCACCACTCCATTTGGAATTGCACTTGGACTAGCTCTATCACGTACATACAAAGAGAATAGCCCTCGTGCCTTAATCACTGTTGGATTACTTAATGCCACATCAGCTGGTCTTTTGATCTATATGGCATTGGTGGACTTGCTTGCGTCTGATTTTATGGGTATGAAGTTGCAAGGTAGCATCAAGCTACAGATCAAATGTTATGCTGCAGTGCTTTTGGGTGCTGGAGGGATGTCTGTCATGGCCCTTTGGGCTTGAGATTTGGCAGCCATTTGTGTTAGAATCAATGAGAATGTAAACAACAAACGAATAGACCAATTTAAGCGTGTTGTAATGTTCTCCTTCATGCTCAATGTTAAAATGTGGTGCGAACTGTTAGGTTTAATATATTTTTAACTGACGGTCTTCTTCAAAATGCTGTTGACATTAGTAAAATATATTTATAGATTTGTAATTGGCTCCTATTACTTATTTAATAGTGAAATAAATTTTAATTATTTATTTAGATACTTAATGAACATATCAGATTAAATGTTAGGGATATATAAATTGGTTATCTCTCTACCTATTAGGGTTATAGAAAACCATTTCTATCAAATTGTCTATGACAGAAAGAAAAGATTAGGAAAGACAAACTAATCTTTGATAGAAGTGGTAATGTTTTTCAATCCCCTCACAAAATTATGTCTTCTGCATCAGGTATATAATCCTTTCAATTTAATTATTTATAATAAATTATTTATTCAAAAATCTTATTTTATGTTTATATCATGAAATTTAAGTTTTACGTGTGATATTAGAACTTGAGTTTGAGAATAAATATTTTATCTATTAATGATTTTGGTAGTGAACCAACTAATCTTAAAAAAAGTTAAAAATCGTGAACCAACTTTTGACAAGAAAATCATGTGCAAGGCCTTGAACCAACTTTTCTTATGCCATCAACTTTTGAATCGTCTACACATAAATGGTTTTGTAATTCTCCATGGCTGTACCGATTTTTTATCTCCAGAAATTGATCAACAATCCAAGACAATCACGTGCACAAGTGAAGTCAAATCACAAGACAATCAAATTTGTCTTGGTCCATGTGCTGCAGTGACAAGAAACAACGTTGAAAGGCTTCTTTACGGATGAACAGAATAATTCAGCCTCCATTCATTAAAAAATAAAATAAAATAAAACGAATGGCTGTTGTACGCCTCTTCGTAGAATCGGAGCCAAAAATCTGCAAACAAAACCAACTTTCCAAACCCAACGCCCAACCTCTTTCGGCGAAATGGAATCATGGTGGCCATATTTCAATTAATGCTGAAATTTATGGTAATTATTTTATTTATTTTATTTTTATTTATTTTATGAAATATTATGATATATTTTTTATTTTATTGTCATATTATGATTTTAAAAATATTAATGTCATAATTCCTGTGACTTGTTAGATTTACGCGTGATATTAATATAAATGATTAGTTTGTTAGTCACCAAAGTGGGCAAACTAATTAATTAATTTTTTTTTTGTCATGTAGTAAATTATAGTCATTTATTTATAGTATGTTAAATACCTATTATTGTAATATGAATAAGTAACATTTATTAGTTGATAGAATTTTAAAATTTACCCAAAGGTAAAATTAATATTCTATGACTAATAAGCATTATGGATGATAATCAATTTGCTTGTCAAGTATGTTTGTGTATCCAAAGATACTGTTTTATTTGATGAGGCTTGTTTGACTATCTAATAAAGTTTGCATGGCATCAAGTTTATGATAATATATTGTTGAGTTTATCCAAAGGAAGCCTGCAATAGATTTTAAATGTTTAATGATTTGGATTCGATAATTTATTGAGTATTTATGTATTTGCAGTTATTTCCCTCCATTCACATGCTTCTTTTGTTACTGTATTTAATGGTTTGAATTTCTCTGAACGGTGCGAACAAGTCAATTTCCATTTAGGTGTTTTGGATCTTGACTTAGCAATATTGGAAAGAAAACCTGCTGCTATTATAGACACGAACAGTGAGGCTGAGAAATAAAACTATAAAGCATGGGAAATGTTTAATAGATTATGTTTTAATTTTAATGAATGACGATTGCTAACAACATTAACACTGTTATTCCACAAACTGAAAATGTTAAAGAATTCCTTAAACTTGTGGAAAAATGTTTTCATTCTACTGATAAGTCTCTCCCATGTACTCTAATAGCTGAGCTAACGACCATGAAGCATGATGGGTCACGAAGCATGCAGCAACATGTCCTCGAGATGACAAATATTGCAGCAAAATTGAAGACCCTAAGTATGACAGTTGATGACTCATTCTTAACGCAATTCATTATGAACTCGTTATCTCCTGAATATGGACCTTTCCAAATTAACTACAACACTTTTAAGGACAATGGGATATTAATGAATGGTCCAGTTTACTAACTCAAGAGGAAACGAGGCTAAAAAATCAAGGAGTTCATTATATTAATTTTGTGGGTCAAGGAGCAAGTAAGATTCACAAGTCAAAGGCCAAGAAATTTAAGAAGAAAGTACCTGCTAAAGTGACACGAGTTACTACTGATACTGATAAGAAGGAATGAAAGATAGATATGTGTCACTTCTGTAATAAAGAAACATTATCAAAAAAATTGTTTGAAACACAAAACTTGGTTCGAAAGGAAATGTACATCTAACTTTTTTGTATGTTTTGAACTATACTTAACTGAAGTTTCTTCAAATACTTGGTGGCTCGATTCTAGTGCTACTACTGATGTTTCAAATTTGATGTAGGGATTCCTTACAATCCAAACCATAAACCCAACTGAAAATTTTTTATTCATGAAAAACCGTAAGAAGATCCCAATTGAAAGCATAGAAACTTATCGTTTAGTGTTGAATACTGGTCACCACTTGGATCTAATGTAAACTCTCTATGTAATTTTAATTTCTTGAAACTTAATTTCTGTTTCAAAACTTGATAAAAGTGGGTTTACTCTTAAGTTTGAACATGGCTGTTTTAGTTTATTTAAATATAATTCCATTACTGGTTCTGGAATTCTTATGGATGTTTTATATAAATTAAAACTTGATGTTAATTTTTCAAAATCTCTATTTTCTATTTATCACATTGTTGGAATTAAACGTGGTATGATGAATAATAATTTCGCTTACTTGTGGCATAAGTGTTTGGGTCATATATCCAAAGAAAAATTAAAAAGATTAGTAAAGAATGAAATTCTTCCGAATTTAGATTTTACTGATCAAGGCATGTGTGTGGATTGTATTAAGGGACAACAAACCAAACATAGCAAGAAATGAGCCACAAGAAGTACTCCACTCTTTGAAATTATACACATTGATATATGTGGATCTTTTGATACTCCATCCATTGGTAGGGAAAAGTACTTTATCACATTTATAGATAATTTTTCACATTATGGATATATCTATTTGTTTAATGAAAAATTTCAAGCTATAAATGCCCTTGAGGTGTTTGTAAAGGAGATTGAAAAACAATTAGATAGAAAAGTAAAAATTGTACATTCTGATAGAGGTGGTGAATATTATGAAAAATATGATTAATCAGGACAATGTCCAAATCCATTTGCAAAGTTCTTCGAGAAACATAGCATATGTACACAGTACACTATGCTAGGCACACCTCAACAAAATGGTGTGATAGAAAGGCGCAATATGATATTAATTGATATGGTTAGGAGTATGATGAGTAATTTCAGATTACCCAAAACATTGTGGATGCATGCACTTAAAACTACTGTATATTTGCTAAATAAGATTCCTAATAAGGTAGTTCCTAAAACTCCTTTTAAGTTATGGGCTAAAAGGAAACCTAGTTTGAAGCACCTGCATGTTTGGAGTTGCCCAACAGAAGCATGAGTTTATAATCCACATGAAAGGAAATTAGATTCTCGAATGGTTAGTGGTTATTTTATTGGTTACCCAAAGAAATCTAAAGGGTATACATTTTATTGTCTAAACCATAGTCCAAGAAAACTGCTAATGCCAAATTTATTGAAAATGGAGAAGTAAGTGGGTGTGCTCAAAAACATATCGTTGATATTAATGAAGTAAGGGTTAATGTTCCATCACTCATAAATGTTCCAATATCCACATCTATATCAAATGTTAACCTAGTATTGGAAGGGTAAAATAATCCTAGGCAATATTTGAATGAAATAGCACCTCGTGAAAAAACTAACTTACAACCAACTGACATTAATGAACCATGCGAAATAGCTTTGATTAAACTTATAAGGATAAGAAGGTCAGCTATTCCTGATGACTATGTAGTTTATTTGCAAGAGTCAGAATTTGGTTATGGCATTTATGAGGATCCTATCTCATTTTCACAAGTCATAAAAAGTGATAAATTTGATAAATGAATTAATGCCATAAAAGATGAGTTGAACTCAATGGCACAAAATAAAGTTTGAGATCTCGTTGATTTGCTAGAATGATCTAAATGAGTCGGATGCAAATGGGTTTTTAAAACCAAACGTGACTCAAATGGCAATATTGAATGATATAAAGTCAGCCTCGTTGCCAAGGACTATACTCAAAAAAATGGCATTGATTAGAAAGAGATTTTTTTACCTATTTCAAAGAAAAACTCATTGAAAATAATTATAGCATTAGTGGCTCAATATGATTTAGAGTTACATCAAATGGATGTGAAAACTGCTTTTCTAAATGGAGATCTTGAGAAGGAAGTTTATATGGATCAACCTAAAGGTTTTTCCATAGAAGGAAATGGTCACATGGTGTGTAAACTTAAGAAGTTGATATATGGATTTAAACAAACTTCCCGAAAATTGTATATTAAGTTTAATAATAACATAACATCTTTTGGTTTTGAAAAAAAACACTATTGATCGGTGTATTTATCAAACAATCAATAGAAGTAAGTTTGTACTTCTAGTCCTATATATTAATGATATTCTACTTGTTGCTAATGATTTGGACATGTTGCATAAGGCTAAAAAAAATTTCTCTAAGAATTTTGAAATAAAAAATATGGGAAAGGCATCCTTTGTGATAGGAATTTCAATATTCCGATATAGATCACAATGACTGGTAGGATTGTTTCAAAAAGAATATATTGAAAGCATTCTTGAGAGATTTAATATGAATAAATGTTGGGAAATTTACAAAAATAACATAGTTGACCGTTGACTTTACAAAAATACCACCCTCTTTTTTTTCATTTGTGTTATAACAATTCCAGCCTAAAAAAGTCTACAATACCCCTCTGTTGTATTATAGAATCTGCGGGAAACCAACGCTTGAGAAACCATAGCTTGCTTCAAAATTGTCGTGTTAACCCATTCCAAACATTTAGAAAGGTACACACAGTAAGATCGAAAGGGCAGGGGCATCTCTTTACTTTAGCATTCATCCTAGCCAGGGAATTGAAGGAAGAATAAGCGAAAGGCTATCGTTAAGAGAACAGCCGCGACGGAGAAGAAGAAGGAAGCACATCATAACGAGGTCAGTATCATTTTGTCGATAAATTTATCATTTTATTCTTCATACGTAGTGTGTGTTGATATTGTATGTACGCATCTGAAATAGGTTGACTAAATTTCGTCGAGAAATTAGTCGGGCGGTGGTCGATGATAGGTCCAACCCTAGATATAGCGTTACTCGACCTCTTAAAAAGTCGAGTTTTAAGTCGATTCTTTAGTCGAGTCAATGGTTTGCCAACTGTCTAGTTTTTAATTTTTTTAGCAATTTCTATGTTTGGTCGAGCTATTAGTCGAGTAAAGGGTCGAGCCAATTTATTAAATTTATGTTTTTAAAACTTTATATTTTTGGTCGAGCTATTAGTCGAGTAAATGGTCGAGCCAGTTTATTAAATTTATATTTTCAAAACTTTATGTTTTTGGTCTAGCTATTAGTCGAGTAAAGGGTCAAGTCACCCATTCCATTCATCTACTTCGAATCTTCATCAAAATACATATCACCCGTTTCAATGGCAAGCCCAAAAGGAGAACCATCATCTTTGAGCAAGAAAGTGCAGGCTCACGAGGTCAGTCAAAATTTTAATACAAATTGTCATTTTAATCTTACAAATTCGTACAGTGCTGTTGAATGTTTGAATTTGTCGAGCAAATTATCAAGCATGTTCCTTGTGTTTTCTTTCATGTATTGCAGGAGAAATGGGAGATTGTAGCTCCGAATATGCATGAACAAATGAATGCTCTTGTCCTCGAAATAGCGGCGACAGCAGAGAGATGCCAACAATACACTGGCCGCTTAGAACATGGCGTCAAACATTTGAATAAGGGCGTCAAACATTTGAATAAGGGCGTCAAACGTGTTCAGAAGCTGACGGCTAAATTTGATGCTCGTGTTGAGAAGCTGAAGGCCAAAATTCAGCATTTAAAACAGGCCATAGGAAATGTTTCTGAAAACGTAGGAACTACTTCTGAAGAGGACAAATGTAGCGCAGTTGAAGACAATTGACAAAAAACTAATGTCAATTTGTATTTGTCTTCACTTTTATTTTAAGGAACATTTTAAGAAATTGTCATTTTTTCTTTTGTTTGTGGAACATTTTGTTGTTATTCAAGATAACTTATCATTGGTATATACAGAAAGCAAGAAGAGTTTTTATTTGCTCAAGTTTCTAGTTAGAGTAAATAATCGTGCAGGTAACAGGAACTCTGATAATTTCATAATTCTGCTTTAATAAATTATGGTCGAGCTTAGTGTCGATCAGGAGGTCGAGTTTTTTATTTGGTCGAGTTGGTAATCGAGTAAGTAGTTGAGTAGGAAATAGAAACTTTGATACTTTTGCTTCAATAAATTATGGTCAATTTTAAGGTCGAGCACATAGTCGAGCTGGAGACAGAAAAAAAGTCATAAATTAAAAAATATTGAAAAGACTTGTGTCTTCTACTGGACACTTTCTGTAAAGCTAACAGAGTACTCGACTCTAATATTGACTAAATACTCGACCTAACTACGTGCGCAACCTGCTACTCGACTGGATGCTGGACCTCGTGCTTGACCTTTTGCTTTGTACGATTCACAAACCCAGTTCAAAAAGGAAATAAATCAAACTAACTTGCAATATAATTCGATTTCAAACTAACCTGCAATATAAATCAAACTAACCTGCAATATGATGAGTAGTCTTGAACTGAGCAATCGACCAAACAGTCTTTACAACGTTGAAGTGAAGAGTGGGCAAGAACAGATGTGCTAGAGTCTGTGTTCTATAATAGAAGAGAGGGGTGTTGTAGTCTTTCTTTGGATGGAAGTGTTATAACACAAAAGAAAAAAGGGAGAGTGGTATTTTTGTAAAGTCAACAGTCAACTATGTTATTTTTGTAAATTTCCCATAAATGTTCTACAGGAGTTGTCCCAATACAAAAAGGTGATAAATTTAGTGTTATACAATGTCCAAAGAACGATGTGAAATGCAAAGAAATGAAATCTATTCCATATACTTTTGTTGTTAGCAGTTTGATGTACTTGCAAACATGGACAATACCCGATATAAGCTTTGCGGTCGGAATGTTGGCAGATATCAAAGTAATCCTGGTATGGATCATTGGAAAGTTGCAAAGAAAATGTTAAGATTCTTCAAGAAACAAAGAATTATATGCTCATATATAGAAGATCTAATCCATTAGCAATGATTGGATACTGAAATTCAGATTTTGCTGGATAATTGATAAGAAAGTCAACATTTTGTTATTTGTTTTTACTAGCACAAGAAGTAATTTAATAAAAAAGTGCCAAATAATCTGTCATTGCTTCATCCACTATAGAAGCAGAATTTGTAACTTGTTTTGAAACTACAATCTATGCATTATGGCTATGGAATTTTATTGCACGACTTGGGGTTGTCGACACCAATACTAAGTCGCTAAAAATTTATTACTATAATTCAGCATCTTTTTTCTTCTCCAAGAATGAAAGTACTTTAGAAGTGTTAAACATATGGAGTTGAAATATTTTGCCATAAATGAGGAAGTTCATAAACAAAGAGTGTGTATTGAACATATTAAGATGGATCTTATGATTGCATATCCTTTAACTAAAGGCTTACAACTAAAGACATTTAAGGAACATGTTCAAAAAATGGGTCTTGATCAATGTTGCTAAAATCGCGATTTTACTCATACATTTTTACATTTTTACGAGTAAAAATATAGAGTCCGATTCAACTCGTGTTTAAAATCGAAAAATGGTAAAATCGCATTTTGACTCATAAAAACGTTGAAATCATCCGTTTCAAACATTTTTTCTAAAACGAGGAAGTAGTTTGCGTTTTGTTAAAAACCCTTGAAGACTTTCAATGTTTCATCGTCCTTTCAACTCGTTGCCTCTGCATTTTCCTCTGCAGCAAATCAAACTCTGCCTTCACCAAAATCACACGTCATCGACGTCGAAACTTCATCTCCGAGCAGCAGCCCACGAATCTTGCGCTCGTGAAGTTTGCCAAGACTCTAACTAGACAAGTAATCCACTAATCCATTTGTTTATATAAAGCTACCATTGTTTGACACATATATATCAGTATCATGATTATCAATCATTGAGATTTATGGCAATGTATATTAGACTATTAGTATCATGATTATTTTTTTTTTGGTTTGTTGTGTGTGGATAATTCACATAAATGATCAGAACACCAAAGTTGACCACAACAAGAACGACAAACAATTAAATAATTTAAATCATCTTGCAACCACAATTATTAGCACATATAGGAGTCAAGTTGATAAGTGTAGTTGTATGTATGCTCAGTGGTGGGGTTATTGATCATCTCCATCACATTGCTTTTCTTACCGGGCATATAGAAAATTTCTTGTAAATCGAAGCCAGCAACTAGCAGCCAACCCCATCTCTATAACTATCTGCACATGTCAAATTGGGTAAACAGTTGTTCTGTTTTTGAGTTTTAACAATTATGTTTCCCCTTATCTTTATTTTCATTGGACTATGTGAAATTAGAATGAATTTGCTCCATGAAATAGTATAATGTCCTTTTGTAGTATCTTGCTGTTTGCTTTGTTTGGTTTTTACAAAAACAGAAATTCTATTGTGAGATTTTTGTTATGTAGAGACGTAAAGAGAAAAGGGCTACTCTTAGCTCTTGAGATATAAATGAAAATTCAGTTGTGGGATTACTGATCATTTCCAATGATGCTTCTCACTTGGAACATGGAAGAATTCTTTTGCATGTGAATCAAAGGTAGCACTCAGTAGCTAAACCCATATCCTTAAGCACATGCATAAAGCAAATTGTACTTTAACTTTGAGTTTTAACAAGTGCAATTTGCCTTATTTTGGTTGCTGGCTGGATTTCTGTTCTGTTTGCTGGATTTTTGTTCTGTTTGCTGTCTGGATTTCTATTCTGTTTGCTGGACTTCTGTTTTGTTTGCTAGCTAGATTTCTATTCTATTTGCTGGCTAAATTTTTGTTTTTTGCTAGATTTGTGTTCTATTTGCTGGCTGGATTTGTTTTTGCTTTGCTGGTTGAATTTCTATTCTGTTTGCTAGTTGGATTTATGTTCTGTTTGCAGGCTGGATTTGTGTTTGATGGATTTTTTTTTTTGATTTCTTCTTCTGTTTTTATTTCATGTAACTAGTTGGATAGCAATGAAGACAATTTGGATAGCAACGAAGACAATGTGGCTTTTGATTTTGTGGCAGTGGTGCGACATTTATTAATCTTAAAGATAGATTGAATGAACCTTTAGATATTTCAAAAGAAATAGAGCAAGGTAGCAATGATTTATTTGATGATGATGATATTGAAGAAAATGAAGATGAAGACAATGAGGATGATTTGAGCTTGGATAAGGATTTAAATCTTTCTGTTGATGATCTTTATTGATTATTGTAGTATTGCACTTGGAATATTGATGTTTTAATTTTTGTAAGTTGTAACTTTTATTATGCATGGTTGTTAATGAATTATGAATTTATGATTCTTATTAATTTTTAGGTGTGATTGATATTCGATAATATTCTCTTTTTGAAATTTGTGTACTTTTTATAAATTTGAACAAGTTTATAATTATAAAGTTAACATATATTATATATAATATATTTATTATATTACTTTTCATAATTTGTAAACCTTTATGATTTTACAATCCGATTTTCTGGACTCTCCACCGATTTTACGTGTAAA
The DNA here is from genome assembly GCA_020080225.1 of Gynochthodes officinalis. Classification (NCBI taxonomy): domain Eukaryota; kingdom Viridiplantae; phylum Streptophyta; class Magnoliopsida; order Gentianales; family Rubiaceae; genus Gynochthodes; species Gynochthodes officinalis. The sequence goes on from CM034617.1 coordinate 13,027,458, forward strand.
CTCAAGTTTAACAACCTTGGTCTTGATTGTATTGATAATTGACTGTAATGATGTTTTAACACTCTTGAGTTCAATAAAGGTTTCTGACATATTTGTAATTTTTATTGTTTATTATGATTGTGTATACATAATGTTATTAAATAAAAAATAAATATGTCTATAAAATATTATTGTGAACCTTTATGATATTTATATATCACTTATGATACCTAACATGGTAAATTACTAGTGTAGTAATATATAGAAGGGAGTATGCAATGTTAAAGTGTATGACCGTCATAACCTATATTATGTGATTTATTATGTTGAGATAAATTATGAAGATATTCAAAAGATTTGTTTTGCGCGCTTAATGTATACACTATTAAAATAAAGTTTGAAGTATCAGACCAAGTGGGAGAATGTTAGAATGTGGCCTAAATTGTTGGGCTTAATAAATATATATTAATAATTATATTCATATAGTTATAGATTCCTAATTAACTCCTATTACCTATTTAATAGTAGAACAAATCTCAACCGTTTATTTGGGTACTTGATGGACGTACGAGATTAAAATTTAGGGATATATAAATTGGTCATCTCTCTACCTATTAGGGTTACAGAAAACCATCTCTATCAAATCGTCTATGACAGAAAAAAAAAAAAAGGTTAGGAGAGAGAAACCAATCTTTGATAGAAGTGGTGGTATTTTCTCAATCTCTTTACAAAATCATGTTTTCCACATCAGGTAAACAATCCTTTCGATTTAATTGTTTGTGATAAATTATTCATTCGAAAATCCTATTTTATGTTTATATCATGAAGTTTAAGTTTTACATTCAATTCTCCTACAAAGTTTCAAGAAAGTTAGTTGTTTATTAGTTTCTACAACTTCCTCTGTCCCAAAAAAAAAAAAACAGAGAGAGAGAGTTCACTTTTTATTTTTTTTCCTAAAACAAATTTCACTTTAAAACTAAATTCATAAAATATATTTACTAATAATAATTACATAAATATATAATTAAAAAGTAAACATAAAAATTTATTCACTTAAAATTATATTGAATACATTGTAAGTTATTACTAAAAAAACGTTGTGCTCGTTTAAAATTGGACTTTTTTTTGAGAGAGGGGGATGGAGAGAGTATATTTTTATGGTGCATATATTTCTTTTACAAACTTTAGTTTCGTTATTACTTTTTCACTTTTTTTATCTTTTTTATCTTAAATAATTAATAATTTAAAACATTGTTAAAAAGAAGTCTAGGATCCAAGCAAAGAGTGCGAGTATAAAAATAATTAAAAAAAAAATTTGTTTCTACACAAAAGTTACAAAATATGTCATGTATACTTCTAGAGGTGACCAAAGCCGATTCCTAATTCTTTTAAAAATTCAATCAAAATCGAATTATGGAAGGGGTGGTTCAAGTTTGGTTTCAAAACTACCAGTTCATTATTCAATTTCAGTTCCAATCTTAGTTACAGTTTCACTTTCAATTATAAAAAAATTAATTTAAATTTAAAAGTTATAAATAAAATATAACTTGTACTTAAAAAATTATATATATAAAAGTAAAAATAAAAAAAGAACATATTTTATTTATAGTTTTTGACCGTTGTAAATTTTGTTGTAAAAAGAATATAAATTAGATTTAAAAGTTACAAATAAAATATAATTTAGATTTAGAAAAAAAGTATAACTTATACTTAGAATGAAAAATTAAAGAGAGAAAAGAGTACATTTTATTTATATTTTGAAGATTATAATTTGTTTCCAAAAAAATATAACTTAAACTTAGAAATTATAAAAGAAATAAAATTTAGATCTAGAAAAAAAAGGGAACTTGCATTTAAAATTAAAAATAAAAGTGAGAAAAAAGTATATTTTATTTATATTTATATTTTAATATTTATATTTATATTTTAATATTTATATTCTATTTATTTATATTTAATATTTTTAAAAATTTTCATCGTTCCAAGCTAAAACCAAACCTCCAATTTCAGTGTGGTTCTTCAATATGTGAAACCGGAACTAAATTGTTAGATCCGATTCTTAGAACCATTATTCGCTGTTCCAATTCACAAATTGGAACTACCGATTTAATTTCCATTCAGTTTTGGTTCGAATTGAAACCATAGTCACCTCTATATACTCCTCATTTAAGTATAAAACTAAATTTGAGTATATAACTAAGTTCAAGTATATTTAATATCAATAATCACATGAATAACACTACTTTTCTTCTAAAAAAAGAGTATAGTTTCAAAATATTTTTTTGTCTCAAAAAAAGAGTTAACTTTTATTTTGAAATTCTTATATTACCCTTAATATTAATGACAACACATAACTCAAACCAAAAAAAATAAGAATAAAAAAGTAAAAGTATATATTTAACTGTGCATTGAGTGTGTTGTACTTTTTTATTTTAAAAAAAATTATATTCAATAAAAAATGAACTTGTTTTTTTAGAATGGAGGGAGTATTTCCCAAGTTTAAAGAATTTGTCCGTTGATCTTCGCAAATCAACATTAATTGTTATAGTAAATACTCCAAAGTAAACAAAAAAAAATGATTTCAAAATTGAAGAAAAATAATAATGAAAAGGAATTGCCCGCATTTTATATGAGAAAGCTGAGACATCTGCAAGCTGAATTCAATATTTTTATTAGTGAATTACTAATAGATTGTTTTAAGTATATTACTTTTGTTTGAGTTAGCAACAACGAAATCAAAAATTTATTGATTTAGTCAGAGTCTCCTAACAGACTAAATTCAACATAAGAATTCAAGGTTTAAGTGCTACAACGAAGTTTGCACAAAATTTCGTACAAGTTATTTTTAAAAGCAATGATATTTGTAGAGAAAATTTTAATAAATTCTCATAATGATTGATGCACATATAGCAAAATCATACCCAATTTTTTTTTTTCAAAAGATAGACTTTATATAAGACTTTGTTGAAAACAAAGTGAAGATACAACATTGGTTCCCTGTACTTTGAACCCTCTTTGGCACTCAAAGTTGGCCAAAGCTCATACTAGTGTCTAGAATATTCCAGAAAATCTAGGGTGCTGACTAGTGGGTTTAAACTAACCTCCCTAGTTGAGAGAGGTTACTCAATCCACTCTATTTTCTGTTTGTATTCTTCCCTCTTCCTATTGTAACCACTGACCGATATCCTTCCCAGTCCTAGTTACGTATTTCCTACCTATGTGTTGACTTTATTGTATTCTAGCCATTCTTCCATTGCAACGTCGACCACCATCTTTTCCATCATCCATTCTCCGTTAAAAATCTATAAGTTCCTTGATTTCCATAGCATCCACAACAAGTACACGGTGAGTTGGCTTCTTTCCTGGCCTAGATAATTCGTGGTTACACCGCTTAGCTTTTGCCACCATCTTTCAAAGCTCGAATTTCTTCTCCTACATCATGCCATTGTACCTGCAAGTCGCCAAACTGCTTTTGCTCGCGCTTAAAAATACATGTTCTAAGCTTTTTCTACTCCCACACATTTGACATACCGTGTCTATCATCATTTTCCTCCTTTGCAACGCTTTCTTTGTGGGCAATATGTCATGACAACACCGCCAAATGAAGTGTTTTAGTTTGGCTTTTGTGTTTAGTTTCCTAAAGTTCCACATTGCCTTCCTCAATATCAATGGAGCTAGAGGCCCCATATTTCGCCTTGGTTGCCGCCCTGTTGAAGATGCCGATATGCAGATTTGACCGTATAGCTTCCCGATGAACTGTGGCCGCCATGTGAGTTGATCTTGGCTTCTGTTGAACCAATCTTTAAGTTCATTATTGCACCGCTTCTTGCTCTCAAACAACCGGAAATTAAATCCTCGTTCCATCCTTGGCCGTCCCTCTTCATTAGTTCATTCACCCACATTACTTGGCTCTTGTTTGGGTTGTTTTCCTTTGGCTTGAAACCTTTGTTGTCCGGAATCCATGGAGAATCCCATATCCATATCGATTTGCCATCTCCTACCTTGCACCTCATTCTTTGTTCTAGTACATAACGTACCCCCATCCATCCTTTCCACATCCACGAATTATTTCCCTTCGGTTCCTCCTTCATCAAGCCTCCATTTGGAAAATATTTTGCCTTGAGAACTTTACTCATGAGCAGTTGAGGTTGAGTTATGACCCTCCATAGCTGCTTTGCCATTAATGTGTCATTGAAACGTTGTATATCAAGGAAACCGAGCCCTCCATTGCATTTGCCTGTGAGATGTCTCCAATTCCTCCAAAGGAACTTTTTCTTTTCTTCCACATTGTTACCCCACCGTAATTGTCAGAATGCTACTAATTTTTTTGCATACTGCCAAAGGAAGCTTAAAACAACCCATAATATAAATTGGCAAAGCATTAAGAACAGATTTTATTAAAACTTCTTTACCTGCTTGGCTAAGAAAACGAGTTTTCCAACTATGGATTCTTTGTGTCACTCTTTCCACCACATAGTTGAAGACTTCTCTCTTTGATCTCCCAATATGCATCGGTAGTCCCAAATATTTGGCTTTGTGTTGTTCTTTCACTCCCTCAAGAGCATTACAAATTCTGGATTTGACATTTGCTGGTACATTTCTACTATAAAATACAGCCGACTTATCCATATTAATCTTTTGTCCCGAGTGTTGGCTATATCTGTCAAGAAGATCTTTTACTTTGTGTACTGCTCCAAGTTAGCTTCACGTAAGATTAAAGAATCATCGGCAAAGAATAAGTGCGTGATCATTGGCCCATTTTTACTCACTCTCATGCCATTATATTCCCCCCTTAAAGTTCCTTGTTTAATCATGTTGGAGAGGGCCTCTGAGACAATTAAGAAAAGGTATGAGGATATTGGATCTCCTTGTCTCAAATCTCTTGAGGTTGTAAAATAACCACATTTCTCTCCATTTATGTTTACTGACATAGAAACGTACTCACACATTGCATTATCCATTTTATAAACATGCTTGCAAAACCCATTCTTCTCATTACTTTTTTTAAAAAATCCCATTCCACCCTATCATATGCTTTAGCCATGTCAATTTTTAAAGCCATATAGCCTTTCCTACCTCTCCTCATTGAATGGAGTGTATGAAAACATTCATGTGCAACAACAACATTATCATATATTTGTCGATTAGGAACAAAAGCAGATTGGTTATGGCTTATGCATTTAGGTAGACATTCCTTGAGTCTTTCGGCCAGAATTTTTGATATGAGTTTATATACCACATTGCAAAGGCTAATCGGCCTATATTGGGATATAGAAGTCGGGTGTTGCACTTTTGGAACTAGAGTAATGAGTGTGTGATTTAGTTGTCTAAGCATTCTACCTCTTTTAAAAAAATCCTTAACTGCTATGCAAATATCCTGTCCCACCACATTCCAAAGATTTTTGAAAGAAAAGAGAAGTCATACCATCCGCCCAGGGATTTGTTTGGATTCATGTGGAATAAAGCGACTTTGATCTCTTCATCCTCCACCGGTTTGACTAAATTCGTTCATGGACTGTGTTATGGTGATTGGTATTCCTTCTAATGCTTCTTGCCCTCTCTCGAGTGTGGTTGGATGTAAATAGCTTCTCAAAATTATCTGTAATCTCCTCTGAATTTCTTCTCTTTTTCCAGACTACTCCTTGCTCATTCACTAATCTGTATATTCCATTGGCTTGTCTTCTTTGTATAGTGCTTGCATGGAAGAATTTTGTATTCTTTTCCCTTCCTTGAGCCATTGAACTCTTGACTTTTCTGCCAATACTTTTCTTCCTCTTTATATGCTTCATTCAATTCCTTTTCATCCTCTCCCACATCATCCAATCCCTTGAACCTCCTTTTGTACTCATTTGTTCCATCCTATATTTAATTTGCCGGATTTGCTTTGCTGAATTCTCGTTCGATCTCGACTCCATTGCTTTATATCTCTTTGGCATTGGTTGATTCGCGCGCATACTTGGTGCATTGCCGCTCCTTGTTGTGGAAGATGCCAACTACCTTCTATCATTTGTAACATCCTCCTTTTGAGTCCACCTTTGTCAAATGTGAACCTTTTTAATCGGCCGAGATGTGGTTCGGTCCATCACTAATAGCATGTGATCGTAAGTTTGCTTTTCCTTGTGGTAAACCTTGGCATTTGGAAACCGTAGTCACCATCGTGAGATGAAAAGAAGCGATCTATTCTTTCTTCTACATACCCCTCTCCTTCCCTATTCTTTCCCCAATTGTATTTTTATCCAGCCCTGCCCATGTCAGTCATTTCCATTGCTCTAATGAAAGCTTTAAAAGCTGAGCAACTGGTCACTGATCTCCTCCTTCCTCCCTTCTTTTCCTCCGGATCCATTATGTCATTAAAATCCTCCTATAAACCACCAATCTCAACTCTTTTTGCATTTTCCAAAAATTCCATTGCTCTTTTCTTTTGCAACTTCGCTTGCATATACAAAGATCGCCCACCACTTCATTGTTTCTCCTCTTGTTGACACTCCAAATTGAATTGAAAAGGAATTGGATATGCATCTTAACACTTTAATTGTTGGAGCCCAGCAAGCTAACAACTCTCCACTTTTTCCTTCCGAATCTATAACCTCCCATCTGCTAGAAATTTCACCTCTTGCATACCGTATTTACAAAAAAATTTCTCGCTTGGTTTCGCAATAAATAAAAGATCCAGGTGATGGAAGTGCACTGACTTTCAATCGGGAAATTGTAGAGGTCCACCCAAACCTCTACAATTCCACACACATACTCATTGCTCTTTGGGAGACCATTTGTATCGGGTCTCCCCACCTTTTCTGAATTTTCACTTTCCCGGTTCTCAAATCGCTTTCTTGTGTCGTTGAAGTGTAATAACCTCCCTTCGCTGTTTCTTGTTGATCCTCTCGTGTCTCTTATCCCCTATTCGAGAATTTCTATGAGTTTCAATTCTCCCTTATCCTTTCCGATCCGAATTCCTTTCTCGCCCGCTTCAGTTGCTCCCTTGATTATGGATTTTCGCCCATATCCACAAAGATTTTTTTTTGGATACCACCATCCTTGTGGTTCGATTGCCACCGTGATGCTATCAATAGTGACATTTACTAGTGTATTTTCTTCCATGTTGCGTCGATTCAAGGTCCTCTTCCATTTCCACTATTTGACTCGGTTTGCTCCATAAGATCTTAAGTGTGTTGTGAGTTTTTGTTTCCTTCTCCTCTCCTACCTCGTATACTCCATGGATCGGTTTGCCTTTACTATTTGGCTCATTCGTCGTGTACTCGTAAATTTTTGTTTGGCTCCATTCTCTTCTCTTGTTTTCCACAACTTCCGCTCTTACACCGTGGTTGATCTGCTCTCTTTCTTCTCTAGCCGAACCGATTTTGTGTTACTATCGCCTCAAGTCTTTTTCTAAACGCTCTTTTTGTCTTTGTTCAATCTTTCCTTTCCTAAAGCCTTCCGCTTTAATCCAATTCCCAAATTGTCCTTCCCGCATTGTCCCATTTCAAATCAACTTGTCTTATCTCAGCTTTTTCTCAAAATGGCCTACCATTCCACAATAGTGACAGAATCCTCGCTAATCGCTCATACCGAAGCGACCAGTGAGATTTTCCTTCTAGCCAACCTTGGTGCCTCTCATCAAGGGTTTTGTTAGGTCCATGGTGACTAGTAGCTTCAAATGTCTTCCTTTTTCACTTCCATTTTCTCGAATGAGGATGTCATGGATCTTTAGAAAGAGGTTGCCGATTCTAGTTGTCGCTTGCTTCAGACACCAATGGAGGGAATGTTCCATACTTGTGCCCATATTTCTACTTGCTGGAAAATAGCATCGTGGATGGTAATATCTTCATGCCACTCCTCGAATTAGGTACTATTGTTCAAAAGTCCAGACTTCCTTTTAGTACCTTTTCTCTATCTTCCCGGGTTGTGAATACAAACCGGAAAAAATTAGATCCTATTTCCGCACCTTGAACGGATTTGAGATCGGCCATATTGCTTTCATTGTATTTTTAGCCCCAAGAAATTAACTTTCTTCTCCATAAATCTTGCCAATCGACTTCGTTGTCCTTCTTCTTTGCCTCCAATAATGTCTCCCGTCACGATCTACCCTCTTCTTCATCCTTCGATAGATTGAGTCGCTTGACCAGCCTCAAGTTCCCGCTCTCTTGCCTCGCTTGTCTATGTTCCATTCTTTTCCGTCGTTGATCTTGCAGTCTTGATGTTGCTTTGTGATTCTAGATGTTGCAGAGCTTCCTTGGTTAGGAGTAATTGTCTGGGTTTAGAAGGTGTTTAGTGTAGGATATTACCGTTGTTTGCAGACTCAACTTAGAACAGTACTTCCTTTTTCAGAAAAACTCACTTCTCTCTCCTTCCGAGAGAGAAACTTTCACTTTCTCTCCAGGAGAGAGAAAACTAGCAAAATCATACCCAATGACAAGAGTAATAAGTGCTTAGTTTGGCCCTTGCCATGTAAACCATCACCCAATTATTGATAGATTTCACAAAAAATTTTACTTGGATATCATCACTTGACTTCCAAATTCTTTTACCATATCAGATTGGGCCAGCAAAGTTAATTTGGGCCTTGTGAAAATACTAGGACTCCCAATCCCACAAATGTATGTAATACCTCCCAATTGCACATTGGAAAATTAAATTATCCTTGATACTTGAACTAATAAAATAGTATTACCAACTGATTTAAACAATTTAGATTAACCAGAATAAAGTTTAGTAGTTATTGGGTTGGACTCGACCCTAAATATCACATCAAACCATGATAACAAGAAAAGGAGTAACTTTTACAAGAACTAGCAAAAAGAAATAGTATAAGCTATAGCAGAGTCCTAAACTCCTAATATTTTGGACATTATGTTTGTTGTTTGATTTCATTATTGTTCTATATGTCAACAACTATGCAAAAATCAATAAGCTGCCAAAAAGTTAGAAAATGTCGGCAATGATAGATTGAAGGGGTTGGTTAAATAGTTTAATTTTCATGTGATTCTTTACCAAAGAATAGGGTTGGTTTTTTTTTTTTTTTTCACTTGGAACTATCCCTACATTCACTGACAAATGAGTTCCCAACTCCCACTTACAGTAGGCTAAGAGACCCACACAGTCAGGTGCGGGACTAATGCTCCAAGCCCCAATGGAACCACCCCAATCCCATCAAGGACGTTAGTCAGGTTCGACCCCGAGATCTCACGGAGGAGTACCCCCCGTGTTACCCAGTGAGCCAGCCCCTGAGGGCAAATAGGGTTGGTTAAGAACACCCTTTTCATACATTTCGTTGGGAAATTTGCAAATATAGCACATTTGAGAGTACATAGTTGAAGAATAGCATTGGGTATAATTTTTTTACAACAATAGCAAGTCAACGTAATTTGACCAAGTGAAAAAACCTAAATAACATTTATTCTTTACTTCATCGTTTCACTTCACCCTTCTTCTTCATTCATTACCCATTCTTCTTCATTTTTTTATCGATTCAAACATCACATTTCACACATTTTAATCTTCGTATTTACTATATTGGGCATAAATTTGACAAAAATAATGATTCTTTGCTGGTTATAACTTATTTGATTATGAATTTTAAAACAAATACAATAAGTTAAAATTTTATCAAGCACATATCGAATACATGTCAAGTACACATCAAACATATGAATAATTTATGTGCTCGACATATAATCGACATGTGCTTGACAAAAACCCACAATTCCTAACCTCTTCAAAAACCCACAAACCCAAGAAACAACCAGCAAAATTTATTTCTTTAGTGTGGGGAAAATCCCATTCACAACTTACTGATTCTAAGTATGAATAAGCCCTTTCATGAGCTTTAGGGGGGGCTGGTTTGGCCGTAGGTTGTTGTGACCGAGGGCTAGAGCAGGGATTAATTGGAGCGTCTACATTCTGGGTTGAGGCTTATGGAGTTTTGCTTTGTTCAGAAAATGAGTCGTCTTCTCCAAGAGTAACCGAAAGGCTGGATGAAACATGTTTGGCTATTTTCTTAGACATTTCCTCAAGCAGCTTGCCGACATTCCTAGAGCTTGTTTGCTGGATATCCTTTTCGTCATCCGTGGACTCCCTATCATGGCAAACAGCTTGGGGGCACCAACATCCTTAACCATGATCCCAGACAAAGATTTGGGGCCGCAATTGTTACCTTATCATTGCTCACCCCACGGGCATGTCGTTCTTTCATTCAGCTAGGAGGAGAAATCAAATCACCATCTGCATGCTTGTGTTTTGGGTTCAGAGATGTGAAGGAAGCCTTTTTCTTCATACCCACGAGTTTCTGCATCTGGAAATCCAGAAATCATGGAGTAATTGAAGAAACCCGAAACGTGACCCGTTGGAGACCCACCAACCCAAAATCAGAGTTTGTTCTTCAACCGAGTTAAAATTCAAAGAATTCTTCAAAAATAGTTTATTCTTTAACAAATGGGTCCCACGAGCTAGGCTTCTACTTCCCAACTGCGACGGTGAGCACAGCGGCGTCGGCTTGAGGGTTGTGCTCTGGTGGCTCAATCGAGGAGTGCCATGATGATGAGCGATATAAAATTGTCGAGCACATGTCGATTTTATGTGGAGCACATAAATTATTTATATGTGGAGCACATGAATTATTTATATGTTTAATGCATATTCGATATAAATTCGACGTGTATTCAATATAAAATTATAACTTATCTTATATTTTTCAAAAATCATAATTGAATAAATTATAATCTAGCAAATATAAAGATTAAAATGAGTGAAATGTAATGTTTGAATCGATAAAAAATAAAGAAAAATGGGTAATGAATGAAGAAGAAAGTAAAGTGAAATGATGAAGTAAAGAATAGAAGTCATTTAGGTTTTTTCACTTGGTTAAACTACGTTAACTTGCTATTATTGCAAAAAAGTTATACCCAATGCTATTTTTCAACTATGTACTTTCAAATGTGCTATATTTGCAAATTTCCCCATTTCATTGTCATTTTATGATCCATACCAGATTTGATTGAAACTCTTGGTAATGCTGGACTAATAGATATATAAATTTGTTACAAGTTGAAAGACCCTTCAAAGGAAAAGTTTTGCCAACATAAAATGTTACAAGAAATATGAGAATAATCTAAGTCACTATTTTTATGCATTCCAAAATTAAGCTAAACTCAATTGCAGTGATGTTGCCATTGCTCATCAAACACTGTTCCAACAAAACAAAGTAATATGCTGTTGCAGTATGTAATATGCAGCCAATTTTCCCTCCAAAATGTAACAGTGTAGCTATGTTTTAGACAAGAAAAAAAAAATAGTATATGACTTATCCGGATATAAAAACAGAGCTAAACTCAAGTTGCCTACATTTAGACACAGGTAGCTATGACTGGTCAATTCTTAATTTGGAAGGGGTAAAGTAAAATAATTATTTTACCCTGTGGAACGCTCAGGAAAGATTAAGGGTCCCTTTGTCCTCCATTTTGAATATATTTATCCTTTAACACTGACAAAGATACACATAAAAGAATTAATAAGGGGCATATACGAGTTGTCAGATTGCTTAAATTTTCAGTTTAATGATTAATACTTAAAAGCAGATAAGTACATAGACTAATGATTAAACACGGTAGACAACACCGGTGTTGCAGCTAAGCAAACAACAATGATTAAAGAAGCATTCTCTCTTAATGATTCTTGGTGATTTAATTAATAATATTTTGCAGTTACCCTTGGTACAAAAAGTTTAGGTTAATCCACATATAATATACTCTCAATTGAAGAATTAAATAATTTAATTTGATTGTAAAATGCAAATAGGTTTGGCCCAAAGATCTTTATTACACAAGGGGGAAATGCATTGTAGTCTTTTGTCAATATTTGATACTATTACAATTCAACATTGAATTTTACGAAATAGACCCAAGATATATAAATCTTCTGTGTCACTAACAACGTTATATTTTCTTATTGGGGTGTTTTTATTGTTTCTTAGGGTCGAAATATTATTCATATGGTTAAAATTAAAAATCAATAGCAAAAGATTATTTATGATTCAAATCTTATCAACTACTTTTAAAGCACAAAATGCTCCTCCTCCCCTTCACAATAACCAAAATAATAGCAATAACAATAATAATTCGAAATGGTAGCAACTTAGCAAATAGGTGATAATTAGCATGACTGAAAACAAAGAGATAACAAGCATTCTACCCTCCAAAAAACAAATTTAGAATATAAAACAAATCGACAAACATTTTTTTCTTTCCAGGAAAACATGTGGAAAGGCATGTGCCCTAGTCATAGACTCATAGTCTCGTCGACCTAGTATGCAGGCCGCAGGCGAGTGTTTTCTGAGTGTAGGGAAAAAAAAATTATACGTTCAATGTATTATTATTAGTGTAATAATTTAATTATATAATTTTTTTATCTCTTATCATATAAATAGGTTATTTCTCTTAAATTATAAGTTATTTTGATTAATCGTATTTAACAGCATATCATACGTGGTAAAGCAGAATATAAAATATTTTCTTGTAAGTATACAAATATACTAGGAAATGCTTAATTAGTTAAATTGTTTATAGTCATTTAAAGTGTTTGAATAGAAATTATAAACTATGTTAGTAACACAATTAATTTTTGCACAAAACCAATTTCACTATTCAAGGTAGGCTGGTTGTTCATAACATAAGGCATTCCACGTTAGCACTACTGACGCCAAAACAAGCTAGAAGTTAATTAAGCCTAGTAATTTTAGCAGAAATTTTGGGTAGAAAAAGTGTCTTGGAGTGACACTAAAATGTATATTAAAGGGAAATTTTTTTAAAATTATGTGAAGAGAATTTGGTAGAAATTTTGAATTTTAAATCTAAATTTTGAAAAAAAAAGTGTTCGATTTTTTTTTAAGAAAAAATTAATTTTTTCTAAATAAATTTAATCCAACCTTCAAGAGTAGGTAAAATAAATGCCTTAATTGATAATGAGATACATAAGAGAAAGTTGCATATTAATCATTCAACTAACGTCCATGTTGGTTTCCGTTGACGTTTTCATCCCTTCACTGGTTCATTGTCAATGGAAACATCTTTGAAAATAGAATCCCTCAATTGATGCGAAGATTATGGGCTGTACGGCGGATGGTTGCGTCAACATCTGCCCAATGTGAATGCAAAACTTTCCTAACATTTTCTCCCATCACTAGTGGCTCAACTTGAAGTATGGGCATCGGAGAATCTTTCTTTTCCACTCATTAATAATTTAAGCTACCAAAAATAGTGGTTTACCAAATTACATTTTTTAATTTTTAGCTAATTAGGCGGTGACCAAATGGAATGCGTGTTGTCCCTATTAAATAGGGTGTTTTTTTGCTTGGTCCTTAGTTCGTCGGGTGTTTTGTTTTCTTTTGTCTTCATTTGGAGGTATCTTTTTTGTTAATTCAGTTAATATTGTTATTTTTTCTAATTTAGTCGGGCGTTCTCCTCATTTTCGGAAATGCATGTCTTTATAGGTTCGGTTTCATTTAGTACTATGAAGCTTATCTAACCGTTTAAGTTATGTATATTTTACCATTTTAACTATGTTATATAATTATCGTTTTCGAAAAAAAAAAGAAAAAGAAATCAATTCTTTAAAAGAAAAAAGAAAATTAAGTGGGAACGTACCAGATATCTTAAAAAAAGTATAATGATATATTCATTGGAAAATCATGGCTAACTTTTTAAGTAAATAATTAGGTATTAGTTGACATATATCATCAACTAGTGATCACTTTGAATATTTATTCATATTCTATCATTAGTATTGAAAGAATTCATTATATTTTTTTATCGTAGATATTATTATTCTGAAAACAAAAAGTAATGACTTTGATTAGATAAGGTTGACGTAGTTGAAATGAAAAAAAAAAAACATTCTTGATTAAGAGTGGGTGGATCTGCTTGATTATGTAATTTAGTACTTAAATCAAGTAGTTAAGATATTTTTATTTAATAATAAAATTTTAAAAAATTTAACTAATATATAGTAATATTTTATGAATACACAATAACCGGGCCACTGGATCCTTGAAAAAGGCATATTTATTCATTATTTTTTTTTTTGGAATTTTTAAGGAATGTGTTAGGTAATTTTTTTTTTCCTTTTTTTTTTATTAATCACAACAATCACCATAATGTTTCTATTATAACTTTTCACCAAAACTACAGCCACCTCATATTTTACATAGTTTAATTTTGACCTTATTTTTAATGGTGGTATAAGTATTTTTATCCAATTTCTTTTCATTGTTTCGTTCAACTTGGTTTATCTTTTATTTGTATTTTTCATTTTAAATACTTGAATATTTCAAATTTTCAGTATTCGCATTTCAACTGTCTATTTTTTATTATTACTAAATCAGCAAACAAATTTTTTATTAAACTATATTTATTGTAAATATTACCAAGCAATTCAAATTATAGAAAATTCCATGAAAGATCCAACTAAAAACAAAGGCCTTTATCACCCACTTCTCAACAAAAACCAACTACTGTAACTGAACATACCCATTTTATTTTTTTTAAAGTGAAATAATGAAACTACCAATTATATGCAAAGGAATAAAAACAACACAAAAAAAGAAGGAACTAACGCACAAACAACAAACAGTATCTGATGATGCTCTCTTCCCCTCTGTCTATCAGACAAAACAAAGAAAAATTGGTAAAGCTCTGTGGAGACACAAAGGAGCAGTTGTCAGACCAGGCTTCCACGCACCCCAAACACAAGAGAATTATTCAAATATAATATGCATACAGCCTCTGAGGAATCTGGAAAAGGGTTCACGTTAAAATTCTTGTTTGCTGGGGTGAAAGACCTGACCCTCATGGTATGGAACCTTCACTTCTTGATTTCTCACTATCCAATTGTCTTATGCAAGTCCATGGAGAATAATTTATTTTATATTAGAATGAATTTGTCTTTTTATCAATATCAATTTTTGTTTTCTTGAGAAAAAACTGAAATTCTGAGTATATTGAGTGATGGGTTTGACTTTGATGAACGAGGATGTTAAAGAGCGAAGTAGAATTGTGGTGAATGTTTGTGCAAAACTTTCGTTTGAGCTTTTCAGTGTTCTTGAGTTGTGAATTTTGGATCTTGATGGTGTGATCTTGCTAAATTTTCATGCAGAGATTGGGGTGATAAAGATCGAATTTTTATGGAGATTTGTGGGGTATTTTGGGAGAAAGTTTCCTTCCTTTTGGTGCTTTGAGGTACCTATTGATGGGTTGCTATCAGAGTATAAATTCAGGATAGGATCTCCGATACTACTTTTTTGTGCCAGATTTTGTGTGGTTTCTTTGATAATTTTGTAGAAGCAATTTTTTGTATTGATCAGTTGATGGGTTTTATACAGTTTTGAGGTTTATTACTGCTTGAAGCGGTAAATGATAAATAAGCTGTGAATACTTATTGAAAATCGTTTGTTAGCAATGATGGAACACACTGGGAATGGTGATGGGTCATTGGCAAATTTAGCTGAGATTGTTAAGGTTGAAGAGGATGAAGAAGAGTTTCGAAGCTGTTGTGAGGATGAAAATGAATTGAGCGAGAGGGAAGAGTTGGTAAAGCTGGGTTCTGAGGTCAATGATTTGGATGAATATTCTGTGAAAATGTATTTCAAGGGTGTATCAGTAGCTGTCCCTGGGGAGTCTGGTTCTGGAGTTTCTGGAATTGGGGTGGTTATGGAGAGGTCAGCCAATGTTTCTCCTATTCAAGTGCAGAAAAAGCTTGATTTTTATGTTGAAGAATCTGTCGCAAATTATTTGGCTTTGATGGATGGTTTAGTTGAAGCTAAACAGAATAAGATTATGAAGGTATTCGCCTTCACAGATTCCCAGATTTTATATGAACAGGTGTGAATTTCTTCTTAAAATATCTCCCATTTATGTGAATCTTGCTTTCCTTCCCCCTCCCCCTTTTAAACCCTGTCTCTTGAAATCTTCCATGTTCATTGATTTTTGCCAAAAAAATTGCTGGATGATAGATGCTTCTAGTTCCACTGGGATTGGAAACATGAAATTCAAGTTGTCCTGAAATAAAGCTGGTTCTCATGTAAAGATATTCTTCACTTTGATATAAAATCCAAGAGAATATCTTGAGTTCTGTTTCCAATCAGCTTGCTTTTTAGTCCAAGAGAAATGTCAACTAACCATTCTTTTTCTCCTTTTGGTTACTTTTGGTGCTGAATCTCAAGTCACTGATTGTTGCTAAATTTTCTCATTTCTCTATGATGATTGGTAATCTATTTACTGGGTTAAAAGCAATTTCATGAAGAAAAACAGTATAACTCGATTCAATCTTTATATTTGATGACGTACATGTCGACTTTTAGTTACCCAAACATGTAAGAATGTTGGGTCATGTTATTTGTTCTTCATAGAACAAAATTATCTACTTTTTCAACTTGTAACAATTTTCTGTCAGGTTTTGCACGGTGAGAGACTTGAGGATCCACTTCTAATGGCACTGAAGCAACGGGTTGCAGAACATATCGGTGGCTTGGAAACATTTACCCTTGATTTTGTCCCAGCAATTGATCTTCAAATTGCTGTAGGATTAGCCAGGGTAGCTATTGGAGTTATCTCTTTACCTCCTGAAGGAAAAGATTCAACACAGAGTTGCTCTATATGCTGTGATGAAAAGCTTTCTTCAATGATGATGACACTAAAGTGTTCTCACAGATTCTGTTCCCACTGCATGAAAAAATACGTTGAGGGAAAAATAAAATCAACTCAAGTTCCAGTTAGATGTCCTCAACTGAAATGCAAATACTACCTCTCAGCAACAGAATGTAAAGCCTTTCTACCGGTCATCTCCTACACATCTTTAGAGAAAGTCCTTGCAGATGCAAACATGGTCAACTCAGACACAATTTACTGTCCTTATCCTAATTGTTCAGTCCTTCTTGATCTTCATGAATATTTGTCATCTACGGCAAGTTCATCAAGTAACTCTGAGAACTGTTGCGTGGAGTGTCCTGCTTGTCAGAGGTTCATTTGTGTGGATTGTGGGGTCCCTTGGCATTCCTCAACAACTTGTGAAGAGTATCAGAGTCTTCCACTGGAGGACAGGGAGTCAAGTGATATTACTTTACATCATCTGGCTCAGAATAAGAGGTGGAGACGATGCCAACAATGTCGTAGGACGATTAAGCTCACACATGGCAGTTACCATATGAGGTGCTGGTAAGACTATTTTCTTTTAATCTCTTTTACAGCATCACTTGAGAATACTTTGAAGTGTCTCCTTAAATCAACTATTTGAAATATAGACATTACATTTTTGTGCACAAAATTTTTAGATAAATGTGATGCATTTTTGCACTATTTTTAAGACACGCCAGCAGTTTTAGTTTGTCTATAGGCTCGTAATGATTTTCCCCTTGATGGGATTGTTTCCACCCTGGGGGGCTGCAGCACTGCATAAGAATGATGTAGAATTAGATGTTTGCATCTGTCTAAAGATATGGAGCAGCTCACATACTTCCAACAGAAGAACGTTCATTTTCTTTTTACATTGCAATTACATTTCAGTACAATTGATAGCATCATTACAAAGAAGGCTGTATGCTATCAACAGATTTAATCCATCATCCCAAAGATGATTTTGTGACTAGGTTCTGTGCTTGAAGATTCTATGAGATCTGATCTTATCAAACTTTAAATTACTAGAACTGCTTTGCTTTGCTGGAGATTGTCCATATATGAGGACACAATGAAATCAAAGGTAGATAAATAGAACATAAAGATGACTATGTGACTTATACCATCTCTAAGCATGCCAGTTGCTTACAATCCATTAGAATTAATTTCAGTCAACTTCTAGGTGGTTTGACGCCATTAGGGCACATTATTGTGAGGGTGTGAAATATGGTTACCTGATATGGCTGAGATATTTTTTTTCACTTAAGCATCTTTTCTCAATTGAGGAAGTTTTGAATTTGGTGTTTCTCCTTGAGGATAAGAAAAAGTGGCCACGTGGCAATGATTCAGAGTTATTGCATATTACATGGCACTATTTCACTCTTGCTGCATTTGGTTTTCAAATTACCCTCGATATTATGTAGCCTCTTCGCAGTAGTAACATGCATAGAAATGAGTTAACTTCTATCCTTTCTCTGACCAAATTTCCTTAAATGTAGCTGTTAGATTACCATTAAGAGACATGGTTTTCTATTCAGAGCCCACCACACATTATGAGCTAATATTGCCTATAGTTATTACGTGTACACATTGTCATTATTGCATCAATACATTTGAAATTAGAAATGATATTTAAATGCATCAGATATCATTTCCTTCATACACAGCTCACTGAAGGAAAAGAACCTTTGTACACCAAATGAGATTGAGGTGAATGCCTTAGTAGTTTAGCTTGATTTAGCAACTAGTGCTGACAGACCAAGGTGGCCCACATGACAAGGATCTGTTTTGAATCACATTTTGCATATAGTAAGTCTGCTATTAGCACAATCTAATCACGTTTCAAGTCACAAGTAGTTGAACAGAAGACACTAGACATTTTCTGAAGCCACCTATAAATTATTTCGTGAAGGGGAGCTTTGGTACAATGGTAAAAGCTGTTATGTGACTGTGAGGTCACAAGCTTGAGTTGTGGAAACAGCCTCTTAGATTAATATATAAGGTAAGGTTGCATACATTAGGCTTTAGGGGCCGACCCTTCCCCAGACCCAACACGTATGGGAGCTTCTATGCGCTGGGCTGCCCTGTATCTATAAACTAGGTCGTGTTCTTTTCTTGAGCATATCTACTTGTATTAGTAGTGACTCTTCCAAGTAATTAAAATTTGGATTGGTTCAGGCTTTTGGTTGCAAAGACAGCATCTGTGCAATCTGTTGGATCCCAATCTGTGCAATCTATTAGCACAGCAGGTTTTCACCTGGCCAAGTATATTATTCAATAAAGTAACTTAATGTAGGCTAGTAACGTTATGAGTGACTTTACAGTTTTCAAATTCTGCTTAAGGTGATATTTGTTTAGGATCTTATGCAAGTCATTCAAATCTACTTTTGAATGCAGGACCTGCGACACCTGCTCTTTCCATTTTTATCCATTAGCTGCAAAATCCCTCACTTATTTTCTCTGACATGTTTTTACACACCTTTCTTTCTTCATGAACAATTCTTTCAATTGTCATTTCTTCATTTATACTTTTTTTTCCAATTATACTCAAAATATTCTTCCAAAAACAAAAATTTATACTCAAAAACATACTCCCTCTCTCCCAAGAAAGAGTTCACTTTCAAAAGGTTTTCTTTGTTCCAAAAAAAAGAGTCCACTTTCGAATAAAATTAGATAAAATTTCTATGTTATCCATACTAATATTAACAATGCAGGTCACAACATTAAAAAGTAAAGATAAAAGTGAAAGTTTGTATATTTAATGGTGTATTAAGTGTGTTGTACCTTATAACTAAAAAAAAGTTGTATCCAATTAAAAACGGACCTTTTTTTGGGGACGGTGGGAAAAAGATTTGGTTGACATTTATTGTGATTGATGCATAATTATAAAAGTTTATAGTTCAATCATTGCTAAATGTTTATATCATTTTTTTCAACTGCTTTTACTTTAGCTAAATGTAAATAACTAGCCTGATTTAGAGGATAGCATTGAACACTATTTCCTCAAACTCTTTCTCTTCAAGAGGATAACATGCCTCTATAATGAAGTTGTAGAGGGAATGGATTAGCATCCTAGCTCCCTCTGCTATTGCATGTTTTGGAATAATGTATTTTGTTTTAAGTTTCCTTTTACTCTTTCAATTGTAGAGGAAAACTGAGGATCTCTTTAGAAGATAGTAACTGAAGCACATTAGTGCTAGTCAGTTGGAGGAAAGTACTTGTAAATATTCTGATGGTTTACTTCAAGAGTATCTAGTAGTCTGCATTCATGGGTTGTAGTATTGTCTGCACACTCGTGCAGTGAAAATTTCATCTAGCATGTATGGAAGTTATGAATGTATTTGCATTGGAGTAACATGGAGATTGTGGAAAAACCATCTAAATTTCTGAAGTCTTTGAACATAACATAAAATTACGCAGGAATGCAATAGTTCATAATTTTGTACTCACTCTTTGTCAACATATCATGATACCTTTGACTCCTTGCATTTTGATGATCTGTGTATTTTATTTTTAATTGAACTTAGGATGAGAATTTCATGAGTTCAATAGAGATTTAATGCTCAGATGTCACTTATCTACAGGTGTGGGCATGAGTTCTGTTATTCTTGTGGTGTGGACTACAGTGAAGGAGAGCAAACATGTCAGTGTAGATATTGGAATGAAGATTATTCCGAAGCCTTGTTGACTCAACCTTCCCAAGAATACGAACAATGGGCTTGGGACTCATTTGACTTATTGCCATTGATGATGGATGCATATTCAGATCAAGAGAGATCACAGTTGGCGTTGATCCAGAGGTTTCTTGCTGGGGGTTTTGGGTTAACTGATCCCCTTCCTGAACAATCTCCACCCCGCTGTACAGACACCTATGCTGATACCATGAAGGACCTCCATCAGCTACCGTGGCTTGAAAGATTTGTTTCTGTCATAAGTGACGATTTCTATGAAGATTATATCCAGTAAGTATCAGAACATTGAACGTTCAAGCTCTCTCATCGAGCAGCAAAAGAATGCAATCAGGGGGCTAAAGAGCATCTCATTCTCTGACTCCCTGTAATTTCAGGAGACATTTGTATTTATGAGTTCTCAAACCTGAGCTGAGATGCCCAATCCTGAATTTATCATAAGTCCATGCATGAGCATGGTGATTAACTTTCTCCTGGAAAGACAAAGGTGAAAGAAAGAGGATTTACACAGACAAAAATATTCTTGACGAGTGAAAGCAATGAAAATATACATGTTCCTAAGATGATATAGAGACAATGGTTTCTCATTATCTGCCTATGGAGACAATGATATAAAGAATGGTTTCTCAATGGTTTCCTAAGATGAAAATATACATGTTCCTTCGGGTGGAGCGGAATTTATTGAGATGGATAGTACTGCATAAGACTATTTAGCCTTCTAATTATCAAGGAAAAAAAATAAAAGAAAAACTGAACTCCCTCCCGCGTTAAAAAAAAGGTGTCTTTCAAAAATTTTTTTGTTCTAAAAAAAAAAAAATACTTTTAAATAAAATTAAATGAAAATTTTATATTATCCTTAATAATAACTATTACTTATGATATGATTTATAATCAAATATAATGATAAAAAATAGTAAATTTTATGTTTAATAGGACATTTAATGTATTATATTTTAAGAGATTTCTATGGTCCATTTAAATTAACTAGACCATTCAGTTAATTGATAACCAATAAAATAAAGTCACCTGATATATTATCATGTCGTGAAATATGTTGAATTATTATTATATATTTCACCGAATATTATTATATGTTTTACTAACTTGTTATAGGAGATAAACATGTGTACTACTAACACTTTATTTCTCTTTCCTTTTATTTTCTAATCATTATTTGTTTAATCTAATAATAATATTGTTATATGTAAGTATTATTTTTTTTAGTATAGTAGAAACATATACTGTTAAAAATAACAAAATTAATTTTAAAATATTTGTCATTAATAAAAGAAGGAGATAAGGATTAACAATGGCAAAAATTATCAACATGTTGGTTTTATTTGTTCTATTTCATTTACATAGTTAAAAATTCTCGGAATTTACATGTGTTTGACAAGGGAAAAATCATTATAGTTTAACATAAAATATCAAGATTTTAGAAGTTAATTTTTTTTTAAAAAAAATCAAAATTAAATTATTATGCATAATTTAATACGTAACAACTACTCATAACATTGTAATAATTTCTTAGGAAAACAATCTATTTTTGGTACAACAAAAATTATTAAATCATATGTATTAAATATTGTACCATTGAATAATAAAAACTATATCATTCTTTTATTTAGTATCGTATGGTATAAAAAATCACCATTATGAGGATAAAAAAATTTTAAATACCATATAAATGAAATTATTCTTCATCAATTAATACATAATTGCCTATCCACCAAACTATAACGACATTTTTTAAGGAAAAGTTTTTATTTTTACAGTAAAATATATTGTACAATCAAACAATTAATATTGTATCATTTTTTGATATAGTATTATACGACAAAAATTTCAACAACATATGAATCAAAATATTTTAATACTATCAAAATTAAATTATTCCGAATGAATAAACATATAACAGCTCCAATTACACTAATAGGATTTTGTAGGGAAAATAATTTTTTTGTATAATAAAATGCATTGTACCACATGTATTGAATATTGTACTATCAAACAAAGGACATTGTACTTACTCTTATAAAGTGTTGTACAACATTAAAAATTAACATTGTAGAAATTGTATTTTTTTAGTATTGACCAAATTAAAGTATTAACATATCAATTTTTGAAAGTAAAACCAAATTTTCTAATAGCAAAATGCATTGTATCATATGTATTAAATATTGTATTATCAAACAATGAACATTATACCGTAATCTTAGGTGCCATTGTATGGCACCAAAAAAGTAATTGTGTAGGAATTGAATTTTTTTTAAGTATCATAAAAATTAAATTATTAATGCGTCAAATAATACACAATTACTACTTATCATAGTATAAAATTTTAGTTTGGAAAAATAAATTTTTTAATAGCAAAATATATTGTACCACGCACAGTGAATATTATACTGTCAAACAATGAACATTGTACGATAATCTTATATGGTACTGTACAGTATCCAAAATCAACTTTGTAGGAATTGGAAATTTTTTAAATATTATGAAAATTATACTATTAATGTGTGAATAAGCATATAACGATTATTCATTGCATAGTAAGGATTTTCTAAAAAAGAAAATTTTTGTACAACAAAACGCATTGTACCACCTGTATTAAATATTGTATAGTCGAACAAAGGACATTATACTTACTCTTATAAAGTTTTGTACAACATTAAAAATTAACATTGTAAAAGCTGTAATTTTTTTAGTATTAATGAAATTAAAAAAATAATGCATCAATTTTTTTGCAGGTAAAATCAAATTTTGTAAAAGTAAAATGTATTGTACCATATTTATTGAACAATGTAATGTCGAACAATGAACATTGTACTTTAATTTTAAATAATACTATACGACAACAAAAAATAATTGTGTAGGAATCAGAAAATTTTAAAATATCATTAAAATTAAATTATTAATGCGTAAGTTAACACACGATCACTACTCATAATAGTGTAACAATTTAGTTGGAAAAGATGAAATTTTTAATAGCAAAATGCATTATACGACATGCAGTGAATATTTTACTGTTGAACAATAAACATTGTTTCGTAATCTTATATGCTATTATATGGCACCCAAAAATAATTGTGTAGGAATTTTTAAATATTGTTAAAATTAAATTATTAACACGTTGGTTAATGCACGATCACTAATGACAATGTAACAATTTAGTTGGGAAAGATAAATTTTTTAACAACAAAATGTATTATGTCACACGTAGTGACTATTATAATGTCAAACAATGAATACTCTACTGTAATCTTATATGATATCGTACGATATCAAAAATCAGTTTTATAGGAATTGACATTTTTTTAAATATCGTGAAAATCAAACTATTAATATGTGAATACAACACATAAACAAAATTAACTTTTTGTACAACTAAACGCATTGTACTACTTTATTGAATATTGTATCATCGAACAAAGGGTATTGTACTTACGCTTATAAAGTGTTGTACGATATTAAAAATTAACATTATAGAAATTATGATTTTTTAAATATTTATGAAATTAAAGTATTAACACATCAATTTTTGCAAGTAAAATCAAATTTAGTAATAGTAAAATGTATTGTAGCACATGAATTGAATACCATACTGTCGAACAATTAGTATTATACCATAATCTTATATGCTACCATAGGGCACCAAAAAAAATTGTTTTAAGTATCATCAAAATTAAATTATTAATGTGTTAGTTAATATATTGCCACTACATATTAATGATAATGTAACAATTTAACTGAGAAAGATGAATTTTTTTTAATAGCAAAATGCATTGTATCACGAGTAGTAAATATTGTATTGTCGAGCAATAAATGTTGTCCTGTAATCTTAGATGCTACTATATTGCATAAAATTTTTTTTTAGCAATTAGAAATTTTTTTATGTATCGTCAAAATTAAATTATTAATGCATCAGTTAAAACACGATCACTACTAATAACAATGCCACAATTTAGATTAGGAAGATGAATTTATTTAATAGTAAAATGTATCTTACCATACGCAATGAATATTGTACTGTTGAATAGTGAACATTGTATCATGATCTCAACTATTATTGTACAGCACCAAAAAACAATTGTGTAGGAATTAAAATTTTTTTAAATATCATTAAAATTAAATTACTAATGCTTTAATTAATACACGACCACTACTCATGATAGGGTAACAATTTCGTTGGGAAAGATGAATTTTTGTAACTACAGAATGCATTGTACCACACGCAACGAATATTGAACACTGTGTTGTAATCTTATATGGTATTGTGCAATATCAAAAATCAACTTTATAAGAGTTGAATTTTTTAAGCATTGTGAAAATTAAATTATTAATATATGAATAATTAAATAATGACTACCCATTACACTGTAAGAATTTTTTGAAGAAATAAATTTTTTGTACAACAAAACACATAGATGAACAATCATACTTGCTAAATGCAGATATCACAAATTTCTTATCAGTGATTGTACTTGAAATGATGGAAAACTCATTGTGCCATCACTAATTAAGAATGTACTTTAAAGTCATTCACATTGTATTTTCAAATTATTAGAATTGTACCATTTTAAAAATAATACAATGGTTGATTGGGGAATAGAGAACTTAATCTCTAGTCCAGTTTTAAGAATAGTGTACTCGATAGTTACAACTGCTTAAAACATTGTACTACTAACTATTAATTTTAAAATCAAAATATTATATAAGCCAGTTAAAAATTATGTAATATGTTTTTGTACCACCGCCAATAAAGGTTGTACCTTTTGATTGCAAGTATTGTACTTGTTGAAAAATATTATTGTACCACTGTAGAAAAATATTGCACTACCGCGATAATTAATAAATTAATTCATAGCTTGGGTTTTGGAAAAAGATAGATGAACATTTATACTTGTGTAAATACCAATATCACAAAATCATGATTAGTGATCGGATTTGAAAGTGATGGAAAAATATGTTGTATCATTATTAATTAACAATATGCTTTTTAGTCATTCATATTATAATGTCATACAATTAAGATTGTACGATCCGAAAAATAGTATAATAGCTGACAAAAAAAATTAATTTCAAATCCTATGTTAAGAATAATGTAGTCGATAGTTACACCTATTTAAAACATAGTACCACTAATGCTTAATTTTAAAAGATAAATATTACATATGACAGTTGAAAATTATGTAACATGTTTTTGTATTACTGCTAACGAATATTGTACCTCTTGATTGTTAATATTGTACTTGTCAAAAAATATTATTGTACTACCATGGAAAAAGTAATGTACCACCATGATAATTAATAAATTAATTCATAACTTGAGTTTTGGACATATATAGATAAACAATTACACTTGTATAAATACAAAAGTCATAAAATTATTATTATTGGCTGCAATTGAAAGTGATGGAAAAACTCATTGTACAATCACTAATTTAAAATGTATTTTATATCATTCACATTGTACCATGAAATTATTAAAATTGTACCATCTAAAAACAAAGTATAATCTCTAATTGAGGAATGGAGAAATTAATCTCAAATTTGGTTTTAAAAATAGCGTAGTCAATAGTTATGCCTATTAAAAACATAATACAACCAACAAGTAATTTTAAAAGTTAAATATTACATATGGCTGTTATAAATTACATAACAATTTTTTGTATTGTTACTAAAAAAGATTGTACCTCTTGACTGTAAATATTGTACTTGCAAAAATATATTATTGTACCATTGGTACCAACGCAATAATTTGAAAATTAATTTGTAACTTAGATTTTGAAAATAGATAAATGAATAATTACACTTAGATTTTGAAAATAGATAAATGAATAATTACACTTGCGTAAATACAAATGTTATAAAATTATGATTAGTTAATGGATTTGAAGGTGATGGAATAACACATTGTACCATCACTAATTGAAAATGTATTTTCTAATCATTCATGATATTGTATCGTTAAATAAATAAAATTGTACTATACGAAAAAATTATACAACGGCTAACTGAGAAAAATCCCAAATCCTTGTATTAGAAATTGTGTACTTGATAATTACACCTGTTTAAAATTTTGTACCATCAACGACTAATTTTAAAGTCTAAATATTACACATGACTGCTATAAATTATGTAACATGTTTTTGTACTGCCACCAACGAAGTTTGTACCTCCTAATTGTTAATATCATACTTGCAAAAATATATTATTGTACCATCAGTACTAGCACGATAATTTGAAAATTAATTCATAATTTGGGTTTTGGAAACAGATAGATGAATAATTATACTTGCATAAATACAAATGTCACAAACTTATGATTAGTGATTATAACTTGAAAGTGATGGAAAAAAACATTGTACCATCACTAATTAAGAATGTGCTTTCTAGTCATTCATATTGTATCATCAAATAATTAAAATTGTACCATCTAAAAAAATAGCACAATGGATGAATGAAAAATGAAAAAATTAATCTCAAATCCAATTTTAAGAATAATCTACTCGGTAATTATATCTGTTTCAAATATATTACCACTAACTATTAATTTTAAAAGTTAAATATTACATATGTCAATTGAAAATTTCTTAATAGGTTTTTGTACTGCCACAAACAAAAATTATATCTTCAGATTGTTGGTATTGTACTTGTGAAAATATATTATTATACCACAAGGGAAAAATTTTTATGCCACTATGACAATTAATAAATTAATTCACAGTTTTTGTTTTAGAAATATATAGATGAACAAACATATTTGCATAAATACAAATGTCACAAAATTCTAATTAGTTATTGAACTTGAAATTGATAGAAAAACTCATTGTACCATCACTAATTAAGAATATATTTTTTAATTATTCACATTGTACGTTCAAATAACTAAAATTGTATCATCCAAAAAGATAGTACAATCGTTGACTCAAAAATGAGCAAATTAATACGAAATCAGGTTTCAATAATAATATATTCGATAATTACCTCAATTTAAACTATAATAGTGCCAACTATTAATTTTAAAAGCTAAATATTATATATAGTGGTTGAAAATTTCATAACAGATTTTTGTATTGCTACTAACGAAAATTGTACCTCCTAATTATTGGTGTTGTACTTGTAAAAATATATTATTGTATCATTGGATAATGAATAATGTACCATCTTCTTATATAATATTGTATGACATCAAAAATCAATATTGTTAAAATTTAAATTTTTTGAGTTTCGTCAAAATTAATATATTACGAGTGTAACATGTGCATATCATATTGTAAGGATTTTCCGGAAAAGAAATAATTTTTATAGTAAAATGCATTATATCATATCAATGGAACATTGTACTTCCAGTATAAAAAATGAACATTTTAGAAATTGAAAATTTTTAAGTACAACTAAAATGATGTATAAATTAATACATAATAACTACTAATCATATTCTAAGATTTTTTAGGAAAAAAAATCATTTTTTTTGCAGCAAAATAATGTCCTATACCAATTGAACATTGTATGTCAAAAGATAAATACTGTTCCATCCTCTTATATGGTATCATGTGCCATAAAATCAAGATTGTACTGACAAATCCCCCTACTGAGCCATAAAATCAAGGTTGGTGTGGTGGGTGAGCGCATAACCGTAAGGTCACGAGTTTAAATCCTCCTGGTAACACCTTTTTGGTTTGGTTGAGCTCGTCCCACAAGGCTTGCCTAGTGCGGTCTATTTCTCCTATGAGAGTTTGCGGGCTATTCCACAGGAACATTTTTGGTTTGGTTGAGCTCGTCGCACAAGGCTTGCCTAGTGCGGTCTATTTCTCCTGTGAGGGTTTGCGGGCTATTCCACAGGAACAGGGTTTACCCAGTGTGTAGGTCTATTTCTCCTGTGAGGGTTTGCGGGCTATTCCACAGGAACAGGGTTTACCCAGTGTGCACCTTTGGGTAGCGGTTGCGGGTTATTCTACAGGAGCGGGGTTTATCCAGTGCGCACCTTTAGGTAGCGGTTGTGAGGGTTTGCGGGCTATTCCACAGGAACAGGGTTTACCCAGTGTGCACCTTTGGGTAGCGATTGCGGGTTATTCCCTTTACCCAGTGTGCACCTTTGGGTAGCGATTGCGGGTTATTCCACAAGAGCGGGGTTTATCCAGTGCGCATCTTTAGATAGCGGCTGTGGGTTCCCTTGTCAACAAAAGATTGTACTAACAAAATTTTCTTGGCAATGTCAAATTTCAAGTATTATGCTGTAAAATATTGTGGTATTTCTTGATCACCAAATTGTGGAGATTTTTGTTAAAAAATATTTTTAATTATTAACTAAAACTAATATATGTAAAACCTCACTTGTAGAATGTATTGCTAAAAATAAAGATTGAACCGCAATTTTATATTTTATTGTCCAACAACCAAAATCAATATTATACTGACAAAATTTTCTTTTCATTGTCAAAATTCAGGTATTGTGCATTTAAATATTATAATATCACCTTACCACTTCTTAAAAAAAAAAAATCTATTTTGTATTATTAATCAAATTTATTATAATGCCACACTTGATTAATCACCTTTTTTTTTTTCCAAAGTTGTGAACTGTATTAACTTCATGAAAGTTAATGAGTACATAGAAAGTCCTCTAAGTGGACTATTCTTAGCACTGAAACAGGCTAAGACTTACTGACAACATGTCACTGAAATATCCTAGTTCTCCCACAAAAGAACACTACATCGGCATCTAGGCAAATGCAGTATTACCTCCTTGTATAGACAAGATAACAAACTCTACCTCTACCCCTCTAAACATAAAAATTTTGGCAGTGAACAAGTCCTAGTTCTGAAATAGCAGAAACCAACCCAATCCTGTATATGACACCACACCAGCAGGCCAACATATAGAACAACAAACGGAACTAGCAACAAAAGGCAACAATAAAAACTAACAACAAAAGGCAATATGAACATGAATATAAAATCGAAACCCTTGGAAGCAAAATACAGCTACCATCCCTTATAGCTGTTGTTGTTGTCGGAATTCCAGCCATTCCTCTTGTACCATTGCCACCACTATACGCTCTCCCATCCAATCTTGCTGAAAAACCCACAAGTTCATACTCTTCCAAATCATCCAAAGAATATATGGCTGAAAACATCACTCTTTTATGCAAATGTTTTTTGGTTTTTTGTTTTTTGTTTGTCAAAATGTTGTCACACTTTCCTTTGTGATTAAAATAAAAAATCATGAAAAACATATAGCCTATTTTTAGGCTATTGTAATTACAATAAAATTTCTACCGTTATTAATTTTTTTTTTTTTAAAAAAAAACAACATAGGCGGCGCCGCGAGTTTCCCTGACAACCCGAATTTGCCTTACAAGTTACAGCGCCATACTTGCCGAACATATCGTACAACTCTTCGCTGCTTATGTTGAATGGAAGGTTTCGAACGTAGAGAACCCTGTTTACTTCTGGCGGCAGCCTTGTGTTGCCCTTTCTGAAGCTGATTGCCGCCATCTACGATTTCGCCGGTGGCGGTTGGGGAGGGTTGGTGTCGGTTGGTGGCAGTGGTTAAAAAGATTTTGTTTTCCCAAAATTGAATACCCTTTGTATTAATTATCACAGGAACCACAAGGGACGACCATCCATCAAACATAAGGTGTTTGATCTTTCTCCGATTATGAAGAGGAATAGGTACTGAAGTATTGAATTTTGGAAATATCTCAATCCGAGATACGCAAGGATTATATTATACTACCACAAAATTAGAATTCAAATACGACAAAGAATTAAGAATGCTTCTCACTAATTTACTTTTTAGAAATTCCAAAACCAACAAGGATTCTTAAAAGACAATGGAGGCTTGCTCAACAACTTCTATAAATATGAGACCAATCTTTCTCTCCCATTATCATTATTCATAATACTATTCAAAGAATAAGTTCAGAACATCGTCCAACAGAATTGGAAAAGTCAAGAAAAGATTCAAAGCACAGATAGATGGAGGAAAGAGGGCGGGGTTTCGCAGGGAGAGAATGGGTTAGTAGAGAGCCAAAGAGGATGGGGACCCAAAATCAAGGTAGGTGCAAACCATTTGTTCTGAAATTGTTGAACCAAAGAATTCTAGGTTAATTGGTCTCATGCAAACTAATTAAGGCAATATTTTTGTTTTGAGATTTTGATTTAATAATTGTGTAATGGATTTTCAAGTTTCAATGTTTTTTTTTAAGTAAATTTTTTGTGATGATATTGACACCTCGTTATTTATTATTAATATGATTCTTTTATCACAAGATACACAACGAGAGTGATTTCATACATTTAAAAATAAATCAAATATAATTAGTGTCTTGTAATTTTTTTTCCAAATTATTTTTAAGGTTTTTAAGTTTTAATATTTCCTAATATGCACATGGTGTCTTTCTCAATGTGGGCGTTTCTTTTTTTGTTTGAATTTTTATTCGCACAGTTAAAGGAAGTACGATGTATGAAAATATTGGCACAAGTGGACGAGGCCGCGGAATAAATGGTGGCTGGGATAAAGGAGAAATTTACGAGCAGTATCAACCGACATGGGGATATGGCAACCAGAGGGGTCATTACCAATATGGTCCACAAACGGGTTGTTCTGAGCACAATGAACAACACAGTTGGAGATATGGCTTCCAAAATGGTGATTATGACCATCATCAACGACAGAATTGGGAATATGGCTCAGTTAGGAGTGGTGGTAACGGTAGCAGTTTTAATAATGGTGGG
This sequence comes from Gynochthodes officinalis, assembly GCA_020080225.1. NCBI lineage: Eukaryota > Viridiplantae > Streptophyta > Magnoliopsida > Gentianales > Rubiaceae > Gynochthodes > Gynochthodes officinalis. Next base: position 13,058,527 of record CM034617.1, read on the forward strand.
TTCAATGATGAGCATAATCAACAGAGTTGGAGTCGTGCCTGGGGTAGAGGTGGGAATGGTAGAGGTAGAAGTGGTCGAGGACCCTGTCACGCTGGTAGGACAATGAAGCAGCATCAGCAGAGTGGTGATGGTCGTGATATTTGGGCCGGTAAATCACGGGGTGAATCTTCTTCATCATCAAATCAGGAGCGCAAAAGTGCTTATCAAACTGTTCCTACTGGTACTTTGATTTTCTTTTATTAGCGTAATTTTTCATTTATTCATTTCCTGTTTACAGCTTGCTATTTGCCCATTAACTTATCTCAGTAAAGTTAGTATTAGTGTGCTGCATCTACATGTTGTTATATTCGGCTAGTGTTTTTATGTCCCTATAGTAGTACTTAGACTAGGCTTCTTGATTTTTCAGATCCTGAGGAGCTTAATGTTCAATCACGGAAGATATCAGAAAACAAGGGGCAGCTGTTACCTTCTGCAGACAACAAAATTGTACCCATGCGAAGGCCCGACAGGGGAACTGTTGCTTTTAAATCAGTCAACCTTCTTGCTAATCATTTTCTGGTCAAATTCGACTCTACTTGCACTATCATTCATTATGATGTTGATATTAAGCAAGCTGGAAATCAATCCTTTAAAAGATCAGTTCCCAAGGCTCTCACGCGATTGATCAAACACAAGTTATTCTGTGACAAATTCAAGAACTTTCCGAAACATGTGGTTGCTTATGATGGTGAAAGAAACATATTTAGTTCTGTTGAACTGCCTACTGGGGAGTTCAATGTGGAATTCTCTGTTGCGGATGATGTGGTTGCTCGCTCCTATACATTCACAATGAAAAAAGTAAATGAGTTGGAGCTGTCCAAGTTGAAAGATTACTTAGGTGGAAATCTTTCTTACATTCCTCGTGATGTACTACAGGGCCTGGACTTGGTGATGAGAGAAAACCCTTCAGAGTACAGGATACCAATAGGTCGAAGCTTCTATGGAAAGAATTACTTAGAAAGAGATGATCTTAGATGTGGGGTTGCAGCATATAGAGGCTTCCACCAAAGCTTGAAGCCTACATCACAAGGACTTTCCTTGTGTTTGGACTACTCAATTTTGACTCTTCGTAAGCCTTTGCCTATTATAGAGTTCTTGAAGGAGAGTGTTAAGAATTTTAGAGGAGCACATGATGTAATGAGAATGAGAGATGAGGTTATTAGAGCATTGAAGGGACTAAAAGTAAGAGTAACACATCGTAACACCATTCAGAAGTACACTATATCAGGCCTCACTCAAAAAACCTCGCGCGAACTTTCATTTGATATTGTAAATCCTGGTTCCCAGACTTTACCTGGGAAAATCGGCATTGTGGATTATTTCTGGCAGAGATATCGGAAAGAAATAAACTCTCTGGATATACCTTGCTTAGATCTTGGGAAAAAAGGGAAGAATAATTTTGTTCCAATGGAGTTTTGTGTTTTGGAGGAGGGACAGAAGTATCTGAAAGAGCGTTTGGATAAAGGACGGGCCGACTTTGTAAAGAGGATATCACTGGCTTGCCCAGAAGAAAGGAAGAGTACAATCCGTGCAATGGTGCAAGCTGATGATGGACCTGGCGGGTATGCATTGTTTGAGCAAACCCTTATCTTATGTTGCCTTTTTTATTTTTATTTTCTGTTGTTCCTTTTTATCTATTGCAGCATCATTTCAAACACACACACGAACATTATATCGAAGGTTGTTCAATCACTTGTCGTGCAACTGTGATTATGAAAATTTAGTCGATTGAGTATTGTCAAGCTTGTGCCATAAGTTAAAATGTATTAGTTGGCTGTTCAATGTATAGTTTATTTCTTGTTTACTATTTCATGTTTATTATCTCAACTGTCGCTACTTTTGTTTCCTTATAAGTAAATTGTGTCACGCTGTAGGAAAAATGGTCAAATATTTTGTCCTTACACCTTCTCCAAACTCCTCTTTTTCCCTCTTTTCGTGTGGCATTTAGGAAGTGTGCCTGTTTAGCAAATATTTACATGTCATGTTAGTATGAATGTTGACACCGAGTGTTTTTGAAATGATATGAAATGAAAATATTCTGATTTGGAAGCTGTTGCAATCGTTTATTATTTAATATTTCTTCAAAATTGCCTGTGAACTTGTGTATCTGATATTATTGATGACTCAGCTGGTTTGGTTGCATCGATTAATATTTTGTATTTGTTCTTTTTATGACAACAACTCATTGACTTTCATTACATGGTGCAGAATCGTTGCAAAAAACTTTCAGATGGAGGTTGAAAAATATATGACATCCATTGAAGGTCGGGTCCTTCGTGCTCCTGAATTGAAGCTACGTGCTGCAGATGGCAATGTACATTCATTGACAGTTGAACAAGACAAATGCCAATGGAACCTTGTTGGGAAAGGTTTGGTTGATGGAAAACGTGTTGAGCGTTGGGCTTTGATAGATTTTACATCCACTAGCCCTTATAAACTTCCAGTACAAGAGTTCATCAGGAAGTTGAGGAATCGTTCCTGGAATCTCGGAATGAAAATGGAAGATCCACTTGTCTGCCACTTCACTGGAATGCATGAGTTCTCTTCGGCTGATAGGATAGAAAAACTTATTAGAAAGGTTATCGATGATGCTAGACGTAAGAATGACTTACGAGGTACAGAATTGCAACTCATTGTCTGTGTGATGGCTAGACGGGATGATGGTTACAAGTATCTTAAATGGGTCTCAGAGACAAAAATTGGAGTAGTGACTCAGTGTTGCTTATCCCATCATGCGAGCAGGGGACAAGACCAGTACCTGGCAAACCTATGCCTCAAGATTAATGCAAAGCTTGGAGGTAGCAATGTAGAGCTCAATGAAAGGCTTCCCCATTTTATGGATGGAGATTCTGTAATGTTTATTGGGGCTGATGTGAATCATCCTGCAGCAAAGAATACTACATGTCCTTCCATAGCTGCAGTTGTGGGCACGATGAACTGGCCTGCTTCCAACCAATATGCTGCAAGGGTTCAGCCACAAGAACACCGCAAGGAAAAAATTATGAATTTCGGGAGTGTTTGTCGCGATCTTGTCAACACCTTTGCCCAGCTCAACAACTATAAACCAAAGAAAATTATAGTGTTCCGAGATGGTGTTAGCGAGGGACAGTTTGACATGGTGCTAAACGAAGAGTTACTTGATTTGATGCAAGCCATCTGTGATGATCATTATCAGCCAACGATCACTCTTGTTGTAGCTCAAAAGAGACACCACACTCGGCTTTTTCTAGACAGAAGGGATGGAGGTGTCAGTGGAAATGTTCCTCCAGGAACTGTGGTAGACACAAAAATTGTCCATCCATTTGAGTTTGATTTCTATCTATGTAGCCATCATGGAAGTCTTGGGACGAGCAAGCCTACGCACTACTATGTGCTGTGGGATGAAAATGAATTCACCTCCGACAAGTTACAGAAGCTAATTTTCAACTTGTGTTTCACCTATGCTCGATGCACTAAACCTGTTTCACTAGTTCCTCCAGTGTATTATGCTGACCTTGTTGCCTACAGGGGACGTCTATTCCAAGAGGTGGCGATGGAGCAGTTTCCCGCAAGATCATCTGCATCTTTGTCGTCCTTTGGTGCTTCATTCGACCCGAATTTCTACACTTTGCATCCTGACCTCAAAAATATTATGTATTTTGTCTAGTCATTCTCATCAAGAATTTTAATCTCTCCCCATCCTGCAGCAATTGGAATTTGTTCTTCGGACGTTTCCCAGAAAGCTAGATCTTAATTACCTCCTTTTTTGAGCATGAATGTAATGGGATTGGGTTTGCATTTGTTGTTAATCATTCTTTTCCCATTTCTTATTTTGTAGAAGCCATGTGCTTAATAGATTTGTCAAGTCAGAGAGCATAATCAAAATGTTGGTCGTTTTTCAGATTTTGTGGCTTGGTCCTCAGTTTTTACCTTTTTATTACCTTTAGATAGCAAGTGTGGAGTTTTTCCGAGTTTGGAAGTGTTTATCGCTATTAATGAACTACTATATCGTGCGTTCCTAAAAGTTATTTTCACTAATATTGCTAATTTTATTCAAATTTAAAAGAATATTACTCACTAATTTAAATATTTACACAGAAATAGATACGTTAGTTTTAAATTAAAAGTTGACCCAAATTATCAAACAGTACTTTTTTATTTTAAAATAAGAGTTCACTTTTAAAAAATTTCTTTATTTAAATAAAAGCGTTTATTTTTTTTTTTTATAAAATTCCAAAAGTAATTTCGTAGCCCATTATCAGAAAGTAAAAAAAAAAAAAAATTATACACTTACTGATTGCATTAAAAACTATTATATTTTATAACTAATAAAAAATTGTATGTAGTAAAAAATGAACTCTTTTATTTTAAAATGGAGAGAGTAATATCTATATAATTGTATAAAATATAATTATACATTCCATACTAATTAAAAATTTTCTGCATATTATAATTCTAAATCTAACCCAATTTAGATATTACATATTTTTATTGCAACAACAACAACAACAACAACAATCCTAAAAATTTGGATTTTAAATATTTTTATTACAAACTCTAAAAAATTTGTAATAATAACAATCATATGTCATAAGTAGACGCTATATTTTTATTTGAATAATGATATTTCTAGTGACCTTTTATAGTGAAAAGTAATTATGATTAATATTGTCAATATAAAAAGATAAAACTATGGTTTATTATTTTTTTATTTTTTAAAAAGTGTGATTACTAAATTTTGTTATTTTATATTTCCAACATCAGTTATTATGATTTGTCACTATAAAAAGTTACTAAAAACATAATTACTTTTATTATTTATACCGAGTCATATAAAACTCAATATCATTTTATTTTCATTGCACAAATCCCCAAAAAAATCCAAATCCAGTGTGGAATTTGTTTTTAAATGACTAATCTTTGCGTGGTTACAAAAATATTATATACTTCCCACATCACATCAGTATTATATACTGTATAATTTTTTATTATATTTCATATATTCACACACACACACATGTGTGTGTTATATTAAATTTCTGTTGTGAATTTGAACTTCTTGTGATTTTTAAACTTTTGGTCACTTTGAAAATTTGATAAGATTATGGAAATTCTATATAATGAGGCGTTCAGGTCTGTATTGAATTTGGACATTGTTGTGAATTTAGATCTTTGTTCATTTTGCAAATTTGTATTGATTTGTGAAAATTTTGAATAATAACATCAAGTTTGTTTTTATATTTCGGGTTGCAAATTGATATAAAGTGGTTCATTGTGTTTAGTTAAAGCAATCACAAAATCGAAAAACAGTAATAATTTCGGATTTTGGATTTTTGATAACTATCAAATAGAAAAATTGTTAGTCAGTAAAAAAATGCGTTTTTATATTTTTAAGTAACATTTACATTCCCGAGAGTATAAATTATAAGACAAGATTTGCATATGAAATATAAAATCTGTATTGAGATGTAAAAAATTTCATGAGGAATGTTATAAATTCATCATGCAGTGCAATAAACAGACGCATCCCAAGAGTAAATGACCAGAAAGCCAGTAGTGCAAAATTTTGACTCTGAGTTAAACATAGTATTCACATTGAAATGTTTGATTTTTGTTGTCTGAGATGAATTTTTTTCTATTTTGGATTGTGATTTATTTGAGAAATTGTTTATTTAGATGTGTAAAAGTTTTGGTATTTTTTTTTTTTTTATAAAAAGAAAGGACTTTGGAGAGAATAAAAGATTATTCGAGGAAATTTTTTTTTTAAATTATGTGAAGAGTATTTAGAAAGAAATTTTAAATTTCAATTTTGAAATGAAGTAAAAAAGCTGTTTTATTATTTGTTTTGTCAAAAAGTGTCTCCTGTGTTCACTTTTTTTTGTCTTTTGGATTTACTATTTTCACCTGCCTATCTTGTTAGAAATCATCACGTGTTCATCACACGATGATGGAAAAGTGATGATTTTCAACAGAATTCATATATATAGTAACTCGGGCTTCTAAGTTCTAACCCATCTGAGTCAACTCTGATTGCGTGACATTATATTATAGGAGTTCCCTCAGCTGAGTGAACTCTCATTGCCTGACACTCCTGGAGGATTCTCCAATACCTCCTGCAAGCTCTCATCAGAGATCAATCAACAAGAAAGAGAAATGGATAAATATTGATGTTACTGAATCTTTGAGCCTTCTGGGGAAGCTAGATGATGATGGCTGCGCGGCAGCGCCATTACTCCTCTCATGAACAAGGGTAATGATCGACGAAGGCTTCAAGGCGTCATAAGCATTTTGAGGCCTTTGGTGAGGTCTTTGCTGGACTGGGTTAATGATCAGCAAGAATTGCAAGAACGCTTGCAGCGTCTGGACGAGGTGATCCAGATGGTTGTTCAAGACCTTGAGCAGCCTGCTTCTGACTCTGCTATAGTACGAAGTTTGTCTTCCAATTGGAAGAGCATAGCAGAAGATATGGACAAGATCCTTTCTCTTTGTAATATGATTTCATGCTCTTTGAAAAGGGACACATGGAAGGGAGCAGAACATATTGTACGTTTCATTCATTCTCTCTCACAGTTTCTCCCGGATATATATGATCACGAGGCCGAGACAATCGATATATTTATTCCCGTGAAGAAAGAAATTTTAGATGTCCGTGACTATCGATATATGGAAATATTGTTTTGGCTAATCAACGAAAATCCCCTAGTCATAAATACTGTGCGATGATGTCATTTGGTAAATTTGATTGCAGAGATAGCGGTACAAATCTCATGTCAGCTTTACAGAAGTCTTATGAATGATAAGATGGACGATGCTGAGTTGATCGGTCATTTGAAAGAAGAGCTCTTCATTCTTCATAAAAAGGTCAAAAGTTATCATCTAACGGCATATCAGCAATTGCTGATTACAGGGGGAAATTTACAAAAATAGTATAGTTGATCGTTGACTTTACAAAAATACCACCCTCTTTTTTTTCTTTTGTGTTATAACACTTCCAGCCTAAAAAAGTCTACAATACCTCTTTGTTGTATTATAGAACACAGACTCTAGCACATCTGTTCTTTCCCACTCTTCACTTCAACGTTGTAAAGACTGTTTGGTTGATTGCTCAGTTCAAGACTACTCATCATATTGCAGGTTAGTTTGATTTATATTGCAGGCTAGTTTGATTTATTACCTTTTTGAACTGGGTAAGTGAATCGTACAAAGGAAGTGGTCGAGCACAATGTCTAGCATCCAGTCGAGCAGCAAGTTGCGAACGTAGTTAGGTCAAGTATTTAGTCAATACTAGAGTCGAGTATTCTGTCAGCTCTACAGAAAGTGTCCAGCAGAAGACACAAGCCTTTTCAATATTTTTTAATTTATGACTTTTTTTCTATCTCCAGCTCGACTATGTGCTCGACCTTAAACTCGACTATAATTTATTGAAGCAAAAGTATCAAAGTTTATGTTTCCTACTCGACTACTTACTCGATTACCAACTCGACCAAATAAAAAACTCAACCTCCTGATCGACCTTAAACTCGACCATAATTTATTGAAGCAAAAGTATCAAAGTTTCTGTTTCCTACGCGACTACTTACTCGATTACCAACTCGACCAAATAAAAACAAAATGTTCCACAAACAAAAGAAAAAAATAACAATTTCTTAAAATGTTCCTTAAAATAAAAGTGAAGACAAATACAAATTGACATTAGTTTTTTGTCAATTATCTTCAACTGCGCTACATTCGTCCTCTTCAGAAGTAGTTCCTATGTTTTCAGAAACATTTCCTATGGAATGTTCTAAATGCTGAATTTTGGCCTTCAACTTCTCAACACGAGCATCAAATTTGGCCGTCAGTTTCTGAACACGTTTGACGCCCTTATTCAAATGTTTGACGCCATGTTCAAGAGCATTCACTCGTTCATGCATATTCAGAGCTACAATCTCCCATTTCTCCTGCAATACATGAAAGAAAAAACAAGGAACATGCTTGATAATTTGCTTGACAAATTCAAACATTCAACAGCACTGTACGAATTTGTAAGATTAAAATGACAATTTATATTGAAATTTTGACTGACCTCGTGAGCCTGCACTTTCTTGCTCGAAGATGATGGTCCTCCTTTTGGGCTTGCCATTGAAACGGGTGATCTGCATTTTGATGAAGATTTGAAGTAGATGAATGGAATGGGTGACTCGACCATTTACTTGACTAATAGCTAGACCAAAAACATAAAGTTTTGAAAACATAAATTTAATAAACTGCCTCGACCATTTACTCGACTAATAGCTCGACCAAAAACACAAAATTTTAAAAATATAAATTTAATAAATTGGCTCAACCCTTTACTCGACTAATAGCTCGACCAAACATAGAAATTGCTAAAAAAATTAAGGACTGGACCGTTGACGAACCATTGACTCGACTAAAGAATCGACCTTAAACTCGACTTTTTAAGAGGTCGAGTAATGCTAGATCTAGAGTGGGCGACGATCGACGACCACCGCCCGACCAATTTCTCGACGAAATTCAGTCAACCCATTTCACATGCGTACATACAGTATCAACACACACTACGTATGAAGAATAAAATGATAAATTTATCGACAAAATGGTACTGACCTCGTTATGATGTGCTTCCTTCTTCTTCTTTGTCGCGGCTGTTCTCTTAACGATAGCCTTTCGCTTACTCTTCCTTCGATTCCCTGGCTAGGATGAATGCTAAAGTAAAGAGATGCCCCTGCCCTTTCAATCTTACTGTGTGTACCAGGATGAATGTTTGGAATGGGTTAACACGATAATTTTGAAGCAAGCTATGGTTTCTCAAGCGTTGGTTTCTATAATACAACAAAGGGGTATTCTAGACTTTTTTAGGCTGGAAGTGTTATAACACAAAAGAAAAAAAAGAGGGTGGTATTTTTGTAAAGCCAACGGTTAACTATGTTATTTTTGTAAACTTCCCGATTACAGGAGATATTTATACCGCCAAAATGGATGAGCGTGTTGTGGGTTTCTTTGGTTATCTCATTGGCTAACTGAGGAAGCTGTTGTCGAACGATGGGATCAGCTACATGGTTGTTGCTGATGTGAATGATCAAGTCGAGATCTTGGTTGATGAGCTTTTCTTCTTAAGATGCAATCTCTTGGATATACTAATACTATATCAGCAGGAAGAAGAGGTACTGGTATCCGAAGAAATGAAATCTCTTGGTGTTTCCACACAGATTCTCATAATGGATACAGCATTCCTCGTCTACTTCTCTCATTTTGAGGACAAAGGTGAGAAGGAAAAGGAGAGAGCCAATTATTGTGGTCTTCCTACCCTTGATTCACTTGAAGCTGTTGACTTTCCCAAGCAACAAGCAATTTATTTCTCTCAACCTGACAAAGAGGAGGATGAAAAAGATAGAGCCAATTATTGGAGGTTTGGGGTGTATGGATAGCATATCAAAGCGTGTTTTCGGATTTTTTGAGATAATAATTATGAAATAAGAGATGTATTGAAAATCAAAAAAGTATATTGAAAAGCGCAAAAACCATACCGGCCCTTTGCCTTCCTGATTTGTTTGAACAGGTTGACTCTTTGAAGCAATAGGCAAGTGATTTACGTATAGCAGGACCAACCAAATGGGATGTGTCAGTTTCCAAATCAAGAATCTTGAAAAGCTAATGCATTCTGATGCAGCTTCAATTGTTCCTCTAAACTCTCATATTCAAACAATATACCAAGAAACATTGTTCTTGAGCAATTATTTTGCTGAAATTGTAGCAGATGATCAGTTGGTAAAGTTACAGCCAAAAATCAAATTTCTGGTGGAACGATTTGAAGAAGCAGCCTATAAATCCAGCTACATCATTGATTCAATTTTGGCCAGAGAAGGTCCACTTTGGTATCGTAAGTTGGGCATGTTTGCAATTGAAAACCATATTAAAGTGGTGCAAAAGGAGATGAAAGCTTTGATGATTACTTCTGACACTGTTGTGACAGTGTTTCTTGTTCTGCCTCATCACTAGCCAAGAATCCTACCCAGAATAATTCAACAGTGGGTTCCAAGGATAAGATGAACTACAAGAAGATGGAAGAATCTCCAGACAAACTTGTCGGTGTAAAAGCTGCAGCCAAGGAGGTCATTGATAGTGGAGCAACTTGGCTAAAGATTCTCTCAATTGTGAGCATGCCAGCTCTTGGTAAGACGACACTTGCAAATTCAGTGTATAAGCATTCTTCAATCCGTACACACTTTCATGCTTGTGCTTGGTGTTGTACATCTCAATCTTATAAAAAAGAAGCCTTGTTGTTCGAGATATTAAGTCAAATTATTGGGAACACCAATGAAAGCTCCGAGGTAAGAGAAGAAGATTTGGCTCTAAAGCTTCATCATAATTTGAAGGGTGATGAGGATAAAAATGACCACCAGACTTGGGATTGTAGAGTTGTAGATAACTTCATTCCAATTGAGGTTACTTTCCTTGTTTCAAACAAATATGAATTAACCTTTAACTGTGACTCAAAAAACCCTATGACTTGAGCGTCAGAGTGTTTTCAACACCGTTCCCACCCTTGTCCCGTGTCTTCGGGACACCCTCTCCACACCCTTGTCCCGTGTCTTCGGGGACACCGTCCTCACCCTTGGAGATCGATGAGCAAATTGTGGATTCATCAAAGGGTATGAAGTACCTTATTGTCATAGATGATATATGGGATGTTGAGTTATGGAACGATTTGAAGGAAACTGTTCCTGATGATCACAATGGGAGTAGAACTTTATTCACTACTCGAAATCGTGCCTTTGCCTTAAAAACTAACAGTGTTCCATATGCTCTTCGTCTGCTTTCCAATGAAGAGAGTTGTGAACTATTATTGTTCAAGGTATTTGATCGATATAATTGCCCTCTAGAGTAGTCAGTTATCTCAAACCGTATTGCAAGAAATTGCAAAGGGGTGCGGCTTGCTGTTGTTTTGATTGCAGGAATTCTGAAAAGGACAGAAAGAAGAAAAGATTCTTGGGAACAAGTTGCTGAAACAGTTTTTAGTTCACACAGCAAACGTGCAAAATACTGGGACATTATGGATTTTACGAACATATTGGAATTCACCTACAGTCATTTACCAGACTACTTGAAGCGATGCTTCTATTATTTTGGAGCATTTCCGGAGGACACAACAATTTCTGTATCTAAGTTGATACGGTTATGGATTTCTGAAGGTTTTGTAGATGGATTAACCTTGGCCAGAAGAGCTTAGAGCAAGGAGCAGACGATTACTTAAATGAACAAATTGATAGAAGCCTCGTAATGATTGCCAGAAGGAGTTCCAAAGGTGGAGTCAAAGAGTGCCGTGTTCATGATGTGTTAGGATCGTATTCAACTAGAATCTTCCAAGAGGTTTCCCATGGTTTTCGTTTTGGATCTAGACTTTCACACACTGAAAACAATGTGTTCACTAAAAGGAAGGCGTGCAGGGACAAGCTTCTCACAGATAGAGAGGGACAGGAAGCGTTGGTGATGGGCACCCGAATTAACCGAAGAAAATGGTTCGATTATGATTGAATTTCCAAGTTCCTAATGCTTAGAGTGTTGGAAAATGTTCGAGTTGTAGTGAGGACACTTCTGATCTTGTCAGGATAGCTAAACTGGTTCATCTGAGGTACTTAGCCATCCGCCCTTGCAGAAATGAAATCCCCAAAAAAATAGGCAAACTTAGAAACTTGTAAACTTTCGCTCTGTGTGGAGTAATTCGTAACATCATATTACCAGAGTCGGCCTGGAATTTGGCAAGTTTGAGGCATCTCTTAACGGATCATGGTCTTATCAGTTTCCAACATTGCAGCAAATGATTCTTTTAGGAATTCTCCCAGCTGGATAACTTGAAGTCCATTTCCAACCTTCCTTTGAGGTGTGGAAGCGATGTTGAGAAGTTCATCTTGAAGAGGCAACCTGGAATTGAGAAATTGGGATGCAGATATTTGGCTGATTCATGGGTTATTTCACAAGCTGTATTATTTTTCCAAGATTGGACTTTTTGACTGAACTTAAGTCGTTCAAGGTCTTCTTCTCTGGTAAAGTGCGCTATCTCTGTAAATTTAGCTTCCCTTCAAACCTCACAAAGTTGGCTTTGTCAAATTCTCGCTTGCCATGGAAGGAAATTTGATTCATTGGACAACTACCGAATCTCCAAGTTCTAAAATTATTGAACAAGGCGTTTGAGGGGAAACAATGGGACATGAAAGATGATGAATTCCAAAAGTTAAAATACTTGAAGCTAGAATCCCTAGATATTGAAGTAGGAACGCCTTTGCTCCAGAGCACCTTCCATTTCTAGAGCAACTTGTGCTACATTTTCCAAAGTTAAAGGAGATCCCTTCTTCCTTAGGAGAAATTGCTATCCTCAAGTTGATTGAGATGAAATGTTGCAGCTCTCCTGCCATGGATTCTGTCAAGGAAGTTCTGGAATTCCAATGTGAAATGTCCAAAGATGAGCTCAATGTCACTCTTGCTGGTCCTGCATGATGTGGTATAGTCCATATGCCGAATACTCTGTTTGATAGTGCCAATTTCTATTTACTGGTCTTGATTAGAACGGTTTCAACTTTCGATTCCAGCAATGCTTATGACTTTCTTTTCGCTTACCACAATTATTAATTTCTATGTCGAAATGATAAATTCCCCTCATCATTGACTACCAAAGTGTGAAGTCAGTCAGGGAAGGCGTCGTGTTGGGCATATTTCCCGCCTAACCGGTGGAATTCTACCAAGCTTTGTGCGTGGAGCTGGAGATCATGGTACAGCACCACCAAGTTCAAACTTCTCTTAGATTTATGTTATTGTTAGCTAAAATAACTTTTTATTTACAGCAAGTATGCTATTCTGATAGTGATTTTGATCTTTATTAGCCCATCTTTTAACCACTAAGAAGAAATTACTTTCTGGTTGAGAAGAGAGAATCTTGGGCAACATTTTCTTAAATTTTATCTATTATATGAAGAATTTTTGGTATATTTGCATTATTATTTTTGGGTAAATTATTTCGGTGGTCATTAAACATTTGTAATCATATACTTTTGATTACTAAACTTTTTGATTTGACTACTAAAGGACCCAACTCTTAATTCATAACCATTTCATCCAGTTTGGTCATTTCTCTTGATGGAATGAGCATCCCATCACGAACACATACTAATAATGAAAGCTATTATCGTCCACTTATCCTTCCGCATATTCTATTGCTCTAAACGGTCAAAATTAAGATTAGTTCTAAGGGAAAAAGTCGCATATTTATAGGATGAATTCAATTGAAGGACAAACATTGAGGAATTAGGGCTACTGTTCTCCTTTTTGTACTGACATAAGAATGGACAATGGAAATTTTGCAAATGGAGAACTAAGATGCAATTGTGAAATGAGAGCAAAATTAGTCACTCTTTCGAAAGACAAGAACCTAGGAATAAGGTTCTTAACTTGCCCACTACCTCAGGTGAGTAAACTAGGCTAACTTGCAGCTATATTTTGCTTTTAATTTTTATGTATATGAGAAATGATTGGATTTGGTTCATAACCAAGGTGAGCGATATAGATCTTGGGAATGGTATGAATCAAAAATGAGTAAAAATACAGATAGTGACAAATTATAGTGACTTTGTATAGTGACTGACGTGGCAGTCATGAAAAGACAAAATCATCACTCTATCCTCATTACAAAATATAAAATAATGAAAGATAATTTTGTCTTTTCATAGTTACTACGTCAGTCACTATACAAAGTCACTATAATTTGTCACTATCTCAATCATTACTAATCAAAAATATATCTTGATATATTAAAGTCATAGGAAGGTTGAATGGACTAGAATTTGGCCTAGAGAGAGTTGGAGAGTAAGACCAAGAATGCTGAAGCAAGAGCTACGAGAATGAAGGCTAAATTGAAGAAAATAGGAAAAAGAAGTTAATTGTACAATACCTCATTATTGGATTGTTTTTGACAATGCTGTTCGCTTTCAGTTCAACGGCAAATTGTGTAGGAACTGAAGCTAAGAGTTATATATAGCAATTGCCATTCAATGGTCTATAATTGTACAAAAATAACTATCGAATAGTGACGAACTAGGTATTAAAAATAGTTGTATCTTTTGAATGGAAGGATTGACCATAATGCTAGGAATTTGTGCAGGAGAAAATACCTAAAGAACCCACGACGACCACTAATAAGTGAGTTGAAACCCAACTTGGAGTCAAAATTTTAAATTAGTAGGTTTTAAACACAACTTATTAAGTACTTTTACATCTTTCTCTGAAACCGATGTGTGACTAGTGCCAACTTATTAAGTACTTTTACATCTCTCTTAAACCGATTTGGGACTAGTACATCTACTTACTAACCTCAACAATCTCTCCATTTGTGGATAGTTTACATATCAAACCCAAATTCCATCTAGATCCTTTTGATCTCCTAACCCATTTGGCCCACATTCAATACTCATTTTTGGCTTTTGACCTCCTGAACCACTTGACCCACACTCAATACTCATTTTGCAAGTAGATCTAACACCATTTTTGCCTTTTGACATCTTCACCCATTTGGCCCACACTCAATACTCATTTTGCAAGCCCATCTCTTATTCACGAGATGATCTAACACGTAATTACGCATGACCCATGCTGACTTGCTAACTACTAGTTCAACAATTTAGATTACCAACTTTACTAACAACTAGTCTAACAGCCCAAACCACATTATGAACTTTGGACTCTAATACCAATGTTAAGAATTTGTGAGGGAGAAAATACCTAAAAAGCTCACAACAACTACTACTAAGTAAGTTGAAATCCAAGTTAAATCCAAAAGATTAAACTAATAAGTTTTGAACCCAACTTACTTATTAAATGCTTTTACATCTCTCTCTAAAATCCATATGGGACTGGTGCATCTACCTATGAACATCAAAGTTGCTACATTTGTCACTGCATTCTCTCTTTTCTTTTCTTTTTTCTCTCAATCAATGTGCCGTGTAGTTGGAAAATAGATGTGGTGAATGATTGAACCATTAATGCTCATTGTGAACATGTTGTAACTTTAGGCATTCATACAACATAGAATCCAGTTGAATGCCCGAGAAAACAAACAATGGAAACCAAAAGTTGCACTATGAGTAATCATCCACAACAATTTTTTCTTGAAAAAAAAAAAGGTTGGAAAAGCATTAACCGACCATTCACTTAAATCAAAACTCAAAAGAAAATAAAATGACAAAAGCTATTAGTGAGCAGTCATGCATGAAAGCTTTAGTGTCCGTAAAACCTTTAGACAAAGTTAATTCTATCTACAAAAGCTGTACAAAAAGAAAATGAATGTCTCTAACTAGCTTCCAAAATAGTCAACAACATAAAATATATTCAAAAGTAGGTAAGCTCCCTGCAAAGATATTCACAACACACTAGATTTATACCTTACAACACGGTATAACTTTGGTTTTGTCACCTCGCTTTGTACTTTTTATAGGCCTTCCTTGTCTTTTCCCATTTACAGATCTATAAACTCTTCCTCTTTTCTATCTTCTTACTGCGAATGGTAGAGGTAAATCAAGGTATGCATAATTAGCATCAATGCTCTCTTTTTCTCCATCAGTCAATAGTCTTACCTATCTTTCTAGAGGATCTCCTTAGTACTTGGTCCTTCTGTAATTGAGAACCTAGTAATAAATTTTGGTGGACAATAGTTTTTCCTTACTCTGATGTACCAACAAATAGAGAGTTCCCTAGTTTTTTTGGACATCTTTTTACTGCAATTGATGAAAGTTCATTAGCAGCTAGATCTAAAGGTGGTTTACCATATTTTATTTGCTTAAAAGTAGTACCAGTTGCAATTATATTTCTTCTCAGCTAGAAGCAAATCAAAAAGTTATAATATCTATTTTTTAAGTCTCAGATGATATGCTAATACATATAAGAGGAAAAGAAGGAAAATATAGTAATTGAACTTACAAGTTGCTTATTGGGCCTTGGTAGATGTTGTATAGTACTGTGTTCAACAATACTAGACTATTGGATCTCACTGGATTTACTAATTGGTTGTTCTCCAACCTGAGTGTTTGCTAGGGGTGGCAATCAGGTCGTGTTTCAGGTTTGCGGGTCGTGTTTTGACACGGGTATTACAGGTTTTACGAGTTTTACCGAGCGGTGTTTTGACAGGTATTACAGTTTTACACGCACGAACACGACATGAACCTGTTCGTATCAGAAAACGTAACCTGAACACGACCTGTTTATTTTTCGGGTAACCCGACACGACACGAAAAGACCTATTTAACACGAATTTTTTAAAAATAATAATAAATAAATTTTAAATTATTACGAATTTTTTTAAAATAATAAATTAATTTTAAATTAATAATAAATAAATAATTTTTAAATTAATTGTTCAAAAGTCCACAAATAATCATAGTCTCTTCATTTAAACAAACTACTAACAACTCCCCCCTCCCCTACTTATAATTGTGTTTTCCCTTCCTTCCGTCATCCAAAGTCAATGTGGGATATGAAAATCCCAAAGGAAAAGCTAAAAAATGCCATTACAAGGAATTGAACCTTGGTCTATAAGGCAAGTGGTCAAGACACTTACCACTATGCTACAACAAACACATTGATAACTAACAAACAAATAGTATTATTATATATAAGTTAAACGTGTTAACAGGTCGACCCACAGGTTGAACAGGTCAACCTGAACACGACCCATTTATTTTGCGTGTTATTCGTGTCCGACCTGATTTCGACTCGAACCTGTTAAGGGGTGGACCTGTACTTGTTAATTACGTGTTAGGTTCGTGTCGTGTAGCAAATTGCCACCCCTAGTGTTTGCGAATGTGATCTACATTATGTGACCTTCAGTCTAATTTGTATTCTGGACAACTATTTTACATGATTTGACATTGTGACTCTGATTCTCATGTTTTCTGCAGTGGATCGCCACACATTTCCTCAACCTCTTTCCATGATCTTTCTCTTCATTTGTGTCCCTCATTCTAGCCTTTTAAGCTTGGGGATCAAGAGGTAGTCCTATAGACGAGGGTAGCCACATCTCTTTTCTATTAATTGGGAACAACTTCTTGTTGTACTTTTAGGAACAACTCCCTTCTATAGTAGTCATTTACTCTAGAATGCACATTTATATCTTGATGCTCCATTGCTACAATGGCATGGCAACAAAGTAATCCAAACTACTCTTGTAACCCACATGAGCAATATCTCCTTTGTAAGTCAACTACAAACTATAACTCCTTTTTTTTTCTTTTTCTTTTTTCTAAAGAAACGATAGTTGTATTAACTGTCAAAATTGTCACATGTACAACAATGTCTACTGGCAATGGAAACCTTAACTCTTTCATTGAGGTTAAGTGTGACTGTTAGGCATATCTATTCATGAAGGAGCTAAACACTCTACTACTAGCTGTCAATAGCTAAAACCTATGAGGCCAAAAATGAATAATGATAGACAACATCGTCGAGCAAGACCAAAAACTACCATACTTGCTTATTCCTATTGCTTCTCAGTGGGCCATAATGTAAGGAATATCCAATGCAATCAGGAATTCATTTTATTATGGTCTATTGCCTTAGCCTATTAATACTAGCTAATACCATAAGTAACCACTGGACCTAGTTGGGAGTCTCTTTCTGTCGTTTTGCTCACATCTTGATATTCTATAGTAGTCATTTTCTGTCAAATGATTTGTAAAACAAACAGGATAGTGACAGAAAAACAAATGGAATAGTGACAGAGGACCAAAAGAGTACATTCATGAAATGTAATAGACTATTTTTTTGTTTTAAAAGTGAGTGACTTAAAAACTCATTTGCCAAAATGTGAGGAACTATTTTAGGGGTTATCTCTTATTTAATACGTTCTTTCAATGTATAAAATTAGCTGTGTAAATATACATTCTTTAATACATTATTTAAATATATAAATTTAGTTGTGTAAATATATATTTTGGTTTATGATGTTAACAGTTTTTGTTTGACAATGAACTATTGTAATTGTTCAACTCATGTTCGACTATTGTAATTGTAATTGTAATTGTAAATGTAATCATAAACGCATGAACCTAAATATTGCAATTGCATTTGTAAAACTGAAGGTGCTTGACACATGCTCGACATACATTTGATTTATGCTCGACACATGCTCAACATACACTCAACTTATGCTCGACACACGCTCAACATACGTCTGAGTCATGCTTGACATACACTTGACACATTCTTGAAGTATTGCTCGATTCATTCTCGACAAACTCTCAGTACACTACTCAATGCATGTGCTCAATGTGCATGCTTGACATTTTCACGACCTAGCACGAGAAACGGATTTTAGTATTTCTTTTTATCCAAATATTAATATCTATATATTTCTTTAAAAAGTACCAAATTAGACTTCATGTCCACGCAGGTTTTCACCATCTACATACACACCATAGTCCACTTGGGGTGAGACTATCTTACAGTGTATATCGCGCATTTTCTCCGTGAATTTCAATTAAACACGTTGTAAATGAGCATTGATCTACATGTACACAAGTTTCTATTTAACCTTCTTTTTGGATCTATCTACCGCGTTCAACATAGTGCATTGTTGTATGAGATTCAATAATGTGCAATTAATGTGTGATTGATGAGTTAATTGGATTGTTTGTTCATGGGTTAATTTCATTGTTCATAAATATTTATAGGCAACGATAAATTGGATTTGTAAATTGACTAATTTCAGTGTTGTTTTTTTTAAGGAATGACACACCTAAATATTTGGTCTGTTCATGTCCTTTATGGGGGAGAATGAATTATTGATCCATGAACAAATGATCATAGATTCAAAAATTATAAGAGAATTGAAACTCTTTTGTTAAAAGAAGACTCAAACTTCTTGGAATTGGTGAATCGCATCATATCTATCATGGACTTAGATCCGAAAATAAAAAATAAACTGATTATCGAATACCAACCCAAGTACCTATCAAAGATCTCTAGGCTACCCATCAAGAATGATTACCATGTGTAGTGTTTTTTTTAATGAGATTATAAAACGATCTGAAGATACCAAAATCCCAATGTGCGTTATCGTTTGAGATACTGGAGCAACACAAAAAGCTTGTGTTACCGTTCGAGATACTAGAGCAACACAAAAAGTTTACATTACCGTTTGAGATATTAGAGCAACACAAAAAGCTTGTGTTACCGTTCGAGATACTGGAGCAACACAATCATTTCAGATATTCATGCAGAATTGGGTGTTAACATCACATACAACAAGGTTTGGCGATCGAGAGAATCTGCATTGCACGAAATTAGAGGCAATTTTGAGGATTCATATAAGATATTGCCATCTTATTTACACATGATGAATGAATTAAACTCGAGAACTTTTACTAAAATTGGTATTAAAAAAGATGGAAGATTCAAGTATCTATTTTTCACATTTGAAGCATCGATTCGTGAATTCCAAACCACATGCGATTAGTTATTGCTGTTGATGCTTGCTTCTTGAAAGGAAAATACCCTAGGTCATTACTTGTTGTAACTTGCATGGATGGTAACAACCAAATCTATTCTGTCGAATTGGGAATTGTTGATTCGAAAAATGAAGCATCATAGGAGTGGTTTTTACAAAAGCTAAAGGTTGCAATTGGCGATGATATGGATGGCTTGTGTTTGTTTCTAACCGACATAAGAGCATTGCAAAAGGTATAGCAAATGTCTTCCCAAATTCCTTCTATAGAATGTGTATTTATCATCTAAGTAACAACCTCAGAGCAAAATTCAAATAAAAATATGTTATCTCATTGTACTTTAAGGCTACAAACGCTTACACTGTTGTTGAATTCAATGAGATATTCTGAATTCTTTCATTGCAAAATTCAAGGGTAAGTGAGTATTTAAGAGAAGTCGGGATTGAACGTTGGTCAAGGGCATATTCTGGTGTGAGACAGTATACAATAATGACCACCAACATTGCAGAATGTCTCAATGCATTGTTGAAAGATGTCCGGGAATTACCTATTCATTCTTTAGTCGATTACATCCATAACACGCTCTAGAGGTGGTTTCAGAAAAGGCATACCGCTGTTAGCGAAACGAAGACACTTACAACTCCATGGATTGAAAGAAGAGTTTTATCAAGGATGATATAATCACAATCATATGTTGTTGAACCGGCCGATGTACACAAATGGTATGTACGTGACATTGCAAACCGTTCTGCTACAATCGATTTGCAACAAAAAAACATGCACGTGTCGAGTATTTGATATAGATCAACTCCCTTGTGTTCATGCATTAGCTGTAGCTCGTCCCTAACAAATTGACCATTACACCTTATGCTTGCCACTTTATCACATCGATGTACTTTTAGGTGCTTATGTAGATCCTATTATGCCGGTTGGTGATCTTAAGGATTGGAATGTATCTGAAGAGGTTTTATCTATTCATCTATCACCATCAAAACCAAGGTTTAAGAGTGGTAGGCGCAAGAAAAAGAGAATTTCTTTAATAGGCGAGCTAAAAGTTACAAAGAAATGTGGTCATTGTGGAAAGAGCGGACATAACTGGTAAACTTGCTCAAATCCATTCGTTTGTAGAGAGAAAAAGTGATGACAATTTGTGTTTTTCTTTATTGAATATTTTAATTTATTTATTCAATTTCATAAGAACATCGTATTATTCGAGATGGTTGTTGGTATCTGTGGAAAATTAGCAAATTACGCAACCAATAACAACCATACATGGTGTTTTATTAATACAATACAACACAACACATTACAAAATAAAATAAATACATTATTCAATTATTTTTTCTCTAAAACCATTAAATATTTCCAAAAAACCCATATCCTAGACCAATTCAATGGATCACCCTCTCAAACATAACACTTGCCCAAAAGTTTGGCTTCTAGAGAGTCACCTTGACAAGTTTTAAGTATGCATATCTCCAGTCAACAACATCGCTCCTCTTGGAATGATCAAAGACATCTTGAATCCCACATTTGAAACAATGAAGTGCTCGATATAGTGCTTGACATAGTGCTCAACATGTGTTCATCATTCAATCGTGCTTGACTGTTTTTAGCTTGTGCTCGACAAGGTGCTTAACATAATATGAAAATTTTTTGACTCTATTTCGACATATGCTCGACCAATTTTTTGTTCAAACCCAGTTCAACTTTTAGAAAAAGCATTCTGTGTGATAGGATATGCACAAAAACACACTATGTGTGATAGCAAATACGAAGCTAAAATTTCTAGGCAATTTTCCACTGACCTTCTTCCCGTTCATCGGATTTTGTGTTTCTCGTGTGTGTGCCATAGTTTCACCCATAGACGATAATGAAATGGGTAAGATGGGGATGTTGATTCAATGAAGGATGAAGGATAATTGGCAACGAATTCCATTACAGGCAAATGAACTGAAGTTTTGGATGATGCTTTATTTAGGTGCGAATATTTCTCTGTCGTCTTTTGTAAATATAGGGGCTAATAGGTCTTTTCACTAGGTCAAATACCGTTGCCCTGTTAGTTTGACAAGAAATTTGTTGGAGTTGTTATATTTCATTAAGTCTTGTGAAAAGGTGCTATTTTTGCAAATTTCCCTCGTTTCTTCCATTCTGTTCTTCTCCAACTTGCCAAAAAATTATGAGTAGTAATTAATTAAAAGCATTATTTATTATGTAAAAGTCAACTTGAAGCCAGTATGCTGCTGGCAGCTGCGATAAATACAATTACAAATATGGCAAGAGTTTCTTCTCCCTCGGAACTCTCAGCATTCTTCCTACTACTTCTCATTTGAGTTTAATCCCTTAGGCATTCAGCCCAAGAAAAAAGGAAAAAGAGAGAGGAATGGATCCCTGTATTGATCTTGATGTTGCAGAACCTCTGAGCCAGCCGGGCAAGATGGACAATTATAGCCGTGGCAGCTCTATTCATCCTCACAGTGTGAACAAGAACAACAATCAAGGAAAACTCGTGGCAAGCATTTTCAGGCCTTTTGTGAGGTCGTTGTTCGAATGGGGAAGGGAACACCAAGTATTGCAAGACAGCTTGGAACATACGGACATTGCAATCCAAAAGCTCATTGAAGACTTTGAGCAGCCTGATGGTTGTTTTGATACCGCGTCTTCCAATTTGAACGATTTGAAGAGCATAGCAAAAGCTGTGAATGCATTCCTATATTTCTAGCTGTAAGTTTCTGGATCTACTAGAATGAAGAGAAGAAGGAGAACAGAACTTGTGGACTAGCATCTTCATCAATGGCACATACGCGAGGTGGACTAGCATCGTCAAGCAAAAAAGCTGCCACCATAGAGGAAAAATTGCAAAAACTGATGAACCAAAACAAATACCATAAGTTATTTATCGAGTACATGGATAATTCATGTACTCAACAATTTTCAAGCATGTTGTGTGATTTTTTCGAGATGAAGTTGATACTCACCTCGAAGAAGCTTTCCTAGAGAAAATTGAAAGGCAAATTTCTCCGAGCAAGCAAAAAAAAAACGATATTTGCATTACCTTTGAAATCATAGCTATTTATAAACCTCGATTTATGATGAATTAAAAAAGAAGAACAATGAGAAGAAGACGAAGAGGAGGAGGAGGATGATGAAGACTCCGCCGTATCTGAATAATTTTGAGCATAATTTTGTAGTCTGAGAAAAGCCAGAACGCAAAGCGTGATTGATACTCCGATCACAAGTTTCCAACTTAACCATAAAATATTCTGCAGTCGCACCAATGCCAATCCTCCGCCAATAGACGCCGACTTCTTCATAATTCCTTCATCTCGAAAAAATCACACAACATGCTTGAAAATTGTCGAGCACATGTCGATCACTTAAATTATCCATGTGCTTGAAATGTACTCGATAAAACCCTAACTTATCATATTTGTTCTGGTTCGTTAGTTTTTGCAATTTCTCCTCGCGTACGTGCTATTGATGCAGATAATTATGGATTGTGTGAAATAAGATGTTAAATCGATAAAGAATGGGTAAGAAAATTCGAACAGCAACGATGGAGTGAAGTGAAACGATGAAGTGAAAAAATAAGATCATTTAAATCTTTTCACATTGTCAAAATGCTATTTTGGTAAAGAAGGTTTAACAAGTGCTATTATTCAACTATACCAATGAAAAGATGATATTTTTGCAAATTTCCCGTCCTTTGATCATTCTCCTACACCCGTCCACATTTATCCAGATCTCAATATACGTATTTGATAACTAACAATGGATTGCACAATTAAAACTATACGGTGCCTTTTCCACAAATGGGGACTCCAATCTCACTGGATATTGTAGCAAATTATATAATAATGTGATAGACACGTATTTATAGATTATAGAAATATAATCCCATATTTCTCTATCTGTCACAACATCAACAACAACAAACAAACAAAAAATTCACTCTAAAAAAAATATTTTTGAATGAAAATTTTATATTATTTGTACATATAGTAACAATATATAATTAAAATTTATAAATAAAATAAAAACTATGAATTTAATAATGTATTATAATTAAAAAAATTGCGCATAACAAAAAATCGGGCTTTTCCTTAGATAAATAGAGCATAATAGTTTGCCTTTCCATTATTTTCAATGGGTTGATTGAAGTTTTTTCGCTCCTTTAAAATTTTGAAATATATTATACTCCCTCTGTCAAAAAAAAAAATAGTCCACTTTAATTAAAGTATAATTTTTTATTAGCTATTAGGTACAACTCATTTAATGCACCACTAAATGTATAATTTTATATTTTTATCATTACTTTTTAATTTTAAATATATATAATTATTATTATTAAGAATATTTTAAAATTTTGATTTAAAAATGGACTCTTTTTCTGGGACAAGATAAAGTTTTCAAAATGGACCCCTTTTTTTTTGGGACGGGGAGTAGCAAAAAGATATTAAAAAGTGCACTATGAATACAGGAAGTAAATTTTTAAAAATGGATTGAAACATCCTTGCACTAAATAAATTAATAAATTATTAGTAAATCACTCTCATTTAGGTAGAATTTAAACTAATTAAATTTACTTAACATATGTTAAGCATCATAAATAAAGCGATCATAGTGAAGAAATTCATTCGCTTTTTACTATACATTTCATGATTTGGAGACCACATCATTTTTGCCACTATACATAGTCCCTTATTTAAAATTTTAATTAGTAAGAAATAAGATATTTATCATTAGAAGGGAAGTAAACTATTCAAGAATTTTACACTTCTTCATTTATTGGATCATAATTGAATAAAGTATTAAAAATAAGAAGAAAAAAATTCAAAACTAATGAAATCTAACTCAATCTTTATTAGGAAATTGAATAAGGAATAGATCCTTTTGGTGTACCTACTCAAGTCGGATGAGGAGAAACTTTTACTTTCAATTTTGAGAAGGAGAGATCCTATAAAATTCTATTCTAATGTTTTTTTTGCTAGACCCATAACTAAAATATTCATTTTTTTACGATTATGAGATTTATTCGAATATGAAATCCAATCTTGGAAATACAACATCCCACCTTTTTTTTTTATATATATATAGATGGATGGACTTACTAGTTTTGATTGTTTCAAAGGGTGAAGCTACCACATCGAGCTAGTTCCGAGAGAAGAAGATCAATATATTGCTCATGTAGCTTACTCATTGGACCTTTTTGAAGAAGTTTCTGTTACTAACATGTCTATTTCCATTTATAAGTAATGTATTTGGGTTCAAAAACTTGTAGGCTTAGACACATTGAGTATAGTCTATACATCAATCATAAATTTTTACTGAATGTGACATTGAATATATCCATTTTAAATTTCATAAATTTTTGACCTAGTAAGCTTAAACCAAAAATAAAAAATAAAAAAAACCCCTATATTTAAAAACTAGGCTAATCAACAAGTTAGCAGATTTTTTTTTAATCAATCTACTTCTTTTTGAATTGATTTATGAGAAAGGTCTAAACCACTTGATTTTTTAGGTTTTTGTAACCACTATCGTACCTTAATAATGTAGTAAAATAATTATAATTTGTTTATAACTGTTGGAATTCAATCCCTAATACTAATTATTCAACAAATCCAATTAGTTAATACGAGTCGATTTTTGGTTATGACAAATTAATGAAACAATAGGCAATCCAATAGCTACTTTGGCGACTGCAATAGATTTCACAAAAATTGCTAAGATGTCTCCTTTTTTAATTGATGATTATCAAAAAAAAAATCAGAAAATATTACAAAATTGATATTAACTACATTTAACATAAGTTTAAGATATATAAGAGCTCTAACCATATTTCGACTTGCGATCAATCCATATGTCCCAATAGAAAATAAATAGGCATGCACTCAACAAAAGTATATGTTCGAGCATCATTAACCAACTTCTTATCAATTTTATTCAGTTCAATCAACACAGCAATTCAATCGAATTGATTGAATCACATATGACTCGATACTTGAATTTCTTATTTACTATTAAAGAGTTAGAACAATTGCACCTATTAAAATAAGTAAAAGAATTATTGAAACAAGTTCAAATGGAAGAAAAAAAATCTCTTGATAAATGAACTCCAATTTGTTGATTATTAGTTATCAAATCTTGCTCTAAAATATGTTTTGGTCTTATGGTCCAAATACTAGCATCTCATGACATATCTAGAATAGTACTAATTTGTGAAATAAAAAGACTTGCACAAACTATTGAAATAATTGTATCCCCAATAGTCCAAAGATTTACTTCTTCAGAATATTCTAAACCATTCATGAACATCACAATAAAAAGAATTAAAACATTTATAACTCCTATGTAAATAAGTAACTGCGTATTTGCTACAAAGAAAGAGTTCACTAGAAGATAGAATAAGGATATACAAACAAGAACTAATTCCAACAAAAAAAGCAAAATAAATTGGATTGGAAAGTAATACCACCCACGACTTCTTAAGATTAGACTTGATTCTAGAAAGACAAAAAAAACCATGTATTGGTCCCGATAAATTCATTTGAAAAAACATAAAAATTGAAATATTTAATGACTTTATTGACCAGAGTATGAACAAAAAGATGAAGTGACTCATTTTTTTTCATGAAATTTCTTTTAACTAGACAAAATGTAAGTTGCTATAAATAGTATTATTGGTGTACTTTCATTCAATATCCTAACAAATAATTTAAAACTATATCTATTGTGAAAATTATTACTCTAATATAGAAAAGAAACCGTTTTTCTATCTAAAAACTTTTAAACAATTAATCAAAAGTTTGAATTGATAAAAGTTATTCTTTTTTTATGCAAACTGGATCTTATTTATTCTTTTAGTTTTTTAATCAATTAATCAAATTGAGGGTTTTAGCCATTTTCTATTTTAGGTAAATTCTTCCTTAATACTACTAGTATAGTAGAATCTATGGTGCAGAGTCAAAAAATGAATTCGATCTCAACACTATTGATGATAGCTCAATCTAATAAATCAACTCATTTAATAAAAAAATTCCTAAATAATTTCGAAACAAAACATTAACATCAAAAGAAAATAATCCAAATGATTATTTCTAGTATGGAATGAGTCCACTTTGGTATATTATTGATCAAAAATGATGATGTTGTTCTCACATTGATCAAAATTTTGAATTTTTAAAAAGTATCATGACCATCCAATAGAAGGGGCTTTAATTATCCACTTTTTCTTCATGTTCATTATATGTGACGAAATAGATATGTAGTTTTTGCCAAATATTTTTATATATCTTTTCTTAATACTCCCAATGCACATGATCCACCAAATAAACTAAACAGCATATCATGGAAAGAAACTGACTTTTATCTATGAAAAAAAGAAAAATTCTACTACATAGCAACTGTAGTCTAACAGACTAATCATAAAAAAAAGATACTTCCTCCGTTAAAAAACAAAAAAGTTTAGTTTTTCTTTTGTTTTTTATTTTAATAAAAATTTTACTTTTGTATAAAATTTTTATATTATCTATAGTAATAAAAACCATGTATAATTTAAATTAAAAATTAAAGATAAAAATAAAAATTATATATTTATTGTACATTAAATATATTATATCTTATAATTTAATTAAAAATTTATACCAAATCAAAAATAAACATTTTTTTGGATAAAAACAATATATATTAGCTTCTACATATTTTTAACTATATATAACAATTTTATCCAAAAGTGTAACAAATTATACTATTTTTCTTGGTGCATGTTACATAAGATCTCACAATCGATTTCGTTAAAGCAAGCACACCAACCCCAAAATGGGGTTGGTCGATACTGCAAAGGCCCCCACATCAGCAAAAAATGATGATGTGGAGGCTTTCACAAAACAAACGGTTGTCTGACCGTTTGTTCCTTGAACCATGCAAACAGTCGTTCACTATTTTTTTTTATTTGTGCAAATTTGGCCTCCAAAACGACATCGTTTGGGCCATTGATTTTTTTTCTAAAAAAAAAAAGTTAGCTGATAGGTGCCTGGCGCGCCTGTCAGTTGACATTGGGCTCGCGCCACGTCAAAAGGGCGTTGCAAACCAACCTTTGGTTTACAATGCCTATTTCACCTCTTTTTGCGTAGAAAATATTTTTCTCTACAAAATAGCATGCACTTTGCCTATTTTTGGTACTAGATTTAATTTTCTTAAACGTAATATAATGTAAAATATATTTATTATAATATAAATATTAAATTTTAATATAAAATCTATTACAAAATTTATTAATATTAATATATCTATTAATATTAACTTTTAATTGCAATATAATGTAAAATTATTTATACTTACTGTATAATTTTTAAAAATTTGGTAATTACTCACGATAGTTTAAATTTTATATTTAATTTAGCGTATTTATCCGAATGTTTCAAGTATATTATTAAATTTCAATTTTAATGTAATGTAAATTTATTTTTCATTAATTATTTTAAGTATTTCATATTTAATTTAGAGTATCTATTTTCATGTTTTAAATGTATTATTAAAATGTAATTTTAATGTAATGAAAATTATTTTCCATTAATTGTATAAGCATTAATTGTATTAATGAATTAAAATTATAAGTGTATTATTAATATATATTGAATTTGATAAATGAAAAATAGATAATATTTTAGAATTACTAACTTAAATAAGAAGTATTAAATATATTAAATAAATAGTGCAAAAGAATGTAGAGAAAAGAGAAATTTGTGTTTGAATAGTAGAGGCCGTTCATTAGCATGAGCACTTTTTTAATGATGGTTGTCTGAATAGTAGAGGCCGTTCATAAGCTGATATGGCGCTAATGTGGCTTGACCTTAGACTGACTGATATTAGGGCAAGCACACCAGCCCCATTTTGGGGCTGGCCTTCCCTGCAACGACCTCCACATCAGCAAAAATTGCTGATGTGGAGTCTTTTTTGGAACAAACCATTGTCTAACCGTTCATTCCATAAAACATGGCCACGACGTGGCTGTGTTTTTTTTTTCACAAACTGGCATGAAGAAACAACGTCGTTTGGCTATGCAATTTTTTTTTTTTTAAAAAAAAGTCAACTAACGTGACGCGCCCCCATTGGGCACGCGCCATATCAAAAGGTGTTGAAAACCCCCTGGTTTGCAACGCTCATTTTAACCCCCCCCCCCTTTTTTTTTAAATTACCAACGAGTAGAAAATACTTTTCTCTACAAAATGATATGCACTTTGCCTATTTTTGGTGCAATATCTGATTTTTTTTAAATGTAATATAATATTAAATTATAATATACTTATTAATATATTATAAATTTTAATATAAAATTATTAATATTTCTATTAATTTTAAGTTTAAGTGTATTAATAAAAAATTTTAATTTTAATATTATGTAAAATTATTTATACTTATTTAATAATTACAAAAAATTTAAAACAATTAATTTAACTATAATATTGTATAAAATTATTGAATGTGATTATTAAAAATTATATCTATTCGAACGCTAATAAAAAAATTACGCACGCTAATAAAAATTTTATGTTTAATTTTTCGTATTTATTCGAATGTTTTAAGTATGTTATTAAATTTCAATTTTAATGTAATGTAAATTTATTTTCTATTAATTGTTTTAAGTATTTCATATTTAATTTAGAGTATTGATTTTCATGTTTTAAATGTATTATTAAAATTTAATTTTAATGTAATGAAATTATTTTCCATTAATTGTTTAAGTATTAAATGTATAATAATTAAAATTATGAGTTGTATTATTAATATATATTGAATTTGAATGAGCAATAGATAATATTTTAAAATTATTAATTTAAATAAGAATTATTAAATATATTAAATAAAATGGTGAAAAAGAAGGTAAAGGAAAGAGAAATTTATTACATAAATAGTAAAGGCCGTTCATGAGCGTGAGAACTTTTTTTTATGATGGTTGTCTGAATAGTAGAGACTGTTCAAAGTTGATGTGGTATTGATGTAATGCTGATGTGGCGTGGTCTTAGGTTAGTTAATGTTGGGATTGACGTGGATGCCCTTATAACAAACATATGGAAAGTAATCCTTTACTCACCCAAAAGTCACAAACTTTTCACGCGTGATTAGGGCATCAACGGTAGCCTCTGGAACCAGTTAGGCCTCATTCATACCATATCAATGCCACATCAGCTTGTGGCCAGGCCAGTACTATTTACGCAGCCATCATAAAAAATTAACTCACGCTAGTAGCCTGGCCTGCACTATTCACGCAGTCATTATCAACTTTTTTTTTCATTAATAATACAACTTTAATAATTTTTTGGGCCATTATTAAAAATATTTTTTGGCAAATAAATTTACATTACATGAAAAACTTAAATTTACATTACATGAATTTAAATTAAATATAAAATACGTAAAACAATCAATAGAAAATAAATTTACATTACATTAAAATTAAAATTTAATAATACTCTTAAAAATGAAAATAAATACTCTAAATTAAAAATGAAATACGTAAAATAATTAATGAAAAATAAATTTACATTACATTAAAACTAAAACAATTAATGGAAAATATATTTACATTACACTAAAATTAAAATTTAATAATATACTTGAAACATGAAAATAAATATGATAAATTAAATATAAAATTCTTAAACGCATGAATAAATTTTTTAAACAATCAATGGAAAATAAATTGACATTACATTAAAATTAAAATTTAATAATAAATGTTCACAATTATGACTTTAAATGAAATATGAAAGACAAAAACCAATTAATGGAAAATAAAGTAACATTACATTAAATTTAAAATGCAATAATACACTTAAAAATGAAAATTAATACTCAAAATAATTTCCAGTCTCATGGCTGATTTCCACCAAAATGCTCCCATATGTGTTCAATCAAGTCATTTGTCAACTCATTGTGGATTTCTCTGTTGCGAAGTTGATTCCTATTAATCAAATAATTATTTGTGTTGAAAACTCTCCCCGTCGAGAATTGAGGAGTATTACGATTTCTGCTTTCTGGTTGCTCCCCAATAAATGTTGAAGGATCAATGTAATGTTCATAGTTAATCCATTCATCCTCGACGATCATGTTATACATTATAATACATGCATTCATAATTTGATGCAATATACTCCCATCCCATGCGAGTGTCGGATTTTTAATTATCCGCCAACGTGCTTGCAGCACTCCAAACGCCCTTTCAACATCCTTTCGAGCGGCTTCTTGGCATTGGAAAAATAATCTATGTTTATTTGTTTGTGGTATTGGGATTGATTGGATGAAAGACGTCCATTTGGGATATATACCATCCGTAAGGTAGTATCCCATGTCATATTCATGGCCATTAACCGTATATTGAACAGTCGGTGTCTTACCAAGTAATACATCATTAAACATAGGGGAACGATAAAGCACATTTAGATCATTACACGAACCTGGAGTACCGAAGAATGCATGCCAAATCCATAAATCTTAGGAAGCTACAGCCTCGAGTATTAATGTAGCTACGCCATCACGCCTTTGATACATTCCCTTCAAAGCTGCTAGATAATTTTTCTACTCCCAATGCATGCAATCAATGCTTCCAATCATGCCCGGGAATCCGCGCATTTTACCAATATGCAATAGCCTTCTCATATCTGTAGGAGTTGGCCTCCTCAAGTATTCAGCACCAAACACATCGATAATACCTTGACAGAAATGGGAAATGCACTCTCTGGACGTAGTCGCACCAATGCGCAAGTACTCATCAATTGATTCCGCAAAACTACCGTAGGCCAACATTCGTAATGCAGCTGTGCATTTTTGCAAAGCTGTAAACCCCATTCTACCGGTTGCGTCTACCCGTTGTTGAAAGTAGGGAGAAATTTGTAGTCCTTCCACAATACGTAAGAAGAGACTTCTATCCATTCTGAATCGAAGTCTGAATTGCCTGGCATCGTATATAGAATGTTCAGCAAAATAATCATTCCAAAGGCGAATTTGACCGGCTTCTCGATCTCTATCTGGACGACGATTAGGATTTTCGTTTCGTTTATGCCTTCTTCTAGGCCTTGTAGTATGTTCTGCATTTTGCGCATTTACACTCGCTTCGTAAATTTGCCCACAAGTTTCATCCAACAACCTGTCTATTTCTGAAAAAATTGAGTCAAAATCATAAGAATTTGTCTCCATTTTTTTGGAAGAAAATAGAGATTTTGAGAGAGTTTGGAAAATATGAAATTCGGATTTTGACCCAAATATATGCAAAATGCATCTCATTTTATAGAGGATAAAATTTTATGACCGTTGGTGATTTTTTTTAAAAAAAAAAAATTAGGGCTCAAATGGCCGTTGCAAACCGTTGGACGATTTGCAACGGGAAGTACACGTGGCGCGCCGTCACGTCGCAGAGTTGACAGGCGCTGAATCTTTTTTTTTAAAAGAAACAACGCCGTTTGGCGTCTTGAAGACGCCAAACAGCGTCGTTTCAGAGGGGCTTTTCCGGAAAAAAAATAGCGCAGGCGCGCTGACATGTGTGTCAGCGCGCCTGCGCTCTAGTTAGCGTGTCAGCGCTGATCGCTGACATGCTAACCAGAAACGATGCCGTTTTGTGTCGTTTTGACGCAAAACAGCATTGTTTTTGCCACAAAAACGAAAAAAAAAAATGCAGCCAGGCTGCATTGCCTGGCCAGTGCAGAGGCCATCAAATGCAGCCTGGCTGCTACTGTTCAATGCCAAGTCAGCAAAATTGCTGACTTGGCTTCATGCAGCCAGGCCGCATTTCCCCCTAAAAGGGCTGTTGTTCATGGCCTTAGATAAAGTTAGTACCATGAGTATGAATTTTAATTCGCAAATAAATATTGATAGAATGTAGAAATCATACAAAAGAAAAAAAAAAAAAACACATTGCTCTTAAGAAAACACCATTCATCGGATCTTTGTGTATTCGTGTTTGGTGGTTAAGTCTATATATTTTTTTTCGACTATTGAACTTCTTCCTTTTTATTTTTTACTTTATTTATTTATTTATATTAAAGAGGTGACTTTCTAAATTTTTCTTTATTCTAAAAAAATTAGTTTTAAAACAAAATTTTATATTATTTAAGAAATTTTTGTTAAGGGCATACTAAGTTTCTAAATTATTTAAAAAGGAATGGTTTTATAATTTTTAAATAATTTTTATAGAATCTTGAATGTGCAAAATTTGGAACAAATGATAATAAATCTTTAAAACCGTAACTGCTCTTTTAGGCTGCTCTTTTATTTAATTTATTTTAAATAAGGTAATTTAAAATATTAATTGTACAAGTAATAGAGAATCTAATTCCACGGCTTCCACCCACCTTCCCCGACCCAAGCAGGGTTTGTAGTTTGTACGCTCACTCCCACTCTAGAATCTTCCTGATCATTCCCAATTTCCCTCTTTTCCGTATTTTCTCCTTTAACTCTCCCATTATGACCTTTACCTCCGCTATTCTCCAGTATCTCCACTCCACCCTTCTTCGCTCATTCTTTGCTCACTAAGTAAAGGTCCTTTCTCGTAATTTCAGAAGTCTTCTTCACGTTGACTCCACTGGACTCGACTGTAGCTTACTTGGCTACCACGGGGATCCCCCGTATTTAAACGCCCTCTGGCTTGCGAACTCAAAATCTCTATAACATGCGATTTATAATTTACTCCAATTTAGAAGCTTCTTTGTATTGAATAGTTATGGAAGGCAGAGGTTATGACGCCCACTATGGACGTGGAAGTGGGGGATACGGTGGTGGCCGGGGCCGCGGGAGGCAAGGTGGTGGCGGTGGTAATGGTGGTTATGGCCGGGGTAGGAATGCTGGTGGCGCTGGTGGTTATGGCCGTGGTAGAAATGGTGGTGGTTACGAACAGAATTACCAAACTCAGTACAGCGAGAGTGGGGGTAGACGTGGTGGGGGTCGTGGCTACGACAACAGGGCACCCCAGCAGCAGAGTAGTGGTGGATCTGTCGTCGGAAGAGGGGTTTGGACTGGTAAGCCGTGGGGCCCATCATCTCCTTCTTCATCGACTGGTCAGCCTCAGAATCAGGTTGGGAGACAGCCCCAGAATCAGACACAAAGGCCTCATCAGTCTCCGCCGCCTGCGGGTACATTTGACTCACTTTCGTTTGTATTAATTTTTTTTTTTATTAATTTTATTTTTTGGTTCCTTTCCTTTTAATAATTAGTAAGGGTTGGTTGCCATTGGAATGGTGCATTGTGGAGCATTTAGTTAATAGAAAGGATGGTCCCAGATTTCTGATCTTTTGTGTTCCTCAATCTACTCTGCAATGCTTGTTTTGTGCTTTATGTAGTGTCCTGATTGTCAAAAAGGCATGTTTTTATTGTAGTGTTGATGAAATATTTCGATCCTATGACAAAGACAAGAGAATGGCAAGAGTAGTTCTTTTGTAGTATAATGATGATCAAGGATCTATAATTTTCTCATTGATTCTTGTCTTGAGCCATTAGTGTCGTATTCTTCTTTGTCATTGATTCGTTGTTATTGGTATTAATGGTATGTTTTATTGTCATTGAAAGAATTGTGATTTTGTGATTGATTACGTAGAATAATCCGAACTGGCGTAGATAGTTACTTTGTATTGTTTGATTCATAATTGGTTTAACTAGAACTTTTCCTCGAATTCAGGATACCTGAATCACGTAAATTTATAGTTAAGATCTCCGCGTGGCATGTTTTATGCAGATAAAATTTGCATGCTTATATTTCTTAAATTTTGTCAATATGTGCAGATTCCGTTGTGCTCAACTTTGAATCACTGAAGGTTACTGAACAGCAGCAGTTGTTATCTTCTCCAGAGAAAAAAACTCTACCTATGAGAAGGCCTGATAGGGGAACCCTTGCTGTTAGATCAGTCAGTCTCCTTGCCAATCATTTTCCTGTTGCGTTCAACCCCAGGAGCATTATTATGCATTATAACGTTGATATCAAGCACGTAAATCCTGTTGGAAAACAGTCTTTTAAAAGAACAATTCCCAAAAACCTTATGCACTCAATTAAAGCCAAATTATTCTCCGAAAATCCCGAATTTCCAGTGGATATGGTTGCTTATGATGGAGAGAAGAATATTTTCAGTGCTGCTGAACTTCCCGTTGGGGAATTCATCGTGGAAGTATCTGAGGGTGAAGATAGGATTGCTTCGTCTTATATATTCACTATCAAAGAAGTAAGTCGGTTGGAATTGTACAGGCTGAAGGAGTACTTAGGTGGAAATATCTCGTACATACCTCGTGATATACTACAGGGTATGGACTTGGTGATGAAGGAAAATCCTTCTAAATATCGGATATCAGTGGGTCGAAGCTTTTACTGTACGAATTACAGAGAAAGAGATGATCTCAAATGTGGAGTTGCAGCATATAGAGGCTTCTCCCAGAGCCTGAGGCCTACGTCACAGGGTCTTGCCTTATGTTTAGACTACTCAGTTTTGGCATTTCGCAAGCCTATTCCTGTTTTAGATTTCTTGAAGGAGAATATTAAGGGTTTTAGAGGGGCGGAAGATGTATCAAGTCGGAGACAAGAGGTTATCGAGGCTTTGAAAGGGTTAAAAGTAACTGTGACTCATCGAACCACCAACCAGAAGTACATTATTTCAGGGCTGTCCAAAGATTCTACTCGGGAACTCACCTTTCCGCTTCTTGGTCCGGATCCCCAGGCTTTGCCCAAACAAACTCGGATCGTGGATTATTTTTGTCATAAATATGGAAAAAACATTAAATATCTTGATATTCCTTGCCTAGATCTTGGGAAACCTGGCAAGCCAAATCAGGTTCCAATGGAATTTTGTGTTTTGGTCGAGGGGCAAAGGTATCCAAAGGAGCAATTGGATCAAGACAGGGCTGGATTCTTGAAGAAAATATCACTGGCTGCCCCAGCAGAAAGAAAGAGCACAATTTGTGAAATGGTGCGAGCTGAAGATGGACCATGCGGGTATGTCTTATTTTGAGCAGAACACTTGATACATA
Organism: Gynochthodes officinalis; assembly: GCA_020080225.1. NCBI lineage: Eukaryota > Viridiplantae > Streptophyta > Magnoliopsida > Gentianales > Rubiaceae > Gynochthodes > Gynochthodes officinalis. The sequence continues at coordinate 13,094,034 of CM034617.1, forward strand.
CGTTTGCACAATATGCTTGTTTTTGTATTTTCTTATTGCTCCAGCTTAGAAGTCCTTCATTTATTGTGTGACTCTGCCTTTGCAAGTCCTTTCTTATTTTTGAACTGGCGTTGGATGTTATGTTGCTGTCCAAATGCAAATTCTTCTCTTTGTATTTATGTTAGGTCCCTTCCCACATACATTCTCCAATGCTTCAAATTTTGTCTGCACAATAAAATATTTTTCTGCATCTAATAACATGGCATTTTTAAAAGGACACGTAATTATGTTTTATGCCCATTCCCCCGCACTCTTTTTGGCCTTTCTCTGTGGTATTCGTGAGCTCCTATGCTATTGATGTGTGCAAATTTAGGAAAAGTTCTTTTGTGAGTTCCATTGTTGGCGTGAGCATTTGAGATTATATGAGCCATACGGTTATCTCTCTGAGCTCCAGTGGTTATCTTTTACTCCCACGGGACCAAAATGCTGATGTCAGTGAATTCCTTGACGTGGCTATGACTCACTGTACATGTGTATTTGCTACACTTGCTACTTGTACTTATGCATCATAAGGTGCAATTGGCATGGTACAAACCTGTCACAACTAATTCACTTTTACTTCTTGAATGTTGCAGAATTGTTGCTAAGAACTTTGACATTGAAGTTGAGAAAAACATGACATCTGTTCAAGGTCGAGTCCTTGGTGCTCCTGAATTGAAGTTACGAGCGACAAATGGCAATATACGTCCTGTAAGGGTTGACCCGGAGAAATGCCATTGGAACCTTGTTGGGAAATCTGTTGTGGAAGGACAACATGTTGAAAGGTGGGCCGTGATAGATTTTACGGCCACTAGTCGTTACAAATTGCGCACACAAGAGTTCATCAATAACTTGAGGGATCGTGCCTTCAAACTGGGGATGCACATGGAAGAGCCTCTGGCCTGCCACTTCACTGGAATGCATGAGTTCTCTTCAGTTGCTAGGATTGAAAAGCTTCTCAGGAAGGTTATTTTTGATGCTGGACAAAATGGAGCCCTACAGGGTAAACAATTGCAGGTGATAGTCTGTATCATGACTAAAAAGGATCCTGGCTACAATCATCTTAAATGGGTCTCTGAGACACAAATTGGCGTAGTTACTCAATGCTGCTTGTCCATTCATGCGAGCAAGGGACAAGACCAGTATTTAGCAAATCTATGTCTGAAGATAAATGCAAAGGTTGGTGGCAGTAATGTAGAGCTCAATGAAAGGCTTCCTCATTTTGCCTATGAAGATACTGTGATGTTCATTGGGGCTGATGTGAATCATCCTGCAGCAAAGAATTCTACATGTCCTTCAATAGCTGCCGTTGTGGGCACGATTAACTGGCCTGCTGCAAATCAATATGCTGCAAGAATTCAACCTCAAGAACACCGCAAGGAGAAGATTGTGAATTTTGGTAGTATTTGCCGAGATCTAGTCAATACTTTTGCTCAACACAACAACTCTAGGCCAAAGAAAATTATAGTATTTCGAGATGGTGTTAGTGAGGGGCAGTTCGATATGGTTCTGAACGAGGAGTTACGTGATCTGGTTCAAGCCATCAGCGATGAGCATTATAGACCATTAATTACTCTTGTTGTGGCCCAAAAGAGACACCATACTCGGTTGTTTACTGATCGGAGGGATGGAGGTGTTAGTGGAAATGTTCCTCCTGGAACTGTTGTGGACACAACAATTATTCATCCTTTTGAGTTTGATTTCTATCTTTGCAGCCATTACGGAAGTCTTGGGACAAGCAAGCCCACACACTACTATGTCCTGTGGGATGAAAATAAGTTCACGTCTGACGGGTTGCAGAAGCTGATCTACAATTTGTGCTTCACCTATGCTCGATGCACCAAACCTGTTTCTCTTGTTCCTCCTGTCTATTATGCTGACCTTGTTGCCTACAGGGGACGACTGTTCCAAGAGGCGGTGATGGAGCAATTTTCTACATCTTCGATGTCATCTGGAATGTCTTCTGCATCATCATCATCTTCTGCTTCATTTCACCAGAATTCCTACACTTTGCATCCAGACCTCCAAAACATGATGTATTTTGTCTAAGCAGTCTCGTCAAGGCTGTTAATAATCTCTGTCACGGTGCAGTGATTGTAGTGATTGAGATTATCTCTCCGGGAGTGGCCTGAAACGCGTATATCATCTCCTTCCTAAGCAACTAGTGAAGGGGTTTGTGCGTGAATCTAATATAGATTCGTGTTGCATTTCTTGTTCTGCTCTTTTCTTCTTTTGCTAAAGCTATGTGCTTAGGAGCACATGATCAAGTCAGTGTTGTCTTGGCCTCATTTTCATAAATTTGAGGCTTAGATGTTGGTTGTTAAATACTACTATTAGGGTATTGGGAGTGTGAGTGTGAGTGTGAGTGTGGAACTTTTGTGAGTTTGGAGCGTGCTTGTTATTGTTTCTTATGAGATAGTGATTATGATTAAGTGGGTTTGGATTGTTCTATGTATTTTGTGGTCTCATGTTTCTGCTCTAACTTTAGTGCAGGAATCTAATATATAATATTTGGAGACCTTGTTATTGTGAGTTTTAATGCCTGTGCTTTAATCGATCTTTTGGTGGCTGTTTTCGTGGTCTGGTATTTGGTCCGCCTTCCTTTTACAAAAGGTGAAAAAATAGTTCTGAAATAATTATGTGGACCAGTATGTGGATCATGCTTTATAATTATTTCTCTTTAATCATGCTCAAGTGATTAGATTTGAACATGGGAAGCCCCGGGAATCATTTGTTTTGTCTCTCTAGGGATCGTTTGGCCTGAATTTTATATCGCAACAATTTTATGTGCGGAAAAAATCATTAAGATGGGTCGAATGAATTTCTATAGGTACTTTTGTCATTTCATGCGTTAGATTCGAGCGTTATCGCCCAAATGTTTCAAGAGATGGATAAAAATAAAACTTGATTTATCATTATTTTAGTGGGAAATAAATTAATAAATTACTTGTAATTGAATTTGGACCTCTTAATAAACGTTAAGATATATTAAGTAGTAATTTGTCATGGCAAAAGAATAATTTTTTGATTCTTCAGTATACTGTTAGAAATTCTCTTTAACATAGTAGTTCGGGTCTTATTTGGGCTATGTTTGGGCTTTGTTTTTATTTACAAAAAGTTAATCTGTTGGGATAATATATAAAAATGGTCTGAACTTTAGCTCTTATAACAATTTTAACCCGACCTTGCAATTTTAACAATACAGTACCTAAACTTTTCAATTTGTAACAATTATGGCCTCGGTCAAAATTGATGACATGGGTCAACCCAGTCAACCATTAAAATTGGAAAAAAGACAAAAAAACCCTCCAATATAAAGCATATAGTTTGAAATTCTAAAATAAATTTTTAAAAAGACAAAAAAGACAAAATTTAAAGACAAAAATTTAATAAAATTATTTACACTATAGAATAAAAAATTTTAAACTAAAAAAAATTAAAGATGAAAATTTAGTAAAATTTAAAGACAAAAATGACACAAAATTGATATAGTTTAAATTTTTTTTATTAACTGTTTAAAAGAAAAAATTTAATAAAATTATGTCAAATTTTGTTAAAAATTTTAATGCAAACAGACAAAAAATTATTATATGATACTTTGATTTTTAACTTCAATTTTTTTTTATAAATACTTTGTTTTTTAACCTCAAATTTTTTTGTCATTTTTGTCTCTAAATTTTATTAAATTTTCATCTTTAAATTTTATTTTTTTGTTTAAAAAAATTTATTATATAGTGTAAATAATTTTATTAAATTTTTGTCTTTAAATTTTGTCTTTTTAAAAATTTATTTTAGAATTTTAAACTATATGCTTTGTATTGGAGAGATTTTTTGTCTTTTTTTCAACTTTAATGGTTGACTGGATTGACCCACGTCATCAATTTTGACCGATGCCATAATTGTTACAAATTGAAAAGTTCAGGTATTGTATTGTTAAAATTGAAAGGTCGGGCTAAAATTGTTACAAGAGCCAAAATTTAGGCTATTTTTGTATATTATGCCTAATTTTTTTCAAACAAAAATAAAATATTTAAACACGTTTTTATTTTAAAATTTTAAATTTTTCACTCAAATTCCTCTCACATAATTTTAAAAAATTTCTTCTCTTATTTTTCCCTCCAAAATACTTTTTATATAAAAAATATACTTGTCAAAATTTTCACACGTTCAAATAAAAAATTTCTCAAATAAATCACAATCCAAACATAGCCCACAAATTTTGCCTATCAAGTGCGCTTAGGGGTGTAAACAAACTAGTATATTCGGTGAACAATTCGTGAATAAGTTCAATTACGTTCATTTATATTCGTTTGTTAAGTTAAATTAACAATAAACGAACAGATTTTAATGTTCGTTTAATAAACGAACATGAACAAATATGTGTTTGGTTTGTCTATATTCACGAGCAAGCTCGTTTAGTGTTCATAAAGAAGCTCGTCTGGTGTTTGTTTAAAACTCGTTTATTATTCGTTTATATTATAATACAATACAATATAATATATATAAATGTATATAATAATATTAATAATTATCAAAACAATGTCGTTTTGACTTAGGGTTAATTTTTTTTTTTAACTCTCTCCAATCTCACTCCCTCCCTCTCCACCCCATAGCCACTCTCTCTTCTCTCTCTCTCAAAAAAAAAAGATTTTGATTTAAAAAAAAAACAACATTTTCATCATCAAAAAAAAACCTTTTTTCGCAAAAAAAAAAAAAAAAAAAATACGTAAAAGCAAGTTTTTTTTAAAAAAAAAAAAAATAAAACTATTTTTGTTTGTTCATCAATTTCAGCTCAGCGCAACAACCAACAAACCATTTTTCTTTTTTTTTTTTTTTTTTTTTTTTTTTTCATCACAGTCCAAAGGTTTTTCGTTCATCAACATCTTGAGCATGTTATGTTTATGTGTCGAGCATGTGTAGAGCATTGTGTAATGTAATTCAGTCGAGTGTGTGTCGAGCTTGTGTAGAGCATTGTGTAATGTAATTCGGTCGAGTGTGTGTCGAGCATGTGTAATGTAATTTAGTTGAGTGTGTGTCGAGAATTTGTAATTCCATTATATAGCATGTGTCGAGCATGTCTAGCATTTTGAGGTATGTGTCGGGCATCCATCGAGCATGTGTCGAGAATTAAGAAGAAATATATTCTTGCCTTATTCCAACCTATGTTTTTCCTGTTTTGATGACAGAATGGTATAAAGGAGATAGATTTATCCAATCGGGATCCAACCTTTGATGATCTGGCAATGAAATAGTTTGTTGGTTCCTACCTGTACAAAATTGACTGCCGAATCGTAGACTTTGTTTTATTCCCCTATCATATAGATGACAACCATTAAATACTAGTCAAGATAGATATTTATAAACAAACATTTCATGTGTATAACCCAATGGATCAATGGGGGTAGAATAAAAATTAGACTACCTTGTTAAAACAATGCCCAAGATACTCCAAGCAGGTGAATTTTACAGTTTGTTTGCCAAATAAAATCCAAGCAGGGACAAATGGTAGGTGGTCATTGAGGAAAATTTGGTGCATCAAGGAAAAGGGTTAGTATCGAAGTTACTCTAACTTCGTATAATCACATGTTGCAATGACTAACTATGTAATAATTTGGTTTTTCTCAGAAATAGAGACTATTGTGTTTTCATATTAAAGTGGGTTGAAATCATTATCCATGGATTGTCACTTGATAAGATTACAGCAAAAAATGCAATGAATTCCCGGAGACAGATGGCAGTGCACTATTTGTGAATGCAAGGGAGGAGGATGTTAGTTTAGGAGAACATAGGGCAAAAACAAGACATAAACCCCACTGAATTGGGTTATTTATTAGTCATTCATGGTGTAAATAAATATACTTATGATGTATTCAATTCATTTTGTAAATATACATTATTTTGATAACCATTGGATTGTATGAACATGCATTCTTTTTTAATATATACGTGTATTTGTGTAAATATGCATTCCAATTATTACATACATTTAGGCTATGTTTGAACAAACCATTTTTGTTTGCAAATTAGCAAAAAGTTACCTTTTTTTCAAATAAAAATAAACGATCCAAACACATTTTTATTTCAAAATTTAAAATTCAAATTTTCCCACTCAAATTCCTCTAACATAATATTAAAAAATTTCACTCTTATTTTTCCCTCCAAAATACTTTTTCTATCAAAAAATACCCACCAAAATTTTCACACATTCCAATATAACTTTTCTAAAATATACATTGTTTTGATATATACATTTAGTTGCTATTTATATGTATTATTGTGGCCTAAACATTTAGTTCTGTAATTATAAAATTTATATAAGTGCACAGTGTGTTTGACTATACAAACTATTAACAGTGATATGTGTCAAATAGGGTAATTGTAATGCTCAACATACATGTTCAACTAAATATCGACTTAGGTTCGAGCCGGTCTATGTCTATGCTCGACCCATATGTTTGACGAAATGGTCGATGTTTGCTTGAATCAACACGGGATTAGTTCTTGATATTAAAACATCATTTTCCCCAAATAGTGTTAAAGAGCGCCAATTAGACTTCACTTTCGCGCCGATTTCTTAAATGCTTGCAAAAAAAAAAAAAAACAACAAAAACCTTACCCTGTTTTCTGTAAGTTGCAATCAACTAGAGCGGATACTACAAAACATCAATTCCATTGATTGTATATACCGTATTGTGCTCCAAGTATGGGTATTTCTATTGTGGTTTCTTTTTGGATTTTTTTCCCACGGATAACGATTCAATGGGTTGTTTATGAGTTCATTTCATTGTTTATTTATGGTCAACTTACATTGGATTACTGATTGACTATTGGGCAAAAAAATGGGTTAAGATCATTGTTCAATAATGGGTTTTGAAATCATGGCTTATTTTCTAGCATTTAGTCATGAAATGGAATCGTTCACATATGCATTTCATATACACAATTTCCCCGAACACATTATCGAGTCGAATACCCTGTCCACCTGAGTCTTTGTCGAGCGTGGAGTCGAGCATTAAGATCACAATACCCAGGTGTCAAATTTGTGTCGAGCATTGTCTCGAGTTTTTACATTCTGCTACTATTTTTTGTTGTCTTTTTAAGAGTGGCACATGCTAATATTTGGCCTGTACATGTTCTTTATGGGAGATAATGGGTTGTTGATCCTACAACAAATGATCGAAAATGCATGAATTATACGAGAATTAAACATCTTTTGTTAAAAAAAGACGCAAACTTCGCAGAATTAGTGAATCTCATCATCAATATCATGGACTTGGATAGGGAAATAAAAAACAGATTGGTTATCAAATACTTACCCAAGTATTTATCAAAAGTCTCAACTCTTCCCAAAAAAAATGATTACCATGTTTAGTGCCTTTTGAATAAGATTATAAAACGATTTGAAAATGTCAGGATCCCAATATGTGTTACCGTGCGAGAGATTGAAGAAATACATGCTGAAAATAGTGCCAGCAATGAACCAATAAAGCGATTGAGTTCTGATAGTCCGATATAGACTAATGGTGTTATTCATTCACATATTTTGCATGAGAACACATTTACAGATGATAAGCATGGAGCAAGCGCTGAGAATGGTGATCCGGTCGAAGAGACCATAATTGTGTAAGATGTAAATACAACTGCCGAGCAACCAGGAGATAGTGGGACTGTCGATCCAGTTCAAGAAAAAATACAAACGAATGACCAAAATGAATGAACATTCGTACAATGCCATACAACAAGATTATCGCATGTGAATAGTGGTACTTCTTCCGATAGATTAACCTCCATGGTAGATGTTGTGGTAAACGATGTGTTTGAAACAAGAAAATGGTTGTATATGAGAATGAGTATGCTAGCCGTGAAACATTTCTTCAAGTGGAAGGTTGTTAGAACAAACAGCAAGTGCTGGTACCTATGATGTAAGGATATCAATTGCAAATGGAAACTGAATACATCTGTCATTGGGAATTCGGGTGATTGGAAGATCACTAAATATGAAAACACCCATACATATCAGTCATAATTGGTTCGGTGTGATAATTGACAAGCGAGTAGCAAAGTAATTAGTTCGTGGATTAAGTGTAAGTACCAGGAGATATGTCGTCTGTATAGACCTAGCGAAATCATATCTGATATTCATCAAGAATTGAGTGTAAACATAACATACAACAAGACTTAGCGATCAAGGGAATCTGCGATGGACGACGTGAAAGGTAGATTTGAGGATTTATACAGGATACTTCCCTTTTATCTACATGTTCTGAAGTCATTAAATCCGATTACTTTTACTGAACTCAAAATGGAGGAAGATGAAAGTTTCAAGTATCTTTTTTTTCACATTTGGAGCATCACCACATGGATTTTACATGCATATGCGACCAATTATTGCTGTTGATGCTTACTTTTTGAAAGGCAAATATCCTAGGTCATTACTTGTTGCCACTTGCATAGATGGTAACAACCAAGTCTACCTTATCGAGTGGGGAATGGTTGACTCAGAAAATAAAGCATCGTGGACATGGTTTTTACAAAAGTTGAAGGATAGAATAGGTGATGATATTGATGGTTTGGTGTTCGTTTCAGACAGACATAAGAGCATTGCAAAAAGTGTAGCAAATGTTTTTCCAAACGCCTTCCATGAAGTGTGTATTTCTCATCTAAGTAACAACCTGAGAGCAAAATTCAAACATGAAGACGTGCTCCCATTATACTTTTAAGTTGCAAAGGCTTAAACTCTTTCTAAATTCAATGAGATGTTTGGCATTCTTTCACTGGAAGATGCAAGGGTAAGTGAGTATTTAAGAGAAGTCGGTATTAAACGTTAGTCAATGGTACATTTTTTAGAGAGACGATATACTATAATGGCCACTAACATTACAGAATGTATCAGTGCATTGTTGAAGGATGCGCAAAAATTGCCTATTCAATCTTTGGTCAAATTCATTCGGAACACGCTCCAGAGATGGTTTTACGAAAGGTGTACAGCTGCTAGCAAAATGAAGACAATGACAACTGTATACATTGAAGAGTTAATTTCATCCAGGATGATAGAAGCACAATCATATGTTGTTGAGTTGGTCGATATATGCCAATGGTGTGTGCAGGACATTGCAAACCGTATTGCTACAGTAGATTTGCTTCAAAAATTCTGTATGTGTCGAGTGTTTGATATGAATCAACTTTCCTGTGTTTATGCATTAGCTGCAGCACATTGCTGACAATTTGACAATTACACATTATGTTCGTCATTTTATCACATCGATGCACTTTTATGTGCCTATAAAGATTCTATTATGCTGGTTGGTGAATCTAAGGACTGGATTGTAATTTTATCTATTCAACTAGTACCATCGAAACCAAGGGTTAAGGGTGGTAGGCACAAGAAAAAGATGATTCATTCAATAGGTGAGGAAAAAATTGCAAAGAAATGTGGTCGATGTGAAGTGAGCGGACACAACCGTCAAACATACTTTAATTCATTTGTTGATAGAGAGAAAAAGTGATTAGGATGATTTGTATTTTATTTTATTTTATATCTTCAGTTATTCCATTTCATAAGCACATTATATTATTCGAGGTGCTCATTAATATATGAATACAATTTATTCAATTTATTAACAAATTCCGCAATCAATTTATTCATTAATTGAGAGGAAACGTGATATCAATTTAATCAATTTCATAACAAATTATGCAAGAAATAACAACAATACATGATGTTTTATTAATACAATAGAACACGTTACAATACAATCAATAAATGCTCGAGATACACTCAATTTGTGATCGACACATGCTCGACTAATTGCTCGACACATGTTCGACTAAGTGCTATACTAATTGCTCGACTAAGTGCTCGAAATAGTAAGCCGTTGCTGCACTCCTCAACAGATTCTACAGGTGGGCTTGAGCGTTTCTTCTTGAGATTGTCTACAAATTCAAAAGCATTCTTCCCTGCTAATCCTACGGATCTTCCTAAGTACCCTTGATGATGAAATATCCACCATGATCAAACTCGCAATCATATACATGGGATTAAAGCCCTACCCTTTCAATTTGGAAATAGTAAGCTGTTGATGCATTCTTCAACAGCTTTTGCAGACGGGAATAATGCTCTTGAGTTTGTAGACAATAGCATGAAGAACAACTTGAGTTTGCATTTTTTTTGTGAGGTTGCCTAAAAACTCAAGAGCATTCTTCATTGTTAATCCCACATATCTTCCCTGCCAATCACAGAAATCGCAATTTGCCTGACAGGAGTGGCAATATTTTACCATGTTTTCCAACAATTACCTTTTTTTCTTCTTGTCAGTTAGCAAACTGTTGTTCATACATTCTTATTTTTTTCGGAAGCCTACATACCCTTTGCATATTTGCTTCATAATAGCAGTACTGAAAAGCTTAGGTAATGAAAAAATTACACTAAACGACCATTGATAATTGAGAAGATCTTGCAAGAAATAAAACCAGTTAGTATAATCCTCGATGAAATTATGAAAAGCTCAAGTGGTACTTGAGATGTGCTGGACTAGATGCTTTGAACATGCTTTGGTAAGGGCTCGATCACAATTAAGTGCTCGACACATGATTGAGTAAATGCTCGACATGGGTTCATCATTCACTGATGATGCTCGAGACAAGTGATCGACATAGTGCTTGACATTGATGATTGTCAAGCACAACTAATTGATCGAGAACTGATCGAGGTGGTGCTCGACAAGTGTTCATCATTCAATCGTGTTCAATTGTTTTGAGCAAGTGCTCGATATGGTGCTCGAAACATTCTGAAAATTTATCGACACTTTTTCGACATATGCTCGACTAATTTCTCAGGCAAATGCAGTTCAAATTTCAGCTAAAAACTCTTCATGTGATGGGATATGCACAATTTTAATGTGTTCGAATCTATAGCAATCGTGATTACATCAAAAGAAACACAACCCTATCGCAAAAAACCCTATCGCAAGCAAATTTCTTCTAAAAAACTATTATCAATATGCAAGTTAATCAGCAAAGCATCTTTCATGTTTGTTAAGTAAATAACCCGACGTGACGCTATAGCAAATACGAAGAAACAAATTTCTAGCCAAAATTTTCACTGACCTTGTTATAGCCGTCAACTTTTGAGTTTTCTTCTCTATAGCGGCAGATTTTTTGCTTGAATCAGCCGATTCTCCTCGCTTGCTGCCATAGATGCATACGATAGACAATAATGGAATGTGAAATGTGTGAAATGGGATGTTGAAACAATGAAAAAGGAAAACGAATAGAAAGGAATGAAGTGAAGGCAGATGAAACGAACAAGCGCGACATTCCTACTTGTTTATAAGTAGAGAGTCATTTCGGTCTTTTCACATGGTCAAACCGCGTTTGACTTGTTATTTTGGCAACAAAATTTGACCATGTGCTATTCTTCAAAAAAAAACCAATGAAAAAAGGTGCTATTTTTGCAAATTTCCCAAATCTTCCTGATCATTCCCAATTTCCCTCTTTTCCATTTTTCTCCTCTAACTCTCCAATTATGACCTTTACCTCCGCTATTCTCCACCCATCTTCGCTCATTCTTGCTCACTAAGTAAGGTCCTTTCTCGTCATTTTATAAGTCTTCTTCACGTTGACTCCACTGGACTCGACTGTAGCTTACTTGGTCACCACGGGATCCCCGTACTTAAACGCTCTCTTGCTTGCAAACTCAGAATCTCTATAACAAATGATTTATAATTTACTCCAATTTAGAAGCTTCTTTGTAGTGAATAGTTATGGGTGGCGGAGGTTATGACGCCCATTATGGCCGTGGAAGTGGTGGATCCGGTGGTGGCCGGGGCCGAGGGAGGCAAGGTGGTGGTGGCGGTGGTAATGGTGGCCGGGGTAGGAATGCTGGCGGCACTGGTGGTTATGGCCGTGGCAGAAATGGTGGTGGTTATGAACAGAATTACCAAACTCAGTACAATGAGAGTGGGGGTAGACGTGGTGGGGGTCGTGGCTACGAAAACAGGGCACCCCAGCAGCAGAGTAGTGGAGGATCCGTCGTCGGAAGAGGGTTTTGGACTGGTAAGCAGTGGAGCCCATCATCTCCTTCTTCATCGACTGGTCAGCCTAAGAATCAGGTTGGGAGACAGCCGCAGAATCAGACTCAAAGGCCTGTTCCAAGAGGTGGTTATGGAGCAATTTTCTGCATCTTCGACGTCAACTGGAAGGTCTTCTGCATCATCATTATCTTCTGCTTCATTTCACCAGAAATTCTACACTTTGCATCCAGACCTCCAAAACATGATGTATTTTGTCTAAGCAATCTTGTCAAGGCTGTTAATAATCTCCGCGATGCAGTGATTGCAGTGATTGCAGTGATTGAGATTATCGCTCCGGGAGTGGCCTGAAAAGCGTATATAATTTCCTTCCTAAGCAACTAGTGAAGGGGTTTGTGCGTGAATCTAATCTGGATTCGTGTTGTATTTCTTCTTTTACTAAAGCTGTGCTTAGGGGCACATGATCAAGTCAGTGTCGTCTTAGCCTCATTTTCATAAATTTGAGTGTGAGTGTGGAACTTTTTGTGAGTTTGGAGCGTGCTTGTTGTTGTTTCTTATATGAGATAGTGATTATGATTAAGCGGGTTTGGATTGTTCTATGTATTTTGTGGTCTCATGTTTCTGCTCTAACTTTAGTGCAGGAATCTAATATATAATATTTGGAGACCTTGTTATTGTGTGAGTTTTAATGCCTGTGCTTTAATTGATCTTTTGGTGGCTGTTTTCGTGGTCTGGTATTTGGTCCGCCTTCCTTTTACAAAAGGTCAAAAAATAGTTCTGAAATAATGATGTGGACCAGTAAATGCATAACAGATTATTATAGGTCATGCTTTATAATTATTTGTCTTTAACCATGCTCTTTTCTCTTTTTTTTGTCGAGAAAGGAGCGGAATATATTAAATGGGAAATTTTCAATTAATACGGTACAAAAGTGGTTCACAAACAAGTCCTAACCCAATTAACTTAATTCAATAAGGGTTGGTTAATATATTTCCTCGTCAGAATGGGACCGATAGAACCCCACTCAGTGGGACTGGCACCTCTTAGTTACTACTTAACTAAGAGACCAAAATAAGCTTAAACTTAATTTGTCGGCCTCAACCTGCACAACTTTCTAGATCACAAACAGGACAAACGGAACGCAACCCTCTGTGTAGTGCGGCGCTACATTGATCAATTCCTCCTATCGGGTGCGGATTTACGCTGCATTGCAACTCGTCCATAAAGAAACGGCACAGCTCAAATTTCTATGCGAGGAATAGCAAAAATCGACGACCGTCGACTATTAAAAAAAAAAAAAACTTTCTACCGTTCATAAACAGTAATACTGTTCTTTAACCACGCTCAAGTGCTTAGATTTGAACATGGGAAGCCCCAGGAATGATTTGTTTTGTCTCTCTTGGGATCTTTTGGCCTGAATTTTATATCGCAACAATTTTATGTGCGGAAAAAATCATTAAGATGGATCGAATGAATTTCTATAGGTACTTTTGTCATTTCATGCGTTAGATTCGAGCATTATCGCCCAAATGTTTCAAGAGATGGATAAAAATAAAACTTGATTTATCATTATTTTAGTGGGAAATAAATTAATAAATTACTAGTAACTGAATTTGGACCTCTTAATAAACGTTAAGATATATTAAGTAGTAATTTGTCAGGGCAAAGGAATAATTTTTTGATTCTTGAGTATACTGTAAGAAATTCTTTTTAACAGAGTAGTTCTTGTATCTTATTTTTATGCAAACTTAGGCTATGTTTGGATTGTAATGTTTTTGATAATTTTGTATTGAAATGTGTAAAAGTTTTAATGGGATTTTTTGTAAGAAAAATGATATGAAAAAGTAAATTGGAGAGAAATTATTTTTTTTGAAATAATGTGACAAGAATTTTGGAGGGAATTTAAATTTTAAATTTTGAAATAAAAAATGATTTGAATGTTTTATTTTTATAATTAAAAAATTAACTTTTTAGAAATAAAAATGCAAACCAAACATAGCTTATTAGATTTTCTTTTTTAAAAAAATCTTCTAAAGCCCACAAAATTTGCCTATCAAGTGCGCCTGGATCACACTAATTTATACGAAAGTTAAATGCAACAATGGAAACTTTAATGATTTTTTCTTACCAAATAGCTATGAAATAAAAAATAGTACTTCCTCCGTCTTTGGAAATAAGAAAGGCCTGCGGTGCGTTTGTCCTTCTTCCTATCGCATTTAACAGACATATTAGATGAAAAACTAACTTTAAAGTAATTTAAAAAATTCACTAACTTTTTTTTATAAAAAAATATAGTGACTAAAGTTAAAATTATATTATTTGATAAAAAAAATATATATTTATTCTTTTTTGAAAAAGCTTTGTTTTTAAAATAAAATTTTATATTATTTTTATTAATCATGATTATACATGGAAGAAAATTATACATTTAATAAATTATTAAATATATTATATTTTATAATTTTAAAAATTATATTTTACTTAAAATAAACTCTGATTTTTGAACACGAGGGAGTATATTTTTGTAGAACATTTTTGTCGAACGAAATCCTAAGCTTTTTAGTATTTAATCTAAAACTATATTTGTGATTGTAGGGCCAAAAGTACTTCAAATATAAAAATTTGGGGGTTTTTTTTTTTTTTTGGTTTTTGACGTTAAGAGAAGAAGTATTAGAGACTTAATCACTAAAATTTACACTATACTCCTTTTGAGTTAAACTAGTGGGGAGGTAATGTACAGATTCAGAAGTGTCCAAATAAAGAGTTCTAAGTCTTTTTTTGGTGATGAACATTCAACAGGATTGACGTAGGCTCATTGGCATTTTATTTTTATTAGGATGTTTTTGTTAAGGGCATACTAAGTTGCTAAATTATTGTTGCAAATTTTACACGCAAATGCACGTGATCATAACAAGTAATATAGAGTGAATAAAAATTATCATTCTCCCAAACACTAATGATTTATTAAACACCGAAATTAGAATAATTCTAACTTATTCGAACAATTGTAAAAATACTTTCTAAATGAACTAAGTTAAAACCAAATCTTAAACTAAGCTAAAATAAATCAGTGAATAAATTTTATATCAGATAACTAAAACTCTAGAGTTTCCGATTTCACCATAACTAATCCATCTTAATATTAATCTATCTCTATAATCTAATTTATTTTCCTAATTGATAGTCAAGATTTTCTAACTTATTTATTAGTCTCTCGCGAGATCTAATAAAAATCTCCCTAATTGGTAATTCACTATATTCCTATGTGAATTACAACAATTACGAAGTCATTAATTTCTATAGATTCTTATATAGTGACTACACAAACTATGATATTCCTATTCTACATACAATTCATGGCATTTATTCCAATGAACTTAACACATAACTCCCATTCCAGTTTGTTATAATTAACAAATCATTTAATTATTGATCAGGTAATTAGAAGCATTAAACATAGAGATAAACACTCAACCATAGAAAATTAAATCAAACTATATCATCTAAGACTTCATAACTAGGCTACATCGTAACCCTAGAAAAATGAATTAGTTCATACTAATATAAAAAGAATATCACCAATTGTTTAAACATAATTGAAAAAGAAAAAGCTAAGCTAAAATTCCTAGGTGCGGCTCTTTGTGTTTTCTTCCAGGCTTTTGCTCCCTGCTTCGGCTCTCCCCTCTTTTCTTCCAGGCGACGGTCCTTGATTTATTCTTTCCTTCACAATCCTCTGCCCGATTTTTTTTTTTTTTTTCCAAAGTCCAAAGGCAGCATCTCTTTTTTCTTGTTTCCAATTCTGCCGAAGTCAAACTCTCAATTCCCTTTCCTTTCTTTCTTTGACTTCTTTGTCTTCTTTTGTTTTGCCTTCCGAATTCCTCTTTTCCTTGACTTCTTTTGACCGAAGGAGGCTGCCAGAATTTCACATTTTGGAGTGACTTCATTTTTCTTTTAATGAATAAAATCTTCCTCTTTCGTACAAATTGTCTGAGCCCAAAGTCTTTTTCTCTTTTTCTCAACTTCTTCTCCAAATTAACATTTTTCCATTCCTAACCAAAAATATACCAAAATAAAATAAGTTTTCCTTAAAATCAAAATAATAATGACCAAATATTAACGAGAAAAATGAACATTTTAACCCATATCAATTATTTAAAAAGGTATTGTTTTAATAATTTTTAAATATATTTTTATAAAATTTTGAATGTGCAAATTTTGGAACAAATAATAATAAATCTTTAAAACCGTAACTATTTTTTCAGTCTGCTCCTAATTCTTTTCTCGTTAAAAGGTCATTCCACAATCGAATTAAAGGTGATTAGCGTTTAATTCTTCATTTATTCTAAATTTTGATAACATTTACATGTAATATCATGAGTAAAAAGGAGGGAATTATGAAAATGAAACAGTAACGAAGAAAGAATGTGAACAAGCGGGATATATGAAAATTTTACTTTATATTTTAAATACAGTAAAGTTTTTATTCTTTCTTAATTCAATCTTAATTTATTTTAAATTTGAAATCACACCAAATATAGGTTGAGGAATGCGGATAACAAGATTAGAGCACAAAAATATATATATATATTCTCCCACTATTACACGATTTGCATCTTTCTCATTTCCATCGTATCACATCCTCCTTGGCTTATCGAATTTGGATCATTTGTCCAATATAACATGCCACTGTACTTTTTCTTAATCTACTTTTTTTACTTATAATTTAAGCAAAACAGTATATAATTTTACTTTAACAAAATAAAAGGCATGATTTTAAGTAAAATAATTAATGTCATTTAAAACATTAAAAGAGATTGTACCGTACCTCTCACTCATGTGCTCCCTATCCCTCCTCTTTGCATTAGACCTCTCTAGAATCTTCCTGATCATCCCCAAATTTCCTCTTTTCCGTTTTTCTCCTCTAACTCTCCAATTATGACCTTTACCTCCGCTATTCTTCACCAGTCTTCGCTCATTCTTTTCTTTCTCACTAAGTAAAGGTCCTTTCTCGTCCTTTCACGTCGGGACTCCTTCAACTCGACAGTAGCTTACTAGGCCACCACGTCTATCCCCCGTATTTAAACACCCTCTTGCTTGCAAACTCGGAATCTCTCTAATAAACGATTTATTATTTACTCCAATTTAGAAGTTTTTTTTGTGTTGAATACTTATGGAAGGCAGAGGTTATGACGGTGGCCGTGGAAGTGGTGGATCCAGTGGTGGCCGGGGCCGCGGGAGGCAAGGTAATGGTGGCCGGAGTAGGAATGCTCGTGGCGCTGGTGGTTATGGCCGTGGCAGAAATGATGGTGGTTACGAACAGAATTCCCAAACTCGGTACAATGAGAGTGGGGGTAGACGTGGTGGGGGTCGTGGCTACTTCAACAGGGCACCCCAGCAGCAGAGTAGTGGTGGATCCGTCGTCGGAAGAGGGGTTTGGACTCGTATGCAGTGGGGCCCATCATTTCCTTCTTTATCGACTGGTCAGCCTCAGAATCAGGTTGGGAGACAGCCCCGGAATCAGACTCAAAGGCCTGTTCCAAGAGGTTGTGATGGAGCAATTTTCTGCATCATCATCATCATCATCATTCTCTGCGTCATTTCACCAGAATTTCTACATTTTGCATCCAGACCTCCAAAACGTGATGTATTTTGTCTAAGCAATCTCGTCAAGGCTGTTAATAATTTCCGCGATGCAGTGATTGCAGTGATTGAGATTATCGCTCCGGGAGTGGCCTGAAACGCGTATATCATCTCCTTCCTAAGCAACTAGTGAAGGGGTTTGTGCGTGAATCTAATATAGGTTTGTGATGCATCTGCTCTTTTCTTCTTTTACTAAAGTTATGTGCTTAGGAGCACATGATCAAGTCAGTGTCGTCTTAGCCTCATTTCCATAAATTTGAGGCTTAGATGTTGGTTGTTATATACTACTATTAGATAATTTAGATTGGGCATTGGGAGTGTGAGTGTGAGAGTGAGTGTGGAACTTTTTGTGAGTTTGGAGTGCTTGTTATTGTTTCTTATGAGATAGTGATTATGATTAAGTGGGTTTGGATTGTTCTATGTATTTTGTGGTCTCATGTTTCTGCTCTAACTTTGGTGCAGGAATCTAATATATAATATTTGGAGACCTTGTTATTGTGTGAGTTTTAATGCCTGTGCTTTAATTGATCTTTTGGTGGCTGTTTTCGTAGTCTGGTATTTGGTCCGCCTTCCTTTTACAAAAGGTAAAAAAATAGTTCTGAAATAATTATGTGGACCAGTAAGTGCATAACAGATTATTATAGGTCATGCTTTATAATTATTTCTCTTTAACCATGCTCAAGTGATTAGATTTGAACATGGGAAGCCCCCAGGAATGATTTGTTTTGTCCCTCTTGGGATCTTTTGGCCTGAATTTTATATCGCAACAATTTTATGTGCGGAAAAAATCATTAAGATGGATCGAATGAATTTCTATAGGTACTTTTGTCGTTTCAGGCGATAGATTCGAGTTTTTTTCCAAAAAAATGTTTTTTTAAAAAAAGAAGAAAATGGAGAGGTTTGCCCTGGAGGTGTTCCCAGGCCTGGAATTTTGCAGCACCGGGCCAGGGCGCGTTTGTTCAAGGTAGAGTTCTTTGTGCTCCTCAAATGAAGCTACGGGTTGCAAACGGCAATTTATGTCCTTTGAAAGTTGACCACATGAAATGCCAATGGAACCTTGTTGGGCAATCTCTTGTGGAAGGACAACGTATTGAGCATTGGGCCTTGATAGATTTTACTTCCACTAGCCGATTTAAAATGCGCACACAAGAATTCAACAAGAACTTGAGGCATCGTTCCTCAAAACTTGGCATGCACATGGAAGGTCCTCTGGCCTGTTACTTAACTGGAATGCATGAATTCTCTTCGGTTGCAAGGATTGAAAAACTTATCAGAAAGGTTATTGCAGATGCTAGACAAAAGGGTGACCTACATTGTACACAGTTGCAAGTGATTGTCTGTGTTACGACTAAGAAGGATCCTGGCTACAAGTATCTTAAATGGGTCTCTGAGACACAAATTGGCGTAGTTACTCAATGCTGCTTGTCCATTCATGCGAGCAAGGGACAAGACCAGTATTTAGCAAATCTATGTCTGAAGGTAAATGCAAAGGTTGGTGGCAGTAATGTAGAGCTCAATGAAAGGTTTCCTCATTTTGCTTATGAAGATAATGTGATGTTCATTGGGGCTGATGTGAATCATCCTGCAGCAAGGAATTCTACGTGTCCTTCAATAGCTGCTGTTGTGGGCACCATTAACTGGCTTGCTGCAAATCGATATGCTGCAAGAATTCAACCTCAAGAATTTTGCTTATGAAGATAATGTGATGTTCATTGGGGCTGATGTGAATCATCCTGCAGCAAGGAATTCTACGTGTCCTTCAATAGCTGCTGTTGTGGGCACCATTTACTGGCCTGCTGCAAATCGATATGCTGCAAGAATTCAACCTCAAGAACACCGCAAAGAGGAGATTTTGAATTTTGGTAGTACTTGCAGGGATCTAGTCAATACTTTTAATCAGCACAACAACTCTAGGCCAAAGAAAATTATAGTATTTTGAGATGGTGTTAGTGAGGGGCAGTTTAATATGGTTCTGAATGAAGAGTTACTTGATTTGATTTGAGCCATCAGTAATGAGCATTATAGACCATCAATTAGTCTTGTTGTTGCCCAAAAGAGACACCACGCTCGGTTGTTTATTGATGGGAAGGATGGAGATATCAGTGGAAATGTTCCTCCTGGAACTGTTGTGGACACAACAATTATTCATCCTTTTGAGTTTAATTTCTATCTTTGCAGCCATTTTGGAAGTCCTGGGACAAGCAAGCCCACACACTACTCTGTCCTCCGGGATGAAAATAGGTTCTAGTCTGACGAGCTGCAGAACCTGATCTACAATTTGTGCTTCACCTATGCTCAATGTACTAAACCTGTTTCTCTTGTTCCTCCTGTCTATTATGCTGACCTTGTTGCCTACAGGGGCCTACTGTCCCAAGATGTGGTGATGGAGCAATTTTCTGCATCTTCGATGTCATCTGGATTGTCTTCTGCATCACCACCATCTTCTGCTTCATTTCGCCAGAATTTCTACATTTTGCATCCAGACCTCCAAAACATGATGTATTTTGTCTAGGCTGTCACATCAAGGCTTCCAATAATCTCCTCCACCTCAAAGTAATTGAGATTTTTCACTTCAGAAGTGGTCTGAAATGCAGATCTTAGCTCCTTTTCTAAGCAACCGGTGAAGGAGTTTGTGTGTGAATCTAGTATAGATTCGTTTGCTTTCACTGTTCACCTCTTCTTTTTCTTTTGCTAAAGTTATTTGCTTAAGAGCATGGTCAAGTTACTGTTGTCTTATTGTTCGTTTACTGAATTTGTCACTTAGATATCAGTTTTTAATTTGTTATTTAAGAAGCACTGTCTTATGAATGACTGAGACTGATGTTGGCCTTTGGATTATTCCAAGTATTTGGTGGCTCGTGTTCGTACTCAATTTTTTTGCAGGAAATTAACGTTTGTTGAACCTTTTTATTTTATGAGCTTCTTCACTTCAATTCATCATTTTGTACTATGTTGGCCTTTTACATTGTCTAGACTAATGAAATTAGAACAATCTGGTGGTGCTCTACAGATTATGCAGAAAATAATAGTCTTTGTACTTGGTTTCCTGCGTGTCATGTTCTCTAATACGTCTCTTTTACCTGCTAATTCAGATGATCCCGATTGTGCGTGTGAAGTTTCGGGAATTACTTTTATTTTGAGATTTTATGGCCTGAAACTCTATATTCTGAGAAATGCACGTGCTAAAAACTCATAAGATGTATTTTCAAGTTTAAGAGAATGACAGGTGTGCTACCATGTGAGGCTTACTGATAAATTACAGTATTGGATATAGGGCTGGCTGGTGCATCCAGTTGAAGATAGAATAGGAATCAAATGACAATTTCAAGGTTAGAATGCTTGCTTCACTTTTGATTGGAATTTTCGGCTGGTATCTGTGTTAAAATAAGTTTCTTAATGTTTCTGGGTAGAAAACTTTTATTCATAGAGTTTGATGGTTAGCGAGTAGCAATGCTTCAGGCCTTTTCTCTCGGAAAATTCAGCTCCAAGATCCTTCATATAACTTCTGAAAAGCATTGCGCGGAAGAAAAAAATGAGCCCCAATTTCAGTTGCCTGTCAGGTGCATTAGCATTTCTCTAGGATTTCCAAGAAACAAAATTACAAAAAAAAAGAAAAAAAAATCCTTTCAAATGATGAATTCTTACTGGTTTATGCCTAACAAGGAAGAATATATAAAAGGACTCAAGACAAAAACAAAACGAAAAAATTGAATTTCTTACTTAGATCTAGAAATTAAGTAGAAAGAGAGGAAGGAAAATGGAGAAGTTTTATTTACGGCTGAGGATCCGCCTTGTTGTAAATCTTGTGCAGCATCCAGCATCCAGCATCCATCTTCAGTGCATTAATTTGCTTGTTATAATTGAAATTAGCTCCTTTGCTGTCCATGTCACCTGGGAGAGCTTGTCAAGCATATTTATCAACTCTCCATGGATCATTGTCTTTAATCTACTTAGGTAATCTGGGAAAAAATCGAAAAGACGAAACAAAATTTGTAAAAACTATTTACTTTACCAAATTAGACCATTTTGGTAAAAGTAACATCAATTATATCCTGCTAAAGCATGACCTTTACTAATTTTATCCATCTAAAGAAAGGTTTAAGATGAGCATTTCTCCTACCTGATTTGTGCTTTTGATCTTTTTATTGCGCTTGTGAAATTGTCAAGTTATACCATATTCCTCTAGCCCTAAAGAATACTTTCATTAATTTTTTCCATGAAGTGGGATTGACTTTAATTAGTGGATTATCTCATACCTGAACCCTCCAGGAGCCTGAGCAATGAAAAAGAAGCAAGAACCCTTTCCTCCATAGTTCTGTCATAATTCAGAGACTCTAGTAACTGTGGCACAAGGGTAGAGCAAGCCAAAGACTGAAGGCTTTTTTCTTCAAATGACTGGAGAAAACTGCTAATCCAGGAAATAGTAACTAGGCTTGCTCTTGCCAAACAAGGGATGCCATTTGCTATGGAACTTGAAAGAGCAACAAGTAAATTCCTTCTACCACTCTTGAGCAGAACCAAGGCCATTCTCCTTTGCCAGTTTTCTGCTGCTTCTTCCTCTATAATCTGTAATGGTTTGCATAAGCAAAATCCCACAGCGTTACTAGAAGAAAAAATTAATCATAGCTGACTACTATGATTGCAAGTTTTCTTTTATAAATCCCATAACAACCTCCCAAAGGGCAAACGAGAAAGATTTTGAGCATAAAAAGCTTCATCTTCCTACGTTTTCTCTTCGTTCATTCTGTTTCTATTCGTCCACCTCACGACTTAAATCTGAAGAATAGAAAGTTGATTTTGTTGACTGCATTGTGAAGTATAAAGCGACATACCAGGTCTGTGTAGTTATTAAGTGCAACCCTGTTGCTACTGAATGAATCCAATGAGTTCTCATCAAAGCCTGCTTGTTTTAAGAGCCATTTTTCAGCTGCTGGCTCACCTGTGTAGGTGAAGTGACCTCCCAATATCAACAGAGCTTTGGCACACTGCTCCTGTACTTTCTCATTAAACACTTGACAGTCCAATGCTTTTACAATTTCCTCTACAGCTTCTTCTCTATATACACTACATTCAGGTCCTAGTAGGCTAGGATCTCCCTGCAGAAAATGATTGACTCTAAACATGTCAAAGACATGGTACATATGTCAATATGGACAGTGAAAGCAAAGAACTAGGATTTCAAGACTACCAAAAGATCCAGCTGTAACAACAGCGCTGCAACCAAAGGACGTTCTGGGGTTTGAGCCCTGTGAAGGTAGACTAACAAAATGTGCATGGAATTCATTCTGCCCCATCCTTTTATCAGTTGATTAAGCAATGTAGTTCTTTGATTATGCCTGGTGTTACAAATATGTAAAATGAGTACTTGGAAATGCAGATCATTCCCAAATTCATTCCCACTACCCCTCTTGATGGAAGGAATATACTCAAAATGTAGAATCTTACCTATTAAGGCAGAGGAACTCCGTGAGCAAAGCAAATGCCTGACCTTGAGGACTTGTTTTGTCTCTTTGTACAAGGAGAGCTATAAGACATTGTTTGTTCAAATTCTGTGCAAGGTAATGTCGACAGCTTCCATCAGCTAGAATACAACTATAAATGATAGAAGCGGCTTTGTTCATTTCACACGTGTCTCCAATTTCCATCCTTCTCAACAGCAAGTTCAATCCGCCAAGTGAAACAATATATCCAGCATTTTCCATATTTTTATCTTCATCAAAACAGTTAAGAAGTTGGTCTAGAAAGTAATATGCTGCTTCTTGTGGACTGCATTGGATGGTAAACAAGGTTTGTGACTGATCCCCAAATTCTAATACGCGGAGGACCAGTGGAATCCATTCCATTGCTATCATCTGTTTTGCCTTTGGCTTAGCCAGATAAAGTAGAACTGCAGCTTTCAGAAATAAACTGTTGTTTCTCAATAATCTCAAAAAGATATCAAGCTGTGGATCAAAATTCAAGATGATATTTGCATTCAACTCCTTTTTTGTCACAACTTGTGCTAATATTGACATTGCCAGTTCTAATATTTCATCATCTCTAGATGCCGATAAAACCTCTAGTATTGCTTCAATCGCTTGTGTATTTGATATTGCATTTTCAATTCTAGGATCTCCATGTGAATCAAGCCAGACCTTGGTAATCAAACGGATTGCTCTTTCACACTCATTCAGACTATCCGACGTGCAAACAATTCTAATAGCTCTACTTAGTTCATTTGGAGTAAAAAACTGTTTATTCCTTTCCTTTGCTATTGAATCGATTCTCAATGTACTCTCCTTGCAAACAGCACGTTCTGATGTGTCATTCCTGCAACTCAAAAGGCGAAAGTAGTCTGATTTCTTATCATTCAGACAAACTTCAGCTTGCCCTTTTCTTTGACCAATGCTTACTGATCTTTCTCTCCCCAAAGATCTCATCTGTTGCCAACATAAAAAAACTCAATCAGGAATGCCTCTTTAAAATTTATGATCTTTGTGAAGATTCTGGTTACCTACTTCCATGTCAATGTTAAGTTCTTTAGTTGAAAACTTCTTGTGTTCCTCTGAAGACGAATGATAGTTTAAATCTCCTGGCTTATCATTCAATTGTGTTGATTGTCTCTCCAGAATAGGGCCAAAAATAGCTCCATATCTTGATCATTTTACAGTTTATGAAGAAGGAAAAGGCTCAGACATCACAGAATGCAATAAGCACAGAAAAGAAGTTCACGTTTTATCTATATGTAGGACATTGAAAAAAAAAACAGAAAAGGCACAGTAAATCACTTACAGAGATGATTTATTGGAGGAATGTGAAGTAAAGGAGTCAGAATTTCTCCGTTTTGAAGATGCCTGATTCAGTGTGGAAGTCAGAGGAACAGAAGGAACAGCAGGAGCTTTAGCACCATCTTTAAG
Source organism: Gynochthodes officinalis (assembly GCA_020080225.1). NCBI lineage: Eukaryota > Viridiplantae > Streptophyta > Magnoliopsida > Gentianales > Rubiaceae > Gynochthodes > Gynochthodes officinalis. The sequence goes on from CM034617.1 coordinate 13,118,617, forward strand.
CCAGTCCTTGTAGTAAAGAGCAAACTTCTCTGTTCCAATATCCATTTGGTCATTATAAGCCTTAACCAACGCTTTCATTTTCGTTTCTTCCAAATCAGGATACACTGAGTTTGAAAGAGATTCAGTTTGCTCCGTGTACCAAATCTTGATATGGAGAAGGTGAGGAAGAAATAAATGCTCCCAAACATCAGGAAGCAAATGCGTTCGAGCTATAAAAGGTGAATCACAGAATACTTGCAGGAGATGTCTCGCTGAATTTAGATCACTTTTATGTATCTTGTAAACAATTGACAAATAGAGATGTGCACAAGCAGCAACATGGGATCTTTGTGTTCCACAGGTTGAACCATTCTTTGAGCCCTTGGAATTCAAAGCTGCAATAATATTACTTAATAGCCTAATGCAATATTGTAATCTCTCCATGTTTAGTTCTTTTCCGTGCACTTGATGATCTTCTACCAATCTCTCAACATTTTCAATTCCCAATTCCACGTTCTCCAAGTATGCATCATCTGAATCTTTATTCCTTGTAAAACATGCGAAGCACTTCACCCTTGTGGTTTGGCGAAATTTCTCGTCTCTTAAAAACTGTCCAACGTAGCCACTAAGTATGGAAACTACTGCTCTAACAGCAACTTCATCAATTACAGGCTCATCTCTTCTCAAGAACCCATAATCTATAGAATGAGTTATTGATCTTCCTGAATCAGAAGCTCCCCTTCTTGTTGAAGATGACACAACAGAGCCATTTTGTGAATAGGCCTTATTGTCACTCTTCTGCTTTGGAATATCAATACTTCTCCTACGTTCATGGCATACGTAAATAGGCAAAACAATGGACTCATCTTTTGCTCTTCTATCTCTGAACTTAACCTTTTTTCGATGGCTTTTTATGAGCTTTTTGTTCCTCCCATATCCTTCTTCAACCAGCAGTTCTTGCAAAGATGCCATGGTATGGCAGACAGGATAAGGATATGGAGAACGGAAGATTGGCAGTTCTAAGCTTCTACGACAGACATTCTTTGAGAAGTCAGAGAAAACAATTATTAGCAATGTTATTCAAACTGCAAGTGGAAATCAAAGCCTCAGAAATGAGGACAAGAATGATTGGCATTTTTTTGTTTTTTTATTTGGAACTTCTCAGATTCTGGAGCTATAGTTGTTAGGCAGAATGTTTGTCAGTAATTTTCATTATTTTTGTTTTCCAAAAAAAAAAACACACACACACGCTATTGTTAATTTTGTACACATTATACAGGATGTTATGGCAAATTTTGGTGATTGAATTGCTACCAAGAATTAACACCTATTTGAAGCAAGTTGTTGATGTGTGTTTGGTTCCTTATTGGAATTTTTTTTAGAAATAGAGAATTTTTTAATTATATTTGATTAAATTTTATGATTGTTTTTTTCTTATTTCCCTCAGTCATAATGTATTTTATAATATTTTCAAATTCTTAAAATTTTCTATAAAATTCAAACTAAAATCTATATAAAATATATTTAATTTTAACTAAAAGCTAAATCAATAAGGTTTTGACTCTTGAGATATATGTTAAGTGGATTTTGCATAGGTTTGGCATTGGTCATCGAGTCAAATGTAAATTAAATTAGAGTAATGATACACGTTCCCTTTAATTAATTTAATCATGTATTGCAAACCAGCAGTCCGATTAATGCCTTCCGCTTGTGTATAATTTTGGAACAGGTAAAAGTTTATGTTTCCTTTCTTACGTATTTCATTTTTATTATTATTATAAATAAAATGGCAGCTAAACTTACCAGCCGCAATCACACACACACATATATATAGACACACATGTTGTGACTGCACTGTAGCATAAGAACTAATGTGAGATGCTATGCCAATGGGTCTAACAATCATTTTTATTTTCACCATTTTTTTATGCTAACAAAGTTTTGATGAGATTAACTAAAATCTTTTCCTTTGATTGCCATCCTGCGAAATTTCAAAACTTTTGCACCACCAACATGTGCAATGGTTGGTGGCAACAGGTAGGAAGTAGCAACAAAAACTATATTGGGCAAGAATGGAGCCAACTAACTGTTTACATATTGTGGATGTTTTGGAAATCTAAAAATATATGAATTTTTACGGGAGAATGGATGACAGAAAAGACAGTAGTTGATATTGCTATGGAAAAATAGATAGAGTTTACTAAGGTGAGGACAATGAAGAGAAGTTTGTAACTAGGACTGCGTATGGTTTTCTGGTCAGTGATTACAATAGAATAAAGGATGGAATCCATAAAGGGAATAGAATAGATATGTTAACTCTTCTCAATTTAGAAAAGTTATTGTAGCCATTGGTACCCTAGATAGATCTTTTGGGGACAGTAGAGAAGTTAGATGTAGTGGTTAAAGAGGAATAGCTAAGCGTTGGCCAATTATAGAGTCAATGAGGGTTCAAAATATTCGAACCATTATTGTATCTATTAACTTGTTTTCTACACAAAATTAATATATTGAATATATTTAAAAAAAATGATGAGTCAAACGATAGTAATTTCATTGAAAGTGCAAAATGGGACTGTACAAAGATAGCCGAAAGACTAAATGAGTTTCATGGCATTGGCGGAAACCTAACCCATGAAGACAAGCACCTCTGTAAAAGAGGAGGACGTCCGATGAAATCGGAAAAAAGAACAATACTAACTAAAACAAAAGCCTCCGAAGAGGACACGGCACCCTACAATGTAGGGACAAATACTAAGCTAATCTACTGCTAACGACTAAAGTATGTGGCTCTATTGGGTACTCAAATGGCATGAGATGAAGCGAATGCTGCGTTGGTGGTCCCTGCACATCCGACACCGCCGATCCCACAAAATTGCATCCGTTGCATACTCAACATGCATCCTACTATCGCAGGCGTAGGCGTTGAATAGGTGGCTGTCAACCATTGCGTGCGCATGAAACCACAACCCAAGTCGTATGCATTTCCTAAAAAAAAAAAAACACGTGCAATGCGAGTAACAACATCAACCGAGATTCATTTTTCAATAATTTTAATCTCATGTCTTGAAGTTTAATAATTCACAACTAAGAAAACATAGGAAAAGTAATACAGATTAGTCAAATCTTGCGGTGACGACTAAGTTTGGAAGATTGCGATACAATTTCATAAATCCAATTTGTCGGAGTCTAACAACCCCCGAGTCGATAGATCTTTTGACCCACTTGGTCATTTTGAATCGACACTATGTTAGAGTGTCATGGTTGCATTTTTTTAAAGTAGAATAATCAATTATTCCTTTCATCCCAAAAAAAAAAAAAAGTTTTGTTTTAAAATTTCTTTTATTTAAAAAAAAAGTGTCTATTTTATTTTGGGTAAAATTATTGTATTATCTCTTTTAATAATGTCAATGAATAACCTAAATTAAAAAATCAGGATAAAAATATAAAATTATGCATTTAATAGTACATTAAATGTATTATACTTTATAATTTTAAAAAAATAAAGTTAGATCAAATCAAAAGTGTACTATTTTTTTTGTGATGGGAGAGTATAAGATTATATATTTTTCTATACACTATTTTAAGAATGATGATATTAGCACTCTATTTTTTATTATTAATAATTTATTGCCAAAAAAATATAATCAAGTAACAAACTACAACTGTACTTTTAGCAACATCAAAGAAGTGTTAATAATAAAAGTGGAATGTTAACATTATTAACTATTAAAAAATATTTAAAGACTTCCTATTTTCAGACAAATACCCAAGATTTGGGAAGCAAAAATACAATCAAAATTAGGCTAACAATATTAACAATACTAACATTTCATTTATTAAAGGTCCTCTATATTATACTGAATAAGTATCTGGATGTCGGTTAATGTTACAATACTAACAGTTAACTTTTTTTAACTACAAAATAAAACATTCAAGTAATTTTTTATTTTAAAATTTAAAATTTAAATCCCCTTTAAAATTCTTCTCATATTATTTCAAAAAAAAATTCTCTCCAATTTACTTTTTCATACAAAAAATTTCACAGATTCCAATACAAAATTCTCAAATACAACATAATCCAAACATAGCCATAGTATAAGCTTAGACTACAATTGTTACAATCAATAAATATCTTTTACAGTCAAGAGTTCATGTCTAGATTCGTCTTAAACTCTAATAATAATAATAAAAGTGAAAATAAGATGTTGATTAGTGAACTAAATAATAGTACTCCCTTTGTTATAAAAAAAAAATTCACTTTTGATTTGGTCTAATTTTTTTTAAGTTGCAAGACAATACACCATTAAATGTATACTTTTACATTTTCATCCTTACTTTTTAATTTGGATTATTTATTATAGTAATATAAGAATTTCATATGAAAAGTAGATTTTTTTTTAGAATGGAATTTTTTTTTTGAAATTGAATTATTTTTTAAAAAATAGAGGGAGTAATAAATAAACAAACAAACGTCTTAACTTGCAAATAAATGTGTTCTTATTTACAAAAAAAAAAAATAAATTCAAAGAACAAAAGCCAATGATTTATTTAAAAAATTTTATATTGGAATGTGTGAAAATTTTGCTAGGAATTTTTTAGTAGAAAAAATATTTTGAAGGGAAAATAAAAGGAAATTTTTTAAAAAATTATGTGAGAAGAATTTAGGAGGAAAAATTTAAATTTTAAAATAAAAATATATTTAAATATTTTATTTTTATTTTAAAAAAAATTAACTTTTTGCAAATGAGACACAATTACAAACCTAGCCGAATCCTTCTTGGTTGGTCTTTAGTCTCTTGATTCACATTATCGAAGAAACAAACATAAAAAGCCAAAGTGGAAAAAGACGAATGAATGAGCTGGTAATAATAATAAACAATTGTGCATGTGCTTCCTTCATGTTTTGTGGTCTTTGTTTGTTGTCCTTTTACCCCTTCCACCTCAGGTTTCGGATGTCCTCTCTTTTTCCCGCCTCATATGGTTCATCCATTTCTGCACTAAAACTCAACATCTCCTGTCCTGGTCCATCCCACAATTCTTAAAGCACTGCAAATTTCATACACGCAAGTAAAATCATATATCAATCAAGGACACAGGCACAGTGATAGGTTTAAAAAATAACCAAACATATTCAAAATATTATAGGATGCATTTTAAAATTACCACCAAAGACCGAAATGAAGCCATAATTACAGTCTTATCGCCCAAAAAATTAATTAACTATGCCAAATCCAACTTATGCTTTTAAATTATTATGTCAAATTATATTTATATATAATATATATATTTTTAATAAAAAAAATTAGTATAAAATTGGGGCAGAGACAGTTTATATTGAAGCAAGCACCATTATCCTCCCCAGTTTCACTCTTTCTTTGGCATCCTCTATCTTGGTCGAAAACTTGCTTTGCTGAGTTGCTCTCTCTCTCTCTCTGTTTTTTTTGTTTTGGTGATAGTAAATTCTTTCGTCGGCAAATGTAGGAAATCAACAATTAAATGGTATTTAGATTCTTTGAATTTTACTGCAACTTGGATGGTTTCCAACCTCGGTCAAGCCTTCAAATATATGCAGTGTATTGTTTATAAGATGTAAGTATGAAAAAAAAAATAATGATATTTATAACGATTTTTTATGGTTAAAAAAATTTATAATGATTTATATGACAAATATAAAAATATAAAATTATTCTTAATTATTTTACATTCCTTAATTATTTTGTATTTTTTTAGTATAATAATTGTATTTTGTCTTTTTATACTTGACACATTAATCCCTATGATTTGTCAAGTATCATAGCCCTATAAAAAAAGGGAATATATATATATAAAAAAATTTTGGTCCCAAAATAAGATTTTAAATTCAAAATTCTTGCTAAAATCATTCACTAATATTTTGAAAAATTCTCATTCAAAATTCTCAGACTTGCAAGATTGAAAGATTGCCATAGAAAAGGTTGCCACTAAAATGAAGCTGGGAAAGACTTGGCAAGGCCATGAGATCAAACAAGCGAAGGTGACCTGTTAGCGTTGCGTTGACAAGAAGATTGAGCTCAGTGGCTTGCCCATTACCAGAGCATGAGACGCCAGTCCGCATACAAGGACTAGAGGCAGAGGAAGACCAATCTTTCAACAATGCTTTTGGATCAGATTCATTTGAGTGCATAAAGGACAATAAGGCTCCATTTAGACAAATTATTTTTATTCTCAAATAGAAAAAGTAGGTTTTTTTTTTTCAAATAAAAACATCACACTTCAAACAAATTTTTATTTTAAAATTTAAAATTTAAATTTTCCCATTCAAATTCCTCTCACATAATTTGAAAAAAATTTCCCTATCATTTTTTCCTCTAAAATACTTTTTCTATCAAAAAAATATCTATCAAAATTTTCATATATTCCAGTACAACTTTTCTCAAATACATCACACAACAAATGGAGCCTAACTACCCATTTCATCACCATTATTTTGTTGAATAGTCAACAATTTTACACCAGATGATGCCAGAAAGGCAGAAAGCAACAACTTCGAAACAAAACAATGGGAAAAGACAATATTTTTTACCACTCCGCCTGTTAGCAACTACCGCTTCTTCATCTTCTTATTACAGAGCCATAAATGCACATGCCACTGTCTACATAAAATCACTAGCTGATAAATATGGCCAAAATTAATATCTTGTTATCTGCTGTTACGTTACGTTTGCTATTGGAGGACCAATCTGCTCCTTTCAAGCGCCTTTTGTGTAATAAATTCCACTTCAACTCAACTCTACAAATTTTTTATGAAGAAAGAGGATAAAAAAATTAAGGGAAAAATTAGAGGTTTATGATTGTAATTTCCTTTTTATTCTTGAATTTTATTTCACATGCGTGGCACATGATCTATTTAAATGGAAAACTGGCTTGGCTACTGATAAAAGGTTGAAAAGAATTATGAAATCAATGGCAAGAAATTAAAAAAAATATTTTAAAATGTGAGGGAAGACAAAAATCATAAAGTTAAATGTGAGGGATTATTTTTTTAGTTTAATTAATTTATTTTGTTAAAAGAGTGTCAATAAATCTTTGATGTTAATAAAAAAATATTACATACATCTGTTGTATCATTATTTTTAATGTAGCAAGGTAATCACATAATTTTTTTTACCTGCTATTATATATATGGGTTGCTTTCCCTAATTTATAGATTGTCCCCCCTAATTATATAATTGCACAATTACAACTTATTCATGAAATATTTTCTCGATGTCAACATTTTGAGGCATTCAATATTTAATGACATTAATACTCATAAATTCAATAAATGACAGCCACCTAATTAATCTAAAATAAATTCTCTGATTCTAACTCCATCCGTTCAATTAAGCTATCTTTCATGCTAGAGTAAAATAGGAGAAGCAGGATCTAATTCTTAGAAAGAAAAAAAAGGAAGAGTGAAGATAACTTTACTTTAATTATTTTGCTGCTTATGTATTCTACACTGGCCCCACTTCAAGAGTGACGCAACTGAAAACGCAATCAAGGCCTCCCTAAGAAAGCCTGACGTCATTCGAAGCGTCATCACGCCCGACTTCATCTGCCATGATAAGAATACGTAACCTACCGACCAGAGAGAGAAAGCAACCCCACAAATGCGCGATGGGCGGGTAAATGGGCAGTAGTTATTTTAGTCCCGCACCAAACGGGTCAAATCCGGGTTATGTTGGAATGGGGGGGAAGGATTTTTTATTTTATTATTTTAAGTCACCACAAAATTTTTGTTTTTCTAATGTTTCACGTCCCGGAACTATTGAATTTGTCTCAATGATCACTTGTCCGTGGTGAGATGTATCGGAATCAAATCTCGATCCTAATATTATGAAGGGCATTTAATTCTACAAATTTTTGTAATTCCTGATTAACACTAAATAACATAAATCTTGATTTTTTTTTTTACCTTATGAAAATAAAAAATGTTTCACATGCTCAAAATAACATTAAAATTTTGAAGCGCATAAAATGAGAAATCATAGAGAAGGAAGGTTGAATATAGTCAATAAAAAGTTTGCAATAATTTTTTTCTCCAATTATATTTTACTATCTCATAAGATTTTATTTTATTATTTTAGCAAAGGCAGAACATCAAGACATTGAGGAATGAGGAATGAGAAACAGAGTAGAAACACAGAATTAGAATTAATAAGTATTGGTATTTCAGTATTATGGCATTATCTGAATTGCATATTATTATGAAGGACTATTAGAATAAGTTTTGTAATAAAAATAATAATTAACTATATATGCATGTTAGAAATGAAAGATAATAATGTCCTCAAATAATAAAACAAACTCGGAACTATTATCGATAGGTATTATTATTTAAAAAAAAATATTTAAGATCATCCAATTTTACTCATTTTTCCAACGCAGATGCAATGAAAATGTTAAGAATTTCTTTGTACTCTAATTACTAATATATATACTATTCTTAATTTTAGAATCAATGATTCTCACTTAGCTTATTTCTCCAATGAGGAGATTTTTATGACCTGTTTATCACTCAAACACCATCTACGAGCCACCTCGTATGTGTTAAGTACATTGCCAAGGGAACGAAAAATAGATTATTAATCATACAATTTGCATCTCCGAAACAAGGCTCCCTTTGGGCTTGGATGTGAAAGAAACGTCGAAAAAGTGGTTAAACTTTAAAATAAGAAAGAAAGATGTGGGGAAAAAAATAATTATAAGGTTCCGGTTCGTGTCAAGGCGCCAAATCCAAATAGACCCGATCCACTTCGACAATCCAACGAAGATATATCATATATGAAATTGGAAAAAGGAGAGAGAATGCAATATGTAAACCTGTCCCCTATGGCTGTTGGTCTTCATCTTTCTTACTTCACCCCCTTTACGAAACTTCTGTCTTGGACCCTTGTGGGCCCCTATACAGTTGCAGAGCAGGTACGTAATGACCGCCTGCTTTTTAGTTTTGTTGCCCTTTTTCTTTCACCTAATGTTTTCTTGAATTCTAAGCCTCTGTTCCATTTCCAAATTTTTCTGGGCATTTGGGGGAACTTTTCAGAAGTTGGATTCTCCCATTTTAACATTTTGATGGCTGTAAGAATTTTGGGTTCTCTGCTAAGATGGTACTAATCTAACTTCCAAGTCATCATTTTGATACATTTCTTGATTAGAGCGCTGGTGATCCATTTGTTCCATGGTTGTTGTGAGTAGTGTGGTGGTTTTCAATTTGTGTAGCTTCAGTTTTGTGTGATTGGTAGCTTCTGTGGATATGCAAGTCAAACTGATGATTTCTACGGGGTGATTGTGATTGGAGCTTTTGTGGGTTTTGCTCAGTGTTTGGTGTTTTGAATGAAGTATGACGAGTGAAGTTACATATCTACCGTTTTAAGACGAAATCTATACCTGATTGGGATTGTTTTTGTTTTTGTCTTTGTTGCTTGAAATTATCTGATCATCAGAAGGTAACTATAGTTTTATAGCTTAGCATTGGATCCTTTGAGCAAAAAAAAAAAAAAAAAAGAGTTGGTGAAATTTGTTTGTGGTGATAGTTTTGTTAGCATTTATTGTTGGATTGGGTGTTCAAGACTGTTCTAGACGGAGGGTGCATTTTGAGCTCTTTTAAAGTAGTCTTTGATGTGTGAATTTGTGTGATGGGGAGTCCTACTGAGCTATCATCATCCATAAGTTTTACTTCATCTTTCATATCAAATGGCTCCGATGGCTTTAACACAAATGTATCTGGTACCTCTGAGGCTAGGTCTTCTCTTCAGATGATGAGCTTGAATAAACTTAGTAGTAACTTGGAGCAACTATTACCTTACGCTGGTTGTGATTTTAGTGATGCAGATATTGTTGTTGAGGGCATTTCAGTAGGAATTCATCGGTGCATATTGGCAGCTAGGAGTGAATTTTTTCATGATCTTTTTAGAAAAGAAAATGGATATACTCCTAAGGATGATAAACCAAAATACAACATGGAAGATCTGTTGCCTTATGGGAAAATTGGACATGAGGCTTTTGTTGTTTTTTTGAGCTATTTGTATACAGGAAAGCTCAAGCTTTTTCCGGTTGAAGTGTCAACATGCGTAGATGACACATGTGCCCATGATGCATGCGGACCCGCAATTAATTTTGTTGTGGAATTAATGTATGCTTCTTCATTCTTTCGGATGCCGGAGCTTGTTTCACTTTCTCAGGTTAATATTCTTTTTCTTTTTAGATGGAATCCCTGTCCCTTTCCTTTGTTGCCTTTGAGACTATAGAAATCAAGTTCACATGATGAAGTGTTTTTGTTGTAGTTAAATGTTTTCAATGTTAGAAATCAATTCTGGTTGATTTCTTATCTTTCTAAACTGTCATATGAAAAAGATATATGGAGCCATATCTTGCCTTATATTAAGTTTGAATTGCAATGAATGACAAGTATCTGAAGCAATTCATACCTGTTTTCAAACATCCACCTTAATCTGCCGCAATTGATTAGTTCCCATGCAAAATTAAATTAATGAGATGATATGGAGCTTACTTTTTCCTTCATGCATTCATATGAAGACATGATTATGATAATCATTTCTGAGGATTGCTATGAATTGATTGTAGGAGAGTGGAAAATTTGAATAGTCAGATTTCTGAATAGTGAAAGTTATAAAGCTTAGTTGGATAAACCTGTAGATTTAGAAAGACTTATAGATGATTCATAAGAAGCTCCTTTATGATGCTGAATCAGTCCAAAAAGGGAAGATTGGCTTGTTTTTACTTTAATTTGCTGATTAAGTTTTAAACCAAACATTTTTTCTCATTTGGATCTGATGGCATAAATATTTAAGATTGATTTCCATCGATATATATTCATTGTTGTACAATTTTTTCATTTAAAAATTCAAGTTAGTTAGAAGAAAGTCAAATTAATTACCATCATATAGAAACATATTTTGAGATACCATTTTCATCTATAACTATTACGGTAACACTGCAAAATGATTGCTATATCATAGACGTGTTGCTTTACTGGACCATGTAAAATGTATGGTAATGTTGAATTTTGACCTACTGGTATTACTTCTCTGCGTGAGAGATCAATGGAGTTGCCTACCACAAAATTGGGATAGATGGGAGTTTTGGGAGGGGAAAGTGTAGCCTGTCAATTGCACAGCCTAAGAGAAAAGAAGCATGAAATAGCTCAGAAAATGAACTTCTTCCTCTGATGAATGACATGTGAAAGAATTCATAATAAGCACTGAAGGTTAAGCACAACTCCTTTCCTGCATTTACTGTTAACGATCAATTTGCAGCGACGTCTACTCAACTTCACCGTCAAGGCTCATATAGAAGATGTCATCCCAATACTTGTAGTTGCATATCATTGTCAATTAAGCCAGCTTGTGGCTCAGTGTGTTGATAGAGTTTCACGGTCAGATATTGAACGCACCTTACTAGAAAAAGAAGTCCCCTGTGAAATTGCAGAGAGTATTAAATTATGTCGCCTGAAGTCTCATGCTGAAGACGAACATGATGGGGTACTTGTGGATCATTTGCATGAGAAGAGCATTAGGAGAATACACAAGGCACTGGATTCACATGACATTGAACTTGTCAGACTTCTGCTGACTGAATCTGATATAACCCTAGACGAAGCATATGCTCTGCATTATGCTGCCGCTTATTGTGATCCCAAGATTGTATCTGAGCTTCTTAGTTTGGGTTTGGCTGATGTCAATCTCTGTAATGCTCGAGGTTACTCTGTACTTCATATTGCTGCTCGTCGTAAGGAGCCATCAATAATTGTTTCTCTTCTAACCAAGGGAGCATGCGTAGCAGAAACAACATTGGATGGACAAACTGCTGTTGGTATTTGCAGGAGGTTGACTAGGCCAAAGGATTATCATGCCAAAACAAAACAGGGTGAGGAATCAAACAAGGACCAAATATGCCTTGATGTGTTGGAGAGAGCGATGCTAAGGAGTCCATTGGCTGGTGATACATCATTCTTTTCCCCGATAATGACTGATGACCTGCAAATGAGACTACTCTACCTAGAAAACAGAGGTATGTGTCTGGAAATAATACTGCTGATATGTTTTTCTGTTATGTGGCAAAGGTTCTGTGTTCTAGTTTACATGGTAGGCCTAATTCTCAGTGCTTTTTACCTCTACAATGGTTTGCTAAGCAAAAGTTTGTTATTGTTCACTGTTAGAGATACAATCTTGAAAATGTATATTTTTTCTGACAGGTACCAGAATTCCTTTCAAAACTTGTAAGCATGATTATTTGTAAACTAAACAGCGTATGTTGAAAAAGTTACACGAGCTGTAAAATATTAGTTTTTGGGTTATAACTGGAGGATCTTCTTGCCAATGAATGACACTCGGGAAAATTATGCAACACTCTAAGAAATTTAGACTTTATTACAAAGCACATCACAAATCTCAGTAAATTTGGTGAGTCACAGGATAAATATGATTTCTTTGAATTTTGTCCATAGCTTTCTGTTATAGCTCTATCATAGGCTACTTTGACACATTCATCCTCTATAAATTTGTATCACAGTTTTTATATTTCAGCCAGTGGTGATATTACTACTGCTGGCATTGCAAGACTCTGGTTTGCTTTCAGTGGGTCAAGACCAAGTTCTTTAGAGATATTGTTACTGAAGTGCTTGCTTTTATACTTAAGACCAAGTTCAGTCAATTTAGTTATTACAGCATGTACATAACCAATTTGGAAAATCTGATTTTACACTGAAGTGCCTGCTTCTCATGTAATGTTTCTTAATGCTTTATGTTTTTCTTATGTATGATATAGTTGGACAAAATTTTTAAAGATTAAATTACATATATATGTCACAGTGGCATTTGCACAACTATTCTTTCCTGCTGAAGCTAAATTAGCATTGGAAATTGCCAATGCTGAGATGACATCTGGACTTGCTGGCCTTTTGGCATCAAGAGGTTCCAGTGGGAATTTGAGGGAAGTGGATTTGAACGAGACACCAGCAATGCGGAACAAGAGACTCCTTTCGAGGATAGATGTTCTCTCAAAAACAGGTATCCTCAAGCTCTGATTATTTAATATTTTCTTGAGAAACTACAATATTTATTTATTTGAGGATATTGGTCTATGCAATTTCATTTGGTTGGAGAGTTTCAAAGGCCAAGAATTGGATGATCAGCGCTACGCTTCAGAGGAATTGTTATTTGTCTTTTGTGGGGTAAAGGAACAAGTTATTACTAAATCATGTAAATTAACACATGGAGAAACGAAAGAGATTATCACTCAGTCATTGAAAAATTACAACCATATTCTACCTTTGCAAGCACAAGGTAAATAAAAATTGCAGATGACCAAGTATGTTCATACTTCTGCACTGCTGTTACTATATCTGTACCTTTCATGACTATCTTTTTGATGCGGTCATGTTTACCTGCCTCCACAAGCACAAGGGAAAAGGAAAATAGCAGACAAAGATATGCTTTTGTTGTTTTGCTCTGCTCCTGCTGTATTGGTGGAGCTCATAATCATCTTTTACATGTTTTCTTATCAAATCCATGAAAAAGTATGTCTTATTGGTCTGAAAGGTTTTGATAAGTCTAAACTTCTATCTTGAATTCGCCTGTATTCTGTTTTCAAGAATTTCAGTTTATAGATTCTGTGGTGTCAGGTAAAAGTTTCTCATCAATGCCAAATATGGATGTCTAGCAACAAAGGCATGTAATACTCACTTTTTTCTGTTGCATAAAAGTATAGAATCTGGTGCTAGGAAACTCCAAAATGTACCATAACTAGAGGTCATAGTTGGGTATATTGTTTTGGCTAGTTGCTCCATGATAAGTGACGTGGATTTAATGCCCAACCTTTTTCTAAAAAAATATAAAATCCTTGAGCTAGATATCCTTTTTCTCATTTGCAGAACTTTATGTCATGAAATGACTGTCATTTATTTTCATAGTTCATTGCTTGCCATGCTAACAGTTGAGCTAGGACGGCGTTACTTCCCACATTGCTCCCAGGTGCTGGATGAGTTTATGGAGGATGACTTGGCTGATTTATGCTATCTTGAGAAGGGCAGTCTAGATGAGCAGAAGGCTAAGCAGACGCGCTTTGTGGAACTCAGAGGTGAAGTTCGAAGGGCATTTGACAAGGACAAGGCTAAGCTCCACCGATCTTGTTTGTCTTCCTCATCCTCTTCATCCTCCTTGAAAGAAGGGGCGGATCACAAAGTTAGAAAACTGTAAGGATCCCCCTCAGGTGAAATGAAACCTTGATTGGAAATGCATATGCACCGAGCACGCTTAAAGCAACATTCTGTGACTGAAATATTTGAAGCACTAACTTGCTCAATTGCAAGAGTTGCTGCGTAGCATGACTTAGTACGGGACACAATCTTGCTCAACTGCAGAAGTTGCACAAATTGATAAAATCCTTTAGTTTCTATGTGCGAAATTGAAATGAGAAAGTGGCGAGAGAAATCATTTTCGAGCTCGACACATGTATGGGTGTGGTGATTGTGCTGAGACAGTTTTATAAAGATTTTCATCAGTTTTGTGGTGACTAAATGTGACAAAAGATCCCTTAAGTCTGCATTTGGCCTATATGCATTATGACAAACGGCTTAACATCATGTCCAGTTGATAAAATATCCTGGTTTTCTTACCTTCAGCTGAAAATATTTTATATACTAATTGTGGTAAATTGAGCAAGCTATTTCCTATAAAATTTCTTGTACAGAATCGTAATCTCCATCAATAATTCATCTAATAGTTAAGGTAGCAGTATTTAACAAGAGTTAAATACTGAAGTAGTTAAAACTGGAGTAGTAATATCTCCCTTTAAATAGCTAATTTACCAGCAAGCTAAAAAATGTACAAAATATATTTAGTCCTCATTTGCAGTTAGATCATGCAAAAATACTCAGGAATACCTAATTTATCAGCTAAAACTGTGAAATTATAATATATTAACTAGAGGAAAGGGAATTCAAAGTAAATGGAATTTATTTTATGTTTTGAAATTGACTCCTAAAAACTTTTGATATTTGCGTTATATTTTAAATTATGTTTAGGAGGAAATTTAAAGAAAAAAAAGGACAAACGCTAAAACAGACAAAGAGAAAAAAAGAAGAAGGGTAAAGCATACGTGTTCACCAGAGGATTTTTTTTTTAAAAGAGTAAATAAAAAGAAAAAATAGCAAAAGATAAAGATGATAAGAATTTTAAAAAAGTATACTGAGGGATAAATAAATAAATAAATAAGTGTAAGAAAAGGGGTAAGATAAAATAAAATAAAGAGTATAGAGTTGAAAATAATGAGTAAATGAAAATATGAGTAAATGAAAACATGAGTAATAAAGAATACGTTAAAAGTGAAAGATGAATAAAAAAGACATAGATTAAAGGGATTTTTTTTAAAAAAATAAAATATAGATTAAGGGAAAAAAAAGGTAAAAGAAACTAGTGAAAATAGAAAAAATTTGAGTTCCCATCCCTTATGTTTGGTCCATTATTTTGTTGATAAAAAAATTAATATAACTTTTGACCACTTTTTTTTTTTTTTCCTGAAAACGATAGATATATTTACCAATAAATGTGTCACATTTACAACATTGCCTAATGACAATAACGACCTTAGATCTCATATTGAGTCTAAGGATGATAGTTGGAGAGTACCCAACTAACTTTGCAATGATAGTTGGTTTATGACAAGCTACATTGATTTCTTGCTATACAAAAAAATAAAATAAAAAAGCAAAAACCTAGCATCTTAGCCTGGCGACCTAACTTGCACACCTTAAATTGCATACAATGAAAGAAACTGAACTCCAAGTCCTTAGCTCCCGCCCCATACCTTTCATGATGTTGCCTGATATCTTAAGAGTCCCTGCAATCAAACTAGGACCAAAACACCTCCAGCGTAGAGAATAAACCCCTAATAAATAGGGATAAATGCCTTAATAAATAGGAAAGAAAAGGAAGAAGCACAAATCACACAGTAATACAATTCCTATTCTTCCAAAAAAAAAAAAACCAAAAAAAATGAGCTACAGTACGATTTAGGTGCAATCGAACCACAAATTTGCCTGCACAAGGGAGGAGCCAAGCGAAAGAGCTCCAACCCAAACCGAATTCCCACACCAGAAAACTTTTTGACCACTTATTTAGTCAACAAAAACTTGCAATTACAATTAAAAAGTCCTACTATTTCTATTTTAACAAACTTAAGAGATTAAGAGTGTCAGGAAACAAATATTTAGAACAAAAAATATTATAGGGCCAAACTTGGGGACTAAAAGTATTATTCTCCCCTTTTAGATTTGTTGTTTCCACAGCTATTATTGCTAATTTAATGTTACTTTTTACATATCAAGCAAAATTGTATCACAAATGGACGACATTATGCCTTAAAAGAGATGTTACTGACATTCTCCCAATGAGTACCCACATGGATCGGATAAGTTTCTTAATTTGAGAAATAAATATTATTCTCCCACTTAGTCCATAATTGAAAGTGAGATAAAGTGATAACTTTATTTATATGGTAATAAATTTTTGACAATTACTCAATTCAAGTTTATTAGTTATGCTATAATATTAAACTAAGAAATATTAATACATGAACCATAGACATTGTGCTCTTTAAATAAAACACCTCCTTCCGCATATACTATGTACAACATTTCATGTTAAGTATGTAATTACTTAATGAATGAACTTATTATAAGTCATTCAGGCCTTCAAGGTCCAACTATGGATTAAAAAAAATCCCTTTATGCATAAAACATAATGCACACAAAATCATGCAATTATTTATAGCTTAAATGTCTAGATAAACACAAATAGCTAAATGGTAATAGCAAATTCTAAAACAAGCTACTGAGTTATGTGAGTTTTTTTTTTTAAATCAAGATACATACTCCATGGAAAGCATTCGGGAAAACATTTGATATATCTTTTGCAATGCTTTTATGCCTGTCAGACACAAACACCAATCCATTGATATCATTACCTATTGCAGCCTTCAACTTTTCCAAAAACCACTCCCACGAGATATCATTTTCTGAATCAACCATTCTCCAGCCGATGGGGTACATTTGGTTGTTACCGTCCATGTAAGTGACAACAAATAATGACCCAAAATATTTTCCCTTTAAGAAGCATGTATCAACAGCAAGAACTGGTCGCATACAAATGCAAAATCCAAGTAGCGATGCTCCAAATGAGAAAAAAAGATATTTGAGACTTCTATCTTCTTCCATTTCGAGATTAATAAACGTACCCGGATTATATGCCCTCAGCATGTGCATATAAGTTGGAAGTATTCTCTAAGAATCCTCAAATCCTTCATCTTGTGCAGATTCCCTTGATCGCGAAGCCTTGTTGTATATTATGTTCACACCCAACTCTTGACGGATATCTGTCATGATTTTGCTGGGTTTATACGGCCGACATACTTTCTGGCATTTACACATCCACGAACCAATTACTTTACTGTTTGTCTACCTATTATCACACTAGGCCAACGATAACTTACATGTATGAGTGTTTTCAAATTTAGTGACATTCCAAGCACTCAAACTCCCAATAGAAGATGCATTCAGTTTTCATTTACAATTGTTATGCTTGCATCGTATGTACCAATACTTGCTATTTGCCCTAACAACCTTCCACTTGTAGAAATACTTCATAGCAAGCATACTCATTCTCATATACAATTACTCACTCGTTTCAAAAATATCATTTACCGCAATATCTACCAACTATGATGGCTAATCTATCAAAAGAAGTCCCGTGTCTGCATGGGATGACCTTGTTTTTGTATGGTGTTGTACGACTGGTAAATTATGTGTTTGAACTGGATTAACAGGCTCACCAGTCCTTGGTTGCTCATCAGATATATTATCTTCTTTCATAATTATGGTATTGTCAATCGGAACACCACCCTTATTACTAGCTCCACGATCTTCAATTTCATCGATAAAATTGTTCTCGACAAAATTGTTTGGAGAAAGAACATTGTTAGTCCATATCGGACTGTTAGAACTCAATCGCTTTATTGGTGAATTGCTAGCACTATCTTCAGTATGTGATGCTTCAGTGGCAGGTCAAAAGGTAACACATATTGGAATTCTGGCATCTTCGAACCGTCTAATAATTTCATTCAAAAAGCACTTGACATAGTAATCAGTCTTGATAGGGATAGTTGAGACTTTAGACAAGTACTTGGGTAGACATTCGATAACTAGTTTGTCTTTGATCTCTATATCTAATTCCATGATAGAAATGATGAGATTCACTAGTTTTGTGAAGCTTGTGTCCTCTTTTAACAAAAGATGTTTAATCCTCTTATAATTAATGAAGTTTCCCTCATTTGTATTGGGATCAACGTTTCATTCTCTTTCATAAAAAACATGTACAGACCACATAATGGTGTGTGCCATTCCTACATATCCAACCAAAACCATCAATAAACAATGGATTTATATCAAACATAAGAACCATAAACCAAATTAGCCATAAATAAGTAATAAGATTGTGGCAGGAATGTAAATATTGAAAGATTTTTGTCCAATTAAGTCGAGCCTCATTGCTTGACCCAAAACTCGACCTCACAAAGTACTCGACCCTTTGCACGACCTTGTATTCGACCTAATCTAGTACTCGACCTTCCTATTGTTCGACCTAATAGCGAGCTATAATCAACCTAATGCTGCACCTAGGGCTCAACTAGTTTCTCCTTCAAATTCCACAAACCCAATTCAAATAGGCAAATGTCCACTAACCTCTCGCAGATGCGATTTCTTCTCCATAGTCGTGGTCTTCTTACTTGAAGATAATGGTCCAATGGAGCGTGCGAACAATGAGGTGTGAGAACAAATTTTGTTTAATCGATGATGGTCCAATGGGGTGTGCAAACAATGAGTTCTGAGAGAAAAATAGAAGATGATTTCTAAAATCTTGAAGTGTAATAAGGAATTGAAGTGCTATGTCTTTGCAGTTTAAAAGAGTATATGAGGGCCATTTTGATCTTTATGTAGCTTTAAAGTACTATGGTTGCAAACAAAAAAAGGGAGATACTATATTTGCAAAGTCAACTAAAAAATGTACTATATTTGCAAATTTCCCAAAATAAACCTTGAAATCACTCTTTTAACTCTCAAAATGGTTAATTCTTCAACGATAATTTTATTGTAGAAAAACATCCCTATATATAAAGTACAAGGAGTGGCTATTCAACCCAAAAATTACAATTGCCTAAAAATGGCTTAAGCAATTTCGGTCATAAACTAATAAATTTTCTAATAATTTTGTTGCTTAATTTTGACTCAATTTTAGCCAAGCTAGATTAAAGTTGGGCTAACCCTAACACTAATAAAAAGATTACAAATTAAGCCCAAATATTACTTGCGAGCCAATTAAAAGATTAAAAATTAAAATTCAACATTACATTAATTAGGCTCTTGTGAACAAACTTACAATAAAGTACTCTCTCCGTCCTAAAAAAATAGTCAACTTTTGTTTAGGTACAATACACTTAATGCACCAATTTAATGTATAATTTTATATTTTTATCCTTACTTTTAATTTGTGAGTATACACAATTATTATTAGTAAGAATATTTTAGGAATTCAATTTGAAAGTGAAATCTTATTTTGGGGATAGAGGGAGTAATAAACTGAATTTCTTCATATGTATGCAAGTTCTTCTTTTCATAATAGCCTCCTCATGAACTCAAGTTTTTTCAATTAAACCTTGATTGCTTCATGAACTCTCCTTACCCTAACCCTAACCCACGCCATCTATTCTTGAATGATTTGAAGTGAATCTATAACTTGATGCCTAACTCTTTGTACTTCATCATTCCTTCTCTTTTTGAAAGAATTCACCCTCAAGTCAACTTCATCACCTACATCAAAGAGGGAAAGATTAGTATCGCTAAAAGTAATACTTACATTATACTCATCCGGTAGATCCTACTTATAAGCATTTTCATTGATGTGCTTGGCTACTTGAAATGGATCATCCTCTCTTGAATGTAACTTATTTCACTAATGGGTGGGAAACGTCTCCTTGCGTATATGTACTGAAACCCCAATCTCTAGATTCAAAAAACAACATGCTTATGAATATAGTCCATGAGGAGAACATAATATTTGGTTAGATATGAACAACATAGAAGCACAGTACTAGTGAATAGTGCCCATGAACAGTCCCCAAACTTTTATTTTTTAGGCTCTTTCAAGTTTCTTTTCTTCTTGTTCTTCTTTTTTATTTTTTCCTTTTTTGGTTCAAAGCAAACCATTCCTTAAACTATATATATATATATATTATAATACAAACACAAGATAGCAAGCAATAGATCAACTTGGTTTTGAACAACTAAAGTTGATTAGATTACTATGTTACCAACATCGAACAAAAAAAAAAATCAAAAGAAATAATATTGGAATTTTTTGCCAAGATTTAATATATACAAATTAAAAAAAATTACCAAAAACTCTAATATTAGATGATGTGCATTTCAAGGCTTGCAAGTCAGGTAATACACAAACATCTACCTAAACCCCAAAAACCACCATTTGAGAATAAGTAATCATGGGAAAGACCAAGATAAAAGAAGTGTTGTCACAACCCATGGATTTAACTAGGTTGATAAGACTGATGGCCCCAATAGTTGGTCAAACTTGATAAGCCCAAATTGTTATAACAAGAACAAAGGTTGAAATTCACTCTCTAAACTCTTAAAAGAGTTAATTTTTCAATGATTTTTTATTGTAGCAAAACATCCCTATATATAAGATACAAGGAGTGGCTATTCAAACCAAAGATTACCTAAAAGCTGTCTAATAAAATTACCTGAAAATGAGTTAAGCATACAATAAGAAATTTCCCAATAATCTTGTTGTCTAATTTTGACTAAATTTTGGCCAAGCTAAACTAAAGTTGAGCCAATCCTAATACTAATTAAAAAACTACAAATTAAATCCAGATATTAATGATTAATGGGCGAAATTAAAAGACTAAAAATTAAAACTAACTATCACATTAATTGAGTTCTTGTGAAGTGAATTCCAATAAAGTAATAAGTTGGACTTTTCATATGAATGCAAACTTTTCATGAACTCTAACTTTTGTAGTTGGTCTATCTGTCAATAACAATTAGTGAATTACATTCAACCTTTTTGATAAAAGTCAAAAGACTCAAAACACGATTGGAATCACGTTCAATTACTGAGTTTGCCCCAGTAGCCGTCCAACCTTTGCTGAGGTCAAAAAGTCAAGGTTCAAATCCCGTCTTTGTTATCTCTCTCCTATCGTCTTCCCCACCTCTTGATTAACACATCAATGTCCTATAGGCACACACATTTATATTTAATACAGTTATAATTGGAATAGAATTGTAAAAAAAAAAAAAGAAAAAAAAGAGAGATACGACAGAATAAAAAGTCATATTAGTGTCCAAGACACGGCAACATGATAACAACAAAATGACACAATGCAAGTCGAAATCTCCACCATTGTCAAGAAAAAACAAAAGAGATAGAATAGAATAAAAAGTCATATTAGTGTCCAAGACACGGCAACGTGATAACAACTAAGTGACACAATGCAAGTTGAAATCTCCACCATTGTCAAGTTATCTGTCTATTGTCCAACCTTTTATGATGATTTCATTTTTAATAAAAAATCCAAGAAAGTTTAACAAGTCTAGTGGTTCGTTAGCAAATAACGGTCAACATAAATCAAATTCTCATATTTTAAGTTTTAATTATCCTCATTGGCTCATTTACATGGATAGTAACGATTACCAATCAGTATATACATTTTCTATATTTTTAAAATAAATAAATATATTGTTTGACATTAAAAAAATAAGTATATTTTCTAATGAGGCTAAAAAGAATAAAAACAATAAAAAGGTGCATTGTTTAATTTAATTTATTTTTTCCTTCATCCTAATGTTATTAGGAAAAAAATTATTTAAGTTCGTATTAGGATTTGAAATTATTTTGAAGGGCATAACTTTGATATTTTTGAGAAATTCTGCTACCAAGAACAAAATCTTTAATTTCTTTTTTCCTTCATCCTATTGTTATTAGGAAATTTTTTTGTATAAGGTCATATTAGGATTTCAAATTATTTTAAAGGCCATAACTTTAATATTTTTGAGAAAATCTGCTACCATGAACAAAATCTTTTCTTACTAATGACTATGTCTACTTTGCAATGAAAATTTTAAATATCCTTATTAATAATAACTATGTTTGAGTTATAATTAAATAATAAAAATAAAAAAAATTATATTTAATAATGTATTAAAATTTTTGTATCTTCTAATCTAAAAAAAAAAGTTATAAACATTCAAAAACGACTTTTTTCTTAAAATGGAGGAATTATAGACCTATCACTTTTGTTTTATTCTTAATTTTATGCTATGTTAGTTATTATTCCATCCATTTAAAAGGAAAGAAAGAGTTTTTTTTTACTAATAGTAACTATGTGAGGTTCATGATTAAAAAGTAAGAATAAAAATTATATATTTAAGAGTATATTAAGTGTCATGTATCTTATAATTTAAAAATTGTATTAATTTCAAAGTGAATTTCCTTTTTTTTTTGTGGGCCAAGAGAGTACTTATTGAGGATATTATTCAAATATCATTTAAAATTTTAGATCAAAGAAAAAAAAGGTGGAAAATGAACCCTTTTTTTTTGGGGGGGAGGAGAGGAGAGAAAGAATAACAAACATCACCATTCATTTCTTTCCCATTTGCTAAAACAACACAAAGATAAACTAGAAAGAGATGCAGTACTTCCAACATTGCCTTTGCCCAGCAAATTACTAAAACGATGAAAATCTGGCCACAGAAATCAGTGACGGATTTAGGATGGAGGCAGTCAATCACAAGTACATAAATTTTAGGGATAATTACCTATATCCCTGAAGTATTAGTTTATTATTAATACCTCCTATAGTTTGATAAAATTATCAATATCCCGTTGTAGTTTATATTTCTTTAACAAATGGGTTCATTTGATTGATTTCATTAGTACTGTAGTTACAGGGTAAAAAAGTTGAGCGAAATTGCCCTTTATATCTTAGTCTTTGTATTTTTTAAAAAATGAATTAGGACGAAATTTTAAAATGAAATTTTTTATATTATCTAAAAAAAGTGTATTATTATCAAAATTTACTTATCTCCAATTTATTTTTATTATTATAGGTATATTTTTTATTTTTATTTTTATTTTTTTATTTTGTTAATTTAATTTATACATTATCACTCTTAATATGAATAATATAATAATTTTATATTAAAATAAATTGGAGATAAGTAAATTTTGATAATAATACACATTTTTTAGATAATCAAAAAAATTCATTTTAAAATTTCATCCTAATTCATTTTTAAAAAAAATACAAAGACTAAAGTAAAAAGGACAATTTCGTTCAACTTTTTTACCCTGTAGCTATAGTACTAACGGAATTAGTCAAATGAATCCATTTGTTAACTGAATATAAACCACAAGGGGGTAATAGTAGTTTTGCAAACTATAAGGGGATATTTGTAATAAACTAATACCTCGGTAGGTATAGATAATTATTCCTAAATTTTAAGTATAATCACATTCGTACTTATTTTTTATATAAAATTTTTAGTTGTGTCCCATCACTTTGTAACTAAATAAGATATTATTAAATTCCAAAAGCTATTTTAATTTTCATGTCTTAGAAATGTTAATTCTCATCCACTTCAAAACTTTAAAAAACCTCAAATCCCTTTTTCTAAGATTTAATCTTTTAAAATTTTTCCATTTATTGAGATCTGCAATTGTTTATTTTTATTATGAGTTTTGGGATATTGGGGATAATTTTTCTATGAGATATCAGGAAACTTTAGTTTGTAAAATTATTTATTCATATGTTTCATTAATTATTTTAGAGTTCTATTATATTTCAATATATGTTTCTTTATATCTTTTTATTTCAAAAATTATTCTTTATATACAATAATTGTATTCTACATTATTTAAAAAATTGAGAAATTAAAATTTTGGATAAATTACATCTATCTCCTGAAATTTAGTTTTATTACTAATTGCCCCATAAGTTTTTGAAAATATTACAATCTCCTCTTTTAACCATTCAAAAGTTAGTATTTGTTATAAATTTTAGGATCAATTATATCTACTATCCCTATAATTTGTAAAAACTACCAATCAAATTTCGAAATTTGAAAAAACTATCGATTACCCCTTTGACCTAACTATCATTAAAGTCAACTAACGGAATAAGTGAATATATGAAAAAACCAGTCTAGAAAGATAACATACACCCCTGAGGTTCATTTTAATTACGAAATAACCTTTCAACCTCTAAAATTTTATTAAATAAAATTTAATGACTTCTATTTTTTAATTTTTATTTTCTGTCATGAGGAATAATTTTATAATATTATTTTATATCATAAATTAAAAAATTTATAAAAATATAATATCAATACATATCTTTAGAATTATATTTAATAAAATTAAGAATTATTTTGTTGTATTAGGATTTGATGTAATAGTCATAAAATTAAGAATTATTTTGG
This sequence comes from Gynochthodes officinalis, assembly GCA_020080225.1. NCBI lineage: Eukaryota > Viridiplantae > Streptophyta > Magnoliopsida > Gentianales > Rubiaceae > Gynochthodes > Gynochthodes officinalis. The sequence goes on from CM034617.1 coordinate 13,143,188, forward strand.
TTATTGGACTTTGATGTAATGTTTGTAAAACTAAGAATTATATTTATTAGATTAAACTTAAATTTTTTGAATGGAAATGAAAAAATAAACATAATAAAATATTTTAACATCTTTTGTTAAGATGTTGAATTGTTAAATTGTGTAGAAAATTTCCAGAATAGTGTATAAACTTTGATTATCAATAATTTTTATTAAAATTTTGTGACACTAATTAAATAAGAAAAAAGTAGGAATGGATCTATTTTGTTAAACCTCAAGGTCCATTTTGTAATTAAAACAGACCTTAAGGGGTTAAATGTAATTCATATATTATAGTTTAAAGAGTAATTTAAGAATTTTAAATAAATTAACCATTGATTTAGTCAAAAGTCAATTGTCAACGTTAGTTAACTAATAGTAAGGAATGAGGTAGTAATAGTTTTTTTCAAATTTCGATATTTGTTTGGTAGTTTTTGTAAACTACGAGGGTAATAGATGTGATTTACCCTAAAAATTAGGAAATGACTAAAAACTAAACAAATACGTAAACAAGGTGTTTTCAAAATAAATATGAAAAATTTTAAAACACTTAATTAAAAATATATGTATTTAACTTAACTAAAAGTAGTATTATAATATAAATTTAATAAAAAAATGTGAATTAAATTTATTTTTACTTTTTTTATTCATCTAATTAATTATATAATGAAAGACTGGCTTTTTAAATGATCAAAAAAAGAGATCATAATATTCTCAAATCTTAGGGAGTAATTAATAATAAAATCAAATTTCAAAAGAGATAAATATAATTTACCCTAAAATTTTTAGTTTCATTTGGGCCATCACACGAACTAATTGAATGCTAGCTTGCTGTTATGACCTTGAAGGAACCAACCTCAAAAGCTAGCTTGTGAGATGGAAGAACCCAAGGCCATATAAATCCCTCATGAAAATCTCATATTTTCCATGTGGGATTCACCCCTACATGAAAATCTCATACTTTCTATGTGAGAACCAAGTGAGATCATGACAATCCATCACGCTCCGCATACCGTGTCCAAGCGGCTTCGCATGCCATGGATTATTGGCTTTGCACTACATGGCTGTACACTAGGTGGCTTTGCACTAGATTCTTCTCTCTAGTTCCGGTCAGCCGACGTCACCAACCTAGTCTCGGGCGAACACTGTAATACCAGCGTCACCATCTAGTCTCGAGCAAACACTGCAATACCGACATCACTATCTAGTCCCGACACTGCCGGTGTCACCAACCGATCATAGCATGGACAAAAAGTAGTGATTGGCTCTGATACTATTTGTCATGACCTTGAGGGAAACTACCTCGAAAACTAACTTTTGAGGTAGGTTCCCTTAAGGTCATGACACTTGTCCAATGACTGAAATTCAATATTGTCATCCCAATAACAAAGATCCCACTTCCCTTCTTCACACCGCATCTTAAAAAAGGGGCCAAAAACAAAAGAAAAGGCACAACAAACTGTTTCCCCTAACTCGATATTGCCATTGAAATTCAATAATGCCATCCCGTTACTTCCATTCAAATGACAACAAATTTTATCCCACTTTACTAGTTCACATCACATTTAAAAAAAAGGGAAAAACAAAGAACAAAAAAAAAAATGGCACAATGAAAATCTTGCCTTTGAAATTCTACATTGCCAAGTGCCAACCCATTAATTCCATTCAAATAATAACAAATTTTATCCCACTGTGCTTGTTCACATCACATCTCAAAAAAACAGAAGGAAAAAGAGCAAAAAAAAGGGAAAAAAAAGTCACAATAAAGTACAATGGCATCCACATAAAACACAAATACAACTATCAACACCAACCAGAGTGCCCCACGTACCCCTCTTATCCCTTCCCCACCTTCCCCACTCCATCCCAGTCTGAAAAATGTTTCTTTTTCCCAGTTTCCACCCAACAATGACCCCATCTCACACCTCTCATTTATGATTCACTCATAATTCCCATTCAATACCTAAACCAATTCATGAAACTCGACCAATCTAAATTTGTTTGTGCACCAATCTTTTTCCATTGATTTGATTGCACCCACATTTCTTCACGGGAACGCAATAGGCACCTTCCTGCCTGTGCCCTTTTCTTTTTGTTTGTTTTTCTGGGCTTTTGAGCTTATAACTTTCCACTTTTTTTGAGGCCCTGAAACACCCAGTTGCTGTTTTTGTTTTGTTTGTCATAAATTCAGTTAGCTTGCTCGCTGTTTTTCTTATAGTGCAGAATTTGATATATTCTGTTGATTTTCTTGCAATGTGCTGAAGGGTTGTCCTCCGCACTATCCTGTAAGACCCTATTTCTCTGCTTATTTCTTTTATATGCTTTGTTGGTGATGAATCCTGATCTAGTGGGTTTTGTGCATTTTGATAATGTTTTGAGTTATTGCTTTGGATCTTGGTGTCCTTGCAGTTTTCAAGATTTGATTTTTCTTTCCTTTTTTTTCGGTTCAGTGTAAATTTGTGATCTGATATACGTTTTAAAGTTCTATGTTTTTTAGAAAAATGTGTTCTTGAGGTTATTCGTGTTTTCCTGTTATAATTGTTGGTAGAACGACTCCGTGGATGCTGCCATTCCATAAATGATGAAAACTTGAAAGCTACTTTGTTGAAGATGTTAAGTGTTTCCCTTTTATTCGAGCTGTTTAATTTTAATTATGCTTTGAAGTGTTAAAAAGAAACGCTAATGATTTTAAGTAAAGACAACAAGTGAAAGAGTACTGGTTGTTTGTAGACTTGGGATGGAACTTAAGAGAACTTTAGGAACCCATCGAAACTAAATAGCTGAAAGTGATGTTTAACTTTCCCCAAGTGACATGTTCGTCAATTTCTTCTGTGTTTTCTTTGTCCTACAATTGATGCGAATCAGCAACAATTTCAAGTTTAGCTGTTCAATTCTTCTGGATTTAGTTTAATAGTGGAAGCTTCAGTTTTCGTCTATTTTGCTCATGCGTGTAAACTGCCCCTTTGGATCAGAGCTAAACTTTCTGTTTCATTCGTATTACATTATCTGCATATCCTTAAAGTAGAAGCTTCTCCTTTCATTTCCTGAGCTAATATTTGTTTCATATTTATGTCTTCTGCAATTTTTATATCTAATGTATGCCTCTTCACTCAGAACGATATTGGATAACTTGCTTGTTGGTTAATGGCAAGCATTTTGCTACAGGCTGTCACTACTAATATTTGCTATCTAATTCCCAGTTTGCTCAGTTTTGATGGTTAATTTTGTGCAACGATATAGCTTTTTATCTTCTTTTGGTTAGAAAGTGGTGACATACATTAAGGGCAACCCAGTGCATAGAAGCTCTTGCATGTGCAGGCTCCAGGGAAGGGTTGGCCATTATGGCCTAACGTATGCCGTTTAAAACGGTGACCTGCATAATTAATCTTATTTATTGTCCACCACAAGATCTAATTTGGTACTCAATTTGAACCCATTTCAAGTAGAACCATGGATTAGTTCATTTTTATGTAAAATATACCAAAATAAGGTCTAAGTGCTGATATACAGAATGACTGGAAGCAAATTTGTTGACCATAAGCATCGTGCTCTCCTCTCCCCTTTGACTTTATACCTTCAAAGAGATTTGTGATTTAACCATTTGTATCTAGACTATGGAGTGGTATAAAAATGGGTTTTAAACTTAATCTCTCACTTTCCTGCCTTTTTTGCTCTTTCTTGAACCAAACTGGTGGTTGTGGCTTATCATGAAGTAATATGATTTTGTTAGCACACTTAAGGAGATTTGAGTAGCATCACTTGAATTCTCTAGAGATTCCTATTTATCTGCTCTGGTGGTTTCAAAATTTTGTGCAGTGGGAGAAAACTTATGTGAATACATCTGTAAATTTGATGATGGATGTGCATGGATTTTTTCTTTGTTACTGAGGTAGCATTGAACATTACAAGTGTCAGCATTAAAATTGGATGCCAAAGTTGACTAGAAAAAACAATGTAATGGCAGTCAGTACTAGGAGTGTTGGGCTATGTATAAGCATTAAGCATGTGCACTCCCGCGAGGGCATTTGCCCTGACACGTTGTGTGTGTGCTGGAGCTGTTGATTATCTTTCTCCACTCTCTATGAACTTCTGCAGTTCTTTCACTGTATATGTGACAAATTAGTTCAGCAATTTGCAATGACTGGGTACTTGTATCTTTCTCCAACCTTTGGTCATGTCAGTTGATTGCTTAGCTTGTTGTATAGATTTCAGCCTTATGTTCTAGCTCCTTCTTTTTGAGTTTTTGGTATGTGAGAAGGAGCTGATTTGATACTTCTGCTAGAACTGAAATATTTTCTAATATCTACAGAAGCCAAAACGCGAAACCTTTTCTTGTATTATTTTTTTTCCTTTTTAATTCATCTGCTTCTTATGTGAAGTTCCTACTTCTTAAATTTAAATCTGCATTTACATTGATTTAGTGGTAATCTGTTATACCACAGAATTAACCTTTCTTTTTCCTATCTTGTAGGCTTGCAGTGATTTTTGCGCTAACTTATATTTGAATTTTTTTTTCGGCTTTTGTTTTTTGGTTGGTAGCCAAGAGGTTTTGAAAAAACAATAATTTTTGTCATGAAAGTGAACAAAGCTTTGAAAAACTAAGAGCTAAATTTTGTGCTTTTAGGCATGCGTTTTGGTACGGTTGGCACTTTTCTGTGGTTATCTTTTTAAAGCATGCATTTTAGTACAGTTGGCACTTTTCTGTGATTATCTTATGCATCATCGTTATTTAATAATTATCATTATTTCTTGGAAAACAGACATCTAATTGCTCCTTAGAGATTTAAATTGCAAGAAAGAGATTTCATGTTAATAATTTTTGTTGGTTTCTGTTTGCAGCAACTTGTGGTGGTTAATGTTCATGTGATAAAAAATCATCATGTTCTAGTTGAAGATTGCATACACTATCTTTTTGGTTAGTCTAATGGCAGGTTCGAGAAAGACTGCCATAACAATGCATTCTTATCAAAATCAGGCTGAGATGTTGGTGAAGAACTATTTGTTATCAGACCCTATTATCCCATACACTTCTGTTCTTGGTGGCATGGTTGCTTGCAAAGTGGTACATTTTTTACCCTTATTTTTTTCCCCTCAGAAGTAGAAGTACTCTATTTCTATGAATTGAGATGTTAAACTGTGATTGTGAAGGGGCTGGTTAATCTTCCCTCTATCCCAAATTAAATAGAAGATAAATGAATACTTGCTGGATGAATGTAGTTTTATATTTTAATGGAGACATTTCACTGGATAAAATTGAAACTTACAGTTCTTAACCTCTGCAGCTCTATGATCTTGTTCAGTTTATCAGCACCTTTTACTTCAGAAGCTACTACAATCTTACCAAAACTGAGCGGACTGAATGGAACAACCGGTAGCATATTTCTTCATTTTGTTTCCTTTATGATTTCTTTTCTAGCTTACTCTCTCAAAATCTCAATAATTTTTTTTTTTCTGCAGTGGTATCTCAACTCTTCATGCCATATTTATTTCTGTCATGTCCTTGTACTTTGTATTTTGGTCTGATCTTTTCTCTGATCAACACCTTCCTGGTGTTATTACACTCCGAAGTTCACCATTCTCAACTTTTACTCTAGGAGTAAGTATCCCTTATATGTAAGACTCTGCTATCCTATGTATATTGCTACAAAGAAGTTACTCCTTTGATTCTTTGAAATGCTTGTTGTTTATTCTACTGCAAGCCCTTATTTTATCAAAGCATGTGTAAGTAGATTGTTAGGTTATTGATTCAGAGCTCCATTGCAAATCGCGGGCAGAGTAGTTTAAATTTACATTTGGTGCATAAAAGGACAAAAAGTTGGGCAGCTTCCACTTTGGAAATGACTAGATTTGGAGTTACCGTTGCATCAATTCTTATGGATCATTTTCAATAGCAGTTTCAATGTTCTCATGACATCTATAATAACGCCTAGAATGTTATCATGACAGCATAGGCTGTTTTATCTATGGATGGCCTCTTCACCAAAGAATTAGGCACCAACCTACCTGGAAACTCTATTTCATGGTGTTGTTAGAGTTGGTGCAATCATACTCCTATTGTATGTTTTAATTATGTCTCAAGTTGTGCATAAGCATCTTGTAGGAGGGGTTAAATTGATGGTTGCTGTTAGAATTGGTTCGATTTTGCCATAAAATCGGAGCAAATGAATACTAAAAATGTTAGGAAATGGTATCTACGTTGAATATTTTGTCTTTTTCCATCTTATTTGAGAGTAAGCGCTAGTTCTATTTCATCTGTGTTTCCTCATGTAGCTTTAATTGCAATCCTTTGCATTATGTGTTGTCCCTCACCTTTTCATTTCTTTATGATGTTTTGCAGGTCTCTGTTGGTTATTTTCTGTCAGATCTTGGGATGATTTGTTGGTTATATCCTTCTTTGGGTGGACTAGAGTATGTAAGTGTGCATATTTTAGGATGACATTGATAAGCCTACGCTGTTTTGGCTTGTATAATGCAGAAAATTTGCAGCCTTGGTGATGGTAATATAATGTAATATCAACTATGCTGCTTATGGGTGCGTGTGTTGTACTAGTATGTGCCCGTTGCTGTATATGGGCATCAGCAAATCATATTCATTATATATAAAATAAAAATTTATGTAGATCCTTTTTTTTTAAAATCTTTTTTGTGGTATCAGTTTTGATGGATCTATTGGGAGGAAAAATTGTTTGGTAACGTTTCTACATGTGAGCATGTTTAGAGGAATACTAAAAGACAGACAACTAAACTGAAAAGGGTGCTCAGTGTTGAAAAATATGTGAACTTCTTGAACATGAGAGCTTTTTTATGCTTAATATATTTATTATTGTTCTTGTCTTCAAAATGCATTGTTTAGCATATGTTCTATTTTATTAAATGTTCCTACAGATATAAGTGCTTCAAAGTTGGGTAACAGTTGCCTGTTTGATGTTTTCTCTGTTTTAGCTATTCTGAAAACAAATATTTTCAATTTGATCATTCCTTAGTTTGGTAGGTACACTAGTTTTTTGGATGGGAATTATCAAACTTAATATGTTCCAAACTTAAAACTAGCAAAATAATACTGTGATGTACTGCACAATCGCATTATTTTGTGGTTGCTGTGTTTCTTTTGTTTTACCCTGATTCATATTGACTAAGTGTGTATGTTGCTTAAATACTGTTGTTTACACCGAGTAATAGGAATATTGAGTGTGTTGAATAGACAATCCCATAAACATCTTATTCTTATAATTTTCTAGTGTTTGTGATTGAAAGATGAACTTTTTTCCATTTAAAATTAAATGACTACCCATTAGTGAATGTGGGTCAGAGATTGGATGTCTATACCAAATCTTTTTGTTCCCTTCTTTGCCGCATCAATTTAACCCTCTCTGTAAACCCTCAAATAGTTGAGATTTCAGAAATTATACCAATTTATCTCCTCCTACACTAAGCTTTGAAGTTGCGGGCCTTGGTTAAAGATGATGTGTGCAAAGACAGTGAGACATTACTGAGTTCTAAATGACTGGTTCCTCAGTTTACTTTGGGTTTCATTTTATTTTCTATAACTTTTCTGGCCAAGTTGTCCTGTATCTTCTCAAGTTCGAAATTGGACTTGATGCACAACTGATTCATTCTCTTCTCGGTGCATCCTGGTTTAAAGCATGATGTCACTTGATAGCAATTATGTGCAGTTCTTTGTACAATTATCGTTAGACTGTTGCAACTCAACCAACTAATTTTTCTCATTTCAAGAAAGAAAAATTGTAATAGAAATGCTCCTTTCTCCTAAAAAAGGAGAAAGAGAAAAGCAAGGTCCTGTATCTATGGATAGAACTATATGCTTTAAAAACTGTGATAGAAATGCTCCTGCTAAAGGTTGCATTGCAATCTTATCACTAAAAAATCTTTTGCTATTGTTTTTGGGATTTCAGATTGTTCATCATAGTCTTTCGGGAATGGCAGTAGCATATTCTGTCTTTACTGGTGAAGGCCAGCTTTATACATTCATGGTCCTCATATCAGAGTTGACTACTCCGGTGATCAACTTGAGGTGGTAGGTTCGCTTGGGGAAAAATTGGGTTATGAAGCTTGTTTCATGCCTTTTTATATTTGAGTTTGATCTTTCTAGCATTCTATCATATATTTGCAGGTTTCTCGATACTACTGGATTGAAGAGGTCCATCGCCTATCTTATTAATGGTGTTGTAATATTTTTTGGCTGGTTGGTAAGTGATCACCCTTAGTTATGTTATTACGAAGTGACCCTAGGCTAACCTCTGTATGCATAGAATAAAATTCTGATTAATTATACAGTTCAGAGTTGGAAGGATAAGGAAAGTTTGGCTGTCCAAATAAAGGGACATTTAATGAAATTATTGAGATTATATAATTAGTGTTGATATCTAGAACCTCATTTTATGTACACAAAGATAACTTTTGAAGCAAAAATCATACAGCAAAATAGTTGGTCACTTCCTGAACAATCGTTTTACCTTGGCTTTTCATTGGATTTTTCAAATTCCAATTTTTAAGTTTTTTCCTATTTCCTTAATGCCTTAACACAAACACCTTCTTGGAATGCAGGTTGCAAGGATTTTTTTGTTTGGTTACATGTTTCACCATGTTTATATGCACTATGGACAGGTAATTGTACAACCACCTTTAAGGTCCCATGACATCATGATGTTTTCTTGCGTTATTACTTTGTCATGAATATTTTTGAGACGGAGGAAGAGGTGAGGAACTTATCCTGTTTGGAGGAGGATTTCTTGTATTGTTCGCTCACTCACTCACTCACTCACTCGTCTTTTATATGCTAGTAGTAACAGCTTCTGCTAACAAGGAATTAAACTATAATGTCAAAAGGGAATAAGTAGTTCCACTCTTTCCTAGTTATGCAAACATTGATCCTTTCTTGATTCCAATATCTGATGAAATGGGGAAGTCTTCAATTTATTCTTTTTTCTTTTTTTTTAAAAATTAAATATGGCATTAAACAAAAAGGGTAGGCAAAAGAAGGTTTAAGAATATTTATCAATTTTATCCTGCACATTAAAACATTATGTGCTTAGTTTATCTAAATTTATATATCTCTGTGTTTTTTTGTGAGAATTTAACATCCATTGAATTATGTACACACTAATATTTCCTTTCCTTTCATGGGAAATACTTTTACATTGTACTTCACTGCCTGTGTGTGTGATTTTTATGGGCATGTTCATCATTGTATGCATAAGGCCTTGAGTCTGAAGAAATGTTGTGCTGTTCCAGTGAGAAAAGGTTTAAAAGAAATAGTACAGTATTTAGGTTTATACTGAACTAGCTAAGCATTTTGAAGAAAAGTAGAGCGAAACTATTTGGAGTTAAGATTATGTTGAACGAAATATAAATTCTTCTATAGAAGAGTCACAGTGAGGCAAATGTAACTTCAACTTGGGTATCTCTCCAATGCTTTGGTATTGGTTTTGCTATGCCGTGAGTTATAAAATTTTTGTTCATAAATCTTATGTCATAGTATTTGGGAACATCGATACGTTTAAAATATGTTAGAACTGGTGTTTTTTTTGCTCACTCGTTCTCCTGCTGTGAAAGAAATGTTCTGTAATTCCATTACTCAATTTCTCTGTTCTTGTCCTCTCAACTCTTGACCTATTGGGGAAGAATATTAAATTTCTCAGATCATGTTTGTCTGCCTGTGAAAAATGCTTGACAGTCATCATCCATGGTTTCATGTACATTGTATTTCATGTCATAGGCTTCATGGATCCATGGATGGAAAACTTTCCAGTGATAGTGTTCTTAATCACTTACAGGTTATCCAGATGCACATATTTGGATATCTTCTAGTGTTTGTTGTGCCCTTAACTCTTGGTATCATGAACCTGATTTGGTTTGGTAAAATTGTCAAGGGGCTAACAAAGATGCTAGGAAAGAAGCCGTGAAGGGATCTTACAGTCTAATTTCTTCCCTAATCACAGTTTTTTTCCTCGTGTAACTTCCACTTGTACAAATTGATAGAAGAATCTTCTTAAAGGATCAGGCGAGACAATTGGGCCAAACAAAATCAAGAAAAGTTAAACAGCACAAGTGAGCTTTAGCATTTGTGCAGATATGGGCATATGTGATTGTAAATTGGGGTTGAACCAGAGTAAGTTGTGGAATATTGTATCGTATTAGAAGGATAGCAGCCATCTTGTAATCAAAGCTGTTCCTGTTTTTACAGTTTACGTATGACATGCAAACAAAGAAAATTCCTAACACAAATAGGCAGCAGACTGAAAGCTAGAACTTTTTTCGATTGATGAAATTTGTCAGAAGGGGGCATTCGGATGGTGAATTAATAAGGAGCATACAATTTTAATCTATTTATTGTAAAGAGTATTCGTACTGGTTCGGTGTGCATGATGCACAGTTTTTAATGGAAGGGAATATTACGGTTGTATTCTTTACATTAAATAGGCTGAAATGTTACCCTCTTCATAAATTTACTCTCTTCGTGTGTCTTTTTATAGAAAATTTTCCTTTTGTTTAAAAAAATTTCTTTAGCAATCTTTTTTGTGTTTCTTTTTTGTGTTTAATCGAAGTGCCGGCCACAAAATTTGACAGTTAATCTTTTGGTGTTTCTGTTTTTTCTCCGCTAAACTCCAAGCTTTTACCAATAAAGGTGGTGTGGATGTTGCCGGAGGATGGTGTAATTTGACACATTTAAGAGGAAATTATTAATTTTGGAAAAAGTTGCTCAAATTTACGGGGTTTTTAATTGAATTGTTGTGCTTTATATGCGGGACTTCATATATTTACTATCATATCTAGTCAAAGGAAGGTGCAATGCTTGTTGGCTTCTTTGGGATCAAAGAAATAATTGTCTTTGGTAATAAGATTAATTGGATGAATTAGTGCATACAATTGCTATGATGATTAATTTTACAACTAATGTAACTTTGATGAATCAACTAGTCAATCTTTATCGTAGGTTTAGAGTGGAATGCTTTATTGGATGGATGACCCTTCCAATGGTTGAAATAAAATTAATAGTGATGGCGCCCTAAAGGGCAGTAAAAATGAAGTTTCGTTGTGTGAGATCAATAGATCATTAGAAATTGCGCGAGGGATTGATTGATTGAAAAGCTACAGTCAAAGAATTGGCACTTGTTCCATACTTCAAGTAGAACTTTGGGGCTTACTATACATAATTTTTATTTTTTTTGACGGTGTTTTACTACTATTTTGGTTATAGGTTTTTGAATATATGCAGTAGTAGTTTAGTTGTCAGGCTATTTAACGTATGCAGTTGCCACGAAAGGTATGAGACGAGAGTCAGGGACTCTGAATTTAGATTCTTTCATCGTATGTAATTTGCGGAACACCAGTCGAGACAGCCACCTTAGTTAGTAGTAATAGTATTTTGTCCTTACATGTTAGGGTGTATGTCTTTATTTGTTAGAGTTTTGTCCTTTTCGGAGGTTTTTGTAGGCCTTTTATGTCACTTCCTTAGTGATAACGATATACCACGAAAATCAATTAGCCTATTTGGTTATGTTTGCACATTATTTCTAATGCAATATAATTATCGTTAAAAAAATGTAGAACTTTGGGGGACAAATTAGATTAGCTTTAATTAGCTCGGTTTTTGGGTATTGTAACATTCTCCTTAAAATAGGTAGTAGTTTAGCGGCGCAAATCGTGTCTAGGAATGAGATCCACATAAATATTTAGAAGAATTTGGTTTCTGCCACTGAAAATCTTATTGAAAGGGATTGGGTTGTGCATATTTAACATATTTATAGAGAAATGAATTGTTGCACATATTGGATGGCCAACAATGGTTTCCACCAACTAGTGGATGTATTTATGCTCAGGCTCTCACTGGAATTTAAAAACTATGAAAAACTTAGCCGATGTCTCACTAACCTACATGTACAAAAGATAATCTCTACATCCTTGCATGTACACAAGTTAATCTCTTTTCAATAGACACGTTGCCTTCTTTTTTGTAAGGAAAAGAGAAAAAGAAGCGAGTAGTAATTGTAAATACAAAATTGGAAAAAGAAATAAAAACCAACTACCAAATAAAAAAAATAAAAGTTATAAATACAAAAGTAAAAAAAAAAGAATTTTTTTTTAGTTATAATCAATGATAATATTCTTACTATTAACTAATGAGTCAAATAAGCAAATATTGCTTTTTTAAAAAAAAAATCAAAAAATATTATTATTTTAAATATGATTCAAAACATGCTGAAGTCGATTTTGGAGAAATCAACTTCAAAGTCGACATCTGAGATGTCAATTTCAAGCAAAATAATAAAAAAAAATTCCCAGCTTGCCCTTCCTCTTTTTCCTTGCTGCAAACGTTTCACACAATCATCGTTCCCTGTTTCTTTGGTATCTGATTCACACAATCATCATTCCTTGATTATCAGCAAAAGAGCATAGGGTCAATTATTAACTCTTCTCTTCCTCAATCCTCAATGCCCCACGAGCGCATCAACTACCCATTTTCTAAATATCTCTATTGTTCTATAGAAGGTAATGTCTACAATTGCCTTTATTAGCAATTCTGAACCCTACGAAGCATATTATTGTAGCTCTTAGAAGTGTTGGTTGACAAAATACCCCAACGGTGGTTCCTATCATACGTTAAACACCACTGCGTTCGATCAATAGCAGACAAACACTCACACCCTTCTGTATTTTTAGTCTGAATTTGGTTTCAAAACAATTTTCACTTCTGCTTTTGTCATGCACTACTGATAGATCAACAAAACTTCTTCAACTGTAAATTCTTGAATTTGGTCATAAAATTATTTCTAACGTATCTCAAGCAAAAGTAGTGAAATGCTATTGGCTCCTTTCACTTATCCACGTCGCTTATCACGTGTACTATACCTTGTGTTTATTGGACACAACACATAGTGGGTGTTAGTCAAACGCAATATGCAGCCTGAACTATTGCGTGAACCTCCTCCAACTATTCATTGTCTCATCATTCACAATGGCAAATGTAAATGGTAGAATGCTATTATTGACGTCTTGTGTAACTACAACTCACAGTTTGCCTCTATATGTGCCCACAGGTGAGTGCTATCGACACTTATCATTGGCCTGCATTTGTGAAATGCTTCAATCGATAGACCAAACACTAAAAAACGTATTTGAAGATCCATACACTACCACTTCTAACTGGATGGTATTGTCACTTGACAATGGTTCTCGAATTCGCTTCTTAAAGTGCTTCCAAATAATGTGACAATTTAGCAAACGACCTTTCCCAATCCTCATATACAACTTCAGTCGCCTTTCAACAACCATGCCAAACTTTCTTATATGACACATCTACTTCATAAACTTTCTTATATCTACTTATGTCCGCTTCACGGCACAACAAGAATCTTCTTGCACTACATGGCAAATGTGGGTGGCTATAAGAGATGAAATCAAATTTGTGTGATAACTTCCTTGGTTTGCACCAAGACAATTGTGTTAGGAAACCCATCTTATAATTTGCCATATTCTATAAGGACTTTTACGTATTTCATGGATACTCCCCAGACAGGGTGCCTCAAATTGAGAAGAGTCTTCTGAAGCCTCATTCATGAGTTACACCTTGCACTTTGCCGCCCAAGTATGGAGTTTCCTTTCTATTATTTTAAACTCTTTGTTGTGATTGATAGACTACAATGTAACTGTCTTTTTCAATTGTTTTTGATCTTCAAATTGCATTCCCAAACATATTTTCGATTTTCTTCCCGGATCCTTTGGGCGCATTCGCCAAATGTAAACATACCATTTTTGGAAGCAAAAAAATTTCCACTTCACAAATTTCCTTCTTTTTTCAAATTGTAACAAAATTGGAAAAAAAAAATCCGAGGATGAGTTTTCAATAGCTGTCATCAAGAGATTTAGAAATCAAGGGTTCAAGAATGAGAAAAAAGAATTTAATAAATTGCAGCAGGAAGGTTGAGCAAGGGAGGACATCAAACCTATGATAAGATTGCTTAAACCATCTTTTCTTCTGAAAGCCTTTGAAATTGTAAAGGTGCAGGAGAAGTCTTTGGAAGTAATGAATAAGAGAAATAGATTTGTGTTAAGAACTATGAGTGAAAGATCAAAAGGGATGATGACAGTCAACTCTAGGAACAAGAATGTGATAAATCAAACAAATAGAAAATGGAAAGAGATGGGAGAATTTAAGAATATCACACCATAAGAGATTTAGTACATGAGAGATAATCATTTATGCTTCAATTATAGAGACAAATACCATCCTGGCCATCGATGTAAGTTTGGTAACTGGAATTGTATGGTGATAGAGAATGTAGAAAATTTCAAAGATGTAACAGGAGAACAGGATGAGGTAATAAGCAATCCTAGTCTACAAATGAAGATACCTCTCTATGCTTTGAATGTTTCCCTTAAAAGAAAAACCATTAATATGCAAGGAATGGTGAGTGGACATATGGTTTCTATACTAGTTGATATTGGAAGTGCACATTCTTTTATAAATCCTAAAGTGTTAGAGAGGTTTAAGCTAAAGTGTTGAGAAAATTGAAGCACCAATAACTACTATAGTTGATGGTAGTTCATTAATAAGCTATGCAATATTCAAAAATGTGAAGTGATAGATTTAGAAGTATGATTTTCAATTTAGCATGAGAGTCTTGAACATTGGAGGATAGGACATTATTTTGGGGGTAGATTGGATGTATCAATACAGTTCAATTTCTTTTGATTTCAAATAGTTTAAGATCAACTTGTCTACTAATAATGACAATATATTGTTACAAAGGACTATAGAGTTCCCTAGAATTAAGCTGATTAGAGGGGAAGATGTTAAGTAGTATAGGCATGAGGAGATATTGACTAATTCTATATGTCAAGTAAGTTTTGACCCTCTGAACCATAGCACATTGCCTGTTGAATTTTTTGAGTTACTCTCAGAATTTTCTAATGTGTTTGAATCTCCAAATACATTACCACCTAAAAAACAATTGGATCTTGCCATACTCTTCAAACCAGAAACTCAACCATTTAAAATAAAACTATACAAATATCCACACTTTTAGAAAAATGAAATAGAGAAACAAGTAATTGATATGCTTCAAAGTGCGATAATCCAACCTAACACTAGTCATTTTGCATCCCAAGTCCTATTACCAACCAAAAAAAGAAGAAGAAGATACTAGGCATTTTTGTGTTGATTATAGACATTTAAGTGTTATTACCATTAAAGATAAGTACCCCATCCTTATATTGAATTATTGTTAGTTGAGTTATTTGGATCAAAGGTCTATTCTAAAATAGACTTGAGATCTAGATATCATCATATAAGTAGTCCCAAGACATCTACAAAACAACATTTTAAACTCATAATGGACACCATAAATTCCTGGTTATGCCCTTTGGGATGACTAATTTTCCTTTCACATTTCAAGTACTAATGAACAAAATATTTGAGCTTTTCTTAAGTATGTCCTTCTTCTTTTTTTTTTTTATGACATACTCATATATAGCCCAACCTTAGAATCCCATCTGGAGCATGTGAAAAAACACTATGCTAGTAACTATGAGAAATCACCAATTGTTTACCAAGAAATCCAAATGTGCTTTTGTTCAAACTAGGGTGGAATACTTGGAACATATGATCTCAAAAAAAGGGGTAGAAATGGATAGTGCTAAAGTTGAGGACATGCTAGATTGGCCAATTCCTAAGGAAGTAAAACCATTAAGGGATTTTTGAGACTGATAGGATACTATGAAAGGTTCATAAAAGGATATGGATAGATAGCCAAGCCACTAACTGAGTTATTAAAGAAGGAAGGAGGTTTTCAATGGAATGAAAAGGCCAGGACAATTTTCAATAAGCTAAAAAGCAAAATGAGCATTGGCCCTAAAGTTAATTTGCCAGATTTTTCCAAGACATTCATTGTAGAGAGTAAGGTTTGCAGCATTAACATTGGAGCTATACTTATGCAAAAATGTCAACCAATTGCCTATTTGAGTAAAGCTCTCAACCAAAAAGACCTCGGCTTATCTGTGTATGAGAAAGAGTTGTTGGTTGTAGTTATGGTAGTGGTTAAATGGAAGCATTTTCTGACAGGATACCATTTTATAATTAGGACTGATTACCAATTCTTAAAGTTCTTGCTTGATCAAAAGTTAACTAAATGTTTTACAAAGCTACTTGGAATTGATTATGAGATACAATATAGGAAAGGGACTGATAATGTGGTAGCAAATGCCTTTTCTAGGAAGGAATCATCAAAAGATTCAAATAATGCCAAGGAACAAATAATGGCAACTTTTGCAGCTCAGCCACAATGGCTACAAGAAGTGATTTTGAGTTATGAAAATGGTCAAGTGTGTAAGGATTTAATTGCTCATTTGGCCCTACATCGTCAAGGTATCCTTGACTATAAGTTTGTGGGAGGAATCATAAGGTACAAGGAGAAGAGATACACACACACACACACACACAGACGAGAAGCAATAGAGATATAAGAAAACAAATTATGGAACCTTTACATGCTTCAGCCCATGGGGGGAACTTTGATCAAATGGGAAGTGTCCACATAATTACTTTAGTGTTTTATTAGCCTTTGATGAAGCAAGATATCATTTAGTATGTGCAACAATGTGAAAATAGACCCAAAAAAAAAAAACATGAAAATTTGCCTTATTCAGGATTGTTGCAGCCTCTTCCTATTCCTGATAGGGTCTAGACACATATTAATATGGATTTTGTGAAAAGTTTGCCATTATCAAAAAGATATGATACTATATTGGCACTGGTGAATAGATTAAGTAAGATGAGGTATTTTGTTGTTCTCAATCATCCTTGTTCAGTAAGGGATGTGGCTCATGTCTTTTTGGAACACATTTTCAAGCTACCTAGAGTGCCAACAACTATTACTTCAAAGAGATAAATTGTTTACAAGCCTATTCTGGAAAGAGTTATTCAAGCTATTGGGAACAAGTTTATAGTACAGCACTGCCTACTATCCACTTATAGATGGCTAGAGAAACCTATTTAAGATATATGTGTGCTGACAAGCCTAATACTTTGGAAAAAATGGTTGGCCCAAGTTGAATGCTAATATAATACAAACTACCATATAGGAACCCAAATGACTCCATTTGATGTATACTACGGATACAAGACAACTCAACTGCCTTTAGGTACATTGTGTGACTCTATTGTTCCCTCAACCAACCAATCAGTAAGGGATAGATTGGCAATGATGCAACTATTGAAAAACCACCTCAATCAAGCTAAAAAATGGATTAAAAAAATATGCAGGCAAGAAGAGAATTTAAAGAGAATTAATGTTGGTGATTTAGTATAGGTTAAACTACAGTTTTATAGGCAAAAGTCTATGGAGTTGAGGAGGGCTTTGAAGCTTTCATCAAGGATCAAAGAGATATCAAAAATTTATATTAAAAACATTTTTAATATCTCTTTGAACGTTTTTCACTGTGTAACAAGGATCTATCTCTATAGTATCCATGATGTGGTTGGCAACCATTATGAAGGTCAAATTTATATGTTGACTTGTTTGATTAATACCAATGCAGTTGTGTTCCGTTACCTATTTTGTAATCTGTCACATCCCATTGATACTTTTCAAAGTAGCATGAATATACCACATGCAAACTCAATGCTTTTTTTTGTAAAAAAAAAATTCATGCAAAATTCGCATGCCATGCATAGTTTATAGGATTGGAATCTTATATAGAATCGATTTAAGATAGCAAGATTGGATTAGTAGGATCGGATCGTATAATCATAAGATGTTAGAAAAAATGAGAAAATATAATTTATAAATTATTTTTAAAAAAAATATTAATCAATATATGAATGGATGTGCATAAAATTCATGTATAGTTTATAATTGAATGATCTTACTTCAAGTTTTATTTCTTATAACATTTTATGTAATTTTCTCAATATTTCAATTCCTGTAGCAATCGAAGGGTATTTATGTTCAATTTATTTATTAAAAACTAATGAAAATATAATTAAACTAATTAAATTATTTATATAATGATAACTCTTAATTTTTCTTAAATATAAAAAGTTTTTTTGGGTAAATTTATTATATTTTATTGATATAGTAAGGTAGAATTATAGTTAGGATTGAAATCGTTTTAATAAATTTAGATTGTAAAATTGCAAAATCGATGGGGTCAGATCGAAATTTTAAAAACTATAATGTCAAACATGAACTCTATACTATTTTTCTTTTTTAATTCTTGAGGTTAGAAAAAGGAAGTGGAGTTCACATTCAAGGAATGCAAACTCCAACTGGAGTTCGCATTTTTTGAATGCAAACATCCCATTTTGTTACCCCATCCCCTCTCGTCAAAGGTTTACAATTTTTTAAAAACCTTAATAAATAGGAAAAAAAAAAAACTCGAAGCCATGCTAAGACATAGAGTCATCATGAGGAATGCCAAACTAGTGCCACAAGCATGGTTTTGATAGATGAATTTGGGACCAGAAGAAGTTACAGGGGAAGATTTGACTTTATTGCAGCTCAATTGCCATAATTTGTAACTGCCAGTGCTTAATCAAAAATTATCATTTATCCTTAAGGACAAGAATGTTCTTACAAGGGAAGGATATTGTCATGAATAAAAGCAAAAAGAAAGAAATGGGTGGGTTGGGTTGGGTTGGGTTGGAAGTTTGAAGCCCACGAAGAAAAAATTTATTAGAAGTGTCGTTCCATTTAAGGGAGGGAGAAAATAGTAAAATTTTGGACGGTGAAGATTAGAGTAGTTTGTTAAAGATCAATGGCTGTTGTTATTCCTTTATATTGAAGCCAAGTTATTAAATATGGAGCGTGCAGGACAGAATTGGCAATTGGATTGTGTTTTCTGTTCTTCCTTTTGTAATTCTTATTCCTTCTCAAAACTTTCTTCTTCTTTTTCTATATTTCTTTTCTCCCCAATCTAGATTTAGTCTGAAATAGTGACATATTGTTATAACATCAATATTTGATTTTCAAGATTGCCATAATAGCTTGATAACTAGTTACTGGCAGTTAACCCACAATATTTTGAGAAAACCCAACTAGATTATGTTAACTTTTTTATATAAAAAAATTAACGATATATTTTCTAATGCATTGTATAAGTAAAGAAGGAATTCAATTGGGATACATTAAATCCAACTTTCGTTGATTATTAATATGTAATTAAATCTCAGTCTAGTGTTAACAATTCAAAAATGTGCCATGCATTTTTTTTTTAGATGGTAATTCTGTCCCTAATCTTTAAAATAGTCCTGTTGATTCTTTATTCTCTCATAATGTAAGTAGGAGTAGATTAAACATTGAATGACAAAAAAGTCCTCATTCTTGCAATGCTTAATTTTCTCTGGATTTTGAATGACAAGGCTATTCATTCTCTCATAGTGAAGATAGAAGTAGATAAAACAAAATCGATCGACAAAAAAAAAAAAAAAGGACTATGTGAAGGGTATGTTAAGGCTATTCTATGTTAAAGGAGAAAGCGCAACCGGGCAATATTGAGAAATTTGGGGGTGAACAATTAGATGATCTAATTAATACTTGCTAGATTTTAATATTGCTTCTAAAATCACTTTCTTTTTTTTCTTTTTTTAAATAAAATCACTTTCTTTTTTCTTTACTAAAAAACTCGTAGTTGCTACCAGAGTGTGCACTAGGTAAATTCTGCCTCTATTTAATAGTCCGTAAATCACACAAAAGATAGAAACTGCACTAGACAAATCCTGTACAACGAGTTTGACCAAGAAGGAATAAAATCACTTTCTTGATATGCTGAATTGATTAGCTAACTGGATCTACTCATTTGTTTAGTCTTGTCACATACAACCTCCCAACAATTATAGAGGCGATTAAATATTATATTATGGTATCTGTACCATGTAAAATGTTACATTTTAAGTAATTTAGTTCGAAGAGTATAATTTTATCGGCCATAAACGATGGATGCTTTTGTGTGCACATGTAATACCATCAAATTAGAGCATGTGCTATTGTTATTTGATGGACATAAAGTGACAAAATACTTTTCCAAACTCATTACCAAACTCCTGCATGATTAATTCCATCCCATTTTTGGGACAAGACGAAGTGCTCAGCCGTTATTCTTGGGTTCACTAACTGATGATTTAAAGCCAGGATTCTATCAATTTAATGTTGGTGTCACTTTCCACTATCCTACCTTGTACTTTAACATTTGAAATTACTTTATCTTAAACAATCAACCAAGTACAATGCTATGGGACCATGATGCTCAAATATTTGATTTCTTAAATAAAGTGTTTTAGTATTAATTAATTATAGTTCCAACAATCAA
Source organism: Gynochthodes officinalis (assembly GCA_020080225.1). NCBI lineage: Eukaryota > Viridiplantae > Streptophyta > Magnoliopsida > Gentianales > Rubiaceae > Gynochthodes > Gynochthodes officinalis. Next base: position 13,163,531 of record CM034617.1, read on the forward strand.
AATTGCATTTCAAGTTAGCTTGTAATTTTCCGGATATGGGAAAAAGTAGCAAATGTGGAAATCTTTGATGCCACACTAAGGCTCCGTTTGGAGTGTGATATATTTGAAAAAAGTTGTATTATAATATGTGAAAATTTTGGTAGGTATTTTTTTTATAGAAAAAGTATTTTGAAGGGAAAAATATGAGGAATTTTTTTAAAAACTTATGTGAGAGAAATTTGAGTGAGAAAATTTGAATTTTAAAATTTGAAATAAAAATGTGTTTGGATAGTTTATTTTTATTTGAGAAAAGTTAACGTTTTACTCATTTGTAAACAAAAATGGCTTGTCCAAACATAGGCTTAGATGACAAGATGATGCTCAACATAAGCATTTTTTGACGGCTCTGAAAACAAACTCTAACTTTTTTTTTTTTTAAAAATAAATATTGTCTTCTAAAGTGATCAGGATCCACTTCTCATAAATTTAATTCGTTAGTGCGTTTGTTACGCCCATACATGGCTTTTATTTATTTATTTTACTAATTTCTAAGCTGGATTTCTGGATATGTTCATGTACCATTTTGATTTTAAAGTGTTTCAAAAAAAAAAAATTACTAATTTTTAATGATATTAGTTAATATTCATTGTTAAGTTATAACTCAGTACGTATATTTATAAAAGGTGATTTAGAAACTTAGTTTCTTAACATATAATACGAGATCATCATTTATTCCACTAATAGACTTTCTTTGTATTAAATGTTAGGATCCATTTAAACATCAAATTAATTTTTTTTTTTTATTTACACACCCTCTTGCTTATTACTTTCCACTCCTCTTCTGATTTGGGGGAAAAAAAAACGAAAAATGGTTATAAAATTGGTATCTTAAAAAGTTATATAGGGCTGAAAATTTGGCCCTTTGACCTGTAAGCTATAAGATCATGTAGATCCCTAATTCTTTATTTAAATATTTTTGAAACAACAATCTTTATCCTTAATTAGGATAACACTTTCACTTACCAATTAAGATTTTTTTTTATACGGACGACACCTTTTTGTTTAAAAATCATAAATGATAACTTTTCTCCCAAATTTTCAAAAACTAAACCTTCATGTAGTGGATGGAGGCATGATATGCTCTGAATGTTGGCCATTATGAATGATTTTTATTTGGGGAGCCAATGTAAGTCCTATGTAGGAAGCTTCCCTGTTCATTAAAAGAATTTGGTTCCTTATCTTTGAATTTGTAAATTGATAGACGTCATTCTTCCTAATCATTAGAGCACTTAGATTTACAGGAAGTTTTACAAAAGAGCAGACAAATTAACGGCGAAAGGCATAAGAATAAAACTAACGTTCATTTCTACTGTTTTATTATTATTATTTTTTTAGTTCAAGGTATCTAAACAATCTCGTGGATTACAAATCTACATAATCATTATTCTTTGTAATCTTTAAAAAAGTTTATTGCAATCTCTATTATTAATTTTCCTTGTGGAACTATGTTCAACGCATATATATGTACGGCAGCAATATTAGAGCAGCATATGAGCAGCTGGGGAACTGACGCAACGTTCAGCGTAGAGAAATATTTAGAGAAAATTAATTTCGAAAAAAATAGTAATAATAATGAATAATAATTGTTAAAGAAATCCTAAACAATCTTATAAAGGCCTAAAACACAAGTTTACTAGGTTTAGAACACTCCAAATAAAAATTCTAAAATATATTAAAAATTGAAAAAAATTAAAAAATACTAAAAAATTAGAAAACTCAAGTAAACGATCCTATCAGGAACGATGTAGTGTCCGGACGCACAAGTATATGGCAAGCACGCTCTGAATTCTATCGAGTTTTCTGTCCTTGCAATTTTGGGTATTGAAGAAGCAAAAAATCATCACCAAATTTCTTTTTTTCCCTTCGTTTTATGGTGGGGGGTTTTGGTACAAACCCTTAAGTATTTTATTAATGAGTAATAAGATTGATAACAAAAATTATTCGTAAATTCTTATAGTAATTAATGCGTTATTCACATAATAAAAGAGTACTAAACAGTTATAGTGATTGGTGCTCAATGGCTTGTTTTACTTTAGAGGAAACACCTAAAATCGTCATTCACATTTTAATGAATAATCTTTTTCATCCTCTACTTTTAAAATGGGAACAAATAGTCCTTCGAATTTCAAGGACCAAAATTTAAAGGAAAATTCAGGACTAAACATTCCTGTTTATGAAATTTGAAGGACTAAAAGTTCTCGTTTATTTCACAAATAATGCCAAAAGTTTCGATTTATGAAATTTGAATGACTATTTGTTCCCGTTTTAAAAATAAATGATGAAAAAGATTATTTACTGAAATGTAGATGACAATTTTGGATATTTCCTCTTTACTTTATTCATTTATCAACAAATGACTCTAACTATTTAATGATTGAACAACTAGAAAAAATTTACCTAATAACACTTAGTTGACATTCATAAAATAATTATGAGTTCAGTACATTCTATTTAGCAAAAAGATATATATATATATTGCTCATTATCAGACAATTATTTATTCATAATTTTATGGGCTAATAATTTTCATTTTTCATCTCATAAAAAATATTTTTCACTTCATTTAACCTTATCATTCTCTAAAAATATTTTAATGATGGGTTCTATATTTCATTTTTCATCTCATAAAAAATATTTTTCACTTCATTTAACCTTATCCTTCTCTAAAAATATTTTAATGATGGGTTCTATAAAAAGTAGATGATCCTATTTCATCAAATATCTAGCGACAAACTCTTATATTATTTTCGTTACAGTATTTTTGAATAGGTTCCTAGATAACAAGTGTAAAGATTTTCTTATTTATTTCGTCTATATTGATAATAGTAACAATATTGATAGTAGGGATAATATCAATCATGATTTTGGGATGGGGTTGCTAATTCTGACGTCAAGTCAGTAATTGAAATATTTTATTGAGTTTTTTTTTTCAAATTTGTATATTTTCACTCTTTATTAATTAAATGAAGAGGGTAATATATTAATATAATTATGATCAAACCTACGACGAAAATCAGGAAAGAGTTCAATAAGGAAAGAATATACACTGGACCTTTTACACCTAATCCCTCGTATGCCAAAGAATCTGTGGGCATATTTGCTTAAGCCACGCAATGTGAAGATGAAACTTGGTTCCTGAATTTCAAGATTCCGTCAACTTAAAGTTTGATCTTCCGAGGACAAGTAGAGCCATACCAAGAAAAATGGGGATAAGCAGGAGAGTCAGATTGAATCTTAATTAGGCAAAAGGCTATGAGATATACAAAGGCGTAGACCAGAGAGACCACCAAGGCTCGGGCCTCGTTTTCTATTAAGCTATTGGGTGAACCAAAAAAGGGTAGAAAAGAGCAGAAATGAGCTTCCCTCAAGAGCTACGAGGCAGGCCACCACCCCCATAAGTGAAAAATTATCACTAAACTGAATAACTCTGTGAAAAATTATCACTAAATTGAATAACCCATAAATGGTACTTCTTCCGTTCTAAAAAATATATACTCCCTCTCTACCTCACTTAAAAAAAAATAAAAAAATACACGTTTAATTTAATATAATTTTTTTAAATTTATAAAGTGCAATACATTTAATATATAATTTTACATTTTTATCCCTACATTTTAATTTAAATTATATATTATCATTATTAGTAAGGGAAATATAAAAATTTTACTCCAAAAGTAAATTCTCCTTTTAGGGCAAAGAAAATTTTTGAAACTAAATTTTTTTTCAAAACGGAGATAGTATATATTTTTCATTAAGTGTAACTTGTTTTAGTGAATAGATACAATACAATTAATACATTATTAAATACATAATGTTACATTTTTATTTTTATGTTTTAGCTATGGGCGCATATAATTACTTTTAGTAAAGATATCATAGAAATTCTAAAAAAAAAAATTCTAAAAGTAGCTGTGAACCATACATAACCATAATTGGGCAATAAATTTTGTCCAACATTAAATATGGGTGAGAAACGATAACAAACAAGTATCGTGAGGAAAAAATGAAAAAGAATTTGAAAAGAGTGTCAAAAGAGTATTTGAAATTATCAAAAGAGAAACAGATGGAGGTTGATGATGTGCCCTAGTCAGACACTGATTCACTAGTTTTTTTTTTTCCGAAAACGATATATTAGATTGAAATAGCAAATGATGCAATATTTACAAAATTTAGTCAAAATATAAACTAAATTGATCCTCTTGGTTTTACAGCGTAAAGCAACCATAGAAGCAAATGCATTCCTAACAAGAAAAATACAACTAAAATTGCTACGTAAAATATTAATATGGCTAATACACTTTAATCATTACATCAAAACAATCTATATCTTTGTACTACCTAACTATTTACATGAAAATGAAAATTTCTTAATCGTAAAATCTCAAAACTGCATGCGGGGGCTCCGGGAATGACCAACATCGATTTTGCCCCAACAACCAAAGTCCGAGCTGTAGAGATGCTCCCAAAAACATCGTTAAATCAATCATGGCAACATTGGCATGGCAAGGCAATGTATACCTCGGTAACTGTGCGCTCCCATTCGATTCGTATTGAATCATAGGCCAAAGGGGGCAGTACATTCTATCCAAGGGTGTAATCTAAATTTTAAATACTTAGAGAATGCAAAACATATATTTGAGGAGGATAAATTCTCTATTCTAACTAATATATACCAATTATATTTTATTAATGAACGATATAGTTTCACTAAAACTAAAATTGAACGAGCAAATGTCAAAATTTGAATAATGTCTTAGAACATAGTAAGTATCAAATCGTAACTGTTAGATCACTTAAAATACAATTTGAATAATTTAATGATGAGCTATAATTTTGTTACTAAAATTTACATAAAAATATAGGGGCTAAAAATATTTAAAAATCTGATTTTTTTTTTTGGATTATTTATAGCACTAAAATTTAAGGTATAACATATGCATTAAATATTTAGACACTAAAGCAAATTAATTAACTTAACGTAATTGCCATCTTAAGTTTGAATCTGGTCTATTATCACTTTAAAATCGGATTCAATTACAGAGTCTCGTTATGCTAAGGGTGTTCTCTGCAGTTCCCTTCTCAAATTTTAATAGTTGAAAGTAATCATAGAAATTTTAAGTTTTCATAGTTTTTTTAATTGAAATTGTGAGCCACCCCTGGTCTAAATTTTTAAAAGAGTAATGATTGAAATAATGACAACTTTGTATAGTGACTAACGTGGCAATAATGAAAAGACAAAATCATCTTTCCATCCTCATTACAAAGCACAAAATAATGAGAAATAATTTTGTCTTTTCATGGTTGCCACATCAGTTACTATACAAAGTCACTATGATTTGTCACTATCCTAATCATTACTTTTTTAAAAATTCCACTCCTTGCTCATTTTGCCTCTTTGAAAGTTTTGAAAATGTTTAAATTGCCCTTTTATTATTAAAAGGTTTGAAATTGAATTTTGTTAAAAAAAAAATACTTACTTTCGATTAATGTTTATAAATTTCAACTAAAAATGCATATTATTTATTACTACATCTGTTCTAAAACAAAGTCCAATTTCAAAAAAAAATTGTTATAAGAAAAAAAATTCACTTTTGGGTGTGAAATTTTCGTATTATCCTTACTAATAATGATAATGTACAACTCAAATTAAAAAAAATATAAATATAAATATAAAATTATATATTTAATTGAGTGTCAAATGTGTTGTATTTATAATTTAAAAAAAGTTACACTAAATTAAAAGTGAAATTTTTTGAGAAAGGGAGAGAGGGAATACCACCTCAATTTTGGGATCATAGTTTGCCCACTCTTCCACCCTTCTTTTTATCCATTCTTTTACATTTCTATGCAAATTGGTGCACCTTTTTGTACGCTTCTTTGTTCCTACCTGAATCCTCCATACTTCGGAGGTTGACTCACATTCACATACAAACCCCAACAGATTTGGCGACTTGTACCATTGATTGATTTCCTAAAAGCGATTGATTATGGTGTGAGGTGTTATAACACCTCTGGATCGCTGTGATTGCCACTTCCTTTCTGCTTCAACAAGTCTCAATGCTTGTGAAATTCGTATAGGCATGCACTTCAATCGATTATTTGCCAAAAAAAAATTAAATTGGCAGAATCATTACTTAATTTGATTCTATTTTTTTTTTTTGAAAAAAATTATATCAGGTAAAATAGGAAAAAAAAAGAAGAAGGAAGAAGCCAACTGAAAAAGATGATTGAGTGGGAACATTTTCTTTTGTCCCAACTGAGTGAGGATTTCTTGGTTGATGTGTTGAAGAATCAATTGTTAGTACTCCAAAGTAATATATTAGACAAACAGAAAAACATTTGAAAACTAGTACAAGTATAATTAATCTCAACCTTAATTATCTAGTTTCTTTCCTGCCGCAGACAAGAAACAAAAATAAAATGCAGGCGCATTATGTAATTTTCAATTTATTGATCGTACCGTATCTACCCATTCAGGAAATGCCACTTCACAAAGTTCCTCACTCCTTTCTGCGTCAAGTAAAGCCATGCATACATTGGTAGGTATATTCATGTTTTAACTCTTAAACTTCATTAAAAAAATCATAGAATTCCGCAGAATCCTTGAGGGCTTGTTTGGAGTGTGATGTATTTAGAAAAAGTTGTATTGGAATGTATGAAATTTTAGTGGGTATTTTTTCATAGAAAAAGTATTTTAGAAAGAAAAATGAGAGGTAAATTTTTTTTAAATTATGTGAGAGGAATTTGAGTACAAAAATTTGATTTTTAAATTTTGAAATAAAAATCTGTTTGGATAAATTATTTTTTTTTTTTTGAGAATTTACTTATTTGCAAATGAGAAAGCCTAGTCCAAACATACCCTAAATAAATCCAACTTTTACTATGAAAGTTCAAGATTATTTTCTAGTCGCCCATGTAACATGTGTACGTCCCCAAAACCCTAATTTTTTCCTGAAATCAATCATTCAATTATCAGAGTGATCTATAAATACCACCACATTGTTAGCCCATAACATGCAACAAAAGGGTAAAGTTAAATAAGATGGCATCAGTACTCCTGAATTTCTTCCTTACCATGATTACTTTATTTTTGTGTTTCAATTCTTCCCATGCAAGACAAAAAAACCTTGAGTCCACAGTAGTCCTTGGTTTAACTCATTCAAGGACCATTCTCCCAGCACCAAAAACTACATCCTTTTCGGTGAAAAAACCATCAGAATCGCAAGACATGGTGGAGCCACTGACAGAAATTAGAGATGGATATTTAATATCTCTCAATGTAGGCACACCTTCACAAGTGATCCAAGTTTATATGGATACCGGTAGTGATCTCACTTGGTTTCCTTGCGGAAATCTCTCGTTTAATTGCATCGAATGCGATGATTACAAGAACAGCAACATCACGGCTAGTTTCTCTCCTTTCTCTTCCTCTTCATCCCAGAGAGATTCTTGCTCAAGTTCCTTCTGTATAGACCTCCATAGCTCTGATAATTATTATGATCCTTGCACCATTGCTGGTTGCTCTTTGAATACTTTGCTTAAGTCCACTTGTTGGAGACCATGCCCTTCATTTGCTTATACCTATGGAGAGGGTATTATTACTGGGATCCTGACTCAGGATACCCTAAGAGTCCATGGAAGCAGCCCTTCTGGTTCTTTCAGAGAGATTCAGAAATTTCGCTTCGGTTGTGTTGGAACAGCATATAAAGAACCTATAGGAATCGTGGGGTTTGGAAAAGGTAGTCTCTCGCTTCCTTCACAATTAGGTTTTCTTCGAAAGGGCTTTTCCCACTGTTTCTTGCCTTTCAAGTTTGCTAATAACCCTAACGTTTCAAGCCCTTTAATAGTAGGTGATCAAGCTATTTCTTCTAAAGATCATATGCAATTTACCCCAATGTTGAAATGTCCCATGTTCCCGAACTTCTATTACATAGGCTTAGAGGCAATAACTGTAAGCAATATTACCTCACCTGAAGTCCCTGTACCTGAAAGCTTGAGGGAGTTCGATTCCCATGGCAATGGTGGCATGTTGGTTGACTCAGGAACAACTTATACTCATCTCCCTGAGCCACTTTACACAAACCTCCTCAATGTTCTTCAATCCATGATAACTTACCCAAGAGCAAAAGATGTAGAAATGAGGAGTGGCTTTGATCTTTGCTACAGACTCCCATGTCCAAATATTAACACTCTTGAAGATGATGATTTACCATCCATAACTTTCCATTTCTTGAACAACTTAAGTCTTCCATTACCCCAAGGGAATAGCTTCTATGCCATGCATGCACCAATGAACTTGAGTGTGGTGAAATGCTTGCTGTTTCAAAGCATGGATGGCTATGAATATGGACCAGCTGGAGTTTTTGGCAGTTTCCAACAACAAAATATGGAAGTTGTTTATGATCTGGAAAAGGAAAGAATTGGTTTCCAACCAACTAATTGTACCTTGGCGGCGGCCTCCCGTGGATTGGGGAAAGTGTAGCCTTTCAACTCAGTGATGCTTGTGCTAAAAGTTGGTTTAATAATAACAAATCTACTACAAATTAAAAGCATTTCTAGAAGCTATCAGAAAGTCTTGGAAAAGTACAAGACTTCTACATTTAGAAGCTATCAGCCAACCAAACTATGGTTGTTTTCAAAATTTTCTGTCCAACTCTTGTGTTTTTGTGTTTTGATGAAGGAATATTGGTTGTCTTCGTGTGTGTTTTTGCAAAGATTCTGATTACTTTTGATCAATGCGAAACAGTATTTATTTTCTGGTCACATTCTAGCTAGCGTGATAATTTTAATGACTTCCAAACCAATGAAAGTTTCTCTTTTGAAAAAGCTGCTTTGAGACCAAATAACTAAATAAGGTAAACTATTTTTGGTGAAATAAGTGGCATGGGAATAAGACACGAAAACGCGATGAACATGTAAGAATTTTTGTCCCTTTTTTTTCAAGAAAAAAGAAAAAAGAAAAGAAGAAGATGTAAGAATTGAAGCTAAAACGATTATTGTCATTGTTAGCATCGAATTAGAAATTTTTTTTTTGTTTTTTGGTTATTAGAATGTGCGGAACAATGATTGAACAATACGTTAAGGACAAGAAACAAAAGATCCTTAATCATTAAATAATACTTTTTCTGTTTCAAAACAAAATTCACTTTTAGACAAAAATCCTATATTATCTTTATTACTAATAATTATATATATATGGTCTACACTTAAAAGTAAGGATAAAAAAATTCATGTATTTAATGGTGAAAAAATTGATAATTTTGTATCTAACAGTATAAAGGTGGGCACAGATGTATGAACAGAATATATTGTATGAGTATCTATCGGATCTAAATTATTATTAATTTTTTTAAGTTGGATGAAAATTTGTCCCAAAATTAATCCACCTAGTGGAACACTTGGAGGGGCCCCTATGTCAATCACTTCCATTCCTCTCATTAGATCATTTGTGACACTCATAGTTGCAGTTCTAACTCTATTATTTTCTAATAATTATTGTACTTCACAAATTACATTAATTGATTAACCCAGTGTCTTCACCTTTAATTATTAGGGTATCATAAATATTAGACATTCTGCTTGGCGAAAAGGCTACATCTAATAACAAACCGATGATTTGGACAATACGCCGGCGCCCCTAATTTTTAAGCAAGCGTAGAAACTGCAAAAACAAAAGTAGTAGGATTTGTTCTCAAAGGGTGTTATACTTTATAGTTAAAATAAAATTGGACCCTACTCATAGTGAATTTTTTTTAAAAAAAAAACGAGGAGTATATAGAATTGTATATAAGGCTTTAACTAAGAGATATATATATATCCTTTTAATGGAAAAAAAATGTAAAAGATGCAAGAAAATTGTGTAAACCTTACTTTGGGCCATGGATTTATAAATATATTTGACAAACTCAACTCAATAATTTACACACTGCTCCAATGTCACAGATTTTAATGAATTGTGTTGTTTTTATTGTAAAAGCCAAAAAAACTGCCATTATCATCAGAAGTAAAGAGAACCAATAGGAGCACTTGGGACAACATTAGATGACGTTGAGATGTTTAGACCAAAACATACAGAAAATAATGCATAAACTACACAAGCAATTAGACGACAGCAGAGTACATTTGAAACAAACACTTTCACATCATAGCAATCCATTTATCTAAATTATCACAAACATTGTCGAGGTGGAATATTCTTTTTACATGGAACAAGGAATCGTTACTTTCTTTGGATAATATTGTTTATGAAAGACAGGCTTCTCATATGAAAATTGAAAATTAATTTTCTTTTGTCGGTCATGGAGGTGAGAAAGGAAGTGGTTGTCATCGAATCAACCCTTTAGGTGATAGAACATTCAATGTTGCAACATGGTGCCCTTGTGGCAAGAGAATTATAATGCGCAAGCTAAAAGTTATGTACATGTATCATTTTAACTGCTTCATCCAAATTTGTTCCCCACAACCCTCAATGTCTTCAACCAAATTCACTCCTCACAAAGCCACAGCCCTTGCGTCCTCCAAGTGTCAATTGATCACAAAAAAAATTATATATATTTTGGTGCATTCTTATTTTTTTAAAATCAACCAATCATATAATTTCTTTTTTTTCTCCATATTATATCTATGAACTATTCCCCTAATTTATAAACTCCCCCCTAACCACATCTAGTTGCACAATCTTACATGATTCAAGACATGCATAAAATAAACTGTCTCCAAATTTATATTCCTCTTACTATATCTAGTTGCACGATCCTATATGGTGCGGCGCATACATAAATTATTTTCTCATTGATCACCAAATAAACTATTGACACATATCTTCAACCCCCATCTTCATTCCCTAGTCCCTTATATCCTCAAAATTAGGAGTGGCAATAGGTCATCTTTTAGGTTCGCGTGTCGTGTTTTGAAAAAATAACAAGATTGCAAAAAAAAGTAAAGGACAATAAAAGTTAGACCAATGCGATTAATTTTGTGTAGAATTTTCGTGTTAAATTCGGGTCACATTTTGTCTCACAATTTCGTGTCGTGTCAGAAATTGCCACCCCTACTCAAAATGTCGCTTGGTTAACCAAGAAAACTTATTCCTTCCTATCCTCGAAACGTTGCTTGATTAACCAACCCAAAAAAGATGAGAACCATCAGTAGTTACAAGAATTAATACCCAACACATTATGGGATATCATATCATCTTGACAAGATACCAACTCCCGCGTTATGCAGTCCACAAAATCCCATATCCGATTTCCCTACTGAGGTAGTAATTTAATTCAATAACATAATTGGGAAAAGAAACACTACGATCTAAACACAAGAAATCAGCCAGATTAATAATGATAAACATTTCACAACACTTTCTTACAATAAGAAACCAAACCAATCACAGTTTATAATTGAAAATGAATAATTAAACAAGAATTTCTGTACATTGCTGCATAATGCTAACGGAAAGTAGGAACTATGGATAGTATTAAAGTACAACCCATGATTGACAAGAACACACATTTATCCGCCTCATAAGCATTCAAGAACAACATGAAGCACCAGCCACTTTCTCGGCTGGTCTATTATCAAGGAGAACCATGCCTGATGGATTTTGCACAGGCTGCAGACGCGGCAATCTCTTGGCTGCAGATGCATGCAGAAACAATTGTAAAGCAGATTAAAGCAACACTAAAGAAAAGGCGGGGTGAGGGTAGAAGGGGCCCAAAAAAAAAAAGATCCATCTGATGGCATACAGAAATGAACAAACTCTAGAAGAATCAACAAAAAGAAATTGCTTACAGCAGCTTCTACATTGATGAAAACAATCATCTATGAAGATAAGAAACATCACTGTTGCTGACCGAATCAAAAGCAAAAATAAAAAATCACATCTCATGTAGCACATGCCAATATATCGTCTCCTCTCAAATGTTTCAAGCAAGGCTACAATGACCTAAATAAAGATTATCTGGCCTCTAAAGTTAACATGATTTGATCGCTTATCTTTGTCAGACAGGAGCATGCAATACAGAGGAAATCAACCATGGTTTCAGTTTAAGTTTTGCTAATAAGTTAAAAGGTATTCAGTTAATGTACTAACGTGCTGTTTCAGTTTTATTTAGTTCAACTGGGTCCATATAGAGAAATAAAAGAAAATCCAAGAGCAGTTTACTACCAGATGAAAGAAATCCAATCACTAGGTCAGAAATTACAGAGAGGAAATTTTGCAGTCGATACCAACACACATTGTGTTCAGTTTTATCAGTTCAAGTGGATCCATATAAATAAATAAAAGAAAACTCAAGCCCATATTACTAGCAAATGAAGATGTGAAAATATTAGGAATAGTGAGGAGAGAGAGAGAGAGAGTGAGAGAGAAATATTTTCATTACACAGGTAACCAACTTTGTCCCTCCCCCCTCATTAAATGCTTGAAAAGTTTGCATCAAAACATTTACCTATTTCATAGAAAATATCATTGACGTTTGTTGCAGTTTTTGCTGATGTTTCCATAAAAAAAAGACCATTCTCCTGTGCATAAGCTTGTGCTTCCTGCAACATAATATCACACAACAAGAAAGAATACAAGAATTAGTATCAAACTGAATGCATAAACATTTTAATTTTGCTGTGTTATTCTCTCTGTAGTTCACTTTTTCAGATTGAACTATTACTTTCAGGTCTTCGTCATTCAGCATTTAAAAAATTGCACACACAAAAACCAGTCCTCTGCTCAATGACTTATTTACATCTAGCCAATGCCAGAAAATCATTTCAGCTTGTCTACAATGAAAAGTATCAAGATTCAGGACTTTCATTTTTGTGTTTCTTCTCTTCACTTATTTTTCAATTTTTCTACAAATCTATTGAAGTCTTCTTAGCATTATACACAACCATTTCGCTCAAAGTTAAACTCCAAAGAACCACAACAAACTAATGACATATTAAACAAATTTTGGTACTACGATTAAACCTCATGTAACATGTTCAACAAGACAGTACCTTAATGGCACAAACAACTTCAAAATTCACAGGATTTACAAAATGTAGCACTCAGCACTAAAATTCTACAACAATATAATACTGAAACTACCATGCAAAGTTGACCAATAACATCAAATTCAACATGGAAACCAAAAGACCAGAAATCCATCTGACAATGGGACTTCTGCATACTTCTTTTTTCATATCTATGCAATCTGCATCAAATGATCAGAAATAACCAATATCCAGCACATGCAAAGAACTATTCTTGTTCAGCCATTTATGAGACACAATCATGTTACTGAAGCTTTTGAAAGGTTTAAAGTTTCATAGACTGAAAAATTGGCCAAATATGTATCTCTTTCACAAAGGAAGTGCTACATCCAACCAAGGAGGAAGTCATGTAGAAAACCACTCTATTTTAGTTATTTTTCCTTTTCCCGTTTTTTCCTTTTTTTTTTTTTTTGGTTTTTTTTTTGGGTTGTTTTGGGGGTGGGGGGGGGGGGGGGGGGTGAAAGAAAGGAGACTTGCCTCTGTCGCCACCTTTCTTGAGTCTACTAAGTCTGATTTATTCCCAGCAAGAGCCATGACCATGTTAGTGTTTCCTACAAATCATAAGAAACAAATCAGGGAAGATTCAACTAAAACATGATATAGATGACATACAAAGATCTAAAATGACTTCAAAAAATGATAAAATGGCCAGCGCACTTAAACGCAAAAATAACAGTCCCACATATTATCGACACTGAACAAGAAAACCCAAGTAATCAGTAAATACTCCTGAAGATACCCAAACAATAACAATAACAATAACTAACTCTAGGTCATGCTAATTAGAAAAGAGAATAGGTCTTTGGATTCATTGAGAGTTGGAAACTGAACTTAACAAAGTACACACAGACGTGAAACACTTGATAGATAGAACATGACAATCTCCTGAATAAAGAGGTCGCAAATCTAACCTTTTAATCGCTATCCAATCAACGTAAAAACATGTAACAAAAGCATGCATGTAAAGTGTCAACTTATTATCAACTAAATCCATAATATCATTTCAATTACATTCTACATTAACCAAAGGCCAAACACTTTTCACAAGACCAGAGCAACGAAAGCCAGAAAAAAGCAAAGAGAATATCAAGCACAAATACAATCAGTTTTTTCTCCTTTTTTGCTTAAGATAAAAATTTTCATTGAGGAAAACCAATATAATTACAGCACATTTGAGTATCATATCCAAATTTGTTTAACTATTTAATAGCCACATAAAACCTTGAATGGGTTAAATAACCAAGATTAGTTCAAATTTGCCAGATGTTAGGGAGTCAAATAGGCTTAAACTAGCATCTAATGCTGACCTGAAAGTTCAAACAAATCAGATTGCTTAACCAGGTCAAAAAGCTTGCAACATCAACTTGACAGAATTATCAAAAGCATTAATTGGGTTTACCAACCTTCAGACCGTATTAGAGTGCAATATCAAACTTATATTTACAAAAACTGACCCTAGATTTTACACCACATAGAAATTAATGAAAATATCCTTCAAAACTGAAGAATAATATGACACGCAGAAACTACCTTGAGATTGAAGTTCTTGAACCCATTTTTTTGCCCGTTCAAGCGAAGCCTGCATATAGAATCCATTGTTGTCACAAGCCACAAACAGTAATAATAAGAAGAATCAAAGTGCTATAGTATAACATCAGTCAAAATAGCAAGTCACTAAGCAGGTTAACTTGACAACATGAAAATCACACATCATTAATGGTAATTAAATTTTAACCATTTTCAAGTCCCAAAAGCAAGAAGGCATACCCTAATTAGTACAAGGAAGTAACATAACATCCAACAACACTTACAGGATTTGTGATATCATATACGATTACGGCAGCAGCAGCTCCTCTGTAGTACATTGGAGCTAGACTGTGGTATCTCTCTTGACCTGCTGTATCCCATATTTCAAATTTAATAGTTGCATCATTTACAGCCACAGTTTGTGAGGAGAAGGCAGCACCTATAGTTGATTCCTATTGCCGTCATGCAACAGAACTAACACTTAGTCCAAATGTCGAAGTTCAGAATTTCAAAAAGTTAAAAAGTTACTAAATTCCTGACCAACCTGAAATTCAATAAACTGTCCTTTAACAAATCGCAGGACTAGACTGGACTTTCCAGCTCCAACGTCTCCAAGAAGCACCTATTAGATATAAAACAAATGAAATCCACGTAAGCAAGAGCCTTCATCAAACTGAGAGATGCAATTAATATGTACCAGAAAAAAAAAAAAAGGTTCAAACATCCGCCCACCCGAACCCCAATTCCAGAGGATCCAAATATTCTTATCGATCAATTTCCAAGCTACGCAAAAGATATGCACAGATAATAATTCAAACGATCATGATGCAGAATGGCAATAAAAGAAAAGGAAATTTCAAACGAAAAAAAAAAAATTCAAACTTGAGGAAAAGAACCAAAAGGGCATGTAAATTAAACATCTCCCATGATCGGAATTCACTTAAATTAGAATCCCAAATTAACAAAACCGAATTCTGGGGAATAAAACAAAGCCCAGATTGGGAATTGCATCAAAAAACACAGAAAAAATAGAAATAGATCAAATAAATTACGGACCAGCTTGGCGTTGATGCTTTTGTTTCCACTGGAGGCCATGTCAAAATCAGATGAAATTCAGCAACAAAATATGATTATCTACACACAAAGATTGAATTTCTTTTTCAATCTTCTAAATTTAATAGGGATTTCGTGTGGAATTTTGAAGAATGAAGAGTTGAAAAAGAGAGGGTCGTCGTTGGTGTTCAGTAATAGGAACTAGAAAGAAAGACCGGACCAAATCCCACGCCTCCCCACTATGTCAAGGATTAGTTTGATTTCTAGAATTTTCTAATTGATGACTTCTGACTACGAATTAGTACCAACTCTAGACAGTTAAATTTCAAAGTCGCGCGACCGGCGACCCCAAATCATAAGTTGGATTGGATTGAGATTAAAATTTTGTTTAATTTATAATTGCCTAGAATTAAATTAATTACATTAAAATTCCGAATAATTGGAATTGTTGTCTTTCTTAAATTAATTGAATCAAAATAAAATTTATTTATAATTTCAAATCTTTTGTTTGAATGTTAAAAAGTATAATTATGTTAAAATTTTAGTGTAATTAAAATTTGTATGTTACATGAATAATAAATAATTTTGATCAAATATTTATAAGTGATATTTATTTGAATAACTTTTTCTCTCACAACTACTAATAAACATAAATGTTTTACAACATAAACCAGCATATGATAAGAAGACCCAAAAGTGCATGCACAATTCCCAAAAATCCACTAAAAAGACTCTTATGCTTGGTTTTAATTTTTTTTTTAAAGTTAACTTTTTTAGGAAAAAAATAAAATATTTAAAAATTCTTGCTAAAATTCTCTCCAGCTTTATTTAAGGCATTGAAATTTTTTAAATATTTTTAAATTATCAAAAACTCTCACAATTGACATCCTTCCCTTACCTATTCAATAAAATCCATCATTTTATTTTTCTTTCCAACTTAATCCATTTTTCTATGGGTGTGAAAAAGACAGGAATGAATAAACCTATCACGATTTCAGTTTGATTCCCTTTTCGAGAAAACTATCTAAACTAAAAGGTAAATTACCTTTAGGGAAGAAAAAACTCTTTACAAGTTATGAACTCTTGTTTTTAATTCACTCATGTCAGGCGTAGGGTTGTAAATGAATCGAATATAAACGAACGAACA
The DNA here is from genome assembly GCA_020080225.1 of Gynochthodes officinalis. Lineage (NCBI taxonomy): Eukaryota > Viridiplantae > Streptophyta > Magnoliopsida > Gentianales > Rubiaceae > Gynochthodes > Gynochthodes officinalis. The sequence continues at coordinate 13,180,323 of CM034617.1, forward strand.
TCGTTCGTGAACTGTTTATTTATTTTTAAAACTGGTCGTGTTCTTTAATTAATGTCAAATATGTGTTTGAACTCGTTTATGTTTGTTTATTGGTGTTCGTAAACATGTGCATTAATACATTAAACAAATATATTCATGAACAACTCGTTAACATGTTTGTGAATAATAAATAAATAATATTATTATATATATTTATATATATTATATTATATTATTATTATTATTTTAATGTAAACGAACAATAAATGAGTTCTATGTGAATATTAAACAAGCTTGTTTATAAATACTAAATAAGCTTGTTTGTGAATATAAAAGAACCAAACACATGTCTGTTCGTTTATTGTTCGTGAACATAAACAAACAGCAAAATCTGTTCGTTTATTATTCATTTAATTTAACAAATAAACATAAATGAACGTAATCGAATTTGTTTACGAACTGTTCACTGAACGTACTAATTCATTTACACTTGGCATAATAAAATGCTGAAAAAGTTTTTAAAAAAAAAGGAAGTAAAAAGCTGCTTTAGCGTTAATGCGCATGATAAGGCTTTCCTGGTCTTATATTTCTCTCTTTTAGATCGGGATTTTCTTTTTCAAAATATATTTTTATATTTTTTTATATAATAATTATGAAATAAAAAATATATTAAAATATATAAAAATACGTTTTATAAGTACAATTTATACTCACCTATATTTTCGTACTATTTCTCGTTCCTTATTTTGAAAAAAAAAAAAGAGATAATTTTTCTCTTCTTTCTCCCCTAAATTATTTTGTACAGATTTATTTATATTCCCAACGGGATAACTTTTTCTCATGTTATCATACATATTTCTAGGTACTAGTAGCGTTGGAAGACAAGGGATCAAAGTCACCAAATCATGTAAACTAAATTAAACTATTAATTGAAAGCATCATCAATCCCTATATAATTAGTTTCACATGCTTAATGATGCTTAAACTATATAGTATATACAAAATTTAAAGTTTCTGGAAAACAACTCAATCCTTCAAATAAAGCATCTAGCAGGCCGTCTTCCTGATCGATTGATTTCTATATGAAAAATGTGACATAAAGATCTAGTTTTTTAATTACCAGAACGAGAAAAAAAAAAAAAAAGCACCAAACATTTGTTAAATTACAAAAGAACGGTTTAATACAACATTATTCAAATGATGGTCACGATTTCACCGCCAAAAAGAGGGGTACCTCAAAGGAATAACAACGAGACTTATTTAATGGGCTTTCTCGTAGAATTGAGGTCAATTATTGATGCCCTTCGTAATAAATGTTGAAAAGTTAAGTCCTCTTTAATAATTTTGCTTCTTGTAAATTGTAATGCTTTTGCCTATAATTCAAAAACACAGTACTGTACTCCAGCGGCAAAATCAGCTTCAACATCAACAAATACTTTAGTGGTTATTATGCCTTAAATTTAACATTACATTATAGAATAAGTTTACTCGGAAAAATTTTGTAAAAAAAAAAAATTGGCTATTTCCTACAATACACCAAATTTAATAAATCTTGAGTTTTTTTTTTTTTTTTGAGAATTATTACGCTCTATTATGGAACGGTTGTTGGCTAAATATTTCAAATTTGGAAATCGGGCACAGTTTAGTCCATTAGATTTGAGTAAATAATTCTTGGAAAAATGTTTGGGAAGGGTGGTGAAAATTATCAAGTTAATAAAGAGGACATAATTTTATCTTAATTCTAATAGGGGCAAAGTAATTTTACTTTAAATAAAAAAGTCTCACCTGTAAATATAACTAAATATCTAACTTTAAATACCAATATTTTATATGAAATTAAGTGTTAAATTCAAAATTTTTGAAGTGATGATCAAAAATTCAAATTTAGAAAATTCAGAAAGATATTAGTGTTAGAAAATTGGTATAAGGTTTTTTTTTTAAAAAAATTGAGAATGTAATGTTATTTAACATTAAATTTCACAAGAATTGAAATATGAAATATCAAAATTTTGTGCTAATTATTTTGGTATTGTTTATATTACATAACATTCAAGTTCAGAAAGAAAGAGAAAAGAAAAAATATTTAAACTTAAAAGTTTTGAATAATTATTTTAATTGTCAGATTATTTATTTAAAAGTTCTTAGATTTTTAATCTTTTGTTATTGTGATTAAAGAGTTATGACCATTTAATTTCATATTTAGACTTTTTAAAGTTATATATTTAAGGAAAAATTCCTCTTAAGGGTGTGCTAAGATACCAAATTTTTAAAAAGAGTATAAAATTGTCTAAATTCCCATTAAGGGTGCAAAATTATTTTTAATATTTTAACTAATTTGTAAGTAACTTTTTTGCCCTTCTTTATACCACTACACCCACAAGAGTTTTGTGTTTTTTTATTTTTATCAAGATCCTTCGATAGCTTTCTTTTTTAACCTGACACAAATAATGAACAAAGCACGGAACCTAAAATTAAAAAATTGAGAATTCTAGTTATTTTCAACTCTATTCTTGTCCTTATTGATATGATGATTATATTTTGGAAAAATATTTGACGAAGTTGAGTTCCAAAATCTAATAAGAAGTGTTGAAGATATCAGAACATTGTTGAAGAGGTAAACAACTCAATTATTTTATTAATTGTGTGCTACTTTAATTCTTTTAGGGCCTGTTTGGTTGGTTGGGATTCTAACTTGGAAAGTAATTAAATTTTCAAAATTAAAATCTTGTCTTTGGTAGGTTTTTTTATCTAATCGAGAAAGTAAAATAATTCCGAAAAGTAAGGAAATTGAATGGAACTTTCTTGGGTTTAGAATTCTTATTAAAACTCGTTATTCAAATTACATACCGCATAATTTAATTTAAATTTAAACTTTTTTTAAACCTCTTTTGTTCTTTTCTTTTTTTCATATTCTACTTTGCTATAATCTCCTCTCCTCTCTTCGTTCGACTTGTTTGAGTCTCCTCTGTTCTTTCTTCTCTATCTCTGCCTTCTAAATTCTTTCTATCTAGGCTATTCACCTTCTCGATCTCTACATTCTAAATTCTTTCTATCTAAGGTTTTACCATTATTAGATAAGTTTGTTTTCCTACATCTTAATAGTTATTCTTGTTGTTATATATTTTGTTTTTGATACACATGATCATAAATCATTAGTTATGTTTCATTATTATGATTGTTTTTAGAAAAAAAAAAGATTTTCTTTTTTTAGATAAAGAATTACTATATAGAAATCAAATTAGAAAATTTAGGTAAAAAATAATATTTTGTTCCAAATTATTGAAAAAGCAATATAATGCTATATATGATGTGTGAAATACTGGAGGTTTGAGTGCTTTTGGTTGGGATGATCAGAAAAAATATGTGACAACAAGTGCAGATGTATATGATGAATATTTGAAGGCAAACTTTAATAGCATATTTTGTTTATATTTTAGTTATAACTTATAACATCAATAATATTAAACTAATGCATGCCGTTATTTTTTTACATACACATCCTGATAGCACAATCAAGAAAAATAAGTCTTTTATTTATTATGATCAATTAGCAATAATTTAGGGATAAAAATAGAGCTATTAGAATTAATGCTGAAGCACTTGTAGATGTAATTGAAAATTTGAATAGAAAAGAAAATATTAACTAGAATGCTAAAGAATCTGATGAGAATGATGACAATTTGAAATATTAATACCCAATTCTCAAGGTGAAGTTATCACAAATAAAAAAAAAGCCAAAACACAAAAAAAGAAGTGCTGATGATTTAGTTTTAAGTTTGGAACATTTAACTAATGCTTTCAAAATTCAATTGAAAAACCTGATGAGCAAATAATAAGATTTGCGGAAAGCATTGCAAGTACTAGTCATCAAAACATGCATAATTATAGAAAATTTAGTGAGGGGCTATAAAAGGTGGATATTTTATCACAACCACAAAAACAAAGAATTACTATGAAACTTGGTCATGATCTAAATTTGTTGGATTATTTTTTTCCACCCTTAATGATGTTGAAAAAGATATATTTCTTATTGAATTTCTTGGTCCTATTTAGTTTGAAAGTAGATTTTATTTTTATTTCGAGAGAACACCCAAAAGTATCATTCACATTATAGCGAATGATCTTTTTTATCATCTACTTTTAAAACGGGAACAAATAGTCCTTCAAATTTCAAGGATCAAAATTTGAAGGAAAATTGTAGGACTAAACGTTCCCGTTTATGAAATTTGAAGAACTAAAAGTTCCCGTTTATTTCACAAATAGTACCAAAAGTTCCAGTTATGAATTGTGAAGGACATTTTATTCCCTTTTTAAAAGTAAAAGACAAAAAAGATCATTCGCTATAATGTGAAGGATACTTTTGGGTGTTCCCTCTTTTATTTCTTATCTTATTTTATAATTGTTAAGAATTTTTGGGATATTATTATTTTAGCAATGATTTTATATTGGATTTGAATAATTTAGTTAATTTGTATTAGATCGCTAAATATTTAAAATAATTATTATGGTTTTATTGGGAAAAATATGTGTATTGTATAACTACTTTGGTATGTCTTCTTTTTAGTTATATGTAATATTTATTTTTAATAATAGTACATGTAAAAAAGACAAATTAAATTATAAGGATATATTAGAGGATAAAATGAAATACGTATTACATTTCTTAGTTTATTCAGTCAATCCAAACAATGGAAAAAAAAAATGTTGATACTTTTCTCACTAACATTTTTAATTCATCGAAATGCATAAAAAAAAATCTGTTGGTATTCCCTTTTCTTAAAATCACTTTCTCAAAAATTAGATTCTTAAATAACTTTACTTTCCCACAAACAAATGCCCTTATTGTATTTACTGCCATTTGGAATCCTAGAATTTAGGATTCATTACTTTATTGACAATTTAGAACTCTAAACCCTGATATCATTGGACACAAACATATTAGTTTATTATGTACATTTTTTCTTCTTTCAAATTTCATAAACATGCAAATTTTCAGACCTTAAAGGTTCTAAACAAACTTGTGAAGATGGGTTAGGATTGAGGATTCATATACATTTAGAATAAGAACGATAAAGTAAATTTAGATTTAACAAAATTGGTAATAATGAGTCAAGAACTTATGATTAAGGATACACACTATCGTCTATATTAAATCATATTAGTAGTGATTTTATAGACCTAGATGAGGGACAGTAGAGGCATGGCAACATTGCCTCAAAAGATTAAGATAGTGGGTTTAAGTTTTGGTTCCATACCCTTCTTTGTTTTGGCTAGTAAAAGCCATAGATATAAACCATGCATATTTCCATTGTAAATTTACCATTACAAAACACCAAGTGTTGCAAAATGCTAAATTGCAATTCTTATATTATAAATATTCCATCAATTAAATGAAACAAGAAAATCATTTATATACTAATCAGCCAAGAGATAGTTTTTTTAGTCACCAAATGCTCACGTAATACCCAGACCAATTTTACAAAAATAATTATTTCTATTTATCATTAAAATAATACTCCCTCGGTCCCAGAAAAAAGAGTCTATTTTGGTTTAAGTATAATTTTTTATTAGTTATTACGTACAACACACTTAATGCAATAACTAAATGTATAATTTTATATTTTTATCCTTAATTTTTAATGGTGAGTATACACAATTTTTATTAGTAAGGATATTTTAGAAATTTAGTTTAAAAGTAGACTCTTTTTTTGGGACAAGAATTTTTTTTTAAAAGTAGACTCTTTTTTTTTATGAAGGGAATAATAATATTTTAATTAAGATTATCTAGATAAGAATTTGAAAGCAATAAGATAACTACTTGTCTTATCTGTTAGTAACTACTATGTTATCTTCTATTTTAAACAAAAAAATAAATAAAATAAGGAAACCTAAAGAAAACAGAATGAGAAAAAATAAGAAAAGAGGAAGAAAGTTTTTGGGTTATTGGGACTCAGAGTCACAAGAATCCATGCAGAATAACAATAATAGCGTGAAAAGATAAGATTACGTCACATATTGTTTAAAAATAGTTAGGATTTGATATGTTATGAGATTTCATCAATAGATTAGGAAACATTGGAAATCATGATTGTGATGTAATTAGTGTATTGGATTTATTCTCTAACAAGAGGAATGAGGATTTATCTAAATACCTATGTTAGGTTACCAAATCGGGTTTATAGTACTATTCAGAGGTAAGTAAGTTTGGTATTTTCTTATGTTTTTCAAATGTTTTTAATTTTTTTTAATTCCGATGTGTTATTAGTAACTGATAATAATGTTGTTAGTTTATGATATTAGGGATGTTCCAAAATTATTTTGAATAATTTTGACTTATTATTGTTTTGTAATTTTCCCAAAATTAGGTTTGAATTCTAGTTTGTTATTAATAACTTGGAATGGGCATATCTTTTTTTTTTTTTGTGTATATATAAAATGGCTTATGACTGTTTATTAAATGTTAAAGCTCATAAATGCTTGATCACTTATTGGTAGGAACTTGTTCTGTTTAATGTAATGGCCTTCCTAACAGGATAAATAGCTAAGACCCAACTATAATGGCCTACCTAACGGAATAACCAGTTGTGACTGGATCCAATTAAGTTAGATGTGATTTTGGTTATTCCTAAACATTATGAATAAATGAACGAATGGATGATTATCACCTATATTGTTGCCACATGTTCTCTTAAGATGTTTTATATGTAATGTTTATTTTGAAATTGTGAATTTCTTTCAAATCTTATACTTTGATAAAATATTTTTGAAAATGTTTTTCTAAATAAGATGCTCATTCTTATAAGGAGATAACCATCTTATTTACTATGCGAAGATTCACTCACATTATGTGGTTAACTATTTTTGCAAATTAAGTAATACTTGGGATTAAGTATGTGGATTTTTGATATCAAGTGTTGGTACAAGATTATGAATAAGGAGTGAAATAAATATAGGTTAAGATAGTTATTTTTTTTGAATTTTTAGATATCTATGTTTTTAAAATATTTGACATTGTAGAATTGTGATGTCTAGATTTGATTAATATAGGCCTTTATGAGTATGCTATTTTTATATTTGGTGAATATGAAATTATTTTTGAATTTAGTTACATTGAGTTAAATCAGGCTGTGTATTTTAAGATTAATACTTTAAAAATACGGCCGTGTCATATCTCAAAATTGGGGCGTGACATGCTCATAGCAAAAAGGAAAAAGGGGAAGGCAAAAAAGAAAAGAAATGCAGTTTGACAAGTGATTTCTAGGAACTCAACATAGTTTTGAGCTTAAACACACATTTAGTGTTTTCTAATTGATCAATTCTACCTATGTATGAAACAAAATAGTCGCATTCAATGAGTTTAGTAAATTCAAATAGGTGGATAGTCAATTTTTTATTATGTGGGATTAGACAAGCAGCAACCATTCCATGTGCCAATGCAAACGAAAGTTTGAACTGTGTTTACTTTCTAAATTCATGTGAATCATCCCAAATTTCTAGTTGTGTCAATCTGCAAATCAAATTAAACTACTCTGCTATGACTTGACTGAAAATTTGAAAAGAAAAAAAAATGCTACATAAGTTTTCCAGCAACGAATGCATTAGTAGAATTCAGGTTGATAATTTTTTGTAGGTCAGCAAGTTGGGTGTTGGTTTTGTCTATTTTAGTTCATTTCATCCATTTTAGTTCACTGAGGAGTAAAGGGTTCAAACAGGTTGGTTGTTTTTGCTCCTGTTTGATGATGGCATTGATACTTCATTCTTTTGGCCTCTTAGGTTTTGTCTATTTTATGAACGGGAGTTAAGTGTATAGCAAATGCAAAGGATAGTGTTATCCTAACTGTTACACTTAGTCTCATCGCGAGAGCTAAGGCATTATTGCCAGTTGGCAAAGTTGTACATGTGACATTTTTGTTGGTATATATCAAGATCGTTTCTTTGGCAAAAAAAAAAAAGCAAGTTGGGTGTTGGTGATTGAGAAAATTTGCATCTAATATGGGATTCTTTCTTGATGCTCTTTTTTCCTCTTAGCCCTTGTTCTTTATTATTAATGCATTGAGGCTTTAAAAGCAGTGACTGCATGATGGGTTTAGCCCATGATCAATTGTTTTTTTAAATAGTAATACATCCCAATCCATTGCATGATCACCCAAAACACATTGATAGTTGAGCTATAGATGAAAGCTTTTAAGCAAAATTCAGAGCACATAACTCCGGCTGCAAGTAAGGGGGAAAAAAAGACTAAAAAAGAAAATGAATTTTCGCTTAATCAATTATCTTTTGGCCAATACTTAGTTATCTGAATTAATTATCATTTGCGCACAAAATCAAATTTTCAGAGCAAAATCAAACACTTTATTATCCTTTAGAAGAAATTTTAACAGAGTAGAATGACTGACCAATTGAAATGCTAAACGCTGCATTAATTAACTAGTTGAGAGCATATTAAGTTTCTGCACAAGTGACAGGCTAAAACCACAATAAAAGCTGCATATCTAACTAGACTACCACTACCCTTTACAAAGTTTGAAGGCAGGGGACAAGAAGGAAAGAAACTACTATGGCTATCATCAAGGTTGTTAAAATCGAGTTTTTACGTAAAATCGGTGGAGGGTCTAAAAAATCGAATCGTAAAATCTGATTGTAAAATCGTAAGATTCTACCAATTATGAAAAATAATTTAATAAATATATTATATATAATATATCTTAAATTTATAAATTATAGACTTGTTTAAACTTATAAAAGTACACAAATTTCATTTAGAGAATATTATCAATCACAATTAGAAAGATCTATAGGTTCATTAAGTGTTGCACCACTGCCACTAGTATCTAAAGCCAAATTATCTTCCAATTTATCTTCACTAGGAGCACCTGCACTATTAAGAACATGCAAATGATTAATTTCAATTGGATCATCATCATCACTAAGGTTCTCAGTTATCCACTCATCATCAGATGCTAGATCATGAAAGCTATCTTCAAAACTTCGAACTTTTCTATCCTTTAACTTCAAATTATACATCACAAAAACCAAGTCATTCATCTTCTTTTGGAGCAATCGGATCGTAAAATCGTAAAATTCTAAGTTCCGAAACATGAAATCGCAAGACTTTACCCCATTTAAGATTTTACCTACGTTTTGAATCGGACACTTGATTTTGACTCGTAAAATCATAAAAACGTACGAGTAAAATCGAGAGTTTAACAACCATGGCTATCACCACTTAGAAAGCCAAATGCATGGATAATCTTTGACTGTAATATCTACTTGTGATTGACAAATTGGTAACATCTTTCTTCCAAATCAAAAAGAAAAATAAAATCTACAAGGCACACCCATTTCTCAAGGCCAAAGGTGATCAAGGTAAAAGTTATATGCTTAGTCCACCCACATTCCAATAAAAATTTGAACAGGTAACAACATGAATGAACAAAAATATACACTCCTATGCACATTCATCAAATTACTAGATCATTTCAAATGCATCAAAAGGCCAACAACAACAACATCTTCCCCATATATAAAAACAACAAAAGGCCCATATCAATGAACTAAGACCTCTCCCCAAAATATTAAAATCACAACACTCAAACAAGCAACAAATGAAGGGGAAAAAAGAACAAAAATAATAGAATGGAAACAGACCTCCAATTAGATCTACAACAACATTATAGAAAGGTCTTAAACTACCTACATATCCTTTTAACTCATCACTTGGAAAGCAAAATGACGTCAGAAAGGGGAAAATCAGAAGAGGCAGGGCATTGATTGGTGGTTGAAGACGACCATCTCTAATTTGGCCTAGCACTTAGAGATAAAGTGACGGCTTTCCAATTTCTCTTGTACTTTCCTGACTCATTGGTATGGGGGCAATTGGGTGGGAAAGGGTGAGAATTGGGTGAGAATTTAATTGATGGGAGATTAATGGGAATGAGTAATTAAATACTTATTAATTTTAAATATTAAGTGTGATTGGTAGATAATGGGAATATATAATCCCATTACCTATTGGGATTCAAATTAAATGTTATTATTGGGTCCCAATAGGATCCCACTTAATTACCCAATAGTTAATAAAAAGTTATTAAATGTTTCCAATTAAATCCTATTAAATTAATATTTTTATTAAATTATGACTAATCATTGATTATTTAACATTACCTAATAATTACTCATTTAATCATTCTCATTATGACCCATTGTATCCCATAACCCACCCAATAAATTCTCATCCCAATAACATCCCTCCCATTTATTTCCAATGGATATTTTCAATGGGTATAGGAAAACCAATAACTTTCATCACATTGAGTTCCCATTGGAACTATAAAAATATTGTAAACTCTACTCATTGGATTGATTTTTTTCAATAGGCTAAAGAAGAAGAACGATTGAGGAAGAAAATGGCTCTAATTTACCATTGCATTGATTTGCATTTAGTGGGCTAAAGAAGAACAGCTGAGAAAGAAAATGGCTCTAAGAAGAAAACGACTGAGGAAGACTCCATTATGTAGTAAATGTTATGAAAACTCCATCTACAACGTTGTTTTCCAACACTCCAATGAATTTCCAACCCTATGTTAATCTTGGTTAATCTATCCTCACAAGTTCTCTCGTGTATGGGTTCTCTCAACCTCTCCTGAATCATAGAACAAGATTAAATTGCACAAAATTAAGCAAGTAAAAGGCGCAAAACAAATTTACAAGTTAAACAACAACTCAACCTTGCATTCAATAGTTTAGTAAATTACAAGGGACAGAACTTGCAAGGACAGAACCTTGCATTCAATAGTTTAATCTTGTAGTACAAAATCTCTTAAATTCAATTCTATGGAATTACTGCCTTACTTGCAAACACAAAATAGTAGTGGAGTAGTTGATAGCTCCAATTGTTAGGCTTTAACCAATTAGAATTGAGGGAGATAGGTAGTGGGTCTTTTTCATGCACGCATGGACTCATAGTCAACACATAATCTACCAAGCCACATTATGGCATTCCAACATCTTGGAAGTACAATCAACATCATTAACTAATTCGGCTCAAGTCTTTCTAGTAATACATCATTCCCAGCTTACGGCCTAACAAGTGTGCATGTCCATTGCACACTTGCATTGCAAAGTCTTAAAAGTCACTTGAAACCAATACCTCATACACATTCCTTATGCAAATGCCCCAGTTGGCCAACACCCACAAACACTAAACCAAGTTCAAAGCAAACTCAACTCAATACCCACAAATGTTTCTCAGTTGATAGAGGGTCAAATCCCATACTTTCTAAAATCTTACAAAGCTCTAAAATTTCAACCCTCTACATATGTTTTGGAGGAAAAATCAGAAGTAACAAGTGTAGGGAGATATTTTTCCAGAAAGTGTAAATAAGGGTTGGCAACCCTTAGCACATACAAGGCTGCCCGTAACCCATCTAACTTCCCTTTGAACATCAAAAAGCACCAAAGGAAGTTCAATTGACACTTAAGTATTTGAAACAGCTCTAGCTCACAAATCATCCAATTTGTCTAACCTAACGACCTCATTAATAAGTTGATGTCATCCGTCAGCAAGTGAAGTTAGTTGGTCAGAAATAGTTTAAGAGTCTAACAAATCTCCAACATTTAGAGAGGTTGACATTTTTAGCAACTCTTTCTGGCATTGCGACCATAATGTATTTAAGTCAATAAACTGATCTCTTCTCAATGAGTCAAGAACAAAAAGCACCATAATAATTGGACCAGTTCTATCCCCATTTGTTGGGAGAATGTGGCAACGGCTGCTGAGGCAGTTAAGAATAAAAGAGAGGGTCTATAATGATGGCAGAAAATATATAGGTATTTGTGTGATTCACATATGGGTCGGGGTATCTCCAATTAGATCAATCAATTTCTTACAAACAACTATAATTTGGCCCGTCCTATTCATTTTGAACTACTAAAATTTAGACTACCTCAATTCCTTTCTAATTTTTTTTTTCATGTAATGGCTCCGTATTAACACACCCATTAGGTGTATGAACTTTTGTACATGGTACTTGTCTGAACATGGTACATTGTTTTGTGTTAATAGTACATGTACTAAATGATATTTAACAATAATACAATGCAATTAATACACTGTCTGGTATTAGTGGTATATGATATTTAGTGATACATTTTATTTTATTTTAAATAGATTAAAGTTATAACTAGACCAAAAATACCTAGAATGCTATGAGAAAACACCCACTTTATCTTATATGTACTTAATTTTGATGTTTTATCAAGTATTTTTTTTCCATCCATACATGTTACAATTACTATTGCCATTTAAAATATAGAAATTTATATAATGGTCTTCTATGAACTGCATTTTTAAGGTAATGCAATATTACTTATATATTTCACAAGTTCATTTGGACATTTTATCGAACATGAATCGTGCAACATTTTCTGCAACATTAATAATATCTATTTTTTACTTTATTTAACTATTTAAGTGCTATTTTCAAAAAATAAATATATTACTCAAATAAACCCCAGTAAATTAGTCGTTTATAGTAAACACTTTACAGGCATATTTACAGAATACAGTTATGTCTATACTAATAAATGTACCATACTTTTCAAACTTTCGAAGGTCCCAATCATAAGATGAAATCTTTCTTTTCGTTATGCTTCGTTCATTTTTCTGCCTGGAACCGTTTTATACAAGCATTTGTCATGTATTTTGACGTAGTTTTTTGATAGAATAGATCATATTGTAAAGTAAATACTCACAAAGTGTATTTTAGACGGGAAAAAGAAAAATAACTAGATGAAATTGTTGTAAGTAATAATGGTGGTATTTATTTTTTTTTGTCAAAATCACTATTATTAAAAAAATTAAATATACTTCTATAGGTTCTAAATTTATACATATAAGTGATGCAAGTACATTGTTATACATAAACTTCCTATCTGACAAGGAAAAAACCTCCAAACAAGTGCATTTGCAAGATCCAACTATCTACTTGCATTCTATGATATCGTGACAGAAAATTTCAAGTTATTCACAGTTATTCATAATTTATAGACGTTGAGTCACACAATTATTTGAAGAAAAACAAACTACCATCACCCTTTTATTTCTCCCCAAAAAAACAGAAGCCTTAGGCCATTTTACATTTTTTCTGTCTCAAATCAACACATCGACAAGAGACACGAAGCAAAGAAAAAGTCTGTAATATATATGCATTGTAAGAAGAGGGAAGAATGGGTTCAACTTCAATATTCTTCCCCCCTAAAGGAAAAGGTGGAGCAGCTGATGAGCTTCCCTTTTGTCAGAAAGTTAAACCAGGGGTTACCGAATTTGAGCCAATATTAACTCCTCTCCTCTCTCAGTCCTGTGATGGGAAAGGGAAAGCACAACCTTTTCATGGCACAGCCTTCACAAGAGTCTGACACCAATAATAACACATAAATGGCCACTAGTCCTGCCTGCGTCTGACTGGCCAACCCCAGACCCAGAGAGAGATCATTGACTGGATCCCTTTGACCGGTCTTTGGGGCTTTGCCATCCCACCCACACACATGTTGCTCAGAGGCCCTCGTCAGTAGTACTTGGCACTAGCAGCATCAAATTCCACATCTCTAACCCTGTTTATTATACCTCCCATTTTCATCCCAAAAATTTCCCATCTTTCTTCTAAGCCTGCCTGTCCTTTTGTTTTTTATGTATTGCCATTGTAGAGAAGAGATTCAAGTGGTGATTTGCCACTTTTGATACATTAATTGTGACAATGAGTGTCAAAGCTTCTCTAAAATCTAAATCACCAGTGAAATCGAACACTTTTAGATTGTATCATGCTAGTTCAAAATATTTAAAACGAGTTATATACATCTTAGTATTTTACAACTTAATTAATTTACAATATGGTGCGCCATGGATATGTTTATAGTTAGAAGAACGTAAAAAAGTTACTATTCTGGCGACTTCTCAAATTATTAGCTTCTCTATGTACATACTGGCCGCAGTCCAATTGTCTTCATGTGTAGAAAAGTGAAATGTTTGCCACATTTGCCGTACAGAAATAACAATACAATTGTATGAACTGAAGGCCATTCTCAAAAATATTAACGCCACAACAGAATGGCATGCTTACTTTCACTGATGAATATTGTCACAATGGCCTCCTGTGGAGTCTATGTAAAGAAGTTACATGGTCATCAATTTAATTCACATGTACATCCATGCATTAAGCCAATCTCTCTCTTCATTTCTCTTAATTTCTTAATTGCTCTCTATAATTAATTAATATGTGATGAGGAAATATGAATAGTTGGTTCAATGAACAAATGTACGACTCGCTATTTAGGAGTTGACTGGTTTTTGTGAGCAGCCAAAGAAAGAATTGAGTTGGCAAGTTTGTTAACAGCATCAACCAGTCCATTAATGCCTTGTCTATTGATCTCAGCCTTTGATTCCTCGATTTGTAATCTTCTCTCGTGCAAGCTCAGTAGTTCTCTATGCCTTCTTTCTTCTCTTTCCTCACAAGCTTGGATGGCATCTGCTATCAATGAAGCACTTCTTGAAATTGCAGTGCCAACTTCGTGTGAACTGTTTCCACTTCCCACCCCACTGGTTCCCTCCTCTCTTCTTCTCCTCTTTGCTGGTGAGTCTGAGTGCTCACTTGTATCAGAATCTGAGCTATCACATATCAAGATTATAAGCATTTGACTCCCACTAATCAAAATCAATGCCATTCACCACATTATTTAACATTTGAGGAATTGCCATTTGCAAAATTTAACATAGTAAAAACAACATAAATAACTAAGTAACACAATTTAAGATTTTATTTTAATCCTCCTTTTACACAAGGGGTTCTATTCTAGGTTCTTGTTTTCTGTCTTTTCAATATAGAAATGGGGATAAATTATATAATTCGTAAAAAGTTTGTGATGAAATAAAATGTGAACAAAAAATAATTCGCAGACGGTAAAAATGCAAGTTAATTTGTGCCTCGTGAAATGTTCATAGCATTATACACACTCACAGAAGAATACATATCCCTGAACAAACTCTCAATGAAATTGTTTTGTAAAACTGGTAAAATAATTAAAATGGAAATGCAGAATAACAGATTAAAATGCTGCAAAATGAAAAGGAAAACTGATTGAGCCAATGTTGTCCAAAATATCGTTAGTCACATAAGACTAAATTATATGAACTATCAAATGTTGCAGAATGTGTGCACCATGCAGGACAAGAGAGTGATAGAGAAGGAGCTAGGATAGAAGGAAGAGTACCTACTGTGGGCAACTGCTGAGGAAAGGGATGAGTGGAAGGTTGTTGTAGTACTGATGTCTGAGCCACCGTTGGGGGAAGCGGCAAAAGTGGAACCGAAGGTGGAATGGGATGATGTTGGATTGGAGGAAGCAGTGAAGGCTGACCAGCTAAAGAAGAAGACACATTGGGATTAGAAGTAGAAGCAGTCCCACCAGTACCAACACCAAGACCAACAAAACCAACCATCCCTCTTTGACCTTTTCTCTCCACAACCTCAACCAATGCTTCATAAATTTGAGGCAGCATATTAGAAGGCAAGTTTTTTGCTTTTCTCTCATTCTTCTCAAGCTTCCAATATGATTTTTCAACCCTTTCTGAAACATCATTCTGCTCTGCCAATCTCCTCTCATACTCTCTAACTTTCTTGAAATCCCGCATGAGATTATCCCACTTGTCATTGCACTGATTTTGGCTTCGCAAACAACTATTCTTCCAGCAATAGTCCTCTACCCATTTCCATCTTAGTTCTGCTGGTTTGCCTGATCTCTCAGGAGCATTGTCCCCTTGCCTCTTCATTCTTCTCTCATCATCCATCTTCTTTGCCTCAATCAGGACCATTGTCTCTTGTAATGTCCAATTCCCTTTCCTGTAGTCTCTCATCAGCACATTATTACCACCTTGATTAGCCATCACTACGTCTATGAAAAAGACCAACCAAGCATTGATGGAGAAAAAGAGAAGAGAAGGGGGGAGACACTGTCAAAGTGTACTGCTATTAAATCCTTGGAAGAGAGGGGGAAATAAAAAGAACAGATAGAGGGCCTTTATATCTCACTTTTTCCCTTTCTCTCTTTCTTTGAGGTTCTTGATCTTGATGGAAATGTTCAAAGTGCAACAACGAAAGAGTTAACTCAGAATGCTAATATAGGCAAAAGGGTCAAATGGGGGGGTTCCAAAACATGTTTGATTTTGGTCTGAAAGAATCATACGATTTGTTAAACTACAAGGTTAAGCTTTTCTTGTTTGCATAATTTGCATGTTTAATCAAAGTCACATATTCGCTATTGTTGTGAGTCTTGCGACATATGCTGTAGTTTTTGATTGCTACATAAGCTTAATGATGAGAACAAAAGTAAGGTAACATTATAATGCTTGAAATCACTATTACCATGCATATATTCAGCAGCACTATAGATGCAGCTGCAAGACCTCGAAATTGATCAAGAGCCTCTAAGAATCTTCAAATTTCTTGAAGGCTTAAAGATGAAATCTAAAACTACTAATTCAATCCACTACTCCCCTACTCCCTACTTAGAATGCTGGGACAAAGAGAGTGAGAGAGAAAGTGAAGTCTTTAGCTGTATAGAAAGCATACCATTATAAGAAAAGGCCAAAAGAATCCATTCAAACTGACATATCCACAAACCCCAAAAATTTGAGAGAGAGAGAGAGAGGGGGGGGTGGGGGTGTTATTGTTGCTCTGCATGGGAGAGACTGAGAATTTTGAGTACCATCAAAAACCACGTGGCTAAGGCAGCAGCAATCATAACGACCATTTTTTCAGTATGATAGCTATCTCTCAAAAAGATGGGGGAATTATAAAAGCTTTTGGAAAATATAGAGAAGCATAAAATGACTTCGGTACTTGTTAAATAATGCAAAAGTTCATTGAGGTCTTCCACAAACCATGCACAAATTATCATTGGACATCAAATTATGAATCCAACAGCCACCCCCTCCGGATCCCCCCACTACTTCATGAAAACAAAAAAAATGCAATTTGCGTCGAGATTGCTATGGTTGTGCACTTGTGTTTGGCACCTCTAGTGTTCTAACTTCGTTGGCTAATTGTATGTCTTCCTCTTATATATCTAATTTATTCATAATTTTCTATAATATTAAAATTTGTCTTTTACCCCCTATTGGATAAAAGTATTTTTGGATATTTTTCATCTAAACTAATGAAATTCTATTTTTTAAAAGTTTTTTCCTATTCTTGTCAGTTAACTTCATAAATATAAGATTGCAATAAGAAAAATTATAATGGAAAATTTTCTATGGTTAAAAAGTAGAAATTGTTTGTTGAATTTAATGCATACAAAATTACGGTAGATTTTTTTATTTTTGCTTTTTCCCAGTGACGAAAGATAATAGAATTTTTTTTTTCTATTACATGAGATTTTAGTGAAGAAATTTCCTCTTTTTTTTTTATGAAATATTCATATGGTATTTTTCAAATATGGATTAAAAGTCATTAAAAAATTCTCTATGTTTAAAAAAGATTCTATATCAAAAAGTTGAGTTTATTACTATTTTTAATCTCTGGAAAGAAAAAAGGAAAAAATAAAAAGTAATCCATTAGTCTAAAAACACACTTGTCCAAAACAGCTGGGTGAAAAGTAAATTTCAATACTACAGGGAGTTATAGACAAATTAGGTATACCATAACGGGTTTAAGTAATTTACCCCAATGAGTTTAAGATTGTGTTTAAATTTGACTCAATTGTTATTCCAAAAGCAAGCAAATTATCTTTATTAAATGAAAATTTTTATTCAAGATTTGCTTGATTGATTGTCAATTTAAAACTCAAACTTAGTTTTTACAAAGTCAAACTTTTTTCTTGTTTTTTTTTTTGGTTTTAAATACTTATATCGGCCCACTCTTGTGAGGTTGGTATTAAGTTCTAAATCGTCAAACTTAAAAATCAAATTTTAGTGTAAAGGTTCATTTCTTATAGTTTTCACCATTAGACTAAATGCAATATCTAAATTGAACTCAAATGAATATCGAATAATTTAATTTGTATGCGGGCATTATATATTTTTATTGTTACAGTAGCAAAATGAAAAATTTCCCATTCTTTCATAAAGTTATGTTAAACATAGGTTATCAATTAGGCAAATTGTTCGGCTAGATATTTCCTATTCTAAATCGAGTAATTCAAAGTATGAGGTATTTGCCTGGTACAAAGGATTGGAAGTAAAAGGAACATGGTATGAGAGAATGATTTTTGCTAGTTCAAGTATTTGGTATGGTGTTAGCATAATCGTATTTCCCTATTTTCTTTATATGATAACAAAGAATAAGTTAGAGATTAATCTTTAAAATATATTTTGAAGTGTATCTTATTTTGCTATTAAGTTCAAGGGCACCTTTAAAATTATATAAAGTTTGAGGGTATATTTAAAATTAGAAACGTAAGAGATCAACACCGCTAAAAGAGATTCTTTTTTTTTTCCCGAAATGATCACTATATTAATATACAACAGTGTTACATACACAGTATCACCCACTAGCGATAAAAGCCTTAGATCTCACAAAAGAGATTCAAAAATTGAAATAAAGGCTTGTAAAATCATAAATATTTTCTTATTTTCTGTACGGCAGAAGTAGTACAACAATTATGTTTGGGCTATTAATTTGATTGAAATGGTCTTTGTTAATCTCTCCTGAGATAAAATATTTCATATATTTACTATATCATGTAAAATAATACAGTTATAGACAATTAAAAAACAACCTATTTACATGTAAGGAGACAAAAAAAAATTTATATGATTGATTTGTTGTATTAAAAATAAAAATATAGTGAATGTATTAATTATTTTTTCCTCTTTTGAATGCTCTGAACTTCATGAATTTAATCTTCATTTTTATGGTGTAAATCTTGCTATATTTGCCCCGCGTTACGATTTTGGTATGTTTGTTATATTTCTTAAATAAAAATTATTTTTAAAATATAAAAAAATAAGTAAAAAAAAATACAAAAATTCATTTGAAATAGATAGCATAAATTTGCTCCATTAGCATATCTAGTTGGAGCAATACAACCACTGTACTTGTCCAATGACTACCCAACATGTGTTGGAACTAAGAGGTTAGGGGTTTGAATCTCACCTCTGACATCCCCCTCCCTTCGTCTTCCCTACCTTTTGGTTAACATGGAATCTTCACCCCATATTGTGTGTCTCTTGGTTAACATAAGAGTCTTATCCCACATTATGTTGTTGTAATATAACAGAAATACCATTAGCCTCACCTAATATTGTGTGCCTACTTCCTCCTTACTTTTAGTTAACATGGGATTCTCACCCCATATTGTGTATTGTGTGCCTCTTGGTTAACATGGGTGTCTTACCCCACATTATGTTGTTGTAACCGAACATGAATACTGTTATAATAGAACAAAAATACCATTAGTCTCACCCAACATTGTGTTACACACTGTTATACCATTAGCCCCCTCACCCCATATTGTGTGACTACGTCCTCCCTATCTCTTAGTTCACATGGGATCTCTCACCCCATATTGTGTGCCTACATCTTCCTTATCACTTAGTTAACATAAGATTCTCACCCCACATTGTGTCACATACTATTATACAATTAGCCCCCTCACCCAATATTGTGTGCCTATTGTGTGCCTCTTGGTTAACATGGGAGTCTTACCCCACATTATGTTATTGTAATAGAACAGGAATACTATTGTAATAGAACATAAATACCATTAGCCTCACCTCACATTGTGTCACACATTGTTATACCATTAGCCCACTCTTGTTGTAAATATGAGTCTCACCCCATATTATGTGAGCCACACACTATGCCCACTCTTGTTATAAATATGGGAGCCTCACCCCATATTGTGTGAGGCACACACTATTGTTGTAATAGAACAGAAATACCATTAGCCTCACTCTATGTTGTGTTACACATTGTTGTACCATTAGTCTCACCTCACTTTGTAGCCTCACCACACATTGTGTCACCCACTGTTATACTATTAGCCTCACCTCATCCCATATTGTGTGAGGCACACACTGTTGTAATAGAATAGGAATACCACTAGCCTCACCTCACATTATGTGAAACACATACTCTTTTTGTAATAGAACAGGAATACCATTGTAAGAAAACAGAATTGTCTTCTACATTATATAAGGCACACACTGTTGTTATAATAACAAGAATGCTATTGTAATAGAATATGATTATCTTCCATATCATGTAAGGTACACATTATTATTCTAATAGAATAAGAATACTATTATAATAGAATATAATTGTCTTAAAAAAAATTGGAGCAATACACACAATTGTTCTCTATTGCACGTAACTGTTTTTAGTAACTTTAATTGTGCCTTATGGCTAATAAGAATGGTATGGCACATATATGCAGAGGAGAGAGTGCATAAAAATGCATTCACACCATATTAAAGTCTACTTTCTCACAATTCTAATCCCTACTTCAATAAAAACCCATTTTTTTTACAAGTCAGGGCTCACTTGTTCACAAGTCCCCATTAATTCCCAGTCCAACCAGAAAATGAACTATTTGTGTCACCGAGTAGTCTAATTCTGATACCACTTAGTAGAGAGATTAACTATGGGATGTCCACTAGAGTGGTTTAATAAGTAATAGAAGTGCTAGTTGAATCCAAAATTTCAAACCAATAGGTCTTGGTCTCTTCTAACTTATTAAGTGTTTTAATTTTTCGTACTTTTCCAATGTGAGATATTATTCATAAATACAACAAAAGTAATGGTGGAGAGAGATAAATGGGAGATTACCTATGGGACGTCCACTAGAGTGGTTTAATAAGTAGTAGAAACACAAGTTAAATCTAAAAGTTCAAGCCATTGGGTATTGGGCTCTTCTAACTTATTAAGTGTTTTAATTTTTCTTACTTTTCTAATGTGAGATATTATTCATAAATACAACAAAATTAATGGTGGAGAGAGATGAATGAGAAAAATGAGTGAGAACAAAGAGAAAGAAAAAAACTACTATAAAATGATGAGAGAAATGAGAGATAATACTAATGAGAGAAAAAGTCGAGTTAAAAAATGATAAAAGAAAAAATAACATTGGATAGAGATGATAGAGAAAGAAGAATAATAGGGAGTGAGAAAAGATGAGAGAGAGAGTGATGAGATCCAAAATACATGGGGTTGGTACATGATCTACTACTTCTTGTTAATGGTTAGACTAATTTCAAAGACTAGAGCTCGAAGATTGAAAGAAGCTTAAATGGATTGAATAAATTTTTTTGATCATAATTTAATTACATCGAAAGTTATTTATGTTTATTCCGAAATATAATTTGTACTATTTGTAATTTGGTCTAACCCACAATCTTGTTATTATTTAATTTTATTTTCTACACTTTTGGAGATTTTAAAGGTGTACGTTGGGTCTTAAAGGTGTGTGTGATTGTACAACCATGTGTTGTTCTGTTTATAGTTGTAGTTTAGGTTGAGTTGGCTTGACCTGCAAGTCAAGAAGGACAACACTTCTAGATAACTTTTTTAAAGTAATTTTTAGGTAATTTTGTTGGGTTTCATTGATTATATAATCCTATAAATAGAGGTGTTTGTTGCTGAAATAAAACATCAAAGTATTAAATCATTCAATTTTTTTGAGTGTGATTTCAAGTTTTGCTCTTGTGAGAATTATTTTGGTTTTATTAAACTTGACCAATTTGTGGTGTTATAAGTCTTATTAATTTAGTCAGATCTCAAAATTGTGGTAATGCTTCATCCCTCTTGATCTTTACCAATGTGTTTAATTTCAAGGGGGTGATCATTTGGGTTCTTGTCATAACTGCTCATACATTGTCTGACTTTCTAACGTTAAAATGGTCATTGTTTGGTACTTGTTTTCTTTTATGTCTAATTGTTCTCTTTTAGCTTTTTACTTTTTGTGATCATTGTTTGGCAACATAGTAATGTAATCAACTTTGGTCATTCAAAACGAAATTAATCCATTCTTTGCTATCTTGTGTTTGTATTGTATATATATAAAAAAAAAAGGGTGCTTGGCATTGACAAAAAAAGAGAAGAAAAAGAAGAAGAAACTTGAAAGGACCGAAATTTAAAGAAAAGGGTACTGTTCATAGGTATTGTTCATTAGAATCATTCATACTCATGTTCTTCCTTTTCAAGTTTGTTAATTCTTGTGTAACAAGTTTTGACTAATTCTCTTTTGTTTTCTCTTATTAGTTGCATACTTTAATAATTTTCAAATATTGTATTTTCTTGCTTGTGATCACCAGCTTCCCTTTTCTTTTCTTGTTTTTTATTTTTTCCACCATCAACATCTTTTGTTTCTTTATTTGACCTATTTTTCTTATTCCTTTACCCCTTTTTTTTAACTCATGATTTTCTTTTTGTTCACTTTCCTCAATTCATACCTTCTTTATCTTATACTTTCCTTATTTACTTACCTTTTTTATTTGTCCCTACACTTTCTTTATAGTTTATACTTTTCTTTTTGTAAACTTAATTTATAATTTCCTTATTTGCTTAATTTCCTTAATTCTTACTTTCTTTATTTGCCACTATACCTTCCTTTTTTGGTTGGTTGTATTCAAGTTACTTGTTTGTTTAAACTCAATTATTTGATCCAAATCTTAGCTTGGGGTTAAGTGTGTATGACCTAAGGGAAAGCATATAGCTGAAAGTTAAACCCTATTATATATAGATGTGTGTGTGTGTGTGAGAGAGAGAGTAATAGTATTCATACTGACTTTTTATAGTGACTGATGTGGCAAGTATGAAAAAACAAAATTATCTTTATTATTTTGCATTTTTTAAAGGGGTGGTGAGTGGATTTTGTCTTTTTATACTTATCATATCAATCACTATGAAAAGTCACTATGATTAGTCACTAAAAATATTATTACTATATATATATATATTTCCTACTCTCTTTTTTTTCATACTAATCCTTTTGTTGTAGAAAATCACTATGGCTTCAACAAAGAAAGTAGCAAAACTGGCCCCCAGGGGCATAGGCGAGTTGGTAAGTTTGGGGTGACGTGGGGAAAAATCATCTAGCAATGCAGGTTCAAAACTCGCGTGGGGCAAATTTTCCGCTAAAATATTGTGAGGGTTTGTCCTGGAGTTTGGCCTGTTAGTTCTCTCCCTTAAGCCTATGCCAACTCGTGCACATCCCTCAATTTAGATCCGCTTAGCTAAGGGGCCTTTGGTACAGGTGGGGGAGTTTCGCCTTCACAAGGGGAACTTTCTTCTAAAAACAAAGAAAGTAGCAAAACTGTAGCTATTGATCAAAATATTATAAACCAGTGGATGCAATGAATAGAACCAAACCAAATTGAATTTAAAAATAGAATGAAGCAATTACATGACAAATTGGGAAACTACGAGAGGAGATGACTGGTCCACAAGAGAGTTAAAGGCAAAAAACTTTGGGCATAGACATACTTCACCAAGGAATGAGTAATCTAAGTCCAATAGTGCCAAAAATTATGATAGGGTTTCTACTACTAAATATAGCCAAAGTAAATGAGATTGGGTTGACTATAAAAATAAAGATTCCTAAATTCTAAGATAAAAGTGACCTTGAGGCCTATCTAAACTAGGAGAAGAGAGTAGAATGAGTTTTTGGCAGTCGTTAGTAGTCTAGCAAGAAAAAACTACAGCTTGCAAAAGTTGAGTTTCGGAAACTATGCCATAGTTTTGTGGGACTAGCTAGTGACCTCTTAGAGGCGTAATGGATAATGTCTTATCAATACTTGGACCGAGATGAAGGTTGTGATGAGAACGCATTTTGTTTCCACTCACCACTATAGAGACAAATTGGATAGGCAAAATATCACCATAATTGAATTGCAAAGAGAGCGAGCTAAATAAACTCCCCTTCAAAGTAGTCTAGCTAGATAGCGGGTGTTTATTACTATGTTGCCCTATAATAACGGGTGTTTATTACTGAAATAAAACATTAAAGCATTGAAGAATTCATTCACCTTTGTAAATTTTTTGGAATGTGATCCCAAGTTTTGTTTTTGTGAGAACAATTTTGGTTCATCAAACTCGACCAACTTTTGGAGAGTCTCATCAATTTATTTAGATCCCTAAGTTGTGAGGACAATTCATTTATCTTCATTTTTTCTATAGTCTTGAATTGGTAGGGATGATCCTTTGGGTTCTTATCGTGATTATTTGTGTATTACTTGGCTTCTTAACCTTGAGGTGCACATTAGTGAAATATGAGAGCAAGAGAAGAGAGAAAATAAAGGAGTGAGAGAGAGTAATAGTGAAAATAGATGAGAGAGAAAGAGAAATAATGTAATGAGATAAGAGAAAAGAGAGAAAAAAATAGTGAGAGATAAAGTAATAGTACATACAAAACTAATGAGAGAGAATATAACAATGGAAAGAGATAAGAGAGAAAGGAAAGAGAAAAAAGATAAGAAATAATATCGAGGGATGAAAGAGAAAAGAGATCAATCTACAATATTGATTTAGTATTGAGCGTATAATTGGAATGAGAGAATAACAATAAAATTCAAATAATCAACGATTATAGGTGGTAAGTAGGTATTCAATTATTACCTAGATTTTTGCAATTGTTATAGAATTTTATTCTCATTACCCTATACTAAGTACTAAATAATAGAATGATTCCTATGACTTTATCTAGTTCCTCCTAATCAACTTTAAGAGAAGACATTAGAAATAATATCTCAAATCAATTTTACAAATACAAATAATCTTACTAATAGATCTTGCATCATTTTTTTTAAATTGACAATTAGTTTTGAGTTAATATTTAGATTTTTTTGACACAAGAAAATAAAACAAAAGATAAATTTAAATATGTTAAAATTTAATGATGCTTATGAGAATTTAAGTTAAAGATCAAAGATCAATGAAACCACAATTAAAATTTTCTATTTGAAAGAACTTAGTAAGTTTGAATTTTTAAATTTTTGAAGACTTTGACTAAGATGTATAAAAGCCTCTAGCTTTACAAGAAAAGAAGAAAGTATCAATTCAAAATAGATTGACTCTCTCAAAGAGTTTGTCCGAATTAAATTATTTGGTTCAGGTATAAATTTTCATTTTTTAATTTTTTATTTGGACTAAAAATTCAAATAAATGCAAATATATAATTATGGTCCTGAGTCGTGGTTGTAACATTGTAATCATACTATTCTGGTACTTAATTGATATAATTGCTAATTATAGAAATATGAAAACTAATATATTCAAATAAATTGAAATTTTGATCGGATTAAGTTACATCTATATCACTTAAAATTTTTCTTTATTACTAATCAAGCTCAAATGACTCCGATAATATATATATTTTTTCTCTATTTAAACTACTAATACCTCTTTGACTAGTCAAATTTTTAACATTAATTCCTTGATGGTTAAGAAATGATGGCATTTTTTTTTTAAAGAAGTTAAACTGTACAAAGTAGTTTACCCCTTAACCTTAATTATTTTATAGAAAACTATATTCTCACCTTTTTTTATTAAAAAAAATATTTGGAACATTCCCTGTATATTATTAAATAAATAGGTACATATTTTTTGTATATTAAGTTTGAATTTGAGAGTAAAAAAAATTAATCCCTCCGTCATCAAAACGGTCTGGGATAGTGATTAGACAGGTTGCGTAATATTTAAGGCAAAAGGCACTGTAATGTAGAGACATGGTCCAATTAAGAGCTAGCTTGGGTGACACAAATGCAGCCGTTAATAGAAGGCCGCATTCCATTGTCAGGACTAATGATTGCTGCTTGGAATACTGTAATTCATATAAGTATAAATACCTCTCACCTAAGTATGATTAAGGAACTTTTGAAATATTTTTCCTATTACCGAATATTTTCTCTTATATAATCTAATTTGAGCGTCGGAGTGGTTTTCCGAGACTAAAACCTAGACTCCTTTTGACTTTTGTTTTCATGCAAACCTACCAGTCCAGTTCAAAGAGAGTCAGTTTAGTCTTCACTTTCAAAAACTTTTCCACTTTTAAACCGAATTCCTAAAATATTCTTATTAACAATAAGAGGAAACACTCAAAATTATCCTCCACATTTCACCGAATAATCTTTTTCATCCTCCACTTTTAAAATGGGAATAAATAGTCCTTCAAATTTCACGGACCAAAATTTGATGGAAATTTCAGGACTAAACGTTCCCGTTTATGAAATTTTAAGGACTAAAAGTTCTCGTTTATTTCACAAATAGTACCAAAAATTTCAGTTTATGAATTGTGAATGACATTTTATTCCCTTTTTAAAAGTGAAGGACGAAAAAGATCATTTGCTATAATGTGAAGGATACTTTTTGGGTGTTCTCTCTAACAATAATTATGTATATCTACAATTGAAAAGTGAGGATCAAAGTGTAAAATTATACATTTAGTTAGTACATCAAATGTGTTGAATCTAATAACTAATTAAAAGTTGATTCTAAACAAAAGTGGACTCCTTTTTTTGGATGGAGGGAGTAATAAACAAGAAAAATAATAAAAAAATATATAAAGTTAAGAAATTTTTTTATAAAATTGCAATATCATATAATATTTATAATCAAATGTTATACATTTTATTTTAATTTTTAATGTTATTTTCTATTTTATTTGTATTTTTAAGTTAACAAATTGATGAGTATTTTAATTTTTTAGACTTTTTAATAATTGACTTTAACTTAAGAGGATATTAGTAGTTTTATAAAATTACAAGGATTAAATTGTACTCCCTCTTTTCCAAAAAAAGAGTCAACTTCCAAATCAAATTATTAAAATATCTTTACTAATAATAATAATGTATATTCAAAATTAAAAAGTAAAGATAAAAATATAAAATTATATATTTAGTAATGCTAGTTGTACCTAATAACTAATAAAAAATTATAATTTAACTAAGTGAACTTTTTTTTTTTGGATGGAGGGAGTACTAAAATGAAACTTCAAAAGAGATATGGTCTGCTACAACTATAGTTTCAAATAGGGATGAGGTATTCATGAGTACCTTGTGGCAAGAAATATTGAACAAATCAGGAAAATAGTTACATTTCTCTTCTCATCATCCTTAGATAAATGGACAAATGGAAAGGGTTAACAGGTGTCCAGAGATCCATTTGAGATGGGATATTTGATCAACCTAAGAAATTGAAACATTGTTTGGTTGCAGGCTTGCAGCTGAATGGTGGCAGAATATTGGCTTTCATATAGCTTTGCATATGACACCCTTCCAAGTTCTATATGGCTAAACTTCATTTCAAATACTCTTAATTTTTAGAAACATTGATGATGTTGCTATGAAAGAATAGGTGCAGGATAGGAAAAAGTGGAACATCTTGCTGAGAGAAAATTTGTCGAAGGCCGAAAATCACATGAAACAGGTTGCAACAGGAAAATATCAAAAGAGGAGCTTTCAAGTGGGGAGATGGTATACCTCAAGTTACAACCTCTTAATTATATAAAGGGATAATATAAAAGACAAAAAGCCTCGATATAAAGCATATAGTTTAAAATTCTAAAATAAATTTTTAAAAAGAAAAAAAATACAAAATTTAAAGACAAAAATTTAATAAAATTATTTACACTATATAATAAATTTTTTTTTAAAAAAAATAAAATTTAAAGATGAAAATTTAATAAAATTTAAAGACAAAAATGACACAAAATTGATATAGTTAAAATTTTTTATTAACTTTTTAAAAGAAAAAATTTAATAAAATTATGTAAAATTTTGTTAAAAATTTTAATGCAAACAGACAAAAAATTATTATATGATACTTTGATTTTTAAAATTCAATTTTTTTTATAAATACTTTATTTTTTAACCTCAAATTTTTTTGTCATTTTTGTCTCTAAATTTTATTAAATTTTCATCTTTAAATTTTATTTTTAAAAAAAAAAATTATTATATAGTGTAAATAATTTTATTAAATTTTTGTCTTTAAATTTTGTATTTTTTTTCTTTTTAAAAATTTATTTTAATATGCTTTATATCAAAATTATCCCTTATATAAATAAATAAGAAGTCCGATGGAGCTTAGAAGAATTTTAAAACTAACCTCAAAGTATTATGGGTCCTACAAGATTCTGGAAATGATAAGAAAAGCAGACTTATAAACTAGAAGTACCCACAAGATCCTTGATTCATTTTATATTCCATGTGTCCGTTATCAAGAAATCTACCAAAGAAGCGAATTCTAACATAGAATTGCCTGTTTTTAATGAAGGATCAGGCAAGGTGGCTGCTTTGGCTATTTTAGAAAGAAGGATCATCAAGAGATAAATATTGCTATACTAAAAGTATTAGTCCACTAGATGAACTTGACAGTAAAACAAACGACATGAAAGGAACGGACTCATTGTTTTTTTATTTGAAACGGTAGAGATTTTATATTAATATGATTTTGTATAAAACTTAGTCAAAAGCTAAATGATCTTTTTCAATAACAATCGAAACACTTATATATTCTAGTGGACTCATTTCATAACACAATTTCCTAATTTTAGTGATTCGTAGAGACTAGGAATGCTCAAGAAATGAACCCACCCCTGTGGAAGTGAAAAAAACTACAGAAGCTGCACGTGTAAGTATATGAAATTTGAGAAGGGGTGATGCTAAACTTTCATAATTAGTTAACAGTGCAAAGATGACATGGTAATTTGTGACCACGTACTAGTGCATAATAGTCTTTCTTGGAGGTTGGAGCAGCTTAAGATATAAACGTGTAGGAAGGACAACTTTTTAAGTGAATAGTAGGAACAAATAGTTTTTTTTCTCCCTAGTCCATTCTCTCCTAACCTTTCTTCTTGTCTTGTCTTGTCTTGTCTTGTCTTTGTCTGTTCTCTCCTTTTCTTACAGAAATTCAATTTTTCCAAGCCAAATTCTATAATTCTATACCAATTCACCATAACGTATTGGAATAATTTGAGATGCTATAAATCACTCGGAGCACATTATATCAATCCTTATGAATAGTTGTTCAAAAATTAATTACAACCACTTATATTCTATGATATTTTGATCTAATCACCATTTTTCTGCTATGGATCATAAAAAATCTTTTGTTATACTTTTTATATGTTATTTTACATTTCTAATTTTTAGAAGATGATATAAATATTACAATTTGTGTTAATATTCATAAGATAAATATTCATTTTTGTTATAATAATTTAATACTAAGGGTTCACTTTTTTATTAGTAAATTCTCCTTGTCTTAAATTTCCAATGTAGAAAAAAGTAAAAACTATTACAAAATTTTATTTAAATATTAGATTAATATAAAAAATAGAAAACTTACTATTAAAATTAACTGTAATAAAAGTCGATACTAGTGGTATATATATATATATATATATATATAAAATTTGCACCAACTTAGTAAAATACGTAATAGAAAAATAACGCAAGAAAATATAACAGAAAACCTAATGCCCCTATGGATCACATTCAAAAGAAATGGCCAAGAGTAAATGACCTATGATCAACCAACTTGGCCACCCAACCTGTAAATGCATTTGGGTTCTTGTAATGATCACTTTTTTATCATTCCCCCTCCCCCTCCCCCTCCCTCTTGGTGGGATCTCAACCGTTATAGGACTTTCTCATTGTAATGCAATAGAATTCTTGTAATGAAAAATAAGATTCTTTAAAAAAAAAGAAGACCTGTGATCTTGGATATCACCTCTTCATAATCAAAAACTAAGAAAATAGGGAAACAGCCGAAAAAAGAAGAAGAAGAAGAAGAAATTGGAAACATCTGTATTACGAATCTGTTCCTTTCTAGTAAACATGGTACGTATGAGGAAGAGTCCGATCTTTTGGATTAAGAAGCTTCTTCAGCTTCCGAGTTTCTTCCTATCCTACGAGTTACCTGAGCATTTGAGTGTTCAGAATCACTTTCATATGAAATGCTCGACGAAACAGATGAATCTAGAGTTGAACTTGTTATTGAGTCAGGCATCCGCGTTTGATTTTTGTAACTCCAAGAAGGTAGAGGTTGAGTGTGTGCAGGCGTCTGATGAGCTGATTGCCCTTGAGCTTCAGCAGCAAGTCGACTCAGAACATTCATAATTGTGGGAAGGAACCTTGAAGCCAGGGAAAAGAGTCCAGCCGTCTGCAGAAATCAAAAGAATATTACAGCTTGCTCACCCCTTTCAACACAAGGCAACTAATCTCTTGAATACCCGAATTTAATCAGACAGATGACCAGAATACTCTTCAGCTCAAAAAATATCCTTACTTCTCATTCTACATTACGCCCACTGAATTCTCCTAGTTAAATGTCACACCAGTACAATTTTAACATACTCCTTCGACCCAAAAAAAGGTGAGTTTACCGTGGTTAAATATAACCTTTTATTAGTTATTAAATACAAATACACTTTAATACATTAATTAAATACATAATTTTATATTTTTATCTTTATTTTTAATTTTAAATATATATAATAATTATTAATAAAAATATTTTAAAATTTTAATTTAAAATTAAATTTTTTTATTTTGACAAGAAAAAATTTTAAAATTTAAAAGTGAATTTCCTTTTTAAAAGAGAGGTAATATTAATCTTGTTCTCTCTAGGGTGGCAAACAGATAGATTGAGTCACTCATGGTTGCATTTTTTACGGGTTAGGACCTAATTCAACCCATATAATCACAGGTCAAATTTGGATTAAACCAAATTTAAGTTAGGTTGGGTTCATTAAAATTATTAATTTTAAAACAATGATAACCAGCAGCCGACCAACAATCACCGTTGCCGAATGCCTCCAAACAGCCAGATTCCAGCCAAGTTGTCAAAAATTGGGCGAAATCCAGACAGCCAGCAACAATTAACAGCAGTGATTGCTAGTCAGCTGCCGTTTTTTTTTTCTTTTTTGAAATTAATAATTTTAGCCCCCGGATGAGATGGGTTAAACCTAACTCAATTTGTAAAATTACTAGTTATTATTCAACTCGTCACCATCTAACTAACAGGTCGAAATCTTGGTTGGGTTGTATTGGGTTAAATTTTTGGGTTGGGTTGGCTTTGCCAGCTCTAGTTCTCTCCAGCACAGAATAGAATACGTCACAGAAAGAAGACAGACACACCATCTCCCTTAGAACCTCATATAGGCAGCCGCCTAATTCACCAATTGTACAAATTTATCTTTTCCAATCAGAAGAGTTGGCAAAGAGCTACTTCAAAATTTTCCATCTCCTTCAGCAATATTGGCCCTTCAGCCACACTACTTGTATCATCATTTCACTCTCTTGATCTGCACATTATGCTTTTTGAACACAACACAAACTGATAAACATTTTGGTTTGCAAATTCTCATCAACTTCATCCCACCAGCAATTTCCATTACAAGTGAACAAATAAAGTGGCAACACCAAAACAGAAAACATAGTCCAATTTGTCAAGGTTAAAATAAGCAACGACCAAAATTCAACAAGTGATGGTGCCAGATGCAACCACTTATCAGGTTAAATAACCAAATTAAATCAACTCTACTTCCTGTGTTTTCCCATTTTTAGATTTAACTGATATTCCTCACTTTCACCAAGAAGTAGCAGATTTTCTTCATGTTCTCAAAACTCACAACCAAAGTGCTTCATCAATTTGGAAATCCTAAATCTCCAACATATTTATGATCCATAACAACAGCCTAAGTAGCCTTCAAAATGTGAGTCACAAATTTCCCAAGAAGAAGATCCTTAGCAAAATCTCTGCTACAGTGTTTCCACGTCCATGGAAGCAACAGCACAAGTATGGAAGATTTTCCCTAGAATCTAATTTGATCTCATTAACAATTAACCTTTTGAACTTCTTTGCTGAAATAACAGGCACAGAGGAGGCAGAATATGCTAAAAGCAGAGCAAAAAGACAACAAAACGGGGAGATGTGATGAAGAACTTACAATGCCATTTCGAAACTCCCCTGAAATGTCCATCTGAAGCCAAAAGGCTGATCCCAGTACAAACAGCACAAACAGGAATAAAATGTATAGAGGATTCCTGTTACATGCAAAATAAAAACAAAAAGACATGATTAGCTACGTGAATAGAGGGACACATTGCAAAACAAAATCACATCAAACTGAAAACATATAAAATATTCAAGAAAAAGACTTCATCTTAGAACAGTATACCTCAGAAGAAGCATGAATTCATTGAAACCAAGTACAACCATTGCTAATATAGCCCAAGTAGGAGGTAGCCAATTATTGCCACGTTTGTATGCCTCCTGAGATAAGATAAATACTTCAATACATGAGAACCCTGATACATCATTGTGCTAGAATTGGTGATGCATAAAACAAAAGCTTCCAAGTACAGCACAATTATATCCCACCTTCTAAGCTTAATTGCTTCAAATCCATGTTGATTAGGTTCAAAAATCAAAACCAATTTCTTAATATCAGAAATGACCAAACCAGTTACGCTAGCAACTGAAGCTATGAATCATCATCATCATCACCTTTATCCCAAACTAGTTGGGGTCGGCGGTCGATGAACCCAAGGACATAAAATAAAGAAAATATAATAAAATAAATAGATAAATAGATAAAGAAATAACTAAAAATGCTAAAACTATAAAACCAAGGGATGTTATAAGCAACTGAAGCTATGAATATATGAACAAAATAATTTCAAGAAGTTGTAAGCTGTTTTCTTCTACCAAAGAAAATAACCAAGAGACCTTGGAATGGACACACACAGACAGACACACAGAGACAGAGAGAGAGAGAGAGAATTTCTTTTCTTGTTGAGAGGGGATGAGGAGTATTAACATGTTGCATACAAACACAATGAAAAAAAAATTGAATAAATTAAAATTTAGATGAAAATCGAGTCAATCACAAGCTCATACTAAGTACTAACACAAATAGGCCTCCTTTCATAGCCTTATTTTATTTATGTTTTGGTTCCAAAATTATTTCAATAACATTATGTGAAACCAAACCCTTAAAATAACAGACAAGAGCACACAAAATAATGTTATACCTGTGCAGAAATAGCTTGAGTGACTATGTACTCCGTTTCTGCCTTAAAACGTCTCCACAAAGCCTTGCACTTCACTGGGGTAATCAATGTGTTCTCTGGAGGGACCTGTCATATCGCAAAGTGAGAAGCAATGCCACGCAATTACAGAAAAGCCAACTGCAATTTAAATGCATTAATACCCCTTCCCATGTGCCTGAAGCAAGGGGATCCCCAGCAACTCCAGTGCCCCGATCCCGAGAGGAAATGGCAACTTTTCCATCAATAAGTGAAGATATGAGTGTGCTCTCTATATTATCGGGTTTTTCATCCAACCGTAGGGCAGCCAACATTGACAAGATACAGAGAGACTGACAAAACAGAGATGCATTTTAGAAACTTCAAAAATCAAGAGCATATTGGTAAAACTTTTTTTTTTCCCTCCTAATAGAATATCTGGACCAATTACCGCAGTGCGGGCCTGACGCGTGATGGATTTAATGTCCTCCTTCCCTGTCCAGACCCTTGGAATGGAATCCTTATCATGGTTGAAGATTGTAGTAAACCTAAAGGGATCGATATTATAAGCAACTAAGAAAAAATGTAAGACAAATAAATACACACTGAAATGTGATGCTTACTTATCCTTCATACAAATTAGAACTTTATCAGCTTCCTCTCTAGCTTTCTTAGCAACCACATTTCTAGCATAGTTCTTCAAATTCAGAACCATTTGATCAAATGTTTCGCGATCCAGTTCAAAGCCAGTAACAGCAGTGGAAAAGCCCGACACAGCCACATCAGTCTCACGTTTTAAAAGCTTCCTTATCAGCACCCATGTGTCTTTGCCACCAGAATCAAAAAGAGACTCCACAGGTTCACTAAGTGCTGAAGTAAGTTGTTTCTATAAAAATAATCATATGATGGTTATTAGTTTCTCGCAATTATGGCAACAAAATCCTTACCCAGAAAAGAGGCAGAGTAACTTACAATTAGAAATTGCCGACTTTGTAAAAGAAAGCAGCATAAAATTGTTACCTCAAATTTAGTAATCAGTTGTGACAACTTCTCACTACGAACAGAAGATGCATGAGCCTCCATATCACGCCGAAGCTTCAAGCGAATTTTCGATTCATCCCAATCAGCTAGTGTTATGGCTGCATCTAAAATAAAGAACAAAGCATTTGGGAATTAATATGATTACAAGAATGATAAGAGAACAGTCTTTCATCCCACAAATTTGAGGGGGGAGAGAGAGGACATTCACAATCCCCGAAAGATCCCAGATTCTTACACTAGGTAATAAAAGGAAGACTGGCTTATTAAGTTCTTAGGCTTGAAGTTCCTAATCTGCAGCTTTTAGTTGGAGTTAAAATAAAGAGTGGCAGGGAATGTATTACAATTCATCAGCCGAAAACTCAAATCAGGTGCCAAAAGATTCTGTACTTCATGGCAATAGTGACTTGGGCATTGTAACTGCATCACGTGACAATGCCACAAGCAATAATATCAAAGACTCTATCCATTGAGGTTAAAGAATGATTTTATTTAGTACTACATTTTTGAACAAATCGGAACTTCAAAAATTGAAATTCATTAAGATTCAAGCTGTCACACAGAGGAATGATAGAAGTGGTGGCTCTCCATGCAAAAACAAGGAGCATGCACACAGGCAAAAGGTAAAATAGAGCACAGTGTGCAATGGCTCTATTTCAATATTTATATCCTTAATTTAAATCATACTATATCATACTTAATCATGCTTATTTTAAATCATACTTAATACTTCAATATTTCTATCCTTAATACAGTGTGCAATGACTCTAAAACCACTCAAATCATATTTTCTATCCTTAATTTACTCGACACATTTTCACAAATTGTTATGGCGCACTTTAGGCCCTTCATATGCATATTTATTTACAACACACGGTATTGCTTCAACACAACCACTACAATGCCCCAAGGTTATGATGATCCCTATAGATTAGGCTTAAACTAAAAGGTAGTAGCTGTATTGCAGCTTATACAAAGAATAAAAAATGATGACTATCAAATGAGTTTGTAGTGCACTCTCTGCCACTCTGCTAACCTAATAATATTCCTCCCTCAATCTTCCTCCTCAAAGCAGTCGCTCCTCCATTCTTCCTTTTCTAAACTCATTTTTCTTCAAAATTCTAACACATTTCATGTATCATTGGACATCCAAGTTCATATGTAATACCTGAAAATCCCCTGTCAAACTCAAGTATGCAAGACTGCATACAGCTAGCAACTGAAGCTGCAAACCCTTCACCTCTACTCGATGCTTGTTCAATTTTAGTCTTGAAACTTTCAAGTGCATTATAACGCAGATGTCCCAACAGAGTGACATAAGCAGGATGGACCAACTGCAAACAACAGACTGGTAGCATGAAATAGAGAACCGAGGACAATGAGAAATGACCAAAACAAAAAAAAAAAAACTGCTTTAAATGTAATGCCCAGAAGCAGAAAGTAGAAAGGAACAAAAAAATGATAACAGTAAAGGGGAAAAAAAACCAAAAAGATGTCACAGATATATCAAAACATTGTGGCCAGAAAAGTAAAGGGAAAAGGGATAGGAAGCAGCGACTGAAAAAGAAGAAAAGCTTAGGGATGACAATTACAATCAAACAACTGACTTTGAAATGAATCACTCCTCAGAAACAATGAATGTAATAAACAAACACTTAGATCAAGCAAATTCCTCAATTAAAAGTAATCATCCATTGGTGAACTTATATTTCAGAATATAAGAAAAGCATCATTATGAATAATAGAAGATATTCATCTTTTGTCCATTGCTTTCTGCTTCCTAGTATACTTGCAACTCCCTGAATATTCTTTCTTGATAAACGCCAAGCAATTTATTAAATGAAAAGAAGAAATGACAAAGGAAACATAAAACAAAGATAAATTTGTGCAATATGAAATCCTTTTACACTTATTGTCAAATTCCCCTAAGCCTGCCAGTCTCACTATAATAAATTGGACGCTGGATTACAAATACCAAATACAGAAAAGAAACTGCTGGAAATAAATCTTTTGAAAACACACCAAGAGTATGTGTCCAACCAGTAAGTTCACAAAAATCATAATGGCAACAATAGTGTCTGCTTAAAGTAGTGCATAAAATGGATATGACAATTTAAAATGTCTTGCTAAAAACACTATTGATGTTAATCCGAAGAAGATTAGGAAGATTTTTGTCTTGAATAGAAACAAATAAGTTTAATAAACCAAGTTTGCTAGTCCCTCCATGCCAAAAAAGAGTCCATTTTTTATTTGGCACAACTTTTTTTAATTTATGAGGTACATCACATTTAAAGCACAATTAAATGTATAATTTTTCATTTTTATCCTTACTTTTTAATTTGGGTTATGCATTACCATTACTAGTAAGGGTAATAAAAGAGTTTTACACAAAAAGTGGACTCTTTTTCTGAGACAAAGAAAATTTTAAAAACTGAATTCTTCTTTTTATTTTTTTGGGAATGGAGGGAGTATGATCCAACAGAGCTTTCCCAAGTATGCATGAATTTAAATTCCTAAACAAATTGATTATGTAGAGGCCATCTGATTCAAATGAATATGTTCATTTCCTTAATATCACAAGCCATAATCAAATCCACCCAACCTGCAATGCTTTTGACTTCAATAGTTGACGTTTGGCATTTCTCACACCTTCATCAAAGTAGATAGCCTCCATGTCATACCTGTTGCACACAAACATTTGTTACGTAAGTTACAATCAGACATCATTTTTACCATAACCTAGTTATACCCAAACACGAGATATAACCAGCTACAGGTGACCCAACTTACTCCGAAAGATATGCATCCAAGATTGAGCTCACCCTCTTTCCAAAACCGGGAACTAGCCCAGCATGGGCAGCTTGCTCCAAAGCCAACCAACCCTAATTCAATACAGATCTTTAAATAGTCCAATTAATAAATTTTAAGCTATTTAAATAAGCAAAAACATGCAAACACCTCATCAGATGCCAACCGACTATACTTCTCGTTTGCAATCTCATCACATCGTACTGTTGCAACCATGACCTAAGATGACAACACAAGTAGATGTTAAATCATAAGAATCTTCATAAAAAATTTAATCTTTTAAATGTGCAAAAAATAAGTAACCTTGTGAGCTGGGAGATCCAGGTCCTTATTATCTTTAATAACTTTCCATATATGCTGTGCGCTGAAAGAAAAACCAGAGGCAGGCACGACAGCTCGTCTGTCACCTGCAATTCCTCCTGGGGATATAGAATGGAAAAATCGCTGCCTTAGTTGAGCAACCTGTATGAAACACAAACAAGGAGTAAATGCCATAGAGAAATATACAAAAGACACAAGTAGAGTCTCTAGCTGGGAGAAACTACCTGCTCTTTAAATTGTTCTTCCTTCTCTTCAAAGCTGGATAAGGCAGTGACCTCAAGCTTCAAATTCAAAAGATACAGAGATATTAACCAATCATATTATACCACACCCTACAAAAGGGAAAAGATCAAAAAACATGTTCTTACATTGAAAAATTCACTGAAAGGGGTGTCCTTGTGCTCCTGAGGCTTAGAAACTGTATCCCAAATCTGCACAAGGAGTAACTTCCAATTAGCCCCAAGTAAAAACATGCCTGTCAATAAAGTGGCTTCAAGCTTCCAATCTGAAAATAACTTTACGCCAGATATTACCTTTTGAATGTCCTCCCTCAGGATAGGTTCCAAATATTCAAAAGGAGTCTACAAGGTAAAATCCAATATAGACATTAATTTGCTTGAAAAAAATCCCAAAGAGAAGGCAAACAACAGAGTCATTACAAGAAAAAAAAAAAATGGATATCAGACCTTTGTTTTGTCACGTATCACAAATAAAAGAGTGGTTTTGCGTGGACTAAACAATCGCATCATAACCTGTCCAAAAAAAAGGTTGATCACATATTGTACTGAAGCCATCACCAAAATGATAACCTATTTTACATACCTGAAATACTGTTTTCAGAAGTGGTTTATTGGCAGCATGCTCTCGACCGATGTCATGGCACCACCTACATGGAGAAACAAGCAGAATTTCTTAGTTCCCAAGTAGATTTATAGTATTCAAGCTAACCAATTTTAATTATTGTATACAATCCATGAACACAAGCATGAAAATGCTTAGACAAGTGGAGCAAAGAAAGAACATCAGTTGATTGCTGACATGGGTGGCTCAATAGATTTCTAGAATTTAAGGCCTTTTAGGAATCTCAATCAGATACTTTATTTTTCTCCACTCCAAATCATATTATCTAAATTGTACTCATTGCTAATCAAGCATCAAACTATCAGCAACATAAATGCCAAACCGCTCATATAATATCCCCAAAGCCTTACATGTTTATTATTACAACATCAGCAACTGCCAAAGCGAATAGCGCACTCTGCTTTTCAAACGTTGTGTCATCCTGGAATCATAAAAGCAACAGTTTCAACAAACAATCCAATCCATTATGAGATCTGATTAAATATTAATGCCAGGTCTAGGCATCTCACCCATATACTTGTAAAACAAAATGTAGTTTTTATGCCACAAGCAACCCCAAGAAACACAAAATAAAAAGATAACCAAAAAGATGTATCTAATCCTTCTAAGACTGCGAAAATCACTCATTTAGTGAACAGACCTCAAACATGATCCAAGATAGAAGCCAAAAAATTAGTCCAAGTGTAAAGCTCCAGAACAATACAGTGGAAATTGGTTACAAGGAATGTGAATTAAGCAGCTAAAAATCCCAGATCAGGAAACATTAATATTAGTACCTAATGCAAATTACTATTTCAGCTGAATTCAGAAAAGGAAAAAAGGAAACTTCACTACCTCACCCCTTTCGCGGCCATCAGTACCCTCTAAGTCCATCACTACTGTAAAGGGCTCAAGACCAACTCCCTTCGCTATCCAAATTCCCTTTGTAGTTTGATTCCTACAATCAACATGAAAACCCATCAAAATAGCAAAATATTTAAACGATCATTACCCAAGATGGGACTCAATAGAGCAATTAAACCACTATAATCTACACAACTCGAAATTATACACCACAGATAGTACCTTTCTCTAACCCTACTCTATTAATACTACAGAAAATTTAAATCTAAAAAAAAACTTTAAAAAATTACCTTCCTCTAATTGCATCCATCTCCCAGAAATTGGTATAGAAAAGATGATTCAACAAAGTACTTTTTCCTATTTCAACACACAAAAAATAACAATAATTTGAACAATTGATTAAAGCTAAATATTTGCGAGCAGAGCAAACCAAAAAAATGCATGATCATATCAAAATCTGGAATTCTACCGCTGCTCTGAGGACCCATAATTGCAACGACGGCATAGGATAGCCCGCACTGCGAGAACTTCGTAGTCTTCATGAAGTTCTCCAAACCCACGACGTTAAATCCTCCATCACCGTCGATCAACTGCGTCGAGCAGCAATCCTCCTCCATTACTAACACTCTTGGGGAATGATTACACCACCACTGCTTGTTTTGCTACCTCCCAACTCTCAACTCTGTGTGTGCTTGTGAAGTAATTTGTAAGATTCGAGGAGTTGAAACTTTGAATTGATTTTTATTTTTACTTTTTTCTTTTAAGGATAAGAAGTGTGGAGTTTAAGGAAAGAACATTCGGAACAAGGGATGAGGTTTTTCGGATGTTGGAAAGAGAGGGAAGGATTAATCTGAAAATGCGTAATTATGTTCTTTTTTAGTTTACCATAGTTAAGCGTATTTATGTTCTTTTTTAGTACATTTTTTTATAATATGTAATTGAGGTTATAATCATAGGTCTGGAAAGTGCGCCATTATTACCGTAGCATGGTCAATTAAGGAAAGGGTGCTCTCTAAACTCTTTGGAATTTGCACTATCGCCGCCTTGAAATCCCATTCGTTGCACTTTCCGTTCTTTTGAATGTTCCAAGACCACAATTGCGGAAATCGTATCTGTTGTATGGTTTCTTATTACATATATCCAAGGGTGGGCAAAGGTTCTAATAGTCTTGGTGGTTGACATTTTTCATCCTTTTTTCTTTTTATATCACAATTCTGCACATAAGTCTTTAGCTTGTTCTTCATCCCATGTCTCAAAAAAAAAAAAAAATCATTCTTTAAATTGCCTATGTAGTCTCCTAAAATAGAATCAAGCATAGAGCTTATCATTTTGCTTCTCAAGTCCTTCCACTTTCCCAAAGTAAATTCTTCCTTTGTATTTGAGTATCCCTTGGTTGTAAGTGTAATCAGGAGTAGCTCCTGGATGCAAGGACAATTTCAACAACAATCCTCTCGCTGCTTCTTCATCATTATAACTAGCTGCCACTTCAACAAGCCAAGCATGTTTGATCATAGAAATTGTAGTCAACTTTGTCTTTTTCTACCCTTCTAGGTAATGCATCGCCATCACATTCTCATTTCCTCTTCTGTATTGTATTGCAGTCTTATTTCCAAAAGTCTTGTTAAACATATTAATTTGTTGCAATGGTGTGGAGATCTTCTATTTCAAGAGATGCTTAAGGTTCTTGTGATCAGTTTTAATGATGAAATGAGGTCCAATAAAGTAATACCTCCGCTTAGTAATAGTTGTAATGAAGGATAAGAGTTCCTTTTCATATATTGATAGTCCTTGGTTCTTACCACCCAAGACTTGACTGAGATGGGCAATTCATCTTCCTATTTGTACGAGTACAGCTCCCCAGGCTTTGTGGCTAGCATCTGTTTCTAGCACAAAGGACTTGCTGAAATCAAGTAATGCCAGGATCGGATTAGAGCTTATAGCCACCTTAAACTTCTTGAATGCTTTTTCTATTTTTGAATTTCATACAAATGCATTCCTTTTTAAGAGATCAATCAATGGTTTTGCTATTTCTTTATAACCCTTTATAAATCTTCTATAATAACCAGTCAGCCCCAGAAATGCTCTTAACCAGTTTAATGAAATAGATTCTGGTCATGAAATCATACTTTCTACTGGATTTGCACTTACTCCTTCTCCTGAAACTATGTGGCCTAGATACTCTACTTTATCTTGAGTAAAGAAGCATTTAGAGATTTTTGTAAGCAATATATGTTTAGTTTCTAAGACAATTCTTAAATGTGAAAAAATGGATTTGCATGTTAGGACTATAAATGAGAATGTCATCCAAAAATACAAGAAGAAATTTTCTCAAATGAGGAGTGGATACTGAGTTCATGAGGGCTTGAAATGATACTGGAATATTAGTGAGACTGCATTGCATGACAAGAAATTCATAGTGACCAAAATGTATACTAAATGATGTTTATGCACATACTCAAATTTAGTTCTCATTTGGTTATATCTTGAGCGTAAGTCTATTTTGAAAAATAATTTAGCTCTTCTTAATTCATCAGGAAGGTCATGTTTCAAAGGAATAGTGAATTTATGCTTAATTAGGTCACTGAATTTTCCATAGTCTATATAAAATTTTCATGTACCATCATTTTTCTTGACTAAGAGCACAAGCTCAGAAAAATAACAATGACCAGGCTGAATTATTCTACTTGACAGCACGTCCTTGACCTACTGTTCTATTTCATTGTTTGGGCATGAGAATATCTTATAAAGGGTAATTTTAAAGGGTTTAGCATCACGTTTATTGGAATACAGTGGTCAAAGGCTCTAATAGGAGGTAAGGATTTAGATTCTCTAAATACTTCTTTAAATTTAGTAAGGTATCCAAATTATTGGGCACATAATTAGGAGTAGGGAATACCTCAATTGGCTTTTGTTCATGAGCTAAAGCTTGTTGTTTCATGTTCTACCTCCTTGCTTCATTACCACTTCTGGATTGTCTACTTGTATTAACAGTTCCCGGCCCTCTAATTCAAAGAAAACTGTAAATTTCTGAAATCAAAAGTGGACTGTGAGCCTTCAACCAATCTACCTGGGGTATTAATTCATATGGTTCTAAGGCTAGCAGATATATATTTTGAGTAAATTCATAGCCATGCCTTCCCCACTTCATCCTAGGAATCCAAGAGTTGCATTTAAACCATTTTCAATTGGCTATTCTCACTTTGAAGGGAGTAACAGATTTCACCAAATGTGAGTAATGAGCTGCCACTTTTGACTTAATGAAACTCAATGAACTTCCTCCATCCACACTAATATCCAAATTCTTGTCCCTCCATTGGCCCTACAACTTGATGGTACTATTTTGCATTTCTCTAGAAATTGCATTAACTTCCAACTCTACTTCCTGTTCTGGTTAGACCCCAACATATTCAATCACTTCTTTCAATTTCTCACTGTCAATGGCATTTTCTCTATTTTTTCTTCTATTACTAAACTCCACCCATGTTTAAACATATTTGTATATTTTTAAACATTTTACATGTTTACATTTTAAATATTTTTAACATGGCTGATCCTAAGTTCGTTAAAGGATGAGGGCTATGTTAGGTCAATAACTAACATAAAACTATTAAACCTAATAATATACATTATGTTTTAAATTGTCTAAATGTTAGAAAACTCTCCACTTTAAAGTGTGCATCATAGGGTATGACTGTGGTATCTTGACAAGGAACACTACACATCCATGAGAGTTTGGGTGTAGTGCAAAATGTGTAATAGTCCTCATACACATTACTAGGAGGAATAAGAAGAAAAAACATAAGAAGAACAAACCTGTTAGAATTGGTAGTTAGAATATGGGAACTTTAACAAGTTATAGAGGTGGTGGATACTGTGAAGAGGAGACACATAAATACTGTATATCTCTAAGAAACAAAATGGGTAGGTGAGAAAATCAAAATTTTAGATAATTCAGGGTATAAACTTTTGTATTGTGGAAAAGATAAAACTAAAAATGTGATTATCTAGAAATGGGTTAAGTATTATTGTGAATTCAATATTTATAGAGTAAGTGATAGGAGTAGTTAAAAAAGGGGATAGAATTATAACTTTTAAGATTATTGTAGGAAATGAACCTATAAATGTCAATAGTGTATAAGCACCTTAAGAGGATTAGATAAATCTACTAAAATTAAATTTTGGGAAGATCTAAAAGTTTTAATATAGACAAATCCTCAAAATGAAAAAATTGTTATAGGAGGGGATTTAAATTAGCACATTGGGGAAGACAATGAGGAATATGATTAGGTTCATCGGTATGGGTTGTGAAAAAACGAAGGTAAAACTATTTTAAATTTTACAATAACTTATGATTTAGTTATAGTTTTTTTTTTTGAAAAAAGAGATGAACACTTAATTACATTTAAAAGTCTTTTTAATAAATCAAAAATTGATTATTTCCTAATTAGAAATCGTGGTAGATAATTATGTAAAAATTGTAAGGTAATACCTAGAAAAAGTTTTACTATTCAACATAGGTTAATAGTTTTTATTTGAGACTTAAGTATAAAAAATTTAAAAATAAGTTACTCAATAGGCCTAGAATTAAGTAGTGAAACTTAAAAAATAAGAACAAAAGAGATATG
Source organism: Gynochthodes officinalis (assembly GCA_020080225.1). NCBI lineage: Eukaryota > Viridiplantae > Streptophyta > Magnoliopsida > Gentianales > Rubiaceae > Gynochthodes > Gynochthodes officinalis. Next base: position 13,223,814 of record CM034617.1, read on the forward strand.
TTTATAAAAGCTTTACTAGAAACTATTAATTGGAATGTGGAAGAGAAAGCAAATAGTGCATGGGAAAAGATACTTAATTGAATGAAAGTAATTACGAAAAGAGTATTGGAAGAGTCAAAAAGTCATATATAGAATAAAGAATCATAGTGGTAGAATCAAGAGAATTTAAGAAAAAGGAAAATAAAAAACTTTATATGCTTGTAGAAATAATGAAAAATTGAAATATAGAAAATTGCTAAACGTGAAAAAAGTAATAAATGAGACAAAGATGAAGGTTTTTGAAATTTTTTATAAAAGATTAGCTACTAAAGAAAGAGAAAGGAAGGGGGGGGGGGGGGGGGTGGTCTGTGTGTTTATATAAGAAAGATAATAAAACTAAGAAAAAGAAAATAAAATATTTAACACAAGTTAAATATATAAAAGGATGAAATTGAAAATGTTTTGATTGATGACAGATTAATAAAAGATCAAGGGAAAGAATGCTTTTATAATCTATTTAATTAAATCAATGGGAACGAAGTCACACAAAGTGAAACAGAATAATCTGAATTACAAAGAAATTTTACATATTATTGCAAAATTCAACTTTAAAGGTAAAAAAAGCACTACAAGTAATGAAAAATGGTAAAGTGGTGAAGTCCTAATAATATATCAATTCAGACATAGAAGCGTCTTGAAAAAATTGGTATCATATATCCCACAAATCTATTTAATTTAATTATGAAAACTAAAAAAAAAGTCTAATCAATAGACAAAATTGTATTAATACCTTAATATAAGAATAAGGGAGATATACAAAAACATGCAAATTGTAGGGGTATCAAATTAATGAATCATACTATGAAATTACGAGAAAGAGTAATAGAAAGAAAGTTGAAAAATGAAACTAGTGTATTAGAAAATCAATTTGGTTTTATGTTAGGAAAGTTTACAACAAAAGCCATACATCTAATAAGAAGATTATATGAACATTATATAGAGAGAAAACAAAATTTATATAGGGTATATACTGATATTAAAAAGACGTGACAGAATTAATCGTGATGTTATGTATTCGGTATTAGGAAAGAGAGGAGATAGAGTAACTAGTCTATACTTTATAAAAGATGTGTATAAAAAATTAACAACATGTGTGAGGACACTAGTAGGGATATCAAGTGAATTTTTGAATACTATAAGTTTCTATTAAGAATCCCTTTTGAACCATACTTTCGTTTTTTTACCTTAGTAATAGATGAGTTTACTAAATATATGCAAACAGCAATTCTTGAATGCATACTATTTGCAAACACATAGTTTTGATTATGAGAGGAGTAAAAGAAGTAATATTAAATTAGCCGCTTGGAGGGAGGCAAGTTGAAAGGTTTTAAAATAAATAGATATGAAAATGAATATATAAAGTATCGCTTTAGTCATCATCGAAGAAACAATAAAGTGCGAAAATTAGTAAGAACGAATTAGATATGTTTTAAAGTTTTAAATATTTAGAATCTATCCTTTAAGAAAATGGGAAAATTGATAACTATGTTATATATAGAATTCAGGCAAGTTGGAATAAATGAAAAAGTGTATCATCTATATTTTGTGATTGTAAAATACCACTGAAATTAGAAGAAAAATTTTATAAAACAACCATAAAACCATTGATGCTTTATAGTTAGAGTGTTAAGGCATTAACTGCATAGAACCATGAACCAAAAAAAATGATAATAATAGAAATAAAAATATAGAGATGGATGTGTAGACATATTAGATTAGATAGAATAAGTAATAACTGTGTTAGAAAAAAAGAAGAAATAAGAATAGCACCAATAGATTAGAAATGAGATAATGTTTAATATAGTTTAGATATGTTTGTAGAAAACCCTTATATGTACTAGTACGACGTCTAGAGATTAGAGGATTATTAATTTAAACTAAAAGAAAAATGAGAAGATTTAAAAGATTTGAAAAGAAAATATTAAAAAATTTTGAATTATTTAAATTTAAATAAAAATATGAATTTTAATAGAAAACAATAATGAGATATGATTCATATACCAAGACAAAGGTTTTGCAGTAGTCATTGTCGTTGATCTCTTGTATTACTATCATGTGTATTTTTTTATTCCTGCAATATTTGAACACCTATTTATATTGCAATATTTGTATTACTATCATTTCAATCTTGCCCTCTTGGGTATTTTTCATTGCATGTATGACACAACTTATTGACCCTTCGGTATTGTAATTCATTAGTGATATCTTCTTGAATAGCATATTAGCAGACTTTTCAACTTTCTTGATTCCTGGATCTAAAGCTAGAGAGGGAATTGCTTTAATGGCTCCAACAGCATGGACTTGATTGGGGGTTTATATTTTCTAGAGTAGGCTTCGAAAACCTTTTCTTGCAATCTTGCAATTTCAGGTACCTCTAACAAGGGTTTTGGTTTGTGAATTTTAATAGTAGCTTAACTTCTCAACTAATCCACTCATGAACTGGACACAAAAAATAACTTAGGGAAGTTTGGGACTTTTTATCATAACCATGGTTCTAAATTCTTTAAACTTTACTTGGTATGCAATAACAAGAGATTTGCTCGAGTTTATTAAATTCTTTGATGACATCATCTATCTCCTAATCTCCCAATCTCCTTAGTTCTCCTACATAATTCATCCACAAAATGATCCCATTCCAAAGTTGACTACCCAATCTTATAACTTAATTTGGTACTAAATATAAACTTTGCCCCCAATATATAGTTCTAAAAAGTGTTTTTTTTTTTTTGATATAATGATTGTGAGATAGAAAATGTATTAAAAAGAAAAAAAATGTTTTAAAAAGTGTAAAATTACGTTTTAAAAGCTAACCATGCAAGTCCGAAATATTTGGAAGAATTTGAGACTTTTCCTTATTCACTCTCCCAGATTTTCCCCACAAAAAATAAGGAAATCAGCTTTGGACTTTCCAATGTGCGGAAAAATCTTGAAAGGCTTATCCGTATTGATTAATTCTCCCATTTCAGACCTCCGAATCTCCCCAGATACAGGTTTTTTCTCCAATTGTATTGAATGGGCTCCAAGAATCCTTTTATCAATTGTATGATTCTTCGCAATTTGTGAAAATTGGGTCATCCTGGTGACCATAAACTTTTGCAACGCAGCCCCAAATTCCTCCATTTGTCCATCAAGGTTTTGAAGTTTGCAGTTCATTTCCATCATTCTGGTATCAGAAGAATCATTATAACCCTGAATCTTCTGTTCTTGTTCGCGAAATTGATCTTCCAATTTCTTTCCTCTTGTTCCTTCAGCCGTTTCCCAAGCTGTACCACAAGCAGAGGATGGTCTATTTGATACCAAATGTGGTAAACAGGTACGGAATTATGGAATTTAGCTTACGAAAATTAAAATCCAATAAATTAAAATATAGAACATAGAAGACAAGAAGAGAGGAAAGAGGATTAGATAAAAATAGGTAGAAAAGAAGATCCGTTACTACAATTCACCCAAAAAGCAATCCTTTCTACTAGGATACGTCTTAGATTTATACTTGTGCTATTTCAATAACGTCAGAGTATGTATGAATTGTATTTCAAAATGCATTTTTAAATGTGATTTAAAATGTTGTTTAAATTTAAAATGTGTTTTAAAATATTATCTAAAATACTATTTAGATTGATCGTTTAAAATATGTTTTGAATGAACTAAAATATTATATATACAAATTTGAAAACGTGTTTTAAAATGAAATATCATACGAATTGTAAAAATTAAAATATATTTTAACTAAAATACTAGAGGGCGTAATTTAAATTGAAATATTGTGTAAGAAAGAATAAAAAACAAGTGTGTTTTAGAATTTCATTTTTTATAGACAAAATATAATTTTAAATTCATTTCAAAACATATTTTTAAAAAATAATGAATATATAATTTTTTACACATTGAAAATTGTGTGTGAGATGAAAATGAAAATCAAAACTACCACCCATACTATCCATCATGCAACGTCTTAGATTTGTATTTGAACTCCTCCAAGAACATTCAAAACTATCTATCATGCAATAATATGTGGTCACAAATTGGCATGCCACCTTTACATTATTAATTAAACATAAAAGTTTAGCATCAGTCCACTTCTCAAGTTTTCTGTACCAAGTACTAACCCGAGCAGCTTCTATGTTTTTCTGACTTCCACCCGGGCAGGTTCATTACATATGTTTACCCGAACTTATAATGTGTCCTATGTAAAGGCATGCAATAACAAAGTTTTATTGAAGTCTTGGCAACACGTCAGACTTTGTGAAGGCATGCGATTCATTTGTCTGAGGAATCATAACTCGGTGTGGCTACATTCCTGAATCCTATTGCACTTCAAAGTTTATTACTAACAAAACTTTATACACAAGCAGTAAAAACCAAGACTTAATTCCAAGTTCCTTTAAATCCCCCAATGACTAAATGGTATTTGCGTCATCAAAGAAGGCAAGGAAAACTGCCATCTTGGAAGTAATATTACAAGGAAAACTATGTACATCACGAATTGCCGCTACAAAAAATTTTCTCGCCGCATGGACGGAAAAACCGTTCTTAATCTCTCACATTCCTCATCAAAGGGTGTCTCATTTGACATCCCAAATTCCATTCAGATTTTGTATGGAATTCAGGACCACCGTCTCTTTTGCAGTCTAGAAATTGTTAGATCAGTCCCACCGAAGCCATCCAATACAGCATTGGCCGAAGGGAACTCGGCTCTAGCTGTCAAACTTTCATATATGCACATGAAGTGGGGAAAGTGAGATGAAAAAGTCAGCAATATTATTTAGTTTATACTCAGACTACCAAAAGATCAAACAACATGGTACAAGGCAAGTGATCAGAACACGAAGTATACGTACGAAATAGTGACCACAGTGAAAGGCAAGTGGAGATTATATAGCATTTAAACAAATCACTTTTCCATCACAATCAAGTAGCAGAAACATTTTACCTGCTTCGAAGGACAACGCAAGGCATGCTTATGCGCTCAGCACCAGAAACTCCAAATTGGGTTCCTGCAACAAGCACACAGTTGTAGAGAGGAACCTCTGCAAATTCAGCACCCGCCCTTAGAGTTGCCACAACATATTGCAAGCTACAGGAGTAGCAGATAATGCATTAAACCAGGATCAGAGGTGAAGTAATCAGATAACCAGCTAAGAGAATCTTTTTCCTTCGACATATTTTGTTAATAGCTGCAATATCCTAAAATGGACAATTAACCTTTCACTTGAGCTAGTATCAATATCAACTCTCAACTTCAGCATAGAAGCAACTTCCTCAGCAATTCTTTGTTTCTCAGCAGAAGCTGGAAAACAAATGTAATAGCCTTTCAGTCCATCACTAAAATTGGCAATCATGTGCAATGCCCGAAAGATAAACAAATTCCAATACCTTATTACCTGCTTTAGCCACTTCCTTGGCTAACTGCTCATCCAGACTAGAGGATACTCCTTTCCCAAATGCAAGTTGTCCATAAAAGCTTTTCTCTACTTCTGCTTTACCAATGACTTTTATCTTTGACATTCGATCGTCTCCAAGTTTTTCAATAATGGATCTGGAACCCATTCAAATAAAAGAATCACTCAGATGTCCCAGCGCGACTAAGAAGATGTACCAACAGATAATAGGGATCAAGCATATTTATCAAATTTCAGGTTGCTGTGAAATGTTGCAAAGCAACACGACTGTAAGATTCTTACAGATATTAAGTTAATAAATGAAACTTGGAAGAAACAAAAAGTTACAGTTTCAGATTATTTAGAAATATGACCAACCATCAGAGTTACATTCAATGCAAGCAAGAGAAGACAAATCATCTGGTAAAAAGCACAACATGCTCACTTATATCAATGTAACTATAATATATTTAAAGCAGTTTTTCATATATTTATGTCCCAGGATAATTTACTTATTGCCTCCACACCTGGCTTCATGTTAATGGCTTTTTATTGTATCCATACTACATTGATATTTGTTCTCTCACAAATCAGTACAAGAATGTAACTTCAAGAAGTTGTAGCACCACCAAAGTCAAAAGGCTACAGTGCCACATATTTTTTTAACATCTTCTATGCAACACAAATGGGGAAACCAACCACAAACCTTGCTACTTTTTCCCCCATTTTACTATAAGATGTCAACATGACCACAGGGACTGCTTCTTTACATGCATCATCGATAAAACTGCAAGAGGTGGAAAAAAAGGAAGATAAGTTCATTTAAAAAAGCACAGTAAATGAAATTGATCAAGTTCAATCGAGATTCACATAGTGACATAGATATATGTGCTGATTTCTCAAAAACAAGACAATCATTGAAGGTCTACAAAGAAAACTAAGCCCAGTCTGTCCATAAACCAATTAGGAACCTTTCCAGTGTGGTTGGAGTGTTATGAATCGGCAAGAAATAATAATAGGATTCTAGAATTTACAATCAAATTGATTGTGAACAGGAGACACAATCTGTAGTCAAACAAATATCAGTGCCACTAAGCTGAAATATCATTAAAATTGTACAATGATCCTGAATAGTGAAGATTAATAGCAGCTATCAGGTTACAATTTTACAAGAAAACTGTTAGGCAAACAAGACAAAGCATGAACCGTTCTTTACAGACTATTGCATTTTCTCTCTCCTTTTTTCACTCTTTCATAAAACAACAGCCTCTAGGTTTGCTAACCACCAAACGTGCCAAAAGGCTCAAACAATGCACAAGTGATGCTGATTGAAACTTGAATTGAACATACAAAATTTTTAGATGAACAATAGTTCCAAATGTTCATTCATTAATCAGGATAGAAATCAACAAGTTATGGCCTTGAAGGGTCCATAAAATGACAAGATAGCCATCACAGACCTGGTCTGAAAGGAAGAGAGAGCAGCTAAAGTAAGAATCAAATTAGTGAAGAAGAGGCTGGGGAAAAGGAAATCAGAAACAGAAAGTAACATCCTTATTAGTCCTTAATGAAACAAGCAGATAGGAACACAGTGGAACTACTTTATTACTAATATTTAAACCCCTGATATGAGGGAAATAAGTCAGATCTGTCTATGGCTTATCACTGGTGACATTACAAACATGGAAGAACGAGTTAAGTTCGTACCCTGTTGCAAGTGATCCTTAAGTAATTAAGTAAAATGCATCGGAAGCACCTTACAAATATATAAGGATGTGTTAAGTTCATATCCCATAACAAGCTTTGGGACATACATCATTTATTCAAACAACACTAAACACAAGACTTTAAATTTCATAAGAGCTCATACTCAAAGCATTCAAGAATTCTGCAGCTAGGAGCAAGGTAACGCAAAACCATAACATATTCTAAACAAAAGTTAGTGGGAAGCAACCACTAGTAAATTAACAAGATTTATCTCCTACTTGGGCAGTCTTCTATCATAAGTTTACAGGGTAAAAGCAATATGTCACCTTAGCAAGCAGGGTGTGTCACCCTTGCAATTTGATCATCATATTTACCATCTATTGTCAATCTGTTCAAGCATAAGTGATTACAACTTGAAATGAAACTAATGAGAAGTTGTTCTCAACATTAGATTTTAAATATTCTTGATCATCTTAGACTCTAAATCCACATCAACAACCAGAATCCTTGATTAGGGGAATGGACTGATATTTTTAGAGAGTGTATGCACATGCCTAATGTTCTAAACTTGCACAGAGACGATGAAAAGCTGCGGAATGTTATTAAAAATCATGACAAAGCTATCACTTCAGTTAGGAAAGAAACACAAATGGCAATATATATATATATATATATGAGAAATAGAAGATAATGCACACAGAGAGCATGAACCTTTTTTATAAGTCTTACACAACAAGACTTGAGAGATAGAGTTCACAGATGAAGAGCTTTAATTTAATGTCCAGCGGAAATTCCAAAAACAAAAATATGACAATTCTTCAGAAAGACATCTATACTTCATAATTATGGTCAATCCTCAACTCTGAAACATATCAGTGTAAAAAAGAAATATATCATGCTAGATAAACAAGAAACCATACTAAGCATGGGGGTAAATGACTCACTCCACCACCCCAGGTCTCAATGGTAAGGTCTTTGACATCACCAGATCATCCAATGCATTTTTCTGCAGCCAGTAAATAAAAAATTTAGCCAATCTGTCTCAGAAAGTATCATCTAATATCAATTTCCTGATAGGGTGAAGGAAATGACTTCAAAGCTGCCTTTATAACAAACAAAAATGTGAAATAATATATCTATGCAGGAGAAAAATATATGCACAACATCTAATGTGTGCAATTAAGGGAATGCATGGAGGATTTGAAAATAAATAAGGATGCTATGCAATCAAATGAATCATTAGGTAACCAACTAGCAATTCCTTAACATATCACATAAGAGTCCTTTGTCTAAATTACACAAAGAAGAAGCCGAGTCCCTCCTCTTCTCCTTCTGGACCTGTTCCAATAACAAAAGCCAAAGGCAGAAAGGACAAAGAGGAGGTGAAGAAAGAGAAGGCAACTTGTACCCAACAAAGGATACATTTACAAGTAGAAAATAATTATGTGGGTCCACTGCATGCATGGTCTCTAGATGAATCATCTACTCATCAAAATCATAAGCATTTCATAATTATAAGGAATTACTTCAATCCAATCATCTTGAAGCTGATATCATGCCAGAAAGAATGAATTTTTTTAGTTCTCTCCCAAGGCAAAGATCTCCAGTCAACTTAAAATCAATGCAATTGAAGTACCCCAAATTTAAGAAAAAAAATTATAGAAAAGGGACAAGAAGAAAAAGACTATACTGATACAATAACCATAAAGGAGTTAGCAAAAAGAAACAGAAGCCAAACACAGAAATCGAAGAGAAAACAGAAAGATGACAATGATGAGGCAAAACAAGGTTAGAAGAAAGGATAAAAAGTTACTCCTCTCTTTCTTTCTTTTTCTTTTCAGAATAAGAAAATTCCCTTTTTGGCTATGAGCAACTTTTTGGGTCTAAGCAAGAGATATTATTAAAAAAAAAAGAAAAAAGAAAAATTATTAAGTCAACACGGACATAAAGATTATTAAAAATTTTATCATTCATGACAGGATTAATTACATCCCCCTCGTATGTGGTTTTGTCTTGTTACCAATCAACCCATGTCCTTTGTGAATATTATAGTCTCTCCCCTCAACATCACAAATATTTAACAAATAGCTCCCTATCACCTAACGGCGTTATAAAGTTAGCTGACGTCAGTATGAAAATCTTATGAATATCCTAAAATGCTCTTCTATCACAAGTTTCAAATTACATTTACCCCCCTCAAATATATTTAAATTACCGAATGACCCCATAAGTTATAAATTGTCATTTTATTTATTTTTCTTCCGTTAATCTTTTATTTTTTTAATTATTTTTTCTCATTATATATATAACAGATAGCATTTGAAATTTACGCAAGATTATACACTAAATACCCCTTTTTGGCTCTCTCTTAACCCTATGCCCCTTGGAGGTCTTTCTCTATTAGCAAATTTTTTTCTATTTATTATGGTGTTGGGTCTATGAATCTGTCATGTTCTGCTCATTTGAAGGATGAATTGATAATAAGTGACCTATCTAATAACCAAAAAACCTAACTTGAATGAATGAAATCCTCCTTTTTTATTATAAAAATAAATAAATAAAATATTCTTTTTGAAAATTTGTTCAAAATTGTATGAGATTGTCTTTTTGAAAAGGAAACTAAAATAAGAAAAAGGGTTTTACTGTAATAAGTTTTTTAAAAAATATATAAGGGTTTGTTTTGTAATTGATTCAAAACTCATTTTTATTTTTGTCTTTTCACATTTTATGTCGGTTGACTTTGACGAACGTTAGGCCCAAGGAAGTGTTGATAATTTTTCAAAAAACACAGGGATTGATTGGTACTAAGATAAAACCACAGGGATGTAATTAACCCTTCATAAAATAACATATTAACAAAGCATCAAATTGATTCATGCCTCCAAGATAAAGCAAAAACACACCTTTTCTCCAAGAACATTTTTCATAAATGCTCCCTTCTCACTAGTGGGAACTGAAGTAGGCCAACCAATCTGAATCAGAAATGAGTTATAGAACAATGTCACTCTGAAAGAACAATCAATAGAGGACCAAACCATATACTAAATGTTGCATGATGTCCAGAAACCAATATTTTGCTTTGACTTTAATAAAGTTTAGTTAAAGATGCTAACCCTGTTAAAATATATAGCCAGCATCTTTCCCTCATCACCAGTACTCCTCCTTAAAAAAAAAGCAACATGATACTCTAATCAGTAGCAGTGAACTACAGGCACAAAATTAATAAATCTATTCCAAAGCATTGGAGGTTGGAAAGTTCCAACAGAGAATAAAGTAAACATTGACAACACTGGTGAGAAATTACATCACAGGGAATACATAAAGAGACATATACATGAAGGAGAATTGGACGTCTTTCTTTTCTTGTTTGACAATAGCTAAGAAAGAGAGAAAAATGAATAATAAATCTAACACACAGGTTAAGATTAAAACTTCAAAGTTCTGATCAGTTGAACAACATTGATATCAGAGATCAAACAAACACCTATAGCTAGTATCGAGCATGAACTTTAAAGCCTGGATTTTCTGATTACCTTGGACAATTTACAACCTTACACAGGTGAAATCGTATTTAGACTATTCTGTGTTTATAAAATCATCTATTTTAGTTTTGTTCAATGATACATAGACATAACACTAAAAATCCTTCACTTGAACCATCCCAAATTCTTCATAAAGTTGTTGAGGTCCTAATAAATAAGTAACCATCTGATTATATGTGTAAATGTATGTATCCATCTGATTACATGCATATATGTATATCATCCCTACAGGCAACAAGAATAGGAAATAGAAAGAACTTATTATAAAATAGATAACTAAGTACACAATGTGATTCAGATCAAACATCAAAGTCCCCTTTTCAATAATGCTTTCTGCTCATTCTTATGATTAAGGATTTAGTGCCTATCTTTCTGCTCATTCAGTAATCAAAAGCAGTGTCCATGATAAACGTTTTCCACCATATTGAAAATTCAGCTTCAACTTTTCAGAAGAGCTAATCTAACCAATTGCTAGGCCAAGTTCAATATAACTCTCACCTGATAAGATCTGAATAAACTGGTTCAGTCCAATTTGCGCAGTCCAGTCCAAGCTTTCGAAATGCTAATACAAGAACCAACAAACTTTCAATCAAAGGTCTATCTCGATCAAGAGAATGCAAATATGCAAAAGGCACAATGCCCTTAGCACCATATATGAATCCACAGTTTTGTTCAAACCTAGGTTGAATGCTTTCCGATTGCCAAAGCGGTAGATGTCCATTAGTACCCTGGATCAATGTAATTGGTTAGATGCCCACACAGAGTTAATTTAGTTAAACTTACACTAAAACCTATATTATGTAAAATATGAAGAAAACTGAAAAACAAGGTTTTAACTGATTTCAGCTACTGAACTTTCTGCGAAACTAGGAAAAGTTATGGATTTTTGTTTACCATTAGTAATCACTTCATTTCCACTCTTCAAAACCATAAAGCCCCTAACTTAGATTTTCATGTCATTTTATTCACAAAATCTAACAAATTCTGCCACTAAGTTTTTGCCGTAGCTGCCATTTCAGTACACTTGTCTCGTACATGTGAACAAACTTTGAACAAAAGTTGGATGCATAGAATGAAAAAATCCAAGCTAAATACAAATAAAATATAGAACTAAAATCTGCAAAGTCCACTAGAAAATATGCTTTATCAAAATCCTTAATCCAGGTTACTATTCAAAACAGTAATCAAAAGCGAAAAAATCATAGAAATAGAGGGCCTGTCACCTCAAAAAAAATTTGTTCCAAATTTGCCGATAATGTACTGTTTGTGGGTATATTTGGGTGTAAGTTGTGTGCGGTACCTTTTTTGCCGCATCTAGAAATTTTTTTGGTTTCAATTGTGTCAATAACGTTCTGTTCGTGGGCATTTCAGCCCAAAACACGTTTCCAAATTTGCTGTCCATACAGTATTTAAGATCAAAACACAGTTCAAATTATCAATGCATGTAACATTTCAACAGCACTTCGAAACATATATCAAAACCCATTTTGAAACTATGCATACAGGCCAGAACAGTTCTAAATATACATTCAACCACGCAAGAAGAATCAAAATCGTGCAACAGCATCTAAATGCCATCAATCCATCACTCACGTAATCTCCATAACAATTCAATTTGATTAAGTGAACATAAAATTAAGAGCTAAAAAAAAAGGCAGCAGAGGAAAAGCAATTTACCCTTCAACTTCAAGAAGAACAGCAAGTTGTTCAGTTGGGCCCTCTTCAATTTTGTTGCTTTGTGTGGCTGAGGCCTTGCTACCATAAAACTGGGACTTCTTGGTACGGAAACAGAAATTTACGGACGGGAGAGAAAATGAAGAGAAAGAAGAGTGATGGGTTCTTGGAATTTTGTAGTAGTATTGGAGAGGATTACAAATTTTTCTGTTGTCGCGATTGCAGCATTTGTTGTTGGAGGGAAGGGTGCGCAGAATCGGATATGAAGACGATTCCATGAGAGAAGTGGAGGACTACTTTCCACTGCCCGCAGAAAAACGGTTGGTTTGGGTGTGGTGGTATTTTAGGCAACTCCTTTTCTTCCGGCCGTTTTGGGTTTTTTGTTTTTAAGACCAATACTTTTTTAATCATCAATATGCTGTTCTATTCCTAAAAATGACCAATGAATCTCTTCACATTTATGCTAAAAAGCCTATTTGGTGCATTGGGATTAGAATTGAATTAAAATTAAAATTATATAAAATTAAATTTATTATATTAGAATCATAAATTATTTAAATTTTTTTATTTAACAAATCACTTGAATTATTATATTAGAATCATAAATTATTTAAATTTTTTTATTTAACAAATCACTTGAATTAAAATGAAAATTTATAATTCTAAATTTTTTGTTTGAATATTGAAAAAAATACATATAAATTAAAAATCTAAATATTTTATAAACAAGATAAAGGTTTTTTTTTTAATTTTTATTTTTATCAAAGAATAGACCAAACCTATCACTGATGAGCAAAACACAAACCATAAACAAAGAATTGACGTGTACACAATACTAACAATAAATGTTTGACACCAAAATTTCCATCCTAAACTGATAACAAGCTAAGTACCTAAACCTCCACTGATCTAATGAAATTTCACTGGCTAGTTACAGCATATCTTCATCAGTTTACCTTTGGACATTGTGCTCTGCTTAAAATAAAGAAGCTGTTCTAGAAGCAATCACAGATTGGTAGTACAAGGTGTACAAGGTTTGTAGAGCCTGATTGCCAAACAAATAACACTGAAAATGCAACCCATGCTAACTCAGGTTGAGAGAACATTAATAAGTTTGAGTGGACGTTTGGAAACAATGATATCCATGTTGAAATCTCATGATTACCACAGGGTTCTGAGTTGATCAATGTACATGACATTGAAATACCACTAGAAGATGTTGGTAAAGTCTTCCAATCCTTAGAATTTTGAAGCTGGGTGGTCCTGGAACTTGAGAGCGCTATGTATAAATATGTCATCCTGATTACATTAGCTTTTGTTACACATCCTTGACCTTGTAGCCACTTTTTTTTTTTTATCCATGTAGTAGTCTTATTATGAACAACATCACTATATGAAAAATAAACAATAAAAAAATTAGCACAAATTAACTTCATTCCAGTAGTTATAAACAACTCATGGTGCTATTGCTAGTACACATTATAAACTTTTAAACTAAAAAGCAAGATTTTGAACCACAATATGATCCTCCAAATACAAAAGGATTCTCAGAGTTTAACATCAAAACAAATCCTAATCCCACTTAACTATCTACTTGAATCACAAGAAAATACATTTAAACTATTCATGACTTGCAGAAAAGTAAAAATCATAAAATATTCCCAAAATTCTTGCTTTTCATATTCAAAGTATTAGAAAACAAATCATAAACTAATTTGACCAATAATACAAGGGAGAAAATGATTCCCCTCCATATACCATAACAAATTAGTGCATTTTCTTTTGGAGTAAAGATTGCATGAATTAGTTCTAAATTTCATCATATAGACATTGAGGTTAGTTTGTCTAATCGATGTCTCAGATTTTGCTTCTTCCTCTTCAACATTTGTGAAACTACGTTTTGGCCTATCCATTCCTTAATTTTCAGTTAGTTTTTTAGAAGGGCAAACAACCTTCGAGGCCATTAAACTTTTTAGATCGTATATTTTTGGTCACTCACCTAACAAAATTATGCGAATAGTCATTCAACCCTTAAATTTAATAACCCATGGCCATTTCATTATTTTCAACCCTTAAAACCAAATGAAAATGACCATTTTGCCCTTGAAAAATTAACTTCTGTTTAGTTTTAATGACTAAAAGTAACAGAATGACCATGAGTTGCCAAATTTATAAGTTGAATGGTTATTCGCACAATTTTGTTATATTAGTAGTCAAAAGTATACGATTTCAAAAGTTTAGTGGCATTAAGGTTGTTTGCCTTTTTAGAATGATGATGATAATGATAGAAGTTGGAATTAAGGTTCACAAAGGTTTTTTTTTTTTTTTTTGTTTTTTAAATTTTGTCCGGGACAACATCATTTACTATAAACTGCATGAAGCACAAAGGATTTTGAGAAAAGCAAAAACTAATAAATTTGGTGTTTTATTCTAATCAAATTCAGGAACTACCTTTACGATTGAATCAGAAAACATAACATTGTAAGTTTTGGAGCCCAATTCATGCAATCAGGAAGAAGCACTAATCATTACTAACAAATTACTTCCAGACAAATATAGAAGAATTCATGCAATCAGGAGGTCTGCGAACAAATCCAAAAGGGGTGAACCATAGTTTCTACTCCAAAGAGATGTGTTAGTAATACTCTTTTGACCAAATAAACAAAAAGAATATTGCAGTAATTAATATTTGAAACTTTAAAAAAAAAAAAGTGGGAAAGCCACACTTAAAGAAAATGCACACATGCAATACCATAGAAACCTCTATGGTAGCTTATATGGTTGTGATTAAATTAGTACAACATATATATATATATATATATATATATATATATATATATATATATATATATATATATATATATATATATATATATATGTTTGTGATTAAATATTACATGCTTAGCAGGGTCATATTTAATCACTCTTTGCTATTCTTAATGAGGGGCATATTTAATCCTGATTAAATGCCCACAGCAGGGGCATATTTTGTTTGAAGAATAGCATAGCAGGGGCATATGCTTGTGATTAAATGCTATATGGCATATTTAATCACAAAAGAATAGCAACATGGCATATTTGTAAAGATACGATACACATCTTCGATCAAAAAAAAAAAGATACGATACACATCAGCACATTGAAAAATGATAAACTTTTTTGTGAATGTCATACAACATATTTTCAAAGCAATAAGGAAGCATCTGATTATCAAGGAAAGTCAGAGAAACTTGGAAACTGTAGGGACCTACTCTAGCTCAAAAGTAATGCTACGAAGTTTGCACAATAAACACAGAATATTAGCAAACAAACTTTCAGAAGGCCAGAAAGCAACATTTTGAAGGTAATCATTTATTTTTAAAAAATCCCAACTCAAATTTATGGGTTCTTCTTTTATCTCTACTCATAAAAACCACAAAAAATAGCAATCATAAAGCCAAGACAGACATAGTAGGAAATTCTATTATGACAACAGCAATCATAAAAATAAAAAATAAAAAATAAAAAATAAATCAAATCTTTACTTGAAATCTTAGCCAATTGTTCAAGAGTAGCTTAGTAGAGAATCTACTAGAGCGCCTCCTTTGCAGCCCCCTCAATTTATCTTCAAATACGTATTTACACAAAAAAAAAAAATCAAAAACCATTTACCTAAGCCAAAAACAAACCAAACACATCACCCTAATTATATCAAAATATCAAAAAAATAATAATAATAAAAAAGGAACATAGAGATTTGTGACAAATAAGGACTTTGTGGCAAATAAGAACCTTCAAGAGGGGACAAAGAGGTGGCAACCAAGATGAAAAGGGAGAATAAAAAAGAAGAAATTGAAAAAAGAAGAAAAAAAACTGATAATGCTAAATCAAATTCACCCCATTCACCGCATAGAAAAAATTGAAAAAAAAATTTAGATGCTAAAAATGAAGATTAAAATAAACAATGAAGCAAATTATTACATCTATTATCAAAAAATTGTCCACGCTAATGACTTGGCATTTCCTTTCACATCACCAATTTCTCTGTCCTATATCTACTTTTTTACTATTTATTTAATATATTTAATACTTCTTATTTAAATTAATAATTATTAAAATATTATCTATTTTTCATTTATCAAATTATATATATATATATATATTAATAATACAATTTATAATTTTAATTATCATACATTAAATAATTACATAATAATTTTACATTACATTAAAATTAAAATTTAATAATACACTTAAAACATGAAATAAATACTCTAAATTAAATATAAAATACTTAAAAATTAAACATTCAACACTAAAACATAATAAACTACATATTGCTTCAATGATCATATGGCATTTCCTCCAAAACGCTGTTATATGTGCTCAATCAAGTCATTTTTCAATACATTTTGGATATTTCTGTTGTGAAATTGATCACTGTTAATCAAATAATTTCTCATGTCAATAAATCTTCCCGTCATGTATTGCAATTTAGTATTATCTCCTCCCGCTCTGTTGCTTCGCAAAGAATGCTGAAGGATCAACGTAATGTTGATAGTTAATTCGTTTATCCTCAACAATCATGTTGTGCATTATAAATATATGCATTCATGATATGGTGCAATATGTCCTTATCCCATGTGAGTGCCAGATTTTTAATTATCTGCCAATGTATTTTAGCACTCCAAACACCTGTTCAACATCTTTACGAGCGGCTTCTTGACATTGGGAAAACAGTTTATGTTTATTTGTTTGTGGTATTGGGATTGATTGGATGAATGATGCCCATTTTGAAGATATACCATCCATTTGGTAGTATCCTATGTCGTATTAATGGCCATTAACCGTATATTGAAAGGCCGGTGTCATACCATGTAATACATCATCAAACATAGGGGAACAATAAAGCACATTAAGATCATTACACGAACCTGGAGTACCGAAAAATACATGTCAAATCCATAAGTTTTATTAATGTAGCTATGCCATCACGCCTGATAATCATAATGCTTCCAATCATGCCCGGGAATCCACAAATTTCACCAATATGCAATAAACACATCAATAATGCAAAATTGAAAATGTATTGTTTGTACTCATCGATTGAATGCATTTTGTGAAACCCATTATACCAGTTGCATTAGGACGTTGTTGAAAGTAGTGAAGAGTTTCTAACTCTTCTACTATACGTAAAAAGAGATTTCTATCCATTCTGAAACGAATTCTGAACTGCCTGTCATAATAGATAAAATGTTTGGCAAAATAGTCATCCTAAAGGCGAATATGATCAACTTTCCGATTCTTATTTGATTTGAACACAAGTTTCTTTGAATACATTGTCTATTTTTGCATTGAACCAATTACTTTTGTCAAATGCATGATACCGATTTCATGATGATGACATTCTTAGCTAATTTGAGTTCCAAAAATTTTCTGATATGATGCAAAAACAATGAAAACTATATGGTTTATATACACATTTTCATATTTGGTGATAATGGAACATGATGTTGACAATACTTAAATTATTTGTACAAATTTTTTCGATAATGGAGCATGATGTAGACAATTCTTGAATAATTTGTACATATTTTTTCGATAATGGAGCATGATATTGACAATGTTTGAATTATTTGTATATACTATTTTGATAATGGAGAATGATGTTGGCAACATGTGCATTATTTAAAATACATCATAAATTTAAATTCAACATGGTATTTTTTATATCATTTAGGATGTTTAATTTGAACTCAAACTTTCCTATATTTAATAATTAACATAATAACAAATTTATTGTTTCTTTAATTCTTCTATAAAATTTAAAATTATTTTACAATTAAAATCATTTAAATAATTTAGCATTCTTTATCAATTAATTACAAAAAATTCTTTTTCATTTAGACAAACGTGATTATTTCTTTAATTTTGTAATTCATTTTGCAACAAAATTATTTTTGTTTTGTAACTATGAATAGATATAATTTTTAATAATCACATTTGAATAATTTCATACAAAATTATATTACAAAAAATTCACCAAATTTTTTGTAATTATTAAATAAGTATAAATAATTTTATATTATATTAAAATTAAAATTTAATATTACATTTAAGAATATCATATTTTTCACCAAAAATAGGAAAAATGCATATCAATTTATAGAGAAAAATATTTTCTACCCGTTGGTGATTTTTTTTTTAAAAAAAAATAGATAAAATGACCCTTGCAAACTAGCATTTGGTTTGCAATAGTTAGATGTCCTAAATTTAAAAAAGAAGACTATAAAACAACGCTATTTGGTGTCGTTTGGAATTGATGTGGAAAAAAAAACATAGTCCCATGGGCTCTGTAAGGCCACACCACATCGACGCCATGGGCCTGTCAGACCACCACACCGGATGCAAAAAAAAAAGACTAAAAAAAAAGCGGGATGTGGCAAGATGAAGAAGAGATTGAGAGTATTTTAGAACGAAGTGTCTACAATTTTACCTATTTTACTCTTTCGACCCTAAACAAATTATTACCTCAATTTCAAGACCTTTTTGTTTTTTAATTGGAAAAAAATTAAAATTGAAAATATTAAGTTCTACCCAAGAATTTTTATTATGCAATTGGGGGCACTTAGAATTGAAGTAAATTCTTAAATTTTAAACTTTTTTTTGTAGAAACAAACAATACAATTTGAATTGGGGCCTCGAATTCTAATTCTATGGCCCCAATTCGAAGGACAATTGTTAGAATTAGAATTAGCTAGATTTTTTTTATTATATTTAGTTGAGCTTTATAATTTTTTTCTTATTTCAACTCATTTATACTGTCTTTTATATAATTTTTAAAATTATGTAAATAAATTATAAAATTCAAACTAAAATATATAAAAATATATTTAATTCTAAACAAATTCTAATTTTAATAAGAAATCAAACATACCCTAAAAATCTTTTTAATTTTTCACATAAAAAACTTAGTCTTTTGCATTTTATTTCTGTTTTAGCCCTTCACGTTTACATAAAAATCATTTTCATCTCATTAGTGTTCCTTTTTAAACCTTTATAATTTGGACTAATAATCCTTATAGTTTCATCAATTACCTAAAAGATATCATGTGATTGGACCATGATCATGTAATAATGAATTTTTTTTAAGATTAATTATAATAAACTAGTCAAATATACACATATATCCATGTGATATCGAATAAGTAAATAGGCATTAAAAATAAGTTGTTATGGTTATTTATGCTTTATGGAATTGGCACTATGGGCCTATGGCTTTGGAGTAATATTTACCAAGCCATGATTTGTTTGTTTCACGTACTAGAAGCTTCTTTAAGTATATTTTGACACTGAATGATTATCTTGGAGTCAAAAGAATTTAAACACACGATATTGGAAGTAGATTAAATCATATATTTGGTCATTTATAAATTATTTTTTAATTTTTTTAATCCACAAATTTAAAAATAATCGTTTTTATTTTTAACATTTGAAAAGTGACTTATTTAATTTCTCGTATGTTATTTGCAGCAGAATCCATTAATAAGTTACACATGCATCTCATGTAGCATTTTATGTAAGAGTAAAATAGTCTAGCTAGGTCGTTGCCAAGGGTAGGTTAGAAAAAAAAATGAAGGAAATGTTTTCGGCACAATCCAATTAACCCCCCCCCCCCCCCCTCTCTCCCCCCCAAAATTTTCTTTATTTTTTTTCTAACTTACAAGTGGATTTATTTCAGTCTTGCTGCATGTTATTAAGAAAATTGCCACAAATCAAGTATAATCAAACCCAAATTGGTCTGAAATCCCTAAAAGCCCTAATTAAGTGATTATTCATCATCGCAAATTGTGTTGCATGTAATCCAAATCAAATGCTCCTATTTTCATTAATGGAGAGTGCTAATCTAGTGGAAGATTCAAACACAATCCCTTCCCTGTGGAGAACCAAACAAGTAAAACAAAGAGATGGATCATCCAATCTGTTGCTACTGTGGGAAGGTGGTAGCAACATGAACATCTTGGATACTAACAAATCTTGGCAGAAGATTTTATGGATATGAAGAATATAAGCTAAATTTCCAATGTTTCAATGTTTTGGTTATGATTTTGAGTTAATTATCAAAGTAATAATGTGGTTAATTTAGATGTAGGGAAAGTGTGGCTATGGATTCATTAGATGGTTTGACGGGAAATGCAATCAATGTGAAAGATAAACTAAAATAATTGGTGGATTATTGAGTCCCATTAGAGAGTTGGAGGCAGAAAAAGAAAAAAAAACAAGAAGATAAATGGCTAAAAATTGGATCATAGTTGGCTTTGATTTTGGTATTCTATCATTTTGCTAGAATTTTATGGTGAAAATGTTAACTATTCTGTCGGCATGGGTGTCTAGTTAAGCTGGGATCACATCGTGTGCTAAAATGTGAATTTTAATTCTGTACTTTTTTGTTTTTATTTCTATTTGAGAGAATGGGATCACTTATGGGATGATATATTAGGATCATTGGGTGGGGTGATGTAATAGGATCAATACATATAAATTTTTGTTCTGTATGTGTGTATATATCTGTGAAATGAAATTGTGATTGAATCTAGAAACCATCATGGAATGTGTATAATTGGTATATTATTAGTGTGGAATATGTTGTTGTGGTTGTTGATGGTACCATTGGGGAAAAAAGCAACACCATTGATGCTTTATTTTGGAGGAAGAAATACTATTGTTTAACATTTCTTATATTTTCTAGCAAAGTAACATGCATATGAAATCTATTACAATATAGCACTAATGCTTTTAGAATTTAGGTACACAAATTATAGCATCACTATCATTCTCCAAGCACCCAAAAAAAAATCACAAACAAATTGAGCATGTGGAAATTGTAGACAAAATCTACTTGTAAAAAACTAGGTATACAACACTGCAAATAACAAAAAACCTTGCATATATTTCAATTTATCTAGTATCATACTCTAAAATTGCACAATATTACTTCTAGTCACCAAAAGATAAGAACACAATATCAACTCCATAGGATCCAAATATCAAAAACACGTAATTCATTGAATCAAAAGTGCCATTTTAGTCAAATACAATATACAATTGCATGTTATACAACTACAACTCCTTATTAGAAGGCTAGCATAGGTTGTATATACAAAACAATTGTGGTGTGCTTATCATCAATCATACAAATCCAACATTTATCCCCATAACTTTAATGTGATCCTAATCATTCAGTCTATAGTCCCTAGTACATTGTTTTCATTCTCAGATATACTAGAAGTAGCACTTCCGCTAGTCAAAGCCTACATAACCAAGTAGTGTCAACAATATCATACTATGAGGAAAATTTTTTAGGAAAAATGTTACTAACTTAATAGAATCCAAACTCCCCCAACATATGCCGCAAGGCTCAATCTCTTTTTTTTTTTCTTGGCTTGCACTAGTTTGGTTGTAGGGTTATTAAATGTATGCGGTAGTAGTTTGATGGCAGGATTATTCAACATATACGGTAGCATCATGAAAGGCATGGAGCAGGCGTTAGGGATGAGGCTCGTGACTTAGGTTCAATGGTATTTAGTTTGCATGACTTTTTATGATTCTTCAATAGCAGCCAATTAACTATGATGTATAGGTAGGCTTTAGGAAGGCTTTTGTCCCTATTTATTAGGGCTCACTTCCCTATTTATTAGGGTTTGTTCCTCTTTCTTGGGGTATTTTGTAGGCCTCTAGTGGCTGCTTTCTCCTTCGTAGTAACGATTACCACGAAGATCAATTAGCCTTTTTGGCTATTTATATACATTTTTGCAATTTACAATATAATATCTATCGTTTTTTAGGGAAAAAAAAAGAATCCAAACTAAATTGATCACTTACAAAAACACGTAGATAGGAAAGTTTGTTACTACAGAATAAGGCTGCAACTTTGCTTGTACATTTAGCCCTATTGTGACCGTATTACCTACACAAGGTGTATTTGTACCTTTTGGACTTTCTCACTTAACATAGCCAAAAGTAAATGCCACTTCTATTAGATATGAGCATATTACATAAAATGTAAGGTATTTATAAAAATGATGAAAGGCTTAACTGGGGGATTGCTTGTGGATATAATTGTTTTTTTGGTTGGCAATTAAAGGCTATTGAGATACTTCAGAGTCATTAAATGAAACTGTATCCTGCACCACTGGCTCACCCATTGCACTTGCATCTCCATTTTGTTGGGAGGCATCATCAAACACATGACTATTACTTGGATTCTCTAAGTTATTTTGCAACCCTTCCTCAATGTTACTTCCGGTTAGGTCTACATTATTTTTAACCCTTTCCTCACCACATCTAAGAGATTTTTGAGGACATATTTGATTGTTGTGACCAAATTTTTGGCAAATTCTACACTTTTAAGTGAAATTTCTTGCTCTGGATATCCTCCTAAATTTCTGGTGGTTTATTTCTCCTCTTAGGGGACTCATCAAAAGCCTCCCTCTTATCATTTTTTGGTTTGCCGGGGAAAGACCTTAGGCTTCTTAACCTTTTCTTACATATCTTTGCCATTGATGGAAAAAATCATATTCTCTTAGGTTCTTAAGTAAGTCTGTCTTGAGTAGTACTTATGGACAATATCCTCTAACTCCTCTTTGATCCTACTCCTGGCACTCATCGCATGTGGACAAAGAATTCCAGTCAATTCTTAACTCCTATAACTATAGGTTTGGGTGTAAAGATCAATTATTAGTTGATCGCCAGACATGCACCTACTTTCAAACATAAACTCCTAGCATGAGTTGTTATACATTCACTTGATTTGCTTTTTATTTTTTCTAACTTTTTTTTTGGTTTTTTGGCCCCAAATTTACATGCATTTCTTGAACCAAATTCCTTTTTTTTCTCTCTCTCTAATCTCACAATCAAGTAAAATTGGATGCTCTCTAACAAATCGAGAATTGACTTCTCCCTTGCATCCAAAAGCACTCTATTCCACTCACAAATGTTGTTAGTCAACACATCACACTCAAGTTTTGAGCTGAAATATGCTTTACACCAATGTTTGGGAGATATGTGATCTTGTAGCTAGATAAATGCATTCTCATCCAGTTCATCAAGAGCCTCCATTTCATTAACAAACATACTCAAGAATGATGCCATAACTGCAACCCATAGCCTATCTTTAAGGGCAAGACCAATATATATATATATATATATATATATATATATATATATATATATATATAATTGTTATACATATGCCACATAGGCAACCAATGTTCAACCCCGTGTAGCAACTCCCTCATTATATTGGTCAATTTCTAGAATAAATATAAAGCCATTATTAATACATACACGCTATTGTTAATACATGTTATGTCTAAAAAAAATGAGAATGGGATATTGAAATGTACATATGTTTTGCTTGTCCATTATGAAGATCCAATCATTTGGATTGATGATTTGTAGATCAGTCTTTAACTCTCTAAGAAACCACTTCCAAGTTGTCTTATTTTCAACCTCCACATTGGCATATGCAATATCTAATCATTGCTATTAACAAGATGCCTTTGTGGGAACTCCTCAAATGGTATCATATTACTATTTTTAATCCAGATGTTGTTAACTAGTATTCTGTGATTAGGTTAATAGGTGTCTTTTTTATGGTTCATATTCTAAATTGGGTTCATCCCTCTAGTAATCGATTGAATTGATGATTTATTTTTTGCCAAAAAGCCCTTCTTGCATGCATCAAAGCACAAATATATTCTTTGAAAATTCTCATGTCCATCTTCATTTTTCGTCATTCTCATGAAAACATTGAAACTAGGATTTGCCTTAGTGAACTCATTGTAGTAATTGTATAGACGATTATATTGTTCTCATAATCTCCCTCAATCATCTCTATGGCCCTCTTAGTTATGTAAGGCCTTACTCATTAATATATTGATATTCAAATATGCATTTACTTTCTAAACTATCTCCCCAATTCTAATATGTGGCATAATCTAAATGTCTTCCTTATACTTTTGACTTAAGAACTTTGAGTCTACACATCTATGGTAAAAGTTGTTCCACACTTGTGCCTAGTAATCAAACTTAATTTGCCATCTTTCGTTATTCGGTAAGCAAGCTATTGAAACACCATCCATCTACAATTATTTCCTTCACATATAGCCTCACATAGCCTTTTATCATTTTTTTTTTTAGCTAATTAACCTCCCATGCTTGACTTCATGATTCTTGCATGTAGATTTGAACTTTTTTTTTTATCACTAAAGATCATGTGCAATTTGAATTGAGTGTCGCCATATCTGTTTGAGGGTTAAACCCAATATATTGTCCCCTCTTGTCATTTTATCTATCTTCTCTCCTGAACTTGATTGACTAAGAAATTCTTTAGAGTTACAATCATCTTCCGCCTCATTATCGGGTTCATCTACGTTGTTCTCCAAGCCATCACTTTGATTTTGAGTTCTAAATACTTTGGAAATTTTCCCCCACTCTTGTTGCCTCTTTACAAATAGTTCATCAAGATCACAATCATAATCGGAGCGGTAGTCACTATCTTGCATTGAACCTCTCATTCTCACTGGGATTATTCGTTTCTTCATTTGACTACTATTATTAACTTTCTTTGCATTGCTTCCAGTTAATTCATTACCAAGCACTCTTGCAATAGTAGGTTCTCCCTTCTCACCATTTCCATCATTTTGCAAGTGTGGCATATGCTTAGTTGGGTCTATATTTTCTATTGGACAAGCTGCATCATTTTCAGTTATGCTGTCTTACGCATTATCTAGAAAACAATGCACATCTTCTACAGTTGCCTCTTCAACACCATTGTTTGGATCACAATGATTCACTATTTGATCAGTCTCTCCCTCTTTCTTTTCTTTTTGCTGTATTGATGATTTATCATCTTCCCATAAATCTAGCTTTTCACCAACTGACTTCTACACTTTGCCATCCATCTCTACTATTTCTTTCTCTCTTGAGAAAAATGATGTGAATCTAACAAGAGTATGTTTTTTCTTCTATATAACTATCTTAATTCTCGGTGATTTTCCCACATTTTGAACGTGAGTGCAAATTAGGAAGCAATTCTTGCTCTCTACTATGAATAGCTCAACCACCTTGTATTTGGAACCTAATGTAGCCATCTCTCCCGCTATCTCTTCACACGGTATAAATACCAAACCATTGTCCATTGTTTGCCAAGGTCTCAAGAAATAGAAGGATACATCTATTCCTATGACGCCAAACCTTTTGACTAGTTGATCCAATACACACAATGACCATCGATCTATGCTATAATAGTCTACCATGTTCACTAATCCACCAACATGTTATTTGTGGGGCCAATCAATTAATACTTCCTCATAACAAATTTTAATTGAGAAGAAATCAATGTCAAGTCCCACCAAAGTAATTAAAGAAAATTCAATAATAAATTGGACAATTGAACACTACTGTATTTATATTTACAATACAGTGCAAACTAGTATGTTCTATTTAATAATAGTAACCCCTCAATCCTCTTGTCCGTCATGAATCAGTACAATATTGTTGGAGTAATAGAGTACTCATACTTTATTTTTGGCATTCTTTTTTATAAAAATTCTAGGTTCGAGCAAGTCAAACAACTGTTTAAGAAACCCTTTATTTTATCACACCTCATGACCAATAATGCTTCTGTCCACATTTGCAAAAACTATGATAAATAAGACCACTTTTTTTTTTTTTGAGCCAAATTGTTAGGCCATAATATGTGAGGTTTTGTTTTCATTTTGTATCCATTATTATGTAAGGCTAAGGACAGTACACATGATTACATATTTTATTTTTGTCTTTTGAATACGACCAATTCTTTTTCTTGAAAATTGGAATATAGTTTCTTCGCCTTTTCTTAAAATCTAGACATAATTTTGGTATAATAATCTAGAATCTATACTACACTCCATTATTTTAAGCCGTAATCACAAGTTCATAAACAATGACAATAATTAGCCCAAATTTTCTTACTAATAGAAAATTAGTGATGAAACATGGACCACAATATGAGAACTAAGAATGTAGCTTTAGTGTAATAATTAACAGACATGTGCAACGCTTATATCCTTCATTAATTTTGACCTAATTTCAACTACTCACAATAGTACAATTGAGAGATTTTCTAACAATTTATCATAATTAGGGATTTGAAATTCATTTGTCTCGTCTAGGCATGAAAATAACAACTTCAGTCCCAAATTCTATTCAACACACCTCCTGTTTTGCAATTTCATAATGTTGAGATGGTTCAAGTGGGTTGTTTTGGGGGATTGGATGAAATATTAGCTTTTGGCGATTTGCGACAAATTAGGGATTTTATACGAATTAGGATTTGATTATGCTTGATTTAAGGTAATTTTCTCAATAAAATGTCACAAAACTATTTTACCTTGCATAAAATACCACATGAGATGCACGTGCAACTTATTGATGGATTTTGTCACAAATAACAGACGAGGGATAAAAAGTTACTTTTCAAATGTACGGAACTAAAAAGGTTGTTTTTAAATTTATAGGACTAAAAAAGTTGTAAAAAATAATTTGTAAGGGACAAAATATATGATTTAATCTTAGAAGTAAGGAATCAAAGAAGTAAAAATGATATTGGAGAAATTGACCCCCATGTTCAATTTTGTTATATTCTCATATTTTTTCATAAAATTCCTCTAGGTGTCAAATGTTTAGATTTGATATTCAGTTTTTTTGACTTCTAACATTTGAGATTGAAGTTGTCCACTATCTACAATTATGAGGTCTAAAAATATAATTTCAATAAAGCAAAATATTTTGACTATTGAACACATGATGACCATATGACCAAATCGGTTAATCACCAATCAATTTTTATCAAATATCCTAAATGAGTCAAAAATTGAAAGTTCAAGAGCTGTACGTGATATTGTCGCCTGGCCTGCCAGGCTGCCAAATTCTCTCCCTCCAAACAGTAGTTGCAGGTGAACGTTGGTGCGTAACTGCGATTTTTGTTTTTTTTTCAGTAGTTGCAGGTGAGCGTTGGTGCAAAACGCGCGATTTTTTTATTTTTTTTTTTTTCTAGGTGTCTTCTACAACTTTGGTTACGTGGTCTTTCTTGTGGTTTAAACTATTTAACGACAAAGACATAAAGGCGAGAGTTAGAACGCTTATCGCTAGTTTCTTTCAAACACCTTAATTAGTAATTAATTGTAATTTGGTTGACTCTAGGTCATCTAGTGGTCAATTTTGTGTGCCGTCTTGTGCGGTCTTTTTCCCGCTTGTTGGGCTTGTTGACACTTTGTGGTTCCTTTTGACCCTTGTGGTCCTTTCGTCTCATGGATTCAGTTAAACTCCAACACCACGAAACTCATTTAACTCTTTTATAGTTATATACTTTTGCCATTGTGCAATATTAATATACTAACATTTTTATAGAAAAGAATGAAAAAAAAAAAAAAAAGCTGCATGTGATATCCACTCAAACATAAAGAACCAGAAATAGTAGGTAACTAGCCAAATGGTCCCTTAACTTTAGGGTCAATTCTCTTTTGTCTCTTAAATTGAAAATTTTCGATTTAATCCTTGAAATTGATAACTGGGATATAATTAGTCTGGTCAAAATATGCATGTCATGTAAAATTGCAAGGGGAAAGAATGGGAAAAAAAATAATTCCATATCCTTGTGAACCTCACGTTAAAAGGTGATGGGAAAAAAAATAAAGGCAAAAGGGAAATGACGCCTACAGTCAACATCCAAAAAAAAGTGAAGATATTTTGGGTATGACTTTCTAAAACATGGATTACCATTGTGAAGTAGAGCAGCGTTGTGGACTTCCTAAACAATAGCCAATCTGAGAAAGAGATTTCTTAATTGTCCAAGATATGGTAAAATTGGGGTTTGCAATTTTTCTTCATTGGTATGACTTCCAAATGTGTGAGAAAGGGAGGCAAATTTCTGAGATTGTTGAAGTCTCTAGAGGAGAAGGAAGCCAAGACAACTACTTGAAAGAAGGAAAAAATGATAAAGGCATGTTACTTGTGTCTTGGCTACTGATGTTGCGAGTGATTGTTGAGAAAGAGGATGATATTTGGAAAATGCATTGAAATGGCAATTTAGGATTATTGTTTAAATTTTGTATTTTATTAAACCTAATTTTGTATAGGAATATATTACTTATATGTCTTAAAGTGGATTGTAGTATGTAAGTTTTTTAATTTATGTAACTATAATAGCTTGTAGTTGGACATAAATGGTAGTACATAATATAGTTGCATTTTTAAGGTAAATTTTTTTTTGCAAACCTATATAAAGTGTGCTAAAATTGAACAATCTGCATTTCTATAGACAAAGGAATAACTAATTAACATAGAGCAAAGTAATACTTCATTATCTGTGAAAGAATCAGTCAACACCTGCATCCATGTCAAAAAGACCCAATCATGCAAATGCAAAGTAGTCTTGCTGCATAATATCCAAAGGCCTATGAAGATCAGCTATATTGAATACACATTTTTTGTGCAGGTCTTTTTCCAAAAGGCCTACAAAAATATCATTATACCAAAAGTTAAGTGTTCAATTAATTTATTATGCAGTTACATTATCATCAAAAAGTCCCGTAGTTTGAGTTTTTCATATTCTTTTGCTACTAGCAAATGGCAAACTTTTCCCCGTTTTCTTACATTTCCTTCACAACAACCTTAATGATAGGAGGAGGGGTTAGAATTACTACATTTCCCTCAATTTGAACATGTTTCCCAGTCCCATGTGCATGGAACTTCATGATTTGGAGGGATTCTAAACTTGCTGCTGTTGTTAGCCTGAAGACTCATGGGATCTAGAAAAAAAATAGGTCTTTACCTTAGTTCTCTTTGTGTTTGTTAATTTTATTTTCTGTAGCCGTGGTTATTAGGGACTAATTCAATAGTTCAGTTTTTTAATTTGCAATGTTATTTGGAATTATTGCATCATTTGCCTAGTTTTAACCAAAAATGAAAACAACAAAAGAATATTAGTTAAATTTTATACGTTCAAAAGTAACTTCCATGGGAAGTTGATGTTTCCTGTTTGGGATGGACTGCATAATGCAGTTTATTGTAAGACTAGTTAGTTTAGTTGTAAATCTTAATTCTTTATATACAAATCTATTTTTTTTAGTTTAAAAAAAAAGGTTAAGTGTATAAATAAAAGATTATATAATTAATGATCTGCTCAAGGAATGGAGAGTGCACAGTTAAATTTTTAATAGATTTTCAAATTTTTAAGAATTTCCTTTTTGTGTTTCTACAAATATATAATTACTATTATTTTAAATATTTTTAATTTATCTTTGAACTATAATTATTTTTTAAAATAATATAATAACATAATTTTTATACTAATGGTGTTATTTGAAATATTAATAAGTCATTTTTTGAAAAAAAATTTGTTCGTAGCAATTAATATGTAGTAAAATCAACACTACATAAGAAGATGACTTCTATTGTAACCATTAAATTTAATGCAATAGACTCTAAAATCCTAATAAGTAGATATATTATTAATTATTATATTTGCATGAACTTAAATGATTTTGATAATTCATTTTTAGTTACTTTTACAATAATCAATAAAAATATATACCATTAATAATTCAAAAAAATATCTTGTTAGATTTTTAACAATTAGTGATAAATAGAAACAAGTTAACTAAATTTTAATATTACATTGTATAGCGTTTTAAGTTTACATTAATACGTAAAATATTTGAAAATAAAAAAATTAAATTGATATGAATACTTATAAGAGAAGTATACAAGTATATGTGTATCATAAAATTTACATATTGCTTTAAAATTGAGCAATCGGTTGCATTTGTAATTCAATGTTAAATAATAAAAAAAAATATCCTTTCACTTAAAATAATAAAAAAGAATAAATTTTATAAAAAATAACTTCAAACAAGATTTAAAATAAATAGTCTAAAAATTAATAAAATTAAGCTATACTATAAAGAAATTTACAAAAATCAACAACAAGTTTAAATTATTACATATAAACTAAAATAAATTAACATTTATTCCAGGGCAATATAGGAAAAAAATATAACTTGTAATTTACAAAAAAAAATCTACCAACAAAACGTTAACAGCCACTCTCCTTTTTATAAATAGATACCTTATAACTTTTCATAAGTTATACTTTTTTTAAAAAAATAATAAAAAATAATGTGTTTTAAGTGGGAGGAAGTATATATTAAGTTACAGAATCCTACAAATGTGCTAAAACGCTTAGTGGTGGTGGTTTAACTCTTTTTAACACCTTAAACTAATTCAGTTGGATTCTCTTTCCCTTCATAAATAATTTCATTAGTTACAGATTTTAAATAACTTAACAATGGAAGCTTTTATGGGAACAAGTGAACAAGAATTAATTTATAACATTGTGCACTATTTACTACTATTTAAAACTTATTGTGTTAAGTGTGTTTAACAATGGAAGCATAAGGAGTTAATTAAACTTATAACTGAAGAAGTGAAACCCAAGTTGCATTAACTAGCCTGGTATTTCATCTGCCTTTGTTAGATTGTAACCGTGACGGTAGTAGTAACACGTATTTACTACTATTTCAGTCCCATTAAATGCCTATATACTTTTAAGCCTTTGCAAGATTTGTATAAATGGCCCTAAAATTTGTGAAGGAAAAAAAAGGAAAACTTATCCAGAACATAAACACCAAAATGGCCTCTTTGTTTAACACTTCTTCCATGCTAGTTTTGTCCTTGATATTCTTGACCTCTTTTGTGCCTTCATCCATGGCCAAAAACTTCAGAAACATAATATGTAGAAGAACATCAAACCCTAGTGTGTGTTTGAACTTGGATCATGTGAGAAGTGCTCCAAATACAAAAGGGCTTGCTATAGCCTCAATTGAAGTGGCATTAAACAAGGGAACATCCATCCATTCCCAGCTCAATGCCAATTACAGGGCAGAAGGAGATGAACGCCTGAAAGATATATATTTCATTTGTTCAAAGAATTACAATGATGCAATTCGTGATCTAACAATTTCCCAGAGAAACTTCGACACTAAACGTTTCAGGGTTGTTCCTTATGAACTGAATGATGCCTTGGAAGAAATTAAAGCCTGTAAAACGGTCTTTAATGGTGCAACCAGCGATCCCTGGAATATTAGGGAAGCAAATGAGGAGTTTTATTTGCTTACTCAGATTGCTGAGATAAGTGCTGAATTACTTGCTAAAAACTAAATGTTACAAAATTATTTTATTTTAGATTGTTATGTCCTGAAAGAATTGATCAAGGATTGTTAGTTTTTGCTTTTTCAATGAGAGTTCTCTTCTAGATTTTTTAGATTTTTTTTTCATTTTAAATTTCTTTAAAAGATTGTAATGGGTGCCCATGATGTCACTCCCCATAGCCATTTGGTTTTGCGAAGAATCATAATGTCATATTTCCTTATTTCAATATTTAGTTTCATTTTTATTGTTCAATCATTATTGTTTGTTAGATTTTTTATGTAGTAATATGCTAACATGTAAACACATACAGACACATTCTATGTATAAGGGTGATGGAACTAGGAGCAATACATATATAAATACATATTTTCTCATTTATATATATATATATATATATTCAGAAAATATATAGTCAATAATATAAATTTTCGTAGTTATATTGGAAACTATAAAACTCAAATTTCTATAGTTACATTTTAATTTTTAAAAGTAGAGATGGGCACTTACACATCCTCAACAAAAGATGGGTCTGCCCTTGGATGGATGCCGTGAATAAAAAATTTTCTTAAGCAATTGAGAACTAAAAAGGAATATGATATTTGAAATATATAGCATCACAACAAATAAATGCAGGCAATGAGTTTGACTTCGGATTTTAGTTATAAATCTGAGTATAGATGTATTCAATAAAAATAAATGTTATACTTGGTATGTAATTATTAAATGTGTTATTTAAGAATTTGGAAAAACTTTAAGATGAGAAAAAGTCTTCAAATTTGGGAAAATAAGGGCCTATTTTGGTCATTGGAAGTAACAAAAAGCGAAGGAAAGTGCTAATAAAAAATTGAATTTCTAAATATTGATATTCTTTTATTATTTATAACTAGTAACTAGTAAGGGTCGTTTTTACATTACTGTTAATGTATGTTGTTCCAACACTTTCTCTAGTGAGACGCCATGCACTTGGAAAAGTTAACTGAAAAACTTCATTAAGATCAACGAAAAGCTTCGTTAATTAAGCCATCAAATTTCTCCATCTATTTATAATATCCTCCTTATTTAACATAAATATACGTACCCATTACAGAATAGAATCTTTTTCATATTTTTAGGGGATTAATTGCTACAATTCAAAATTTGGGTATTATTTTGCTATCAAACTAAAGTTGAAGGTGGCGTTTTGAAATTAGATGTAATATTTATACTTTATAGTATTATTCAAAATATCAAAAAAGAGAGAAATAAAATAATATTGTCTCTTAGTCTAGGAAAAAGAGTCTACAATTGAAAATTACTGATTGTAAGGGTTAACACACTAAATGGTTCCTTAAGTATATAATTTCTCACTTGTGCCCTTATTTTTTTAATTATAGATCATACACAGTCATTACTTGTAAAGGATATTACAGAAATTTCATCAAAATTAAAGTTTATTTTAGGATAAAAATAAGGAGAAAAGTGAATTTTTTGGAATGAAAAGAATAGTACAATTCAAAATTTATGGGAAAATAGGATAAGAAAGGAGGTGGAAACTTTTTTTTTTGGGGGGAAATGAAAAGAATAATATAATTCCAAATTTATAAGGGAAAAACACACTAAATAGTTTCTTAACTATATAATTTTATACTTGTATTCTTACCTTTTAATTATGGGCCACACATAGTCATTAATTATAAAGGATATTATAAAAATTTTATTCAAACCTAAATTTTGATTTTAGGATAAGAAAGAAGGTGAAAAGTGATTTTTTTTTCTCTAGAGAATAGAATAATACAATTCCGAATTTATGGGAAAAAGTAGAATAAGAAAGAAGTTGAAATATATATATATATCTAGGAATGAAAAGAATAGTATAATTCTAAATTTATAGGAAAAAATAGAATAGTATAACATGACTAATGATCAACTGAAGCACAATATAAAAAAAAAGAAAAAAAAAAGTCCACTTTTGATATACAATTATTATATTACCCTTACTAATAATGACAATGCATAACTCAAAGTAAAAAATAAGAATAAAAATATAAAAAAATATATTTTGTTGTACATTTACCTTGTAACTTAAAAAAAATAAAATTGCACCAAATTAAAAATTGATTCTTTTGTTAAGACAGAGAAAGTATAACTTTTTTCATTTATTAAATATAACATATTTAATGAATTATTAAATTTATAATTTTATATATTTTTTGAAATTTTTAATTTTTAATTGTGGATCATATATAATTCCTATTAGTAAGAATATTATAAAAATTTTATTTTAAAAATGAATCTTCTTTTTCAAACAAAGAAAAATTTTAAATGTGATTTTTTTTTCTTTGTTTGGGATGGAATGAGTATTTTAGCTTATAAATTATAAAGTTTGTTTACTTACAATTTTTGGAATCTTAAGATTTATTTGGCTAACTCTATTAAAAAATGTCTATAGTTTGATAGTGATGGATGGAAGCTAGGAGTGATGTAGAAGATTTAGGCAAATTCTATCTATAAGAGTCCTGCGGGGTTATTTACTGTCCTTTTACATTATTTCTAGCACAGTAAATTATAGACCGTCTTCATCACAAAAATAAAGGAAGAGAAAATGAAAAAGCTTAGAAGCGTATAAAATTTGATGGCCAGTTAAAGTTCACAGCCAGATTACAAGCAGCAAATTACTCCATTGGTGAGTATTGCTCAATTTAAAGTCGACATGGGACGGAAAGAACAACACCTCCAATCCCAAAAGGTTCCCTTGTTTTATTGTAAAGGTAATTTAGTACCAGCAAATCGATATCTTTGATTCTTTATAACCATCATTGGATCAATTTTAAGTTATTTTACTTTTGCTTGAAACATTCAAATTTGTAAAGGGAGAGTTAATCATATTCTTATGTCTTTATTTGTTTTTGGAATATCCAAGTATGAATTTAACTTCTTTTTTTTTTTTGAATTAAAGTAAAAACATATTTTACTATAACACATATAATCGGAAAATATAATCAAGAATCAAAATTTCTCCCCCAAATCAACGTGTAGACATGAAGTTTAAACATATACTGCATCCTTCCTTGCTTTTGATATAAAGAGTAAATTATTTGAGTTTCTATCTTTTTATATAGCATTCATGATTTGATGTGCGTTGTGTTTTCTTCCTTCTTTATTTTATTTTATTTTAATTTTTTACATTGGAGTGAAATATTTAGCCTTTTTTTTTATATAATTGTGATAGATAAAAATAATGAATGATAATACCTACAGTGAGAATTTTTAATGAAATCTCTTGATAACTCACTTGACATTTATGTGATAGGAACTACTAAATAATATAAAGGAATCAAATATTAACACTAACTTTGTAGCTTTTTTTTTAATTATCTCTACAAGTAGGAACATGATTAGTAAAGAACCATATCCATGGTTGTTAAACTCTCGATTTTACTCGTGTGTTTTTACGATTTTATGAGTCAAAACTAAGTGTCTGAGTCAAACGTAAGTAAAATCTTAAATAGGGTGAAATCTTACAATTTCAAGGATAGAAAAGTTCGAAGTTTTGAAGAAATGTTTGATGATCTAGCATCCGATGATGAGTGGATAACTGAAAACCTTAATGATGATGATCCAATTGAAATTAATCATTTGCATGTTCTTAATAGTGTAGGTGCTCCTAGTGAAGACAATTTGGATTTAGATGTTAGTGGCAGTGGTGCAACACTTAATGAACCTATAGATCTTTTTAGGTGTGATTGATAATATTCTCTAAATGAAATTTGTGTACTTTTATAAATTTAAACAGGTCTATAATTTATAAATTTAAGATATATTATATAATATATATATATATATATATGTATATATATAATATATTTATTAAATTATTTTTCATAATTGGTAGAATCTTACGATTTTACAATTCGATTTTTTAGACCCTCCACCAATTTTACGTAAAAACTCGATTTTAACAACCTTGACCATATCATTGTAACTTTAATTATGCTAAATAATATGTGTACATTCCTTGCACCAAATATCATACAGATTACAAAGGAAATAACCACGCGCCAAATACAAAGGAGCGTGAGGAAGGATATTAGAAACAAGTAACTTTGCAATTTATTCCCCCCGCCTCCCAAAAGGGCAAAAAAAAAAAAAGGAAAAATTTATTATTCCCTTCCTCAAAACACTTTTCCTCAAAAAGAAAAATAAAAATAAAAATAAAATTTGTCTTTAAAAAAACACTTTTGAATGAAATTTCCATAAGTCCTTAGAAATAATGATACAAAAAATAAAAATCATATATATAAATAATTCATTAAGTTTGTTGTATTCTTATACATAACAAGATTTATATTCATTCAAAAAAATGAATGGATGGGGTATTTTAGTTTTAGTTACTCTGATTTTTTTTTCTTCTAAAATAAACAATTCTATTGATCAAAATCATCACACATCACAATATACAAGAATGATGACTAACCCATTAAATCTAAAACACAAACTTTACTATTGACGGTAACAATGAACAACTCTAATACGCACTCTCTTAACCCAATTCAGAAAAGTTGAGTAAAAAGGGGCGAAGATCTTTAACAAGTAACTCAACATCGGAGAAAATTTTAGAGATAACCTACAAAAAAAATCCCTACATATGTGGGAAAGAATTTTTTAGTTCCTTAGGGAAAAAAAAATGACCCAATTAGTCTCTCACTTTTATACGTGTCATTTATTTTAATCCTTCCGTCGACTTTTTTCAAATTTTCCATTAAATTTGCCTACATGTACTATATGTTGAGGGCTTTTTTGGAAAAAACATAAACTTCTTCTTCTTCGTGGGAGAATTTTGACTAATATTAGTATTATTTACATTTAAAAGGAAAATTTTGACAAAAATAATATGATTCCTAATCTTAACATGTTGAGGGCTTTTTTGGAAAAACATAAACTTCTTCTTCTTCGTGGGAGAATTTTGAATAATATTAGTATTATTTACATTTAAAAGGAAAATTTTGATAAAAATAATATGATTCCTAATCTTAAGAAAGGAAAAATTTGCCTACATGTACTATATGTTGAAGGCTTTTTTGGAAAAAACATAAACTTCTTCTTCTTCGTGGGAGAATTTTGACTAATATTAGTATTATTTACATTTAAAAGGAAAATTTTGATAAAAATAATATGATTCCTAATCTTAACATGTTGAGGGCTTTTTTGGAAAAACATAAACTTCTTCTTCTTTGTGGGAGAATTTTGAATAATATTAGTATTATTTACATTTAAAAGGAAAATTTTGATAAAAATAATATGATTCCTAATCTTAAGAAAGGAAAAATAGTATTTAAAGATGGAAAATTTTAAATAGTATTAGTATTATCTGAAAAAAATTTTAAAAAAAGAAAATTAGAACAACAATTATAATATTTACAAGTGGTATCAGAGCCAGGTTATAAGTATTTATATAACATGGTTCAATACCACTTGAAAACACTATAATCATTACCCTAGCCATTTTGGAAGCATAAATTTTCCCTATTTATAGTGTAAATAAACTTCTTAAAAAGATGATGTGGGACAAAAGTTTATGCTACAAATTTTGGTAGCAATAGCGTGACACTATCTGTTTAGGATTTGAACTAAACACCACCAATCCCAAAAGGATTTGGAAGGCAGAGGAACTGAATCAACTGATCATGCGCCAATGTAAGCAAATTTGGGTGACGAGACACAGGCACTTTTGTTAATTGAACCTTGATTTCTTTCGTAGATTTAGGAGTGCTGATTGAGTGCTAAAACTCCCGAAATTCCACGCAATTAATCCGGGGAGCTTGAATATTTGCTATTGAATTTTCCATTTATTATTTTTATATATAAAATAATTTCTACTTCTAAAATATTTTTTATACATAGAATAATAACAATTGGATTTTCAAATAATATAAATCATTATTATATTTAAAAATTTATATATCTGAATATTAGATATGTTCTCAAAATAATAAAAGTGAAGATCGCCCAATTAAACAATGGGGATAACTTGAATCCCCAACTAAAACTCTTAAATAACAACTCAATAATTAAGAAGATAAGCGTGCAGACACAACTAAAAAATTTACTTAGAAATAGCCATCCTAGAACAAAAAAAAGGTCCTACCAGGTAGTGCCTAACTGTGGCAATAAGAAGGGCTAAACCTTTTAAATGTCAAATTTGGTTCAAATTTATTTTCCAGCCATTCAATATTAATTGCACCTTAGTAAGATGAATCTCAACACGTTTTCTCACTTATTTTGTGTTTATGTCTCTCTTTTCTATATGTAGTTTTATCTAAAACACATCATTACAGTATAAGTGCGGTAGAAAAATATGATACCAAAAAAAAAACAAAAGCCAAAATTTGCAACTTGGTTTAATTGTTCTTTAAAGTTAAAAACAACCTTCTTCCAGCATTAGTGCGTTTTCCTTTTTTTTTTTTTTTGGTTTCCGTCCAGCAATGTTAAAGTTCCTTTGGGGAATGTGCATTCTATGGAGTACTCATAGATTAAACAACTTTGCTTATATATAGTTAGGAAAATTTAAAATGTATATACTTAATATTATTTTTATAAGAATTAAAATTACTTATTTTGGCTTTTGTTATCTTATATTGTTGGATGAATTTTGAAAGATATAAAAGATCTCTCTCTAAGTGGTATATGTAATTTTTATCGAACAATATTTTGCATATTTGCAAAATTTTGCATTGAGTGTAATATAACTTATAATTGAAAAAAATTTCATCCAAAAGTGATTTTGTTTAACAGAAGAAAGTAAGTAATATTAATGAGACGGAGGGGAGGAGAAAATTGCACAATTATATTGGGAACTACTTTTCTCTTGAGGACAGTTTCAGGCAAAAGTTCGCTAATTTGAGTAGAACCAATTTTGACCATTTTAATTAAGAAGAAGGAATATGTATACTCAAATTTTCTTTTCAACTCCCTTTAAGTCTCAAGGTGAATTTTTCAAATAAATAATTAGCCACACCTTTTTTGGGTTATGTTATGTTATTAGGAATTAGGATTCAGGGTTATCTCGGAACTTTTATATCGTTTTATTGTGTTTATAGTTAAACATTCTATTATTGGCGAAATACTGGTTCCGTATTAGTAATATTTAATAATCTCATTTTCTACAACAAGTTTAAATTTTGCAAAATCCCCTATTCCATTCATCTTGTCTCACTGTCTCATTGGAAAGTTTTCAGATCAGATACAACATATTAAGATTGAAGATTAAATCTCAAAAAAATTCCAAGTTCATAAAATATTAAATATATTTATATTTATATATAATCGCCCAAAGGAAGATTTAATTGCGTTAAAAAATTTAAGTCAAAATTCCAAATAAAAGAAGCCTCCTCGACATTAGAAAGAAAAATGTTGTGCTAAATGGATACAACCAAATCAAAATAGATCCTGTTTTAATTGGGTATGGAGCAATTAAAGAATTTAAGTGAAAATCTCAAATAAAAGTAGATTAGTTTTTAGTAGATCAATTTTTTTTTTTCTTCCTTCCCGCGAACGAAGGAATGCGTGTTAAAGTTTGGACATAAAATCCAATCCCACTTGTTTTGTGCCTATGACTCGTTCATAAAATTATAAAACTGCACTCGTCTTGGGTCTATTTGACTCATTAATAAAATTATAAAATAACACTGTTATAAAATTACTATATATTAATAACTTGTAGTGTTATATTATTGCATTATTGACTAAAATAATAAATAACAAGACTACTAAAATAAAACGTGACGTAGAAAACAAAATAAAAAGAAGAGAGATAGATTTTTATTATTTTTCATCATTTTTCTTTCACCTAAGTTTCTATTTTTAGGTTTAATAATATGGTGAAATAGATATATGTAAAAAGATCATCGACGTTTATTTCATTTCGATTCATCTCTTTTCAAACATAATATAATTTATTAAGATTTCATGATTATTAACATTTTCAAGCATCTGAATTTCTTCTAAAAATTGTTTGCTAATAATGTCTGGAGACTTTTCAACTTTTTTAATTTTCTCGATTTGATCATCTTAATTATTTGGTCATTTTTTTTATGAAAAAAATTATCTTTAAATCGATTATTCTACCACATTTTAGGCGTGCTCTAAACTCATAAGCAGTAATCAATTGTCTTTCAAACACATCAATTCTAATAGGAGCATCTACCGTTGGGATATGTGATTTAGTAACTCTCTTTATATTAATAAAAGTATATGACAATTGATTTGCTAAATTTTGCAAATAAATCATCTTTTGAACTTCTAGTTTACATTTCTTTTTACAATAATCAAAATGAAACAATAATAATTCATTCCAACTCATTTTTTAATTAGGTATTAATATTCTCCCCCCAATATTTGGCCAACTAATTTATCAAAATGACAATCAGCAAAATAAGTCATAAATAAATTTCAAGTTGTTGGCTCAAAATATTTAATTATAAGTGAAGATTGATATCCAATATATATACCTAAACTCTTTGAAGTCCCATCTTAGTGGGTTGTGAATGAAAAAATAGAAACATAAATAGCACTTTCAGTATAGTGGAATTTTTTTTTTTTTGGACAAAAAAATTCAATTGCTAGAAAGATATGACCAATTTATCACATCTTGACTGGTTCTTTAGCTTTAGATCGAGATAATGTGAAGTGATGAGTTGGTTATTAGTTCTAGAGTTATTAAGTTCCTATTATTATGGGGCTGGTTTGTTGAATTCTAACCCTAAAATCCAACGAGTCACACACTAAGCATAGTAATTTTATCAAATGGTCAATCGAATTTTTATTCAACCTTATAGAATTAAAATTAGAATTGCTAGTTTTGAGATAAAGAATGAATGGGTTTAGCTTTCTAGATAGAAGTAAAAGAAAACGAAAAGTTTATTATCTCTCGTCTATAAATATCCAAATTTTGATGCCCAATATACCATAGATAGTTCAAACTGTTTAGGGAAGTATGTAGCTCTTGATTAAACACTAATTGTTAGAGAGAAAATTTATTATAATTTGCTGGCCTTATACAAATTAGTGCTACTGTATGCAAAATAGCATGCCCACCAAATGACGTTAGAAAATTTGCTCTCATAAGTAATAGTCAAACAATTAATCACAAGTATTTTATAAATGATCTTGTCAGACCGTTTTGTGTATAAACATAAATTATAGGATGTTCAATATTTATCCCAATAAATATACAATAACCGTTAACTTGTAAAGCAAAATTAGTAGCATTACCAAGACGAATCATCTTAATAGGATAATTAGAAAATTGAGTGCGTAAGTGAATCAGGTCTCCTAACAATCTCACAAATGTCTGGTTGCGAATTGATAATAAGCATACACCTGACCATCTCATTGATGCATTAATGAAAACCATAAAATATTGAAAGAATCTATAAAGTGGGTGAATAGACCGACAAATATATTTATGTATGTGCTTCAAAAATGTAAGAGATTCAATTTTAATTTATAAAGGCAACAACCTAATAATTATATTGCCATGAGAACAAGCAACATGTGACATTTCATTATTTCAAAACAATTTTTTGACCTGTTAAAGAATGTTCACATGAATTTTCAAGAATTTTCCATATCATTACAAAATTAGGATGGCCTAACAAGTTATACTAAATAATAAATTTATCATGATTCAGAAACTTTTAGTTACAAAAATATATTATTCAATTGCACTAGCATGTATATAATACAATCCAAAGGAATAAGAAAGTAACTTTTCCATCACAATTTTTTTTTCATAAACAATAATTGTAATGTACAAGTATTTATTATTACCTTTACTTTTAGTCTCGATATGATAACCATTTTGACAAATATCTCTAAAATTCAACAAGTACTTTTAAGACTTCGAAGAAAACAATGCACCGTCAATATAAAGTTTTGTTCCTCCGAACAAATTATTTGCTCTTCTGGAGCTTTCAAGTAATTTTGTATTTTAGATTTAATTTACTATTAGATAAGAAAAAAATTCATTATTTAAATATAGAATGTATTATTGTACTGTCTATTAAATATAATTCTTTGTCATTGTTTATTGAAATGTCCATTTTCTCACAAAAATAAAAGTTACAAATGAGTTGTTTTTCCTTTTTTTAAAATACAATATTTATAAAACATAAGATATATTGTAAATAAACATTATCAATATTTTATTTAGA
Source organism: Gynochthodes officinalis (assembly GCA_020080225.1). Lineage (NCBI taxonomy): Eukaryota > Viridiplantae > Streptophyta > Magnoliopsida > Gentianales > Rubiaceae > Gynochthodes > Gynochthodes officinalis. The sequence goes on from CM034617.1 coordinate 13,265,577, forward strand.
AACATCAAATTAAATTCAACATTAAAATAATTAATGAAAAGGATGTATTTTTGGACATTTTCATCACTAAAAAAATAATCAGTATTATTTTCAAAATGATTGACAAAGAAATCAACAAGATTCAAAGAAGTAAAATCTGTGAAAACATTGTCAATAAAATCATGGTCAAAATTAACGTGATTACTAATGAAATTTGTCACTATCTTTTTCTCTTTATTCATTAATGATTTATGATTGAGATCAACAAAATATTTTGGCATACGACAAATATGACACCAATGGCTTTTCATGCTGCGATACTTGTTATCTATACTCTTTTTGTTTTAGTTTTCATCTTTCTCATCACTACTTTCCCACCTTTGCTAATAAGTTATATTTTCTATATGACTACCACAGCCACGGCTCTAGATTCCACCACATCTAGTGCCACGCCTACAACCACAACTTCAATTTTATCTATTATTGAATTACATAGTTATCATATTTGTTTCAAGAAATAGGGAGCAACATCAATCGAACGAACCTCATGATTTTTCAACAAAAGCATATTATTTTGTTCAACAACAATAAGACAAGAAATCAATTTAAAATATTTTTTAAAACCCTTTTCGCGATATTGCAGCTATACGAGCACATTAGACATGCAAAAAATAAATAATGTTTTTGTTTTTTCCAACAACTCCCATCAGTTACTTTTTCTGTAGATAGTTTTAACTAATAACTGATTTGAAATATTATTAAATTATACTCACAATTTTAAAATATTGCAATGCAAAAGCATCTAATCATAATGAGTTTTTAAAAGAATAACCATCTTTTGGTATTCGTATCTCTCTTTCAATGAAATCTACAAGATAATGTGACTTTTTACTCTTAGTTACTTGGTTTTTAGCCTTTCATCAAAGTGGTGATGGAAAAAAAATCATTACTTTTATCATTTTTTTGATTTGTGACTTTATTTCCTTTTTTGATAGTTTCTCTAAGACCATTTGCATTTATATGAATTTCAGCATCTAACACTCGTGATAAGTAGTTCTTTCTAGTGATATCAAAAGCAACAAACTCAAAATTTGCAAGTTTAGCCATAATGACAATTAAAATCAAGAAAACAAATCCGAACTTACCAAACTTATTTAAAAGAAGTGTTGAAAGTTGGCTAGAGAATTGTGTTGATAACATCTTATACAATTAATACTAATAACTACTGGTTTATGTTATAATACTAATAATTAAAAGAACAAGGAGAAAATAAACTATTAAAATAAAAATCAATTTAAAATAGCAAACAAAATAAAGAGTAAGATATTTTTATTCTGTTTTGTCACAATCTTCTTTTCACCTAAGTTTCTATTTATAGGTTTAAAGTTCATCCTTTCACTTTTGTCATCGTCTTTATTTCACCTAAGCTTCTATTTATATGTTTAAAGTTCATCTTTCTCATGATTTGTATCCAAGCTCAATTAAAAATGAAAAAGTGGATTATGAAATTGTGAAACATAATTTTTGGATTGGATTGAATCCGATTATAATATTGATTCTTACCTAAGTACAAGTAAAGTATCCATGAATGTAGATAGTAAGTTTCAAATCATAACTAAGGATGCGCTTCGTTCAAGGCTATAGGAGAAATGAATGATAAAGGAAAGATATTTAGTGCTTGCTAAGCATGTTTCAATCGTTGAACATTATTTGCAAATCCCACTTTATAGGTATCTATTAGAACCCTAAATCGTTGTTGATCAACTAACGTTAGGTTCCCAATCAATTTTCTGGTTGGGTGAATTTGGTTATTCATGAGCCAAAACTGTTATAAATGTTAAATGTCAGTTGAACTTCTTTCAAATGTCGGTTGATGTGCTAAAGGAAGTCAGAAGGCCTTCGAGTAACGTTGGAAGAGCCGAGAGTTGTTGACCCTCATTTATACTTTCAAGAAAAATCCCCCTACAACTATCATTATTGACTTTTCCTCCATGATTTATATAGAGGGCTGATGTGTCAGTGCTTTGTGAGTTTTCAAAAAATGTGGGATTTAGCCCTCCACTAGCTGGAAAGCATTTGTTGGCATTAAATTGAATTTGCTTTGAGCTTGAACAAGTATTTGTGAGCATTGGCTAAGATTTGGGACATTGGTCTAATGAATGTGCACGAGACATCAATTCCAGGTGGCTTATGGGACTTTGCATTATAAGTGTGCAATAGGTACGCATGCTTGCTAAATTGTGAGTTGGACATGGCACATAGCCGAAGAATTTCAGCTGAGCTAGCTAGTAATGATGGTTAGACTTCTAAACTTGTGAGAATGTTAGCATAATTTTAACTGAGCTAGCTAGTATTGATAATTAATTTATTTTTATTATAAATTAATATTAATTAGTTTATAATAATTATTATTTTATAATTAAGTAATATTATTCAATTTAATTTATAATTCATATTAATTAATTTATAATAATAAATTAAGATTAATTTAATCAATAATGATTTTAATTAAAAATTAATTAATTTGATATTATAATTGATAATTAATTAATATTATTTATTACAATTATTTGTAATTATTATTAATTGATAATTAATTAATTTGTTTATAATTAATTTTTTTTATTATTATCATTAAAATATCATAATTAATTTATAATACATCTGGAATTTAAAATAGAATAAAAAGTTAACTAAATTTTCATTTTTAAAAATTCAAAAAACCAACCACCATCATTAATAAGTCATCACTAACCAAACAATATAATTGTAATGAAAAAATCAATTATCATCCCCCACAATTATCATTGTCATTATCTTTTCATCCCTCTCAATGAACCAAGCACATCTTAAATCTTCCTTTTTTTTTATGTAGAAAAATTAAAGCAAAATAACTATTAAACAATGACTTTAGCTTATAGAAACATCAACATAAACGTAATATTTTTTCACCTAAACCTTTTACTCCTTCCCGTTCCAAAAAAAAAAATTCACTTTTAAACTAAAATTTTAAAATATTCTTATTAAAAAGTAAAAATAAAAAGTATAAACTTATATATTTAGTAGTGTATTAAATAAATTATATTTAATAATTAATAAAAAAATTATATTTTAATTAAAGTAAATTCTTTTTTTGAAACAGAAAGAGTAATAAATAACTATTTAGTTTGCTAGAGACATTATTGGTTCTTACATAAAGTAACATGGAATATCATAAATGAACACAGAACATAAACTGAACATTTACAAAAAGGCTCATTACACACTACGTAATTTTAATAATGCGACATCAAAGGCAGACCATAAATGGAGTAGGAGTCTGACGTAACGAGACATCAAAGGTAGAGTAAGTGGTCATAAAACTATGATTTGTTTTACTGTAACGCATAAAATAACTGGCGCAATCACATTCATAACAAACATTAGAATAACAAGCGTCCTAAGTTACTAATTTGATTCTTCGGTTTCGGCCCCACGGGTTAATAATGTGAGGACCCGTTCATTAGTTCCATCCCCAAATATAAATTCTAGAGTCTGCTTTGTACAAAATTTAAAGCCAAAAAAAGAAAATTTTCAATACCAAACTAACGGCACTATAACACTTAAAAGACTCAAAATCCGAAAAAGGAAATCAAACACCTTTTTTTTCCAAATTTCTTCTCAGTTCTTTTTTTCTTGGAATCTTCTTTTTTTTTTTCCTCACTGTTTTTCTAATTTGCTCCTATCGTCCTCATCTCCACACTAATCAGCACGTTAGCCACTATTTCCATACATGAGAAACTCTATACATAAAAAAGAAAAAAAAATACAGAAGATTAGAGGGTTAAATCCCACTCGTGAGCTGAATTCTGATCTCAAGGCCACACAACCAATATGTACACATTCTTGCAGACCTGAAGAAGAAACTTTACAAAGTAGACGATCCAGCAGATATCAAGCGGGATTCATCAAGCTCTTCCCATAGCCGATCCCAGAAGTACCAGCAGGATTTACTACCGTCTTCCCTTTGCACGGCCCATTGGTTTTCATTGCTTGACTTGCATAAATGCATCTAGGGCAAACATACTTCAAAGGAACACCATCAGAGTCACGGATACCAGAACACCTAGTGTGTTGCCATACACCACAACTATCACAAGCTAGCATCCTTTCTCCATCGTCATCCTTCGCACCACAACTGCAGTCCACGGTCCACCTCTCGACACCTCTTTCCATTCTAAACCTACTCAAACCATTTTTCCCATGGCATTTTCCTCTGACTCTAACATATTCAGCTGACCCTAGCAAGAGCTTAACTTGGGTAGAGTCATCAACACCACCATAGCCCATTAGCTCTTCCGCTTGGAATCGTCTGAAAAGTAAGTATACATCTTGAAATGCCCTTGATGCTTCGAGCTTGAGGTCAGAAATGGTAGCATCTGAAGAAAGAATAAGCAGCTCTGAAGGTGGGTTTGTTGCATTTTCTTCAGAATATTCCATGAGGTCCACCTCACACAGCAACTGAATTGCATGTGGTTTCGATGCCAACAAAAATTTCTCAGGTTGGTAATCTTTCACAAACTGCTTGCAATCAAGTAGCGTTGTGGCTGAGCCAATCGCAACATCTCTTTTTGCTGGAGAGACATGACACAACATGGTCTGAGGGCAAAGCATGGACTCATACAAGTATCTAAGGTCCCGAAGGAGGTGCTCTTCAGATGGGTGATTTGCAGCAGGAAAGCAATTCATAGTTTTATTTACAGTTGGGGAAACATTTCCAGGTTCAAGTCTGCAAAAACAGGATCAAAAGTTCAAAAAATATTGAAGAAAGATAATGTCTCAATTGCAAATTAATGTTGAAGAAAAGCAAACACCACATAATCCAAAACAAAACCCATTAGCTAATTCATCATTTAATGCATAAAAACAATAAAATCTGACAACAGCGATTACAATTTGCAGGAATAAACTAAAAAGATTTGATAACAAATAACAAGCAAAAAAATGAAACTAACCTGTACTCCATGGCACCAGAATCAGGAATAAATCGGGCATGAACAACCATGCCCTCAGCTGCCTGCTTCCCATTAAGCTCTTTAAGGCAGTAATCCAGAAGTTCTGGAGGGCCAACTTTGCAAACAGCACCCCTCAGAGCCCGCCAGCTCACCCAGTTAGGCCCAGTTACTGCCCTTAGTACCCTAAACATTGCTTCTTGCACACGTGCAATATCATTGTTGGTCCACGCATGCAAGGTTCTAGAGTCACCAGAGTGGCACTTCTTGTATTGGGAACTGTCAACCCCTAAAGGCGCCTTGTGCACATCATGGATCAATTTCATCAAAAACTTAAACAAGTCTCTAATATTTACAAGCTCACATTCAGATAGAGACTGATAAAATGAAATCAAATCTTGCAGGTGTGCACGAGGCTTCCGTCCTGGTGATAAAAATGTGGATAGGGGAAGAGAGGAAAGGTTTTGAACAGCCATTCTATAGGCATCACGAGTCAAGGCAAAACTCCCGGCACCAAACTCATATCCCCATTCACCATACCATGGATGGCCATGGGTGACAGCATGAAGAAGCCGGAACTCCAAGCCATACTTCTTTGATACATCTGTCACACTAACCTTTCTGTTCGTACATGAAAGAATAGAGCAAGTTAACAGTTGTAAGACAAGTCATATAATGGTCAGATCATATTACAATACCCAACAATTGGTGTAACCACCCACTATATATCTTGACCCTCTCAATCCAGCAAAACTATGTAGCTCCTAACCTGACTCCAAGTAATTTACAAAGCCGATCCCAGAAGTTCATGATATCACGTCCTGAAAGCAGCCTGGAGCCACTTTCCCTGCCATTGACCCTGAGAAGATGACCAAAACCGTTTGTGTGTATGACACCATGCAAGAGATGAGTAGTGTCCTCTAATTGGTGATAGATCCAATCTTCAACATCCTCTGCTGTCATGACATGATTGCATGACTTGCACCTGTAAAAATAAACATACTTAAGAATTTATGCTTGATTGCACAAGACAGGGAGTTTCAAAATTTGATGACATTCATCTAGTTGCTTCCAAATAAACAAAGATCATGATGATTTGCAGGAGATGTAGTGACTCCAGCATGCAGTGGATGAATTTTCATAGTTCTGAAGGAGCACGGTTTACTATAGTACTAGCACAAAACAAAGCAAGACAGGGAATAATATTCCTATGTAATTTACCAACCATACAGCATCCAAACTTCCCAAATCAAAATAGAACAGGGTCACTTCTAATTAATTAAATTTGGTATTCTTCCAATTAGTTCCCAAACATCTTCCTGAGATCTGTTTTATTAATTGTCTGTAATTAACTGCCTTAGTAGATGCATTAAATTTTTTCAAGGATTCATAGCAATTTGACCTCTCCCAAAACCATACTGAAAGAATAAACCATAAATCACAATATTTTTCCATTCCTCCAACAAACAAAACTACCTTATGTGTCAACATTTTTTAAGAGTTCTATACAACATCCAACATAAATTTCAGAGGATACACTTTCATAATTTTTCTGATCTATCTTAACTCTAAATGTTAACCAGGGGTGAAGATGGGTAAATTACATGAGCTTCAGTACTCCTTTACAGAGTTAAGAGATTACATAAGTTTGTAATGGAAGGTTGTAATGGATAAATTGCAATTACATAAAAAGGCAAAAAATCAAAAGAAAATTTAAACAACATAAATAATGCCAATAGTCATAGGGATAATTCTACACCCTCAACCTTAGGCCACAATAAACAATACCTCATGTCCCCCAAAATATGTGAATCCCGACTAAAAAGGAATAAACATTCCCATCCATTTTGAAATCACCTAATTCCAATGAATGACATACAACATAAACAAGTGAACGTGCATTTATTGACATAATAAATCTCTTCACTCAGTGAGTACAAATTCAAGTCATGTATGTGTTAAGCCAGCCAACTTTAAATACAGATATAGAGGAAATAATATAAAGTTCATAATTACATGCCATAACTAAAAGCCAGTCGACCCTCACCTAGACTCAGACATGTGAATGGTGTCTCCACAGCCAGCACATGTCTTGTTATAACCAGCTATTGAATTACCATCTGCCTTGATAATAAAATGATACCGCTTCGTGCACACAGGATTGGAACTCCAACCTTAAATTATCAACAAGACAAAAAATTAAATACATTGTTCCATTCTTAGAATATCACCACCATAACACAACTTTCATAAATGTTAAAAGTTTCCTTTTAAAGGAGAAAAATAAGCAATAAATTTAACTCAGATTTTATACTGTGGTGAGTCACCCCAACAGAAAGGAAAACATGCAAAACATATACATTGGTAAAACCCACAAAATAATAGTTCACAAATGTCTAACTTTCCTTACTCCAACTATGTAAAATCAATAAATCTATCTCGAAAACGAGACTCGGTGAGTCAACTCACCCACAACTCGACACTGGTCGCAATAAATAGATCTCGATCTGGAGACGTCCTCCTCCACAACGTCAAGGCAGACAACGGCCGGCGACGGCGAGGATCCACCGTTGTCGGAGAGCATAAGATCTCCTACCCGGAACAAGATCTGCCATGTCATCAGGTGAGGAAACAACGAGAAAGGAGGAGGCATCAGGGCATGTTTCGACAAAAACACCCTGACACAAGTCCTGAAGGGACCAGATCCAGCGGGGGTAGCAACGGGAGACGCATCTCCGGCCGCAGGAAAAGTAAGAAAGTCATTCAGATCCGCCGTTACGCGCCTCTTCAACCTCTTCAAAGGTCGTCCACTCACCACCATACTTGTTTCCGTCTTGGGATTCTAGCGCGTGGAAATCGAAACTCCTAAAAAACACAGGTTTACGATATCTTCCTCACAGATCTGTTAACGGCCAAAAAATAAAAAACTCTGATCGCATCTAAACAGATCTATTAAAAATAATAACGACGACGCCGGAAGGCTCGCCGAAAAAAGATAGACTAGGTTGTGTGTTATTTCGGTCGGTAGGAGCGGCGGCGGCGAGAGGAAAGAAGAACGTTGACGTGGGGAAGATTTAGGGTTTGAGATTGATCTCGAATTTATTAGTGGGGCTTTTTGGTACTTTTATACATTAATAGTAATCCCCATTTTCAGGTTTTTAATTTAAGAAATTAAGAGAAAGTAAAGTCCGTTTTGAGTAGGAATAAATATGTAAATAACAACGGCGCGTACTCGCCCCCCGCCTCCTGCGGTACCCAATGACGTCCGTCTTAAATAAAAAATATATATAATTTTGAATTTTAATTTTTTTAATTATATAATAATAATTAAAATTAATTTAAAAATATACAAATATAATAATTAATAATTTTTAAATTTTAAATTAAAATATAATTAAAATATTTAAAATATTAATAATAAATTAAAATTTTAACTAATTAAATAATATAATATATATAATTATATAAATATTATATTTATTAACATATATATAAATAATATATTTATTAAAATTTAAATATTAATATATATTAAAAAAATAAAGGAGAATGTGAAATAGATCGGATTTTTTGGGTTATATTTGAACTTTATTTTTATTTAAAAAATTAAATAAAAATAAAATAAAATATTTAAATACATTTTTATTTTAAAATTTAAAATTTAAATTTTCTTACTCAAATTACTATCACATAATTTTTTTAAAAAAATACTTTTATATTTTCTTTCAAAAGATTTTTTATATGAAAAAATACCTACCAAAATTTTCATACATTTTAATACAAAATTTTCTAAATAAATCACTATCTAAACATAGCCTTAATTTTGAAGAAAGAAAAATTAGAAACAATTTGTGATGGGAAACTTAATGGCTAAGTTTTAATTTTATTAAATTATGGAAAATTGTATCTATGGATAAAGTCGAAATAAAATAGGACTGGATTTTGGGAAAATTGCTGAATTGTCCTCGGGATTCGTGTCAGGAGTATTCGTAGAAATTTCGTGGGGTTTCCAAGGGGGGAATCGGAAGGAGGGAGAACTTTGAAAAAGTTGGCCGTGGTAGAGCTCGTAATTAAATGTAGATCAAGGGGTTGAACCTTTTAGGGGACACTGGGAATGGTGAGAACTTCTGATTGGTTTTCGTTTGTCAATTAGTAAGGCTCCGTTTGGATTGTTTTTATTTGAAAAAAATTGTATTAAAATGTGTGAAAATTTTTGTGAGTTTTTTTTTTTATAAAAAAAAAAATTTAGAGGAAAAAATAGGAAGAAATTTTTTTTCAAATTATGTGAGAAGAATTTGAGTGAAAAAATTTAAATTTTAAAATAAAAATATGTTTGAATTTTTTTTTTATTTAAAAAAATTCATTTTTTATAAATAAAAACTTTTGTCCAAACATAGTCTAAATGCATACACCTCAAAAGGCGGAAGCTACGCCTTTGTTGGCTTCTGTGGAATTCTAATTGACGTTTTGGCGCCACTAAAGTTTTTTTTTAATTAAGAAAAAATTGAAATTTGGAATTTGATACAAAATTTGGAGCTAATTGTAAACAAACTTTTGCTCATATTAATTGTGTTGCTATTAACGCATAAATTTTCCTAAGAAGAAACATATACTTTTCGATCCCAATCCCCATTTATCCAACAGTAACATATACTTTTCAATCCCAATCCCTATTTATTTAACGGTAAATCTAATTGAGACAAATCACATAAGGAATATTTTAAATGATCCCTCTGTGTTAGAAAAAAATTTTAATTTTAATTTTTTTATTTCAGAAAAAGAGTTTACTTTTTGTATAAAATTCTTATACTCCTTTTGTCACAAAAAAAGAATCTATATTGGAAATGTTTTCTTGTCTCAAAAAAAGAGTTTACTTTCAAACCAAAATTTTAAAATATCTTTATTGATAACAATTATGTATACTCAAAATTAAAAAGTAAAGATAAAAATGTAAAATTATACATTTATTGGTGCATTAAATGAGTTGTACATAATAACTAATAAAAAATTATACTTTAACAAAAGTGGAATCTTTTTTTGGGACAGAGTGAGTATTACCTTATTAAAAACGACAATGTATAAACTAAATTAAAAAGCAATAATAAAAATGAAAAATTTTAGATATAATAAAGAGTTAGTGCTAGACTAGCCATAATCAAAGTGTATCCCAAGTGTGGTCTAAAATTCCTGAAAAATTAGTTTTTTATTATTATATTGGAAATAATCTAGTAAAAGGGGATTATTTAGGGTAGGCTCAATGGATAATGGGAATGGGATAGTAGTTGGATGGCTAAGACACCTCATCTTTCAAGATGAAGAAGGATGGAAGCTTTTTGTACACCATATGTCTTTTTTTTTTCTTTTTTTCTTTTTTTAAACGTTTCTAGTTGTTTTAGTAAATGGTGAGGGAAATGTCAGCACGGATTTTTTTTTAAAAGGGTCAAATCAAAATATAGCATTCTGCCTTAGAGAGAAGTCTATGCGTTAGTAGTAGTAGACAAAGCGAAAGTGAGAATGTCAGCTTGAATAAAGCAAATACTGGTAAGAATCCAATGATCTGAAAACCTAAGTGTTTCTTTGCAAGGTTTATCTACAAAAAGTGAGTCAAGGCCTAAAATTAGGCCCAAAGGCATGGTTGATGGACAATAGGTAAATATTTATATTTCTATACTATTATATGTTGGTCTCGAGGGACAAAAGGAGGCTAGATTAATTGGAAAATGATTATCAGTTCAAAAATGTAGTGCGTTGTAATTTATAACTCAAAAAAATTATACCAAATCAAAATTGGACTCTTTTTTTAAAAATGGGTAAGTATGATGTGCTTTAATGTTCAAATTCTAAATTTACGTAATATAAATTCTCCTATTTTTAGAATTTGAATGTCAACTTTTGGATTGGTGCCACTAAATTTTAACTTAGCACCAAAAGTGATATAAATTTTGAAACTAATTCAAGCCAAATATTTGCTTATATTAAAACCAAAATTTGTTATTGATCAAATTGTAACTTGTTGACCAAATATCATCGTGAACACTTGCAAAATAGATTTTGATATTGCTTTCTAAGTAAGTTTTCTAACACTAAAGTCAATTACAAAACTCTAAGCGATAAAGAAGAGAATTATTAGTGTAACCAATTAACATAATTACACTTGAAGTTCGAAATTATAAGAAAGTGTTATAAAAGCCAAAAAAAAAATTATCTAATCCAATACAATCACTAAGATCATCATTTATTTTGTTACAAACTCATTGTGGGCCTCAATTTATGGATTTAACAACATAAGTTGAGATTGACTCATCAGTTGTTATTAACATGTCTAGCTTCTTGAGCAAAAATATGTGTTAATCAAAATTCAAATTTACCCAACAAAACTTAATTGATAACAAATCACATAAGGAAGATTTTAGATATGATGTGTTTTAACCACTCTATCCATTATTCATTTTCAATTAGTTATTAGTTAAAATGTATATAATTCCTACTTATACTTTATTAGCTACATATTTTAGAGTTAATAATTCATAAAAAGATGTTGAAAGTGTCTATTATTTAACAAACTAATAAGTTTGTACAAATCAAAAGATTTTTTTTAACTATAACGTTAGTCATTTCATTACTATCCAAAAAAGATGTATGTATCTTAGCCAATAGACTAATTGCTCTCCCTGGTTTTCTGCATTAACCGTAGAGGAAAGTTTGACAACTACTCAAAGTTGGTAGAGCTATCTAATGATGTGATTGTTAGTCTATAACAAGTTACATTGTTTTCCTTTTGGACACATACAAAATTAATATTCTCAAAAAGATTGTATAAAAAATTGATGTTTTTGACTATAGATGAAAGACTAACTTCAAAAGCCTTCTTTTGACTTAGTTTTCACACTATATTTTGCACATCAACTCCAAAATGATATATAAATATAAAACTTATAAGAAGGTAAATGACAAAAGTATAAAATTTTGATTACTCTAAGTTCACTACAAGAATTTTTAATATTTGCGAGGGCCACACTCCTCGCAAAAAACAGAAATTCCCTCGCAAATTATTTTTTGCCAGGGAAAAAATCCTCGCAAGCACCATCACCATTTTTTAATTCGCAAATAATAATTCATTTGCAATTGCCCTTGAGCCCTCGCAAATGAATTCTCTCAAATAATGATTGCGAGGGCTTATTGGCGAGGAATTATCACTCACATTTGGTTTTTTATAGTGAGGGTGGAAACACTCACAAAAAATCCAATGGCCCTTACAACTTTTTTTTTTTTTTTTGCGAACATTGTTGTCCGCGTAAATGAAAAAAATGCCTTTGCAACTGTGTTAAAGTGTGAGGACATTGCTTTCGTAATTGAGGGGTAATGCCCTTACTTAAAATACTATTTGCGAGGACTATTGTCCTAACAAGAGAAGTTACTACCATCGCATTCTTTGATTTTGCTAGGGCTTCTATCCTTGCAAAAAAAATTTAGCCCTCGCAAAATGGTTGTTCATGTCATTATTTTCAATTAAATGCGAGGGAAGTAGCCTTCGCAAATGCATAGTACCTCGCAAAAACGCATATTTTTATAATAATTATATTCTTGATTGATCCAAAAGTAATATTTTAAAATACCTACTAACTAATAATTCAAAACCTATTCCATTTTGATAAAACAATCTACAAATTCAAATTGAAAATATCAAATTTATTAAATTCAAAGATCCAACAAAAACCAATAATATTTACTAAATGTTCTTAATATTTAATAAAACAACCCACAAATCTAATCAATAATTGTTGCTAATTACGAAAAAGATCCGAATATCCACAAAATGAAACAAAATCAAAATGCAACAGTAGCAAATATTCCAATAATTTGATTAAAAGGCTAAAATATCATCAATGCTAATTATTTAGAACTCTCCATTATAGCTCTCTGAATCTGAACGAGAACCATCACCACAAGTACGAGAATCAGGAGTACCCTATTTGAAAAGAGAAAAATATAGCAATAAATAATAAGTTTAAAAGAACCACAAATTAATAATATCAAAGTGTCGATGAGAAAATTACAACTCAAATTACATTTATATAATTTAAATTAGTAAAATAAATTTACAATTATGTAACAAATACCTAATCAAAACCAACAAGATGAGCCTGATGCAGATTGGATATCATGTTCGCAAAATGTTGTGAAGCCACGTCATGAGCTGTAACACGAAACTGTATAATAATAGGAGTATCATCAATATCACCTTCTGGAGCATTTGAACCATAAATAACTTCAAGCACAGTTGATCGAATATGCTCTCTCGAAATATTTTCAATAGTAGCATTTCTTGCCATCATACGCCTTTCAAACTCATCAATAATTCGAGCAACAATGGCCTCATCAATAGAAGGGCCTCCATCAGATCCACTAGCTCCTGTTGAGCAACTTGCACGACTTGGATACCTTGAACATACATCAGATGCCCTAGTTCGAGAGCTTAGTCTAAGCACTCTGTTCTTTTGTCTCTCACCATAATGCTCAATCTAAGCCTTGTATACAATGCATATGTAAAGACATGTATGATGAAAAAAAAATTGCAATAAATCATAAATGAAAAACTATAAGTGAAAAAGAACCTTTCCATTGGATAGCGCATGACAACTTACTTGAGTTTCAAACTTCACGCTTGGCAACTTTTCATTAACCAAATCTACACAATAAACATAATTTATATGACCTATAATCAACTTATAAAAAATAACCCCAAATATTGATAACAAGATAGAATTTCTAACATAACCACGAAATACTTTACAACAAATAAAAACAACCTAGCAATCAAAGAGTAAAACTTGTATACAAATATATAATAGTATAATAAGATAAATTTTCAACTAGCGTCTTTATTGGAATAGGATTTGATTATAAAATCAAATACAACATTTGATGCAACAGTAGAAAAGACATCATCATATGTTCTAGTAGTATTAAAAATTCCATTTTACATGCTACACTGTTTAGGAATTCAACTAGACTACTTAGGAATATTGCACTACAAATGTAGATGCAGCCACTATTCTCTATTTTGTCATGAAAATAAGGTTCAAGGATTTATTTATTTATTTTTGGGTTTGGAAAGGGCGTTTGGGGTGGGTGGTTTATTTGGAGACTTGGTCATAAAATTAATAGAATTAATTGACCAATATAAAATAGTCTCTTATTAGTGATCAACTTAATTATGTCAAAATAGTGTAAAATATAGAATTTATTATAATAATTTTTTATGTTAACTAAGAAAATCTAAGATAAGGGAACTGTCAAGCAATAGAAGTTTCACCCGAAAGTCAATAAGGTTTTATAATTGTTGTCATTTATTTTGGTTAAGGCATCATTAACTCTCCTTTGTTTTACCTAAGCATTACAACAATTCCCTTAATTCTTCAAACTATTTTAAGCATCCCCTTAAGTGTTCTTTTGGTTTCAATGTTATTGCATGTATACAATGATTAGAAACAGTCGTTTTATTCTCATTTTCCATTCCCCAATAAACTTTCTATTAAGGGGAAATAATGCCCTTCTTGTCTATATGAAGTGGTGCAGCTATCATTTTGTCTACTTACCAATTTATAAGTAAAGTGTAGTGGACTAGTAGTGTAGCCCATGATGGATGGCACATAACCAAACTGCATAAAGGCTAATTAATAATGTTGTAACATGGAATCCTACCAATCATTCTGCTTGAACAACTTCAATTTTTTTCTGCTTGAACATACGACGAACTGTGAAAGTTTTAAAATAACTAAAGATGACAAATTTTCTTACTAATCTTTGAAAAGGGAAAATAATATTAATTAACAACATGCAAGGAAAGATACATATCAAAACAAATGGGATCAATTTGCAGCAGAAACGAAACATTGCAAAAGAAGGACAGATATAGACATACTGCACCAATTTGTAGCCTTGTATGTCAATTTATTGAAAATGCAAGAGAAGGTTGAGGGAAATTAATGTCTAGGTAGGAAAATGAACTTGAGAAAGAAATAAAAAAATAGCCAAAACAAAGCGTGTGAAGAAGAAAGATGATCGATATGGATTGCACTAATTTGCAGCCTTGCATGTCAAATACATACTGAATTTTTTCTCACAAAGTCAGCATTCAGCAGCTTTGGGATTACGTTGAAGCTTTTCCCTTTAAAAACTCTCTATATTTGTCCACGATACATTTCAAATCAAAATTGGATTGATGATTTTGTTTCAAAATTCGCATCATGAGGAAGGATTCTAAGGCTGCGTATAAATTGTGTTTCAAAATGCATTTATGAAAATGTGTTTTGAAATGCTGTTTGAATTGATAGTTTGGAATGTATTTTAAACTAAAGTGCTATATGGATTACAAATTTTAAAACATATGTTGAACTAAAATGTTGTATAAATTATATAAATTAAAATGTATTTTTAATTAAAGTGCTATAGAGTGATAATTAAAGCATTAAAATGTAAAAAAAAAAAAAAAGAGAGTAAATTTTGGTTTCTTATTTTAGGATTTCATTTTTAGTAGTCAAAGTCTATTTCAAAATTTATTTGAAAACATGTTGTTGGAAATGATGAACATACAACATTGTACAAATTTAAAAGTGTGTGTGAAATGAAAATGAAAATGAAAATATCAAATTGTATACAACTTTATTCTCTCTAATCTCTATTATTCTCTATCAATTTCTATTAAATTTCTCAATTTATTATCTCAATTCTCTATAATTCTCTTATTTATGTTTATACAATTATTACTTTGATTCTTCCATTCAATTTTTTATATTTAATTCTATTAGTTATAATTTTTTTCCATCTCCTATGAATTACAAAATGGATAACCATGATAGTTTATCGCAATTTCACATTTTCACATTTTCACTATTGATAATGAAAAAAATCTTATTAGAGATAATGAACAACTCAATGATGGTGGGCATGAGGGAGCCAATCAAAGCTTTCAAGTCCAAATTCCAATATGTTCAAGAAGTAATTCACCAAAATTTATGACATTGATTGGAATTCTATGAGGGAGGTCTACAATTAAGTAGAAATATAGTAATAAAAAATAAATGACTATGTGATGTTAAGCAAGCATTTGTTGGGAAAACATTCTAAAAATTTTGACATTAGCAAAACACAAATACGAAATATCATGTATTGTACTTCTCACCTTGTTCTATGCTAAACAAACTAATATAATTGAATTAGCTAAAATGATTAAATCTATATACTCCACAATGCAGACTATGCATGTACAAACTAATATAATTGAATTAGTTAAAATGATTAATTCTATATACTCCACAATGTAGACTATGCATGTAAAGTGTTAACAAAGTTGATGATTCTCTTTACTTTATTAATTCTTCTTATTCATTATAACATAGTAGATTAGGACATGTAAATCATAAAAGTACTATTCCCTCCGTTCTTAAAAAAAAAAAGAGTTCGCTTTGGTTTAGGTACAACTTTTTATTAGTTATTTGGTACAACACACTTAATGCACTAACTAAATGTATAATTATATATTTTTATCCTTCCCTTTTAATTGTAAGTATACACTATTATTATTAGTAAGGATATTTTAAGAATTTGGTTTGAAAGTGGACTCTTTTTTTTTTTTTGGACAAGAAAATTTTTGAAAGTGTGGGATGAAGGTTTGGTTTAATCTCATATAATGATAATAAGGGGAAAAAAATGTGAAACTGGCATATAAGAAAAGATAATACATGCCAAGATAACTACATTATCTTTTTTGGAAGATGAAAAAAAATTGCAATTGCTTGAACTTGTACATTTGGATGTATGTAAATTGAATAGATCTTTTAACAAGGAGTGATAATAGATACTTCATTAAAAGTGGTAATAGGGTACTTCATTACTTTCACCAATAATTGCTTTAGATTTATGCATATTTATCTATTGCTATGTTTAAAGCATATAACTCTTGTTGGAAATCAATTGGTAAGGAAAATCAAAATATGGAGAATTGAAAGAGGTTGTGAACACTTTTCTATACTTTCTATCAAATTCTATTTTTGTGACCAAAATGGCATAATACAACAAGCAAATGAACCATATCTTCCACAACAAAATAGTTTGACAATGAGAAAGAATAGAACTTTATAAGATATAGGTAATTCCATGATTTTAAATTCAAGTTCGCCAAAAAACTAGCAGCGAAAAACTTTGTTGGCTACTTGTCACTTGTATAATTGAATTTCTTCCCTAAAGACTAAAGTGTCTCCTTATGAATTATGGAAGAGAAGAAAATCAAACTTAAGCTATCTCAAGGTTTGTGGGGGATATGGCTTATTATAGATCTTTGGATAATAAAAGAATAAAGTTGGAACCAAGAATACTCAAAAGTATATTTGTTAGCCATGGAGAAAATTCTAAAACTTGTAGGTTAGTTGATGTTGATTCTAATGTTATTATAGAATTAGGAAATGTTGAATTCTTTAAGAATAAATTCCTAAATAATTTAATGGTGAATGAAGATTGATTAAAAGAACCAAAATCCTTTCAAAATACTAGATCTTTTAATAAAAACAAGAGAAAAGTTAGTTAACACTCTAAACAATCTAGGAGAGCTGAAAAAAGGACAAATACTTATATTTTGATTTATTTCTTCAAAAAGTATTGTTTTCCTTGTTAAAGGCAATAAGGATTTTCTACTAAATAAAGTTGTAATTTGTTTACTATGACGTGAGTTGAAATGGGAGCCCATTGGTATGAGTCTTCATTGCTCATAACGATCCTTGTGGATTTCTTTTGTAGTCTCATGAGGAATTTAAATTTTTTTGCCCTTCATTTTTCTGAATTGAAACTCGACCCTATTTGTGTCGTTCTAACAACTGACAAAGAGCTCCTCAGTGTATGATCGTGCGCAATAACTGAGAGTCCAATTAGAGCTAAGGCCAACTTCAATTCACCAAACCAAAGATCATGTCGTGTGGTGATTGTGGACTTGTAAAAGGATATTGAGTAGATGGTTGATGCATTAGGCCCGACTTTCCCTTTTGTAGCATGCATTCACATCCATGTTATAACTAATTTGGTAAGTGTTCTGTCTGCTACAAGAAGAACTGCTTTTAATCTCTCAAACTGACTTACTTATGGCAACCTTTTGGCTACCCAACGACCTATAACGATAGTCACTATTCCCACTGGGGTTAAAAACTTTGAGATGTGGATCATCCAAAGTAGAGTAACATGGGATACTCCTCCTGTTCAAACTAGAATTTGAAATCAAACTTCGCTATAAGAGGATAGATGGGATGATTCAAGTGTGATTCAATGTAAATTCAACTTTTAATTTACTCATGGGATCCCAACGGTTTGAGAGGAACCACCGTGGTTCACCTCTTCTCAAGAATCTATACATCTCTTATCTATGTATGGACAGCTATCTTTTGAGCACATGTTTAGGTTTGACTTTGTTAGAAAAAATGAAGCACTTAACAACACATCTTTACAAACCAAGAACTGCAAGATCACCCTTTTCATTCTGGGGTGACATAAGGATTGTATCAATTGAATTGTTTTTTTCATGCTTTTTTTCCCAGAGGTTTGGAGAAAGCTACAATCAATAGGATTCTTTAATCCTTCCTTCTCGAAAAGAAGAGCGTGAAATTCTTTTTTATTTCTGCAAGTACCGAGAGATTAGATCTAGTCGTAAAAAGAATTTGCCCATCTCAGTCACTATGAATGCCCTTGATTGGTATAATAGGATATAGTAGGATGTGGGTCCATTTCACCCTTATGTTGAGTCAAAATAAAATAGTCGATCATGACATGGAAGAAGGTTGTTCAATTTGAGATCTAGTTATAATTGGAATGAAGTGTGCACAAAGCACTAAATAAGGTGTAGGATGCATGGTTCGTAAAATCGGGATTCTACGTAGAATCGATTTGGGGTAGCAGAATCGGATCGGTAGAATCGGATCGTAGAATCGTAAGATTCTACAAAAAATGATAAAAATAACTATAATTATTCATATTTTATCACATACACTAATTTTGTCATAAAAATAAGTTGTATATTTGTGTTAAATTGTAAAAAACCAACATTATAAATTATACGATGATTATGCGTTCTGAATTTTGTCCAAATCCTGTTTAAGAACAAACAGCTATCATTCAATCATTTATTCCATCATTAAACCACATTCTACACAAAATAATAATAGCACATTAACAATATAAATATTTATGCAAACTTCCATTCATCTTTTAGCAAACCATACATATTAAGAACTAATCTTTTAGCACATGTCACAAGGGACACCAAGACAGAAAGGAAAACAAGGAAACCTCAATCTTTGTGCAGTGAGAGATAACAAAAGTGCTCCAGAAGTTCGTTTCCAACAACTTCGAGAATGTTGTTGTTGATGCGTGAAGATCTATCATACATGACAAAATGAAACAGACATACTGGAAGGAGGAAAAAGAAAAATGCATGCTTGAGCTTAAACAACAAATATCGAAACTTTTTATTTCTCATTTTCTCAGATTTTATGCAATTAGATGAATCGGATAAGAGAATCGCACAACAAAGCCGGATGAAATCGAAAGAACAAACTTTACTGAGAGAAAGACAACAATGCAACCTACATTTTAATAAAGACTGCAGAAAGCAGACCTAAAGCTATCATTCACAAAATCCAGGAAACCAAACCAAAAAGATAAGTAAATCTCAGAGAAAGCCAACTTTTAGATTAAGATCTCTAGAAATGCACACAATTCAAAATCGAATCATAACCTGCTAAGCACTTTCCAAACCATATATGTGAAAACTAACCAATCCACTACCATATACAATCCCAAAATAAAAATTTTCCGGCCGAAAACATCAGATCAGATCAAGAATAACACCAACCCAAATAAACAAAACTCCTAAAACACATGATAAAAAGAAATGCATATACAGAAAAGATTATAGTTGAAGGGACCATTCTAAACACACGAAGAAATTATAACAGAGCAAGGGCCAAAGTGGAGTTTATAAAAGTATAGATAATAAGACTAGGTTTGATAAGCAAGAAGTTGATTCCATTCTCAGGAATTGAGATATTTTGAGGAGCTTTACATTTACATAGTTGGCTCAGACAAAGCATGCTGGAGAGATTATCAGACGAATTAAAACAAAAGCATAGTCAACTTGCATGGTGAATATGCAAAAGGAAAAAACATTTCAGACAGATTGCCAGAAATTTAATCCTAGTGAAAACTTTCCGACTAGTTATCTTTGCGGAAGCCCAACATCAGGATGGAAATATTATCAAAACCAGTTCAGAGTAAATCCACTATGAAAAAAGAAGAAAGACCTGTAAAAAGCTGCACTTTTCCTTGGAGGGATCTGCAGAGAGAAAAAGACATGAAAATTTATGATCTACATATACACTACAAACTTCCAGTGAAGAAAGCAAACAAAATCATATATCACCAACTTTGTCAAAATCCTTTCACCTCATCAGATAGTTTCCATTTTCCAACTTCTCCAATTCATAATTCCAAGAGAAGAACCAAAAAGCATTCATTTTTCTAATCCTAATGACCTAATTCAACTTCTCCACACAAATAATAGTATAACAAATTCAACCACAACAATTGCGTTCATCTCAAAACGTCCAACAACAGAAACTGCCATGCAGCAGCCCGCATTACAACTAATTTCAACACCCCAAATCTAAAAACACAACTTTCCCTGCACCTCAAATTATTAAAAAAGAAAAAAAAACACCACAATTTCTTCTGCATTAAATGATTGAAACCTTAAAGAAACTTTCCGACTCAGAGTGCGTATTGATTTAGAATGACACAGCTACAGCATTATTCCGATGATGATGACAAAGTCTAACATCAATTCAACCTCACCTCTGATATTACTTTGAACCAAGAGCGCCCATCACATTCTTGAATCTGAGCTTGGCTTCAAATCTAAGCGAACGAAGGCGGTAGGAATAGCGATCGCGATCGAGAAGGTGAAGCTGCGACTCTGGATTTGAAAGTTGGATTGGTGGATTGATGAGGGAATCTGCGAAGGCGAAGACGCCGAAGAGCCGACTGCAGAAGATGAGAAGCGAAGACGAATTTGTGAATTTTGTTAGGGCTGAATGAATAAGAAACAGAAAACGGTGTCGTTTTGTGCAAAACGGCGCTGTTTTGCAATTTTTTCTGGAATTGCGTGGAATCGGTAAAATCGTACGATTTTACCGATTCCATGCGATTTTACCGATTCTATTCGCGAGTCTACTTCCTGAACGATTTAGTACGATCTAGAATCGATTTTGCTAGGTGGGATCATAGAATCGTACAATTCTACGATCCGGATCGCGATTTTGACAACCATGCCTCCAATTGATCGAGAAAAATTAAGGGTGTTCAATAATTGAAGGCTTTAAAACCTTTGAGATGCCGTAATAATCTATCACAAGGTTTTTGATTCTGGGATTTGGTGTTCGATTGCGTTAAAGATTCGGGTCTTTTAATGAAGATAGCGATAGTACTGGTACAACTAGTAGGACCATTGTGGGATGCTAATTAAGGTTGTAGGAGTGTGGCGAACGTAGGACTACGCCGGTAAAATCTCGAAATATTCGGATTTATTTTCATGAATTTTCTTTTTCTCATGTTCGGATTGATTTCGTTTAGATAATTTTATTAAGAGCATAAAACTTTGATTTATTTAAATTTATTAACAACTTACTCTCTTTGTCCAAGAAATAAAAAATTCATTTTTAAAACTTTCCACTTTCATAAAATAATATACTTTTAAATAAAATTATATAATAGTAATAATATTGTAATTTTTAATATTAAATATAAAATTAAAAAAATTATACATTTAATGTATTATTAAATATATTATACTCTATCACTAAAAAAATTATATTTAATCAAAATAAATTTTTTTTATTTAAATAAAGAAAGTATCTGAAGCCTCTTGAAAAACTATAAGAAAAATTATATTAATATATGTAAAAATTTTAGACAATGATATATTTGAGAAAAATTACATTGAAATGTTTAAAAATTTTAATAAATATTTTTTAATAGAAAAAATATTTTTAAAAAAAATAAAAAAATTTAAAATTATATGACAAGAATTTGAATGAAAAATTTTAAATTTTAAATTTTAAATTTTAAAATAAAAATATATTTACATATTTTATTTTTATTTTAAAAAAATTTAACTTTCTGTAAATAAAAACAAACTTTATTTTTATTTAAAAAAAGTTAACTTTTTGTAAATAAAAATAAACTAAGGCAATGCAATATTTTTTAATACTAATTCATAAATTATCTCATTTTTTAAAGTATTATGCCTATTTTATTTAAATGGTTTGGTGAAATCAGTGCACTTACCTATACAAACTACAATTCTTACAAGCCTAATAATTATCTTATGTAAATTTCTTTATAATTCTTAATTATATTTATATATTTGAAATAACAAAATCCATATTGTAGGTAATTTCATTGACTTACATAATGCAGAAAAACTCCAGATCCTTGTTTTTTCCCCCCCCTCAAGGTGATTAACTATGTCTCTAGTCAAAATATACCATATTTTGAAGATCAAGGTGGTCTCATGAGGAATAAAACAAGAAAATCTGAACCAACCAACCAACCAACCATGGGAATAGAGATTTAAGCAAATCCCATCTGAATGCCAAAGAGCACTTCAAAAGTTTTGAGTGAATTGCAATCACTAGACCTTCAAGCAATCATCTACTTTACAATAGCCGCCAAAACCTTCAAGCACCCCAACCTTAGTGCCTAAACGTGGGGAGCAAGGACAAAAACTATTCACAATGATAGTAAAAGCTTACTAGGTAATGCCCGGTAACATAAATTTTCATCTCTTCCTCTTAGAAGCACCTCCATAACCTCGTCCTCCACCACCCTTCTCCGCAGATTCAGAACCTCCTTTTCCTCTGCCTCTCCCTCTCCCTCTTGCTGAAGATGCCTTCCCGGCGCTTGAACTTCCAGAACCTTTCAAATCCACTTGTACTTCGATTCCTATCATATTGAAAGGAGAAAGGAGAAGGGTTACAGCAGGCAAAAATTGAAACGTTCATAAAATTAAGTATGACTGCATATTGGCACAGCGAGGACACCCTGATATTTAGATAAGTTACCAACCCTTTGACTTGAGGCTATGGAGATCCGATTGCAGCTTTTTCTCTGGATTGTCTGAGTCTTCTGCCAAAGAACAAGCAAGGTGAATAAACTGATTATTTGATTTGAATTTGTAAGTGCGCCACCATAATAGTGTAACAGAAACATCAAGGATGGCTCACGACAAGAAGGATATAGTGAATAGGAATATTGGATATGACGTGAAAATGTGCCCCTAAATAAGTAGGTACAATTAAGGCAGAGCTGATCTCTTGCGGGTAAGGGAACCTAAAGAGAGGATAGTACCTAGATCCTCCGCATCTGAAGAATTCTCTTCATTTCCTTCAAGCGTGTCAGCATTGTCTTCTGCCAAACTTTCTTCTACTGGTTCTAGCATTGCAGCAACCCGTTTCTTGAGGACCTTTTTCATTCCAGGAAGCGTCACCATATCTGCAGTCCGAATCACGTGAGCTGCTTCCTTTGTTGTAAGCCTTTGTTAGAGCAGCTTTCACAGCAGGCTGTATGCCATCCATAGGATTTGGATGCCCCTGATCCACATATGGTTGAAAACTTCAAAGGTGGCCAGTTGAAGCAACTAAAGAAATGTACATTTTGTAAGTTAAGTCGCACCTTAAATTTGGACAGCTCTACAGTAGTATCAAAATCTTCCTGACTTATTGAGTATGAATCCATAAACTCTACAACCTTTTCCACTGCTTCATCCTGGTAATTATTTCCAGCAAGAATGTAATTGATAAATTTCACACATAACTCAGTTTTATAATGGAGGAAAGATCAATCAACCTTGGGCAGCACTTTTAGTGGATCCGTCAACTGCTTCAAAAGAGGAGTACAGTAGTCCAATCGCAACGTTGACCTGAATCACATACAGAAACAAACTGAGAAGCTGTAATGCTGAACCATAAAATAACTTGCTGCACAACTAACCAATGTAATTTAAGATAGAGAAGCAAAAATGATTACTTCACATAGAACCAGAGAAAGTCAAACCCAAAATACTGCTAAATGTATCAGTCATCAACTCCAGGGCAACATGAAAAAGAGTGCGCTACTTCCTCTTTTCAGCAAAACCATTTACCTCAGCCAAATGGTCTAGCTAATGGTCAAACAAGTACATACGTATAGAACAACTATTGGACTCGTCAAAAAATGCTCAGGCATCAAAAGACAATATACTATTCAAATAGACCCAATCTTGTAAAATGGTTTGTTTTTATCAATTAGAAAAATAAAATCATCGCCAATGGTCATGTTCTTGTCTGCCACAATCTAATTTACTTGGTAAATAATATCGATATTGTTTAGAAAATACAATATTTATTGCAAATCTATAAACCAATATTTACAAAAGTAGCAGGAAATTTAATTATGAATTTTTTAAAAGTACATATTAATGTGAAACCCCACATAGTGGGATAAAGCTTGTGTTGGTGTTGTTATTGTTGTTGTTGTTGTAAATATTAACATGAAAGAGAACATTCAAACAAATACCTGCCCAAATAAGATTCACGAGATGCAAGTAAATGGACATGCATATCTTCTAAAAGTCTAAAATTCTTTCCCATTGTTGAGTTCTTGCCCAACCAGCCACCAAACCTATTGAAGTTGCGCTCTCCCTGCGATTAAACAAAAAGTAAAACCCTTCTTAAGCAAGTTCAGCTTTTTACCCAGATTGAAATAGCAGTTCAAATTGCAAGCATCGGTTGCAGAACAGCATCAAATGTAGGAATAAAAGATGTTGAAGGAAAACAAGTCAACAGAAATACAAAAAAAATTAGTAGTGCATACTTCTTTGTGGTTCAAAGTGGTATTCTAAGCAAACAGAACTCGTTAACTAAGGATTCTTCACTGCCCAAGAACAAAGAAATTTTTGAGGAGGAACCTAAGCTTCTATTTATTCACTTTAAAAATCACTACAATTGAAAATTATAGGTAAAAGGAAATGACATTTTCATCAAAGATCACAGTTCAAAAATAGAGACAATTTTATGTGATATGTGGCACATTTTACTTGGAACTTGCTCAACTGTTAAAAGCAAAAGCCAAGTTCTCCAAGGCAAGAGACCATAATTTTTGGTTTTAATTACAGTAGTTGAAAAGTATCACCCATATAAAGCTGAAATGTAAAATAAGAATAGCCCATCACCTGCTCAAGTGTTTCTCTTTGCCCATGTAACAAAGCAGCACTACAGAGGAAAGTAAGGACTAAGGAGGGTTATAAAACCCCAAATGTCAAAGAAAGAGACTAAACCACGAATCGTCAATTGAGTGGTTATCAAGATAACTCACGGAATTATACAAGATGAAAGGGTGCTAGACTGGGAAAGCTGCCACTGCCTATATCTTCGAATCTGTACATTAATTATATCACCATCTGCAATAGACTCAGCAGCACGGGCAATGGAACTCATCCTTTTCAGCCCGTTATCATCTTTCCCAGCTGAACTTGGCCTATAGTTGATATAGTTTTCCTGCAATTGCATTGCAAAAACCCATTAACACCTCAAAAGTACAGTTTAAAACATTTGCACTATTTTGAGTCAGAATCAAAATCATAAAAACCAAACCCAGAATAGGCAAATGATAAGCAGCACACTCAAGAATGGAAGGCAAAGCACACTTAAGAATGGATCTATATTTGGAACACAAGGGGTAATTCACTAATCTCTCCCCAAGTCAATAGTCAACTGGACAATACTGCATAGTCTCAAGCTACAACACTAATACCAACAAAATTGGGAAAAAAGATATTTTTCATCCCTTTACTTCACTCCATAGCAGTTGATCTCTGCACATGAGCAACACCATCATTCAACATATGCATATCTGTTTAAAATTATAGAACATGTTATTTGCATCTCTAAGTACAGCTCACTAATATAAGCAGATCACACATTTGCACTGAGTTCAATATCAGAACAAGCCATGTTTGCAACCAATTAAATGCAACCCCATATATCTAATAAAGTGGATCAGTAAACATTATCAATGAAAAGAAAGATCAGAATCAAGACAAAAATTCATACATCCTCTAATGTTTTCCCAAGTACTTGAGCCACTAAGAAATTGTATAGACATACATAACACCAGCACCAAAGAAAGTAACTTCACAAGTTTCTTGCAAATAAAATAGTTAGATCCAACAAAAATATGACTTCAACTGCACTGGAAATTTGTTTAATGTATATAGCTATCCTCATTAGAAAACGATATTAGACCATTGAATCACAACATTATCCAATAGACATGTAGTTACCTGAATAAGAAGAGGAACAAGGTCAGGATCGCTCATGCTTAAATCAATGCGTTCATCCATACGCAATTTTCCAGCATTAAACCCAAACAGCCTGCATCAGCAAAACATAAGAGTAGCATCTAGGAAGTTAACTAAAACCTCCATTACATCCAACCCTATAATTTCAAATTGCAGACCAAGTTAATCTTTACCGGTTAAGTTCCAAGTATAAAAGACGAAGATGGCAGAATTCATAAAGAGGAATGGCACCAGTTACAACTAATAGGACATTTTATTTTTAATTTGTCAACCACCAAATATGTCAATCAAGACTGGGCTTCAAATACACGGGATAAAGGTTTCAGTTAACTTGACCTTTCAAACTTGTGGAGAATACAAGAGGATTTGCAATGGTCAAAAGCAACCAACAAAAAAAAAACAATCAGCACTTTCTGGACATAGTCTGTAAATTAATTTCATAGAAGTCCACTAGTTGAAGAAAAACAATTCCAGAAAAATGAAAACATTGAAGCCATAACAATTTCAATGGATAATAATTACACCATTGCAACCACAGAAGGACAAAAATAATCCAAGATCAACATGTAATACTCTCAACATCAAATACACTGGAGCAAACTCAAGCATTTCGGAACGCATACAATACTTGGTTGGTGGAGGAAACAATTCTCTATCTTACTCAATAACACATTCTGATAACTTCACCATGCCAAAAGTAAATAGCAAAAGCCCCATAACCCACCATCATATGTACAGACATTTTTAGTGTACAAGCATCAAACCTTCCAGAATAAGCAGCATCACTTCTTCCTAAGATGCAGTAACAGAACGAGTTGGCATAAACTATAAACAGGCTAACTTAGCCTCATTAAATCTTATCATTAACTGACTAACTGCCATGGTTATTAAGAACAAGTTAGGCTAGGTGGACCCCATTAGCACTTGCGGGTGGTAAATGTCATTTTCTGTTTGAAAGACTCCTTTTAACACTACTAGCCTATTCTATCGAACACTTTAAATGTCCAACCAAAAATGAATAAAAGCCTTAAGAAGCACCGAATTCGATATTCAAATTCACAATCTTGCTACATATGCACTGAAAATGAATTAAACAGGACCAGCAAAAGAAAAGGCTAAACTACTCAATGTTAAAACATAGAGGTGTAACAGTAATAAATGGAAGACATACTTATCAACAGCAGTAAAAGGTGATATATCCTCATCCTTGGAACTGCTTTGAAGGCGATTTCGTATGTCATCATATTTAATGACTGACGTGGAGAGACTCATGTACTGCAACTGGTTTAGTGCCGTCCATATCTCCATTAACTCTTTCTGCCAATTCTTCAAGGGCAATCTAAAAGATAAAAAAAATCAAGCAGCTCAATTATGTTAACTAACAGATATCAACAGAAACAGGAGAAGAAGGAAGTTGCAAGTTTGTAATTCTCGGAGTGAATGAAACAAATTATGAAACCACAAACCTCAGGCATAAAGTTTATCAGATAAGACAATATTTTCGCTTCTCTTTTTCCCTTTTAAATAATCAAGAGAAAGAACAATCTCAAAGAACTTCAATTCAGCAATTTTCTAGAAGTTGATCCTCTTCATTACTTCCATTTTCTTTCCCATTTTGATGAAGACTTAAGTTTGCTCCAAGTATTTTGTGTCTTTGCCACTGTGGATGGGTGGTTTCTCAGTTGTGGAAATACCAAGAAAGATAAATATTGTATATAAGTTAGTTGAGAAGTAAAAAGCTTCAGATAACAAGAATTGATTAAGGTGAAAATTCAGTTATTTGTAAAATGCTCATTCCATATGGCTTGGCGATGCATGGACTTCTTCCATCCTCAATAAGGAAAAAGAAAAAGGAACTTTATCCCAGTTTAAGGCAGAAACCAGCAGTGAACACAACAAACTCATTTCAAAAATTTGAAAGAAAACAAACCATTAAATAGTACATTCAACATTCAATTAAAACAATAGCAAAACATACAAAATTCGAAGCTAGGTATCAAAATGAAAAGCAAATTATTTCATAAATCCTCTGATACTGTTAAAGTGGTAGCTTGACAAGTTCCGTTTGCTCATGACAATTTGTATTGGGTAGAGCATGAGATATGGAAAGCCTCCAAAATTCACAAAGTGTATTATATGAAAATAATGGATTTCTCTTCTACAATATCGCAGAGAATAATAAATGAGAAATGCCAACTCTGCAAATGTAAATGACAAAGGACCTTGAAAGCAGATATACCTCATTTACTTGAAGACCTTCTGCATTAGCTACGTACAAAAGCCTCTTTGCCATCTGCAGCATTGTAAATGTTAGTCAATCTTTTAGCAACTTATTACACATAAAATGTAGAACGAAAAAATTTGGGTTGTGGATTCAATGTTAATGGATTCACAGATGTTCTAAATGCGATCAAGCTTGAAGCTTCATCAAATAAAAGATACCACCAAGAGAAGGTACCCAGACAAGTAAGACCTGTGAACTTCGACAGTAGCAAAAATGGCTAGGGTTATCCAATCTATATTTACTGGTAAAATAGGCTGATTTATGAATATCATTCAGTAATTTTTGTAAAAAATGACAAGTACCTCTATGGCTAGCTAAAGTGCATTCACTTCTTTGAACTAATATTTCCCTCTTTTCAAAACAACCATTAGCAAACTTCTGTTGCAGCATTTACCACCCCCCTCCTCCACCCATCCTTTTTGTGTTATCAAATTACTTTAGAATAAATTTCAAACTCCAGTTTCAATTGCCAAATTTGGAAAACATAATCATAACACACCAAAGACATCTTATTGATTACAACAGAACAATAAAAGGCAAAGGAGTTTCTTTCTAGGTGCATCCTAACAACAGCCATACAAAATTTGTCTCCAGTGTACTCTCTTTGTCCCAAAATTAACTTCAACCAAGCATGATGTTTCAGAACATGGAAATGACAAGTCACAAAATACAAAGCATACATTGTGGTAAAAAAATGTATATTATATTAACTGAATATCAGGATTTTTCCACTGCACATTAGAAATGCAAGCCAAACTCTCCATTTTCTTCTAGACAGGTAAATAACTTACAAAATCCTCCAGACACAGACCAACTTCAAAATATCTGCTAATTACTCAGGTAATCATTCGTTTACACAAATAGCTACCTTTCGCATTAGAGATCTTTTCATTGTCTTTAAATGTGCTATAGAGGTCAAAAATAAAGGCAACTACCAACTGAAGAAATTTGGTTAGAGATGCACCAGGTCATGGTCTCAATACTTCCAGCCCAAAAGTACCATTCAAAACTCAAATCTGTTCAATACTTTTGTCTTGTAACTATCACTTTTAAATGACAATCACATTCAGTAGCTCTTTTTATCTAGTATTTCTAACTATCAACCATGTCATGTTCTTTGTTATTCAGTATTATTTTCACCCAAAACTTACCAAGAAAACTCTATTTTCGGCCAATAACACTCATCTTTGATCTCCTATACTTTGTTAACAAGATTATTCAACTTCACAAGTTCAAGATTACCAAGTGGCTGTCAGCTATTTTTACTGCACAAAACATTATTATTCATTAATATATATATCTAAAATGCAAACAAATAGAGATCAAATAACCATCACAAGCATGATCAGAAGAATTACAATATAATCTCATTATCACATACTAGGTAGAGAAGGACCCCACTACAAATAGAGCTAAGAAGACACCTGTTGCTTTGTTGGTTTCAAAGCTAAGAAGCAAGCAGTAGTTCACAAGACTCTTTAGCTTCTGGCTGTAGCGATCGTTACAGATGCAGATAATTGGAATCTTAGAAATTTTGATACTAGCAATAAGATCAGCCACACCACCTCTATCACCAGCAGACATACCATCCACCTCATCCATGATCAAAACAGTTTTTAGAAGCTCAGAGCTGCAATATCACTGACCAATTAGGCTGAGATACTTTATTCCTCATGCAAAATTGAAAGGATTAGAGACTAACCGATCCTTGTTGATGCTAAGTGTTTCATTACTAACAAGCTCTTTTATTGAATTAGCAGTACTACCACCAATTCCTTTCTCAATTTTGGAATCAGCCTTTCCACGGTTGTCACTAGCATTAACCTAAACCAAACAAATGCAGCAAATTAGGATAATCACAAAATACATAGGAATGGACAATTTCATAATGTGAAAACAATTTTGCATCCATAACCAGTAAAGCTTATGACCGTGTATAAGGGCAAACTAAGCACTAGACATCCCATACTGTTGTCTAAGAGAGGAACCAAGAGTATGCAACTACCAAGTGGAAGTTCTTTCCTGTGACAACCTTGGTCACAAGAAAGCAAATCTCATAACCACACCTAGGTTTACCCCTAATATATTGCACATATATCATAAGTGATTCCCAGAGCTTCACCTCAACGGGCTTGAAACCCAGCATCTGACTAACCAATTTGGCAGATGTAGTTTTTCCGATACCAGGTGTTCCACTCAATAGCACAGCTTTTTTAGCACCAGAATCATTCTGTTTCTTCCCCTTATTTTTACTGCCAGCATTAAGGAACTGATCATTCCAATTTGCAAGCCAATCATGAAGTTGCTTAACCTGCATTTCATTCCAACAAATTAAAAGTTAAAAAACTCTTATACAAAGGTCTTTTTACAAATTATTAGCTGTCATACGAGAAAATAACCAAATCGCCATCCATACCAATGACTGATTCCCAATGATGTCATTTGAGACCTTTGGACGGTATTTTTCAGTCCAAGGCAACCTTGACTGCTCTGTTGCTTGAATTTTTTGCTTTGCGGAAGTCACACCAGTGCTTGATCCTTTGGTTGCTACACTTTTTGAGGACAAGTTGCCCACTTGATCTTCTAAGAAAGAAAAGTTTACCACAAAATTTAAGCTTTCACAATAACTGTGTCAATAAAAGCTATTGAAGTGGCTTGAAATCAACTAGAAGAGGAAGCATAAGAGATATGATAACAACTCTACTTTATATACCACAATGATGAAAAAGAAACATTCGGTCCTTGTTTGGTTTAGAGTAATCTCAGACAATCTTTCACTTTCCTCTCAACCTAAATTATATATTATATTTTGAAACAAAGTTACACATTCTTAAAATCTACTGAGCATTTGGCAAGGCATTAAGATTGTTAACATATGTTTAATGAAATAGCAGCAAGCTATCCTAAGTCCTTTTGTATCTATTATTGAGGAAAATGACGATCCTTAAACATTTGCAAAGAAGCAGAATTACAAATGACCCTTAAAAGCCCAATATGGGCACTAAATCAAATTAAAATGCCATAATGCAGTCCACAGCAATAGGTAGACTACCTTGTTTGAAAATATTAAAGATAGTCGTTACAGTCATGAGCTTACTCTTTGCTGCTGACATTGGAGATTTCTTCTTTGATGGAGAAGAAAGAACCTTCTCCACTGGTTTCTTTGATTCTTCTAATTTAGTTGTTTTTGATTTATTTGATTTGCGAATCATATCAAGTAACCCATCCTCTGTAAGAAATGCAGTCCTACAGGAAAGGAAAATGCAACAAAACAAATTAGAAGAACAAAGGGATTTGGTCTATTAGAAGATAATCTTAACATAAGTACAACAGACCCAAGCTCTTTGGCTTTAGTAGATTTGCGTCCCTCAATATCTTCATCACATAGTACAGAATTCTGCCAAAAAAAATGTCCATTACATACCAGAACCATTAAGGCCACTAAAGACACGGGAACACAGTAACAACCGTCTTTTTGCTGACAGATCCAGTAACCCAACCACCATAGCGTTTTATTAAGTCCTCAGCTTCTTCTCTTTCCAAACTAGAATAACAAGACATCATAAAGTGCAAACTAATTTTAACACATGGAATAACACACTTACTGATATTGCTAAATGAAAATAAGCACTTTCACATTCAAAAATATAGAGAGAAATATTAAGTTAACCCCACATTACATAGCTCAGAAATCAAAGGTACCAAAATTCAAAAGAAAGTGTTATCAAAAGTAAGGGTGAGAAAATATTCTACTTGAAAGGACTGCTATATGACATAACTGCCTGGCTGACAAGAAAAGCATACCTATCAAGCGTACCACTTATTACAAATGTCAAACCAGCTAAACAATCAGGAGCACCTTCGGGAATTTCCTGGAGAAAAAAATGATAAGCCCTGATCTATTCACCAAAAACTAATAAAACAAAGCAGTAAGAAATTTCAATTTCTGGACCTTTTCTCCTTTGTGTGGAGGATCTTTCCTCTCACCAAAGTTCATGAATCCACCACGTCCTCCACCACCTCTGCCTCGTCCTCCAGTAGGTGCAGTTGATGCACCTCTTCCACCCCGGCCTCGTCCACCAGATTTCATAGATTGGCTATCTTTATCATCAGCTTCATCTTCATCACTTTCATCAACCACCATCCTTTTTGGGGCCCCTGGAGCCGTTTTCCCACCTCTTCCACCACGGCCTCTTCCTGAGGCTTTTGAATTAGAGTTTGTGTCCTTAATATCATCTTCATCACTTTCATCCTCTTCTCCTAATTTTTTGGCAATTCCTCTTCCAGAACCAGTTTTTAATTTCTTGCTGGGGGTAACATCAGCAGAAACTTTCTTAGTAGTATTCAAGACAAAGTCCTCATCATCATCATCATCAATCTTAATTCTAGGGATTTTGGAGATTTGACCCTGTATGCTGATTTGATGCTTCTCCCACTTTTGCCTCTTAGATATATTCATATTTTTCAATTTAAAGCTACTTTCATACTTGTTTTGAATTCAATTGCAGAGCACTAAATTACTGAATGCAAGATATTATATATCTAAAGCTGTTACTGGTAAATGATGATCAAAGCAAGATACTACCCATCAGAAAACAGAAGAGTTCCAACAGTGAATGAGAAATTTCCAGAAGCATAAAAAGAGTGGAATTCTGCAGCATTACACTGACCAAAAATTTAGAATCCTAGATTGAAATAAGATCATACAAAAGAAAGGCAGAGCCACGAGATCGTTGGTTGAATTTGAAAGAAGAGAAATCTCATACAAAATATCTGGTTTGATTTAGTATCATAAAAGCAATAGAAATTCATATATTGCAGCCAATGCTTATTGCTGAAAATGTCTTGCGTCCAACGGCTTACAAAATCACTGTTCTTCCACTTTCTTCTGCCACCACTCCATGAATTTGGTCTGGGCAGCCAATGTATTCAACCTATAGAGCTGCAGGTGGTGGTTTGCAATTTCATGTCCAAATGTCCATCCAAAGATGCCCCCTGCTGCAAAAGAAAGAGCAGCACCTGGCCAACAAACCACAAACGCATAAGTGAAAACATTCTTCATTTAAATAGTACCTGAACTTGATTATGTTGAACTTTTTTGGAAATGAATAATAGAATAAATTTACCAACTTCTTTGTTTCTCATAGCGAGGGGAAAAAGGGGAAATTTGGAAGGAAAGTGGTAATTCGGCAAGAAGGGCTATCAGACAAGAGACAAGTAACTAGCCATGACTTCATCTCCGTCACCTCTATAAACATATGCACATAAAAGGATGGCAATGAACAACCATAATCTTGAACAAGGAGATGACAATGAATATTTACAGCACCACGACACCAACACCAATCCTGAACTAAGAAGCTTAACAAACTTGGTTCATATCTTCTCTTTCAATAGCCACAGTACAAGCATTTTTTGGTCAAATGTATTTAGTCATCTTAATAAAAAAGCAGGCATTCCCTGAGCAACAGAGTGTTCATTTATATGCCAATCTAAGATCCATCCTGAAGATTCAACCACTGTAAACAACTAACACTGGGACTGTTACTTTTGTTAGGTACTAATATTCAATAAGAAAATGTATGTAGCTAATTATCAATCTATCAACCTAAAATCTTAAAAAAGAACATTTGAATTTGCTAGCAACTGCCGTAATTGTTAACAAGACAAGTTCTTTATGATGTCAAATAAGCAAATATATATTCATCCATCAACATAAACTGACTAATTAACCAAAAAGAAATAAATATAAAATATTGCATTATGTCCATTCCTAATGTAACAGAAGTGTACTGATCACCAAGAATGTAACAGCAACAGTGAACTAAAAGCTTGTTGCACAGGTAATGTTTGAGACATATTTTCAATGCCACAGTAACAGAACTGATTTGACTGTAGCTTTTAAAATATTGCTTTGGTACATTTTACTATCAACAAGCTGTTTCAACAAAATAAAATCCTCACATGAAGAACCGAAACCAAATTAGGCTGACCATTAATGAAAATAGAACTTCCCAATAAAAGAAACCAAGCAAACATTTTACTTCATGAATCCAGACCATGAGAGCCAAACAGTAAGATAATTATCCTTTTTAGATTAGAATGCCTCAAAAACCATAGGCCAAAAGCTACCAGAAAGAAATAATCTCCAATGTCATTATTGTTAAATGACAACACAAGCAAAACCGAAATTAAACATCAAATATACCATGAGGACTTTTTGAGTATTTCCAAGCCCATCCTGCTGTTGTAACTGCCCCAACAAGACTACCTACAGCACCATATTTAGCTGCTTCCCGGGCAGTCTTAAGCTGAAAAATAGAAAGATAAACAAGAACAAGTTTAGCTAACATTCAAAGAAAATAAGAATTTGATTCACAAATCTGGGCCTTGAAAGAAAGGGAATGGCAAAATACATATATGTGAAAGTTGTTTGCTTTGTAAGTAGGAAAATTTCAGAACCAGGAATTTCAAATCACAGCACATTAAGCTCGATAACTGGTTTTCTGCTGTGTTGGACTATTCCAATTTAAACAAAACAAGGAAAAGGTATAAGCAGCACATCTATAGGAACTGAGATATTTATTAATAACAGAAGACAAAGAAAAGATTAAATGTAGTTCTAAGATTTTCCCCCTGGATACTAGATAAGTAAGAAGGGGGAAAAAAAAAATTTCCTGAACCACTGAATGATGTTGCGTCCTATTGCTTTCTAGAAGGAAGATTATTCAGGATTATGAAGTATGGAGAGTCTCTAAACAATATAATCCAGTGCTAAAACTATAACTGAAGCCAGGAAATATGTTGAAATTCAATTTACCCATAATCACACTTTGGGCAAAGCAAACATTATGAATTTCACCAAAAAGTCATCGTGCAACTCTCCAGTTTTCTCAAGAAAAATGACCTTATAATTGGACCACCAGCAGTATTTAACAGTTCTAAGTTGGTCCCTGCCAATCAAAAAATACGTGCACTCTCCCGTGTGTAGCCACTTTATGCTCCTTCTTAATCAAATTTTCAAAGAATCTAGTTTGCAAGAATTAATGCAAAACATTCAATGGTAGTTAAATAATAATAAAAAAGGTATGAAGTGGAAATATAGGAAAAGTGCTGCATAATTGGGTACCTCAACCAGAATGCTAGCATAATCATTTTGGGCATAAAGTTGGTTCCCATCTACCCATCATTAGAATTTTGAAAGATTTGTTCAACTTACAGCATTCTAGCTTAGCACAAAGTGGGTGCTGCATTTAGGAACTTTTTATGACCAACATTCAAAACAACAGGAAACCTGGCCTTGAGGATTGCTTTCTTAATACACAAGCATATCTGGGCAATGCATAAAAACATAGCCATAGGAGATACATGAAATCTAAAACAATGCATGAAATCTAAATGGTTAAGAGAAAAATTAATATTAAGCATCCAATTTTATTAGATACTAAACCATGTATAGTTGCTTCTAAAACCCAGGATCTGGAGCAGCTTAAACCTTTTAAATAGTCAGCTTTTAGGCTATAGCCACCTCTCCAGGAGCCATCTTAGATGAAAGATTAAAATGTTTTAGATGATTATCATCCCAGTCTTGTTCAGATATAACTGAGAAAAACAGACAAGTGATTGTTGAAATTCAATTTCCAAGCACCAATGACTTCGAGGGGTTAACATTAGTCAGACAAAAGGAAACGAGACCCAATGACATGCCATAAGGATATTTCTTCTTAGATGCGTATAAATAGAACTATTGAACCAGATACAGCCAATATTAGTTCCCCAGCATGACAACTGAACTAAGGTATTCTATCCCTTACTATCTAAAATCAAGAGTTGGATGCACTCCTAGGAAATTTTCTTTACAAATAGTTTTAAATAACACTAATATTAATAATCTGTGATTACCATTAAAAATCAGGAATTCCACATACAAAATTTTAAATTCTCCATTTTCCAATTTGTATATTCAAATAGGAAAACTTTCAAGCTTTATTTCGATAAACATTTCAATACTCCATTTCCCAATACAGGCATGTTGGTTAATAACAATTCCTCTGAATCTTAACTCCTAAACAATAGCAGCCACTTCAGGCATAAGTTCAAACAAAACAGAGAAAACAAAAACACAGACCAACAACATTGTTACAACCCACATTTATTTGAAGGGAAAAAAAACCATAAATTCAACGCTGACAGCCACATATGAGGCAGCCAAATTATATATCCACTAATCCCAATCTAAAATTTCATTGGAATAATCCAAACGCCACCACAAAAAAAAAGGGAAAAGAAAATATTTAGTAGCATAATAAAGCACAATTGAGTAAACTGAATCAAACAAAGCCCGTGTGAAAAAATGCAACCTTGAAAAAGAAATAATCAAGGTTAGTTTAGATTAATTTACATACAACGGGTCCATGAACAGGGTCAGAGGCAATGAACTCTTGAACATCAGATTCTGACCAAGATGGGAGCGGCTTATCACGCTTGATAAATCTGGAATAATTCTCCAAAAAAGAAAACCTCTCGCACCAGAACCCCTTGTAGCCTTCCCAGTGTTTCTTGAAGAAACCCTGTTGAGATTCTGCTGTTTCAGCGTTGGCCATGATGGTCAATCCTCCAAATAGGATGGACGGTTGCCTATAGGTGATAGGGTACTGCTCAAATTGGCTAATCTTCCCCTATAACAAAGGTTGCACAACTTTAGTTGGTAGCGTTTTCCTGCCCGTTTGTGAGGATGATCATAAAGAAATGTAGTAAAGTCACGATGTCATAAGATGTAATATTTTGGAGAAAAGTGGTAAACGATGAAATTGAGTCAATATTGTTTAATAATAAGTAGGTTCTTATAGCCATATAGTTAATCAATTAGTTGTGAATGGGTATTTAGAAGAAAGTATGTTGTAGATGGAACCATTCTCAGTTATAAAGCAAAATTAATACATAAAAACTATAAACAAAAAGGTGAAATCAATTATTTTGAAACATATACTATGGTAACTAGAATTACATCCATTACAGTGTTTATATAGCCAATGGAACAATGGGAAGTTATAAATATTAACATAATTTATAAAATTTATACCAATTTATTAAAGTGTTTAACATGAAATGACACATTAAAAATGTTACAAGAGATTCTTTGGATATTTTTAAGGCTTAAAATATATTTTAATTAATGTAAACTATAAAATATACTCCAATAACATCTATTGTAGAATAAAAAGCTTCAATAGTTTTTTTGTCTCTTTTCTCTAATGGCTAGAAAATTTTGACATTATCTATATATATAAAGGGGAGAGTTGGTGTAATTTTTTGTCAGTAGGTTTTTTATGAGTTGCAGGTGACACTTTGGTAAGAGTATAATTTGTTAAAGTTTTGAAACTATTTTTTGTATACTTTTAGTATCTTAATTTACTTTGAAAGTTTTTCTTATTGTATTTTTTTTTATAATCAATTTAAATTTTACTTTCAAGTACAATTAGTTGTAATCTAAATGAATCAAAATTTGTACCATACATGGGATTTTTTAAAATTTTTTATTACCAGATAAATTTTGTAATTCACTTATACTTACATGTTTCTTTTATATATTCTTAAATGATTTATTTTTCATATTAAAAAAATTATTTAGTAATATATATTAAAAAATTATTAAAGTAAATATTTAAAATAATTTAAATTGATCCCCATTTATTATTTTAAATATTTTGACTAAAAAATATCAATACTAAATCAAAACCTTATTTAAAATTATTATATGTATAATTATTATGTAAATTATGAATATTATGATTACAAATAATTGACATATTAAAAAAAATCATACTCTACATTTTACATTTCCTTATTTAAACATTTTATAACTATTACCTTCGTTTATTTCTACTTATTAAATTAAGTAAATATACTTTTATATAAATTTTACATTGTAATAATAAATAAATAGTTATATATATATATATATTTAAAGTTGTAATATGTTTTAATTTTAATATGTTAGTGTTAATTAAATAATTAATCAAATTAATTTTATATCTACTATTTAAAGTTTCACATAGTAAATAAATTTTTATATGCCTTTAATAGATTTTTTTTAAAAAAATAAAACATGATAATTTAACTAGAAATATAATTATATAAAGTAGTATTAAATTAACAAAAAAATAAATTTATAATTTGTAAATACAATAAAATAAATTAAAAATATAAATTACATATTTTAAAAACCAAACAAAACTTTTTTTAAAAAAATTAATATTTATTAAATTTTAAATTATCATTGAACACATTTCACGTCTCGCGTGAGCTAAAAAACTAGTATTATTTAAGAAGGATGGACAAAAACTATGATAATCCAGTAATCCACAAAACTAAACTTGTTGAAAATGGCAATCTAATGATTACTGTTCTTTTGGTTAAGACACAAGAGCAAAGTAAAAAAAAAAAAAAAAAGAAGAAGAAAGAAACATTAATCCTTTTTGCTATCAGTACTCTGGAAACATACAGTAGGTCAATACTACTTTTTTGAGCAAGTGATTTTGCTTATGCATTGGCTTAACAATATTGTACTCAATTAAGGGTATGCACAGTAGCCTTTGGCCCAAACCTAGCCCAAGCCACGTCACATCAGTTATTTACTATTCACTATTCACACAGTTATCATAAAAAAATTGACCACGCTAATGACTTGCCATTACCTTTTATATTAGTAATTTCACTATCCTCTATTTACTTTTCCATTATTTATTTAATATATTTAATACTTCTTATTTAAATTAATAATTATTAAAATATTATCTATTTTTCATTTATCAAATTTTATATATATTAATAATACAACTTATAATTTTAATTATCATACATTAAATAATTAAAAACAATTAACACATACTAATTTTACATTACATTAAAATTAAAATTTAATAATACACTTAAAACAAGAAAGTAAATACTCTAAATTTAACCTAAAATACTTAAAAATTAAACACTCAACACTAAAACATAATAAACTACACATTGCTTCCATGATCATATGTCATTTCCACTTAAACGCTTC
The DNA here is from genome assembly GCA_020080225.1 of Gynochthodes officinalis. Classification (NCBI taxonomy): domain Eukaryota; kingdom Viridiplantae; phylum Streptophyta; class Magnoliopsida; order Gentianales; family Rubiaceae; genus Gynochthodes; species Gynochthodes officinalis. Next base: position 13,305,323 of record CM034617.1, read on the forward strand.
CATATGTGCTCAATCAAATCATTTTTCAACGCATTGGGGATATTTCTGTTACGAAGTTAATCTCTGTTAATCAAATAATTATTCATATCAATAAATCTATATTGTGATAGTATATCCTTCCGCATCGTAGAGCTTTTTTGAGATGTATCTGTTTGTGGATTGGTTATGGTGTTAATATATGCGGAAATTAGAGCAGTGTCTTCATTAATTGACCAAGCGATATTCTTGTTTTGCATGTGCGTAATTGATAGGTCGATATCCGGTTCCGCAAAATTAGGGTTGTAAACAAACCAAACGATCCCAAACAATGACTGTTCGAGATTAGCTCGTTTATTATTAAAATTATTAGAGATCGACTCGTATTCGTTTAACTTTTTATTTTTTGTGTTCAAGTTCTTTTATGTTCGTTAATATATTCACGAACAGCTCGTTAATATGTTTACAAATACTTAAACAAACAACTCGTTAATATGTTCAAGAACACTTAATTAAACAAACATATTGTATAAAAAAATATAATAATATTTTTTATTCAATATATTATTATTTATTTAATATAAAAAAAATTTAACTAATAAAAAATTGGAAAAGCAATGCCTAGAAGGCAAAGCTCAAGCCTGAAGGTCCCTTCCCCCTATCCCCTATTTATAAGTGAATCCTCACTCCCATCTTCTATGCAAAGTCGATGTGGGATTCCCAAAGATTCGAACCTAGGTCTTACAATTGGCAAACGAATTCCTTACCACTACACTGCCACACACTTGTTTGCAAATAATAAACAAATAATATTATATTATAAATGAGCTTTAAACGAATACTAACCAACTTTAAACGAACACTAACCGAACTTGTTCATGAACACTAAACGAGCTTGTTTGTGAACATAAATAAGCAAACGTATACCTGTTCGTGTTCGGTTCGTTTATTAAATGAACAAAAAAAAAATTGTTCATTTGTTGTTCGTTTAGCTTAACAAATGAACATTACCGAGCTTGAACATGAGCTGTTCACTGAACGTACTAATTCATTTACACCTCTATGCAAAATCTCCATTTTCTCCGTAGGCATCTTCATTATAATCTTGACCTTGATAATGAAAATTATCAATATTTGTAGAAAATCCACAGTTTTGTTGAGGCCTGAAATTGGACATCATATATTGTTGAAACCTTGGAGATTGAAACATTGCAAGATCGTTGGGAAAATTCGTTGAAAATTGAGTTGGATTTTACGGAAATTGGATAGAATTTTGAGCATTATGAGCAAATGGACCAGAATTATATGGTGTTTGAGATGAACCTTGAGAAATTTGGATTCCAAATAGTGGATAATCATAAAAATTTGGAGGGTTATTTGGACGAAATTGATTGTTTCCAACATTTCTTGAGGGATTTATTTTTTAAAGAGAGAAATTTTGAGAAAGTTTGGGAGATAAGAATATCAAAATTTGCACCAAAATAGCCAAAATACATGTCAATTTATAGAGAAAAATATTTCTTATTCGTTGGTGATTTTTTTTTTCAAAAAAATATGAAAAATGACCATTGCAAATGGATAATTGGTTTGCAACAATCATATGACATGGCACGCTCTCATTGGGCGCGCGTCATGTCTATTAAAAAATTAAATAAAAAATGACGTGTTTGAAATCATTTTGACGCCAAATGGCGTTGTTTTTAATATATATATATATTGAGGCTAGGTCGTGGGAAGCTGCAACACAAAGGTCGCTCCCCATGACCTCCCAGCTCTAATGCTAGGGAAATTTCCATTTTCCCTGGCCTAGGCCAGGCCTTGGCATCCACGGCCAGCCCCAAAAAAGGTTGTTGTGAATGCCCTAAGAAATGAATACTCGTTGGATTGGTCCAACGTCAAGAACGTAAATTGAATTCTATGATACAAAAATCAATTATAATATTGACAGTATTTGGGTAGGTGGAGATTATATTCACAATAAGCTTACGATTATATTCTTCTCTTAACATTCAAACTCTTTACTTTTTCTATTAGGTTAACTAATCTGAACTCTTAGCGGTAAATTTTAGTCCATCTAGAAACCTCTTCTCATAGTAGTTAAATTTGCTTGACCAATGATATATTAAATTTGTATAAGTAATGACTTTCTAAAAATGTCTAAATATTAGTTTTTTCTTTTTTCTTTTGAAAAAGGGATTGGCTAATTCTTATTGTAGTTATTATTAACATAATAGTTCACTACTGTCACTGTTTTAAAAAGTAATAAAATCTATTTTATCCCTAATATTGATCATTGATACTGAAAATGACTTTTGTGCCAGTTTATGATATGATTTAAATGAGTCGTGCATATACTCGAATACATGTTTCTCAATGCAGAGGACGTTCTTGAAGAGTGGGGTTTTAGTCCAAATCTCATTAGTGAAGAAATATTTTATGCATTCATTGTATCATGTAAGATGGGGCATTAGAAATAATGTGGGGGACAACTTATTTACATGTAAGGATAAAAAAAAATAAAAATGCTATCTCCGTTCAAAAAAACAAGTCAACTTTCAAAATTTTTTCTTATCTCAAAAAGACAGTCTATTTTCAAACCAAATTACTAAAATATTATTACTAACAATAATGGTGTATGCTTGTAATTAAAATTATACATTTAGTTAGTACATTAAATATATTGTACTAAATAATTAATAAAAAGTTATATATAACCTAAGGTGGACTCTTTTTTTAGGACAAAGGAAGTAAAAAGTTATGTTTACCTTTTATGATTTCATTGAAAAGAAATCATGGAATATATATATATATATATATATAGGCTTAATTGTGCGAATAGTCCCTTATCTTGGGGCCTCTGTTCGATTTCATCCCCTAAGTTGAAAAGTTTCAATTGAATTTCTTAACTTATAAATTGGGTTCTATTAGTCATGGAGTCAAAATTGTGACAAACATGCGCGGTCAAAAAAAGTTGACAAGGGCGAAATTGAAAAAAAAAATGGCAAACCTTGAAAAAGTTCCAATTGAATCCTTAAACGTACAAATTGAGTTCTATTGAGTCCGGAGTACAAATTCTGACAAACACGTGCTGTGTACTTGAAACTGGTAAGGGAAAATTTAAAAAGAAATTTTTGGTAGATCTTGATGAGTTTCTATTTAATTGTTGACAGACTAAGAGTTCAATATCGACATTTTGTGTAACATCTTTATAACAATTTTTGGAAATAAATTATATTTTAGTTATTATTCTTTTAATTTGTCTTAATTCTAATTACTATACTTTTTTATCTCACTATTAAATCACTAAATTATTAAAAATGCTCTAAAATCAATCATTCTACTTATTCCCCGTGAAGTGCAACGAATACCAATTTCATCACACAAAATTATCATTTATTGTTAAAAAATTATTTATTTTCTCTTTTCTTTCTCGTCTTCTCCCTCCCTTTTCTTTTCTATTCTTTCTTCCTCCTTTTATTTTCTTTCCCAAATCCGTCAACTCTAAAGTCTTCTTCGACATCATCGGCGACAAGAATTGCCCAATGTTACCCAATTGCCCAATTAAATAGCCCTTTGCTGTGGAAAAAACATTGGGCAATTAGGCAACTACTTCACCTCTAGATCCCATCCGTGAATGCAAATCTGAACTTGGCGGTTATGGGTCGATGTACCGATGAAGTAGACAGGTAAACTGTAGAATGATATTTTTGTGTGATGAAAATAAATTATTTTTTAAAAAGAAATGATGTTTTTGTTGATGAAAATTGGTATTTGTTGCACTTAACGGGGAATAAATAGAATGATTGATTTTAGAACATTTTTAATAATTTAGTGATTTAATAGTGAGATAAAAAAGTATAGTAATTAGAGTTAAGACAAATTAAAAGAATAATAACTAAAATATAATTTATTTCCAAAAATTGTTGTAAAGATATTACACAAAATGTCGATATTGAACTCTTGGTCTATCAAAAATTAAATAGAAACTAATCAAGATCTGCCAAAAATTTCTTTTTAAATTTTCCCTTACTAGCTTTAAGTACACAACACGTGTTTGTCAGAATTTGTATTTCGGGACTAAATAAAATTCAATTTGTAAGTTTAGGGATTCAATAGAAACTTTTTCAAGGTCCGCCAATTTTTTTTCTAATTTTGCCCCTGTCAACTTTTTTTAGCCGCACGTGTTTATCACAATTTTGATTCCGAGACTCAATAGAACCCAATTTGTAAGTTAAGGGATTCAATTGAAACTTTTTCAACTTATGGGATGAAATCGAATAGAAGCCGCAAGATAAGGAACTATTCACGCAATTAACTCATATATATATTATCGCAAAGTGCTACGCAAAGCCAAAACAAATGAAATTGGATAAGACAAAAAATCTATCATTTGAGAAGATATTACATAAGGTTATTGTGCAATACAAGAAATTTGTGGGCAAAAGAGTAAATGTCTTGAATATAATATGCATGAATTCGTACTATATTTGTCCGTTTTAATTTTAATTAGTTTGTTGTCCATTTGATTAAAAAAATTGGAGTAAGATATAAAATTTCTAGGAGTGAGCGCAAAGATTGCAAAATCCGTCATCCACGAGTTTATCGATAATTGGAATTAGATACAAATAAAAAAATTTGCCGGCCATTCGGCCTGCATAAACCAATAACCCTGTCAAACCCATGTTTGGAAGGAGTCAAATTCGTCATTGTAATTAGTGAAAAAATGAGACTAGAAATCACACAAAAACAAGAAATACAAACAATATCCGGGAATGTTATGGAATGGGTCAGTTAATGAGTTAAGATATTGTGAGTAACTTTATAGCGGAGATTTGTTCGTTGCTTGTTTGTTATGCTGCCGGAGTCCGTTTATCTCTATGCTAATTGTGTTAATCTATGCTCAACAAAAGTTGACAGTTTGTATGATATTGAAAAAAATCATATTCTCCTCAAAAAAAAAATGTTAGTTTCAACTCACGCATGTGTCTCAGCACACATGACGTCCGATTCGGGTAATCTTCTCTATCTTCTATAAAAGAGTTTATTTAAAATTTTTATATTATTTTTATTGATAATGACATTTTATATTATTTAAATTAAAAAGTAAATATAAAAATAAAAAAATTATATATTTAATAGTGTATTAGTTGTGTTTTACTCTATAACATATAAAAAAATTGCATCCAATCAAGTGAACTCTATTTTTGAGAATGGATTGAGATGTAATTTTCTTAGTAATGAAATGACATCTATATAATAGAATATTAGTAGACATTTTAAGTAATTGTTATTTGGTAACTTATGTTACCTTAGTTATCTATGGAATTTCCTTTGAGTTTTCCTGTATGTATCCTTACTTGTTTTTAGTATCAAGATAAAATGCAAAAAAATGGAAATCAATTATTTCGGGGGTGTTTGGTTGAGGGGTTTGGGGTGAATAGAATGGGAATAAAATGATTTTTGATGTTTGGTTGAAAAATATTATTTTGTGAACAGTAATTCGAAATACCAAAATTGAGATATCATTCATTCCTCCTATTTTGGAGGTAATGAAAGTGGTTACCCACAATTTTTTTTTCCTGAACCAAGACTATAAAAGCAATGATTTGCATATATGGAACTAGCATCATTCCTCATCACATACCAATCAACACAATTATAATAAAAAAAAAATTATTATCATTCTCCACTATTATCATTATATTATTTTCCAATTTTCCTTCTTGAATCAAGCGGTCCCTCAGTGTTTGGCATTGTTTGACTTTTTGGGGTAATTTTTAAAATTGTTTTAACTGAGTGTTAGTTTAGTCATTTAATCTTTTTTATAGGAGGTAACAAATTTCAAATTTTTTTTTCAATTGGAATGATCTGGGGACTGATTTTTCTCAAAATTAAAATTAAGAAATTTAATTACTGCAGTTGAAATTATGAGGGGCCAATTTGAGACAAAGCAACAATTTATGCAGATTTATTTGTATTTTATCCTCATTTTGATAGGAATGTCATATTAATAGCACTTTTTTTCCCTACATATGTTCACTTAAAACATTATTTTTGTATTTTAAAGTCTTATTCTAAATTGGCCACCACACCAGCAAAGAAAATACATTTTTTCGCTCGGAGTTTGGGATCAAATTATAGGACTAGTTATTTTTGTATGGTTTAGATCCTCGAGAAGGATACACTATGCTTTTAAATATGTCATAATTATTAGCATGGGAAAATGAACTTACATATCACATTAACAGAAGACAAGTAAAGGAGATTGGTGTTGTAAACAAAGCATCAAAATGGCCTCATTGACTTTAAGTCTCCTAATGTTCCATCTACAATAAATGCAAGAAAAGAAAATTCTTGGATCTAGAGGCCCCAATTACATTTCTTCCACCAGATGAATCTAAAAAATGTTTAATGAATGTAGTCGTATCCAGATGGGCTGTCTGTAGTTTTTCTTGACAGTGATATTTTAGATGCTTAATTATTTTAGTAGTATCTTACGGCAAGAAATGGTTATTTGAATGTGATACTTTGGACTTATCAAGGATCAAAGGAGGGGTAAAACTTTGTGGGATTTGTAGGTTTTATTGGTTGTACAAGGCCTGCTTTAATACTAGGAATTCTTTTTTTTTTCTTTTTTATTGGACTTTTCTTGCAGTGTGGGATTTGCAGATTTTGAGATGCCAGCAACTTAAAATTTGATCCACATGTAAAAGAAAGATATCGATAATGGCAATCAGCAACAGACAATTTTTATGTTATTGTAGTACTTTGATTGTGACCTCTGATATCCTTTTGACAAACATGAAGAAAAGAAAAGCTGTGCAGAGAATGAGAATATTCATGTCTTCATCACAAAACAACACATAAGCAACAATGGTTAAGGAAATATTTTGAGCTTTTGGTATAGAAGCTTTTAAGGTCTGTGAAGGAGTGACTACTGAGGGATCGATTAGGGCAGTGAAAGAAGATGTTGAAGCCAACATCAGGGAAAAGAAAACAAAAGAAGCAGAAGATAAAGTGGAGCAAGCTTTATTCATTTACATGTTTTAATCCTGGTACTAATGATGATACTACGAGACCTAATCAACGGCTTCTTGGTCATCCGGGATTTTCACGTGTGGTGTTCTGTAATCAGCCTCAGATGCATAACATCAAGCCACACAAGTATCCCAACAATTATGTATCAACTGCCAAGTACAATTTTTTGACCTTCCTTCCTAAAGCACTTTTTGAGCAATTTCGTAGAGTTGCCAATCTCTATTTTCTGTTAGCAGCTGCATTGTCTCTTACCTCATTGGCTCCTTTTAAACCTGCAAGTCAGATTGCACCCCTTGTTTTTGTTGTGGGAATCAGTATGCTCAAAGAAGCAATGGAGGATTGGAATAGATTTTTGCAGGTAGTTGCTTGTTAACTACATATTATTATTGTTCTTTCTTGTAGCTTCAGTTTATAATCATAAGTTTTGAATAGATTACAAATGTTTTACCTTCATTTGTTTGAAAACGCTGAAAGTTCAGTTGCCACATTTCTGTTTCCATACTTGTTTTTCTTTCCTGTTGTTTGATCAGGATCGTTCTTTTTGCTTGCTTTTTTATCAAGGCAAGAATTTGGTGAATTGGTTGCATATTTGATCATCTAACTCTCAAGGTTGTCGTTTACTTTCTTGTTTCATAAGAACAGCAAAAGTATCACTTTGTTACGTCTCGGAATCTGAGAACTTTAATCAGCATTTTCTGAAGGTGAATGCATTACTAATTGTAAAAACATTATGCTTTTCCATAATTTGCAGGATCTGAATGTGAATTCTAGGAAAGTGAAGGTTCACTCAGGAAATGGATATTTTGTGGAGAAAACCTGGAAAGAACTTTCCGTGGGGAACATTGTGAAAATAAACAAGAATGAGTACTTCCCAAGTGATCTCCTCTTGTTGTCATCTAGCTACGTTGATGGTGTTTGCTATGTTGAGACCATGAACCTTGATGGAGAAACCAACCTGAAATTTAAACGAAGCTTAGAAGTAACACTTGGAATGGATAATGATGTTGAATTTTCCAAGTTTGAAGCCACCATACGCTGTGAGGACCCAAATCCAAACCTTTATAGTTTTGTAGGAAATTTAGAATTTGAGGATGGAACATATCCGCTATCCCCAAATAAAATTCTGCTAAGAGACTCAAAACTTCGGAATACAGATTTCATATATGGAGTTGTGATCTTTACTGGACCAGATGCAAAGGCAGTGAGAAATTCCACCAGATCACCATCCAAAAGAAGTCGGATTGAAAGAAGGCTGGACTATGTTATCTATGCTCTTTTTGTTTTGTTGGTTATGGTTTCACTAGTAAACTCCATTGGCTCTTTGTTGGTGTTGAAATCTGAAGAAGTTAAATGGTGGTACCTTCAGTTGAGAAAACAAGTTGATTCATCGTTTAATCCATCAAATGCCATAGTATCGTTTTTTTGTCAGTTTGTAAGAGCCCTAATATTGTATGGTTACCTTATCCCCATTTCTCTTTATGTGTCCATTGAGGTTGTTAAAGTTCTGCAAGCTATGCTCATCAATAAGGATCTGAGGATGTATGATGATTTAACGGGTAAGGCAGTTGTGGCCCGAACATCCAACCTAAATGAGGAACTTGGACAAGTGGAAATGATTCTCACAGACAAAACAGGAACCTTAACTTGTAATCAGATGGAATTTAGGAAGTGTTCCATAGAAGGAACGTCATATGGAGGTGAAATAAATGAAATTGATCTTGCGGCTTCTAGAAGAATGAACGTTGACGAAGTAACGGATCAGGTCAGCATAGATGGATCAGATTCCTCAGAACGGAGTCTTGAGATGCTTGAGTTCTCTGTAGGTGATGCTGAGGCAAGGAAAGCTCTTGGTTGTGATCATGCCACAGAGAACTTAAATATTAGAAATCAAAGAAATTCCGTATCAAGGAAAGAAGCTGTCATCAAAGGTTTCAATTTTAGAGACAGTCGCCTCATGGACAAAATGTGGATGCATAGGTCTAATGTCTATGACATGATGATGTTTTTCCGAGTTATGGCTCTATGTCATACAGGCATTCCGGTTGAAGATGGAAACAGCAACAGATTGAAGTATGAAGCAGAGTCCCCTGAAGAAGTTGCTTTCCTAATTGCAGCTCAAGAATTTGGATTCAAATTTTGTCAAAGAACTCAGTCTGTGATGGTTCTTGAAGAACTTGATCCCTCTTCAGGAATGGAGGAGAAGAGGTGAAACTTAGTTATGATATACCTTTTATCAGTTTCTTCTTTTGTTGTCATTGTTGTTTGCTTGATATTCTTCTTGGCCGTCTTGTGTATACAACTTTCAGGGAGTACAAGCTTCTGAATCTCTTAGAGTTCAATAGTTCTAGAAAAAGAATGTCTGTGATAGTGAGCAATGAGGATGGAGAGATCTTTCTGTTTTGCAAAGGAGCTGACAAGTAAGTATTGGCTGGGAAACCAGTTGGTTTCTTTTGGCTATTTAGTCTTGTCATCGTTTGCCTGTGCCTTCCAATATGCTATTATCTTTTTAACTTAGGTTGAACAATGTGTTCACTCCCCAAATATGAGACTTACATTATTTCATATTGCTAGTTCGTTTCAGATAGAGGTTTCCAAGGTCCTAATTGGCCTGTTTTTTGTTTGTTTCCAGCGTCATCTTTGACAGACTTGCAGATAACGGTAGGACATATCTGCCGGCAACCATGACTCATCTATCAAATTATGCGGAAGATGGTCTACGTACAATGTTGTTTGCATACAAAAAGATTGGAATGTCGGAATATGGAAATTGGAATGAAGTTTTTACGAGAGCGAAGGCAACAGTAGGTGCTGAAAGAGAAGAGCTACTTGAGCGAGCATCTGAAATGATTGAAAAAGACTTGTTTCTACTAGGTGCAGTTGCCATTGAGGATAAACTACAGAAGGGGGTTAGCTCACTTTCCACCTTCTCTTGTCTCTCCCTCTCCCTCCAAAATTATTTTTCGTGGTATTCCCATTTCACCATTATATTCACGCATAATCTGCACTCCACGAGTTAGACTTGACAAAATTCTCTCGAAGTGGTCGAAAATACTACATTTGCGTGAGAAAACAGTTCCAATGTGGGTTTGTTTTACATGAAGACCTGATTTTATATATATCAATGTGATCACTCCATTTTGAATTTTTGTCTTTTTTAATTTTTCTTGAGACTTCAACTCCATTAAATGGAAATGGTAATTCATTTTGATCTTGTGAATCAGATTTACCTTTCATCAAAATGTTGTGTATTCCCTATCTTAACTAGTAAAAAGCTAATTCACCTATCTCTTCGTACCTAACCTTATAGAATCTGTTGATTGATAGAAAATGATCATAGAGGAGATATAATCTTAGTTTGCTTTGCATAACAGGTTCCTGAATGCATCGATAAACTTGCACAAGCTGGGCTGAAGATCTGGCTGCTAACTGGGGATAAAAGGGAGACTGCAGTGAATGTTGGGTAAGACTTTGTTAACCTCATCCTTTCAGTTGATCCTCTTATTCTTTTTTCTTTTTTTAATTTTTTTTTAATGAGGAACATGAAAGCAATCTTCATATGATTTTTGTTTGTTTTTTTTTTTGCAGCCTGTATCTAAAGTAATTATTTGTGTGTAATCTTGCAGATTCGCTTGCAGTTTACTTCGCCATGACACGAAACAGTTCCATTTGACTTTGGGCAAAGAAGCTGACCATAACAATCAGTTAAAGGTGAAAACCATTGATGGAGATAACATCTTCTAGAAAGAAGCAACACAATGAAAATAAATAATGAAGTTTTGAGTTGTTCTTCTTTGTCTAGTATTTCAGGCTATGGAAGGAGACATTTTATGCCAAATCAGGAATTCATTTGAAGAAATTGTTAAGAGCAACAGACAGTCCATCCCTTCGGCTTTGATAGTGGATGGAAAAGTCATTGAAATTGCTTTAAGAAGTGAAATCAGCAACCAATTTTTACAGTTAGCAGTCATATGTGACTCAGTCATATGCTGCCGTGTTTCGCCCAAGCAAAAAGCTTTGGTATCAGTCTTTCCATTCTTCTTCCTGTACACCATCTACAATGACTACCAAGTTCTTGAATCATCTTTTACATTAAATGTCCATAACGAAGTAAACTTGCACGCTTACGGTGACTTTTCTTGCTTAGTGGTTTTGCATTTTATATTCTCCTTCTTCTCTGTTTCCAGTTAATTTTTCCTTTTATTGGTGATTTCTCTGACTTGTTTTAACATCTAGTCTGATGCATTAATTAATCTCTAATAGAAATGAATCATCACGAGCACAGTTTTTAGCATGATTTCCCAAAAATCTCTTCAGGGATGGACTAGTACGCTCGCTTGTCTCTGAGTATGCATTGACTGATCTACATTGTTAACTAGTCAGCAAGTTGCTTTTATGCTTGTGTTCTCTACAAGTTCACTAATCAACATAACATCATTGACCAAAATTTTTTAAACTCTAGATCTACATTCAGTTTCCTTTCATACATGCTGCACTTGCAGATCACTCGCCTGGTAAAAGAGTTTACAGGGAAGACTACCTTAGCAATAGGAGATGGAGCAAATGATGTTGGCATGATTCAAGAAGCCGATATTGGTGTGGGAATCAGTGGAATGGAAGGAATGCAGGTAACCAAACTATCATTCAGATTTTAAAACATATCAGAGGAACTTATGCGTTAAATGATGAGAAGGTTTGAGAATACATAGTACATGCTATTCCTTTTCCACTACATGACATGCTGTTGGTAGGAATGTGTTTCTAATACCCCCGCTGAATGTAACTTGCAGGCTGTTATGGCAAGTGATTTTTCTTTGCCTCAATTTCGTTTTTTGGAACGATTACTAATAGTTCATGGGCACTGGTGTTACAAGAGAATTGCCAAGTTGGTAATGTCCAAGTATTAACTTCTTTTAACAGCCATCGAAATAGGAGTACATAATTCTGTTGTATATGTTAACATGACACATAGTTTTTGCCCTTCCATAGATACTCTATTTTGTGTACAAGAATGTCGCATTTGGCTTGACGTTATTCTACAATGAGGTCTACAGCAAGTTTTCTGGAAACGAGTTGTATGATGATTGGAACATGGTACTCTTCAATGTTCTGTTGACATCCTTGCCAGTGATCGCACTAGGTGTGTTAGAACAAGATGTCTCAGGTGATGTTTGTTTGCAGGTAAGAAGACAGAAATGCTATGAAGTTAAAATATTGCTAGATTCGTGTTATGTGTTTTATCTATATGTCGGAATTTACTACCTTTAATTCTTTTGTTGCGTTGAGGTCCAACAGAAAAACCTCATGATCCGCTCTTTGTCCTAGAAGTGACTTTTGCATTGAACTCTTTCTGTATCCTCTACCCTTGTTTGGAAAAACAAAAGAAAGCAAAAAGCAGCCACTAATTCATTTCAGGAATAATCATTAGGTACGTTTGTTTCAACGGGTCATACTAGGTTTACTAGCGATAAAATGTTAGTTTTATGGACCCTCTATTTAACTGATCAAATATAGTTCATGAAGGTGTGCTGTAATTCAAAATGTAAAATGCAATGAATGCCCTAGATTCAGAAATCATGCTTCTCTTTCCATACAATTTTTTACCCTCAAACCCTAAAGGACTTGAAAGAAAATCCATTCATATATTCATTAACAAGCTTTGTTAGTCCTCTTGCTCTAAAGAAACAACTGATTCTTTTAGAATGTGCTGATTATATTTACCATTTTTGTGTGACTGGAAAAGTTTCCAGCACTCTATCAACAGGGACAAAGAAATTCAAGTTTTAACTGGAAGAGCATAATAGGCTGGATACTAAATGGCATCCTTTCTTCATTGGCTATCTTCACAATGACCATCTACTTAATTTCTCCAGCTGCTTTCAGAGAAGATGGACATGTTGCCGATAACACACATATTGGTACCATCATGTATACATGTGTAATTTGGACAGTAAACTGCCAGATTGCACTCATAACTGCAAACTTCACTTTGATTAGCCATGTTCTTATCTGGGGTAGCATCTTATGCTGGTACATCTACTTGATCATATATGGTATACTCCCCCCCGAGTATTGTAAAGGTGGTTTTCACATCCTCACTGAAGCCATTGGCAATGCTCCATTGTTTTGGATTATTACATTGCTTGTGGTAGTGGTTTCACTTCTTCCATACTTTGCTTATAGTATAATCCAGAGGACTTTCTATCCCATGGATGATCAAGTGATCCAAGAGATGAAGTACTGCAGGAATGATATCATGGATTATCCAATGTGGTTGGGAGAGCAAAAGAAATCCAAGTCCAGGACTCGAATTGGATTTTCTTCGAGAGTTGATGCAAAACTTCGACACTTGAAGCAACAATTGCACCAAAAGAAAAAATTAGTTTGGGAAAAGCCCAGTAGATAGAAGTATCCCCTGGTTAAACAAGTACCAAATATGGTTTCCTGGTTATCATCCATGGAATGCAGCAGATAAGCATATTCAAATCTCATTGAATGATATTCAATTTGTTAAGTAGAACTCAATAATAGCACCTTTCAGAGGCTTGCTATAAATGCTTTTGTCCATCATCATTGATTTTGAAAGGATTAAGGCAGCATTTGGGGTTGGCCATGTTCAGAGTTCTATAGATGTAGTGCAAATAACTCCGCTTTCCAGTTAATTTGTCCTTGTGGAAGATTTTTTCCCTTCTGCTCTATTGCTCATAGTTGAAAACAACCATTGTATTTCTAATTACTAATATCAGAGTCTCAGCATTGATAAATCTGTTCTAGGTAACAGAAAAATTGCAGAGGATGTCCAGGGTCAGAAGCAAAAATGAATGAAATGTTTCACACATGAAATGAAAACCAGCTTCTATTGCTTGGTGTCAGTCCAAAGAAAGGGACAGATGTACATTTAATTTTACGGCTATTTAGATACAAGAATTAGTCCATCTTCACTCTCCTCACGAAGATCCAAATTCAAGCAACACTGCGTCTTCACCGTCTCAAGTCTCATTTCTGTACCTAAACTTCAACAGAAAACGTAGTAAACAAAACTTTCTCGAAACAGCATAAACAGAAAGAAATAATTTTCATTGCATAATTTAATTGTTAGCATAGTTACCACAAGCTCTCAAAGAACAATTCACACATTTCTTACACTTCATTCTAACTATATTATCCTTAATTGAATCCACCCAACTTGTTCAAAACAGAGACACGTTAGAAGGGGCACAATTTCTACAACAGAAACACATATTGCAAAGTTTGATGCAAACTTGCCCTCACCAAAACCAGCCTCAATTTTTGCCTTATGATTGCTACCATATCATTTGCAGTTACGTAACCACAAGATCATTACTTATCAAATCACAAAAGGGAATACAAATTTAATAATCGAAAGCACATGTTCAGGTGCAAACACTAATATTGGTGAGTTGAAAATTTATCACAAATACTTCTAAGCTAAACAATCAGGCATGTAGGTTGTGGACAGAGAATTCAAATACTACTCAAGTATAAATTCCTCTCAAACGCAAGGACTACTACTGCTTGAGATTTAAGGTGTGCATGTAATTTTTATTTATTATTATTTTTAAAAGTTCATACTTGAAAATATGCCAATTTCCTATCATTGCCACCGAAAAAAACAAAAAAGGTATTTGGAAATTTGTAGACCTGGTGTACGAACTCAATTAAACAGTAGGGTCAATGAGCTCTCCGTTCACGAATTCTCTGTAGGCAGCAACAGGCCAGATGAATCCTCTCCATATAAGACTAGTGGCCAATGGAACATCGATAATGATCTCCTTCTGGGTTGGCTTCTTTTCATCCCTGATGGCAATCAAGTAGCTCCTTCCAACCCACCCAATCCATCCAGCAATGTAGAGGAACAAAATCCCTGGAGTGATAAACTCACCCCAGTGCCTCTGATCTCCATTCACAATCAAGTGTGGCAAACCGTCTGAACCACACAACAACCCTTGCTTGCCATAATTTTCAAACCTGTCAAACACATTGACATTTTTCAACTCTTAGATTTACTTCAATTTCTTCATCCATCCAAATTCAAAGAAAATACTACTGATTTACAATAATCAACTGAAATTAAAGAAACATGAAATCACTTCAAAATTCATAAAAATATTTTAAAAACCAACCGGCGTTTGGTCTTCTCAATGGTGGCATTAATGGCCAGCGCAGGAGCGCTATCAGGGGCGTAAAGCTTCAAGGAGGTCTCAAGCTTCTTGATTTCTTGCTTCTCACGCTTGGCAAATTGCTTGGACTCCTTGCACGGAATGAGCCCGGATATGTCAGCAGA
Source organism: Gynochthodes officinalis (assembly GCA_020080225.1). Lineage (NCBI taxonomy): Eukaryota > Viridiplantae > Streptophyta > Magnoliopsida > Gentianales > Rubiaceae > Gynochthodes > Gynochthodes officinalis. Next base: position 13,320,639 of record CM034617.1, read on the forward strand.
TGCAGGGGCAATCGGGGCCGATACAAGAATGGAGGAAAGAGCTAGTGCAGCAGAAAACACCTTCAGCGAAGAAGATTGCTCAGAATTTGAAGCGGCGCTACTACTACTCTGGTTAGGTGAATTTGCGGAGCACACAATGGTTGCGATTCTGGGTTTGGTTGCAAATTGAGAGTTCAGCTTTGGTTTTGCAATAGCGGTGGAAAGATTTGTGGGAATTGTGAGAGACATTTTTGATGGGGATTTCTGGCAATGGAAAGGGAAAGAGGAGGAAGATTTTGCAGTAGAGAAATGAGGAGAGTGGAAAGTGGCGTGTGGAGGGATCGGTGGTTTTTAGATTTTGGAGGCAGGGGACTACTGGTTGAGAGGGGATAAGGTGGGGAGATATGAGTAAGGGTGGCTGAGATGGATGGCTCTCATTGGTCAATCTTTTTGGTTTTGAGGGGTTTTATAGATTCTCCCTCTCCTTTGCTTTTATCAAATGCGGATAACCATATTAACATAATTTGGTCACCTATCCCCCAAGTGCTGTGTTAGATAATAGAATAGCAATTCACGCCTTCAAAGGAAAGAGCACGTTTTCATGTATTAGTTGTAATTCCAGAAAGAAAGTAATGAGTTGTCAGTAGTTAGTTAAGCTGGCAAGTAGTAAGGGCACCCACAGCAGCCCCTTTTGGGGCTGGCCGTGGATGGCTTGGGCCACGCCAGATTAGCAAGTGTGCTGATTTGGTGTGGCCGTTTGCTTGCTCGTTCGATAAAATCGGACCAAGACTGGGTTATATATATTTTTTTCTGCTAGGTAAGGAGCAAAACGACGCCGTTTTGCGTCTTCTAGACTCAAAACGGCATCGTATTTGGCTGGGTGTCAACTGGAGCGCTGATACCTGATTGGCACACTAACATGCGCGTTAGCACCTGTTAGTGTGCTAGACTTTTTTTTTTCTTTGACGTTGGGGCTGGCAAAAAACGACATCATTTGGAGCCCTAAGGTGCCAAACGACGCCGTTTTCTTTTTTTTTTTTTAAATAAAGGGTGCCTGTCAGCGCCCGAGGTGACGCGCGCCCATTATTACCCGTTGCAAACTTTTGAATGATTTGCAACGGGAATTTCAGGGTTTTTTTATTTTAAAAAAAAATTTACCAATGGCTTCGAAATTTCTTCCTCTATAAAATGACATATAATTTGCCTATATTTAGAACAAAATCTTATATTTTGCCCTCTCAAACTCTCTCAAAATCTCATATTTTTATTTATCAAACTCTCTCCAATTTCTTACTTTCTTATTTCCCAAACACTCTCCAAAGTTCCTTTATCTTCCATAAAATGGATCCTTCAAAAAATGTTGGAAAAAATCCATTTGATCCAAATAACCTTCCAAATCCTTATCATTATCCACCATTTACGGGCCAAATCTCTCAAGGTTTATATCAATCACCTTATAATTTTGGTCCTTTTCCTCCTAATACTCCAAACTCTACCCAATTTGCCCAAAATCCAACACAATTTGCAACTCATTTTCCCACCGATCCTACAATGTTTCAATCTCCAAGATTTCAACACCGCATGATGTCCAATTTCATGCCTCAATAAAATTGTAGAGTTCCTACAAATGTTGATAATGAAAATGCTTCCGGAGACGAGGGAGATTTTTCGGAACCAGATACCGACCCATCGATCTCGCACATGCAAAACAAAAAAATCACTTGGTCAATCAATGAAGACACGGCTCTGATTTCTACATATATTAACATCTCAACCAATCCGGTGATAGGTACATCTCAAAAGAGCTCTACGATGTGAAAAAACATATTATCACAATATAGATCGGCTCGGGACGACAACAACCACATCAATCCCAGAAATTTGGCTCAAGTTAGATCTCGATGGAGGAGAATTAGCGCAGCTGTGTCAAAATGGGTTGAAATTTTATCGGAGGCGCAAAGAGAAAAAAGAAGCGGAATGAACGATGAAGATGTGATCCGAAATGCATTGACCATATGGGAGCATTCAAATAAGTGTTCAAAGTTCCAATTTATGGAGCAATGGAAGTTATTGAGGTGTTATCCCAAGTGGGAAGCCATCATTGGACATCATGTTTCCACTTCGAATGTACCATTTGATGATTCGAATACCCCTAAAACACCAAACACTGCTAGTAGTGGGAAGAGATCACTTCTGGGTGATTATTGCGTAAACCTATCGTCTCCAACTGGTAATTTTTTAACTACATTTCATCTTTCACTTTTTAAATATATAGATTTAAGTAATATGTTTATTTACTTCATTGTATGTACGTTCGTGTATGTACTTCATTTAATATATAGATTTCATTTGTCTAATGCAAGTTCGGTTTTTAGTTGCATTTAATCTATACATTTAATTTGTCCAATTCAAGTTCGGGAAAATATATGTTTATTTAATTGATTTTAATATATGCATTTAATATATAGATCTATTTTGTCTAATTCAAGTTCGGTTTAATTTATGCATTTAATTGATTTTAATATATGCATTTAATATATATTTTTATTTTATCTAATTCAAGTTCAGTTTAATATGCATTTAATTGATTTTAATATATGCATTTAATATATATATATATTTTGTCTAATTCAAGTTTGGTTTAATTTATGCATTTCATTGATTTTAATATATGCATTTAATATATATATTTATTTTGGCTAATTCAAGTTCGGTTTAATTTATGCATTTAATTGATTTTAAATGACATCTTTATACTTTGTTTGGTTTGGTGAAGATGATTACATTAATTTCGAACACATTGCTACTAGTCCAGTGAAACGGCCAATGGGGGTGAAAAGGGCTAAAAGTAAGGGAAAACAAAAGATCGGCCAAAAAATCATTTTCGCAAAGTCCAAGTAAATTCGAAAAGTTGAACATTACCTATCACGAGAAGATAGAGATCGAAAGGGAGAAGATTGCTTTGGAGAGGGAAAAATTGATGGAGAATAGAATGGCTCGAGCCGAGAAAAAGGAATTAGAAATGATTGCTCAAGAAGTAAGAAAAGAATTAGAAAGAATTGCTCGGGAAGAAAAGAAAGAATTAGAAAGAATTGCTCATGAACAAAAGATGGAAAGAGAAAGAGTTGCTCAAGAACGGCAAATGGAAATTGATAGAATTGCTCATGAAAGGATGACATATGACCAAAAGTTCCAAGCTTGACTTACTTTTGCAAACCGTGGAGAAGAAAACTTATCGGACGTTGAGAAAAAAATGTTTCATAAGCTTAGCGAATTTTTAGGAATGTAGTAGTAATTTATATTTCAAGTGTATTAATTTATGTTATGTTTTTTTATGTTCATTTTGAATGTTTATTTTTTAAGTATTGCATATTTAATTTGAAGTGATTATTTTAATGTTTTAAGTATATGATTAAATTTTAATTTTAGTGTAATGAAAATTTATTTTCTATTAATTGTTTTAAGTATATGATTAAATTTTAATTTTAGGGTAATGAAAATTTATTTTGTATTAATTGTTTTAAGTATTTCATATTTAATTTATCGTATTTATTTTTATGTTTTAAGTGTATTATTGCATTTTAATTTTAATGTAATGAAAAATTTTCTATTAATTATTTTTAAGTATTTAATGTATGATAAATAACATTATAAGTTGTATTATTAATATAAAAAAAAATTAATATTGGCCGTGTGAATAGTAAAGGTTAGGCCTTGAAACAAAGGCATGGCCTTCAATATTCACATAGCGAAATTATTAAAATTACCCACGTTATCAAAAATTTTATGTTTAATTTAGCGTATTTATCCGAATGTTTTAAGTATATTATTAAATTTTAATTTTAGTGTAATGTAAATTTAATTTCTATTAACTATTTTAAGTATTTCATATTTAATTTGAAGTATTTATTTTCATGTTTTAAGTGTATTATTAAATTTTTATTTTATTGTAATAAAAAAAATTCCATTAATTGTTTTTTAGTATTTTGTGTATGATAATTAAAATTATAAATTGTATTATTAATATAAAAAAATTTAATAATAGTTGTGTAAATAGTGAAGGCCAGGCCTTTGAACCAAGGCCTGGCCTTTACTATTCACATATCCAAATTATTAAAATTACTCATGTTATTAAAAATTCTGTGTTTAATTTATCGTATTTATCCAAATGTTTTAAGTATATTATTAAATTTTAATTTTAGAGTAATGAACATTTATTAAATTTTAATTTTAATTACGCACGTTTTTTTAAAGTATTTCATAGTTAATTTATCATATTTTTTCCATGTTTTAAGTGTATTAGTAAATTTTAATTTTAATGTAATGAAAAATTTTCCATTAAATATTTTTTAGTATTTAATGTATGATAATTTTAATTTAATGTATAAGTTTTATTATTAATATAAAAGAAATTTGATAATAGTTTGGAATATGGTGAAGGAGAGAGAATTAGTGATGTGGCAGAAAAGGCCAGGGGTTGATATGGGTATTTTTTTAATGATGGCTGTGTGAATAGTATAGAGTTGGTCATAAGCTAATGTGGAGCTGATGTGGCGTGGCCTGGGCCAGGGGCTTCTGTTCTTGACCTAAGAGTTATAAATAACTACTTCCAGAAAGAGAGCGATGAGTTGGCAGTAGTTAGTTGAGCTGGTAGGTAGTAAGAGTTATAACTAACTACTAAACTGCCATTAGTTGCCTATTAATGGTGTAATGGAGAAATGTAAAGCATTGTCTGATATCCAATAAAAGTGCTCCCTTTCTCAGCTTGTCTTCCAAATCTTCCTCCCTTTCTATGCCCTCTTTCCCTCATTTTCTTTCCCTTCTCCCTTAATTTCTTCATCCCAGTAATGCTGTTAATCCCAAGTTCCTCAAATTTGGAACCTAAGCGCTGGAATCTCTAACAAATTGGTATAAAAGCGCCTAATCTTCGACCTCCAGTTCAACAATGGTAGATGGAACTCTCCATAAGTGTATCAAAGATCAGCTCAAGAGGCAGGGCCAAAAGATTCAAGAATTTATGGACAATGTTCAACTGATGATGATGAAGTAGACTCAAGAGACCGATCACAAAATCGAGGGTCTTGTAGCAACTCTTGAATCTAGGATGATATCCATTTTGAGGTTGAATAGAGAAGAATCAGTCATGGATCGTACTCCAATCTTGCTTACCCCTAGCCTCCCAAAAAGGGAAAAAGAAGAAAAAAAAACGGAGAGCAAGAGGTGGAGCTTCTTTAATACTCCTAAGTTGGAGTTGTTGTTTGAAGGTACTAATCCTAGGGGTTGGATAAAAAAATGCAACAAATATTTTCTCATTCACCAAATCCCAGATAGCCAAATAATGGAGGTTGTAGAGATGTTTTTGGATGGTAAGGTGGATGTTTGGTATCAGGGATTCAAGTTCTCAAAAGTGGCTCTATTTTGCGATGAGTTCTGTGAAGAATTATGCAGAAGGTTTGATGAACAAAAAGGGATGGATTTTGTGGAAGAATCCAACAAATTAAGTCACTCGGATGGCTTAAGTACCTATCAGGAGAAGTTTGAAGAAATGCGAAACTGGATGTTGATAAAAAATCCAAAAATCTCTGAGGATTATTTCATATCCTGTTTTATAAGCGGCCTCAAAGAAGAGATTAAGCCTGTAGTCAAGATGCATAGACCTAAGACACTAATTGAACCTTATGAACTAGCAAGATTATAGGAGTAGCAGTATTTGGAAGTTGCCAGTAAAAAGAATTGCCCCCCTTTTAGACCACTATAGTCAGATTCCAGTGGTTACAAGGCACATATTTCTTAGTCTAACTGGAAATGAGGTCTCATTAAGGTGGTAATAGATGCACTCCTTACTTATGTGATGGCATGCTTCAAACTTCCAAACGAAGTATGCCAAAACATTATCAGAACGACCTCAAGCTTTTGGAGGGGTAATAGAGAAAGATGGTAGATTCAGAATCTATTGAACGGCTTGACAAGATCTAACACGGTCGAAGGAGAAAGGGGGATTGGGTTTCAAAAATCTACAGCTATTTAATGATGCACTCATAGCAAAACAACTCTGGAGGCTCATTACAAAGCCAAACCTTCTCATGAGCAAAGTAATGAAAGCCAAGTATTTTCTAGAAGGTGGTTTACTGCAAGCCCTGATTAAAAATAATGCATCATGGTTGTATAAGTGTTGGATGGGAGGCCAGATATATTCTCAAAAGAGGGGCAATATTCCAAGTCAGGGATGGAAAATTAGTCAGAATATGAGTGAGTCTTTGGATTCCAGGAAAACCACTTTTCATCCCAACAATTTGTCTCAGTCAATGACAGAAGGCTACATGGGTGAGTGAGCTACTGAATGATGAAAGAGATAGCTGGAATGAAGAGCTTGTGCACCAAATTTTCAACCAACCAGATGCTAAAGCTATTCTAGGCATCCCCCGCTCAAATGCTAGCCATGGAGACAATAGAGATAAACTTGTGTGGCAACTAACAACACACGGAAACTACATAGTAAAGTTAGCCTATCAAGATGCTCTTAAGGGACAAAAGGTGGTGCATCACCAACTCGAAAGTAGCTCAGCCAGGAGAGCAATGAGAATGGTTTGGAAGAATAGTTGGAAGCTCAGAATTAAAGAGAAGTTCAAGCATTTCATGTGGAGATGTTGGCATGACATTCTTCTAACAGAAGATCAGTTGTTGAAAAGAGGTATTGATGTAGATCTTATATGCATCATGTGTGGAGAAAGTGAGGAGAATCTAGAGTATGTCATGCTACACTGCTCAAGGGCTAAAAAGGTGTGGAAATTGGCTTCAGTGAGGTGGGAAGACCCGGAAAGCAATGAGTTAAACTTTAAACACTGGAGGCTTAAGATATGTTGCGGGAGAAGGGGGGATAACTGGTAAGATAGAGCTGGACTAACAGTATACATCTTATGAATGCTCTGGAAAACACAAAATCTATGGATATTTTAAAAAAAATAGTGAGAAGAAAAAGTAGTAGTTGATTTTGTTGTGGATGAATGGATGGAATTTCAAGATATTAACAGGCTGGAAAGAGCACCAAGTTAAGATAGTGACTACGAATGACTAATTGAGTTCAATGGTCTTTACCATGACAAGCATGTAAATGATAGGATGTAGATATGACTATAATGGAAAACTATCCAGTCATCATGAGTTTTGGATATTCTATCCACTATAGTTAAAGGGTGAGCAACTGGACCATGCAAGAGGTATAGTTTTTGTCCTTGCTTGATGAAGATGTTAATATTTCATTCTTTTTTGGACTCCTAGATTAGCATATCTAGTGAGAGGTTGTGGAAATATAGACTTAATCATCGAATCGGAAAATCTCATACTATCACATTTAGCCTCAATGTGAGAGCTAAGGAACTCATAGCTAGTCGACTAAGTTGTATATGTGACAATTTTGACAGTAAATATAACTACCATTTCTTTGGCAAAAAAAGAAAAAAAAAAGAAAAGGCATAGTCACAATCTTGGGGAAATTTTGGATTCAGAATGGACAAGGAGAATCAGCCTAATAATAAACCTAGAAAGATTTCTGCATAAAAAATCCAACAAAGAAAGAATAGTGGGCTATGCTTTAAGTGTGGAGAGAAGTATGTCTTTGGTCTTCCTTTTTTGTTGTCCAAAAGTGTTAAGTATATTAACTTTTCCAAATAGTTAACAAGGACAAATTGTTTGACAATTTGGACTCTCTTTAACTCTGATGATCGGCTAGGGCTAAACTAAACTTCTTCTTATCCTAAGGGACCTCCATCCACAAAACTATACTATAATTGCACCCAAAAAATCAATACATTCTAGAGTGATTACTGTAACCTTTTTACTCTTGAAATGTTTACCTTAGCCACTTTAAAACCTATGTTGATTCCACCATATTGTGTTCTATAACCACTGAACAAGTATTCCTACCTACATAGCTCTTTCCCTCATATTGGCTTCCTAATATTCTATCCACTCTACCATGGTCAAATCTACTACTGTCTTTTCTACCATCCATTCCCTTTTAAAGATCAAAAAATTCCTCGATTTCCACATCATTCACAAAATATGGATAGTAAGTTGGGTTTGTTTGTGCTAAAGATGCCCCCTTGTACTACAACAAATTTAATGTGACCACCCTTCAAAACTTTGTACTTCATATTTGATTTCATGCCATCTAATTGGTGCAATTTTCCAAACCATTCATGCTCGTTGATAGTTGAACAGAACATGTTCCAAGCTTTCTTCTTTTTCTCCACACATTTGGCAGATTGCATCTTCTAGCATGTGCCTTTTATGTAGCATTTTCTTTGTCGAAATTATGTCATGATAGTATCTCCAAACAAAAAGCTTCAGCTTATGTTTTCAGCTTATGTTTTATGCTTAATTTCCAACTGCTTCTCCACATTAACATTCGCATAATTCCACTACTACTGCTTTCTTCCCAACTAGATCTCTCATTTTGTTCATTTGTGATGGATTGATATGTTGACTAAATCGTATAGCCTCCATTAGAGCTAAGTTGCCAAACCAGCTGATCCTTACTTCCTTCTTGTCCATAAGGTAGATTCACAATTGTTGCTCCCTCCTTCGGGTTAAAGATTCTTGAAATCAACTCCTGGTTCCAACCTTGCCTAGCTGGTTGTAGTAGTTCACTCACCCAGTTAACCTGATTCTTGTTTGGATTATTTTGGCTTGGCTTAAAACCCCTGGTAACTGGAATCCATGGTGAATCCCAAACCCTGATAGACTTGCCATCCCCAACTTTGAACTTGATGCCTTTTTCCAGAATATAGATAGCCCCCAACCATCATTTCCATAACTAAGATGCATTCCCATTGGGTTCAGCTTGTAGTAGCCCACCCCTGGGAAAAAACTTGCAAACTAGAAAATTCAAAAAATTTTGTGTCAATCGATCGAACCGATTGGAGTAGTAGTAAAAACTCAGATAATGTCATATGATATAATAAATACAAATTAATCATAAGAAAATTAATATTAGTATAAAAATATATTAGAAAAAATTAATTATTTATTTTTTTGTAGTTAAATTTAAATTAAATATATATTATATCAAATCCCAAATGTGTGGTTAAATAATTTTATGAAAAATAGTATAAATAATGTTTTAAGTAAAGAATGTATTAAAATTGTAACAAGTTTTTTGTATAATTTTTTGAGATAGTAAATTTCAAAGAATTAAAAACTTTATGAGTGAAAATTCAAAATATTCACATGAAAAACATTTAAAATAAGTTTTACAAAAATTTAGAGTCAAACTTTAAATTTAAAAGTTAATTTTTTTAAAGAGTTAAACTCGAATCAACTAGTTTTAATTAATCAAAATGGATTATGACCAAATTTTGATTGAATTTTTAAAGAGGGAGTTTCATACAAACAAAATCTAAACTGGACCTATGGTCCCATCAGAGCAACTAGCCTGGTTCAAGTTTAATAATAATGTCTTAGTTGGGCAGAACTTCACTAGGGTTGAAACGTTGAGCTCAAAACTTTAGGCTAATGTCCATTAACATTTAAATTAAAAAGTATTTGTGTTAAGAACGCACTTCGTTGATGGCTCCAAAAACTGTATAAACTTTTAATTTATACTATATAAGTTAACGAATCATCATCATCATCACCTTTATCCCAAATTAGTTAGGGTTGGCGGTTGATGAACCCAATGATATAAATCCATAAAATAAAGAAAATCTAATAAAATAAATAAATAAATAGATAAAGAAATAAATAAAAATGCTAAAATTATAAAGGTCAGTCGGGACTATTAGAGTTTTACTCTTCCACCACACTAATAGTTTTACTCCACTCTATTCTACTACAAACCATCCGCGATCTATTTTCTACTTCACTAAATCTTGTTTTACTACTTTTTCCTACGTAAATTTCGGTCGACCTCTCCCTTTCTTCCCGTTATGCATTTTATAACAAACTTCTGTTCTTACCGGCACATTTATAGGTCGCCTAAGAATATGCCCAAACCATCTCAATGTATGTTCTCTTATCTTTTTCTGCCACCGGTGCTACTCCAATTCTTCGTCGAATATCCTCGTTTCTTATCTTATTCATCATTGTCTTACCACACATCTACCATAACATCCTTATTTCTGCTACTCTCAATTTATGCTTACGTTGTCTATTTGCTGGCCAACATTCGGCTTTATATAATATCGCCGGTCTTAGAACTGTTCTCTAAAATTTCCCTTTTAACCTAATTGGGATTTTGCGGTCATACAAAAACCCTATTGCACTTTGCCATTTCATCCAACATTCTCTGATTCTATGGTTTACATCTTCATCAATCTCTCCCTCTTTTTGTAGTATTGATCACAGATATCTAAAAACATCTTTCTTAGGTAGCTTCTGTCTGAGCATACTCACGAAATCTTCGTCCTCACGTATTTCTGTGTCAAATTCGCAATTCATGTATTCATTCTTATTTCGACTTAACGTCCATTCTTTTGACTCTAACGTGTTTCTCCATATTTTTAATTTAACTTCTACCCCCACCTTGGTCTCATCAATAAGCACAATATCATATGCGAATAAAATACACTATGGCATCTCATTTTGGATATCATTTGTCAACTTATTCATAACTAGGGCAAAAAGGTAAGGACTTAGAGCAAATCCTTGGTGTAAGCCTACTATGATTAGAAAATAGCTTGATCTTCCATTACAAGCATTCACGCACGTAGTAACACCATCATACATATTCTTGATAACATCTACATATTTTGAGAGGACTTTCTTTTTCTCAAGTACCCACCATAGAACTTTTCTTGGAACTCTATCATACGCTTTCTCAATATCAACAAATACAATATGTAGATCCTTCTTCTTTTCTCGATATCTGTTCATCAGCTGTCGTATCAAGAAAATAGCTTCCATGGTAGATCTTCCCAGCATAAATCCAAATTGATTTATGGAGACCTTAGTCTCTATTCTCAAACAATGCTCAATAACTCTCTCCCACAGTTTCATTGTATGGTTCATAAGTTTAATGCCCCTATAGTTAGCACAATTCTGGATATCCCCTTTATTCTTATAGATAGGCACAAGCATACTCTCCCTCCATCTCTCAGGCATCTTATTTGTTTAGAAAATCCTGTTAAAAATGTTCGTCAACCAACGTATTGCTACATCCTCTAATCATCTTCACATTTCACTAGGGATTCCATTTGGCTCTAATGCTCTACCCGTCTTCATCTTCTTCAATGCCTCCTTAACTTCATGCTCTCTAATTTTACGAGCAAACCTTCTGTTTAAGTCATCATAAACATCCTCCAACTCTATCCCACTTTCATCACTTCCCTCATTAAATAATTTGCTAAAATAGCTCATCCACCTTTTCTCAACGTCTGCTTATTTAACTAAAAATTTTTGGTTTTTATTTTTTATGCATCTAATTTGTGTCAAGTTTTTACTTTTCCTATCCCTTATCCTTGCAAGTCTATAGATACCTTTTTCTCCTTCCTTACTCTCCAATTGTTTGTACATCTCTGAAAAACCTTGCCTCTAGCTTCTCGCACAGCTTTCTTAGCATTTGTTCTCGCTAGTGTAAACTTTTGGAGATTCTCATCACTATGACATTTATATAAATGCCTAGAATACTCTTTCTTATGTTTAATTGCCTCTTGTACCTCTTCATTCCACCACCAAGTTTCCTTTGTTTGTTATCTGTTCTCTTTACTTTCCCCTAAGGTTTTTCTTACCACTCTCTAAATGCAATCAGCTATCTCATTCCACATCATATTTACATCATGTTCCAGTAGCCACAGTCCTTCCTGCAGTAATCTTTCTTTCAAAGCTATTTGTTTTTCCTCTTTTAGTTTCCACCATCTAATTCTTGGGTTTTGAACAACTTTCTGCATTTTGCGTACTTTGTTATATCGAACCTCTAGGACCACTAACTTATGTTGCGTAGTTACGCATTCGGGGTAGACACTACAATCTATATATGAGGTCCTATCTTCCATTCTAACAAGAAAAAAGTCAATTTAGGTCACTGCGAAAAGTGATTTGATGTCACTCTCTTTTCCTAAAGTAGGTATTTGCCACCATTAAGTCATAGGCTAGAGCCACATTCAAAATATTCTCACCCACCTCATTTCTAGTCCTGTAACCAAAACTTCCAAAACTTCCATGAACTCTATCAAACCCTTTACTATGTTGCCCAATATGTCCATTTAAATCCCCTTCTATAAATACTTTTTCCACGTGTGTTATCCTCATTAGAATCTCTTCTAGGTTTTCTCAAAATTTATTCTCATTTGTAACTCGCAATCCAACTTGAGGGGCATACACACTAAGGATATTCAAAATCAGCTTTCCCACTACTAGCTTAATTAAAATAATTCTATCTTTTGACTTTTTAACATCTACCACTTTATCTGTGTAACATTTATCTATCATAATCTCAACTCCATTCACACTCTTTTTTGTGTCTGTGTACCACTACTTGAATCCGATGCCTTCAACTTCCTTAGCCTTTCCTCCAACCCATTTGGTCTCTTGCAGGCAAGAAATATTGATTTTCCTTCGAGTTAAAGTATCTGCTAACTCTTTCAACTTACCTGTTAAAGTTCATATGTTCCAACTCCCCAGTCGAATCCTTACCCCTTGGGCCTTGTTTTTCTCCCACACTTGCCCATAAAAGTGTGAGGACCCTTACTCATTTTTCACCATACCCGAGCATCGATGTGGCTCATCACTCCGGGAATGATGGCCCCAAGCTAGCTTCCTTACCCCTTGCACCCGCCTAATTTGGTACAAGGACCCTTGCTCATTTTTCTCTATATCCAAGCACAGATGCAACGCGTTGCTAAGAAGGGTACGCTCCAACGAAATATCCTTTGAGTTCATCTCATAAAAGATATCTATTTTTTGTAACCGGCTCACAATGCCTGACGCCACCTCCTCACTTTATCCTAGCTTGGGATAGGCTATGCAAACATGCATAAATGGAGTTTGCATAGGCGGAGTTATATATAAGTTAACGGATGTAATACAAATTCAATTAAGTGTGACTCATAGAGATTATTCATCAAAATGACTTTGATTATTAAATGATTAAATAATTAACAACAATTTATTTAAAGCTCATAGTTAAAATTCATCAAAAATATGTAGTAAATTATGTTGAGATTGTTGGGTAGGTATAAGGAATCCTACATCGATTTTAGAGAGAAGTACAAAACGCTTAATAAGTAAGTTTGGTTCAAAACCTATCAACTTAAACTTTTGAGCCTAATTGAAGCTTTAACTTACATACTAGTGACTGTTGTTGGCTCTTTGAGCATTTTCTCTCTGGACAAATAATAGTAGTATTAGATCCCAACATTGGGAGACTTGGGTTGTTAGCTAGTTGGTGTCTCTGGGTGTTGATCCAACATTAGGGAACTTGGGTTGTGGGCTTGTTGGTGTTTTTTTGGTGTTGATCCAGATTACTCTTTCATAAGTGGTGTTAGATTCTGAGAGATTGGGTTAGATCTTCTTGGTAGATTGGGTTAGGTAATTAGATACTCTGGAGTTCATATGTAGGCTTGCAAGTAGTGTTGGACCCTTAGAGGTTGGGTCAAGTTTTCTTGGTGGATTGAGACAGCCAGACAGGTGATTGGATACTCTAGAGTTCAAAGGTGGGCCTATGAAGAATAGGTAAAAACTTGTATGAGGTAGGGATGTGGGCTAATTGGTGTCATTTGGTGTTGATCTAAACTACTAGTTCACAAGTGGGCTCCCTGGTGTGTTAAGACAAATTCTTGACAAATTGTGAGTTAAATACATGTCATTTAGCAAAAAATAGATATTCCTCCTCGCTCATTATCACATAATTCCTCAGTTACAAATTTTCGATAAGACTATAACTTGGGTTTCAATGTGGGCTCTCTGGTGTGCCAGGACAAATTCCTAACAAATTATGAGTTAAATACATGTTGTTTAGCAAAAAATAGATATTCCTCCTTACTCATTATAACATAATTCCTCATTCACAAACTTTGGATAAGACAAAAATGTTGGCTTTCAATGTGGGCTCGCTAGTGTGTAAGGAAAAATTCCTAACAAATTATGAGTTAAATACATGTCATTTAACGAAAAATAGATATTCCTCCTTACTCATTATTACATAATTCCTCATTCATAAACTTCCGATAAGACAATAATTTTCATTTTTCATTTCATGAAAACTCTCTTTTCTCCTTAACCTTATCTCTCTAAACATAATTTTTAAAGAGAAAATGTCATATTTAATTCATTAACTCTTGTACTACTACACGTTTCATCAATTTCCTTACCCCCTAATTTAGTCAAGGCTGCTCCACTTGAACTATTATAATAATCCCTAAAGCAAACGATTATTGACCACTAAGAAATTGCACCGTACGCGGGCTGTGGAAAGTTTGCTACCACTTTTGTATGCGAAAATTTAGTATTTGCATCACCAACCGATCGAATTGAAAGAAAAATGATGAGCAATTTTAATCCTATTACTTTTTATCCATTTCCTTTACAATCATAAATTTTCGTTAAAAAAAAAAAGTGATCCCAGCAACTTACACAAAATTACCGTCTCTAGTGGGGGAACAAAGGGAAGTTGGTTGCTGGGAAAAACCATTACCTCAATGTGTGGAACTGAACACAAGCTCAGTGATAACCAAGAAAAAGGGTGGAGTGGAAGTCAGTTCGTGCATTTACCCAACAACTGTTCCCACTATATGGACCTTTTTCTCTTCTTTTTTTTCCTTCTTCTTTTGTCGAAAACTGTCTTTTTAACGAAGTCAGTCAATTAAGAGCTTATCAAATAAGCAATTCTTTTCAAAAAGGCACAATCATTTCATTTTATTATATGAGATTAGTTTGAAAAATCAACGCTAATACTATAAATTACACTATTACAGTCATCTGTAATTACAAATCACGATATCATATCTTCTAACGGAAAAGTTGAGGGACATGTATGATACTTTAATTCTCATTGATAGCAACAATCAAACACTTATTTCTATTTAAACCATTGAAATATTTACCAAGAAAGTTATAATTTTACACACTACAAGAAAGTCAATAATACTCTCATATATTACTACAAATCAAAGTGTTAAATTTTTCCTAAACTAATTCTCTACTTAGAACTTAATTGGGTCTCAATTGGACTCTAAATAACTAATAATAATTTTATACCATTAATAAATGTCATGTCAGTTACTAATCAAATTTTTTGCAATAAAATCATGGGGGATATAATTGCCTCAGTGTTATTAAAACAAAATCATTGTGGATACAATTACGCAGGTATTATTAAAACAAAATCATTGTTCTAATTATTGCCTTTTTAGTGCAAAATAAATAATGACTAAAAATAAGATGAGTTTTTTTTCCTTTTGACCAAATTTGTAAACTTTATTAGTGGATTCATTTTCTGTGATTCAAACTCAAAGTTACCAAACAACCATGCGCAACACTAAACCAGTGTCATTTCCACGAAGTTCAATCATTGTTTGTTGAATAAAATACGCAGTTATTATTTTGTAGGTCTAAAACCTTGGCACATAATTTATCTCACTCCATATTTTTCTATCAATTCGATCCTTTTTATGCATTTGAAAGATAAAAAAATGACAAGAGGTATGGTTGATTCTGGAAAAGCATTTCTTAAAAAATTCGTGTAGGAGGCAACACACACATTTTAAATCATATTTTAAATTATGAGAATAGCATGCATGTGAGACTTATTTCATCAACACTAATAGAAAAATCAGACAAAATTACTAAAAAGTAATTACTGTGGCAAATATTTCGAGTAACTGTAATGGACAATTACTAATGACTTAAGTAGCCGAATGTTTTATTTTTAAAAAATAATTAAATAGTAAAAAATATACTGTCTTAATTTTCTGTAATGAAGGAAAACGAAAAGGATTCCTTGAAAATGCGCGTGTAAATTCAATTCATATAATTACTTGAAATAGCTTTGTCTCACTTATTGTGTACCAATCTTATTTCATTAATGAAATGACATAGTTTTATTAAAACTAAATCCACTAGGGTTTATGTATTTAATGTTAAGATTTAATATTTATTAATAAAATGACTTCGTTTCATTAATGAGATATGGTTGTTGCATAATAAATAGAACAGAAAATCTGACCTCTCTAAAATAAGGATCAAACCCTAAGGCATGCATCATTTTTTGAAAGGAATGTGATACCAGATTAAAGCTCGTAGATTTGAATCTTGAAAATTAAAATAAACCAAGTTTAACTCAAATGTCAAAGTATTTGAAGCTAATATCTGCTAAATGAACCAAATTTATGATGGCATTGTAAAAAATATGATAATGGCAATGCTAATGATTTTCTTTCGAGAATGTTGAAAGTGATATATAATACTGCTTCTTAATTTTGCTTTCAAATTGGTTTAAGACGCAAAAAAAATTCGCCTACAAAACTGGGTGGTGGCAAAATTTTTGCCAGCGTAGTGTGCAATTTCTTCACTTGTGAATGTTATTAATTTGTTTCGGTCTGGGTGGTTTGCAAGACTAATAATCCAGGGTCATAGCAGTGCCTAGAAGTTGGGCAGAACTTCACTGGCTGAAATGTTTTTTTTTTCCCCAAAATGATAGTTATATTGCAAAGCCAAATTGGCGAAATATACATAGTCTAAAATGCTAAAAGAGTTTCATGGCATTGGTTGAAACCTAACTCATGAAGACAAGCACCTTCACGAAGGAGGAGGACGTTCGACGAAATCAGAAAAAACAACAATACTAACTAAAACGAAAAATAACAATTCCAAATGAGGACAAAAGCCTCCGAAGAAGATATTGCACCCTACAACGTGAGGACAATACTAATCTAATCTAATGCTATCGACTAAGGCAGCTGGTTCCACTAGGTACCTAAAATAACATGAGATGAGAGAAACTGAACGTATGCTGGTAGTCCCTAACTCACGTCCGACGCTACTCTAGTCGATCCCACAAAATTACATCCGTTGCATAGTCGACATTCATCCTACTACCGCAGAGCCTTGAATAGGCTGCTTGTCAAACTACGACTGTATGCATGGAGGATGCCACAACCCAAGTCATATGCATTTTCTAAAAAAAAATAATAAAAAAAAATAATAATAATTAAAGAGGTGCGAATTTGCACCTTTGTCGCACCGCAAATCACACGCAGTAACACTTCGGCTGAAATGTTAAGCTCAAATATTTAGGCTAATGTCTATCAACATTTACAGTGAAAAGTCTTTGTTGGGTTAAGAACGCAATTTCTTGATGGCTCCAAAGCTGTATAAACTTTTCATTTATACTGTGTAAGCCAATGAATATAATACAAATTCTATTGAGCGTCCCCCGTAGAGATTATTCATCAAAATGACTTTAATTATTAAATGATTTAGGAACTAAGAGCAATTTGTTTATAACGTTTAGTTAAAATCCATAAAACCAAGGGCGGATCCCTTCAAATTTTTGACTTATAGTAGTATTTTTTAACTTTTATGCTTGTTTGTATTTGTGTTTATGATAATAATTAAGGAATAATTGTTGTTAATTTTTAGTAAATTATTGAGTATGAATCATGTTTTTTGATTAAATGTATGTTTTATCTTTTTTGTTTCTTTTCTAATTTTTTAGAATTTTCTTTATTTATACTTGTTTGTGGTTGTGTTCATGATAATAATTAAAGAATAATTGTTGTTAGTAAATTATTGAGTATGAATCATGAAATTTTTTTTCTCTTTGTTTTAATTATTTTTAGTGAAAATTTAATTGTGAATTTTTAATAAGATGCAAAAGAATTTGGAATTTTATTTTAAGAAGTTTAGTGTATCTAAACGTTCTCGATCGGAATCTTTTTCAGATGATTTTACAAAATAATTGTCTAATGAAAAGAAAATTGAAAGTACTCACTCAGGACTCTCACACATTAAGGATGAACGATTGCATGATAACTTTCATTAAAAATGATGTATTTGATACAATTGATAATGATGCCATTATAAAATTATTTCAAAAGATGAAATCTCGAAAAATAATTTTGTAATGCATGATTTTTTTTTATTACAATAGATGACATTACTTTTATACTTCTTTATATTTATCAAATTTATTATTTATTTTTTTTATAAGTGTGACCCTGCCCTATAACATTTCTACGTCCGCCCTTGCATAAAACATATGTAGTAAATTATGTGTTAAATACATGTACAAGTTATTTAGTGGAGAGATAAATCCTCCTTCTTACTCATTATTACATAAATTACTCATTCACAAACTTTCTATAAAACTAATCATTTTCATTTTTCATTTCAGGAAAAACTCTCTTCCCTCCTTAACCTTATCTTTCTAAACATAAATTTTACTTATACACATCATCTTTTTGTTTTTTTTTTTTTGAATTCCTTTATAGTCATAAATTTTCGTTAAATAAAAAAATTGATCCCAGCAACTTACACAAATTACCGTCTCTAATGGGGAACAAAAGGAAGTTAGCTGCTGGAAAAAACCATTACCTCAATGTGTGAAACTGAAGGCAAGCTCAGTGATGAACTCGTGCCCTTTCTTTACACATTAACATTATATACACTTGATAAAGGGAAAATTTTCCTAAGGGGCAATGGAGGTTATCTAATAAATCAATAAGGTACAATTTTCTTTTAATTTTTGAAAAGGGCAAAGTAATTTGGTCTTCCAAACACAACTTTGCTTTTCTAAATGATTTTTTTAAACCTAAAATACATATAACTTTTTAAAAGTCTAAATACGAAATTAAATTGCCATAATTCTTTAATCTCAAAATCAACAAAAGAAAATCTAAAAAGTTTTAAATAAATAATCACACAATTTAAAAAATTTGTTCAAAACTTTTAAGTTTTAATATTTTTTCTTTTTTTTTTTGTGAACTTGAATGTTATGTAATATAAAAAATACCAAAATAATTACAAATCACCAAAAAATAACTCAATGTTTAGACATTTCATTTTTAAATTTTTTGAAATTTAATGTTAAATATTGTTAAAATTCCAAAAAAAAAGAATTTAGAAATAAAATATTTATAAATTTTTTCCTAAATTTAGAAAAAAAATTCGATATTCTAAATTTAAAATTTTGAAATTTCCATCTTCAAAAATTTTGAATTTTATGAATTGGCAAATTTTTAATTTCATATGAAAGATTTATCATTAACATTGTATATTTACTCATATTAACATTGTCTACTCCCTTTAGGTCTCCTGAATAATTTACGCATGAATTATAATTAGTCGACAAAACTACAGCCAGAACTGGCAAACAATTTCCATCCAAAATGATTAAATCAGATCCAGCAGTCAAGTAATCAAAATGGTCCAAAGCGAAATGGTCTTCAA